>CM065934.1:10000000-11351000 GCA_033459515.1 Theretra japonica
CGTGTAAATGGATCTTAAGTGTCAAGTGATAGTTTCAAGTTAACGCATAGAACTTAGAAGTAATCATTATACTAAGAAAAAAGCATTGCATTAATTAACAAACAGCATTCCAATTTCAATTGCATTTTTTCAAATAATATATAAAACGCCATTAAACTAAACCATACTGACTGGCGCAAAGTTATTAAAATTCACTATCATTTCGCTTTTGAAATACCATTTTTTTATAAAAACAGTTTTTTAATATGGCATCATCGTATTATTTATTGGTCATGAAATAGACGTCGCATTTAACAGTCTGAGAAACTGTGCATCTACTTGATATGATCATAAATAAAATATAGATTTTCTAGAAAACTACATCAATTCCTAAATTAGTATGATTAATTGCAGAGCGAATTTCACAAGGAATTTGTCTGTGACGAATCATTGTCCAAGGTAATTGAATGAATTATTCATAAATCAATGCATTGAAAAGCTTGCACTGGTCACGTGTGGTTAGTGTAAAGATATAGGCTGTCCAATTATGGAATTGATTAGAAAAATATACATTAGTACGGCCTTATATTACGGCATTTAGCAACAAAAATAAATGTGGTAATTATAAATTAGTTTTTACGGAAATGATTATTTCTGAGTCTTTTTATTCGTTGACATAATTTAAGGATCCAACTGTGTTCTGAGATAAATGTAAACCTATCGTTTTATCCGGTATCCCGCGTACAGACCTAAACTACACAGAAAATGAAAATGCTAAGGAAATTACTAAACAGTAGTAGTTTATCTCGGAGCCGCCTAATATAATCCATAGATTGACTTTTTCATTTGTTGAACTGATTAAGACAAGATTTTTTGCTTCGGTTCATTTTGTGAATATCCCAGTTAATTTTTACGTGTCTTTGTAAACAGATTGCGAATTGACTAATTTTATTGCATTAAGTATGACAGAACATTAAGCTTTAAGCAAATGAGACTAAGATAAGTGAACGTGAATTGTCAACGTACCTTTCTGTATAGAGATATTTTATATTGTGGATTTTTTATTTTAATTTGTTAGTAATTTAGTTATATTGACTATGGTATGTTTATGACATAATAAAACGTTTTAAAAGGTGTTGAACAGAATAAATTCTGTTGTTAAATATTTGAAAATCGAACAAAAGTTTTATGTCATAAACATACGAATATTTTAGCAACCATTTAAGTAATAACGTGTGATTATATTATCCAAATGTAAAACAAATACCTACTAATGTTAAAATAACTTGCCTTATCTGTTGCTATAGAGATTTGAAACACATCACAAAATGTTATATCCGTTATGATTCATTTGTATTATTTATTCATTTGACATTTACTAATTAAATCTCTTTATTAAATGGGTTATTTTATTTCAATTATCCATACATATATAAATATTACCTATTCCATAAAATTATCATATTTTTGGCTAACATTTCTGTAATCTGTTACTCCTTGTTGTTGACATACTTGGTAACTGGTTTTCATATTTGCTCACTTATGGACTACCTCTTTTAAGACCTTACAACAGGAGGGAACATGGACCTCAGTCTAACTCGCTGACCGCTTGCGGTTTGATGGATACCTAAATCGATTTCGACGAAATTAGGTTAATTTAGGAAAAATCATCTAAAGAGCTTGCGCCATAATTTACTGCGGTGCCAGATAGTTACGTAGCAAAAGTAGTTTGCCCAGATTGCCAGCGCACTCAAAACCACCCCTAAGCATATTTTGAAGTAATACTTTTTGTACGCGCGTTGGAAATTGGAATGAATGTACATAAAACAAAGAACTTTCAATATATATACTATACAAATTACAGAATATTATATTGGTCGATATACGAGTCGATATATGAGTTCGGTCTTAAGCTTGCTGTTGCCTGATGAGAATACTGCCCTCTTACGTTACGGGTTGTTCGGGTAAATTTCTTTCCATCTCTTTTAATAAAACAACGTGTTTTTTAAAATACTATTGCAGGTATTATAGGGTTCATTAGTTGAGCAATAATCTTACGGCTAGTGAAATGGAGGCCTAGATGTGTGCTAATGCTCACAAGTTGCTGTTATGTATTTTTCCTCACCTCCCTATGGGAAGAAATCGATGACATTTCTTCATGTATTTAGTTCTAATGTAACGGGTTTGAACCGAGCTTAGGCCACATTATTTTATTCCTTATAAGTTGGCGTTTTAACCTTTGATTATACCATTTTAATATAATTGCCGCAGTCACGTAACTTGAAGCATTGTTGAATCGCGTATTTCGTGCTATTTATAAGTTAATCTTCTTTGCGGTGTTGAGTACTGTGAAATATAATGCGGGGAATATGAGATTACGTTTTATATACTCTATATCATGCATAAAGTACGTAGGTATCTAAAAACTGCAACTTATGCTTCTAAATACGCAATAAAACCCGTAAATCGAGTTTCACTACGAAATAAAACTACTTTGTCTCGGTTTGTCATTCTGTGCACATTTAGGCACTATGATGTGCAGATTGCAGTCTAGATTTTTAAACGAAATCAGAGAACTGTATTTTAAATTTCTGACTGATAAAACGGATCATTCACATAATTCTTATACTTTGTCGAATTAATCTTACAATTTTATATCGGAATTCCATTACACATTACAAAAGTGTGATTTCGTCATCCTTTCGTTAAAATTAATCTCACTTTTTAATTTCACAGTTTGATTCTGAATACTAAACATAATATGCGATTGACTGATTTTAACCTTCTGGGCACTTCATCACAAATTTTACCATTTACTAGCTAATTTGCTAAAACCATATACTCTTCGCATTAATTATTTCATTGGATGATATAATATGCGATTGCCTCTGTGGCGCATTTATACTACGGTACGATTACAATGAATTTTTCTATTCGTATTTAGCATAGAGTCAGGAATTTGTGCCCGATATGCCAATAGGCTCGTCCACTAACACATCGTGGGATGGAATACATAAGGCGAAACGTGATGTCCTGGTAGCAGTTCTGTCTGTCCCTTCTGTGAAAAATGCGTTTGTGTATGTAGGTATGAAATAGAATACTGCCAAGCTTGTAGTCCTCGATGCAAGTAATGGCTAATGCACACTTGTGTGTTGTGTTATTATGTTTTTTATATCTATCGTAGATAATTATACTTACAGCTCTAATTCCGATAAATTTTCGTAATTAAATTCGATATTCGAATGAATTAAAAACTTTTATCAGAAGTGTAATTGGACGTTGGGTTTAGCTGTGGCCAACGCTTATTCATCAAGCAAAAAACGGCTTATCTGCAACTAACACACACATGTCACTGCTAAATTCTAACTACATAGTTACATTAAATGAATAAGAAAACATGTTCAATGGGGACAACCATATTGGAAACCTAGCTAGAATAATTATTCCATATTTGATACAATTTGCTACTGGGAGTGGGGTTATAGAAACAAACATTTTGCTTACACATATTTCGTATATTCGCCGTATTTACTAATACTGCTATCAACTAAACACAAAGCATGGCAACACGTCAACGTTTACATCGTCAACTTTACCATTAAGGATAGAAGCAACACGCGTACTGCATTACACTACATTTCATTTTATTGGTGTCAAACCAAGTTCAAATAAATAAATACAAATATAAACAAGTAAAATGCTCTGTTTACGGAATGATTGTCTATTCTTAAGCATAGTGTCGTATAACAAAAAGTAACAAAACTAAATTATTTAACATTCTGCACAAACAAACCATAAATAAAGTTGTGTTAACTGATTACATCATTTATCACAAATCGGTGGCACTTTACATTTGTGCAAAAATACATTCTACTTCTACTAAATAGTGATTAATCATTAAACCATATTAGTACACAAAGCCTACATAAGTACATAAAGATACGTTGTTCATTAAATTAAGCCATATGTCGATGAAGTCGTGACTATTACAAACGATACAATAGCATAAGTGCAAGAAGCCATTACCCATTCACCGTGTGAAATACAATTACTGTTATCAAAATCTTAATACGATCGTAAATCCTTCGAAAATTTAGCACCACATGTTGGCTTCCCACATTCATTTATAAATACTGAATATAATACGCAATCGATACGGTATTGGTACAACCATAATCATTTTCTATATAAAATAAAATCGCGGGCAAGGGCTCGGTGTGGTTCCTTGAGTACGTTGTACAATTGACGAACAATATTCGAAAATGGCGAACAATAATCACATATCAATGTAGGCCGGACGTCCTTGATCCATTAAACAGTGCGACAAATAAGTGGACGACAATAAACACACATTACAAGTATTAAGATATGACTATGAGGGTAGGTCTGGATAGCAAGAGGTTCTTGCAAAATATACTGAAGGAAATACTTAGTTTGCGTCGATGGTTGGTTACAGGGGTGGCTCGTCCCACTTGAGGTGTTTCTCGGGCGTGAGATGCACTATGCACACGTGGACAGCTTGGAACTTCTCGAACTTGGGCGGGATTGGACAGAGTCTATATATTACCGCATCACCCGGCAGCGGCACGTACTCGCCTTCGATGCTGTAAAAAAACATTCAAATTATGCAAGATACAATGGCGCTGCATGTGACTTTTTTGTTCAAACAATATTCGTAACTAAATCAGTGTTAGTCACGCATGCGCGGAGTTTCCGTATTTTTAACATGCTCTTATTTGCCTGGCCTTTACACCAGTAAAAAATCTCTAACAATGTAAACTTTAAACAAATTCTTGATTGCAGTTTCCGCATTAGGGTAGATTTTATGTCCATCAAACAATAATTAGTATATATTTAAAAAAGTATGTAATTAGGTACTATGGAAATAACCAAATAATGTGAACAAAACAATACTTTACGTAAGCAATGTTTTTATACTGGCACGGTAATACAGCCGCAAGATACTAGCTTGGTTGAAAGTAGTTTACATATTATTATAATATGTTTGAATATTATTGTCCAGCACCCGAATATGCTACCATTAGTGCTGCAGGCTGCATAATCCTAATTCCTGTCCTACTAATATTCTAAAGGGGAAAGTTGGCATAAATGGCTGGACTAATTTTGAAAAACCCAAAAATGTAGTCTTCCCGTGGGATGATAAAGGAATTCAAATATGTATATTTGACACTCTTTCAAACTCAAAGGGATGGCTTGGGATAGAATATAGGGTCGATGAAATGGGATATAGGAGGACGTGATTACATACTTTGAGGCATGGAACAGGTTAAGACGGGGCAGGACGGGACTGAACGAGAAAAGCAGTAGAGAGGACGGCCGTCACATTGAGTTTAAATATAAAACAGTTAGCACGCGAAATAATGTATCCGATGTGGACGGGACTCTAAAACTGTCTGCACCCAGATGGCGAAGCCGGATCGGGCCGCTAGTGAAACTATAAAGCGCAAACACATGAGACACTTTGATAAATTAATTTGTACAGCACATTAAAACATCGCCGCCGGGTGGCATGTTTGTATTCACAAAATAAATTGCGGCATATAGTTATATGACCTCGAAACGTGTTATAACGCCCGCTCTTGGTTATTTATTATGTACGTAGCATGTGGATATCGCACTCTATCAATTGTATATTAAACTTTTAGGTCAACAACGAATTACAACCAACTGTTTTAATGTTGCGTGAGATACCGCTCGCGAGACGGCTACTTTATGCTATTGTAGTATAAATTTATCGCCAGTTTAATACAATATATTATAAAACTGCGATTATACGATTACAAAAGTAAAAAAAATAAATTGTAATACGAATTTCTGGTAAAATATTGACTCATGTGATAAAAATAATCAATCAATCTCAGGCAACGTAAATTGTAATAAATGTCGGAATATATCTGATAAAGAGATAATTTTCTATACACATATAACCAAAACTGTATCATATAATGGATCTGCTACCCATATACACAATACACAAACATGGAAAGCTTTATCAAACTTGTTGTTTATGTCCGACATTCAATCAGGTTTTTATTAAACATTATATTGTACTGGAAGTTGAATATTCATAGTGTATTCAGATTTGATGTTGTTTTTACCAAATATAAAAAAAATACACATTTGTGTTTACAATATAATCATATAAGTTACATTTATTACAATAGCATTTTAGTACAATTAAAAGTATTATATGTATACGAGTACTACAATATTCGTAATAAGTACAACTATGCATTTAAACACATTTCCTCTAATTTAAGAAATGAAGAAATATGCCAGCCTTCATGACGCAGTTGGTTGAACGCTGGATGTGAAACCAGAGGCCGCGGGTTCGATCCCCACACTAAGACAAATGTTTGTGTGAACCACAAGTATTTGTTTCGTGTCTGGGTGTTAGTGAGACCGCAAAGCCTCTAGTAATTCCTAATACCCGCAACACAAGACACGATTTTAGTGTGGGGTCAGGACTATGTAAGTACATGACTGTTGAATGTATTTATTTATTTATTACTTCAATGCTAAATGAAGTTATAATGTGACTTTGTTACACTTTCACTCATAACTACCCAATGTATTGTCATGAAAATGTTTATATTCTTACTCAAGTGTACTAATAAAGGCGAAATGTACCTAATCATCCATAACAAAGTATTTTTCTTAAGGGATAATAAATGTGGAATAATATCTTATTCCACATGTCTGTTACCTTTTTTAACTAAGTAATATACAAGTAACATTTATATCAAGTAAAAAAAATATTTTTCACTTTAGCAGATGTTGCCTGTTATTGCTAAAATGCAGCAATTGCTAGGATTTGACCTACAGTTCATTGTTTAACGTCAACATTGAAAATCTGGATACAAATTTATCTACACTACTATCATATAGGATGACGCAATATGTCTGGAAATTCTGGACATAACTTTATGTAATCACATAATTACAGGAAACAACTTTTATTGGCCATTGTGTTATGTGTATAAAGGAAAAAGATAATCAATACCAACTACTAGCATTTTTGATTGACATTATCTTTATTCACAAATATGTTTTCAGGAGTGAAGGATAAACAACTATGCATTTGTAGATATCACTATCACATGATAAAGCCATATTTTTAATGGTATTGATTAGAAACCTGATACATGCAATATAAAAAGCTCAAAATATGCACGAAAAATGCATAAAATATGCATGAAAATCAATGAAAACTGGTAAAATATGTGTTGGGTTTTAAGATATAAGAGAAAAGGAGTATTAAATATTTCTTTTGTTTTTACTAAATAAGCCCAAAATAAAAAATAATAATTTTTAAACCTTATGGACCAGAATTTATAGTCAATATAATACAATGTCAGTGCACTTTTAAAAAAACATGAGAATATGAAGGTATAATTTTGACCGACAATAACATGATTTATGTTTGTGCATGTGTAAAGAAAACTAATTGTAACAGTTAATTTTACACTTATCAAGAGGGCAACCTACCAAAGAATGTAGTAAATATAGCAAAAGTATGCATGATCACTAGATTTTAAGAAACATATGATATTATTGTTGAAAATGAGGTAAATATGCAAAAGCATATGCATATAATCTGGTCTCTGGTAATATTTATACAAAATCAGTAAAATTAAAATGATATTTGAAGTGTATGCAAATACTTTAAAAGTCATCTACAAATCAATTATGAGTTTTACAAACCCCATGAAAAAATATTATAATAAATTTCACATAAAATATAATTTATAGGAATAAAAGCCATATCAAGTCACCAATAAGGTTCAACACCATAAATGTAGCTTGGTGCATTAAGTGTGGAAATAACATCTTACTTCTGATTAATTCCATCAATATTAAAAAAGTTTTTTTTACCACAGTTTCACAACAAAATGTGTAAAAGAAGGGTGACAAAAAAACTTTGGCCGATCGATAATGGTGTTATCAAGCATCATTAATGTGTTCTGTTTAAAAGATTCATTTCACATAATAATTTAATCAAATTATGTCCCTAATAAAATGAATTTAAAGAAGGGAAACTCAGATTACACTAAATTTATATACATTGTCAGGATGTGTTGTTGTTGTTCGAATTTAAATCTATGCTCAATTTTAGAATAAGATTGATACTAAAATGTGTATTATAACTTAAGATAATTATGTTATCCTTTATTATATATTTTTTTCGTATGTTTTAAATATTAAAATTGAGATACTCAAATGCGAGTCTTGGATCAAACAGGTTCTTTGTCATACTGTGTACAGTATGAACTATGACAAAAATTGCACTATTTACATTATGTGTATACATACTATTAAAATAAAATTGAATAGCAAGATTTTATAAAAGGAATGGCGATCAAAGATGAACAAGAAGAAGATTGCAGATGTTTTTATTTCAGAAGGAATTACGTTCAATACTCTATTTAGTGCACATTTATGGTATTTATAATAATAAATTATAACCTATGTATTTATGTAATCATACTTCAAATCTATCATTTATGTTGTGCTGCTTAAATATATTTTCTTATTTTAAATCATCTTCAAAATTAAATGCGTATATTTTTTTACAAAAAAAAATCTAATGTTTACTGTTAGCATGTAAACATTTTTAAATATAAAATATATTATTAATAATACTCACTCTGAGATATGAACAAAAATATCTTCACCGCCTTTCTCGGGGGTCACAAAACCGTGACCTTTTTCACGACAAAACGACTTGATTTTTCCGTTTTCCAACGGGTTGCCGAGAGCTCTTTCTGATCTAAAAATAATTAACAGCTTTCACATTTCCCACATTCCGTCAAAAAAAATTGTATTCCTACAGTAGTTGAATAGCTTTTATGACTTACGTAGATGCAGTACGATTCCGTCGAGTGATTATGGGGCTTGGTAGTTGAAGGTGGGAACTTGTCTGATTCGGCGAGTCATCACTATTGAAACCGTAGTCATTGGACATGATTACAATAAAGAGTTTATTTAATGAAGAAAAAATAAATCACGAGAACTTCGCAAGAACTAAAGAAAACAAAATGTCAGTAACGCGATCTACAAGACTAACGTGAAATGTCAAACTTGAATGAAACGGGGCATAGATCATTCATCATAGAGGTAGAGCAATTATACTTTTTTTTAAATTTGAAACAAAGGAATGAACCGGTAGGTTTAGTCGGAAATTCCGGATCAGAATAATTCGAAAAATTTATGCATACGGTTTGTGAGTTTTTGTTTACATTTATCTAAGTTTGATCTCAGCCTGCAGCTATTCACGCCCACTGATGAGCACGGGCTCTATTACAATTTACAATTGAAAGTTCAATTGAGAGGACTTAGTCCTTAGGCCATAGCCCACCACGCTAGCATAAAGCGAGTTGGTGAATTTATGTGATAAAAGCAGGTTTACTCCCCATATTTTTTTTTGTTATAAAGGTTTGTAATAAGGATTTGAGAATCTTTATGGACAAGATTGCAAAGTCATCTCTGGACCATGCGATTTGAACTGGCGATATCCACCTTAGCGAATCACATCCAGTTTGGTACTAGCTGAGCACTACGTACTTATATAATTACAGAAATAATATGAAGTATTTTTGCGAGCGCTTTGAACATACTTTGACCATAATTCTACCTCTATGTATAAAAGAACATGTAAACCTGGCATAACGTTTCATGGACTTATTTCCAAGCTTTGTAGTTTCCATTAATTTGAGAAATATTATGTGTATAAGGTATTTTGTGTTTGATTTACCTATTAAATGTTAATAACATAGAATGTGGCGACCTTGCTAAATTTAATATAAATAGTTTAAAGTTTCGTACGTGGCCTATTGGTAACCAAGCAAACGCTACTACCGACAGTGGTCGTGGGTTCAAATCCACTCCAACTTCGTAATATCTCTGATTTTTTGGAGTCATGCGTGTAGTGTGTGTTCATAATGAATTTCAAAACACTTTTACAGCAAAGCAAAACATCGTAAGGAACCCGCTTATCAAAGAGAATAACAAGATTTTTTGTTGTATGTGAATTACTGACCAAGGCTGCCCCTTTCCCTTGATTGTTGAGGAGGCCCGTGTCCTGCAGTGACTCGTATAGGTATGTGCTGGATTTTAATATTATTTGTGTTGAATAAATAAATAAATATAATTATATATTATTTTCTAAAATAAAATGATACTTGTGTTCATAACCAATGTTTATTTTCATTGATCGATTTAGTATATACTTAATTTAAATCTATAACATTACGTATATTGGCTATTTTTCAGGAAAATACCACGCTACGATAAAATAGTGCGCATGGTTAATTAAAATAATACATAAAATTACATGTACCTTAATATCTTTATCGTTTCACATATAGGTACCTACTACTTTTATAACAAACTATAGATATTTAAAACATATAGGTAACAGGCTAAGATATACATAACAGTCTAATACCTAAACTTAATTATCACAATGAGTAGGTATGTTTTATTATTTTTGTAAATATTGCTACATGTCGTAATTTTTTATTACAAGCCAGCCAATTACGTATTTTATATTTTCGTTGGATAAGTTAGGTATACGAGTATGTTTAAGAGAAAAACTATTTTTTTATATCTGAAATGATGTATGTATCAGGACAGTTTCTAGGTTCTTCTGGCAATGGCAATTCAATCCTTGGTATTGGTATGCCTTCCCAATCGCCCTGAAAAAATAACACACATTTAATTAGCAATAGACACAAATAAATTGGAAATCTAAGTGTTTTATCTGGCACACAATTGTTTCATATAATCTTGCACAATATTCTAAAGTCTAAACAACTTAAATAGATCCTAACGTAATTGTTTTAAACAAAATGTATCGAGTAGCCTTTGTAACTATTGCGTCTATGTTTTAGAAAAATTGTTTACATAGGTAGGTACACGGATTTTTCGAGTGGTATTTTATTTTGCCATCAGACTAGGGCTAATTGCCAATAATCATTATTCATTACTGATTACGGTCGAAAGTAATAAACGATCTTGATTGCTAACTAAAAATCGATCTGGAAGATAGACCAAACGGTTCAATGATTTATCATTAGATACGCATTACGCTTAAATATTGATCCTTAGATAGCCATTAGCATCATTTATCAAGCCGTTAGTACCTATTTGAAGTAAATGAAAGACTGTCGATTGTAATCTAACTCAAACCTGAAATCGGCTGCCGTCTGACTTGTTGCACTGCATTGAAATAGGCGACTCATAATACAGGGTTTCCAAAGCAGAAGTTCTTAAAGGTGTCCATGGGTTTATAGCCAAATAGTTAACTCTTGGTGTTGCATTAAAGGAAATTGGCATGTCGTCCCAGCTGAAAATTCGTTACTAGTGCTATATTGACCAAAGGTTAATAGACATAGGTACCTACAGTTTCTAATATTGTAACGTTTAAAAGTTTTTTTGCACTTTTGAATCTAATTTTGAAATCATATTCTTTGTTTGTCAATATTTACATAACCACACGCCCTTTTCCTAGAAGGGGTAGGCAGAGATGCTACTAGAACACCCACGTTTCGCCTTGTATATTGCGTCCCACGATGTGATAGGGGGCGAGCCTATCGCCATATCGGGCACAAATTCCTGACTCCGGGCTAATAATGAATAGAAAAAACCAATATCACTTTGCCCGACCGGGGATTCGAACCCGAGACCTCAGCTTTGCAATCATACCGTAGTACCACTACGCCACCGAGGCAGTCAATATTTGTTGTCAATATTTATGTATAATTTATAACCATGTGTATGGTTTTACAACTTCTTTTATTTACACCACATGTAATCATACGCCATAACATACCTATGTTCGAACTTGAAGTAACTTTCAAGCGCTGCATTGGACACTGCGCTTTTACAAACTTCCAACTCAGTTGCGGGGTAGTAATGCATATAGTTTACGCACATTTCATCAGTTATCGCATGTCCTCCGATAGTCGCATTGGTTTTATCTTCCGTGTTGTAAAGGCAAGTTGTTTGTAGGTAATCACCCTGTAAAATAAAATTATAAAGTATTATAACAACCCATGTACATTACATTCTCTTTGAAAAGGATAAGTTCGATGGAGAGCGCATAAATTAAACCAAACAGCAGTGTATACGCATTGTTGTGTTCCGGTTTGAAGGACATTGTAGCCAGCTTAAATACAGGATATAATGAGACTTAACGCCATATTGCGAGTGCAGTCGAATGCCAAGTATTCCTTTGTACTTCATGGTGTTATTTGGTTTTGCTACTATCCATGAGCGATCGTACCATCAGGCGAATGGCATGCTCGTTTCGCCATTCATTGCAATAAAAAAATCACAGTGTTTTACGGTCTGGCTTATTCTGGTTAGCGAAAGTGGATGCGACGCAACGTCGTACTTCTAAAACATAGAGCAAATACCAAATTAGTGGCTAAGCAAAAACATAAGTGAGTAGATACCTACTGGTAAAATCCTAACAGGTTGATGTAAAATTCTAATTTCTTGGAAATGAGTAGAATAATGCAAATCTTTGTTCAATATTGGTAACTCGATGCCTTGTCGTGAATGCCGTGTCCAAACAGCTACACCGGTTAGATGTGTATGTAATTGGCTACCAAATACGATTATACCATTCGTTGGTAGGCCCTGAAATCAAAAGAAAACATTTTAGTAGGCTGGTCTTTCAAAATATATAAATAAATTATGATAACGATGTTACCACTCCTGTACATTGAGGTATGCAATATCCGGTCAAAGGGAAAGATTTTTGTCCGCCAGGAATTGCCATTTTATCAGTATATTCCAGCCCAAGTTCCATGATAGCCGCATCATACTTCCGTCGTGTTCCAGTCACGTGTAGAACTATCCCTGAACTGTCTACCCAATCTACAAATTAATACATTCTACTTAATTAATTTTGAAACACATTTAAAGAATTGTTGTGAGAGATTTTTACCTTTTTTTAGTTCAGGGTTGTTGTAATGCACTTCTAACATAACGTATTTGTTCGCATCAGGACCTCCAAGAGGTAATCCGGCTTCTTTTGGATATGTAAAAGGCGGTGCTCCCATAGCCCACGCTGCTTTAACCTAAATACAAACAGAAAATGTTATTAAAGATCTCCACCGACTTCTTGGTATCATTCCACGATCGTGCTATGAAATAATCAGATTTTTTTAAATGAATTACTACAGATGACGATTTTACGTCATTGTTTGTGACGAAACGGTTGAAGTCGAGACTTTAGTGCCCCTATTTTTTTTCCATAATTCATACCTTTGAACAAGTCTTCGTAATCTCTGGTCTTTCTGAAGCGAAACAATTTCCTTCATACATAGGCATATCAACATCAGGCTTTGAATCGCAATAAAAAACTTCCATATGATGTACCAGCCCTTCATTTCCCTGTGTAATGGCCGATTCAAACTGAAAGTGCAAGAAATATACCTCTGAATATCTGGTTATAGTGTAACATTTAACAGATATTATGATGGAATACCTGGATGATGTGATGAATCTTTTTGTTAATAAATTCTGGAAGCTTGAATATTTTACACCAGTACGTAGTATCATCGCCAGGCACTTTGAGATCTTTGTTAGTGATTCGTAATTGGTATCCATTCGCTTTGTGAAGTCCCGGAGGAGTGAGCAAACGGACTCTAATAAATCCATGGTTCTGCGACGGAGAGCAAGTTAGGCAAAGTCCCTTTGAGGAGAATAACTTGTCTACCCCATGTGCCCAAACTACATGTACTGTGCCGTCCTGAAAAAATATTAATGAATTAATAAGTATACTTAATACTCGAGCACGTAGTCCAGAACATTACACGAAAATGTAATGCTAGTGGGCAGATATCCTAAACTACCTACCTACGTAAATCGTACATACGTA
This sequence comes from Theretra japonica, assembly GCA_033459515.1. Classification (NCBI taxonomy): domain Eukaryota; kingdom Metazoa; phylum Arthropoda; class Insecta; order Lepidoptera; family Sphingidae; genus Theretra; species Theretra japonica. Next base: position 10,013,892 of record CM065934.1, read on the forward strand.
ACAATTTGTTTAGGTATCTTTTATCTTTGTATATTTTGTATTTTATTATTTTCCTTTTCTTATATGTATCTAGTTGTCTATAAGAAATAGCCTAGACTCTAGAGCAATAAGACCGCCATCTGTACGACTACGTACTTTTTATATGAAATTGTAATATCTCTTAAGGTTTTCTTTCCTTTATGCATGCAGTTAAGAATAAATAAATAAATCTTTGCAGTACAACGCCCACACAAAACAAGCAGATATATTTAATGGATCACACAACACACAAGGATTTAACTAGCTGCAGGAATCAAACCTACATTAGTCTCATTTCAGAGTCAGTTATTAGCTCACTTCATTACAGTTACCCACGCATATATTTGAAATTTACAATGTAAAGCAAACAAATATTTCTAAACGGCACAAAAAAGTCTTAGCGCACTCTTTTTGCTTCTTATCTAGTTGTCACTCTCTATTTATTTTTATTTTTACCTCAATAATATAGTCATCGTCATCACAAGTGTCGAAATATCTCTCAAATATGATGCTTTGGCTATTGGTATCCAAATGGAACCCTTCACAATCTTGTTTTACATCCCGCTGTAGTTTACCAAAATCATCTGCATGCATATCCTGCGCAAACACATATTTTAAATAATTTCTGGGCTCAAAATAAAATTAATAAAAATTATAAAGGTATTGTTTACCTCAAAATGATCTCTTCCTTTATAGTCAGTCCAGAAGAGGCACACGTCTGAATTATTTAATTTTCCTCTGTCTGAAAATCCTAGAGCGAACCAGTTGAAAGTTGGTGCCTTTTCCGTTGCTATCATTTGAAACCGGATTTTTTTTGTTAAGTAATCAACTCGCCACTTTAACAAAAGTTCCCCATTTGGGTCCAAAACGGATTCACTTTCAGCCCATCGTTTATCTAAAAATAAATTAGGTGCCTAGAAGTTTCTGATAACACTCAAAAAAAGCGTGATAATGTCCACCAAATCCACACACTTATACTTACCGGTTTTTTCTTTGATCGAATACGAAGAGTAGGAACATACGAACAAAAGTAATACTAAAACAATACATTTAAACGCCATCGTTAGAAAATTCATTGTGAATACATTTTCTTCCAACACTTTTAGACCTGCTTCTCTCGCCAGTTCAAGCTGTAATGAACGGAGCTCCTTCAGAGCGCAGCTAAATAAGTTCGTGAAATTATGCCACCCTCAAACGAGGGGTGATGTTGGTATGTAACCGAGACTGCGGTACAGTCGGGTATAATTTTAAGTACTGGCAAATAAAAAAGTGTTACGAAGTTTATTCCTTATTTACAATAAGGTAATGGCTCGAACTAATTCTCATTACATGGTATCTTTCTAGCATTGTGTGCTCAAGGAACAGTTCACTTTAATGAAAGAAACTTCTATTTAAAAAATACGTTCTAGGGACGAAAAATGATGTAAACGTCAATGGTAAAAATATTCATTTTAATTATCATTCTTCTACCAAGCTTATCTACTTTGCCCCGACGTTGATTGGGAGGTGAAAATAGTGAGTATAAGGAATTATAAGCTTTTTTTCAGGAGGTAAAAAAGATTTACACCTGTAAATAAATAAAAAGTTGACTATTTCCACAACCATTTCGTAGAATTACTATCTTATTGGTATTGCGACACATGTGCTTCTTTACATAGGTACGCTTACCAATCCCTACTAAAATAGAACCATAATTCGTTGCAAAATTAATTGTCGTACCTACATGACATTTACCACATTCCAATTTCTGTCTTATGAACTGGAATTCATATACCGTTACTTTCGTATTATAACCTCTTGAATTTGTGGATTTACAAAAATAATCTATCATATTAAAAATATCGATTTCTTTTGTTCCTCATATGGTTAGATAGGAAATAGGTCATGTAAGATATTTAACTCTAGTTATATTATAATTGACGTGCCGACACGGCCGCAGCGGAATGCATAGGGTGGCAGCCGGCGCTTTATTAAATTCCTCAAGTATTACCTCAGCTCTCGACCAGATGGGCTCCAAATAAGATTCCTCATCTAAATTACTATTTTAATCCATATTGAATTTGAGAAAGCGACGTTCAGGTACCTTCTGAGATTGTTTTATCTTATACAATTTCTTTACTATGGACTATTGCAAAAAAAATCTAAAGATATCTGACTATTTCTGTTGATAATTGCGGAAACAAAAAAAGAAATAATTCATTTAATTCTATAATGTTAACGACACTCCTAAGTTTGAATTACTTTCTTCTACAATTATTATTTCTTTAACTTGGTTAGGCATTTATGAAATGCCTATCTTCATGTAGTTTACAACGGAGGAAAGGAAATATTGTGCATGAAAATGAAAAACTCAATGTCTTTGCAATAAGGCGTTTCAGTGAAGGCTCTACTTTAGTTATACGCTGTAACAGCCCATAATTGCTCAGTGCTCATTGTGCACTTCGATCTAGAGGATTCAACCCAGCGAACTGCTTAGTAATAATTAGCTGTCAGTTATATGATAATTCGCACCCCCGGTGCAACACTGTCACTTATGAAAAAATGCTACCTTTCAGGAGAAGCATTTAAAACTTTGACATCGTATAAAAATATGACACAACAAAAAACGACAATGACATTCCCGCCCTCATACGGAAACTATGTGTACTACGAAAGTAACATTATCGCCCCAAGTAAAGGGGTTGTTTAGGATAGTTATTACATACCTAATATTTAACTAATTATTGCAATTTTTGCATAAGTGACAGTGTTGCACCGGGGGTGCGAATTATTGTATAAATGAAAACCACACAAAAACATTTAATATATTTATTGATTGATTTATTGTGCTCTTATGAGTAAATTACACATATTCACTCAACATCAGCATCTACAGCAACATCTACATCTGTAGACTTGGCTTCAGAATCTTCCGTAGTTACTCTCTCATGTTCTTTAGAGTCAGTTACGTCCATTTTGACATCGTCGGAATCTTTAACGTGAGCTTTAGTTTGTGTTTCGTCTTCTTCGGATTCCTAGAATTCAGAACGAAATCTCAAATTAGTCGCATTGCGAGGAATATCTATATCTTTCTCTAAGTTACGTGGGGGCTTGACCTTTAAACCACTGAAAAATATTGCTTATTTTTTTTAGAAATTCGAATACCCAATTACGATTAACTATTATAGTTAAAAAATTAAAGAGTAAATTGACTTCACTTAATTTTAGTAAGAATTAGCTGTCTCACAGCAAGCCGGCGGTTTTGTAGTCGCGTTTCGTTTCCTCAGGGAGTACAAAAGATGCCATACTTTTTTTTGTTCCAGTGCCTTTCATATTCATTTTAGAAAAGCCAGCAAGGCACCTACGGTCGAAATGTAGTATAAGTTCAAGGCCCGAAATAATCACCACTCAACTGAACCTATTGCTTGCTCAATCTGGACCTACGCAATAAAAAATCAATCAAAAATAAATGTAAGGTTGAATTGCAGAAAGTAACATCGACAATTTTAACATCGACAGTGTCAACGGCATACTTTTGTCAATTCAAATGTGGCATGGACTTTGTTAAAGTTATTTGATACAGCTGGACCTAAATTCCTGAATACTCTTTAAAACAGTACGACGAGCTCCACATGTAAGTGTGGCGTGTACATTGTTAGAGTTATAGTTAGTTGATACAACTGGCCCCTGTGCCTACCTGTTCCCTCTCGAACAGTATGACGAGCTCCACGTGCTTGGTGTGCGGGAACATGTCGACGGGCACGGCGGCCACGGGCAGGAAGGGCGCGCCGCGGAGGGTCTTGGAGGAGGGCCGCGCCAGGTCCACCCAGTTCTTGACGGCGGCGGCCGGGCTGCACGACATGTACACCAGCCGCTGCACCTTGCGCGTGTTGCGCAGCTGCGTCACCGCTCGCATGTCTGCACACACATACATACAGACATAAACTCACGCCTTTGACCTAGGAGGGCTAAACAGATATGCTACTAGGAGGCCCACATTTCGCCTTGTATATTCTATCCCACGTTGTGATAAACTCTACCAATTCCTGACTTCCGGCTGATAATGAATAGAAAAATCCAATATCCAATCCAATCCTGTGGATCCCACAAACATTTGTCTCTATGCGGGGGTCAACCATCAAATCAGCGGCCTCTCGTTTCACAGATGATATCTAAACAACTGCGCCACGGAAGATATCAGAAATCAACATTAACTTACGCAGTCCGGCTCTGGGCGGGTCCACAATGGCGATGACATCTCCTCCAGTAGTAGCCCTGGCGAGTACCGACAGCAGTATATCCTCCGCCTTGCCCGTGAAGAAATCGCAGTTGTCTATGTCGTTCAACGAAGCGTTCGATTTGGCGTCGTTCACAGCTTCGGCTACTAGTTCCAGACCTAGCACTTTATGGCAATGCTGTCGAAATACATTGAAGATAAAACACGCAAATTAAATCATTATTCATTGTAATCCATGATATAGAAGGTTAGGCAGAAAGGGTATGTTAAGCCGAGATGGGCTAGCTTATAGCTATTGTCATCAAACTGAACAACTTTTACGATGGGGCTAAGTCTGAAATCGCGAAATAAGTACAAAATACGGCCTCATTCATAGACAGTTTTAAAATTTATTTTACTTATCGAATATTTTGTCCCTTTCGAACGACTTTTGAATTCAGTTTGGGCGAAGAAGACAAAACATTCTATAACTAAAATAGGTTTTAAAACTGTCTATGAATAAGGCCGATAATCTTTTAACTCTGAAAAATGTACTGGATTTATTCTTTCATTTTAGTTATTTTACGCAATCAGGTTTTTAAATATTTTTTTACTCACTTGCGCAAAACACAGTCCAATGGTGCCGGTTCCACAACAGATGTCAATCACTGTGGATTCCTTGTTCACTTTACTGAGTTCGATGGCGTTCTGATACAATATGTCCGCTGCCGCAGTATTTACCTAAGGACAAACAGATTTATGTTGGGCACACAATAAACCACTTTTAAAGGTAAATGAGCAAAATGATCCCAGGGTTCGGTCATATTGAAAGTCCGTATTAATAGAATCGTTTTGGCGATTCCGTCGCTACTGGGGGTAGTGTTAACACCGCGTTCACACAGAAAATCCGTATTTACAGAGTTATTATTTTAAAATAATAACGTTTATAGTAACGTTTGTGTAAACTCGCTTATATAACTACATACGCCATTGCCGAATAAAATCGGATTCAATAAAACCGGCCTGTAAAACGGACTGCTGTGTGAACGAACCCTTAAATGCTTAGCCAGAATTTTATAGGTAGGATTAAGGGAAGAAAAAGGGAAGCGGTGGAGGTAAATCACGTCACAATCGGGTTCCTGTGAGCCAGTCGACTCTGATGAAGAAACTGAATAAATAAGATAAATTGAATTTAATCTAACAATTTAGTCAGCCTATGATCAGCAATGGAATTCCTGAGGCTGAAGACAGAGAGAGGTTAGTCGAGCCAGCTCATTTCAAGATGAAGAACGATGAAGATTCGTGATAAGTATTGTCGACGTTTCGAGCTCAGACGGAAAGCTGCTTTGACACCATCAAGGAAGATATAGTAAGTAACTTAGGAAACCGAAGATCAGGTAAATATTTTTGCAAGAAGACCGACTTTGGTACTAGCAGCGACGCCAAGATGATTGTATAAAATATTACATGCATACACATCGAATTGATAATCTCCTTTTTTTGAAGTCAATTAAAAAATATTAATATTTAAACAGTAATCGAAAAATATAAAATATTTACCTGGAAAAATGCTTCTGGCGATATCCTAAATTTCTTTCCCAATATTGTGTCAATAATGTGAGTTGGACCAAGGAGATGAATAGGCTTGGACGCTTCTTCACCAACCCTCCTAAAAGTAAATGATACAGTTTTATGAATTCCATATAAACAGTTATATATGTTAAGTACTATTGTAGTAATTTTATGAATATACCTTTTGGACATCAACTGAAAGTATAATGATTTGATGCCACACGCTGTCGCTTTGTCAGTATCAAAATGTTCCACCAAATCTTTCTTCACTTTGTCCAGTTCCTCTTCAGTGAGATTCTAAAACAAAAATTCAAAACAAAAAATGCTATGTATGAGTTTTACTTATCCGTTTTAAATTACATCTCATAAGCTTAGGCCTGTCTCATCAAAAGGGGAGGGAAATGATACATTAATGCCACCCACAATCCGCCGAGCCTATTTTCGACTCAGGGAGATTACTCTATTCTCCGACACGAAGTTCGAATGTTCGGACGTTCGACGTTCACGTTTAAAATAAAAGTTTTCCACTTCTGAAAATCAATACTATTCTCTATGAAACGTATCTTTCACGCAGAACTTAGTCTATGGTTACTACGCACGATAGAGGATTCGAACATTTTGTAGAGTATTTAGGCACATTCGTACAGTTTTACGTGCGACGTTCGAACATACGTCTTCGTGTCGGAGAATAGAGTAAACCCCAAAATATGGCAAAGGATAAGTCTATCACCGTACTAGGTACAAATTGCAATCCCCTCAGGACTTGGAGAATTTTCGCAGCACATATCTTACAGATATTGGACTAACTAACTTCAGAATCTAATTGTGGCATATAAGTTCAGATCCTGCCCACCAAACTATGAGCCTGTAACCATTTCAGTCGTCATTTTGATGAAATAAGCAATCTATTAGTTTTGTATTTAAATAAAGATATTTTACCTGTGGATGCATGGTGATAATAAGCATGATGTCATCTGTAGCAGTAGAGTGTCTTACAGTGAGATACCTCCAATACCCCGAGTAGTCAGCTGGTGAAAATGGAGCCATCTTCGAACTCCGCACAAATTCTTGGAAATACTACAAATACTTTTTTATTAAAATTTATTTAAAAGCCATATCAGGAAAAAAATTACGTTCTTATCATTGAATCATACTTCAGTATCATTAATGAATAATATGAAAATTGGATATTTCAGCATTAATTATTGTCAAATAGAAAGATGATATTCTTACCAAAACAGCATCTTTAGTTTTCTCTGAGATATGAGTTAAGTGTTGAACTGGTCCGACTCCTACCATGCCAGTGACGTAGCTCCCCAGCCTGGCACCAACAGTGGGCAGCTGTGTCTCCTCATCAATCCCCACAGCAAACTCACATTTATTCCTGTATCCCTCCGTCACTGGTGATTGTTTTATAGGCTTCAGTTCAAAACTCAAGCCGTTGTACAGTTTACGGTTTGCTTCTATGTCTTTGCGCCTTTCTTTGTCTATCTTCCATAATTCATTGTCAAATTTCATTAATATTTGCTTAATTTCGTTTTCTTTTAGCTTCAGCTGTAGATGAAAAAACATGTTGGATCAATGTCTATGCTGGAGGATCTGTTTGGTCTGAGTGCAGGTAAATATTTACAAGAAAATTATGAAATACAGAGGTTTGTATTGTAAAAACACCTCCCTTTATATTAATTTATTATTACAAAAGAATAGTCAGCTTACAGTATATCCAAAACGCTAACTATAATTAAAAAATTATGACATATATGTAGTTAAATATAACTGAAAACTTCCCTAAATCATCATAAAATATGCCGACCTGGTGGCACTCATGCATAAATCTGTTGAGCAAATCAATTGCCTGCAATGTGGGCGCATGTCTCGCGCGTTGCGTACTCAATATACAACTTGCAAACAATTGATGCTGCCAACTTCTAATACAATGAGTTACTGTAATGTGAAGCAATGTTTAAGACATCATTTTTATAAAATTGGTTTAATAGTTTATTAGATTACCTGTTCTTCATATGTTTTGTTCCAGTATGGTGTGGTAGCATCCTTAATTTTTTCCTCTTGACTTCTGTCATCTTGTTTCTTCTTTTTGTCCTGCACTGAATTCTCTTCTTCCTGTTTCCTTTTTCTAACTAACGGATCAGGTGCTGGTTTAGCAATTTCAGCTTTAAGAATTTTACCTAAAAAAAACAAATAATAGTAATTGATAGATTGGTACATAATTATTATTTCATAAGAGTAATAAGTTGTAAGACTTAAGAGTGTTTAATGTTGAATGTGTGAACATCATGAACATTGATATTTCATAATATATTTTTAAACACTGACTGCCTCTGTAGTGTAGTTGTTCTACGGTATGATTGCAAAGCTGAGGTCTCAGGTTCGAATCCCGGGTTGGGCAAAATGATATTGGATTTTTCTATTCCTTATCAGCCCAGAGTCAGAAATTTGTGGCTGATATGGCGAAAGGCTGGCCCCAATCACATCATTGGACTGCAAATATGAGGCAAATGTAGGTGTCTTGTTTGCACCTCTGTCTACCCCTTTTAGGAAAAAGGTGTGAGGTTTTGTATTTATTTTAAAAGATAATATGTTTTTAAGAAAACTTATTTCTTACCAGATTCCCAAGACTATAAAAGAAGTCATAAATATTATAGTATAATACATGCATGATGCTGACCTTTCCAGGAGTATCCATCAAGGGAAGCAATAGCTTTCGCTCTCTCCTCGTTGTTTTGGAAGCATGCAAAAAGCCAAGGACTGCCATTTTTGGGACGCTTGATCTTGCTGGCATTCAGGCCAAGTTTTTGATTAAAAAGTTTTTTCAGTTCCTGGAAATTGTAAATTAAATATGAAACAACAGATACAATCATAGTCCTGATCCACTACTACAAGACAAGTTTTGAGTTGTAGGTATAAGAGACAATGGGAGAGAGACACCAAGACCCGAAATAAACATTTGTCTAGGTGGCGGGATCTAATCTGCAACCTTTCCTTAGACAATCAGCACTCAGCCAACTGAACCATGGAGACTATCCAATAAATATAAGTTGTATGTTACAGGTAAACTCCTTGTTATGGTCCATTAACTTGATTACTAGCAAGTTATTGAATAAAGTGCCAATATTTTGTCGAAAGATGATATATAATTGTCTCTGTCCAGTCAAAACTTTTATTCAGCAATTATAAAGTGAATTAGTGTGACAATGTACTAAACTAACAATGTAATTGATACATAAATGACAGAAATAATACCACAGAGAAATATGGCTTTATTCCACTAAAAACATTACATGAAGTATAAAGTATAATATAGAGTACAATAATAGACTATGATAATAGAGTATGAGCCGAAGTGGCCAGTAATATATATCATTCACCCTCCCCTAAAATGTAATCCTTAAAGTGCTTGGGTGGACGTTTGAGGCGCGCGGAACGCCTGACATCACCTCTCTGATCTTCAACCATAGGTTCAGGAATTCCATTATTATTTATTATAGCAGGTATTATTTCTGTCATTTATGTATCAATTTATTCCACTAAAAACATTACATGAAGTATAAAGTATAATATAGAGTACAATAATAGACTATGATAATAGAGTATGAGCCGAAGTGGCCAGTAATATATATCAGTAATATAATTAAATTGAGTTTTAGCTAAGCCATTAAAATAACTTACCGCGATTCCATAAAATTTTGGTAGTCCACGCAGCTCGATTTTGAATTTCTCTGAAGAAAACCCTCCACGATCTAAGTACGCATATTCCTCACTGGTGTGATTATTACTATTAGTCTCCACATTTTCTTCCGTTGTTACTTCAGGCTCAGACATTTTAATACAAAAAATATTTAATAAAATAAGTTCTTAAAGATTCAAATGTTAGGTTATGTTTCTGTTTATCATGTCATTGACTCGACGTCAACTTTCAGATGCGTTTTGTTACATACTTTTATAGTGTTTGATATCACATAAACATTACTATAAAAACATTCTTGGTCGACATCTTTTTTATTGTAAACTATAATTAAATTAATTAATTAACAACTATTTGAGTTTATTATTACGCTTCCAATGTAGTTCTAAAGCTTCACTGTAGACGCCATGTAAACACTATTGTGTATTAGCAGGTAATTTTGAAATTGCAATTTTGTTTTCTCATTTTCATAAACTCCATAACTGAAATCTTAAGTCATAGTTGGCTAATGTTAAACTCTATCCTTACATTAAAATGAATAATTTGTAAAATATTTATTCAATCACTGCATTCCTTTACGTATGCCTGTGAATATGACGCGCCAAGACATATAATACAAAATATTTGAAATCCTTTATTCGCACTTTTTCTGCTTACATAATTATAAATAAAGCATTGTTAGATTTGTTTTATTTTATGAATTTGAAAATAGGTCATAAATACACAATTAATTTTAGTACCTCATATATTTTTAGGATTAAAAATAAATAATTAAATTACATCACTACATGTAGAAATTTTTTGGTATAAAAGTCACTAAATGGAAGATATATTTATGATAGAACTTTACATAGAACAGATAACATAGTAAATATAATTGTTTTAGACAAAAGGAAGCTTCTAATTTAACTACAATATCAGTGACTTATCAGTGCCTAGAATAAAATATTTATAATCTAGATTCTAGATATTTAACATTAATACTTGATACAAATTTATGATAGGATATCACCATACTAGATTAGTCTTGCAAATAGATATTCCAGCTACTGTTTGCCATCTATTGGTCCACATTTTTTATCATAATACCTAACATTTTTTTAGCTTTACTATCAATGTACTTGTCATAATGATGATAGATGATATTCTTTTCTACTTGTCATAACAATGATGATGATTTTCCCAAATATAGATTTTAATTTTGAAACTAAAAGCAATATTAATGGAATGTCTGCAAAAAATAATGGTTTTACAAAAAGCACTGTTAACTCACTGACTAAATGCAAATTAAAATAAATGCTATGATGCTGTATTCTTCACAAACATGTTCTTCAGTGCATCTTTATCTTGCTCTTCCTTTTCCTTTCGCATCCTTCTTAAGTCATCTAATTCTTTGTCTACAGTGGGTGCCATTGATGCGTTGAGAGTCTTAAGCTTTTTAAAATCTTCTTCAGCCTGGTCTGGATTCCAGGCACCTTTGTGTGCTTTAGCTCTTCTGAACAATGCTTTTTCATTATCTGAAACGTTGTATTATTGAATATGAAACACACTTGGTATTTCTTAGCATAACATATACTGATTCTGAAGTATTTACCTTTATCATACTCCAATACAGTGTTACAATGTTCTATTACAGCGTAATAATCTCCCTTGATTAGTTTGCACTGGGCATAGTTAAGTAATATTGGTAACTTAGTTTTATTCAGTTCTATCCACTCTTCATCACCTTTTCTCTCCCTGTGAGAATTAGCAGTACAAGAAATAATTTAATACACACCTAGACAACATCCAAAGGTATTGCAAATGGATAAGACATTAATGTTGTGAATATTCTGATTACAAATTGAACAACATTTAATAAAAAATGTTGAATATATGCTGTTGTAAATTGGATATCAACATGAATAATTATTTGTATTGCCAATCATTATTTGTTTGTTGTTAGTTATTGGTCTATGTGGAAATCCTTGGGGGACTCGGGGAGGCCTATGTCCAGCAGTGGACTTCCTTATAATAAACCTATAGTATAGAAATAAACATAGTATGGGGTGATTTTAAAAAGAAGTACCTGATCATAAGCTGTTCACAAATAGCCAGTGCTTGATTATAAGCATCTTCTGCTTCATCATACTGTTTGTTTCCATAGAATTTGTTCCCTTTCTCTCTGAGGGATGGTATCAGTTCTATTCTCTCTTTTATACTCAGCTGCCACATTTCCCTCTCGTACTGGTCAGATCTTTCCACTTTGAGTACCTCTGGAATATTAAACATCTAACATGACAAATAATGTAGGAGCATCTCTTGATGACTGTGTTTACATTGTAAAGTGGTAATAGAGGTATAACAGTAACTTCAACAAAGCTATACATCTTGAAGTCAGATAGTATGAATGTTGTAGCAATTTGGTATAAAATAGCTTATGATTTCGTAGCCCATACAAATAAACAGAAACCTCTAAATGTGTTCAGCTTTAAAGCAAAGCAAAATTACAAAACTCCAACTCAATATAATTTTGTATTACTTATAAGGATCATATTTCTTGCATGACCTTTACCTTCATCCTTAAGTACCTGTAAAGACCTTTAACTACATACCTATAATAAACTCCAAGTCACAAGGTTTTGCAATGAGCTCATCTAGATCTCTATAGCCAATGCCCTCGGTGTGCAAGGTCATTGTGCAAGTGTGTTTCACTTTGTGGTTGTCTTGACCCAATTCTCTTAATGTCTTTGACACAAAAGGGTAACTGTATACAAGCTGAAATAAAATCATATTGATCCACTATTCATTCAGTGCATTCTGTTGTTTTATTTACATTATAATTCTTATTACATTATTAAAATAAACATGCATAAATAAGGAAATGCATAAGGAAAAAATAAAGTGATGATGCACATTATTTTCATAAGCAATTAATTTATTGGCTATTGTATATGATTGCTGAAAATGTTAATACCATTTTCATACTATCAGGGTGGCATGTATGGCATGATTGAAGACCTATAGAGATCTTCCTGAGATAATAATGATGATAATATGGCGTATAAACTAGATTTACCTCTTTTTTGACTGTAAAGCTAGAGACTTCACCAACAGCCATGAGTTTCACTATAGTCTCCCATACCTCCAACTTGAATTTGTGACCAATAACTAAAACCATTGGTTCTTTCTTGCCAATCTTTCTGCTGTCGTCCAATAAGACTCTTTCTTTGTCGATTTTCCATGTTTGAAAGTGGAAATGTACCTGTAAACAGTAAAAATTTTAAGAAAAATATCAAGGAAAGCTTCAAACATTAATTTATTTCCATTTACCTTGCTGCCGTTGGCTATAGGTATATATTGCTGACCAGCGTGAATTATTTTCTTAACAATATTCCCTTCGTTAGTCATATTTCTAAAATTGTACTATCAAGTATCAAGTATGGCACTGTTAAAAATTGCTGAAAAAATAATATTTTTGTTTATCACAATTACTTCCTTCATTAGTGTCCATAGACGATAAAACGAGCGGTAGAGCCAATACACACTGTCGACCGGTCGCCGGCGACTGGGTAGTTGACCAGGGCCGGGAGACCAAGTCATATATAATTCGTGCGGAAAAGTCTTCGAAGAAGCTGCAATAGTAGCGTTGCTAATTATTATAAAGAGAAAAAACGAAACAAAGAAAGCGTTCAGCTTTCATTTGAACCCGTGCTTTTAGTGGTCGCCGGCGACCAGCAGTCACTTGTGCGCAAAGGCTTTCAGGTCAGGGAGGAGGGGAGGGGGGGTGTCATATAGTTACAACTCTGGGCATACTTGAATTTGATTACAATAATACATCTAAAAGTATATTTTTTACGTTAATGACAGCTGTGATTTGTGAATTGCGTGCACAGTTCTGATTTGAAAGTCATGACCCCATGACCTCCCCCCTGGATCCGCCCTTGTGTGCGTTGCCACTGCCTGGCGAGTCACCGAGTCGCTTAGGCAACCGACGACTCAGTGCGTATTCACTATGCTCCTAACCAAATTATAGGAAGTCACAGTCGCCGGCGACCGGTCGACAGTGCATATGGGGTCTTAATCCATATTGACAGTTGACACAGCGTGATATTCTCAGTAGCGTACAAAATTTGGACGAATTTCAATATCTTGTGTTCGGGCAGCACTATAACCATAAACAACTACTTAAAAAGAATGAACTAAATTTGAAATTGAAACCATTCGTTCTTTCATTCGTGACATATTTTTTTCAAGCAAGCAATCTTTTTATTTTATTGTAGGGAATACATTGTAGAATACTAGCTTAATTATTTTAATTATTGCTGTTTATTTAGGTGTTTTAATTAGGTGTAAGTGATAATGGCAGATTTCCTCGAATCTGAGGCTGAGGAGAGCGAGGTTAGTAAAAGAAGCCCTTGCCATTCTGATTGCGTAGCTTTGAGAAGTTTTTTTGCTGGGGCTAATTCAACTGTTTGTCGTAGTTGGAGTCTGAGGATGAGGACCAGCCGGCGGAGCGCAAGAAGCCGAAGCGCAAGGCAGCGGTGGAGAGCGACGACGAAGACGAGGAAGAAGAAGGTCGGTGTCAACTTGATTAACACTTTCTCCCCCAGTACGATGAACTGTGTTGATGTTTCACGATCAGTGTAAGGTTATGTCGTCTTAACGTGATAAAGATGCTTTGTCTGCACGGTTAACATGTATTATTAGCATAACAAGCATGATTTATTGGTAATTGTGATGACCTATCGATCTTGTACTATTACGTACATGCAACTACAAAACATTAAATTATAAATTATTATTATATACTATATTATTATATATGACACAGGTTTAACGAAGTATTGCTACCATTATTTCGCTTTATACAAAGATTTGTATTTTCAGTAATTTATTTAATCAAAACTTGTACAAGGAAGCATTTTCAGGTTGTTAAAATCATGATAATAATCAGTAAATCAATAGAATAAAGATAATCATTTGTGCATTAAGGGGAAGTCATTTTGCAAAAGATCAATCTGCTTCTCTTTAGTTTTGAAATTTGTTTATATTTTTTGTTGTATATCTTTTATTATTGCTTCAATATTCCTATGTAACCTATTAGACTATGCTTCCTATATCACTCATAAATTTTCCAAATCACCTTAATCTAAGCAGCAAACTGTTATTTTGATTAACTTTTTTACAACTTTGTGTCTAATTTTAGATGACGAAGAGCGCCTCCGTGAAGAACTTAAAGATTTGATAGATGATGCCCCCATAGAGGAATCTGGTAGTGATGGAGAGGACTCAGATGCTAGTGCAGGGCCAAAGAAAAGAAAGAAAAGTGATGATGAACTAGACGACAGACTCGAGGATGAAGATTATGACCTTATTGAGGAGAATCTTGGTGTCAAAGTTGCTAGGGTAAAATATTATTGATAATTTCTATGGCATACTTGATTTTACAAGCCACTGGAAAATAAGAGCCCAAGTGTTTAATCTTTTTGTAAGGCTAATGTTTGTGTGGAGTGTGCACCAAAGTTTGTTTTGGCTCTTGTAAGATCAAAAAGTCTCTTAGCTTCCAATAACTAAATACAAGACTTGGAATTTTACTCTGGGCTTATATGTGACTTTTGATTGTGTATATTTAATCAGATCACATTTTTGTATCAATAGAAAGAGAAAAAAATAAATTATAACTTAACAACAGCTAAAGCCATTCCAGTCATTTTTATTCCTGGTACATTGTTTCATTGAGTAAAATTATGATTTTAATACCTTTTCTGTACAAATTCCAATAACATTTGTAGTAAAATTCAGTATGCTTTTATTTTTATTAGAACTGCTTTTTAGAAATTATAAAAATAAAAATATTTTTTTTATTTGAATATATCATTTTTCGATGAGTTTCGAATTTTAGGTTTTTTACTTGTAAGCCTGTCACACTGGAAGTTATACATACATACATACATAACCACACGCCTTTTTCCCAAAAGGGGTAGGCAGAGGTGCTACTAGAACACCCACATTTCGCCTTGTATGTTCCGTCCCACGATGTGATAGGGGGCGAGCCTATCGCCATATCGGGCACAAATTCCTGACTCCGGGCTAATAATGAATAGAAAAATCCAATATCACTTTGCCCGACCCGGGATTCGAACCAAAGACCTCAGCTTTGCAATCATACCGTAGTACCACTACGCCACCGAGGCAGTCAACAGTTATTAGAACTGCTTTTTAGAAATTATAAAAATATATATATTTTTTTTTATTTGAATATATCATTTTACGATGAGTTTCGAATTTTAGGTTTTTTACTTGTAAGCCTGTCACACTGGAAGTTATAGTATATTTAAATTCAACAGAATAAGTTCAAACGTCTTCGCCGCTTGGAAGATGATGACAGTGACAATGAAGGTGCAGATGACCCTGATTTGGAGAGGGAGGTCATTGCCGAGAAGCTGTTTGTCGGCGGATCAGATGATGTAAGATACCATAATGTGTACCTACCACTTTACAAATCTGTCACAACACAAATATAATGATATAGTGACATAAAAGTACATTTAATCTAAAAAAATATAATGTCTCAAATATAAATATCTCCAAATTTAATATAACCGTTAAACTGGATGATATATTTATTATTTAGTATGAAAAATATGGGAATTGTTGATAACGAAAACATTTCTTTTTGTTTACTTGACACAATACCGGAAGTTATATCAGCAGGTGGGCATGTTTGTATTAATTTTTTTTCTAAATTATTTTTTATTTACTTTTTGGGGTAGTATTGTAATATTTTTGTTTATTAGGAGGATGAAAACCGCTCGGAGTCCGCGGCCCCTCGCGAGGCGGAATATGATGATGAAAATGAGGACTTGGAGTCAGACGCAGACGACTTCATCGTCGATGATGACGGCAGACCCATCACGGAGCGCAAGAAGAAAAGGAAACACATATTCCATGATGCGTGAGTAACTATCTATAACAATTGTATATAAGTGTTGTTGTAGGAGGCTTATTTTAGTGGGTATGCCTATTTACTATACTGGGTTGTAAGAGTTGATCAAATATTACTGCTGGAGACCCGATACCGTCTTCATCATCTCGTCTTTTTTGCAATCTTACCCCTCCCATTCCGAGAGGCGGTAATGCAATACCAATATGCAGTATTTTTGTATATTTACTTAATAATAATGTTCATTTTTTTCCAAAATTTATTTAGAATTTTCAAACAATGTAGATTATATCAGTGTAGGACACACTCTCTCTCTCTCTTCAGCCACAGGAAATCCACTGCTGAACATTGGCCTCCCCCATGGATCACCGCATAGACCTGTTGGAAGCGACCAGTTTTGTGTAGGACTAATGAACTACAAACAACTTTTATGATCAACAGTTCTCTGCAAGAGGGCCAGGATATATTCGGCGTGGACTTCGATTACGACGAGTTCGAGAAGTACGGCGAGGAGGACTACGAGGATGAGGAGGACGAGGACCTCGACGAGTACATTGAGGATGAGGAGGAGGAAGGTATGTCCATTCATTTTGTTATTGTGTATTTGTCGAGGTGTCAGAGTGGTCAGGTGTTGGTGTACAAAAAATAACACACAAAGAAATTGTTTATCGAATAAGCATTTTTTTTTTATTTATGTAGTAGTCTACGGAATTTTACTAGATTTTTTAAGAAATGTATTATTTTTAATTTGGTATAAGTATCCTTTTTGAAAACTTCTATTTTGTATAGTATATTAAATTTAAATGGACTATTACTAAATATTTGCATTTATAGCCATAATTATACTTACATCGAAAATATAATATACAGTGAAGAGATAACTTAAGTTACATTTCGTAGGTGAAAGGCGCAGAACCAAGAAAGGCAAAGCGAAACGGCCCAGCAAGAAATCTATATTCGAGATTTATGAGCCTAGCGAGTTGAAGAGGAGCCATTTCACAGATCTCGATAATGAGGTGAGTGCCATTCTAAATTCAAATGCCTGGTGTATTTGTTGTTATTTGTCTTAGAATTTCAAGAAAACATTATTGTGATTGAACATAATTGACTTAAGAAATTGTACATAATGTGATGCAGAATTGATAAATAATATAGGAGTAACAAGTGTGATTATTTTTTGTTACAAGTTATAAGGCAAGTCATAAATATTAATTGTATTTTATTGTATTGTATCAGCCCATATACGACCCACTGCAGGGCACGGGCCTCCTCTACAATCGAGAGTACGATTGAGAGTGGTTAGGCCATATAGTCCACCACGCTGGCCTAATGCGGGTTGGCGGACTTACACACCGTAGATTTTTTTTTTTAAATCGCTACGGTATGCAGGTTTCCTCACGATGTTTTCCTTCACCGTTAAAGTGCGTGGTGATTGACTATCAATACACACATAACTCCGAAAAGTCAGAGGTGTGCCCTGGGATTTGAACCCGCGACCACCGTGAACATGTAGGCAGCCGAGTCTGGTCCGATACCACGAGGCCACCACGCACTTTTATATATTAAATATTAATAGTAACTTAAATTCTACCAAAATAACAATTGTAACACAAAAAGAAAATTATATACGTAATAAAAAATTAAGTCGTTAACTCAGCTCTATTACTACAGATACGCAAAACAGACGTGCCGGAGCGCATGCAGATCCGGGAGGTGCCCATCACTCCGGTGGAGGAGGGGAGTACGGAACTAGAGGACGAAGCGGAGTGGATCTACAAGCAGGCCTTCCTCAAGCCGCCCGTGTCCAAGGCAGACCAGCAGGAGATCCGGGAGAGGTCCAGAAGGTAACATTGTTGAAAGTCAAAATAATTGATTGAATCTACAAAAATGTTCAATATAATTTATATTATAATTTTTTTGTTCTACTAACAGGTTCAGGAAACTGTTTTTGCACTTTCCAAAACTTGTTTCCCATACATTGTTTATTACAATGTTACATTACTTCTTAGGGTGGAGATTGTCAGGGCTTATTTCCGTAAATTGTAAGGATTGGAAGGGCTGTTACTTGACCTTGATTTTTGTGATATCTGGTTTATTAATTACGAAATTAAGAGCAGACTTGAAGAGAAAATATACAGTTTAAAGCGACCTGTAAAGGCACCTCACTTCAGGGTCACCATACGGTGAGCTTATTCTCTCCGAAAGTGTTATATTCAAATCGTGAATAGAACTGAATATGATATTTAGTTAGTATTGTGGATAACTACGTAAATTCAGTCCCATGCGCATTTTTCTGGACGGTTTTGACACGTCCCCATGTAAAATTAAATAAATAATAATAATAATAAATACACCCAACAGTCACTTACATAGTCCTGACCCCACACTAAGATTGAGTCTTGTGTCGTGGGTATCAGAAACTACGAGAGACTTTTCGGTCTCACAAACACCCAGACCCGAAACAAATACTTGTGGTTTACTCAAACATTTGTTTCGGTGCGGGGATCGAACCCGCGGCCACTCATTTCACAGCCGGCGTCTTACCAACTGCGCCACGGAGGCTGTCAGATTAATAATATCTTGACAACAATAGAATAGAACTAAAGAAATATGGCGAGGGCGTAGTAATGAGAAGTATTTGAAATTATTTGTGTAGAGGATCGAGTACGATAACGAAGATCCGTCAGGCGCTGGACTTCATGCGCAACCAGACGCTGGAGGTTCCCTTCATCGCCTTCTACCGCAAGGAGTACGTGCAGCCTGAACTCAGCATCAACGACCTGTGGAAGGTCTACAAGTATGACGCCAAGGTAACTACTTCTCTTTGCCTCTCTCTCTCTTCAACTATAGGAAGTCCACTGCTGAACATAGTCCTCCTCCAAATGATCTCCACCTTCTGTGACAAGCGGCCTGCATTCAATTTCCTGCAACCTTAACATACAGACAAGTAGACTCGTAAATATTTATTTTTCGAAATTTAGCGAAATCAGGGCACCGACTAAAATTTCCCGGTCATCCTCATTGGTATTATAGACAGGAGGCGGTAAGGGCGGGCGCCAATATAACTCGCGCGTACCGTACCGTCCGACAAACTTAGTCACAAAAGTAAACACTATGACATTGTTAACGATTTGTAATATATAAATTGTTTTAATAATTATATATGACTTTGTTAATAAGTTATAATACACTAGCGGCCCGGCCCAGCTTCGCCTGGGTGCTAAGATGTTTAGACTCCACTCCACACCAGAAATATCTTATTCCCGTTCAAACTTTTGTACTCCTGAACTCAACCTAAGTACCTACTATCCCTTTTCCTATCGTATCCCATCCCATCTCATCTGGCTCCTTTTCTTTCTGTTACATCCCGTCCCATTATTTCCCATCGAATGCAATCCGGATCCGACCGGTTTCATCGCGTTCGTCCCACTTTATCCCATTTCATCCCTTAATGCCTAAATAGGCAAGTTGTAAATTTTTTGTAATTGCTTTTATTTTGTAGATAGGCCTTATATAAACACGAAAATACGACGAATATCATTTAAAAAATACGCAAACACAAATACTTTGCAAAATTCCTGCTAAAACTTTCCGCTCAGCCAAAATTCTGACTACGAAATTGATTTTTTAAAGTATAATGAACTACTTATTTTAAATTTAATTAATTTTATAGCGTCAACAACACGTGGTAATTATACTGTTAAAATGTAGCTTATATGACACGTTCGTAGATTTACCATAGCAGCGCCATCTATTGATTACTTACTCAACCCAGTCGAAAGGTATCGACATCTGTTAGAATCATTTGGAGTTAACAGATGATTGTGACTGTCAAATAATAACAGACAAATAATTAGCAATAAATTAAAATTGCGACTATAATTTGAGATTTAAACTATCCTATCTCTCAAGTTGGATCGAACTGCACATGGTGTGCAAATTTTATTATAATCGGTTAAGTAGTTTAGGAGTCCATTGAGGACAAACATTGTGTCACGAGATTTATATATATTAGATAAATAGATTGAGTATGTAAAAAAAAAAAATATAATACTTGACAATGTTCTGTAATTTTTGTAAAAGCTTTTTCTATAATATTCCTGTATTTGGAATGTTAACATTATAATAGATTTTTCTGTAGCCTCAAATATACAACATGTAACACATTTAAATGTAAAAGCGGAAAGTAGTATGTTCAAAATCAGCTACTGAATCGATATCAATACTTTTTTTTGTAGGTTTTTTTTTTTTTAATAATTAATTAAGACTAAGTGAATAACAGACACCCTCTCATTGATGCACCAAACAAACAAAATTGAAACGTAACTCCAGTACATAAAGTCTTTTCTAAATAAAATTATAAACGAATAATCAAAGATAAACAAATATGAACATTATTTCGATAGTCATAAAGGTTTATTTCAAATACACTAGCAAAATAGCATTAAACAAACGCACACAACGACAGTCCTCAAAAAGCATGATAAGCTACCAAAATTAATAACTATCATATTCTCTTTTCTGCAAATGTAACTACCATTAGACAGAGCAGGACACCACTATTGTTTAATGAAATTTGAATCATCCGATAAACATAAAAAACGGCGCGCGCGGCGCGGGCGGCACATCAAAGGGTATGTGCAGTCCGCATAGGGATGTACCGCGAAAAAAATCTAATGCGATATTTACGGGACCCGGCATTCTGAATCCCGCGCAATACGGGTAACTAACTATTTAAATGATATCAATTAAATTGTAATAATCAAAAGGAAAAGAAAGATCAAATATTTCTATGCCGAAGAACAAAGCGAAACGTTAAGATAATCATTATTTCATTTGATTCGTAATTTTATTCCAATGTATGCGGAATCCCGGTGTGTCGGATATCCCGGTATTGCAATCTCTAAATATGCACCGAATTTGTCAAAAAATCTAGTCGTGCGCCGCTGTTATCTGTGACTTCTTGTGTTCACTCGTTAAGTAGATATTTCGATAACTTTCGCGATGTCTTTTCGGTATTCGAATATTGAGTATGGTGAGCGATGGATCGGTCGTGGTGGGCCAGTGCAATGGCCTCCTAGGTCACCCGACTTGACGCCTCTTGATTATTTTTTGTGGGGACGTATTAAATCTCTAGTATACAGCAGTGAAACTACTAGTGTGGAGGAACTAAAAAGTAGGATAGTGGCAGCGTTCCTAAAGGTGAAGAGTGAAACTGCCGTTTTAAATAAATTACGCGATCAATTGTGCAAACGTGCGTTAAAATGTATCGAGCAAGGTGGTGGACATTTTGAAAATGTTTTAAAAAGAAGTCGCCGTATGAGTGCCATGTAACACGTAAGTTATTTTTGTGTTTTTTTAATTGTTGCGTTATTATTGCCGATTTAATAGTCGATTAATGCAAAATATTGTCTTGTTTTGTGACTTCCTGCTCATTATTTGTAGTAAATTTAAATACTTATTTAATAGCTCGATAAAAACTAGATGCTGACTGAGTACCTAAATAAATAGTAATTTGTTTATGAAACCACCCGGCAATCACCTGCGTTCGTTATTTGTAGTAACATAAGTAGTATAAGTAGTATTGTCGGCACGGCGTTCAAACGACCCGCGTAGGTACTCGTGTAAGTGTGCGTGTCCGCCGCGAGCATATGTACTATGTCGTAGTACGCTCTTATTTGTATGGTGACCATGTTGTGCGCCTACAAATAGTATAACTAATTTCATAAATAAAATATATTTGTAGACACCGGAGTACAATTTTAAAGCATATACTATAATTGCAATAATATTTTTAAGTTTGGGTGTCTGAAGTTGTGCGTTATTCATTTTACACGTTGTATACGTATAATAAAATGATTAACATGGGAAGGGAATGCTGATTACCCTTCAATCATCGTATTTGACCTCCATAAGTGAAAAATTCTTTATATGTAATGTTTAACAGTGGTGTCAGCTGAAACAGCGCAAGGAGAACCTTCTGAAGCTGTTCGAGAACATGCGCGAGTTCCAGATGGACAAGGTGATGGTGGACCCCGACGCACCGCTGCCGGAAAACATGAGACTGATCAGAGACGAAGATATTGAAAGGTCAAATATATATAACATTTTAAAGCATACAATATAGTTAGATAATAAAAATCATGATTTTGACTTATAAGTATTTTAGTTATGTATTTTTTTTTAATTGTGTGTGTTGGGAAATTTCGAAAGTCTAAAAATTGAATTCTTTTTTATAGTGTTTTTTTTTTTCAATTAACTGTTGTTTTTAGCTCTCTGCGTCACTGCTCACTCGTCTTGGCATAATCTCATATACGTGAAATCATAACTGCAGATGCTGTATAAAAGATGTTATATCATTAAACAATAGATATACGGCCTTATTCATGGACAGATATAAAATCTACTTTAATTATAGAATGTTTTGTCTTCTTCGCTCAAACTGAATTCGAAAGGGACAAGCCATTTGATAACTAAAATACGTTTTAAAACTGTCTATGAATAAGGCCGTCAATATTTGTACTGTATGTACAGCCCATACACGTCCCACTGCAGGGCATGAGCCTCCTCTACAATCGAGAGTACGATTGAGAGTGGTAAATTTAAATATTTAATGAATTAATTTGGTACATAGACTGAAGAACGTGCAGACATCAGAGGAGTTGCGTGACGTGCACACACACTTCCTGTTGTACTACTCCAACGACTTGCCCGAGATGCAGAAGTTGCAACGAGCTAAGGAGAAGAAAAAAGAATTGCAGGAGAAAAAGTCAGTTTAAGTTTATTTGCGTTATTTTTTCGACATGTCTTATATACCAAAAAAAAAACAGAATGAAAATGAAATCTTTTGTCGTATGGATGACTATAAAAAAGTACTCGTCTTGCCATTCATTGCAATAAAATAAAATAAATAAACTTTCTCCATGGCGCAGATCCCCGCACCGAGACAAATGTTTGTGAGGCCCATAAGTATTTGTCTCGGGTCTGCGTGTTTGTGAGACCGAAAAGTCTCTCATCGTTCCTGATTCCCACGTCACACGACTCGATGCTAGTGTGGGGTCAGGCCTATGTATGTATGTGACTATTGGGTGTATTTATTTATTTGTTTATATATCTAGGAAGTTAGCTCGCGAAGAGGCAGAGAAGAACGGCGAGGACCCGGAGGAGGCGGCGGCGGCCGTGGAGGCGGCCGAGCCTGACGACGAGGAACCCACGGAGATCAAGTACGCCGTCAGATCCGGACCTTACGAGCTCTGCAGGAAGGCCGGCATCGGTTAGTGGACTCTGTAAATTACTAGTTTGGTCAGCTTTAGTAAAAATACTTGTTTATTTAAATATGGCAAGAATATGTCATTTTTTCGGCATAAAAGTAGTGCGACTGAAATTCATAAACGATTAATTTTAGTCTTTATTTTATGTTTATCTAAGAATCGATGGCGAAATAGAGAAATCTGTTCAAGGTATTGTCGAAACACATTTGACGTGATTCGTCTATTTTCGGGATCGATCCTAAGAGGGATTTAGTCCTCTTATTAATATCTGTCGTATGTTACTGTTCAGCCCAAACACTATCTAGATACTAAACGTTTCTACTTACTACAAGATCTCATGACTGTGCTATGAATGTGTTCACGGTTGTAGTAGCATGATTATACAAACTTGAATGCTTAGGAAATTAGGATTCCTAAAGTAAGAGTTTATTTTTTAATACATGGTATTATGCAAATTCTTCTTCTTTTACGTTTGAGTCAATGGCTCAAAATTGTTTCCACTGAAATTCTTACAATTTTCCTGCCCAGTAGGTCGCTACACTTGTGGCAGCGTCTGTAGCCTCGATGATGTCCCTTGTACAGGTAGTAGGGCACATTGATAGGCAATAATTATATTTAGATGATAACTTTGCTTGATTCATACGAGCAGTAGACAGTGAATGTATGTGTGTTTGTACAGAGCCGTTGGTGAAGAAGTTCGGTCTGACCCCGGAGCAGTTCGCGGAGAACGTGCGCGACAACTACCAGCGCCACGAGGTGGAGCAGCAACCCGTCGCACCACTCGACGCCGCCGCCGAATACGTCAGTACACACACACACACACACACCACTCGTTATAATCATCAGAAAAGCTCATAATACCACATAAAAAACAAATCACTAAAAATAAATTTAATTAATATACAATTTAATAGTAATTTATTTACAATGTATTCAGTATGATATATTATGTAGTATGCATTTTAGCATTCAACTGTGTATATCTGGATTCTGGATGTAATCAGGTGAACATAATCGTGTAGATCGGTGAAACATAAATGTAAGATGTGCTTATATCTATGTAAAAATTACTCGTTTTTTAAATTAAAATTTTCATGATTTAGTCTAGATCAAGACCTGTGAAATTATTGCTGAAATTATATATATATATATATTTGTACAAATATCTCGAGAAATACAGCTTGAGTAACCGCGCGTTTGCGCGCTGACTCGCGAAAAAAAACCCTACGTGAATACTCTTATATCTATTAAAAAGTTGCAAATTCCGCCATTTTGAGTTAACAGGTGTAGGAATAATGAAAGTCATAATGAACGAAAGTACATAAATACCAGGCGGGTGCGATCGGGTCGGCGACGGAGGTGGCTCACCGCGCGGTGTACATGTGCGGCGTGCAGCTGGCGCGCGAGCCGCTGCTGCGAGCCACCCTGCGAGACGCACTGCGGGAGCGAGCCACCATCTGCGTCAAACCCACCACCAAGGGCATGAAGGAAATCGACGAGAATCACGCGTGTTATAGGTATTCTATTGTAAAACTTATACACGTGTTTAATAAAAAAAAATAAACATAATTTATATAAAACAAATGCAAAAAGATAATATCCTAAATAAAGATATCATAATTTTTTAGCTCAAAGCTATTATGCCAATATGTAATATTTAACAATATTACTAATATGTAAATTGTATTCAACGGATTTCATATTATGTTAACAGTTATGTTAACAGTAGTTTTTTGCTAATTTATAAAATAATTACTTTGCAAATAATGCACTTTGTGTTTCTGTATTGTTTAATCAAATGTGATTTACAGTTTAAAATACATAAAAAAGAAGCCAGTCCGCGACCTCACCGGAGACCAGTTTCTGAAGTTGACGATGGCAGCGGAAGACAAACTCCTAGAATTGTCTATCTCTGAGCAGATTGAAGGTAACACGGGACCAAGTTACTTGGAGGAACTGAAGCAGCTGTATCAGAAGGTCAGTTATCTCCCAACACTATTCAGTCTCACCAAAATTTTACCCATCTGATTAAGCATTACCTGACCTCATTTCACCTTAATTCACATCATACTTAGTTTTTCCAAGTGACCTCATTTCATCTGGCCTCTTTTTATCTCTCCTGTTTCCTCAATTAATCTCAATTTGTGTTAACACAATATTACCTTACCTCCTTACCATAATTATTCATTTCCTGTTATGTAGTAATTGTATAGTGTGTAAGCTATGCATATTCTTATGTAGACTTAAAATCTATGATATGAATATAAGATCAATAATCAATTATTAGTATTAAATCATATTCATACTAGAACACTCGTTTCAATAACAAAGCTCCATAACAACATATAACATTCCTTCTCAAAATGGCTACTGACTATTTAATCTAAAATTTGAATCACCTTCAATGTGTTAACATATAAGTACATATTATAAAATCTTGTTATTTGTACAGGACGAGTTTGCGGCCTCGGTGCAAGCGTGGAATGAGTTGCGAGCTGAGGCCGTCAATATAGCTCTCACCAAGATCGTGATGCCTGAGCTGAGGAGAGAACTCAACGCTGTGTTGCTGCAGGAGGCCAAGGAATATGTGCTCAAGTATGTCATTTACTTTATAAGCGTATAGTTGTATATGCTATATGTCGTATAGTTATTGTCATTTGTATGCTTGTGAGCTTGCTTAAAAACAAACACTAAAAGACGCTGTCATAGAAGTAGATTTTCCATTTTGGTAGTGCAAGTGAGCGTCATGTTTTGTGAATTATTGCTATTTTTTATTAATAAAAATAATGTTTTTTCCTTATCATTGAAATGTTAATATCCATGCCAAAAAAATCACTGACACGCATTGTGCATATTATAATGATAGAGGGTAGAGTAGTTCTTGATCTAATTTAGTTTATGAATTGAGCTGTATGTGATGGTAAGTTATGTATTGTACTATAGATGTTGCCGGCGCCGTCTGTACGATTGGCTGAAGGTGGCGCCCTACGAGTCCCGCGTGTCGGATGACGACGACGAGGAGTGGGACGCCTCCAATGGTAAGTGAAGTATAGATTTATGAAGATTGAAGGGTAACATTAGCAGTTGTTTAGGAAAGAAAATTATGTAGAAATATGCTAACGGTCTAAATTAATCACCGATCCTGATTTTTATACAAGAATTGGTGTGTGTCGATAAATCTTCGATTCGATTGGTCTATTTTCGGAATAAATTCTATGGTCGTAAGGAAAATTTAATTTGTGTTCCATATAAAATATTGCCTTGATCACATGTATGTCTGAGAAATATCCTTCGGTAATAATAATAATAGTCGACTAGGACTATATAGCCTAACCCTTTTCAATCGTGCTCTCGATTGTAAAGAAGGTATGTGCCCTGCAGTAGGACGTATATGGGTTGATACAGTTTAGAGAACCAGTACATATGTGTGTGTGCACTGAGCTATGGGGTTCGAATCCTGGATTGGGCGAAGTGATATTAGATTGTACTATTCATTATCTGCCTGGAGTCAGGAATTTGTGCTCGACATGGCGGTAGGCTCGCCCCCTATCATACTGTGGGACGGAACACACAAGGCGAAACATGGTTGTCTTGGTAGCAACTCTGATTACCCCTTCTGTGAAAAAGGCGTTAGTGTATGTATGTATGTGTACGTACAGGCCTGCGCGTGATGTCGGTGGCGTACGTGCCGGACCGCCAGCAGTCTGCGTTCGCGTGCGTGGTGGGCGGCGGCGGCGAGGTGGCCGACCATCTGCGTCTGCCGCACCTGCTGCTGCGACGCAACGCGTGGAACGCGCTCGAGCGACGGAACAAGGAGGCCGACCTCACCGCCATGCGCAGGTATGCTACACGTTACATGTTGCACTACGTGTTGCGTGTTACATGTTGCAACCAACGCGTTACGTGTAGTGCGCTACACGTTAATGTTACGGCTCCATCTGCACCGTAACGCTTTAGTTTCCGTCATCACACAGATTTGGCAAAAATTGAACGCGTTAATTTAGATAATACTGTTTGGTACGAGCGATCGGCTTGGGTAGTGATTATTTCGACACGTCAAAAGGGTTTGACGTGGAAGAAAAAAGGAAATTAATTTAGCCATTCTTCTAACGCGTTAATTATGTGTGCAACGAAAACACTAGCTATCACGTTACGCGAATTGCAGGTACAGCCCAAACATAAACGTTGCATGCAACACTCTGCACAAATAATAAACCAAGCTTTTATTTCAGGTTTATTCAAAGGAAGAAGCCTCACGTGATAGTGATAGGCGGCGAGTCCCGTGAGGCGTTGTCGATAAAAGCTGACATATCCGAGTGCGTGCAGCAGTTAGTAGAAGATGAACAGTTCCCCCGGATACCTATAGAGATAGCGGACAACCACTTCAGCAAGATTTATAGTAACAGCATACGAGGCAGGGTGAGATAATATTTGCTATATGGTTGTCATATATCGAGGACTAGGCGTTCTTAAATATAGAGTCTGCAAAAGTATCGATAATTTTGCAATAGAATTTAGTTAATTTCTATATTAAATCTATGATTCTTATTTATCACAAATAGTAGGAACTTACTAGTAATTTTTTATCGATTTCAAAATGTGCGCTTTGAGGCTTTGAAATGTTAATACAATTTATTTTTGCAGAACGATTTCCGAGAGTATCCAGAAATATTACGGCAAGCCATATGTCAAGGTCGTCTGTTACAAGATCCCCTGATGGAAATATCACAGCTTTGTGGTCCAGACGAGGAAATATTGTGTCTCAGATACCATCCTCTACAAGATCAGATAGCTAAAGAAGATCTATTAGAAGGCATTGAGCTGGAATTCGTGAATAGAGTCAACGAAGTCGGTGTAGACGTCAATGAAGCGATATTAACTGGCCGAGGAACAGAATTACTACAGTTCGTATGCGGTCTAGGACCCAGAAAAGCACAAGCGTTGATAAAACTCTTCAAACAAACAAATCAGAAACTAGAGAACAGAACACAATTAGTAACAGTCTGTCACATGGGCCCCAAAGTGTTCATCAACTGTTCAGGTTTTATAAAAATCGACACGAGCAGTCTCGGCGACAGTACCGAAGCGTATATAGAAGTTCTCGACGGCTCCCGAGTGCATCCGGAAACGTACGAATGGGCCCGAAAGATGGCCGTCGACGCCTTGGAATACGAAGACGAAGACGCCAACCCAGCAGGTGCCTTGGAAGAAATCCTCGAAGCTCCAGAAAGACTGAAGGATTTAGATCTGGACGCGTTCGCCGAGGAATTAGAACGGCAAGGTTTTGGCAACAAGAGCATAACTCTGTACGACATTCGAGCTGAATTGGACTCTAGGTATAAGGATCTTAGGGTTCCTTATCGGTCGCCGACGCCTGAGGAGTTGTTCGACATACTGACGAAAGAATCGCCGGAGAGTTTCTACAGAGGGAAGATGGTGTTGGCGTCGGTCATAGGCATCACTCACAGGAAGCCTCAAAGAGAGATGCTCGATCAGGCGACACCCGTAAGGAACGACGAGACTGGATTGTGGCAGTGCCCATTCTGTTTTAAGAATGATTTCCCAGAGTTATCAGAGGTGAGTCCTTTGCAGTATCATATTATATGTATTTATGAATTTGTGTCGGCAAGACTTAATTATTTGTATGTTATTTTTATGCTGAAAATTTATAAAATCTCTTCTAATTGTTTTAAAATATATCGGAATTTTAAAAGAATCAAAAAGGGTTTCTTTTTGAAATGTCGATATTCCATTAAAATATGGATATTTTAAACTTCACTTGCCTTTAAGGTGTGGAACCATTTCGATGCTGGAGCGTGTCCGGGTCAGGCGACGGGTGTCCGGATACGACTCGACAATGGCCTGTCCGGCTATATACATATCAAGAACCTGTCCGACCGACACGTCACAGACCCTACAGAACGTGTCCGGATCGGACAGACCGTGCACTGCCGGATACTGAAGATAGACGTCGAAAGATTCTCAGTGGACTGTTCATCGAAATCATCGGATTTATTAGATAAAAATAATGAGTGGAGGTTAGTTTAAAAATATAATGTGTTTTACACATAATTTGAGGTCTGCCATTGACAATCTTCAAAATCAAATGCTCCTTTCAATTAATTGGGCGACATTCACTAATTTTACGATAACTTGTATGATGTCTTATAAGTGATGTGATGGGACTGTAGTGTTATGAATGTGGTGTGTATGTCTGATGTATATAGTGTGGAGGTTTGCCACATTTCCACAACATTAAAGTGATTGCTTTTGTCATGGTCACTAAATATGTCGAAATGTATTTTAGACCAGCGAAAGACCCTTACTACGACCAAGAAGCGGAAGAGAAGGACCTAAGGAAAGAGAAGGAAGCGAAACAGACCAAAGAGCGCATGCAGTACGTGAAGCGAGTCATAGTCCACCCCGCCTTCCACAACATATCCTTCGCCGAGGCAGAGAAACTCATGGACAAGATGGCGCAGGGCGAGGTCATCGTCAGGCCGAGTAGTAAGGTGAGACTGCAACATACTGTATGTGTTGCAACAGCTGTTACTGTAACACTGAACTACATGTTCCGTTGTTGGTTGCAGGGCTCCGATCATCTCACGGTAACGTGGAAAGTCGCAGATAATATTTATCAGCACATAGACGTACGAGAGGAGGGCAAAGAAAACGCGTTCTCATTAGGTATGTATCAGGCTGGTTATTGTTGTAGGATAATATTATGTAACAAATGTCAAGATGTAAAACAATTGTTTACTTTTAACCAGGTCGCAGTCTATGGATACAGGGTTCAGAGTTTGAAGACTTGGATGAAATTATCGCTCGACACGTGACTCCGATGGCGGGACATGCACGTGATCTCATTTCGTACAAATACTACAGGCCACTCGGTGGCATGAGAGACAAGGCTGAGGAGATTCTCAAAGAGGAGAAGGCGAAGAACGCCAATAAAATCCATTACGTGATATCCGCTGCCAAGAACTACCCCGGCCGCTTCCTGCTGTCTTACCTGCCGCGGGCACGCTGCACGCACGAGTACATCTCCGTCACGCCCGACGGATACAAGTTCCGGCAACGCATGTTCGACTCGCTCGCCGCACTGCTCAAGTGGTTCAAGGAGCACTTCCGGGAGCCCCCGCCCAGCGGCACCCCCGCGCAACGCACCCCCGCGCGCACCCCGCACACCCTCGCCTCCGCCGCCTACCACACACCTGCCGCGCACACGCCCGCCTTCCACACGCCCGCGCACACGCCCGGCCCCGCCTACATTAACACGCCCTACACGCCCTCCGCGCAGACGCCCTACATGACGCCCTTCGCCACCACGCCGCGCCAGCCCGAGTTCGCCACGCCCGCCGCGCCCGCCGCCGCGCACGCCGTCCACGCCGTCCACGCCGCGCACGTCGCCCACGCCGCCCACGCCGCGCGGCACAAGGCCTCCGTGTACACCGAGCCCGCCGACTGGCAGAAGGCCGCCGAGGACTGGGTGCGCCACCGCACGGCGCGCGAGGGCACCGTGTCCCGCACGCCGCGCTCCACGCCCCGCCACGACTCCAGGGACGCCCGCGACGGACGCGACAGCCGAGACGGACGTGACAGCCGCGACGGACGCGACAGCCGCGACGGACGTGACGGCAGGGATGGCCGCGACGGACGGGAAGGCCGCGAGGGCAGAGAAAGTCGCGAAAGCAGGGATCACGGGCGGGACGGGCGCGAGTCCCGCGAGGCGCGAGGCACGCCGCGCACGCCGCACTCGGGGCACGGGCACGGGGTGCACTCGGGGCGCTCGTCGCGCGCGCACTCGGTGCGCTCCACGCCGCACACCAACACGTCGCCGCGCTCCATGTCGCTGGGCGACGCCACGCCGCTGTACGACGAGAACTGAGCGCCTCCACTCGAGCCGCATATATTTTTGTACAGCGCCGCTTCGTCGCCTCGTCGCCGCGCTACCTCTCACTTGTCCTGTAAAGTTTCGCGTTCGCTTCGGCTTACATTGTATGCGAATGATTGCGATGACCTCCGACCGCTTCCCCGTCCCGTCTCCCGTGTCCGCACTCCCGATAATCCTCGCTGGAGTCCCGATTCCCCCCCAAAATTCAGCATTTATTGGATTCATGTGATATACAGAATTTATTATTGTTATAGCGCTCGAGAGAAATGTATTGTATAAATAAGTACGTCGCCTGGGACGTGGTCGCGTTGTCCGGCGGTCGTTACAGTGTCGGGTTCTGCGCCTAATGTAAATCGACGAGCGTCACGCATACGCGTCGACTAGGTAAATTGTATAAGCGTTTTGTGATTTTCAAATTATGATACGTTTGTTTATATGTACCGTCAGTTTTATGTGTATCTAGATATTATGTGGATGTGTGGGTGTTGATTTGTACCAAATGTGTTGGTGATGTGACATGAATAGCGACACTTCTTCGGAACACGAACGTTGTTAATGTTTTTACAATGTATTCTATTATAGCAATTTAACGTATGCCTTACGATACACCAATAAGCCAAAATATTATTAAATAGATCAGACAAATTAAATTGCCTTATGCGGGTGTTGTTGCCACGGGGTTGGTTTTGCAGTTTTCATACCGATAAGTGTTAGTCCGTTTAGATAAATAATTATTATAGATAACAATACTCGATATTCACAAATTGGATTCGTCACGTCAACATTAAATTATTTCGATTAATTGGTGTGAAAAGAGATCTCGAAATTGTTTTATATAATTCGGCAGATGGATCGTAATGTAAGTTAATGTAAGATGTTTCCTCAAAACTAATATTCTATGGAGTGAGTTAAAATAACACATTTTTTATACGAGCAAGAGGAAACTTGTAAAATTGCTAATTTGTTAGGAAATACATGTATCGACAATGAGATGCTGTAATACACTCCATAGTCGATATATCGAAATTCATACAAAATGTATGGAAATTATGAACGGGTATTTTTCCAAAATAATTTTGCATATTTGCATTTTGTGATTTGTGATGTGAAATTTTGTAAGCCTTTGGTATTAACTTGTTTGCCGAAATCCGGTAAAAACCGGTTAATGGGCTAGGGATGTGTCGGGTAACTTATTTGACAATAGCTCTATTTGTCGATTATCTCTTATACCAACTATGTATCTTAACCTATATGGCTAATCTTTCTCACGACTCGTGATGTTTCGTCTTTCATATGCAAGTAAATTGTGTTGCATTGTTAATTCTACAAATTAAGTAAGAATCGACGGAAATGCAAATTTAAGAAGCTAACGAATTGAATTCACAAAAAACTCTGTATCCTTTATCACCTTTCGAAGTATAAAGATACAGACTAATATAGTGATTTTTATTAATAGTCAATTACTTGGGGTGGTTTGTAAATGCTTGTCTATATATGTGCTATAAAGTTCAGGCACGGCCTTGCAAAAAAAAGGACAACGGGAGAGAAGACAGGAGGGGGGGTATACGTAGTTTTGATTTGCAATGTTAATAAACAGCACTATTGTCGCTCTGTCCCGATAACATTGACACCGCTAAACACTAGTATTACCGACAGCGTCCGTGGCGCAGTTGGTTAGACGCCGGCTGTGAAACGAGAAGCCGCGCGTTCGATCCTCGCACAGGGACATATATTTGTGTGACCCACAGATATTTGTGTCGGTTCGGGTGTTTATGAGACCGAAAAGTCTCTTGTATTTTCTGATAATCACACAAGACTCGATCTTAGTATGGGGTCAGGACTATGTATGTGAATGTTGGGTGTATTTATTTATTTATAAACCCGCACTAGGCCAGCGTGGTGGACTGTATGTCCTAACTACTCTTATTCGATTCTCTCGATTGTAGAGTAGGCACGTGCCCTTCAGTGAGACGTATATGGGCTGATACAATACAAATTTATTCATGCCCCTCTTCCCCCTACTGCCAATGTACCTCGTTTTGTTCTTACAAAGCTTTTTTCCGTTCTTCTTAACGTTCTTACAATTAAAGTAACTCAAGAGGGTTACGCCCGGATTTCCTAGTCTATAATAATTTCACTAAACAAAAAGGTGACCATTATCCTGATTCTATGCACTTATCTATTTCAGTTATTGTATAAATTGGCTCAAATTCATATCAACGAATACATTTGGACATTCAGAGGGCTATTCGACCGAACTTTCAGTAATTCCGCCAAAAAGTATTACAACGAATTGTAATGTTGCCAATTTTTGGTTGAAAATATTATATTTACATGTGGTATGAATTTGATTGACTTTTATACTTTCAATGATGGCTAGCGGAAGACTATGATCAGGAATATAAATTGACTTGAACGGCACCGGGATTTGTACAATTTTGTATAAAAGCTTTTAATGTACGTTAATTTAATAGGGTCCAATATTTTTTCATTTATATTATTAACATATGTTTTTCAATTTCAATGCTATTCCTGTGTTAACTATTGTTATTTCCTACTTGGTGCAGCGAGCATCAATAATTATGTGTTCTTCTATATCTATACAAATTGAAAGTTTGTCGGTTGCATTACTGCAAAATGTGAGCGCAAAATGCCTTACAGACGGTTAGTGAATAGGAATTCATCTTTTTATAATTTATTCACGGCGATCCACTCAACGGTGAAATAAAATATGACAACCCAAAACAAAATGCGGTTTTATTTTTATTGTAAGAGTTTTGTGGGGATGTGGAGATCTTTGGGTAGGCGTATGTTCAGCAATGGACTTCCTGCGGCTAAAAAGAGAGAGAAAAGAGTTTATTGTCACGCCAAAGTGGCAGTTATGAATCAGATGTTAAATGTGATAAACGCACTGCAGTCCATATCAGTACAACGGGAGATGAATTTTCTCTCGCCGGTCGCCGTCTACACAATGTAGCTGACCGCTGTTTTCTTCCTTTATCTTCGTTGTTCGCAATACGGACGTAAAATAATATCCTGCCATACCTACTTACATAATACTTATGTGTCCTATGAGGTCGAGGCCTCGTGGTCCGCCAAATAAGAATTAGGGTATATATGATATCAGGGTAAAGTAATGATAGAGTCAGTGGCCTTATGAATAAAGACACTGAAAATCAAGCATCTAAATTAAGCAGGAAGGATGTAGAGCAAGGGAGAAATCTAATTTTGCAACGGCCGTACGGCTTCGTTTCAATTGAAGCAGAAGAATAAGTGATTGGGCTATTTCTATACTTCTCCGCTTTACTCCACTTTAGTAGAAACGCAGCCTAAATGCGCCAGTTGTACTTTGTAGGCACTAGCGAACAACTTGATTGATGGTCAACTGCTGAGTGCCAGATTCCTTTATGACCGAGAGTTCGGCTGCTACTTGAGAGGGCTTAGGCAATCCTTAACACGTGATTTATCGCGGGTTTTTAGAATTTACATACAACAACGTAGAAATTTTAGTAAAAACCAAGTTTTCTCACGATGTTTTTCTACATCGTTTAGAGGTCGACTAAAATAATATGTACATACATAATTATAACACGGAAACGTCATACGTTTTGTCCTAGGATTTGGGAATGCCTGGGATTCTTAGCCGCGACTGCCGTGTCACAGGTCGCGTCCGGTTGGTTAAAAACTGGCCAACACAAGCTAATAAAACTTGTAAAAAGTTGGGCCGATAAAAACTATTGAATGGGTATTGGGAAAGACCATTATTACCCATAATAATAGGTATGTTTATACCTATAATAGTATGTCTTTAGAGTTACCGACATACTGTTCGCGGCAGATACATGATTCATGTCGGGTTTCACTATACCGGACTATACAGTTTTTCTATCGTGCGAAATAAATATTACAATACCCAATTGTCTAACGTCACTGCGGGAATGACTGGGCAGTTTTTGCACGACATGTGTATCTCTTTAACATAAGTATATATTACTATGTACACACATAATCATTACATGTTTATCTAATTGTATACTATTTTAAGTAATTGAATGAAAAAAATATTTAAATAGCGGTAGTTACAGCCTTTTCACGCACTAATTAATTTCCGTACTTGCGAACGCCGCGCAGGAAAGTTTTTATTGATAAACCTTAGTGTAGATTTTTTGATGCCTTTTTTGTGGTGGATGGTACTAAAACCAGTGATACACAAAATGCTCTATAACGAATCTTAACGACTCAAAACGTTAGGGAACTTAAAATCACATATACGAGTTTTGTCATCCGAGGTAACTGATATGTGGTAGGACAACAAATTGGGTTACATATCAACTAAATACCTGTGATAAACGTTTTAATTTTTGAAAGTACTATTTATTATAATTTCAATGCAACAGTTAATTATTATATACAGAATGTCAAAATTCTGGTTCTGAATATAAATTAAAACTTTAATTCAAACAAAAATGTAAGAAATACATTAGAAATTTTTCATAATATTTAAATAATAGAATACAAAACAACTATTTATATCTATTTTTATTTTATCACATAATCTTTGTTTAAAACTAGCAAATAATATGCAAATTTGGTAAACATAATATTAAAGTAATACATGATTTAAATTTTATAATAAAAATGTTTTTTGGTGTAAAATATTTTAGTAATGAAAAATAAAAGAATATAAAAAGTATCCTTTAGATAAATAATATGTTTTCTGTAACTAAAAGACTATTTTATGTGTTTTTAATTATTGTTCCAAGGTTTTGATTTTTTTTTAGTTTAGACGTTATTATTTTACAATATAGGCACTATATTAGTCTAATAAACTTCTCGCAAGGTTAGAGCAATCGATCGGTGATGGGATAATCATACTTATTACGATTTAAAAAGGTCAAGACTGTTATTGGCATCGAAATTATTGTTCGATATGCTTTTGATACACATCGCTTTGGCTTATTATTCTAAAAGGTACTAGTGTGTGTCCCAAATGTAGATATATAATTAAGATAAGGTAAATTACTAGCTAAAAAGTGTACATTTAAAAAATCTGGCGATTCGAGCGTAATATAAGCCAGTGGGAAGGCTACAAACATGCAATAAAAAAACGTCATCTAACATATTCGAGCGCCGTTATTTTTTTAAAATTTTAGAGTAAAATCTTGCAAGTATTACGAATAAACCATAATCTGACGATTTCCACAAGCTAAAGTAATAAAAGATGTCTGGAAATCAAATCAAGCAGCTGGAGTACAAGACGCATTACCCACTCCGCGCCTGTAGTTCCCATTCACAGATATTTTTCGCATTATGTTGGCCAATATGGAAAATCACCAAGCATCAGCTTAGATATGGATGGATAATTGGCTGGAGTCACGCCGTTACATACCTATACATTTTTTTGTATCAGGCTATATATGTACCTACATACGTCCCACTGCCAGGCGCGGGCTTTCTCTACAACCGAGAATACTATTGAGAGTGGTTACCAACCATACTTCCCTGGTGGTTAGCATAATTAGACACATCGGTTCAGTGTGCTAACTTCTGTTAAATAATTTTACTTGCGCTACAAGATTTTCATACTCTCATAGGACGCGACTATAATCTAGCAGGTTACAGACGAGGCAAGAAAAAATATAAATCTGTAATTCCTATGTCTACACAAATTGTTTATCCTCCGGTGTTAGTCTATTTTCCGACACGACAACGATTGTTCGAACCTCGAAAGTAATACTACGGGTGTGCCTAAATACTCTACAAAAAGTTCGGATCCTGTATCGTACATCGTAACTATAGACTAAAGCCCCATTTACACGGGGAGAGTTTCTCGCTTCGAAGATACGATTATCGTAAGTATATAAAAAGTCGCATCGTGTAAACATTTCTCAGAACACGATTCTCTATGGTGGCTATCTCATGCGATAATCGCATACGATTCTTGCCGCGAGAAACTCTCCCCGTGTAAATGGCGCTTAAGTTTCGTAGAAAATAGTATTGATTTTTAAAAGTAGAAAACTTTTATCTAATACGTGGACGTCAACGTTCGAACATTCGAACTTCGTGTCGGAGAATGGATTAATAGACTGTTTCTATACGACGTTACTTAAATTATTATATATCGTATAATAAACACCAATATGTTATTATGTACCTATTATGTTTACTTTGGAGAGAGTTCCACTTAACTACAAGTCTACAATAGTATCAAAGCTTAACAAACAAACTATTAACATTAAACGAATTGCATTGGATAATATAAAACGGACCTTGGCATTAATAGAAAAATATCCAATGAAATAACATCTCCTTCAACTGTATTCCAATTAAAATATATTTTTAAATAACGAATATTTTAAATACCAACGTAATATTTTACTCGAATCACAAAAAATATTAATATCAAGGTTTTAAAAGTAATTAAAACTAAATGCAAGATAAACCTTCCTAACTAATTGCATTAAAAATAAAAGGACGTGGCATTATATTTACATATTATATTTATATATGTATTTGTCTTTAAAATTATGTTATTAATAATTCACAAAAGAAGGAAACATACCTGCTATCTGCAATGCGAATGCTTCATTGTACTCACAGAATTGTACCAAACAGTTTGACGATAAATCTTGTTTGAATAAACCTACTCATTGTTTAATGTTTAGTGATAAAAACAATGTGGTAGATTTTTTACCCAAAATCGTCGAATGAGATTCAATGCAGTTTTATAATCTATGCAATGAGGTATGATACCTATCTACAATTTATTTTAGCAATAAAATAACAACTGGAAATAAAGAGATTTTAAAGAACGAGAAATAAGTTTTTAAAAATAATAAGAACAATTGAGATTGTGGCGCAAATGCGACTGTTTGTAAAAATAAAAATGAGCAAGTGGAACATACATAGAAAGATCTTTATCCATTTTCAAATAATTTGAACACTCCTAGTGCAAGCGAAGTGTCACGTCGGGTGCCTGCCTACAAGGTGGACGGACGACTTGAAGGTCGCTGCTTGCAGGTCAATTTTAACAGTCCGAAATGGAGACACTGCGGCCTATTATCTGCAGTGGACTTCCTGTGGCTAAAGAGAGTGATCGAGAGAATGTTAAGGATCTATCTGGGAGGGCGTCTCGATGGTCACTCTCACGACTGGCAGAGGTCATATAAGTAGCCACCATTTCCCTATTTATAGCAGTGTTGTATTAGTATAAACTGATATGGATTTAGATTCAGTACACGATTGTCTTTATGCAAATATTAGTTCTAAGTTTGACTAACATTTTGTTTGTATTTCCTCATTGCAATAGTGCCGTTGTTTTATATTCTGAGCGAATCTGATGTTTTGAATAGGTTCAATATCTGTTTCCGTTTGTGCGAAATGTTTATTAAACAGTGTCAAAGAGCCTTTGGCAACAAAAGAAGTATATGCCACTTGCCAGTACCTTTAAATACAACAGTCTACTGTTTTTTTTCTTCAGGAGAGCGACGTTGCCGCCATAATTATGTGATCTCCGACGAAAGATTACTACATCTTTTCAGTGAATATTTCATTGTATTTACCACTAGATGCATTATGGAAACATTATTATAACAATTTTAAATATAATTACTCCAGCGTGACTAACATTCCTGCCATACAAGACCTGGTCTTACACTAACGCCTTTTTAGGGCAAGCCAGTGTGACTGCGCCTTGCGGCCCCTAACGGCAAATCCTATACTGTCTAGATAGTGTCCATTGGCATTTTTTGGAAGCGGTAGAGTCACTCTGTTGTCAGTCATGGCTCAACATAAATGGGCAGGTTCGTAGAGGGCAGTACCACAGTCTCACAGGAATTCTATGTATTTGAGTGTGACAGCTTTGCAGTCTCTTTTCGTTCGGTGAGTGAGACTGCTGGATGCCCAATACCTTTTTCTTCTTTCCTGTCCTAATTTGATGGGCCGGCAACGAATCTATGATCTAAGCGTTATGGATGATCACTTACCATCAGGTAACCTGTTTACCGGACCTATTGGAAAAAAAATGTTACCTTGCAAAAACAAGTATTAATGGAGATTCGTCAAATAAATTTGCAATTTAAATCGAGTTAAAAAAATAGTTTTGTTGTCACCATAACTTCTGAAACTTGATTCTCAAATACCAGTTTGTATTATTTATGATAATTGTACTAACTGACCCGGCCAAACTATCCTGACCTTTTGAGTTGATAAAGTAAAGAAAAGAAAAATGTAATTAATTCCACAAAAATGTTATCTGAATTAATCAGGGTATGGGACTACTCATTGAATTTTGGAGAAATTATCATCTTCTTAACAGTGCAACTCTATAGTCTATTGTCTATAGTCTAGTCTATTTATAAAAATGAATCCCTTTTAGTCTTGGTTATCGCATCGCGTGTGAACTGGACCAATTTCGATAATTATTTTTGTGTTGTGTTATATTATGTAACACATGTGATGTAAAAGAAAAGAACGGAGCCAAATGATACGGGACGGATAAGTTAGTAAAAAGGACCGTAAGTACTTCTCTCTCTCTCTTCAGCCACAGGAAGTGCACTGCTGAACATAGGCCTTCCTCATAGATCGCCACATAGACTTGTTGGAAGCAGCCTGCATCCAGCGACTTCCTGCGACCTTAACCAGATCGTCCAAAGTAAGTACCTACTTAAGTTGAGTTCAGGAATACAGAAATTTAAACGTGAATATGATTTGTCTGGTGTGGACTTTAAACATTTATGCATCAGGCGAAGTTGGGTTGGGCCGCTAGTATTGTATAATGTAGAAACACATTAATTGATCTCAATTAATTCAGTCCTATAAAAGACTCGTTTATAAACACGCACACAAGATTTTTAGTTAAATAAATATTAAGCAATTACGGAAAGGATCTTCGGAATGTTTTTTTTTCGTTCTTTTAGCATTTGACATTTGTTTTAAATGTAATAAGCGTATAATATATTTTTCCTCTCCACTATATTTTAATAAGCCTACGATCAGTTTTTTTTAATATTATTTTATATTATCTTCAAACCTGTCAATCCGCTGGGCTATTTTGATAACTTTTATAATAAAAGGTAACCAACAATTAAAATAATTTATCAATTAAAATACAATTCTCATAATAAAATAAAGCGAATAATGTAATAAATAAATACACCCAACAGTCATCGAGTCTTGTGTTGTGGGTATCAGGAACTACGAGAGACTTTTCGGTCTCACAAACACCTAGACCCGAAACAAATACCCGTGGATCACACAAACATTTGTTTCGGTGCGGGGATCGAACCCGCGGCCTCTCGTTTTACAGTTGGCGTTTAACCTACTGCACCACGGAGGCTGTCAAATACATGTATACATTGTATCCGTATCATGTAGATCCGTATTAATACACTCTTAATTGTGCTTGTACCTAATAAAACAAGTTCGTGAGAATATAAATTATGAAAACCTACATCGTGCGGAGACAATTGCTTTATAAAATCATACTCGGAGTGAAATATTGCTTCTAATGTTAACTAGAACAACTGAGTTTAAAAATACGTTGGAAGGATTTTCAGTAGCATAATATATGCCTACTACATAAGATCCTGCTTAGTCGAGACACACAACGATAACGTTGTGTTCCTCGGAGGTTTAATTTGGATATGGAGTGATAGGCTTAATTCCGACTTCTCCATTTCAAGAAATATTTGATCTCTGGGTCATAATCCTAGAGAGAAATATTATACAATGGACACATGACGTCACTTCAGGTCTTCATCAGTAAATTTTACGATAGTTTAATACGTAACACCTTAACTACAGTTTTGGTCAAAAATATTTTTCAATGAAGTGTTAAAAAAACTTCAAGTTGCAATTTCATCTTGTTTAATCTCGTTCATGTGACATACAGTAAGGTCGAGCAAATCTTAGTTAATCAGTACTCATGCATAATGCGCAGCCTAGCTTCTTAATCTGCGTTTATTCAGCGCCGATTGTTTAAGGATTTGATAAGTTCTGTGCTATTACTATTTGTTTTGCATTTATGGATAACATGGCTTTAATACGCGAAGGAGGTTTTGTGACGTAGGTATTAGCAGGTTGTTACAAAGATTACTGTTTTGTATTTTATTATTATTTTTATTTGGGCTGGTGCGAAGGTCCACCTTGTGGTGAAGCTTGTGTACGTAGTCCGTTTTTCGATATATTTAATTGCAAGGCCCTAGGTTCTTACATCTTTCCTGACGACCTGTGCTGACGACTGTTGAAGACTATTGGCTAAGTACTGAAAGTGGTAGAGCCACGCTGTTGTTAGCCAAGACTCAGTATGAATGGGCAGACTCGTCCGGGATGGTACCACTGTCTCACAGGACATCGACGTGTTCGATGAATGACACTGCCGCATTCCCAATACCCGTTTCCTATTCCTATCCTTTTTCCATCCCGCTCCTCTCCTGATCTGATGGACCAGCAACACATCCGTGATCCAAGCGTTGTGGATGTTCATGGGCGGCAGTGATCACCTACCATCAGGTGACCTGCTTGCTCGTTTACCGGACCTATGCTATAAAAAACAAAGTAAATTAAATACAAATTTAATTTTATGGGACGCCGACGAGACAGATCTATCAGTCCCAGTTGTTTCAAAAGAACAACAGTTATCAAAACCCTTTACACTATACGTTTCTCTGTTATTTGTAAAAGTGCATGATCAGTAAGCTGCATCGTACCGGAACGTAAACTGGCGGATTGATTTCCTGTGAGTTGGCTGGTACTATAAAACATTATGATATTATGTTATTATTTTTTAATTTCTATAGAGGTTTTCGACAGCCTCTATGACGCAGTTGATTAAACTCCGGCTGTTAAACGAGAGGCCGCAGGTTCGATCCCTATAACGAGACAAATGTTTGCGTGATCCACAGGTATTTGTCTCGGTCTGCGTGTTTGTGAGACCGAAAAGTCCAGCATAGTTTCTAAAATCCACGACACGACAGTCGATCTCAGGGGCCATATACACGGGGAGAGCTTCTCCCAGAAGGGGTAGGAAGAGGTGCATCCAGGATACGCACGTTTCGCCGTAGATGTTCCGTCCCATGAT
Organism: Theretra japonica; assembly: GCA_033459515.1. Classification (NCBI taxonomy): domain Eukaryota; kingdom Metazoa; phylum Arthropoda; class Insecta; order Lepidoptera; family Sphingidae; genus Theretra; species Theretra japonica. The sequence goes on from CM065934.1 coordinate 10,056,550, forward strand.
GTGCTTCAGGCAAGCCTATCGGCACATCGGGCACGAATTCCTGACTCCGGGCTGATAATGAGTACAAAAGTTCAATATCACTGCCCGATCCGGGGTTCGAACTCGAGCCTCAGCTGTGTAAACCGTAGTACAACTACGCCACCGAGGCAGTCTTTATTTATTATTTACCTCGTGTATGCACGGGCAGACGCCAGTTAATATTTTTTTTACACGTGGCATTGATACATTGTTGAGTACATTGAGTACGTGACGATAGTTTTCCAACAGACCGCTCGAGATAATGTCGTTATTAATTGTTTTCCTCATTAAAACTGCATTACAATGGGTTTGTTTAATATAGTAGGTTTATAAAGGCTAACTGTAACTATGTTTGTATTTAATACAATGCTCAGTTTTTGTATCTATGAGAACTGCATCGATGTCTGGATGGCATGACCTATTTTTTTTTTATCAGCCCATATACGTCCCACTGCTGGGCACGGGCCTACTCTACAATCGAGAGAATCGATTGAGAGTGGTTAGGCCATATAGTCCACGCTGGCCTAGTGCGGGTTGGCGGACTTACATACTGTAGAAATTCTTTATAATCGCTACGGTATGCAGGTTTCCTCACGATGTTTTCCTTCACCGTTAAAGTGCGTGGTGATTGACTATCAATACACACATAACTCCGAAAAGTCAGAGGTGTGCTCTGGGATTTGAACCCGCGACCACCGTGAACATGTAGGCAGCCGAGTCTGGTCCGTTACCAACAGGCCACCACGCACTTCGCATGACCTATAGTCTACAATAATAGTAAAAAACACAAATGTCGCTCGAGTTATGTATATATTTTGAAAGGGTAATTAATTACGTATATAATTGTGAATTCGAAAACTCAAAAGGTCAATATTAAAGGTGAAATATGTTTTCTTTTTATTTTATTTTCTATACATACAAAAATGAAATTCTTTGGATTTTAAGCGATCATTTTCTATTATTTACTTATTCGTTGCAAGTTAATTTCTTTGGTTTGATGTTCGCATTCATATAACTATAAAAAATACTCATTAGGTGTTCAAAAGATAGATTGACAGCCTCCATGCCACAGTTGGTAAGACGCCGGCTGTGAAACGAGAGGCCGCGGGTTCGATCCCCGCACCGAAACAAATTTTTATGTGAACCACAAGTATTTGTTTCGGGTCTGGGTGTTTGTGAGACCGAAGTCTCTCGTAGTTCCTGATACCCACGACACAAGACTAGATCTTAGTGTAGGGTCAAGACTATGTATGTGACTGTTAGGTGTATTTATTTATTTCCAATACAATAAAATTTATTTATATTATTTTTACTTTATAGTGACATTGTTTTTATTTCCACCGGATTTATCGGATACCTATTAAAAACATTTTTAAGTGCAGTATCATTGTGTTGATTATTATTATCCCGGAAAATGAAAGATTGTGTTATTAAAGTAATTACTTCGATGATATCTACATAATTTTATTTACTGACATGAATAATTACATTCACAGATATATTTTTAATTAGGACAAAAAGCAAAGACAAATTTTTCACGTTTCTCAACATGAACAGACGTTGAAGTGAATTAAATAAATCTTCAGTGACCTTTAGCGTGTATAAAAAAGGAACTTCTTTAATGACAAGAAAAAATTTAACTGACCTTCTGCAATTAAGCAAAAACCCTTCATTTGCCAAGTTTAGCGAGAAAAAATGAACAATGCAAGCAATTATCTTATTAGATCTAATCGACATATTTTTTTAAAAAGACACACGCGTTGCTAATTTTAGGTTGCGCTGTTCGGAGATTCCCAAACCGCGATGGGATCAAATCCGTGATCTGAAAATGTACCATTTTTTACATTAATAACATTTGAGGTTTAAAGCCGTATGATATTGTTGTCTTAGCTTAGTTAATCTTAGGCGGTCTTTGCAGGCGGTTGTCTTTGCTCGGTTTAAATTTAGAACGACGAAACATTTCTTACGCGTATATTCGAAAAAGTAAATTGCGTTCTTAAAATTGTCAATATTTAATTTCGAATATGTATAATTATATTTAAATACCAAATACGGTAGGATACTGTGATGTTCTGAACCTTCATTAAACTATGCCAATTAAAAAACCATTAATTAATGAGATGTGGGAAAAAATCCAAATTTAATTTCACCGAAGAATTTGTTTGTTATACGTTTTCAAAAATCGATTTTTCAAATATTAAATAATAAATAAGAATTGATTGAGATATTTGGTGTTTAGGAATTTTTGCTGGGCTGAATTTAATATATATTTTTCAAATTATCTGTGGCCAAGTATATTTAGTTTAGCAGTTGAGGACAGCAGGCTCGGATCTTGTGATAAGTGATTTGTGAGTGCCGCCATGTCGAAAGAGGAGGAGGCGTACAAAGGGGAATTAAAGCCAGAGGAATCATGGCGGGTTTTGAAAAACGTCATCGTTATAAGCATTGCGTTTATGTTCCAGTTCACCGCATACAGTGTAAGTAGAGGAAAAAAAATATTATATATATTTTTTTACGATGCTGAAATCTCAGGTTCGAATTCCGGGTCGTGTAAATTGATATTGAACTTTTGTACTCATTATCAGCCCGGAGTCAGGAATTCGTGACCGATGTGCCGATAGGCTCGCCCCCTATCACATCGTGGGACGGAATACTCAAGACGAAACGTGCGTGTCACCTGGTAGCACCTCTGCCTAACCCTTTTGGGAAACAGGCGTGAGTTGATGTATGCACGTGTAAATTAATTATATTTTAATATCATTTTAATGATGTATACCGTAGGTAACTGATATTTTCGTCAACTTAGTGATTGGTAAAGACACCGGCCGAGAAACGAGGGGCCGTGAGTTTGATACCCACGCCGAGACAAACGTTTGATGCTATTTGTGCGACTTAATACGCGTTTAAACATTAATAATTTGACAAGCGTAAAATTAATTTTATAACTGCATTTTAACGTTTTAATTTCATGTCATAAAATAATTATTTGCGTCAAACTCATTCAGGTGTGGGATAAGTGCAGGTAGCAATCATGTGCATAGTGACCATCGTCTCGAACCATGTGTAAAAATCGATATTTTCTGCTGTTTTGTAAACATAGCACATGTAATTGTTTTATGATGACTGTGCAATGATGTATGTTCGTATCCATAATGGATAGGCCTCATAGATGGTGCCAAATGTTCCGAGGTAGAAATTTGCCATACTGCCATAAGATGTTAAGTCTTAATCGACATAATGAGAGTAGTTGCTCTGGCTACAATGTCCTTCAAACCGGAACACAACAGTGCATTTACAGTGCTGTTTTGCGGGAGAAATATACATTGCGGTGGTAGCTACCCATCCGGCCTCTCACATATAAGAGACCTACCGCCAGTGAAGAGTGTTAAGAAATTAGCATACGTGTTGCCTTGTTTGTATCATTGTTTCCTGAATTACAGTGCTAAACGTTTACAACAAGATTATGAATATTTAAAAGAATGCGCAATTTAAAATGGTTAAGATAATATGTTCGACTGTTAGGCACTATCTTTAGTGCTTAACGACAGTACTAGACTGAACTGAAAATACTGAATATGAATACTAAATCGTTATGCATTCCGCATGATAAAACGCGGTCGCAGTTTGGAAAATTATTTTGCACGAGTTTTCAGTTTAGTGTAGAGATTAAAAGTATCTCATTGTTTTTGATAATCGTGATTATGACATAAGACTTTTCTCTTAATTTGGAATCTGATCTAGGTGTCTTACTGTTTGGTATTGACCATATAGCTTATTGGTGTAATAATTTATATGTAGTCAATATTCTCAAGTGTCCTCTAGTAGAGTCGTGTCAGGATAAAAGATTTTACGGGTCCTTGTGGATATATTTAGTGCATACAATACAAAAATGTGGTAGAGCCAAGCTGTTGTCAGTCATGACTCAGCATGAATGGGCAGGCTCTTCCAGGGTAGTACCATTGTCTTACAGGAAATCGAAGTGAAGCGACAGTGATCACTTACCATCAGGTGACCTGCTTGCTCGTTTGCTGGATTTATGCTATAAAAAAACGCGTATTATTCCTAAACTATGTAACAGAACATCAGGCGTTGCAACTCACAAAAAGTGACACTTTCAAAATGCATTATTTGCTGGCATAATTTCAAGTGTCCTTGAAAGTAATTGCGAGAAGATTACTAAGTGTTACCGATAAGTATACAGTTAATGGCTAGGCAACGCTTACCCAACACTAAATTGATGTCATTATGCCAACGTACTATTGAAGGTGAACAATATGTCTGTTGGATCTATTCATCATCAACTCTAGCTTCAGGGAATTCGTTGCTGAACATAGGCATCTGCTCAAAGATTTCCATAGCAACTTGTTGGAACCATTGTGCATCCAGGACTACTTCCAATCTTTCTTCTTGCAACCAGGTCGTCATAATGATCGTCGACATTAAGGACTCCATACCCTTATGACTGACAAGCAATGAACAGTCGAGCCACTATGTTTTTTTCAAGCCTGTGTTCTCTCATTATGTTCGCTATTATGTAGAAAATAAATATGGAGTGATAAATTTGGAAAATAAAGTATTTTTTCTACATTATGTTGTTGCTCTATGAATGTTCATACAGTCATGTAATCACTCGTAAAAGAACAATGTATTTATGTTTCATTTACGAGACGACAAACGTAGTATTGTCTTGGAATAAATTGCTTTTAACATTATTTCGTTCGTCACATTAAAATCGCGGAATACCGACAAACTGTAGTAGTTTATTTACATTTGAAAACATTCAGCAAAACGAAGTAGAAGCAGCGAACAGCAGAAAAAATACAAAACAGAATAGTACAGATTTACAGAATACTCGCAAACTAAACAAATTGCAAAGCATGATTAACGACAATTTTATGTAAATTTATTTAACCATTTTAATCCTTAATTACCTTTTGTTTTATATTTAAGGATATCAAAATATTTTGAAAAATGAGCCCTTAGAGTTTAGATCTTTTATTAAATACGAGACCTAGTTCACCATTGAAAGCTATTACAAGAGTTAAGTCGTGAACAACCTCTCGTATGCGTGTAGGTAAACGTTCGTTGACATGGTCAATCATCACGCGCAGCATTGACCTTAAAATCACTTTTCTTGTGCCTATTGCATACGATTATTATACTACAATTACTAACAGCAATAGTCATATATGCTTATGTCATCATCGTAATACTCACAGGCCTACTAATGTTGAACAGGGGACTTTCTTGATATAACAATTTTGATTTCATTTCCCATGCCCAGATATTTACTATTCAAGGAGTTTTTTCACAATGGCACCGTTAGTGACACTCATTTTAGCGGGGTTAGCATTGACGACGCACTGGGCGAGATTTCTTCGGCGCCCTACAAGTACTATACAAATCCAAGCGAAAACAGTTCATATTTAATACACTATAGGTAACAGTAGATCGTCGCCCAGACGCTTGGTGACACAAAACAAAATACTGTTCGAAACGATACAAACCATAGTTGAAATATTAATATTTATGCTGATGTTATAGTATATCTACGGAGGTCACTAAATTACTATGGTTTTGCCACCGTCATGCAAGTCCGGATTAAAGTACATTACGCTTCATTTCACAGAGGTCAAATTTAGCATTTCTTCCAATTGTGTACAAGTTGAGAGCTATTTACACCAGTGTAGGAAACGACTTTATTCAATTACATGAGTTTTTGAGTGTACGTGTGTTAGGCGCAATATAGTTTTTACAGTATTTTAACCAGGTTCTATTTCTGATTTCACGACCGGCAAGCCTTACCAGAAATTTGCCTCTGTGATGGTAATGACGTCAAATTCAAGTGCAGTTTAAGTCTACGGGTATCGTCAAGATTGTGTCGTCCAAAAAAAGTACATTAATTTTTGTGTCCACGTTTTATACGAATAATGCAAATGTCATTTTTTTTGCAAAAGCTTCTTCGTAATTGTCACCCAGTAACCTTGGAGCAGGGGGTTACTCTATGATCCGAAGCGAAACTCGAAACTTCGGGCGTCGCACGTAAGACTGTAATGACTGTAATGTAAACGGTTGTGCCTAGGTACTCCACAAAATATCGAATCGTCTATCGTACGTTGTAACTAAGCTTAGTACGGAGTGAACGAGTTATCATAGAGAATAGTGTTGATTTTTAAAAGAGGAAAATTAAAAACGAACGCACGCGTCGAACGTCCGAACATTCGAGTTACGTTTCGGATCATCGAGTAACCCCCCAGATCCACAGTCTCAATTGTCCGGTACTTATTCAATTCCAGCCGTTATTCCAGCCAATCGTTGCATACAGCGTATAAAGGAAATTGAATAAGAGAATCAACGAGTGTATGTCAATTTCGCAGGATGTAGCGTATCGTTAACAAAGAGAGAGATTGAATAAGACACTAATTTCTACAAATTTAAAAAATAATGTCAAATTAGTTCCATAAAAAAACAATTGTCAACTCCGTTTATGCCATAAAAATTACAACAAAATATAGAAAGTGCAACCTCATGCATTTAACAGACTACGAAAATCCATATTTCTTTCAGACAGATTTATACCTAAGCGTGTAGTTCAGTGGACTTGGTAAAAAGAGTAAAAATATGTGTGTCTATTAGCATGCTACATAAAAAAGTGTTTTAAAAGCAATATCCTAATCCAGCTCACGGCACAATATAAACACGGCACAATATAGACAGAAAGCAACTATTATAAGCGCAATATTACCTACCTAAGATTCCAGATACAATCTTATTCAATAATAATAATACCTAAATACTCCCAACAGTCACATACAAAGTCCCGACCCCACACTAAGATCGAGTCTTGTGTCGTGGGTATCAGGGAGAGACTTTTCGGTCTCACTAACACCCAGACCCCAAACAAATATTTGTGGTTCACACATTTGTTTCGGGGCGGGGATAGAACCCGCGGCCTCTCATTTCGCAGGCGGCGTCTAACCAACTGCGCCACGGAAGCTGTCAATAGACCAAATAAGAATATTTACTGGATATGAATACGAAAGAAACCGCTGGATGCATCACAGAGCCCTACAACAGGTCGCTTTGGATATCCTTGGGAGTGGTATACTCAACAGTGAACTTTCTTTGACTAAAGATGATAAATAATAAAACAAGTGAACGAACTACATTCTGTAAGGAACCTTCAAAGGTGATATTGTTTTGATCGCTTACGCAAAAACATCTGACACCCTTGACAAATCGTTCAACCCAGCATATCGGTAATAATAATATTCAAGAGTATATTTTATATTAGCTACACGACAGTTATTTTGTTAATAGCTATTGTTTTTAAAATCCGTAAAAAATTGTTTTATTTTAATATGTAAAATTCGTAAATCTAAGAAACCATTCTGTCGAATATTTTTAACAGAGGTATGATAATTGAAAATATTTTGTAAAATAAACATAAACATCACGCCTTTTTCCCAGAAGCGCAGGTAGAGGTGCAACCAGGACACCCATGCTTCACCGTATGTCGTCCGCCCATGTGATAGGGCGAGCCCATCGCCATAGCGGGCACAAATTCCTGACTCCGGGCTGATAATGAATAGAAAAATCCAATATCACTTTACCGGACCCGGGATTCGAACCCGAAACCTTATCATTATAATCATACCGTAGTACAACTATGCCACCGAGGCAGTCGTGGCAAAATAATTTGCACAAAGCCAAAATTTTTATCTGGTGTGGGTGACCCACATATGGTAATGTGTAGTACTTTGGTCACAGAATATCCTGTGAACCACCAGAGGAGTTATCACGTCTGAATTCTCGAAGGATTTATACTATCGGGTTACGTGATTTCTTATAATTTAATGAATTCTATTATTTCTCGACCTCTAATGAAGATCTGTGGATTTCATTACGAGATGTTTCAATTATACATTTATGAGACCTTTTCTCCCCTTCCTTGATTATAATCTCACGGAAGGATGATCTGCTGAAAACATTTTTTATTTTTATCATGCGGCCTTAGATTTATCTTCGACCTTTTTACCTTAGATTTTTCGTTGTCTTTACGCTCTGTAAAAGCCAATGTTGCGAACAGACACAAATTTTCCCAAAAAGACCTTTATTAGTACTACTCAGTACAACTCAGTACAGTTTACAAGTACTATATTTTTTCAAAAAAATCATAATATAATTGTATACTTACCAGATGCGTAGTTAAATAACGCTGTCCTGATACCAAAGCAAGTAAATCAATAACAAAAAATGCTTTAAATATACATATTTTGTAGAAATAAGCGACGCCTACACTTTTATTAGATATATTATGTATTTATAAAATCTGATTAAAACATATGCTTAACTACATTTAAATTTTATATCCTTAGCTATTAAATGTAAACACAGATAATCTATAAAATACAAATAATTAGAGTAGGTACATATAGCGGAAAATGACAGCGGAAGCTGAGTATTTCCGTGTACCTACAGACGGCAAGGTGAAAGACTCGAGACGACCTAGCGCACTACATTCAGAGCCATGAGGATAAAGCCGCGTGCCCTTATGTCTCCTAAGTATGTGCATGCAGGACAAAAAATACTACGATGCATAAAGATGTTATCAGGCATCATTAAGGAGTCTCTGTCATGGACGCCCATAAGACCTAAAAGGGCGTCCAAAATAGTCGAAAGTGGGGTTCATCCGGGCCCCACATCAAAGAAGGCCCAGCAATGGTTATGCGCGGGGCGGTTACGCGGACGTAAATCGGGGTGCCTTTCACCCTGGGATGTCCGGTACCGCCCACAATGCGTGTGACGGTTTTCAAGAGGTTTTTAGTCAGTATGCTGGCGTAGTCTTGGTAGGGACCCAGCTTGGCCACAAATTCGCATTGTGCCAGGCTGGAAGGCCAGAGACACTGATATACCCCTTTCCACCTCCCCCGGGGTAACGAAAGGGGAGCTTAATAGCTTTTCCTCTTGAACAAAAAAAAAGGCATCATTAATGAAAATAAATCATTTTAGACAGAAGTTTAAGAGATTCGTTGCACATAGCATGATAAAAAATATCCTCAAATGAATTAAAAAATAAACTCACATTACACTATTAAAAACCGCGTTGGTAACGTTTCAGAATTGTGAGAATGTGTTGTTGTTACCAGAATTTAAAACTTTCCTAGATTTTAGCGTAATGTTGATACTAAAATGTGTATTATATCTGACGATAATTATGTTATCCTTAATTATATAACTTTTTTGGTTTTTTTTTTAATACTACAATTGAGATACCCAAATGCGCGTCTTGCATCGGGCAAGGTTTTTTGTCTTACTGTATAGGTTCATAATAGTATGTACTAGAGTAACTCACAGCTCGCTGAGTTTATTTGTGTGAACTAACATCGCGTATATTGCTACCCAAGTTGCAGATTTTGCATCCCCCTTTCATCCCTAAGGGGTTAAAGATAATCGGCGTTATTCATAGACAGTTTTAAAACCTATTTTAGTTATGGAGTGTTTTATCTTCTTCTCTCAAACTTAATTCAAAAATCTTACGAAAGGGGCAAAACATTCGATAATTATAGGTTTTAAAACTGTTTATGAATAAGTTTTTTTTAAGATTTATATGTTCTGAAGTTTCTTTTCTCTAATTTCATGATGACAGGTTCTGCGATTTATCGGCAAAGTAATAAATTATGGACGGATAGTTGCTTTCGTCTTATAAAATTAGTGGATTGTATTGTGTATTTCCTAACGAGGTGAATTTAATTTAGAAGGTAGCTACGCCGGAAATGACGTCCACCACCTGTCACGTCACTGCCTGTCACGTTTTCGCGCCGCGCATGGTAACCGAACGAATTGTAATTAAAACAAAAGATAACAATTTTTCTGAAAGAATTATAATTTTATTACGCGAATTTATAACAAAGGACAAACATAAACTGAAAATAGATTTTTCCGATATTTTTATTGTGTTAGAAACGTGACTTTGTATACAATAGAATATTAATCACAAAAAGCACGAAACGCAAAAATATATTACAATTATTCATAATTAAAATATAATATTTGAGAAAAATTTTCTCATCACTATTTGAATAAATATTTAGTTGTCGAGATTTTATTACTATTCATTTCATCTCTTGCAAATTATGGTTAATTACTAAAATCATTGAGTGAATATTTATTTCTTAAAATCATGATATTATGATGATTTTTAATGATGATTATAATCATCACATTATAATGGTGCAAAGGTAAGGCGTAAGAAATTCCTTGAGTTTAATAATTGTGTAAAATAACATATAGATAAAATTAACTGCAATGTCATCGCAAGGTTGGCTATCAGCATTTTAACACAGTATGTGTTATGCATGGTAACACAGTTGCAGTTGATAATTCTTTATTCATAAAAAATTGTACCCTTAATTAAATTCATCCTTGTATGAAAATAACATATAATATTACAAACTCTGCTTACCTCATGGGGGATGCAGGTGTGAGTTTAAGTCCCAATTGCACGAACTAACTTTAACCATAACTTTGACTTTAAAAACGTCAATCCAATACATTAGCATTGTCAAATACATTTTAAAGGTATGGCGATGACATTGCCATGGTACATACCAACCCTGTTTAGATAAACAGGGTCAGCAACATACATATGTTTTATGCTGCCACTAGGGTAATGACTCCTGATGACAGATATCTTCATGTCTAGACGAACTCTAATTGCCTCGCTTTATTGGTGTCATAATTTTTCTTTTGAGCTTAGTTGTTTTTGCCTGACTACTGCTTAAGTGGTATCCTCTTTGCATTTAGGGTTTGTCTTATAGGTAGGTATCTTCCTAGGTAAAGTGACTTTGTACCTGATGTTAAGTGGAGTAAGTACAATTAGAATACAGAATCCACTGGTGAAAAACTGGCCCTATAGAAACTGGACATACACAAGTTGAACCCGAAACGCGGCACTCTTGCGTAGGTCATTATGATGAGTACATCATGGTGTACAGTAGATGCTTTTCTCTCTCTTCAGCCACAGGACGTCCACTGCCGAACATAGCCCCCTCCCCCAAGGATGTCAAGGTGGACGGACGACCTTGTTAAGGTGTCAGGAAGTCGCTGGATGCCTCTTCCAACAGGTCGATGTGGTTGCTTATCGGGTGGATTTCGTACCAATTACCACCAGCTCTAGGGTGTCTAAAAATCTCACTTACCGGTACATTGTTTCTGATTTAAGAACATGATAAAAATAACATCGTCTTAAAAATATATCTTAAATGATTTTTTATTCGCCAGGGAGCTGCCAATCTGCAGAGTTCCATCAACGCTGAAGCGGGTCTGGGCACTGCATCATTAGCCGCTGTTTACGCTGGCCTCGTCTTCTCCAATATATTCTTGCCTGTTGTAGTTATCAAGTAAGTTGATTTTTTATTTGAAGTTGTAAAACGAGGTTTAATGTTTATTTGACCTCTGTGACAGTGGGTTAGACGTTGACTGTGAAACGAAAGACCGCGGGTTCGATTCCCGCATCGAGACAAATGTTTGTGAGGCCCACAAGTATTTGTCTCGGGTCTGGGCGTTTGTGAGACCGCAAAGTCTCTCGTAGTTTCTGATACCTACGATACAAGATTTAATTGATCTTAATGTGGTGTCAGGACTATGTATTTGACTGTTTATTTTATTTTTAGTTATTTAAATTCTTTATTGTACACCAGGAAAAACCACAAAGATTACAACTAAATTTAAAATAAGTACATTCGGCGGCCTTATTGCACAAGGCAATCTCTTCCAGGGAACCTTTGGGTGTATTTATTAATTAATTAATTTGGAAGTGCTATTGGTCTTAAATACACACCTTCCAGATCACAACAGATATGGGTATTAATGTATACAGATAGTCTACGATCTTCTGTCGCCGAAAGCGCTGTGGTCAAAATATTATGAATAGTTCTTCTCTCTTCACATTTTATTACATTGGAAATGTTAATTACTATTAAATTACGAGTTGAAATGCTTGTTATATTATGAAAACATATCTGAAACAATGCGTTTAATAAATAATTAATTTTTAATTATATTTATAGTTCCAAATTTCACCACACGACAATAGAAGATATGTAGATAGCCTTAAGCGTCATTTACGCGGAGAGAGCTTCTCGCGGCGAGAATCGTATGCGATTATCGCTTAACATAACTGCCATAGATTATCGTGTTCTGACAAATATTTACACGATGCATTTTTTTTATATCCTTACGATAATCGTATCTTCGAGACGAGAAACTCTCCCCGTGTAAATGGGGCTTTAGTGTATATGATCTGATAATGACATGGACACTATAAACACACTCGTTTACAATACAAATGATTTTGTTCTTCAAAATGTTATCAATTCAGTGATATATAAAATACGGATGTTCTATGAGTATCTTGAACTGACAAGAATGCGTGAAATGGTTGATGCAAGTTGCCTGTCAAGATCGAGAAAATGGAGTCTCATAGTTTTGGCCTACCCAAATGGGATGGTGATATAATGTATGTAAATTAGTGTTGTGTGAATGATGCTCAACATATCGGCATAATAAAAGGCCCCTCATTTTAAAACTGCTCAGACCCTTAAAAAGTGGACAGAGATAACAAGTTTGATTGTATAGTTTACATTTTAAGTGTTTTACTTAAAATCCAGTTTTTTTTTTATGTATCAATATTTGTAGATAAAGTATGAGGTCAACGGCTGGGATGAAGATTTTTGGGTATTTGTCTTTGACCGTGAGGAAGGACACGATTATTCATTTTAACCAAAACATTTTTTTCTGAATAAGTTAATATTTAATACACGCTTAGGAACCAGAATTCAACATATTTGATTGTTTAAGTAGTCTAGACGTGGGCGGCGCCTTGTCCTATGAATCTTGGATTCTATTCCCAGACTAAGCAGTCTACTTTGTGTAAAGATTTTCGATTTGAAAATTCTAATTGCCCGTACTGGAATTTAATTCTGGTACCTATACCTCGTCTCCTATAATTTTTTGAGACATTAACAAGCCTTGCGAACTACTACAAACATTTAGATATAACTGCCAACTGGTGGCACTTCTGCCTACCCTCCAAAAATACAGGTATGACTCTACGTATTTAACAATTAATTCCAGATGGCTAGGCACAAAGTGGGCGATGTCGCTGTCGTTCTTGACGTACATGCCGTACATCGCAGCGCAGTTCTACCCACGCTTCTACACCATGATACCCGCCGGGCTCATAGTAGGCTTGGGCGGGGGGCCGCTCTGGTGCGCCAAGTGCACTTACTTGTCTGTGGTAAGTTTATTGTAAAGGTAGCTGCTCGGCCCGGCTTCGCTCGGGTATAGATAGTTTTGAGTCCACTATCTAGTCCACATTTATAAATATCAGCGCAGTTTTTACAGCGCACCCGACGTGAAAAATATTTTAGGCAATTTTTTACACCTTGGGTTAGATTATTGGACTTTTAGTAAGGATCCCAATTTTTTTGATAATATAATATAGCCTATGTCACCCGGGGATAGTGTAGCTTCCCAACAGTGAAAGAATTTTTCAAATCGGTTCAGTAGTTTTGGAGCCTATTCAATGCAAACAAACAATCAAATGTTTCCTCTTCATAATATTAGTATAGATAACCAATAGTTTGAAACTGTCTCGGACTGTTAGGAGGGAAAATATAGGTTCGAATCGAAGATCAGTGACATAAGGCTATTGTATACGGATTACCCATCATAGAGATGTTGTCCACAAGAATAAAAAAATATGCCAAATTCACAAATTGGACTTCTATCAATAAACCGCTCTGTTTTAAACCACGATATTGTAAACTGGTTTTGAAAAGAGCAACACTAGAGTTTCTTGCCCGTTCTTTAGTAGTGAAAACCGCTTTCCGAACCGAGTGGTAGATCAAAAAATTATTGAATCTAAATGATGTTGAACATTTTGATGGATTAAATAAAAATATTTTCATTTTCATAAAGGAGTAAGCCGTGGCCGAAAGTAGCCAATTTGACACCAATTGGCGGAAAGCGCAGCGTGGGACGTCCACCCACTAGGTGGTCAGACGACCTGGTAAAGGTCGCGGGACGTCGCTGGATGCAGGCTGCCTCCAACAGGTCACTGTGGAAATCATTAGGAGAGGCCTACGTTCAGCAGTGGACTTCCTTTGGCTGATGGATGGATGGATGGATGGTGGAATAAAATATTTTTTTTATTGATTTCAGGTGTCAGAAGCGTACAGCAAGATATCGAACATATCCGCCGAAGCGTTACTCGTGAGGTTCCTTGGACTATTCTTCATGATATTCCAAATGAACCAGGTTTGGGGCAACCTCATATCGTCACTATGTAAGTTCTCAGATACTTTATCGATTAACCGTATTCTACATTTATATATGAAATGTAATTAAATAGCAGTTTTATCGGTCGCCCTTGAGTAACTTTAGGTAGCACAGTTTTATCAGTAAAGTCGCATTTTATAACCATTTCGAATTCACATGATCAGAAAATTATTGTAAAGGTCGCTTTTGGTAAAAAATTTTGCTCCTCGTCCATACGTATTATCATTAGCACGACCTTGCCATATTTTGTTTATCTTTATGGTTAATGGCTTGTCGTGCTTCGTGATATAAAAAAAGTATTGTAGGTACAAGGACGGTAAAATAAGGCTGTGGCGAATTCCATGTATTTAGCGTGAACGACGAGACGAGCAAAATGTCGGTAGATCGTGTCACGCCTGCCCGCAAACAATAGCAATTGATCATAACCGTAGGTATAGACTGCAAAAAAGTCGATCCGTATGACATTATTTCTCCAATAAACGCAATAATTAACCCATTTTACTATTCTTACACGTTATTAATTATAATTTATAATTGATGGTAATTACGAGGATACGCAATTAGGATGCTGGAGCTTCCGCAATCGAGTCCGACGTCGACTCTACCACTTTTAGCACTTACTCTATCAATTTTAATTAAATAAATATATCCAAGAGTCACAGACATCATACTGACCCCTGGTCCCACCATAAGATACAAGTATAGTGTCGTGAGAATCAGAAACAACGAGAGATTTTTCTTAACCCCTAACTTCTTACAAATATTTGTGGTCCGTTCAAATATTTGTCCCAGTTGGAGGCACCAACGGCCCTTCCTTTCTCGTTGTACGGAATACTTTGTTGATGAAATCCTTGGGGAAGGCCTACGTTCAGCAGTAGCTTCTTAAACCTGATGATACTGATGATGATGAAATTCTAATTTGCCTTGAATTTAATTTTGAATCTGTCGTTTCCAGTGCTGTCAACAGGAGATAACCTAGCAGCGGTGACGTCAGTGAACGCGAGCATGATCCCGGTGCTGTGCGGCGCCAACTTCCTGCCCACCGCTGATGCTGAGGAGGCCCTGCCACCACAGCCGCCGGAGAAGATTCAGATGCTCTCCGGTTAGATGAACATATTAACTTATACGACATTTATCAAAACCTTATAATATACCATAATATCTAGATGTTATATTATCGTAAAGTGAGTGCCTCGGTGGCGCAGTTGTACTCCGGACGCCTACAAAGCTAAGGTCTTGGGTTCGAATGCCAGGTCGGGAAGTGATATTGGATATTTTAAATTAATTATCAGCTCGGAGTCAGAAATTTGTGCCCAGTATGGTGATAGGCTCGGATCACATGATGGGACGGAACACACAAGGTGAACGTTGGTGTCCTAGTAGCACCCATGCCTACCCCTTCTGGGAAAAAGGCGTGAGTTTATGTATGTACCTAAAGTTAGTTAAGTAAATATATACAATTTTATCTCGTTGGCGTCCAATTTAATCCCCTTTTACAATATTGTTGCAGGAATATATCTCGCGTGCATGGCATTCGCGTCTATACTAATTGCTGTAGGCGTCGACTCTATGAAGAGGTAAGAAATTCACGAGTTCACAATTTCTACGTGCAGTAGTAACAAATATCCAAAGAAACATTTATGATTTCTGTATGAGTGGTTTTTGATCTTAGAGTTTAGAGACCACTTATATATATACCGGTTGTATCCAGACTACGACCGAAATCGAAGCCAGGTAGCTTTGTTGACTTCAGATATAATGCATGTAAAATTACGCAAAATAAAGCGACGATTTTTTTTTGGTAATTTATTGCCTATCCTCGTGTTTGGGTGGTAAATTTACATCGTTTTTCCTTTTTTTTTTACCACCTAGCTTCGTATTTGGTTGTACCTAGTCGAGATATACCCGGCATGTACATGTTCTAGGTACAATTCCTGTAGAGATGGGTCAGGCGGGGGTCTCTCCGGGTTCGCCTTGCTGGCCGTCACCGTGAAGCTGTTGATAGAACCCAACCAACTGCTGCTCGTCATCATCAACATCTTCATCGGCCTACAACAGGCGTTCTTCGGCGCTGACTTCACTGCGGTAAGACTAAGGCACAGTTATAGAAACTTAGAAACGCATTTAGTGGTGTGTGAAGTTCGCACGTAAAACTGTGCGAATGTGCCTAGGTACTCCACAATATGTTTGAATCCTCCATCGTATGTCTTAACTATAGACTTAGTTCTGAGTGAAAGATAAGTATCATAGAGAATAGTGTCGATGTTTAGAAGTGGAAAATTAAAAACGTACTGCAGACGTCGAACGTCGGAACATTTTTATTTTAAATTTTCTAACGTAAGCTCGTATTTACCATAATTTGGTGCTCCTGATATGGATTTTTATCGAATTTGCCTTTGTAAAAATATAAGGGGCACATCTACTTTAGTACGCTAATTCTCCTCATCAATTCCTCCATCTATTCTTTTAATATTATCATCCATAAAAATATTTCTTTCTCTATCCCGGCCGCTATATCAACTTGTAATCAACATTACTAAAATATGATTTAACATAATGTAGGGTATATCCAGACTGCGACCGTAAACGAACCAGGCGGTAGTTAATTAGTGATTTCAGATACAATGCAACTAAAAATTTCGCAAAAAAGGCGACAATTTTGTTGTTGTAACTTTTTACTTCTCGTCGTATTTAGGTAGTAAATACATCGTTTTCCCAAAGTAATCATGAGCACCTTTTTATTTTTAAAGACACTGGTACAAGGGCTTAAATTATAATTTAAGTAAAAACTAGGGACTTACCACCCAAACACAATGATATTTAAAACATTACAAAAAAAACGTCGCGCTTTTTTTCCAAATCTTTAGTTGCATCGTGTCTGTAGTCACTAAAACTACCACCTGGCTTCGTCTTTGGTAGCAGTCTTGATATACCCTGTATAAACTTACAATATCCAAGTCTTTGGTAGCAGTCTTGATATACCCTGTATAAACTTACAATAAGAATGAATGCTACATGTTTATTGCAGGCTTTTGTGTCGTGCGCCGTGGGCACCGGCTCCGTCGGCTTCGTCATGATGACGTATGGCTTGGCGGACGCCATTGGGTGTGTCGTCACTGGATATCTGGCTAAGGTTTGTATTTTCGTATGGGATTGTATTATATTCTAGGTGAGGGTTCTAGTCTTTACAATCATGTGCCTCGAAAAAAAGCCCTGTAGTACCTACTACTTAGATTGTACTAAAGAATTTGATCATATAGCTAAATGAGAGGTCAATTACGGGTGCAGACTGCAGAGTGCAGTAATAGTACGTATTTGATATTTCAGTTTGACTTTTTTTTAAGTAAAAATTATTTGTTACTATTTACTAAACAATTGCAACAATAAATCACTTTCTTGCAGGAATGTCCAGTAAATTTATTTACTTCCTTATTTCATTCAGGGGTGTCCGAAACCCTTTTGATCATCGCAAACGTCCAAGCATCAGTAACCTCAAATCTTTATCTTAAAATCAAATTTCAAATTGGAATCCATTATAACAGCTCACATAATAGATCCCATTTAAATGATTTGGTCCGAGGTGCTTTACAGCTGGCTTCTCTGGCTGTAAAAGTCTTTTTGCGAGGTTATTCACCTTCTATTTACCATGAACTAAAGTTCATTATTTTTGTCACCCGCTTTGTAACGGAGGGAAGTGGACAATAATTTATTTCCAACTCCTCCTATTAATTTAACTTTATCATTGATTTCGTTGCGGGTTAAAGAAAAGTTAGACATTCCCGGAGACTCGCTGAGCTTCAATGCTCAGTGTCATTACAACGCGTGCCACTGTTGATCCTGGCTTACAGGAGTTGCAGTGGTGGGTGTGAGAGTGCGACAGTATCCTGAACCCCAAATCTATTTCATTCCAGATTACAGGTCGCCTGCCGTTAATATGCGTGGCTACTCTGGTCCACCTGGGGTTATTCGCGACAGTATTATTATGGCGGCCGCAGGCGGGCTCGGGTCACGTCCTGTACATCATCGCCGTGCTGTGGGGCTTCTGCGACTCCATATGGATCGTCCAGATTAACGGTCAGATTATTATTGGACTTAGTTTCTATGAGTTGGTGTTCTGGTGGTATTGTTGAATTGTTTTGTGCAAATATTGTGCTTGTTACAACTGTATGAAAATTATGATCAAAATGCTTCATCTGCAATGGTTGTAGTATACGGCAGTATAAATAATTTCTCATATTTATGTATCAATAATTTCCTTAAAGTTTTACTTCCTACTAGTCTTATGCTCTGTAAGCCCTCAATACAACTTTCGAGTTTCATTTGTAAAGTAGTCCCGTGTTTAGTAGTCGGCGGTTATGTGCTGATAAAATACAGTTTTCTTATTTAGAGCTGTTTTCTTGTTGGATGTTGCACTCTTGGTATCTGAATTCAACATCATAAATATCATCATTCTCAGCTATAAGAATTTAATTATACAACAGCTTCCCTCAATGATAAACAAAGTAATATTCATGCTCTAGCTATTTCAAATAATATTATAGTTAGTATAGCAACTTCTGCTTAATTAATGATTACCTTCCCTTCCAGCATACTACGGAATCCTCTTCCCCGGCAGAGAAGAGGCAGCCTTCTCAAACTTCAGGCTGTGGGAGTCCATAGGCTACATTATAGCCTATTTAATATCACCATACTTCAGAGCTAGCCACAAGACCTACCTCATGCTGACCCTCATGATAGTAGGGGTGCTGTGTTACTTCCACGTGGAGTTTAAGGAGCGGAGGAAAAATATCCAACAAGAGAAGAAGCAAGTTGAAGTGTACACCCCTACTGGCTATGATAATGTCGCGTTTCAGAATATTGACTAGTGTATTTTTAATAAAGATTATTTTAAGATCTTGCCTTGTATTTTTTATGATTGTATCGAAAAGGACGACGATTTATTTAAAGTTAATAAGCTAGCTGTTAATTGCAATGCTTGTATTGTAAATGTATTTCGTGAATCGTGTGAACTAAATTTTTTTTTTTTTTTTTAATGTTGTGTTATGGCGAGTGCCGTAATACATCATTTCAATAACGATCTAGCCTTATGACTAATAAGTTATTTAAATTTAACCTAAACTTCTAAGGAGACTACGACTAAGAATATGTCCAATAACACGTTTCTTATTGTCTCTATTAAGGGGAAGACACAATGTTCGCGTGTTCTTTTTCACTAGCACTCACTGCACTATGTTTCACTAACTGTAATTCATCACTAACTCGAAAGGTTTTGTCCTTTTCAATCTTCTCACTAGGTCCGTGTTATCGAGGAGCTGGATAGCCTCGACGTTCACGTGATGGTGAAGCCTATGTTCATGAGCTTCAGCATACTTTTTTACAATATTTCTAACGAAGTCTACCTTGAGGTCCCGATGAAGATCTTCATTTCTTACGTACCATGGGGCGTTTGCTATGTTCCGCAGTACTTTGTTTTGAAAACGCTGTATTATTTGCATATTGCTTGGTTTGGTACATCCCCACAACTGTATACCATAAGTCCATACAGGCATAAGGACTTGTTTGTATAATAGTATTTTGTTGTGTACTGACAACGAAGAGTGTTTACCAAGTAGCCAATACATATTCCTGTAGCGAATTTCTAGCTCGTCGCGTTTCTTTTTGACATGTGCCTTCCAGCGTAGCTTTGCGTCCAGAGTCATGCCAAGGTATTTAGCCGTATTTTCATATGGTATAGTGTTACCGTTAATGAACACAGGCTCATACTTTGGCTTTTTGTTGGTGAAGTCAATATGAACTGATTTTGATTCATTTATTTTCAAACGCCATTTTTCAGTCCAATTGGAGATGACATTAACAGCTGTTTGCACTTTATCCACTGCTTCTTCGTGAGTCGATCCTGTGGCTAAAATTGCCGTATCGTCTGCGAAAGTTGCAATGGCATTATTTTCTATTTTAGGAATATCACAGGTGTATAATAAGTACAGGACCGGACCTAGTACACTTCCCTGTGGTACTCCAGCTTCTATATGCTTAATTTCTGAATAAGAATCTTCATGTTTGATACGAAACATTCTATCAGAAATGTAAGATTCCAGTATGTCTGAGAACTGCTTCGGCAGCAATTTCCTAAGTTTGTAAATGAGGCCGTGGTGCCAAACCTTGTCAAATGCTTGTGCCACGTCTAGGAATACCGTTGAGCAAACTTTTTTCTCTTCTAGAGCTTGTTCTATTAAATTAGTTATCCGGTGGACTTGGTCTATTGTTGAATGTTTTTCTCTAAATCCGAATTGGTAGTCTGGGATTAATTTCCGCTCTTCTATAACAGGCTTAAGCCTTTTCAATAGTATTTTTTCATATAGCTTAGCCATTACTGGCAACAAGGAAATTGGCCTATAGGATTTCACGTCATGAGGAGGCTTACCAGGCTTGGGTATCATAATTACTTCAGCAAATTTCCAAATGTCAGGTACATATTTCAATCTGAACGAGGCATTTATCAAAGTAGTCAGTTTGACAACTGCTTTGCGCGGTAGATTGATCAATACTTCTCCTGTAATCAGATCGTAACCCGGAGATTTCTTTTGATTTATTTTTTTAATTTCATTTGTTACCTCCCTAGGTGTAACGAATTTTATTGGATGGTTGTCTTGTGAAACGTAGTCTAGGGTGAAGTTCAATACAGTACCTTCATTTGGTTTAAATATGTGCTCAAGATGTTCAGCAAATATATTTGCTTTTTGTTCATTGTTTATGGCCCAGTTTCCATTTGTTGTTTTGATAGGAGGGACTTGCATAATTGGTTTTTTAATATTTCTGGTAGCTTTCCACAGTGAATAATCTGACATACGGTGGCTAGATAGCCCACGAAGATAGGTATTCATCGATTCGTCTTTGAAGCGTTTTATTTCTCTAGTGACCCTTTTTGCGAGTGTGTTATAAATTTGTTTATCCTTAGGAGATCTGTTTGTTTGCCATTGTTTTCTTTGTTTCCTTTTTTCAGCTATAAGGTCCCTGATTTCTACTGGGTAAGAGTTGCCTCTAGCTCTTAACCTAGTTACAGGTGTGTTGCGCCAGGCACATTGTTGTATGTTCACTATAAACTGTCTCAAGTCTTGTTCGAGTTGCTCCAAATTTTTAAGCGGAACTTTTAGATCAATTATAGATTCTAAATCTAACTTGAAGCTTTTCCAGTCAGTGTATCTATTTGATAACGAGGGATGGCTTTCCTTTTGAAAATTTCCAGCGGATAGAGTTAAGATGATCGGCGAATGATCTGAACTCATGTCATAGCCCTCCTCAATATGTAGAGTATCGAGAGGGAGATTTTTTAAGATGAAAAAGTCTATTAGGTCTGGGATCTTTGAGGTATCCGTAGGCCAGTAAGTAGGCTTTCCTGTAGATATCACATCACATTTGAGTTCTCTAGCGGCTGATAATAATTCTCTACCTTTGGTTGTCGTGAGTCTAGATCCCCAGAAGGTATTTTTTGCATTGAAGTCACCACCGAGTATAAACCTGGAGCCAAGTTGTTTAAACATATGTATATACCGCTCAGCCTTTAGTGAATACCTAGGTGGGGAGTATATAGCAGATATAGTAACAGGATAGCGTTTTGTCTGTATACACACCGCCACAGCTTGTATGTCTTCATCCTCTATCTTGGATTGTTCGTAGTGACAAATGTTGTCTTTTATTATGAGAGAACTGCCCCCCCTTGGTGTGTTGTAAGGATGCAAGGCATGGTAAACTTTGTATCCTTTTATTTTTATTATTGTTTCTTTCGTACAGTGCGACTCTGAAATGAGGCAGGCATCGAAGTTTTCAGTGGTTAGGACGAATTCTATTTCATTTAGGTGTTGAAGTAGTCCATTGGCATTCCAAGCTATGATTTTAAGCGTCATTATTTGGTATTTGGTAAGATAGCAGTTTTGGTGCTATGCTCCAGCTTTTTCAGGCGATTATCGAATGAAGTCATAAAATTAAGAATTTTGTTGATTTTGTCTTCAATGTCATGTTCTTGTGATTGTGGTTTCTGTTGTGACTGCGACAGGACCTGTGGCTGTATTTGCATCTGTCCAGATTTTGCCATTTGTGAATAAGTCACATCTTTTTTAACACTTTGAGTGTTTTTTATTGTTTTAGGTCTATTGGTGTCTGGAGTTTTGATTGTATTTTTACTACTCTTCATCACCTTATTTTTCATATTTTGAAGTTCTTTGGCTACTATGCACCCTCGATAATTAGCAGGATGTGGTTCACCACAGTGTATGCATTTTGGCTTAGCATCCGCTGGTTTTGGGCAGTCACGAGTAAGATGCTTACCCGTACATTTAACACATCTAGGCTCCTTACTACAGTATTTTTGAGTATGGCCGTATGCTTGACATTTCTTGCATTGTGGAATTAGTTTAGATGTTTTGATTGGCTGTATTTCCACTTTGCAGCCGAGAATTGAGCTGATATTATAAATATTGTTTATGTCTTCTTCTTTTTGGAATGACAGCATAAACATATTGAGAGGTTCTTTAGTCCTCCAGCTTAGTTTATTCACCGCTTCTGTTATTTTAAAGCCTTTAGTTTTAAGGTCTTCAATAATTCTTCCCGGTACATAAGTGTGGTGAAGATTTTTTGCCATTACTCTGATCGGTCGGTCTTGTTTATTCTCATACGAGTGCCAGTGATTTTTATTGTCTACTAGTAGTTTAGTGGTGGCCTTGTATGAGTTCTCGCTTTTGGTATTAATTTTTGCCATATCGCCTTTCATCATTTTAATAGTGAATGATTCACTAGGAATACTGTCACTCAGAAAATCATAAAATTTCTGGAAGTTCTTGATTCCTTCCACAACGATAGGAGGCGGTAGAAGTGCCTTCTTTTCCTTTGGCTTCTCCGGGATTTTTTTGTTGGGCTCGACTAGTTGTGACGGGGAAGGTGTTAAGTTCCGCTTTCTTTTCTTCCTACTCTCTTGTCGTATCCACTCAGTTTCTCTCGCGAGTTCCTCATCGTCTGTTTCGTATTGAACTTCAGAGGGGACTTCTTTACTGACTCCTGGTTTGACGCAGGCTTCTTTTTTGTGGCCTTCTTCAACTTTACGCAGTTGTTGCTGGAGATTTTCTACTTTTATTTGAAGCTCATTAACTAAGCATTCCAATTTTTCACGGAGATGTTTTTCTTCGTTGTACAGCTGGTACAACACTTGTTCCGTTTCAGTCTTAATGGTGATAGTACTTTTCGGTTTGGCCATATTAATTGATCTAATTAATATAGCTTGGCCTTAACAGTTGTTAGTTGTTTTTGTCAATTTTTCGCATGCGTTGCAAAAATGATTTCTGGGTCATCGCGGCGATCGCGGTCCGCAGCCCGTCGCGACGGCGTGATTGCTGCGTAAGCACTATACCCGAGTAAGAGCTAGAGCAACAGTACGACGCAACCGTTCTCTATAGCTGTCTAAAAATGACTGTGTGAACTAAATGATACAAATATATTGATATGTAATATATGCTAAGATTTAACTAACCTAACCCACAGGGGGTAAGTTCAAGCGTAGACTGTCTAAAAAGAGTAGGGGATCTACTACTTAGGTTCTTGATTTTAAACCATCTGCGAAGATTGTGGGTCCATCTAGCGACTAGATGGAGCAAGTAATGTATAGAAGCTATATTCTAGCCTTTAATATTGGCTCGGAAAACTCAGATTATCAAATAGATGTTGTTGTGTGATACTAGATGGCGTAAGATTATAAAGACGGATATTAGTAAAGGGTAAGTATTGCACAAATTCCATATTATATAGGGACCTAATGACAAATAAAACAATACGAAATTAGTATATTTTTTGGTAATACTAATTGCATAATTTCAAATTAATTGAGAATTTCATTTTTAAGGTTATTTATCTAGAAGTCAAATCGTAATGATAGTAAATCTTACCTTGTTTTTGTACCACTTAAAACGTACGGAGTTTGCTGTGCAATTTGCAACTGTAAACAGTTTAAAATGGTCGATGCGTGGGCCCAGAAGTATGCATTTTCCTTTGCCGACTTTTTTTGTTGTCCGCAGTAAATGATATACACATGTATAATTCAATGTTAAAAAGAAATAATGTTTATTTTTATGACGCACCTTGGCTTTCGAATTCAGTCGCTTCCACGGTACTTCCCCAAGGTGTTGTATGTGTTTATTTAAACAAATGCTAAAAACCGCACGGTGCTCGTGACATTGTGACATTTCCATTGATAAAGATGATCAGTGATTACATAACATTGATTGCAGTAGCAGGTCATTTTCCTTTGTTGATATTCGAAAAATTCCGATGCATCACAATTCTGGGTAATTGGGTTACCAACTACATTACAAGTTCTAAACTATTCATCATCCTCTTTAGGATCTATTTAGTTTTCGTTACCGTCTATGTTATTTAACTTAATTTCAAACTGAAGTACCCTACCTGGGGACAATGCCTCTCAATTGGTCAATCGGCTCATTTATGCTCCTCTAACACCAATAAGGCAATTATTACACGACAAAAATAGGCATTTCTTATATGATTTTCACTCAAAGCTATGCTTTCATCATCATCATCAGCCCGTTGCAGTCCACTGCTGTCACTTTACAATGCCGTCTATTTTTGTTTTATTCTATTACCACTTTGAGAAGCCTCTAGTGTCTTTGAGACTGGGTTACTTTGAGAATCATTGGACTTAAAGAAATAATATAAAGTTGAATAGCGGAATTATTGCGCGGGCGAAGCATTAAAAATGTATTAATTCAACGTACATAAGTACATAAGGGCGTATTTGATTGCTGTTAATTTATACAGTGTAGTCTCAATACAGCGAAACGATTGTATATAGTTTTATTAGTGTGATAAAATAATCTAACGTCAATGCTCTTAAATAAAAATAGAGATCATTAGTTTTTTCCAAACATTAATAAATGCGTCACAGATATATTCTTAGAATTTGTTGTAGCAAATAATTTGTTTGTATTAGTTTGAGATAAAACGGGTAAGATAATAATATAAAACCTGACGGAAGGATATGTTTCATCGTATGTAATACTTTTGGAAAACTTTTTTAGATCTCTGATTACTTTAGAGTTAATTGAAATAACTTGGTATCATCCTACAACCCTAAAGCTTATTTTTATAGCAAAATAGGCCCTAGTTGGGCCGGCTGAGGCATATTGCCCAATGTGAAAAAGTACAAATCATTACGTCACAATACTGTCTGAAATCGATTGTGTGTCTAATATTAGAAAAAAACAAAAGTTATTTGAAATCACCTAATTTCTTAGTTTATTTTTTGGTAATATGTGATCCATTTTGTACGGTATTCCATAATGATTACGCTAAATTGGCTACATATGGGTCTCTACCACAATCAGGTTTCCACCTTCCGCATTACCTCCCGTAGTCCTATGACAAAAACTGGAGTTATGAATATTTTTTATGATTGAATACTATGTTAGCAGCCTTATAAAAACATAATAAATGTGCGCAAAGACAAAGCAACTTGTTTTTATTGACTATGAATAATCGTATGATTACATTGATTGATATAAATGAGTGGTGTGATAATAAATCAGTGTTGTACTACAAAATGTATGTAATATGATTGACTATGTACCTAAATGTAATCAGCGTAATTTAGTTTTATTTATTGTAAATATTTTTGATATAATAAAATTTATAATTATTGCTTGTGTTTTTTTAGAATGTGTCCTTGAAGCTATAGATTTCATTTAGTTATTGATGTGTTCACTTAATACTGATATATACAGTCAATTTGGCGTTAAAAATCGTTGATAGAGAATTAAAAAATGCATAATTGTTTTATTAATTGAGTCTATAATTTCAGGGTAAACAGCTAATTTGTCTCGACTAATAAATAAAACCCAAAAAAAAAAAAACAAACTGAACTGAACTGAAGCGAAACTGACGCCCGAACACTCAAACGCCATTTAAATACTAAGTTGGACTTAACTACCCACGTCCTACTTGGCCAGTCCATTTAAGCGGGACTTTCGTAGTAAAGGGCAACATAATATTTAAGTAGCGTTTCAGTATTCGAGCGTTACACGGTTATAGAATAGTGGCCAAGAGGAAGGTAGGTAGACCACCCGCTAGATGGATGGATGACATCGTTAAGTTTCATGGAAAACTGTGAATGAGACTAGCACAGGACCGGGAGAAGCGGTGTAATAGTGAAGAGGCCTATGACCAGCAGTGGATAAATATGGGCTGATATGATGATGAATATCTGTTCGTACTTTACCTTCCTATGAGTTGTTTCATTTTATGTATGTTGCAGAATTTAATATACATATATTTTGCGGTCGTTGCTCGTAAACTCCATATTTCACCAAAACGTCTTTTAAATTATAAGAGCAACTTTTTGTTGGAAACCGGCTTATTGACGTCGTTGTGGTCATGAGACTTATGTTTTAATATGGTGTAATCACAAATATTTTTATTTATTGCAGTGTCGATGTAGTGACGTAGGTACTGGATAAACCTATTACGAAGGAGGGGAAAAGACAACATTAAAAAACATATGAATGTATTATGTATTTTTATTTGGCCATTAATCCAAAACAAAAGCTCTACTGTTGTTTAATATTGTACACAATGTTTATTTGTTTTTAAACACATACAAAGCTGCAGATGGTTTTGTAGTTGTAGTGAAGTTTGGGAATGAAAGGGGAGCAAAAGTGAAACGTAGAGTTGAATTATACCCATTTTAATATACGGAAACGAATTTAGTTCTTTAAAATGCCATCATAAGTAACGCAAACAGAGGAAAATGTTGCCCTATTGTAGTGTAAAAGAATATTAATATTTCGACTTCCCTATACAAATACATTGACGCTCAGGAGTAGGTTAAATGCTCGGTAAAACTAAACGATAATTTTTAAGCAATAGAGACATCTCTGATTGAATTATAACGCATTGATTCTGTATTGTATTGACACACTAAAAACAAAAAGATTCCGATGAATTGAGAACCTCCTTTTTTTTAAGTTGGTTAAAATATGACTATATCACAATAGTGTATTATTGATATTATGAGAATCTGCTGTAATATAAATAAAGTGGTGATTATTAAATTAATTCTACACGTGTAAGCAATATTAACATTCAACTAATTGTGGTTGCCGCGACTTCCTCGACATGTAAGATTCAATCTTGGCGAATAGTAATGTTTGTAGTGAATACATGCAGTAAAAGAACAGCTTTTCGTCGTGAAATATCACCATGGCGTATGTTTTGTTAGTGGCAGAATTTTCATATCGGCCTGAGTAGGAACCGACATACACAAGAACACAAAACCCTTTGTGACAGCCTGCATGGCGCAGTTGGTTGGACGCCGGCTGTGAAACGAGAGGCCGCGGGTTCGAGCCCTGCATCGAAACAAATGTTTGTGTGAACCACAAGTGTTTGTTTCGAGTCTGGGTGTTTGTGAGACCGAAAAGTCTCTCGTAGATCCTGATACCCACGACACACGACTCGATATTAGTGTGGGATCAGGACTATGTATGTGACTGTTAGGTGTATTTATTTATTTACTTTATAGTAAACTACGCGAGTGTATCATTTTCAGAGTTTAGCCAGTGTACATCCGGATTCAAGCAGACCAGCCCAAGCGTCTTTGATTGGTAATTAATGGACTATTTGGACCAACTCTACTCAATCGTATTCTTGGTTGTAGAGGCAACCTGTGCCACTGGCTGATAGACAGTAAGAAATAACTGTCTCCTGCTGATACTCCATCTGGGCTGCAACGCGTTTACCTACGAAGGCATAACTAATCACGTTATTATACCAGTATAAAAATACTTATTTTATTTTATTTTCAATACTTAATACCTAAGGTATTCTCTACTATAAACAATATAAAATAATATACAGTATAAAATATACATTTATCAAAAGAGCGGCTTCCTTATTGTCCTCTCAAGTGTAATAAAATTACAATTTCCCGATGAAACTACAACAAAAGAAGTGTAAGCTACGTGTTATTTGTTGACCCCGACCTACACGACTTTCCGCTTCGTCCTCAGAGCCGACACGTTTTATTTAGTAATTCTGCCGTCGAACACGTTGACACATACCTCGACATCGCTCCGGAATGCAAGCTGTATCAATGAGCAACAGTTATGCAATAGACTGTATCTGTATCAGCGTATATACGTCCCATTGCAGAGCACGAGCCTCCTCTGCAATCGAGAGTACGATTGAGACGGGTTAAGCATATTGACAATGATAATTGAATGAATAATTGACATGGGAACTATATTGCTAGATGGTCAAACGACCTGGTGAAGATCGCGGGACGTCGCTGGATGCAGGCTACCTCCAACAGGTCACTGTGGAAATCATTGGGAGAGGCCTATGTGCAGCAGTGGACTTCCTTTAGCTGATGGATTGGATTGGATTGGAAGCAATATAGTTCACCACGCTGGCCTAGTGCGGGTAGAAATAATTATAAACCGCTATGGTATGCAGGTTTCTTTACTATGTTTTCCTTCACCGTTATAGTGCGTGGTGATTGACTGTGGTGTTCACTAGGTTTTGAACCCGTGACCACCGTGAACATGTTGGTAGTCGTATCGGATCCGTTACCAATAGGGCACCATGCACTTAACAACTGTATTACGATGATAAAGGGGCAATGGGTAGTATGATACAATAAAGTCAATAAGCCATTGAAATAAAACGAGTTCTTATGGAGTTCACCGCAAATTTAATTTAATGTTTACATTTTGCAACTTCCCGACGTTTCGATCACTTTACAGCTTTCGTGGTCACGAGGCGGACTGAGGTATTGGTCATCGGCATAGTGACTGTTACAATTTAACTGCACTTAATTAAGAATTATTAAAAAGAAACAATTATCAATAAGATATTTTTTCTGTTTATGTATTTACCAGATGCCGTAGGTTTATAAAACCAACAAAACATCAGAAGTACGCACCGGAAACCATTTTTGTTTATTTTGAATACTCACTTGGGTTATACTTAGCCCGCGAATGTCGTGTTGTAAATGAAAGGGGAATACCAGCGGCGTAAATGCGAAGTTTATTTTTTCACTTTTAATCAAAACAGGTAATGGTTGTGTTATTGACATGCAATAATAACATAATTAATTACCGCCTCACTGTTAAGCATTCAATTACGTAAATAAGAAGTAATTAATCTATGCCATAATTACTATTCTTTTTATTGCATAGCTCCGAAAAACGAGCAAATAAGTCACCTGATGGTAAGTGATCACTGCCGCCCATGAACACCCACAACGCTTGATTCATAGATGTGTTGCTGGCCCTTAAAATCAAGGGGGGAGCGGGAAGGAAAAAGATGAGAAGAGGAAAGGGGTATTGGGCAGCCGGCAATCTCAATCACCGAATGAAACGCGACAGCAGAGCTGTCGCTTCACGCCGACAACAGCGTGGCTCTGCCACATATAATATTACATGTATAAATTTTATTACGACAAAATATAGATAAATGCACATCCCATTGAGAATGGTTTGTTTATTTATTGGCCTTTGGTAAGAAATTTATAGAATTTCACCACATCGGCCCTTTACTGTTAAAAGGGGCCTAAAAGTGGCCTTTAGTATACATTAAGAGTACTGCGTTCTTGATACCGTGGGAAAAGTTGGTATGCGTGTATTGAGTCCGCCGTGGACGCCCATTAGTAAACGGGCGTCCGAACACTCTTATTAGAGGGTCAACCGCTGTGGCGGCACTTACCATCAGAACATCCGTTTTTAAACAGATTATCTTTATTATAAAATCAACGTTTCAAAGCAATTCACACCTACGCTGCTCAAAGAGCCCGACATTGTATCCTAATTAGAAAACAATTCGCACAGATTATTGTATTTAAGCACTTTAGTATTGTTTTAGATTAATAACGCACGACCAATTAAATCTTGTATAAACACAAAGGTAAATTAATTTTATATTGCAGACTGTCGGGTCGTGATATTTACGAGTTACGATGTAAATTACTAAGGTTGTTTGTGAACGTTCACGCAGGGTCGAAACTTGAAACTCAAGATACTGTGAAAGCTTTGTGACATGTTATGGTCAGCAGAGAACAATGGGCAGTGACAATTCGCTTTATTAATTTCGTGACCTCCGTAGTTTAGAGCAGGTAGGAAATTAACATTCTATTAGCGAGACGTGTACAAATGTATAAGGTATATTGCACAGGCAGAATGATAAGTCTGGCGTAGCAGCTAATGATTTACAAAAATCGCTGGTAAGTCCCTAGTAAACAAAGGGGGGGGGGGGGAGGTCTGGACAGGTACCGCAGCTTTCTTTATTCTGCCGTTAAGGAGCAATGTGAATACTCTGTTGTGTTCCGGTTTAAAGGACATTTTAACATTCGACGTTCGAGGTATTACCTGAGATTAAGATTACATGTACCAGGTAATACTTTCCGACGAATTGAGAACCTCTTCCTTTTTTGAAGTCGGTTAAAAATAGAATTATTCGTATCAAAATAGAATTCATTCAAGCAGTCCTAAACAAGACTACAAGATTTTTTAAATAATACCTACTACTACTATAAAAACTTCGACCCGCGCATTTGAGAGATATTCTAGAATAAGCCAGTGTAGGTGCATTCGGTTATACAGACTGGTTTAACTCTACAGACCAGTCTGCTATGTCAATATAAAATAAAACGTAAGTTAGATGTGGGTCAAATTGTATGTCACCAACAAACAGAACGTTGTTGGAACATGCAAATGAGTTTTGATTCCATTGGACGTATCGACAGTGTCGAGTTCACGATTTAGATTACGTTGTATGAAGTCGCTGGATCCAGACCGCTTCCAATAGAAATGCTTGGGGAAGGCCTATGATTATTAGTTGGTTTCGTGTGACTTAAGTGAAAGAGAGAGACACAGAGAGAGATGGCTTCTATGTAAATGTATGAAGAGTTTAGTCTGGATGTTCCTTAAAATGCCTGCCTCGGTGGCGTAGTGTTACTACGGTACGATTGCAAAGCTGAGGTCTTGGGTTCGAATCCCGGGTCGGGCAAAGTGATATTGGATTTTTGTATTGATAATTATCAGCCCGGAGTCAGGAATTTGTGCCCGATATGGCGATAGGCTCGCCCCCTATCACATCGTGGGACGGAATATACAAAGCGAAACGTGAGTGTTCTGGTAGAACCTCTTTCTAAACCCTTCTGGGAAAAAGGCGTGTGTTTATGTATGTATGTTCCTTAAAATATACTCTCTAAAGCTGGACATCGATGCCAGATCGCTCCTACTTGAGTTCGAAATGTGGGCTAATGATTATGATCATGAAGGGAGAAGAAAAAGAACATGTATAAACGGCAATAGGATTTTGTATAAAACACGCATACTTCTGGCAACTAAGAATTCAATTTAGAATTATATTTATATTTAATTCATTAATAGGTGTGACTTTGATTACATGTGATTGTGTGTTATTTAATGTTATGTAATTCCAATTAGTATATACTATAAAGTTGTTGGAACCGGAGTGGCAGCTATGCTAACACAAGGCGTATTTCCTACAATACTTCACCTTATATTTACTGATTCAAAACTACACTGCAGCAAGTGGTGACTGGAGTATTGCTCAGATGGAGTATTGACTGAAGACTGGCGATAAATTATTTGTTACAGATGAGTTAATACCGCCTTTCACAATTGTTTCTTCAATATTTTATTGCCTTATTGGAATATTAAGATTTATGCTTTTGTTTAAAAGTTATAATTTGATATCTGTTTTATGACAATCCAATCCATCAGCCAAAGGAAGTCCACTGCTGAACATAGGCCTTTCCTAATGATTTCCACAGTGACCTGTTGGAGGCAGCCTGCGTCAAGCGACGTCCCGCGACCTTAACCAGGACAATAATTAAACCCCGCGACCTTAACCAGGACAATAATTAAACCTATTTATTTATTTCTATTTATATTTGTTGTCCTAGCAAAGTGTGGTTTGAAATCAAAACTAACATTAAAAAAAATTCACACGGCCATACGTGATAAAACCATTTTAGCCACGAATAAAATATTCCGTCGAGAATATAATTATATAATGATTTCATAGATTTACCTAAGTCTGCAGTTGCTGGACATACAGAGGAAGGCTCCAAACATTATCTTAGATTTGACAAGTCACAAATCCTTGCAAAAGAACATAGATTCCTACTCAGGATGTTTCGCGAGGCTATTGAAATTAAAAAACATCCTAATTTTAATAGATACGGTTTGAAGCTTGCACCAGCAGGGGATCCAATTATACATTTAATTAAGTCGGAACCTAAAAGACCAACTGCCAGACCTCAAGACATAGTGAGATCCTTCTGCGTAGATGGGATCATAAACAACTAACTTTATTAAATTTACTTTTTAATTTCAATAATTGTTAAATGAAGATAGCTTTCTTAACATTCATTCATTGAGCAGATGACTAACACCTCAGTCCGTCTGCGACCATGAAAGCTGCAAAGTGATCGAAACATCGGGATGTTAAATATGTAAAAATTAAACAAAATTCGCGATAAAATCAGTAAAAAATAGTTTTATTTCAATATAATTTAGGTATACTGGTCTTTAAAGATTACAATTTTTATTTAATTTCAACTCATGACTGTGTTGGCAATATTTAGCATTTCTAAAACAACAAATAATGTATGTCTTATATAAGGTAAAAATCGGTATATATATATATATATATATATATATATATATATATATATATATTTCGTAGTAAATCTGCATAGTACATCATTATTTCAAGGTTATTATGTAAACACTAGGTTTGCATCTGTTTAGGTCCTGTCTGCATCTTATAATTAATTTACAATAATCACATTCAGTGTTTACTAAATATCAATAACCAGGTGTCTATATAAAAGCATTGTAATTGCTCCTACTGCATGTTTCCATTGTCTGACACGTCACGTCATTTAGAGATTCTCAATTGTTAACAGAAATACTTCTATATTTGTTGCACAGATTTAATTAATGTATTGTATTGTATTGTATTAGGCCATATACGTCCCACTGCTGGGCACGGGCCTACTCTACAATCGAGAGAATCGATTAATTTATATTTTATTCGAATTTTGATTATAGTGGCTCAGTTGGCTAGTTGCCGGTTATGGAACGAGGGGCCGCGGGTTCGATCCCGGCACCGAGTCAAATGTTTGTGAGACCGAAAAGTCTCTCGTAGTTCCTGATACCCACGACACAAGAATTAACTGATCTTAATGTGGGTTCAAAACTATGTATGTGACTGTTGGGTCTATTTACGAGTATATATAATTATTGCGGCCATAGCCTTGGTTCTTGATTTTTTCCACATTTTTTGTGTCAAGAGGAAAAGCTGTTGATTATTTCCAGTGACCAGTTCTATAATAGTACCTATAGTTGTTTTAAATTGAAACTATCGCGTAATGTTCCTGTGCTAAATAGTGCGACAAATGTGGGCGGATATAGAAACTGATTACATTAACCCATTGCGAAATGTTATTTGATTTATTCTCAAGTTAAAAGGTGTAATAACATGGTAGTGTTGTAAGAGTAACCTTAACTCAAGTTTAATGGCGTAATTTCGACGGACAAGCGTTGTGACAAAATTAATTTCTAATTCGTAAATCGTTTAGGAACTGAGGGGTTACTCTATGAAATATTTTACGAATTATTTTGAACTACTTCGGAAGTCGCATGTAAAACTGTACGAGTATGCGAAATGATCGAATCCTCTATCGTATAGACTCAGTTCGGAGTGAATGATAAGTATCATAGAGAATAGTGTTGATTTTTAGAAGGGGAAAATTAAAAACGTACTGCAGACCTCGAACGTCCGAACATTCGAGTTTCGTTTTGGATCATACAGTAACTCCCCTGCTCTAATAAAATAAAATATTTCGGTAGTTCACAATAATTCGTCTTAACTCTGAATATGATATACATCTTTTTAACGAGTGTCTATAATTAATTCACGTTATGTTTAGATTACATGTATTTGCTACTTTTTGCACATTGTTAAATTATAATGGTAAAGATATGGCAGTAATAAAATGGTTATGAATGTACAAATTATTCATAGTTTATTACTATATTATGCTAATTACACAAATCCAATCATATTGTGTTATGTAAATGTTTAAATAACCATTAAATATGTATTAATTTTTATTAACTTCTTTACACGTGAAATTTTTATTCGTTTTTCGTGTGAAAAGTGGTACAAACTAAACTATATTAGGAACTAAAAATGTGACAGCCATTTTATATATGAGATTTAATATTCGGAAAAAACGTACGAAGAAATATTTCCCCGCTTTATAATTGATTACTAAAAATTTTGTTGGGTCTTCAACAATATGCACAAAAATCTGTTGTATTTTATATTTTTGATAGGGTTGAAGACAAGCCGAACAGGCACGCAACAGCATACTAGTTACTACATATGTCAAAATTCCATCGCATGGATTTGAAATCAGGAATAAGCATAGACTGAAAAAGTATAAATAAATATATTCAACAGTGAACAGGCACATACATAATCCTGACCCACACTAATATCGTGCCTTGTCGGGGGGGGGTATCAGGAAATACGAGAGAATTTCCCCTCTCACATACACTCAGACCCGAAACAAATACTTGGGGTTCACACAAACAATTGTCTCCGTGCGGGGATCAAACTCACGGCCTGTCGTTGCATAGGTGGCATTTTACTAACTACGCCACGGAGGCCGTCCAGTAAAGAACAAATAAAAATGCAAATGAGTGCTGCAGTGGACACGCGCACCATCCAACATTCACGGGCTCCACAACTTAGTAGGTTAGGCACTTATTAACTTACCAGTTCGGTTACGCTCGCTCACGATATCGGCTCTCAAATTAAAAACATATCCTTTGTCTATTTTTTAATTTATGTTTTGTGCCAGTGAAAATAAATTGTGAGGCTGTATGTTCGTGCTACCTTAGCCATAAAATTAAAAAGTTGGATATTTAAACGTGAGTACAATTTTGAATTTTAATTTAATTATTTTTTATATTAAAATAAAATCTAATTAATATTTTTACATACATAATTTTCACTGAAAGCAAAAAAATTTTGAATGAACGCGAATGAAGGTTATTGGCTTCTAAGTTATTTTTTGTTGTTTGGCCGTGAATAATCGGTTGTGTTTCAGTTGGTTCACCCTTACGACGCAATTCATAAATAAATCTTTCAAAAATAAATAATAAAAAAATATTAAACCGGAATTTTTAAAAATTGCAATAATAATATTGTTATACGAGATTGTGTTAGTTACGTCTTATCCCTTAATATTTTTTTATTAAGTAAATTATGTTTATATAAAATATATTTTATTATTTTATTTTTACTTTCACATAATCTATTCGATGAAAATGATAAAACTCAAATAACTTCAAACCTTTAAAGTAATTTCATTTTACATTATTTGACCCACTATCCAAGTAACAAGATGTTAATTGCCAATTTCATATCATAAAATCTGCGATTTTTAATAAAACTATATGGTTACAACTGTATATTGTAATTGTTTTTGAAATTGCAAATTTTTGATATCTAATGACATAGCAGGAAAAATATATGATCCGTGATTATTATGAACAATAAAACAAACAACACACGTTGATTTTATTTATTTCCATTCTCTTGAGATAAATTGGGTTTCCATGAGGTTTCTATAAAATGTGTTTACTCGACGTTCGGATAAAAATAAGAGAAAAAAATATTTAATTCAAAGAATTGAAGAGATCATTTATGTCAACCCATTCATAATTTACACCGAATTATTCTCATTTTTCTTGCCTTATCATGTGCTTTTTCTTGTAATTGAAGTAATTGGTAGACACGAAACTGTGTGGCGATAGGCTCGTCTCCTATTGCATCTTGGAATGCAAATAAATCAAGCGAAATGTGATTATCAACACAATTCTGTCTACCTCTTTATGAATAGCACCTTATTGCTATTTATTTCAAACAACTTACTTACATTTTTTTAAACAAGAATGAATGTATAATATATTAGTTTGATGTTCAATAAAAAATTACCGCGCCTCTTGCAAATATGAGGAAAATATATAATTAAAAGTTAAAATAACATCATTTTTAGAAGACATTTGTAATTAAAAGATTATGAAAATACCTGACATTGTTGAATATAAATTATTTTACAAAACAAACGCGGTGGAGGGGGGGGGGGGGGAGGTAATATTATTTTTAATGTCGTATTCATAGACTATCTCAACTCCTTGTTATTTTAATGTAAGATACTTAAAGTGTGTTTGAATAAGCGTATCTTCGTCTATATATATTACATTTATTAAATTTGTAATCGATCGATGTCGGTACATGGAAGATAAATGAGAAACGCTAATTTGGGGGGTCTGTATTAACGTGGAATCCAAAACCATGATTTTGAGAATTTTTGTCTATTTGTCTTTGTATTGTAGTTGTTGTTGTATGGAGGTAGCTGACACCCTAGATTAACAATTAGGCTACTTTTTATCCCGTAAAATGTAGTGGGGATGAGGAAGGAATTTCGATGTATTTGTTACTTTTTTATACATAAAGGGATGGGATGGGACTGGATTACATGCCTTGAGTGAAAATGAGACGGGTCAGGGTGGGATATAATTGGACGAAACGGGACGGGGTATGGGGTATTTTAAATAAAGTTAATCACGCAGACGAAATTAACTGGCAGAAGCTAGTATAATATAAGTATATAATAAAAAAGTTGCGTATATTAAATTGCATTTAATATAAAATGTTATTGTTTTTTATTTTGCTAATCTGTACGCTTTATTTTAAATTACACGCTTTGAATAGACGTCTACTATCTATTACACTTTTCGGATCTGAACCATTCAGATACTCGTAAATATAAAAACATTATATAAAGTCACATGGGCATTGTTTATGTTACTTGATTCTATATATTTTATATACAGGGCACACAAGCGGTATAAACACTCGTTTACTCACATCTTTGAATTAAATTGTATAATAGGGACGAACAAACAAAAATTTTATTACATTTAGTAATAAAAATGTTAGTTCATGCAGAAAATTTCCGAAAACTTTTCCGTAGCTGGTTCATTAGTTCGTTGAGCATGAAATGGTTTAATAGCTGAGGTTAAATCATAAAATATAATAAGTTTTAATGGTTCTATGTGAAGTTAGTTAAATATTTTATGAGTTTTAAAAAAGCTGGATAACTAACTAAACAAAACTCGACACCCTTTATGCCACGTGGGGAATCGCCCCCATAGCCCATACCTTACCCCGGCCCTGTAATGTGTATCAAAGCCATTTAATTAGATATATTACACTATATTTTTAGGTTAAACGATTGGAAATAAGGATATCATTATCGACAAGAGCTCCGATAAAAATAGTCTCATTTTTTTGCTCTAAATTAACATATTTTTACTCTGCATTTTGATGGCGGCGTGAAATACCAATACGCTAGAATTACTTCCTGCAACGACGGGAGATTTGCGTATCTAGTATCTAATTTGAATTTCTTGTGTGTAACGGTTTTAACGCGAATTGAGAGGATATTTTGTTATTTCGATGTTAAAACTGATTAATGGTTTATTTGCAAATATAACTAACATTTATTTTATGCAATACTGACTTCGATGAGTTATGATATTATGGTTATGCAGGTTATTTATTTTCAAGTCTTTTGGATTTGTTTATTAAGTGCGACAAGTTATATTTTTATTTATTCAATATTAATGTAGACCGAGAGCCCGTGATCGCCAGATTTAAGTCATTTAAAAAAAAAGCTGTAAGTTTGTATGCGCATACCTCTGACATAGGTATCACACGATCAGCTATTATGGGAACTTCATATGAAGAAAGAAAACTTCTTTTGAAGAAAAAGTTTTCTAATAAAATAAGAAGACAATTAAATAAATGAATTTATAAATTCAAGTTACTGGCTATGAGAACTGTCAACGTTATTGTAGAACTTTATGATAAAATTTTACCCTCAAATGAGGGGTGTAGAACTTTGGTTGCTCTAAAATCTAGTTTATAAGCAACTCAGTACTATTTTGCGTAATCGAATATTTTACTATATTCAGGCTTGCCATAAAATAATCAGGAAAGAGGTTAATAAATAAAATAGTAAATGCAATATTCGTAATATATTCCGCAGCAAAACCGAATAACATTTAAAAGGCATTGGCTTCATAAAACACAGTTCATACAATTAATATTACTCTTGTAAGTAGTTGATATTTAATGTATTAATAAGATAATTTTGATGAAGCAGTCTTGAACTTCATAAATACCGGGTTAAAATTTAAAAATTGTTAAAATTGTCAAGGTTTGAAGAAAGGATGAAACCTTTCCGTATTCCAGGAGCAGTATCTCGTAAAATGTAATAAAACTACGAGTAATGTCATCGTGCGATTTCTAAGAATCGTAGTGTTGGTCTTAGTAGAGTCAGAACCGGCGCAAGGCGTGGGCGATGTGGGCCACCGCCCACGGCCTCGCGGACCGAAAGGCTACACATTGAGGATTAAAAAAACTTTCTAAACCTGAAAAATATAATGCTACGTTCCTATGATAGATTTAATTAATAATCATCATGTAATTAGCCTGTTTCCGGCCGCTAAAGATACAAATGTTTCAAAGATCCACAATTTTTTGACCTGGGTGTGGTGAGACTCAAATGTTTCTTGTAGTTTCAGATATCTACAATTCAAGACTTGCTTCTTAACGTAAGGTCTATGTACGCCTAGTGGGAGTATTTATTTATCATCATCATTAGCCTTTTATTGTCCACTGTTGGACATAGACCTCCCAAATTACGCCGATGCCATTTATAACCGGTGGTAAAAAATCACTATTTCTATTAATTTGTCCAATTGGCCTAGTGTGAATAAATGTAGTGTCCGACCGAAACTAGTTTTTCAGCCGAAACCGAAACCGAAACTTATTAAAATTATTTATAATTACGACCACTCACCAAAATTCACTGTTCTTGGTTCACCAAAATACTAAATAAATTTATTAAATAAATGTAAAAAAAACAGCGAATTCCAGCAAATAATCGCAATTTTAAATAAATTTCGTTTTCGGTTTCGGCCGAAAAACCAGTTTCGGTCGGACACTAAATAAATACACCCAACAGCCACATACATAGTCCGGACCCCACACTAAGATCGAGTCTTGTAAGTGATATGTTAAAACTTGCGGTTACTTCGATAAACAATAAAGCTTTGTAACAAGCGTTGGCGAATGTACACAAGTCAATGTCATGCGCCATGCGGTAACGACAGGAGATGCTAATAACCGATAATAGTTCGACCAGGGCCGGCTATTGTTAATTTTTGTATATTGTTAACGCGTATGTTAAAATTTACTCTATTTCCTCGTGGAAGTTCATACTTTGTGTTGGTAATGATTAATTGGGCTTTTCTGTACCAGCCTATATACGTCCCACAGCACGGCACGGGCCTCCTCGACAATCGAGCGTACGATTGAGAAGAGTTAAGCCATATAGTCCACCACGCTGGCCTAGTGCGAGTTGGCGGACTTTACATACCGTAGAAATTCTTTAAAATGGCTACGGTATGCAGGTTTCCTCACGATGTTTTCCTTACGTTATAGTGCGTGGTATCAATACACACACGACTCTGAAAACTCAGATTTGCCCTGAGGTTTGAACCCGCGATTACCGTAAGCATGTTGGCAGTCGCGTCTGGTTACCAATAGGCCACCACGCACTATTTAGGCTTGTTAGTTGTAGCATATTAGTATCCGTACACCGTACATGACGTTGGAAGACCCATCATACTCAGTGCAAAAGTGTGGCGTTCCGGGTTGACGTGTAAAACTTTTGATCAGGCTGAGAGAATTGTATCGGTCGTTGAATAATCTTGTTTTCGATCGCATCTTACTCTCATTACATATATACATAAACATCACGCCTTTATCTCGGGGGTAAGCAGAGGTGCAGCTAGGACACCCACTTTTCGCCTAGTGTGTTCCGTCTCACGATGTGATAGCGGGCGAGCCTATCGCCATATCGATCGCAAATTCCTGGCTCTAGGCTGATTATGAATAGAAACATTCAATATCACTTTGCCCGACCCGGTATTCCAACCTGAGACTTAAGCTTTGTAATCGTACTGTAGTACAAATACGCCACCGAACAGCTTACTCTTTCAATTGAAGTTATTTTGCCTCACCAGTATAAAAAGGCTTTGGCGGAATTTAAGTCGCCTGTTGATATCCATAACTGAAATATAGAAGTCGTGCTACATACAAATTAAATTATTAATAACTATAACGCACGACATATTGACCAAGCTCGCCTTGTAGGGTGTATGGTAATGAGCTCATGAATTACGAAAAACGTGAGCGAAAACGCATCCGGTATCGCGATCATAGTACTACCACCAACATAATATGGAAGCTAGGGAGTGAAGTAAACTAACTACGCAAAAAACAATTTATTAAATTGTTTTTGTTAAATTGATTTGAAAATACTTGGTGATGAGCATTGCATGACTGCCTCGGTGGCGTTGTTGTACCACGGTACGGTTACAAAGCTGAGAGCTCGGGTTCGAATCCTGGGTCGGGCAAAGTGGTATTGGATTTTTATATTATCAGCTCGGAGGCAGGAGTTTGTGCCTGATATGGCGATAAGTTCGCCGTCTATCACATTGTGGGATGAAATAACCAAGGCGGAACGTGGATGTCTTGGTGTCCAAGAGAACCTCTGCCTACCCCTTCTGGGAAAACGGCATGAGTTTATATATGAGCATTGCATTGCAGTCACTTCGTCATGTCCACAGAACAGTTGAAAATAGCGTCATGTCAGTTTATGGACAGACATTCGATAATACGAGTTGGAAATATTTTAATAAAACCTTTACTAAAAA
Organism: Theretra japonica; assembly: GCA_033459515.1. Taxonomy (NCBI): domain Eukaryota; kingdom Metazoa; phylum Arthropoda; class Insecta; order Lepidoptera; family Sphingidae; genus Theretra; species Theretra japonica. Next base: position 10,097,859 of record CM065934.1, read on the forward strand.
ACAATATCGGCATTTTTAACACAAACGACAAAATTTTAGTGCGTCACAGTCAGCATTTTTTTTAAACAAATAATACTTATTTAACTAAAAGAAATATAAATAAACACGATATTTTATACTAAACAGACTACGCATAAATTACAAATAAAACGATTATTTTTATTTTAACTCATGCGGTAATTCCCGCATATTCGATTGGGTATTTTCTCGTTCCGATGAATTTCCATAAAACATGATGACATTCCAAGTTTTTTCTTTGTTTACGACAGAAATTTCCCCAAGGAGCTTCATTGTTAGACTCTGGATGTCCTACAATATTTTAGTCTCTTGCGCTGAATCAAAATTGCCGGTAAAGGACTTAACCCTCATTTACACGGGGAGAGTTTCTCGCCTATGATACGATTATCGTAAGGATATACAAAAGTTGCATCGTGTAATCATTGTGAGAACGCGATTATCTTACAGCGGTTATGTCATGCGATAATGACATACGATTCTCGCCGCGAGAAACTCTCCCCGTGTAAATGGTTCTTAACAAATTGCAAGTTATTAGCATTCAGGCACGGCAGTTATATACCATCGCTTAATCCTTACTCATTTGTATTTCCTAAAAATCGAAAGGTCATTTCAAGGCCTTATGCACTCCATGTTCGAATTAGTCAATCAGCTATTCAGATAATCATGAGCTGACATGACGTGGCTTGTAGCCTTATTGTCATTCTCTTCATACCCTGGTCGAGTCACAGTTACGTAATATACATACATACATACATAAACTCACGCCTATTTCCTAGAAGGGTTAGGCAGAGGTGTTACCAGGACACCCACATTTCGCCTTGTATGTTCCGTCCCACGATGCGATAGGGGGCGAGCCTATCGCCATATCGGGCACAAATTCCTGACTCCGGGCTGATAATGAATATGAAAATCCAATATCACTTTGCCCGACCCGGGATGCGAACCCGAGACCTCAGCTTTGCAATCATAGTAGTACAACTACGCCACCGAGGCAGTCGTTAATTACGTAATATCTCAATAAAATTACTGCAATGTTGACATAAACACGTATCCTATTGACCGGTCGAATTAAAAAAAACCGCTCCGGTATTCCGGATTTGGACCAAGGTTGAAATGTTCGAATATCTAGAAGCTAAAGCACTGTTCTACGCTTTTTGAATTTGTTTAGTATTTAGAATTTTCTTGAAATATATCTGGCTGATGTAAATTAGGAATTTGAATTGCGCGGCTAAGTGGGATTAATTAGCTTAAATATTTTATTTTATTTAAATGGAATGGGGAAATCAGAAATAGCTCTTTTTTATTTAAGGCACAAAGTAAATTAACTGAATTGTAAAAGATAAAAAAAATAGAAAAATGAATGTGAGGCTCATGGAGTACATTTAATTCACCGTCTTTTCTATCAGCTATTTTTGGTACCTATTAATAGTACAAGTAATATATTACGCAATTAGATAAGTACTACATTTGTTTTTTAACACGAAAATAATTGTGAATACAATTTTAGCAAAAGGTGACAAGGTCCTTTTGCGTAATTTAGCACCAATGACACTGCAAAACAATGAATGCCTTGTAAAAAAGTGTTCCGCATTAGTAAATGGTTTTTAAGTGACAAAAACTTGTAGCTATAAAATCCCGAACGTTGACCTAATTATGTGTCTCACGGAAAAATACTAACACTAAAAGTCGACTAGGTAATAATAAAGTTTAAAAATAAAAGAAACTCGTTCAATAACAATCTGAGCTAAAACATACCTTTATATTATAGTTAGACATATTATGTTCATATGTATAAGGCGCTGTGCACACAGGGCAACTTTAGTAGAAGAAAAACATTTCACTGATTTTCGAAAACTGTTGCCAGTTGGAGCAACAGTTTTCAGTTGCAACGGTTGTAAATTTTATAGAATTTGCCAGGTTGCCTCAACTAAAGTTGCTTTGCGTGCATCCACAGGTGTGCATCGCGCCTTAGTGGAGCTATTAATAAAGCGTGTCGATAATAAAATATAATTATTCTTGTAATAGTTAGGTATTAAAGTTATATTTACAATTCTAGTTATGTTTGACGTTAAGTTTATAAGCTTCTTGTATATAAAAGCCTGTGTACTTAACTATCATTATGTTTAAAACGTTGCATCTATTTCATCTTTAGTTCATAAAACATTGCAGTAATATTACAGTGACACAATGAGTTTCTAGAAGAGTGTCTAGGTGTTTCTAAAACCTCTGGGAAAAAAAAAAAAATTTAAGTGAGTACCCAAGGCAATGTGCGTGACGTGTTGATTGATAAATTTATTAAGCGCTTATATACATATACGCAATCATCTATTTTACATGTAAAATTAAAGACTCACTCTTGTTTTTAGAATTCCTGTCTCTGTATGTACTTAATTTCTTTATAATAGACTGTGTTTTCCTTGGAAAAATAACGTATCTATCAAATCAAAGACAACTAGTCGCTAAAAGCATATAATTATAGTTTTTCCAAGATATATATTTATGTAAATATGCATCCGCAGTGCACGCCACTCGGACATATTACAATATGCAAATAATCTCATAAATATTTATATATCTTGTTTATTTTGTATCATGCTAATTTATAGATCGATATACTTTCCTGTATATCGGACGAGATTTAGGTTTCCGTCATTGATTTGTGAATTATTAATCACTTATTGTTAATATGTTACTTCCTGATATACATTTCAAATGATATAATTGAAAACCAGTACTGGTTATTTTTACGTATTGTTCATGCTTATTGATTAATTGGTTTTAGTGAGTGTAAGAGCGTTGAAGGTTGCAGGAAATCGCAACATTCTCAACGCAATATTTTAGGACAGGTCTTCGGGCTCATACACAAAATTTGCGATGCGGCGTCGCGTGCACCGTAAAATCTACGTGTTCCTACGATGCATCGCAGGAATGATTCGCGTCGTACATTCCTGCTTCTTTGTTTGTTTTTCCTCTATTTTCTTAAATAATAAAAGATATTCAATTACCAAATTGTTAAGCTTAAAACTAATTAAATAAAAATATTTCTAAACTAATAACATTGGCAGGGGCTCCCAAACTAGGCTAAGCATGTATTCTTGGGAAACAATGTAGTAATTATAATAGCCTACTTATAATTTATAAAGACAAAACAGTAATTACGAAATAAACGACTATGTGAACTGTAATTTGGAAAAAAAAAGTAAAAAAAAACAAAAGATAATTGCACTGAAAAGAAAATATAAAAATATCATATTAATAGAAAGAGATAAAATATATACGTTATAGGATAAAATAAAGCGAAACTATGAAGAGAAATATTATACTATTATGGCGATAGGCTCGCCCCCTATCACATCGTGGGACGGAATATACAAGGCGAAACGTGGGTGTTCTAGGAGCACCTCTGCCTACCCCTTCTGGGAAAAAGGCGTGTGGTTATGTATGTATGTATGAAGAGAAAAAGGACTCGGTCTCATCATAGTCAATACTGTTTAACTGCATTGTAATCTTCTTTTTGGCTTCTATAACTGTTGCTCTTTTTATGTCGCAATAAGCAATAAGCGTCCCCCGGATCGCGCAAGGGAAACGCTTAGCCGCTCGTATCGCAGCAATTCGCGACAAAGTTTTCTGCGTTGCGAATTCGTATTGCGCCGATTTGCAGTTTTGTGTAAGAGCCCTTTTTCGGCAGTGGAAATTTTCAATATTCACTATAATAACGTGAAGAGCCGGTTATAAAATAATGTATTATTATTTATTAGTGTTTTATACGTGAATTTAATGAGTCGACATTTTCCCACGGAGTGCAAAACTATAAGCCTTATAATGCCGCGAAGACTTTTAATTTTTAATATTTTAATTCTGCGTTGTTTAAGCCGCGAAGCCTTATTAAGTATAGATAAACAGTGGTGTTTATTTTCACACTATTAAAATTTAAGAAACTAGTAGAAACATGGTGTCTGTTCATATTTGATTGGCATGTGTTGTTTGTCTGTAAATAATTATTGCTTCTATGAATAATTATTTAATCACCATACGATATTGATGTGAGAATTAGAGTAAGCAATTGTTGGTAAACCTGTTAAATAAAATTAAAAATAAACACGTACAAAAGTCGCCTTGAAAAAAATTACATTATTTTTCTGAGTGCGTCATATTTTGTTGACATCAAAAGCAGTTTCATTGTGAATACCGGTTAAGAAAATGCGATTAATCAGGACTAGGATATAAAATTTATGGCCTTCCTTAATGGGCTAGACTGCATCAAAAAATTAAATCACGAAATATTTGATAGAAAAAACTGGCAAGTTTTGGCCAAAACTAATGATTGAGATTTTATTTTTATTATCATAAATGAGTTTTTGGAATCAACGATGAATTATTATATTCAAATGACAAGATACATAATAGCGTTCTGGCTTTCATACAAAGTTAGATCTTAAAAGGAGAGATATGCATAAAATAGAATAAGGAAAACCCGAGAAATCTGGAACTGTATAATTTAAAAATGATCTCTGTTTTATAAAATTTTTAAAGCTAAAAAAATATATTGAGGCATAAATCGGCGAGGTAGAGGCGAAGTAAGGCGAGAAAGTGATATCACAGGGTCTGGTAGTTACGAATAATGACATAATTTTAATTACGTCAATTTAAAAGCTATAAATAAACAGGCAACTTAATCGCCCGATTGTCGCGCGACAGTCGGCAGACAATTAGCCGTGTTCTAATCGAATTCGATCTGCGTGAAGCTTACACAATCGTAGGCAATAAAAAGAACACTTACGTCTGAGCACGACATATCCGTTTCATTATGGATATATGTAAGCAATATATTGTCAATAAAATACCGAGTGTGTGCACTGATTCTATAAGTATCTTGGACGACCTTGACTGATATCCTATTTGAGGTCGACCGTTTGTCGTGCTTAAGTTCCGGTTGTTACATAAAATTGCTTGACATGTAACCAATAGTTTTGCGAGTCATGAATTATTTATAAATTGGGAAAAAAAAACTGTTGTTAAGTGGCCATTGTCGTCATTTGTCGGCGTTTTTACGTCGTCCTGTATAAGTAGCGTCATGTACTTGTAGTCTAATTATGTATTTGTATCACGATTATATTTTTTGTTGCTAAAAGTGAAACTTGATCATTAAATGCCTTCGTCGATGGGCTCGCCACTTATCACATCGTGGGACGGAACATAAAAGGCGAAATGTGGGTGTCATAGTGTCTGCCTACCCCTTCTGGGTAAAAGGCTTGAATTTATGTATGAATGTATGTAAAAGCCTTCGTGGCGTATGTAAGACGCTGCCTATGCAACTGGAGTCAGCAAGTTCAATTTGTAGACAAATTCTTGCGGTCCTCATGTAAGTGTTTTGGTTTTGGGTATCCTGAGACCGGAAAGTCTGTCTATAGTTTTTAATACTCTCGTATATTCTCGTATATTCGATTTGTATATTCATAGTGTTTGAATTTCGAATGTTCGGACGTTCGACGTTCACGTATAAGATAAAAGTTTTCCACTTCTAAAATCAATACTATTCTTAATAAAACTTGTCATTGACTCCAAACTTTGCCTATGGTTACAACGTATGATAAAGGATTCGAACATTTTGTAGAGTATTTAGGCACATTCGTGCAGTTTTACGTACGACGTTCGAACATACGTCGTCGTGTCGGAGAATAGAGTAATCTCCCAGGTTTGTGACTGTTGGGGTACTGAAAATGAAAATAATTTATTGAATCCATTAAACGGATTGACTGCCTCGGTGGCTTAGTGGTATTACGGTATGATTGCAAAGCTGAGGTCTCGGGTTCGAATCCCGGGTCGGGCAAAGTGATATTGGATTTTTCTATTCATTATCAGCCCGGAGTCAGGAATTTGTGCCCGATATGGCGATAGGCTCGCCCCCTATCACATCGTGGGACGGAATATACAAGGCGAAACGTGGGCGTTCTGGTAGCACCTCTGCCTACCCTTTCTGGGAAAAAGGCGTGTGTTTATGTATGTGTGTTTATGAATCCATTAAAATTTTTAACATTATTTAGACCCAGTCATTTTTTGTTCTACCACCCGGTTCGGTAAGCGGTTTTCACTAGAGAAGAACGGACAAGAAACTCTAGAGAACGGGCAAGAAACTCTTAATTTTTGAGATTATCACTCGCTAGTTGCTATGATTAGGTTGTGTTAGAAAAAGAATATAAGCTGGCTGACCCTGAAACGTGACACACTTTCAATTTTTACACGCGACAAAGGATTTTTCAAGTCAAGAAGGATACGTATGTCCTACCAGTTAGTAATTGTTGACATTGCTCAATAATATTAACTTAGGTCCTAGAGTAATATCTCAGTGTTAGCTGAGGTGTGACGGAAATTGATATCGTTTTTTTTATTTTATTTATTAGCCCATATACGTCTACTCTACAATCGAGAGAATCGATTGAGAGTGGTTAGGCCATATAGTCCACCACGCTGGCCTAGTGCGGGTTGGCGGACTTACATACCGTAGAAATTCTTTAAAATCGCTACGGTATGCAGGTTTCCTCACGATGTTTTCCTTCACCGTTAAAGTGCGTGGTGATTGACTATCAATACACATATAACTCCGAAAAGTCAGAGGTGTGCCCTGGGATTTGAACCCGCGACCACTGTGAACATGTAGGCAGCTGAGTCTGGTCCGTTACCAACAGGCCACCACGCACGCTAAATTGATATCTACTAAAGTGTATTTTAATATAATAGTTGCTTAGATTTACGCAAATGTTACACATTGAAATAAAACGAATTGTTACGGATTGTATCGGGAATTTAATTTAATTTTTACCACGAAAGCTGTGCAGTTATTGAAATGACGGACCACTAAAATAAAAATCAAATTCGCGATAAAATCCGTAAGAATTCGTTTTATTTCAATTTATTTTAATACGCATAGTTTTGCGCGGGCACTGCGGTCGTGTGGTTCGGGGTTTTACCCGAGGTATCATGGAAATGTTCGAAACACATTAAAATATGTCCTGTGGCTAATGAAAAAACTCGCTGCTATAAACTATGTCATTTAAACAGACATTTGTGTGTTTATTTATTAGTGGAAAATAAGAGCGTATGAGTAAAGCGCCATTTACACGCGCAGAGTTTCTCGCGGCGAGAATCGTATGCGATTGACGCATGACATAAAAGCAACTTTTTTATATCCTCACGATAATCGTATCTTTGAGGTGAGAAACTCTCCGCGTGTAAATGGGTCAGTATGCAGATATACAAATATAATAAAATATCTGCCCGGAATCAAGATTTTTTTGCCCAAAATGGCGATAGGCTCGCCCTCCTATGGTGGATATTGCTTGGGACTTCACTCTAACCTGCACAATATCAAAGTATTTAAATGGCCATGAAATAATGAGCTGATGGCTGTTGAGTCGAAAGGTCCTGGAGTGGAGGCCACCTACAAGCTAGCGAAGTGTCGGACGCCCACCCACAAGGTGGACGGACGACCTGGTCAAGGTTGCAAGAAGTCGCTAAATGAAGGCCGCTTCAAGCAGGTCTATGTGGCGATCTATGGGGGAGGCCTAAGTTCAACAGTGGACTTGCCGTGGCTAAAGAGAGAGAGAAAGAGAGAGAAAAATATAAATTAATTTTATGTAATAATAACTATTAGCTATATTCACCAGCAAACTGGATTTTGTTTATTTTTGAACTTAACGTATTTTAACGATGAACATTTTGAAAAATATTCCGAGATGCCATATTATAATATACATATAAAGTTCGAATGATTTATTTGGCTTTATTTTATACTCACTGATTTGTTTCCTTATTTTAGAATTTAGATAAGAAAATCATTTATATTATTTTATATTTTGTTTATTTTATGTTGCTAATCCTTACTTAAAGAAGTAAAATAGTCCTAGTTTAATTTAAGTAAAGAACTTTTACATTTTAACACTATGGACTTGTTAGGTTGTATTTTGAAAAACACTATGAAGGTCCTTACATTCAAGTAATAATGATTCACAGCGAGTTTCACGGTTTCCAACGCGCCGATTTGCTAATCGGAAACTAAACAACAAAACAAAGAAATTACATCCAATGTCAAGGCGATTCACGCACGTTGATTAAGGTTATATAAATTCACATACATACATAAACACACGCCTTTTTCCCAGAAGGGGTAGGCAGAGGTGCTACCAGAACACCCACGTTTCGCCTTGTATATTCCGTCCCACGATGTGATAGGGGGCGAGACTATCGCCATATCGGGCACAAATTCCTGACTCCGGGCTGATAATGAATAGAAAAATCCAATATCACTTTGCCCGACCTGGGATTCGAACCCGAGACCTCAGCTTTGCAATCATACCGTAGTACCACTACGCCACCGAGGCAGTCCGTATATAAATAAAATATATAAATATATAAATTCACAATTCGTATTAGTCATCTTTTAGCTCTATTTTCGTAGATTGGGATCTGCAAAAAATATGGTTTACGTCATGTTGTATGGTGGTCATTTAATTCTATACAAGTACGTTGAGGTATATGAAATCATCTCCTTTTTCATCATCATCATCAGCCCGTTGCATTCCACTGCTGGACATAGGCCTCTCCCAAGGTACGCCACAGAGCCCGGTCTGCTGCTTGATGCATCCAGTCGCTGCATCATCTCATTTTTACTCTATTAAATTAGCATAACTATTAACGCGCATGCAGGAATTTTAACTCTATAAAATATGTATTTTTGGGTTGAAACCCAGTCGAGGCCTACGATAGCATAGATCCCAACACCATCTTCTATAGAAAGTGTATATCAGCCCATCGCCCACTGCTGATAATGGGACTCCTCCATAGCCAAGAGTTTGATGGAAAGGACTTAGGCCATGCCTGATAATTCGCCACGCTAGCCTAGTGCGAGTTTGCGAACTTCACATAGAAATGCACAGGGCAACTTATTGCAAATTAAATAAATAAATAAATAAAGTCACACTAAAGCGCCATATACACGGGGAGAGTTTCTCGCGGCAAGAATCGTATGCAATTATTGTTATATCCTTACGATAATCGTATCTTCGAGGCGCGAAACTCTCCCCGTGTAAATGGGGCTTAAGATCGAGTCTTGAGTCGTGCGGGGATCGAACCCACGGTCTCTTGTTTCTCAGTCGGCGTCTAACCAACGGCGCCACGGAGGCTGTCCAGGCTGTGTATTTGAGAGTTGCAAACAACCCGCACTAGGCCAGCGTGGTGGACTATATGGCCTAACCACTCTCAATCGATTCTCTCGATTGTAGAGTAGGCCCGTGCCCAGCAGTGGGACGTATATGGGCTGATAAAAAAAAACAACCAAAGCTAACTCTAGTATGTATACTAAAGTATACAAAGACAGTCGTATTGAGAACCTAAGTACACAAGTAACAAACACTATAGTAAGTCCATTTGCTAACCAAAGTGAAAGTAGACAACATTCAAGGTGCAATGCGAATGATAGAGAAACAGAAGGTCGCGGGTTTGATTCCTGTTTCTGATATACAAATGCGGGGTCAAAATCCTTGTGATTTATTATGGTGCTCAATCAGTGTTAGGATTGTTCCATTTATTCTGTTTATCGTTATTGGAGGTTTTAGGTTCGATTTCTAAATTAGCCGTTGCATATTGTACGAGTTCTTTGGTCTGTGAAATCTTAAATGAGTTGTCTGGGACTAGAATTTCTACCAAGCATGGGGATAGGCCATCTGGACGGAAAAGACTTGCACAAGAGGGCCGGCAGCGACTGGATGCATAAAGCAGCAGACCGGGCTTTGTAGCGTACCTTGTCACAGGCCTTTGTCCAGCAGTGGACTGCAGTGGGCGGATGATGAATGAATGAATGATGGAGATCATCCCCAATCATGTCTTGGAACTGAAATAAACTCTGCGGACTCTGGTAGCATTAATAGCACACAGTCCACCCCTTCAGGGCTTCAGGCTTTAATATGTGTAGTATAAACATTCCTACGGTTATAAACACCTTCATACAGGGTCGTGAGCTCCGACTACTCCTTCATGTCTAAGTGTATTTTAAATCCTTTGATAGAATTTGCAAAAACCGCGGCAATAAACAGATTTGATGTTCAAATAAAAACCAGAGAATTGAAAACGATTATAGATTAGTTTTAGTTTACTTCCTTATGCTAAAGTTTCGGTTCATACTAGTTACAATATCCTTGAAGATTAGTCAGGAGAAGGGAATTCTATCTGCACGCATTGTGTGTTTCTTAAGTAATTTCGTACTATTTGTTGGGTATTTATGTTTGTTGTTAACAAGTAAATAATTTATAGACTTCTTGACAATTTAGTGGTGATTTTTAGTGTTTATTTAAGTTTACCTGTCGCAGTATTCCCAATATTATATTGTGTTATCAGATAGATGTTCAACTACAGGGCCAAGGTCTAAACTTAATAAATGATTGCTTTTTAATGATCTCTTTGAAATAGTCAATTTATTTATTTAGAGTAAACCACTTTAACACGGAAATTAAAAAAAAAATCACCTCCTCAATCCACTTATTGCATCTGTTTATTTGCATAGACCGGTGACGCATATGCTATTTTGTATTTGTTTAATAATCCTATGGCTAGATGGCGGGACGACTTGCACAACGGGGCCGGCAGCGACTGGATGCTTAAAGCAGCAGACTGGGCTTTTTGGCGTACCTTGGGAGATGCCTATGACCAGCAGTGGACTGCGTCGGGCGGATGATGACGACCTGATAAAGGTCCCAGCAAATCCCTAGCTGGAGGCCTTTTCCTACAGGACACTGTTGAAACCTTATAGGATGTTAATATCGGGCAGTTCTAAATTCAAAATTGAGTTTATATTTCGTGGAATAATTATGATGATGTTAACTTCCATTTGTTTCAGATCAAAAATGCCTCACTCGCCAGTAACATTCGGCAGTAATGAGCGATGGCGCATCAACCGGAACATATTCGTCCTTGGCTTCGCGTTCATGATCCACTTCACGGCGTTCCACGGCGCCGCCAACCTGCAGAGCTCGGTCAACAGCGACGCCGGGGCAGGGATGTTCACACTGGCCACTGTATATTTCTCCCTGATCCTGTCCAATATATTGCTGCCGGCTATCATTATCAAGTGAGTATTGCGTTCTTCAAGCTACGACTTATATGGGGCGGAAGCAACGTATATGCTGTGGAATGTGACTTTTTTGGACAGATAACTAGATAAATTTATTTATTGTGACTTCGTTGTATGTGAAGTTATTTAATGATAGGTGGTACAATAAAATGTTTCCTGATATCAAAAATTTTATCTAAATCGAATTGTACTAAGCGTAACTTCAAATTATACCTTTAGCCAATATTCGCAACCGATGAGCGTGCGAAGACTGACTGCCTCGGTGGCGTATTGGTACAACGGTATGATTGCAAAGCTGAGATCTCGGGTTCGAATCCCGGGTCGGGCAGTGATATTGGATTTTTCTATTCATTATCAGCCCGGAGTCAGGCATTTGCTCTCGATATGGCGATAGGCTCGCTCCCTATCACATCGTGGGACGAAATATACAAGGCGAAACGTGGGTGTTCTGGTAGCACCTTTGCCTACCTCTTCTGGGAAAAAGGCGTGTGTTTATGTATGTTATGTATGATGAGCGTGCGATAAGAAATTGGCTTTCTGCGCTTATGGAGATCGATCCGAGGATTTTGTACGAAATTTATTTGTTTGAACTACAGTTATCCTAATTGGGTCTGTTTATACATATTAATAATTGTTTTTTGTTTGAACGATTAGAAAAAATAATACAGAGCAATGTTACAACAGTACTTGTAAACAAAGGCGCGGCTACACAACCAAATAAATATTAAAATGGCACGGCTAAACATAGATGGAATGTAAGAAAGGTAGATAATATCGTCGAGGTCGCGGACGAGAGTTAGTTTTTGCCGGTTTGTGCTGCATAATCAGAAATTAGCCATGCTAGTTTATGTTAATTAATGCGTATAAATATTAAATTATAAATACAATGTTGATAATTTAAGTTATTGCAGATAGCCGATATTAACATAATCTCGGATATATAAATAGCACCTATTCAGTATTCTATTAACGATATCAGATACCACGAGAGGATTATCGATCTCATAACACTTGAAATAAAAGGAGTCTTGTTTTACAGCTGTAAACTTGAATTAAATATTTATTAAGATTTTATATGCGTTTTGCTAACTTTGTTATTGAATGAATCGACAAGTTGTCTGCTATACTTACACTTTAAGTTGCTGTACAATCCAATTTTATTTTACTTAGTTTCCCTTGAATAAAGAGTTTATATTGACATAAAACAAAAGAACTCGATTCTATTAAGTAATTGAGATCATTGGAGCGTGGGTTGTGGCCCAAGTCACTTTTTTCTTAAACCGCACCTGTTCTATATCAATCGATCTACATACATGAACTCACACTTTTCTCCCAGAAGGGGTAGGCAGAGGTGCTACCAGAACACCCGCGTTTCGCCTTTTGTGTTCCGTCGCACGATGTGATAGGGGGTGAGTCTATCACCATATCAGGCACAAATTCCTAATTCCAGGCTGACTATAATCAATAGAAAAATCCAAGATCAATTTGCCCGTCCCGGGATTCGAACCCAAGAACTCAACTTCATACCATAGCAATCATACCGTAGTACAACTGCCCCACCGAGGCAGTCAATAACAAACAATCTAATTAGTACATAATTACTTCGAATTGAAGGCGTTTTATTTCCGACTATTAATAGACTATTTTTCTAAAATGTTAATGCATCTACGCATTATATTTAGGCTAGAGTTTTATCAATATTGTTTTTTCTACCTTGTTCATGACATATATTTATTATCTGTGTAGTGGGGTTTTTTAAATATCGCGTTGGGCCTAATGCATTCAGAGTTTCTATTAGCATTAGTCATAAGACTATTGATAGTTACTTTGTAATTCTAGAATACAAAAAGGTTTTGTAAACACGACTGTATAAAATCATTTTTATTTCCACTGAAATATTTATTTAAAAAAAAAGCAAAGTAGCGGCAACTAGGATATGACCGCGACAAATCGAAGAAAAGGAAGGAGGCCTTTGCCCAGCAGTGGGAATTAAAGGGCTTATAATAACAATGCGTAAGGTAGTAATAACACGCTTATGCCTGTATGCCTGATGAGGTAGGCAGGGATACTAATGTCACCTATATTTCGTGAAGATTCTTTCCATTTCAGAATGTGATAAGAAGCCAACATATTGATTTACCGGTACAAACTTTATACCCGAGCCAAACTCATATATTTTTTTTTTTTGTATCAGCCCATATACGACCCACTGCAGGGCACGGGCCTCCTCTACAATCGAGAGTACGATTGAGAGTGGTTAGGCCATATAGTCCACCACGCTGGCCTAGTGCGGGTTGGCGGACTTACACACCGTAGAATTTTTTTTAAATCGCTACGGTATGCAGGTTTCCTCACGATGTTTTCCTTCACCGTTAAAGTAATTCAAACTCATATGAGTAATTAAAATTCAATGTCTTTTTTTTTGTCCTGTATTTCGTATTATTTGGTGTTTTAATAAAGTGTTATATCATTAAATTCCAAAAACATAAACGGTGTGGCAGACTTCGGATTTGAAACTATAGCTTCATCAGGTCATGGCTTCAACACGCCTACTCTTAGCAGTGGCAGAGCCTTGGCTAATGAGGCGAATATTATTCTCAACATAATTTTGACAGCCTCCGTGACGCTGTTAGTTAGACGCCGACTGTGAAACGGTAGGTCGCGTGTTCGATCCCAGCACCGAGACAAATATTTGCGTGATCCACAGGTATTTGTTTCGGGTCTGGGTGTTTGTAAGATCGAAGGCTCTCGTAGTACCCGATTCTTCCTCCCACGACTTAAGACCCGATGTTAGTATAGAGCCAGGACTATGTAAGTGACTGTTGGGTGTATTTACAATCTGCTCATTCCAGATGGCTGGGGTGCAAATGGGCGGTGTCCGTGTCGTTCATAGCGTACATGCCGTTCATCGCAGCGCAGTTCTACCCGCGGCTGTACACGTTGGTGCCGGCTGGCATGATGGTCGGCTTCGGAGGCGGCCCGCTCTGGTGCGCCAAGTGCACATACTTGTCTGTGGTGAGTTTACTTCTTAATGCTAGATGTAACTACGTGTTGTCTACTGGTGGGTATTGGTTAATTTCTATGTTATTGCTAGTTTTGGGCTTTTGTAAATCCTCCGGGTCTATTGCTGGAGAGATATATTTTATAGATAGGAAGAGTATCGCAGTAGTTCTAATATATTCAGGGGCGTTGTTTGAAGGTTTTTTTTTGTAACAAATATTAGTACCACTACAAGTTTCCAAGACATAATCTCTGCTGTGTTATATTTCCTTGAAATGGCAAAAGAAAACAACATTCATGATTCGGTATTTTATGAGCCCGGCAACGCACCAGATGACGCCATTATCACAAGATGAAGTGACTTTTGTATTCCATGTTTTAAACATATTTTATAGTTAGACTGGCCTGTACTGGTGTATGTTTGTATCTAGATTGCGGAACCATACGCGAAGCTATCAGGGGTGCCAGCTGAAGTGTTGGTGGTGAGGTTCTTCGGGCTGTTCTTCATGTTCTACCAGATGGCGCAGATTTGGGGCAACCTTGTATCTTCTGCCAGTAAGTACTTTTCTATGCAAATCTATATAATGGACTTATAATGGAGAATATCAAAGAATGGATGAAGCAGCGAAGATTGAATGGGAAAAGAGACTCTGGTACCGCACTGGATAAAGCTAGATAGAAAGAAGGTGAAGTTTGTATAGACTATAGAGAAAAGGGATTCTTTCTACGCGTATCTAATTGTTAATACTGACTAGTATTAACAATTTTAAAATTTCTATAGCCTTGAGTCGTTAGATGGAGTGTGACAGCAATTGAACAAAGCGATATAATTGTGATGAATAAAGAGAGATTATTCATTCTCTGGTGGCAGTCGTAAATCTATCTGCACGGCAGTGCACACACCTGTTCATTACAGATTGTTTTTGATTTTGAACAAAAAAAAAAATATTAAAAAATTAAACAGACTTCAAAAGTGTAGTAAAAAGAGAGAAATAAAACTAATCTTTTAATAAATCTTAAATCCCTAAATGTGTCAGCAATTTTTGAGGTCGGTGCCAGCCGACCATTTATGCCCCGCGGTTTCACCCGCATAGTTCGTAGCTTAATGTTATACTTATAACCAACATATCCAAAAACCATGCATTTCTGACAAAATTACATACATACACATCGAATTGATAATCTCCTTTTTTTGAAGTCGATTAAAAAATAAGAACACTTTATTGAAACACTACATAACGTTAAATACAGAAAAAAATAACACAATTACAGTGAAGCAATAGGCGGCCTTATCGCTAAGAGCGATCTCATCCAGAAAACCATTCGAGCAACAAACTGAAGTTTTCTTTTTTGAAGAACTATTGTTTACTATGTGGGTCCAATATGGTACAATGCACCCGTGTGAATCCTTCAGTACCGTAAATGTATAAAAATTAAAAAGTTAAGCAAATAATAATAAATTAAATATACACCGTAACACTCATTACGGTACCTAAACGTAAACTACAGTTTTATGAATGAGGCGATGCTACACTTTATTTTGTTTTTGTTAAAATGATTCAGTTTTATAACATTAATGTACAGTTTTATAGGTTGATTATTATATTGATGGATTAGAAAAAAATAATACTATTTAACTATGTAAATCCAAATGCTTTAGATATGCAATACAAGGAATTTTAATTTAAACGCTGATTATAAGTTTAGATATCTTAATTCTATGTGAATAATATATGCTATTATTTTTAAACTTCATTTTTAATACGGTTTCTCTTATCATTGATAGTTCTTTCTTGTTTTACCTATTCTTATATTATGTTTTCCTATGTCCAATGAGTATTATCTATGTTACACAATAATTAGCCGATTTTATTACATTATGTTGTATATGAAGTGAGATTCCGCGGGTTCGATTCCCGCACCAAATATTTATGTGACACCTAAATGTTTATTTTGAATTAGGGTGTTGTGAGACAAACAACTTCGTAACTAGTTCCAGATATCTACGTCATAAGACAAATTACTGTTGGATCGTACTTTACTTTGACTGCCTCGGTGGCGCATTTGTATCACGGTGCGATTGTAAAGCTGAGGTCTCAGGTTCGAATCCTGGATCGGGCAAAGTGATATTGGATTTTTCCATTCACTAGGCTATTCGATAGGCTCGTCCCCTATTACATCATGGGACAGAACATATAAGGCGAGACGTAGGTGTTCTGGTTGCACCTCTGCCTACCGCTTCTGGCTAAAAGGCCGAATGTTTATGTATGTACTGTTGGACCGTATATGGGTATATTTACTTATTATATTTATTTCAATTTGTGATATGATTCTAGTTGTTACTGCAAAACCTTATTGCGTCACACAATGATTGTTCAAAAATTAATTCTTCGAATGAACAGTAGTCAATGTACTAGAGTTGCTTGGTCATAGTGAAATAAGAAAATTCAGAAGGCGTACACTTCAACTATTGGTAATCGCAACCTTGCTTACCACGCGTAGATATTTAAAACATGTTACTAATATTTTAAAATCTTTTTAAAAACAATAGATTTTAAATCAACATTTTATTTACTAATATATGATATTAGTACTGGTGTATTGATTTAAAATATATATTTTATGCTTTAGCGTACAATTATGCCTAAAGCCCCATTTACACGGGGAGAGTTTCTCGCCTCGAAGAGACGATTATCGTAAGAATATAAAAAAGTTGAATCGTGTAAATATTTGTCAGAACACGATAATCTATGTTATGTATGCATTGTACTTTAACGGTGAAGGAAAACATCGTGAGGAAACCTGCATACCGTAGCGATTTTAAAGAATTTCTACGGAATGTAAGCCCGCCAACCCGCACTAGGCCAGCGTGGTGGGCTATATGGCCTAACCACTCTCAATCGATTCTCTCGATTGTAGAGTAAGCCCGTGCCCAGTAGTGGGACGTATATGGGCTGATAAAAAAAAAGGTACCATTGAGTTAATTAAAAACGGAATTTAAATTTATAGTTTCCTACTTTATATTCTCAGGTATATATTAGATACATGGTAAAGTATATTTACTGTTATTTTATTACGTTGTTACATGAGAATGAGTTATTTGGAGTAGCTGCGTGTAAACGTGGGAATGACACATTTCATATGTGCAGACGTGTGATTGTAGTGCAAATGTGTTTTTTGTGTGTCCATTCTTTATTGTTTTTTTAGTATCCAATAATAATAAATAAATACACCTAACAGTCACATACATAGTCCTGACCCCACTCTAAGATCGCGTCTTGTCGTGGGAATCAGAAGCTACGAGAGACCTTTCTGTCTCACAAACACCCAGACCCAACACAAATATTTGTGGGCCACACAAACATGTGTTGGTGCGGGGATCGAACCCGCGGCCTCTCGTGTCACAGTCGGCTTCTAACCAACTACGCCACGGAGGCTGTAATAATATGTATGTCGCAGATTCGAATGGATTTCCATCTGAATGGCCGTTGTTGTCGTCCGACATGATGACTCTTATTAATTAATCGGTCAGTGCGCACATTTGGCGCTGTTCCGGGCAAGATTCACGATAGAAACTATTAAAGCATCACAGACACTACGGACGGATTCCTCCAGGTTGCCATGGGCAACCGATAACTTACAAGACATCAATCATGTGTGACTGTGTTGCCATTTCAATGAAATAAGAGCCCTGTGTAATCTCTAACATGTATATTGTGTGTAGTCCAAATGGACTACGTGACTAATGTACTTATTTCTTTGTATCTTCATTTATAGGAACCATAACCTAACCCTTTATTGTTATTAGGAGCATTTGTTGTGATTTTCAAATAGGCTGCTTCAACAACAATTCTCAAGGAAATCGTATATACGTATACTACGAGTAATAATATGTGTATTGGATGCATTCAATTTGCATACATCGAGTGTTGGAAGTATTTCCCACTGCCTTGATGGCGTAGTTGTACCACGGTTCGATTACTAAGTTGAGGTCTCTGGTTCGAATCCCGGGTAGGGCAAAGTGGCAATGGATTTTTCTATTATCAGCCCGGAGTTAGGAATTTGTGCTCGTTATGGCGATAAGTTCGCATCCTATCGCACCGTGGGACGGATCATACAAGGCGAAATGTGGGTGTCCTGGTTGCACCTCTGCTTACCCCGTCTGGGATAAAGGCGTGATGTTTATGTTTGTATGTATGGATGTATTTTCTCATTGACTATCGTTATTTCAGTCCTATCGTCATCACTGGGAGATGCCGTGACATTCGCCAACGAGACCCTGACATCGACAGCAGCACCGTTCATTACCAACGTGACAGCTTCGCCTACAAGTGCTGTGGACTTCGGAGGCACTTGTGGAGTTAACTTCTGTAGTAGCAGCGCTTCTCATGTTAGTGTCACTTCAGAGATTTAAATCTTCTAGAATTATGGTCTAGAATGTACCTATTGATAGGTTTTTATGTCTAAGACGCATATGTACACATTTTTATCTATTTCTAATATCATCCATCCATCCATCAGCCAAAGGAAGTCCACTGCTGAACATAGGCCTCTCCCAATGATCTCCACAGTGACCTGTTGGAGGCAGCCTGCATCCAGCGACGTCCCGCGACCTTTACCAGGTCGTCTGATCACCTAGTGGGTGGACGTCCCACGCTGCGCTTTCCGCTAATAAAATAATAATATGTATTTATATTATATATTATTTCTAATATGTATGGGAAAAATGAAGGAAAACATTCATCATCATCATCATCAGCCCTTTGCAGTCCACTGCTGGACATAGGCCTTTTCCAAGGTACGCCACCAAGCCCGGTCTGCTGCTTTATGCATCCAGTCGCTGCCGGTCCTCTTGTGCAAGTCGTCCCGCCATCTGGTTAGGGGACGTCACACGCTACGTTTACCAAGACGCGGTCTCCACTCCAGAAAAATTTTAACAGCGTATAGATTCAAACGAGGAAGGACAATATGACATTCTGTATATTGTAAATAGTTTTTTTGTGACATTAGTATTGTAGGTGTCAACGAAAGGCCGTAAAGCCCCATTTACACGGAGAGAGTATCTTAGGGCGACAATCGGATGCGATTATCGTATAATAACCGCCATAGAGGATCGTGTTCTGACAAATGTTTACACGATGCGACTTTTTTATATTCTTACGATAATCTTATCTTCGAGGCGAGATTCTCTCCCCGTGTAAATGAGGCTTTATTCTACTTAGTCCATTTTTTCAAACAATTAATTGAGACCTTAACAACTGTTAAAACAACAAGAAACTTAAGCTCTGCTGAGTTTCGAAAGATTTGAGAGTTTTGCTTGCGCATTGAAATCATCACTGAACCATTCATGATTCAACCAAGAATCATAAAAATACAATATTTAAACAATTAAGTTAGTAAAATAAGACTAATCATGTCAACACTAATGACTGTTGAAATTGACCTACATATGTAACTATTCTAGATATGACTGTAATTGTTTCTATTATTAGGCAAACAAGAAGGGCAACTAATTAAGATAATTATACTAATTATAAGATTAACACGTCATTGAAAATATGTTTAATTGATTTGCAGGAAAATACGAATCTAGTGCCTCCTTCTCCGCTGAAGATCCAGGTGATAGCCGGGGTGTACCTGACGTGCATGGCTAGTGCCGTCATATTGGTCGCTGTTGGGGTAGATTCGCTTACTAGGTACGCATTTACATAATACATACCTAAGCATCACACCTTATTTCCAGAAGGGGTAGGCAGAGGTGCAACCAGGACACCGACGTTTCGCCTAATTCCCATCATGTGATAGGGGGGGGGGGGGAGTCTATCGCCATATCGGGCACAAATTCCTGACTCCGGGCTGATGATGAATAGAAAAATCCAATATCACTTCCCCCGACCCGGAATTCGAACCAGAGACCTCAGCTTTGCAATCATAACATAGTACAACTACGCCACCGTGGTAGGCATTTAGCATCAAAATACTAACCGACAAGACATATGACAGGAAAAGGACGAAATGGATATCTATGACGGATGGTAGAATAGCTGGGGCTTATCTGATAATATTGATCACATCGTAAATGGACATCCCAGCACGTGTAAACATTATGATCTTTTTTGATTGGACTTAGTTCGTTACCTATTCTACTCGAGAAACGAAAGATAAAAAGGGATTTAAGGGTTTTTGAACATTTGTTAAGTTGAATGAAAACCTTTCTATACTTATAAAAATATCTTAGTCTATACTTGTCACCTTACTTTTTTAACAGGTCGTACCTACTGGGTCTAGTCTAGAATCTAAATCAAGCATTTTTGCAAATTTAATTATCTAAGTATTTCAACCTTTTTAGATACACTTCAGGGCGTAAAACGACATGTCACGGCAAGACTGGTCTCCAGCTGTTGGCAGTGACTCTTCGTCAGTTGAGGCACAAGTACCAGCTGCTCTTGCTGCCGGTTATCGGGTACATCGGTGCAGAGCAAGCGTTTATGGCTGCTGACTTCACACAGGTAGGCAAGAGTAATTTTTCTATGTATTTCGATATAGTCCTTTTTGGAGAGGTGTTGGTATTTATGTCAAAGGATGTAAAAAACTACGAGTATATAGATATGTAAAAGACGAGACGTAATCAATGACTCCGAAACCAAAAGATTATGTCGCCGTTAAAATATCTTCGTAATAACTGGAACTGTTGCTTGAAACATTCTTATCAATGGCAGAGTTAATGTTTTGCTTTAATAATAATCTTTACTGTCCTAGATTGAAGATTCTAAACCTAATCTAATCTTTGATTGAATAATTCTCACATACATGTTTCGAATTATGTAGGCCCAGCGCCTGCTAATAAAACGTTATTGAGCCCACAAAGTACAGGTTAACATTGTCCCAGGCGTTCGTGGGGTGTGCGTACGGCATCAACAACATCGGGTTCGTGATGATCTGCTTCGGCGTGTGGAACGCGCTCGCCGCGCCCGTCGCCGGCGCCGTCGTCAAGCTCACCGGCCGGTACCCCGTCATGGTCACCGCTTTGGTGAGAATTTTTATTTGCTTGGTATTGAATTTCAGAAAGCAGGTAGGGTAGACTGCTGTTACGTTGGCTATGGATGAGAAAAGCGGTAGACGGTGCTTAGTGACGTGCATTCAGATTTTAGAGATATTTTTCTACTAGGGAATTGGTTTGTAATGGTAAAATGTATATATAATTGAGGTTTCAATCTAGAATTAGTTCAACTGTATTGTTATTGCGTAGTCAAAATTTTTACACGCCTAGTTCGCGTATTGAAAATTTACCTAGAAATATAGCGCAACGGTCAATTGTGTTATTGTTTATTTTCCGAATCTCCTCTATTTTTAAACAAAACAAATTCTTAGTAAATCGTGAACCGTGCATTAACTCAACATTGTGTCCATACTATGAAAAGATTATACCTAAATGAATAATACTATTGAACAGATTTTGAACCTCGGTCTCCTCACCGCTCTGCTGCACTGGAGGCCTAACCCTGAGCAGTGGATGGTGTTCTACCTGCTGGCTGCGGTGTGGGGCGCTGCTGATGCCGTGTGGTTGGTGCAAATTAATGGTAAGCAGCTATAAATAGGTGAGGAAGAAGTTCCTGAATGGGGGCTGCATTCAGCTAGGCGCCGTGGAAATCTTTGAGGGGGGCTATATGTTATAGTTGGTTGCCTGTAGTTAAGAAGGCTGTGTCGAGTAATTATGGATGCTATTTGTCCATTCCGAACAGCTTTATAATGTTTTTATTGTAATTTATACTAGTGCCTTTAAACATCCTTACGGTGTGGTTTAAGAATATAAAAAAACGAGTTCTGCAACAACTGAATATTAATAATTTTGATTTTGGAGCGACAAAATGTGTTTATTCTAATGAAAGGAACTGCACCATTACTTTTATTTTATAAATCTTTCTTATCAGATATGTATATGGAATATATTCGCCGAATGTCTAAACTATTTATAATTTTAGCACTATCCGGAATATTATTCCCCGGTGATGAAGAGGCTGCGTATTCGAACTTCAGGCTGTGGGAGGCGACAGGGAGCGTGCTCTCATACGCCACCGCGCCCTACCTCTGTGTGAGGACCAGGTAAATATGTTCTTCTATGAAGATAAGTATGCAAAAAATACACAAGAATTGACCCTATAAGAAATACGCAAAAAGATACGTAACAATTGCCCCTACAATTTTGTAAGGTGCTATACTACCTCAAAGCAAAGTTGCAGGTTTAGGTTAACATTGCTCTTAAATCACGTAAGGCGCTATGAGGAAATATTTGCGGGTGATATAATATTTTGTATAAAAATTACGAATATTCATACTAGTATTGAATTGTAAAGACTATTTTCATCGTGAAAAGTAGTTTAGAGAGTTGCAAAGAAATAATGTACCCAACAATGGATATTATATTTAGATCGCTCTGCATTTATATTATAATGTGTATTGAGTGCCTAAATGTGTTGCTAAGATTAAAACTCGAGAATTGTTGTACTGATTTCGCTATGTTTGGCATAATCTAAATTAGATATTTATTGGAGAACATTTTTTTTAATGTACCGGAAAAGTCGGAAATTAAGGTGAGATTAGTTATCGAAATGATGTTCTTTTGATTTAATAAATGTAACAAAATATTTGTCAGGCAGCTCTATACATTCTGCTATTTGAAACAACACACAAAAGAAGATGCAATAACAAACGATAGATGATAATAATAAAATGAACATATTAAATTTCTATCACTTACTGGAATTTCGCTCCCGAAGCTGGCTGGAGGATGTCGACGAAACTGCGATCTTTGTAGCACACAACATCACTTGCACTTTATTGTCCACAAAACAATTTAAATTACTCAAGAACTCCAGCGCGGCAACGGACCGCGCGTCTTGCTTCTGCAAGCGTTCACGATAAACTGGACTGTTACGAGCAAGATGACACAGGATAACTACAATAACTACCCTCAATTGGATAATATTTTTTATTACAAATTATTTACTACGAGTACATGAAGTAAATAAGGCAGTTGATACGAAAGGGACTGTTTCTTTTTAATATCTAGTGTTGATTTTGTATATTTATTATTTTGTTTCGTTTAGTCGCGAGATTACAGAATTAAAATCATAACCATACACGCGAGAATTTATATTCGATTCTTACGTGTTATTAAACTATTACACTTACGATTAAATCGCTTTTCTTTTTTTTCTAAAGCATTTTCTCACACTAGAATTCCTGTTTAGAGATTATACATTAAAAAAAATCTACACTTATAAACACTTGATTTCAGAAAAACAAAAGTTTGAACCGTAATACAATGTGTCTGATGGCCAATCCATCGTCAAAACATATATACCTGCATCCGGGCAAAGCTGGGTCGCGCCGCTAGCTAAATATTTTATTATTATTTATTTTCTTGCCTTTCAGATTATACGTCCTCATAGGATTTCTGTTAGTCGGTTTCGCTGGCTACACCACGATCGAGTTGATGGAGTACCGAGTGAAGAGGTCGCATCATTTGGAGAGGAACTTCGAGCTGGTCGAAAAGAAAGAGGATCAGGATATTCACTAATATTATAGCTGTTAAATTAAACTACAGGCGTGATGTTTGTGTATATATGCAAAATTAATTACGTACCCTTATATCCATCCCTATTCTGATCTAGAGTTTATTTTAATCTAGATCTATTCTAGGATATTAGGGAAGCCCTAGTAGTTAATTTTGTATATGTTTCGCCTATTTTGCCTCTCTATTCGCCATTGTCAATAAAGGTAAATTATTAAGTATTTTTTTAGGTCGTGTTGAGTTTCAGTATCGACATAGAGATTGACATGAATAGACTTTGTAAGTATGTCTATACATACTTACAAAGTCTACTCATGTTTTGTTATCAAACACCCTTCAGTTTTGTAATACTAAACATATGTTTATAACAAACATATGCTTATGAGTGACAACTTTAGAACCCTAATATAAATAAAGATTATTTGTAAGAAAATGTTACTGTGTAGATAAAGAACTTCTTAGGGCTTTTTGTGATGCGTATGATGTATTAAAGTAAGCTACATATAAAGAGGAGAGTAATATCTTGGAATGGCTTTCTTGACGTATGTGTGGAAATCCATTCACTCGTGCTTGTAAGATTTCTTCGTTTTATAATTGATATAGTTTCCAAATTCAAATCCTACTATAGGACTGTACATTTTTCGCTACATAATAATATATTACACAGCAAAGGAGGGATTAAAATGTAGGTAGGAAAAACAGAGATTTGAAGTTCACAATCAATGAAGATCAATCGAAAAAATGTTATGAATGGCACTATACAAATATAATTTTTTATTTAATTTATAAATGTGATTTTTAAATATATCTGTAAGAAATGTTAAGCAATTGTTTCGATTCCTAACAAACGATGATTTGTACCTTATTAGTTTTAAGTTAGAATAATCATGTAACAGCCGCAATCAGAGATATTTAATGTCAATGAAATCATTAATGTACAGGGTATGTCAAGGCTGCTACCGAAAACGAAGCCAGGTGGTAGTTTTAGTGAGTTTGGATACAACTAAATGTTTTCCAAAAAAAGTGACCATTTTTTTATATATATACCCTGTATATTTACGAGCAACATCTATAGAAAGGAACTATTTTATTGACATACCATGTCTGAATGCGATGATAAAAATTTAAATAGCAAAAACAAACCTAATTGAACACGACATTAAGGATATTTGTATTTATTATGCTGTGAGATAATTTACAATAAAACAATTGTATACTTTCAATAAATCATTGTTTTATTCTCTCCACATAAATACTTGAAATCGGATCAAACTTAAACAACTAAACAAGCTAAAATTATCTAAGTACAGTTTTCGCAAGGAAACAGACATGTGACTAAATCATTTTACATTACAATAACCGTTTATAACAACAATATGTTTTTGTTTTCATTAAAATATTTTATTTTCCATACAATATAATGATTCGTTCATTAGCACCTTTTGACGGAACGAAAGCAAAAGAAATGTTGGTAAATTATAAAAGAACATTAGCTACAGTAATTATTGATTTTAATTGAAAACATATTGTTATTTTCACACACTCCAACATTATCCTATAGGTACAAATATACAGTCGAAAATAATTCGTAAGTCACTGGTCCATTCATATATTACTAAGTTATATTAATTTATTCTACATTATTCACCGTTTTCATTACCGAATCGATATTTCAACAGTTTATTAGCAATGAGGGTAAATATATTTACTTTATATAGATTAATAAAAGTATTTAACATCTGATTTAAAGCGTACAACCGTAATACTTTTTTGAAAAGGAAATTATTTTCTAATTTTAGGAAGACCAGTTGAAGGCACAGAGCTTTATTTAACTAACGAATAGCACCTTATATTCATTATTTTCTCAATACTAATGCTAGCAATATGTCGGCCCAATATTTATGTATATTATAATAATTGACAAGTTTCAACACTTTAATAGACAATATAGTATGCATTGTGGTATTGTACTAGAGTGGACATCAGGAACAAAATCTCTGAGCATTGTGCTGGTACAGGATTCCCGTGTGAATCCCCGCGGGAACCCAGTGAAGCGAGAGCGAAGATGGTGCTACTGCGTAGGCGTGACAGAGACAGAAACAGAAGGAGCGGTACGGTACCGTTCATGATTGTTACAAACATTTTGTTTGCCGTGTCCCCTCTAGTATAACATCTCAATGATAGTAAGGTTTCATTTCTATCATCACACAGTGTTAAGACTTTTTAATATCCACTTCAAGAATTATGTTGCTTAGAAAAAAGTATGGGTCGATTTTTTGCTCGCAAGTATATTTAAAGTCACAGGTATTATTACTGGTTGTGATTACCTAGCAATTAACAATGGGGTACATCATAAACTCACACCTGTCCCCCGCAAGGGGTAGACAGGGGTGCTACCAGGACACCTACGTTTCGCCTTTTAACAATGGGGTATATAGTTAAAGTTACCCCACTGGCGTACACCTCAAAGTACTTTGTAGACATTAACAACTATACTCGTATGTATACTGATGTTATATATACTATTTTGGCAATTAAGGAGATTACCACAGGTTTAAAAACCATTTTAAATTATCTGTAGACGTTACTAGTTTTTTATATCTAGGTTTAGGCGACATGGTGTTGAAAATAAAAAAGGTATACTTAATTTTCCAGATTTATGGTAAAAAATCTTAATAGCCGTAAGCCTAGTATGATAGACTGAAACAAATTCTAAACTTTCTTAAACTTCTTTATATTAAGTGAGAAATAAAAAAAAACCATTTTATTTTTTCTGTTCCTATTCATCCCAATGTAAATATACCGTTAGCAATAAAAATGGGTCCAAGTTGCTGAATTGAAAATATTAGGTATCTTCATCGAGCTAAGCGTAATTTAGAAGCTACCATTTCAAAATGCAAGTAATTAATTTATGTTAGTAAATTTTTAAACAAGATTTTAATACAGTTTGAGTGGC
Source organism: Theretra japonica (assembly GCA_033459515.1). Classification (NCBI taxonomy): domain Eukaryota; kingdom Metazoa; phylum Arthropoda; class Insecta; order Lepidoptera; family Sphingidae; genus Theretra; species Theretra japonica. The sequence continues at coordinate 10,124,529 of CM065934.1, forward strand.
TATACTCTCGTCTATTTTAAACACCATGTAAATATATACAAATAGTTTTAATACATTACAATATATGTCAAAAAATATTATGCACATTGAAAACATACAATATCTAATGCAGAACCGCGTCTCGCAGTTTATATTACCATACTGAGCTTGCTTCAGGTGTGATAAATGCTACATAACGACGCACAAATTATACATTTATACAATTTATATAGACTTATGTACATTGTGACCCTGTAGCCTCGTATATGGGCTTTATATACATACATGATACACTAGTATCAGGGTCTGTTTAGCACCAACATACTAATTTCGTTGTGATAAGTGTTCCGCTAATGACTTAATTGCTGCTTTGATTATAGTTGTGAGTTATAAAGAACAATGAGATGGATTTGATAGTCATCATTTTATTTGGATAATAAAACCTTTATCGTATTTTATCAACCACCGTGGCGCAGTTGGTTAGACGCCGGCTGTGAAACGAGAGGCCGCGGGTTCGATCCCCGCACCGAGACAACTGTTTGTAAGGTCCACAAGTATTTGTCTTGGGTCTGGATGTTTGTGAGACCGAAAAGTGTCTCTTAGCTTCTGATACCCACGACACAAGAGTTAATTGATCTTCATGTGATCAGGTCTATGTATGTGACTGTTGGGTGTATTTATTTATTTGTTCAAGGTTGAGTTTAGTGAGCTTTCCCTGTACGGGGTGGCGTATTATCAATAATCAAAAATCTGTCATGTATAAAGTATTCTACTAACTATGGATGTATAAATTCGTTTGTTTGTATATAAGTGTTTTTGGATAAATTGAGTCATTAGCGCAAACGTACAAAAAAAAAAGTTAAAAATTACATTAAACACATTTGGACGGCAATCATTATAGTTTATGTATCTTATTATATACAATGGAAGTTTAAGCTAAGTTAACACTAAAACATCTTAAATTGTATACTAAATGCAAAAACTATGAATAGGAAGACTGGTGTGGACACAGACTAAGATTATGTCGGTTGCGACATCGAAATTAAGAGAATTTTATATTCTATACTTTAAACCGACATTGCTTGGGATATCTTATAAATATTGTTATATGAAAGTAGAAAAGTCGTGACACTGGCCAATTAAAATTAGAGCTGCGAAGTTAACTTCTAATATCATTGTGCTTTTATGAATTCGGGCTTATTGACGCCGTATAAACGGTAATTCTGTTTTAAATTGATAAAAACATCAAATTATTTATTTTCTCAATGCCAAACCCTTAATTTTTCCATTGTAGAATCACGTTTTATTTGTAAAGTACAAAAGTTCTGGCATCAACTTTTTAAGTAAAACTGAGCGTACATAAATAATCTTCGCATTATTATGCTGATTAATACAGTGCTTATTGATTACTTGTTTGATTACGTCGGCGATGTGAAGTGTATGGAAAATATGATTAACGACTTTCATATAACCTGCCTACCAACCTTCACATGGTCGCACCGAAGAGGATAATGCGTCCGGTATAAAACCTCTTTTCATCCACAGAAGCATAGTTTGGTATAAGTAGAGTTAACTTTACAAACCTCGTTACATTCTAAAGATTTGTCAGTGGATACTGGCAACGTAACAGGAACGAGACGAAAAATATTCTAAAAAATAAAAAAGCTATTTTGAAAATAGAACGTTCTAACTGGGACTTGTGGTGTTGCTCCGGGGTTCGGATTTGAGTGCAGCGCCGTTGATTTTAGTGACGTTGTTGGGGGAGGCTTGCGGGCCAGTGGGTGGGAGAGCGGCCTGGCATTGTGCGCAGGGTTCGAGTCTCCGGGCGAGCACCGCCCTCAGCTTCAACGCTGGCCCGAGCTTCATCTGCAGCATCCCCGTTAAGTGGTCTTCAGTTAGCAGCGGAAGGCCGGCACCGTCGATTCTTTGTTCACGGAAGTTCTGTAAAGATAGAAATTTCATTGATTTAGTATAGTACAAACTTCATATCACATAAATTTTCATTAACATTAACTTAAAATTGTTTACATTAACATCAATTCTTAATTAGTAATTAATTCGCGAACATGATCATCGTTCTCTCTTCACAATTGAAATACAACAAACGCTAATGAAAAATACCCTCATGAGCGATTATTAGTATGCAACAAAATATATCAATTCGGTAATTTAAAACCGAATGGATGATAATATAACGATCTAGTTGTCTGGCACCTGACGCGTCGCGTATGTAGCGCGACCGAACCATCTACATATTCACATTATCACGTGGTAATTAACGTCCCTGTCTTTATTAGAATATAATCTCGACGAGTTCATTAGCGATAGATTAAAGGAAAAATTACGTATCTACAGGTATGTGATTGGTATAAAAACTTACTTCACTCAGTATAAAAGGAGGAGTAAAAGTTTTAAATACCTTTTTTTTCACAGACAGATCTGTTTCAATCTCATACGCACCCTAAGGCTTTTTGGTTTGAAGGATTAGTTTGTGGTAAAAAGAGAGAATTCAGATTTTAAACGAATTAGACACTAGGCATGTTCTAAAATAGAGTGCAGTTCTGATTTAATTAAGGTTGTATTACAATTATTGTTTGATAAGCAGCTATCGGTACGTTCCGTTCTAATCAATTCGTCTATCAATTAGGTCATTTCTACGTTAGTGCTATGCTAATAAGATCTAGGCATAATCTAAAAGCTAAATAGCTGTTATCTGCTAACGGTTTTATTACATTGTCCGTAATTTGTGAACAGGTCACTATCATATTTATTCAGTTGGCAATAGTAAAGTGAATATTAAAAGAGATAAATGACAACTTGGCTATGAGGTTAATTGGTAATGTTACCCACACATTTGCCGGTGGAATGCTGTACAAATAAAGCTGACAAAATGTCCCGTGTACATGTCTAATAAGCGGTTCGCGTTAAGCAAGCACAGTTGTGTTTAAATGGAAACAATCAAGTATCAAGATGGTTGTAGCGGCGCTCGCGGGTCGCGGTCGCGGCGCTGCGTCCACCGACCTGTCATCTCCGCGGGAACGTTGACAAAAACCGCGCCGCCTACGTGACGTCCTGCACCCTCCCCCCACACCCCGCATCGCCCCCACCCCGGCCGCCGCAGCCACCTCCGAGCTCGACCACTTTTTACCGCGCGACATTTGCCCGGAGTTCGATCCGTGTCATCCGACGTATTTCTTTTTTAAATTGCGCCGTCGTTCGATTATTTTATTTTTTAATTTTATAAGGCTTCGGAGCGGACGGGCGCGGCCGTCGAGCGGTAAAAAGCGATAGGGTATAAAAAAGCCTATGAATAATTAAAGCGAGATAGCTACTGGCTAGATCATGGGAACGGAATTATTTTGCGGCGACAGGTCGGCGGCGCGGCGGAGGAGCGCTCTCCGTACGACAGGTCAATTTGCGCGACTCATTTTGTTTCCTTTGAGTTCGCCATTAGCGTTATCCCGGCCCCGGCAGCAAATTTACTTTTATGCAAATGAAAAAGCGCTCGCTTCGGAACGAGATTAGAATACTGGCCGTCTTAAAGATATCGAATAAAGTGGAGCGCAGGGTCGCCGCGACCCGCCAACCTTCGGCGATTTGGATCGGGGGCATACTTATGTTTAATGGGGGTTAGACGGGAATCGGTTCGGGACTCTAATGCGCGTGCCCCGGGGTCAGGAGTGACCCGCGTCCCGACTAAATGAAGTGGAATGATATTCGAGAAAATTGTTTAATTGGGGGTCAAATTACGGGTTCGGGGAATGATCGCGGACCAGTTTGGTTCGTTTGACCTTTTTGTTTAGAAGGTATGATGGGAAAGAAAGACTGGTTTGTGATTAGCTGTCTATTCGGAATTCTTAAAAGGAGTTGATTATATGGAGTGATTTATGTATAAAAAAAATTTAAAAGGCTGGCATTTGAGGTTTTTCTGATTGTTATGTAATAATTAGTTGAAACTGTTTTTTTATATTTATTATTTTTTGCAATGTTTAACAATTGATATACTTTTATAGATAGAAAATAAAAATAATATAGCTTGCTGCATTCTTTTATCGAGAGTTTTAGTTTCAGAGTTCAAACAAGATATTTACTAAAAGCTCTAGTTTGTATAGACTAATTAAAATCATACTCCGACATTAAGCTGACATAGCTACGTAGTAATATTAACTCAATGTACCGACCAATTCAAACCCAATATGAAAGCGTTTACACCCCTCGCAAGTGGAGCACATGCTATTATGTAAACTATCGCGAGCACAAAAGTGAAGTCCTGTCCACATTTTATTTACGTATTAAGAGTCCAGATAGAGTGCGTACCGCCTGTGGCCATGAACCCCGGTTTAAATTGCAGCCAGCAGCCGCCATCCGACGAACAGGTTGCTGGGAGCAAAAAAGGTTAAAGTATGTTCCTTTGGGCGCGGGCGGGGGGCGTGGGGGGCGTAGGGGGCAAGGGGGGCTAATGACAGGGGCACCGCGGCGCCCGAGGCAGCTACCGCGCAAATTGATGCCTCAGCCGGCTCTGGAACCTTTGCTCCCGGCTAGTGATGCGCAACGTCGATAAATACCGACTCGCGAGCGAATTATGGCGGCTCGTTTATCTTCGTGGGTGTGTTGTGCCGTGTGCGTCTGTTGATAGTGTCGCGGGTTTGTATGCTGCTCCTACTCTTTATTATATTCACCTACCCACACTGAAACGTTAAAAATTACCTTTGTGCTCCATTTTAAAAACACGAGAATAATTAAAAATAAATCGTGCTATGCAATTTTATAGGTAATAACAGGTTATCGTATCGATATTGACGATAGCATCACTATTCAAAACCCGCATTACACTATAAAGATTGCTATTAAGTTTAAAGCGTACGGTGGTACGAGGGAGCGGGGCGGCTGCTCGTCCGGTAATTATAATCTGGGGCCATCGCTTCACAATGCCTTTTATTTTCTTTGCCAACGCTTTCTTAAACGAGAGTATGAACTTCAATGCCTTCTGTTTGTCAATGTTGAAATATGGCTTGAGATATGTGTCTCTTGACTGCTGCATATCGACGATGAAGACCTACCTCCTGACATTTTCGAGAAAATCACTTTTTTATCTTTTTGAATTTCAGGTGTTATGCGCGCATGTTTTAGCGTAATCTATTATGTATAACATATAAAGTAATTTAAAAGAATTGTTTAAGTTAGGCATCAAAAAATTTAATCTTTTTTTCAGTTTGCGTTTTATGACCTCATAAATAAATACACCCAAAAGTCACATACATAGTCCTGTCCCCACATTAAGATCAATTAAGTCTTGTGTCGTGGGTATCAGCTACGAGAGACTTTTCACAGGCGGCGTCTAACCAAATGCGCCACGAAGGCTGTCAAATTTATCAAACTGGTGTTAATGGCACTTCGCCATCGACATTTCAATTGAGCAAACGAAGGTTGCAATAAGGATACACGTTAGAGTTTAACGACTTTTGTGACGATCAATTAGGGGTATGCACAAGTGGGAATGTTATGCCAAAGATTGCTGTTTCAATCACAGCCTGCATTGTATTTACTTGTATGGATTGATATTTCGACATGCTGAGTTTGTGTTGGTGGACTAAAATTAGTGTACGAGAATTTTTGAAAAAATCAAATCTTAAATAGGTAAAGGTATACGACTACATCGTTTAGAATCCGAATAAAATAGTAGCAGGTTGCATTCAAAAACATTTGAAGAAATAAAGTGCATTGAAAATTCTTATTCCCAGGACGTGCGTTCTGGTCAATATTATATCAAGTTTTTTATATAATAAAAACCCTTATGTTCGTCAAATATAAATCCTTGGACACGGTCGTCATAAGTTAGTCCCAGCGCTGCGCCGACTCCTGCACACAATCGAATGTTTTTGTACAATTTCTTATTTATTTCTCCTGTGTGTTCTGGCATAAATAACTTTGTTTTGTACTAATAATGTAGTTTATGTTTTGAACGATGTATTGTAGATTTAGACAATACACTTATTAATAAAAATAATGACGCGTGAAGTAATTATCATCATTTTTTTCATTATAATACATTTATTAAAAAATGTATGCTTGACGGATGAAGTAATTATCACATTTTTTTTCATAAATATAACAAAGTTAGATACATCCTTTTTAATCTCTTCGGCGTATACCGACTAGAGAAAAATAGTTATTTAGCTTGATTATCGAGTTTTTTTTTACTAAAACAAAATCTTAGTTGTATATTAAGAATTGATATTGAATAATAATTATATTGATTTATTTTGTTTATCATACTCTATTGTACACAAAATATAAGCAAAGGAATTATATATTTTTAAGTATGTTACTTAAATCATTATATTTTTAAATAGTACTTAAGGTTATGTAATGAGTTTTTTTTATTGCGATGAATGGTGAGACGAGCTTGCCATTCGCCTGATGGTAAGCGATACGAACGCTCATGGACAGTAGCAAAACCAAACAACACCATGAATTACAAAGTCATGTTTGACATTCCACTGCGCTCGCCATCCTGAGATATAAGATGTTAAGTCTCATTATATCCAGTAGTTGTTCTGGCTACAATTTCCTTTAAATTGAAACACAACAGTGCATTAACACTGCTATTTGACGGATGGATTTTGATTTTCGAGGGAGTTTATCATAAATTATTCAATAAGTCAAAAGTCCCAAGATCTGCCCAATTATATGAATTAACAAAACATAATTACACAGATTTGAGGGTAATGTGGAAATCATTGGAAGAGGCCTATTTTCAGCAGTGGACTTCCTTTTGGCTGATGGATGAAGGGTAATGTATTTACATTTAGGTTTTATCTTTTTTTATATATGATGTTTCGGCAGCTGGACGACAGCCTATTGCTGCTTCAGTACATGTCTATTCATCAGCTTTACATATCAAGGAAGCATTGTAAAATGTTTGAGTAAGTAATGTTGGAATCCAGCAGCCTCGGCGTAAATCAAAGAAGCCAAAGGTGACCTGACTCGCTCTTATCGAAATTTTATCTCCGCCGACCGTACTTTCTAACTTTTACTCCTTAATGGAGTTCGTTATAGGCTTCAGAGATTATTTTTAACGCGAAATTGATTGTTACTTTAATTAGGTGATTAAGTGTTGGTGTTTATTACGGAGTGTCAATAGGTTTATATTTTGCTTATAGTTATTGTGCTGTGTAAAGCATTGTCTACGTCAAATAGTCCGCATTTTATGAAATTTCTCAATTAGAATAAAATTTATGTTTTTTTTTATTACAATATGTTAAACCGTGTTAAAAGATTGTGATATGAGAGATTTTATAACTACTGCTTTTTTTTTGAGTTTAATATTTTTTTTCCTTAAAAATACAGATAACATACAATAAATGACTGATAAACCATATTAGAATTAAAAAAACAGAAATCCGAGGTCCCCGTCAGAGGAACAAAAAAAGACATTAAAATTTGCAAACCTATACAATATTTTCAAATAAACTACGTTTATCTATTCCATTCAGTTCTAAAACAATCACCAAGGCCGAATCCGTATCATAGCAGTCTAAAACCAAGCATTACCTCATCCATTCAACTAGAAAGCTTATCAATCGACGCGGCAAAAAGCTCTACGTAATAATTGGAAAACGAGCTATCGCTTGTGGGAGTGGCGTGCGCGCGCCACCGCCGACTGAGACGCACTGACCGGCAGCTTTGTGTTAGACAGAGATAGGTATAGTGGGCGGGGACAGCCGAGCGCCGACGACATCACCCGAAGGTATAACATAGAAACCGCCCAATCTAACGCCAGATGACATGAACTCCGGCTATTGTTTGATGTGTGACACGTAGGGGTCAAGTTGTGTTGGTTGTTGCAGTTTCTCCGCGGTAATAAAATGTTGCGGGAATGCGTGAAATAGTCTGTTAATGTTAATCATAAATTATGAGTTCTCATTTGTATTTAATATGCATAATATAGTGAGTTATGTTTGTAATTTGAATATTATCTTCATTCCGTGATAACTGTTTCAAAATTAAGACATTTGGGCGTTTTTGGTTTATCTTGGCAGATGTTTGACGTATTTTTTTTAAATAGCAAAACCCGTTTTAATTAACTTTAATATTAAGTAATGTGTATTATGAGAGGGAAAAGTTCTCTATTAGTTTTTATATAAATTTTAAACTAATAAACTAGTTAGTTGAGGCTAGTGTCCTGAAGGGGTATCGCCGTTCTAGAGACTACAAAAACTAAAATAGACAAACTGGGAAAAACCGCGGGACTTTACAATACACAGCCCGTGTACACCACCATAAGTCAAAAGACCACGCACCATAATCCACCATCAAACCAATGATCCGACTTATTTATTTACAAATCGTATTTTACTACCCTCATTGGCTTGTCTCACGTCATTAGACCGTGTTAGATGTCTAAAATGTTTAATTAAAATTACTAGTAAAGGTGAATTCTTCACGAAGATTTCTGCAAATACCCGCTTTATTTTATGATAATGTCGTATTTGCTGTATCTTAGTTGAGCATCTCTAGAATTCTTAATTGTTTAGTTTACGTTTATAATCATCGTTATTAGGATTCATCTGATGTGCCAACTGCCCATAGGAATGTAGTGACATTGAGGCCCGTTTCTACTATATTATGGGTAATAGAATGTGTTCCTTCATTATCAGTCCGGAGTCAGGAATTTGTGCCCGATATGGCGATAGGTTCGCCCCCTTTCACATCGTGGGACGGAATATACAAGGCGAAACGTGGGTTTTCTGGTAGCACCTCTGCCTACCCCTTCTGGGAAAAAGACGTGTGTTTATGTATGTTATGTATGTATGTAGAATGTTTTCCTACATGGGTTTGGTGCAACACAATTCTTATTAATGTTGTAGTAAGACATATGAAACAAGGAAACTTAAAAGTTATCGCCATGGTATTTGTAATTAGAACTTTCATCGTGAGATCCTGTTTTCGATTTTCAAGAAGCGAATAGAGTTTGTGTAAACGACGTATACAATTTTATAAGAAATTTAAAATAACCTGCGAGTTCATGATTTCTCAAAAGTATCTTGTCTATCTAATAAAGTGTTATCTATCTAAACGTACAATTGAAATAGTTACTGTCGCCATAATATGATACAGCATAATCAGAAGATACAAAAATAAAAATAAAGTGTGCACCTATAATAAACGGGTGAAACTGGAATCGTGAAAAAAGATCTCAGCTTTTTGCTATGCTAAGACCGATATCCATCTATCAGCCAAAGGAAGTCCACTGCTAAACATAGGCCTCTCCCAATGATTTCCACAGTGACCTGTTGGAGGCAGCCTGCATCCAGCGACGTCCCGCGACCTTTACCAGGTCGTCTGACCACCTAGTGGGTGGACGTCCCACGCTGCGCTTTCCGCTTCGTGGCCTCCATTCGAGAACTTTTTGGCCCCATCGGCCATCAGTTCTCGAAGTTATTATATCAAGACCGATATAATACCCGAATATTCGGAAGCAAAGTAAAATAACTTAAATACACAATTCATTGTGAAAAATTTAAAACAAACAGTAGATACGATTAATTTGAATCATAAATCAAAGACGCAGACGCAATACTTTCCAAACGTGATTGGCTATTGCGAGTAATGGCATTAACAATGGAGTAAATATCTGCGCTGCGCCGGCGAAACAATCTGCTTGTATCATCGTCGATACTATCGGCCCGTGCCACTTGTAAACTCGTAGGGGTGGGGTGGTCGATATCGATGTCGATAGTGCGAGATATTTTTTTACTAGCTGGATTTAATTGAGTGATTAATTTGATACGATATCATGATATACTGGTGCTGAAGTCATTATATTATAGTAATATAATAATCTTTGATTAAATCATTTCGATTATTAGTACGTATTCGTTATTATTTGTTAATATTTGCCTATGTGTGTAATCTTTACAAAATACAGTGATACATAAAACTCATAAGTGATTTACGAACACACAAAAACTAAGAGTCAACTTTTCCTGTTGTTAATTTTATCCAAATACATAATACCAGAAATTACAAACCGTTACCTCGTAACTAAAGAAAAAGGTAAAATAAAATATAATATCTACAAAAAGTAAATAGAACATCGATAAAAATAAAAACATCGACAAGTGATTAGCCTGGCGCGTGCCTAGTTTGGCACGAGTAGCGGTCGCGTGCCTCGTCGCGCCCTCTCGCGGTGCACCGAAGAAAGTGCGCCGCTCACCGACACTCGCCACTGGCATCCGCCACTTGCCAGTTGCCAGATACACTTACTCGATACACTAGCACGGTACTGGCAATGGGGTTATTATATTGCCAATTTATTAAAATTATATTAAATAATTATTGGTGACCAATTGTCACGCAATTAAACATCATGATACAGGAAAATTTGTAACGAAACTTTTAAATCATAGATATTTTTGTTACAATTTCTATCGTACGTGAAGTTATACCGGTTCAAGTACAGTTAAATAATTACAAGTATAATATTTTTTATTAGTTATTTTAAGTAGGTGGAGGTGGGATGCGGGCTGCTCAAGACCGGCATAGTCGGTGCTATTTCTAGTGGTGAAACATGAGTCTATAAATCGTGATACAAGTATCCAACCTTCTTTGTGTATTTGATCCTAATTGTTTCTAAATAAAATAAAATTGTGTAATTATTTTAACAAAGCGGAGGGATGGCCGAGTAGAGCTGGTAGATCACGGCTTTCAGCCCATAGAAAATGTTTGCCTATTGCTGAGCATTCTACCCTTTGAGAAATAAATAAAATTATATGTCTTGTATCAGCATTGCGATCTTTGGTTATTGACGTTGTTGAGACCTGTGACCCGGGCAAGTTACAAGTAAATAAAGGGGCTGCAACCACATAGATAGCGTTGTAATTGCTATTTATTGAAAGCTTTACGAAAATCTTTTCAATAAGTGTGTCTTAGTTGTACAGATATATAACAATACGTAAAGTAGCTGAGGTATTTTTATTTGCAAAATGGTATAGCTCAGATAATATAAAAAAACAGTTTTTTTGTTTCGAAAAAAATGCAGTTAAATTAATTATTTATTTTGTGAATAGACAAGGTTGACACTTGATTTTACGCTTTTTATTCCAAAAAATAATTACCTTTATTAAGCAACAATAACGTACGCGGATACAAATTGAATTACGAAAGCGGAATATTCCAACAATCCAGACCCAGCTAAATGCCTCTCTAATTTCCCTAAAGCTTATTTCGAAACACGGCGAGTGTATGTCGAGTTTGTAGAGTATTGTAGCGTTTGTAAACACGTTCACGGCGCGTCGGCAGTGATCGGTGCGCCGATCCGATATTCGCATTAACGGCCCCGCAATAAATAAGCACTCTTCCGGAATACCGAGCCTATGTATACTAAATCGTTTTTGAATCTGATGCATCGTTAGGGCGACGCAAAAAACATCTAATTTTCCCGTAGATTTTTTGGATTCCTGGAGCGTTTTAGATCGCTAAATAGCTGTGTTGATGTCTTTGTAGATCGACCTGATATACATATTGTTTTATTGGTTTGCTCTCGTAATAGTACTACACTTAATGATATTGAAAATCTTGTCGTAATACAGGTAATACAGGCACTATAACGGTGAAGGAAAACATCGTGAGGAAACCTGCATACCATAGCGATTTGTATAAATTTCTATGGTATGTAAAAGTCCGCCAACCCGCATTAGGCCAGCGTGGTGGACTATATGGCCTAACCACTCTCAATCGTACTCTCGATTGTAGAAGAGGCCCGTGCCCTGCAGTGGGTCGTATATGGGCTGATACAATACAATACAATACAGGTAAGCTTACATCATCTGCCATATAATTTCCATTATGAACATCTTTAACACAGCCAGAAACATAATATCTTATTATCTATAATATAATTATCAAAGTAACTTGAGTTGGAGGCAGTCACACACATTATGTCGTAATAAGTCTAAGTTAATCAAAATGCTGCCAATGAATCTACAGCGCTAAGACTTCAGTTTAGATTTAATTTATCTTAGAAGAGATACTATAACGGTGAAGGAAAACATCGTGAGGAAACCTGCATACCATAGCGATTTGTATAAATTTCTATGGTTTGTAAAAGTCCGCCAACCCGCATTAGGCCAGCGTGGTGGACTATATGGCCTAACCACTCTCAATCGTACTCTCGATTGTAGAGGAGGCCCGTGCCCTGCAGTGGGTCGTGTATGGGCTGATACGGTAGAAGAGATAAGGTTGGGCTTGTTCATATAAGAAATCCCCACTTAATCTTTAAACAGCTTTATTTATATAAATAAATACACCCAACAGTCACATATATTGTCCTGACTCAACACTAAGATCGAGTCTCGTGTAGTGGGTATCAGGAGCTACAAGAGACTTTTCGGTCTTAACACCCAGACCTGAAACAAACACTTGTGGGTCACAAACATTTGTTTCGATTCGGGGATCGAACCCGCGGTCTCTCGTTTCACAGCTCGTTTCACGTTTAAGATCAAATAATTAGTTTGAATTAAGAAATATAGAATGAAATCGTATGATCGATGGTGTACGTCTAAATTGCCATGAAATAGCAGAAATCAGCAATCCAATTCTCGATTGAAGTGAACAAACAATTGAAATGCGGGTATTACGTTGTTCTTACGTAACTGGCGCGATACGTTCCGTAACACGAGGCTATCAATTAGTACAATATGACAATAGATTAATTACACCGATGTCGTATCGAGTTTGGATAGATTGCTACTGGTTTTATTGACTTAGTTATGAATTTGATTTTAAGATATCCAAGAAAGCATAGACAGAGTCGTTATGATTGTTTATTGTGTTTAAATAGGATTTGCTTCGCATTTCAAGATATAACAGTAGCCGTGCCATAAGCAAATCAAATCGAAATTAGATTATTAATATATTTTGTTCAATATCATACTCATATCATTGACCGGTCAAATGCTGTATCTAATAGAATTTTAGCATGAATAAAAAATTGTGTCACTAATTTTGTCAACGATTTTTTTTTGTAGCCTATATTGTGTCCCACTGCTGGGCAAAGGCCTCCCCTTTCTTCCTCCACTCGACCCTGTCTTCCGCGAGCTCTTGCCATTTGGACTCGAATGCATCCAACTCTATGTTTTTTAATATAGCTTTTGAAATTTGTTCTTAATTGTCTAATGTCAAGTTTTATTTTAATTCTCAATGGCCAACGATCGAAATCAACGATTATTTAAGATTTTTAAATATTTTTTAACTGTGCAACAACTTATACCCACGAATCAGGCAATGCCTACTGTGGGTGTCACCGTATTTTAATAAAAATGTGAAAATGTAACAAAAGTAAATAAAGATTTTATTATTATTATTAGCTAAATTATCCACATGTCCATATTACAATACCAGGCAATACAAATCATATGTACGCATCGAACATATGTAAATATGCTCGCAGGAGTCAAGTGGCATGAATTAATACAATGTATACTGCTACTGGTATAGTTATTAGCCAAACACAGCTTTCATCGGACAACTAGTCCGCTGGAATTCATACGCCATATACGGAGCGCGACCGGCCAGGGTGACCGCGATTCGGGATAAACTAAGACAATACTCGACAATTTCTATAAAGAGAAAGTGTTTTTAGATTAAATTGGGTCCGGTATCAGTTGTACGTTTAAGTGGCTGCAGATTGTGGGGACCTTTGTACTTTTGTGTTCATAAAATAGTGCACCAAAACTAAAAATGTAATTCTGGAAATGGTGGATATTTTTCTGTTTTTGCCAATATAATGTTTAATGCCATTGATTTTATTATACTATAGATAATAAAGTTTGGACTGAAAATATGATAATAGTATTTTACTGATGGTCTCCAAGACAGCATCATTGTATCAATTTAAAAGCGCGCTTTTGCCTATATGTCTTATTGCTGGTGATGATGATTGTGTCATGATGAGTGTAAGGAACTAGACAACTACTGAAAGATGTTGATTAAAAATGTAATTAATCGAAATATAATAGTCTGGAAACCACACAGATACAAATCATGCTTTCGAAGTATCTGAAACCTTTTAGACACATCCAGATCCGAAAAAAATTGTGGCTTTGTAGTGAGCTACCGCAGGATGCAGGCCACTTCCAACAGGTGACTGGGTATCTTTGGGGAGGTCTATGTTCAGCAGTGGACTTCCTGTGGCTGAAGAGAGATAGAGCTACCTTCGTCTATCGCAATTACGTGACATGTCCGTCACACCTATCAATATAAATGTCGGAGCGCTGTGCGACAAAGACAACGCTCTACAAAAGCGAATCCAGCGGACCTTTGCCGTCTTACTCTTCTACCCGATGTGTCAAACGAAATGCCGGGTACTGTATGTATGGTGGTGTATGGTCACCCTGTGTATCGCCAGCGGACGGTGCGTCTGTCGGTGTTGGTACACCGTAGCGCTGAATATGCATGAGCCGTCCGCATCGGTACCCTTGTCTCTCCGCGCATTAGTGTCGGTTATAGCATTAACTATTGTGTAATGTGATTTATGCGACCGTAGTTGCAACCGTTATTGCATGGACAATGTTTAATTTTATAGTTTTCATTAACAAGAATGTGTGTGGAAAATTTGAATGATTTTTTACTATAAAAACATTAAAAAAAACTATTGTGTGTATCAATAGAAAAACAATTACTTAAGCAGTGTTTTTGCGAACTCGTCTAATATTTTTGGATGTTTATGGTTTTGTTTCAAAGGCTGTTCGTCTTAATGGCAATGATTTTGCACATATATTTTTTGTGTGTCAAATAGTAATCTATGTCTTAAATAAATATTATAGTAAATTTTAAAATGTATAAATAAAATATTCCCACAAATACACAATGCACCGAAAGGTCTTCAGGTAAAAGTTAAAGGTCATTAGGAGCTTCTCCGAGCAATTAATCAGATTAGATCGGAACTCACTCCGTGGTCACAAGAATGCGCTAAGTGCATGAGACTGATTGATAGCTGAGATGGACCCGGCCACGACCGTTTATCCTTTATCTACTTTTTTATTTATAGAAACAGCCTTAAAGGACAGATAAGACAAAGACGAAAATTAAACTGCCTAATTAATTTTCAAGGCATACAAAATATTTAATGCGAAGAATACCTCGTCTTATTTGGCACAAAACATTGTGTTATCCACTGTGTGCCATTAACTTGAACTCTGACATAAAATGTTGTAGGTACTGTACCATACAGCCATTACTGGAGACAGCCTATTTATCATAAAATACAGCGTGTTTACCGTCTAGACAACGTCTAAATCAGCGCTGGCAGTCAAACAAGAACACCTACGCCCTACGCGACTCTAATCATTCAATAGCCACGTTTATCTAAACATCGCACATTAAAACGCACATAATTTACGCACATAAGTAATGTGCATCGTTTTTACCCGCAGACTTAGTGGGGAGATATTACAAATCACCTTTTACGGTTTTAAACAGACGATAAATCTGGCTGGTACACCCACTGCGCACCGATCCAGATGCTATCGCGATGTGGCTGCTTTGTGGTGTCTCACCACTAAATGAAGTGTACCCACTGCCCGCCTAGATTTGTGCACGCCGATAATTATTACATTTTCAAAACGTTTGGCCTTTTTGTTAGTGGCCTTTGTAATTGTTTGCTTTACTGGCCGGTAACAAAAAAGTGTTTTATTAAAAAGTTTGGTGAGGTAGTTTATGTTTTAGCGGGAATTTTATTGCTGCAGTCGGATTCAAATTGTATTCCTTTTTTGAATTCGTTTAAATTCTGTTTGTTTCATAATAGTTGCGAGAGTTTTTATTCTGATAAAATTATTAACAAATTATAAGACCTTGATGAAGCTGGAACGTGTCACTTCTGGTTAAAGATTACATTTACAGGGAGACTATTTCAGGCTGAAGACTAAGCAATCGATACATAATTGTCATCGGCTATAAGAACTGCCATGTCGTAATAAAAAAACGATCTTGTAATTGTTATCGTTACTGGTCAGATATAAAAATATAAATTCGCATTATATTTTATTAAAAAGTTACACAATAAATTACTTATAGTAACATGTTTTCAAAGCTACTGCACAACGTTTTATTAGGAATATATTGTCATTATTTAGATGCAATCTAAACGCAAAATAACAATAATAAAATAAGATTAGATCTATACGAGGAGAAGGAAATAAGCTAAGCGACAGTTTCTGAAAGTGCAAGACAAATACCATCTGACGGAGATAATCTAACCAGTATCAGCCTCTAAAGATATCACCATCGCACAATAAAACAAAAGGAATCGATTCCAATCACGTGTTACCCAACATCGATTCTCAACAAAATCGATTTTAAGACAAATACGCGGGTATAATGACATCGATTACACATTGGGAGCACCGATCACGTACTTTTCCTTTTTAAGATGCCGATGGACATCCGGTAATCGGATTGAGTGGAGTCGGCGTCGGCGATGGCTCGGTCCCGATGTGTTTAATTATATTGTTACGGCGACCGCCGGGCGGGAGGTCGTGAGGTTATACCAAATAGATTATCTGTAGATGAGACTCGGCTGCCGCTCTGTGAATAGTCCCCTTTCATATCTACTCTATCGGATTCTTTTCCGTGTAATGCTAGGGCTGTCGGTTTGATAAAAACAAATCCATTCAGCAATTTCCTCAACTTTTTATTTGCAATACCGGCCTATGACTAGTGCGAAAATTGCTGGTAATCTTTCTTGGTAGCTGGTCAGATTTATTAAAATTATTAAAGTTAAGTAGATTTTCTATTATGCTACTTACTTCTGATCTCAGCTTGTATTGCACATTGTGATATGAAAGAACCTCAATTTTCCAAAAAAATCAGGTGTTTGTAAATTCCAGGAACCCGCGCAAGATCAGCTAGGACTATGACTCAACTCATCTTACTTACACAGGAAGTCAGTGCTCAACAGGCGGAGGTTTTATAAGCTAATGTAGATTAAAAGAGTGGCAACCCTAGCAAACGGCCGCGGGTCATTATCATTAAAGCGAGGATCGCACAAGCCCCTTTGATTGCTTTTTGTAATTTGGAGCATTGAATATCTGAATTATTTTGGGAATTTGTATTATAGTGTTGGCGTGGTTTTCGATCGATATTTTTCACTATTATATCCGCTCGATATAATGTCGTGAATGCTTGTTTGATTAAGATTGTGTCTTTCTGATTTCATGTTTTTTGTGCGTGATAGTACTAGTCGAGTTTGATTTTATTTATTTAGAGATACTTTTGTACAAATAAGGGTATACATTTTGGATATCTAAAATATGTTTTGGAAGGATCCATGTTCGGTAAGCACGGACTGTAAAAACTTGAGATAATATTTCTGCGACATAGTAAATAAAGATAGCCGTGAAATATTCATGATGCGAAAGTAAATATAAAAAAATGCCTCAAACTTTTTTCTGCTTTTAAACAATGCGTAGGCGTTTGAAAGATAAAAAAGGTTATATGTTAGTAGGTAAACGACGTATGAAATATAAAAAATAACTATAATTTACATACATAAATAACCAAAGAATGCTATCATGGCATTTGGCAATGCTAATGTAAATCGCGCTTTGTTATGCTAATTTCATCTATAACTTATTATTATCGGCTGACATTTCGCCAAATATATTACTGCTAAATACACTATTATCAATAAAATGTAAACACAAATGTATCAAGGAGAAATTTGTTTACAATAACATTTAAAAATATCCAAGTGAAAGTGACAACAAAACGTTTTTTGCAATAATTTATAATCGATACATTTTATCATTATAGCCTATGCAATTTTTCTTTTGACAACTCTTTTCTAAATGCATTTTAAACATAATTTAATAATAAAACATCCTTTTAAATATATAATAAAATATATTTTTGGTATTTAATTTACTCAACGATTATGTGCTTTATCCACTTTTTTCTATACAATTTATTGATATGTTTGCTAAGCCTCCATAACATTAAGGCAATTGTTTTAATCATGTTAATTCTTTAAACGAGATCATTGCAAGCTTCCGTGATATAACACCTGCCTCATTCAACACGTGTTCGTAATTTAATAGACATTAAGCTACCAAAAAAGTACATATATCTTCATGAATGTCTTTCTACATCCACGCATTGTTAGCTTTACACAATCATAACAAAATAATTGTGGTCTCGGCACACGCACGGCAGCCATTACGCCTATGTGACAAGCGCGAAATACGTTGACCCTAATTTCGGAAAAAAAAATACAAAAACAGTGTTGCATGAACTTAACTGGCTGGTTTTGCAAATAATTTTAATTGGCGTTGATCAATGTACGGCCGACAACACATTTGGTTCAAGGCATTTTTAATTATTAAGATTAGTGTCCATCTCAAACCGACGCGCTTTTGTTTTTTTTTGTGAATGTTGGCAGATGACCTCTTTGTTGCAATTTTTTAAACATTTTGAATTTAGAACACGCTGTATTGCGTAGGTATTAAAGAAATAGAAGAAGGTCTGTGCATTCATAGGATGCTGTCAAGTTAAAGCTAGTACATCAATGTAAGACCCACGAAGCGCTTGTGCAGTCAATAGTTGTCACTGAGTACTGCCCCCATAATTGCTTTTTTTCGATACAGTGGCCAATTTTCTAAATTGTTGCCCAGTTCTACACTACGTCTTTGTTGTATACATTAATGGAATAGCTTTCTCTTAACTAAAATAGGTTAAATTATAGCCATAAGGAAATGAGTCGACGTGTTTTAATAAAAAAATAATAAAGCAGTGACGAAACGAGCGCTAAGAGCTACAATTCACAGATCGTTTATCTCCAACGTATTGATTTACAATTAGTTGCCCGAAGGCGTAGACAAAGCGACCTCGCATATTTCTCCGTTTGACATTTAGCCCGAGCGACCTTTCGGCTATTTTCGGCCGAGTTCGGCTACTCCTACATGTCGGAGCTCGCTCGGCCCACGAGCGCGCCCACATACACCAGACAAACTAGATCTCCCTTTATTTATGCCGTTTTATTGTTGCGAGTTTTTGTTACGCGCTCGGGAGATGCTGGTAATCGTGTTTATTGCTTCGGACGTATTGTATGGATATCCTTAAATACGAGAGTCATGTGGTCATCCGAGTTTATAACGTGATTCATACGGATTGTTATGGAATTGTTACTATGAAGGCAGTATATTGAGAACAAAAGTTTGAGATTGTTAAAACTTAGCACGTAATTGTGACAATATGCAGTTTTAAAATACATTTTTCATATTTCTAATATGTATTCAAATTAGTTTAATCTGAATATGTTCATTAATTATTACAATAAATTATACAAAAACACGTTTAGTATTATTTATATTGTTTTAAATAAAATTTAACATTTCTGGTCGGAGATATTCTGCAGGAAAATAAATTACACGGTAATTACTGTAAATTACGACAAAAAATACATTAAATAATTTTAGACAAACGCTCGATCAAACGAACAGCGATTCCCTGCCTACGAAGCCGAGACAAAAGCTCACAATTTCAAACCTAGCAAGCTACAAGTTTAAAAACTAAGAGGTATCACTATGGCGGCCTTAATGACAGCGCTTTCCTTCCTGCACCAGGCCGTTTATTATATATTGCGGATGCCTCGCCTGCCTCACTTCCCAATGTTAATATTCCGGTTATTAGACAAACGCTGATCGCTTGCTACGTAATGCTATCTGCTCGATTAGTGCTTGAAGGAAGGACATTGGTAAATAGATCATGTTTTACTTCCCATATTTTTGTATTGGTTAGATAGGGCTAAATATCTCATGATGAGCGCGGTGCATATTATATCTATTGATGGGAGATTGTTCTATTAACTCTACTATTATGCTGAACTATAATAAAAATTAATTTAATTAAAATACAATCCTTTCAACGTACTATACATGAGTGCGTTCGTTTTACATCACAAAAGTCCTGTAAATATGCATGTTTTTAAATCTCATCTTTAACACTAAACAAAATATTTCTATAACTCATTTTACTACAAAAACAATCCTTTAAATATAATAGACATCCATTACCCTATTCGTGTGTTTTTAATTACAATTTGGTGGGCCGGGTCGGCGAGCCGCGCGTGGCCGCCGGCGCAACATTACACTCGATAACACTGCTACTAATACTAGCGGTCTAACGGTACCCCATAGAGTATGACTGGACATTTTGTTTTTACTGGTAGGTATTTTGTATGTGTATCAATTTGTGAAGCCAGCTTAATAGGAAAATATTTGAGGATTTTAAGTATTAAAGTTATGCCTACTTCTCTTAATTGATAGAAGAGGTCAATGCCCGCAGTGGAAAATTATAATAGGTTCTACTATTCTAAGAGTATTTATAATGTAAATGGAGAGTTATCATACATTCGAGTCTTTAAAAACGTAGATATTTCTTTGTTCGTATTTTTGTATGTTGGCAGATAAAACGAGGCCCGAAACCATTTTTATCTACGTTTTTGAAGTACCAACGCTCCCTCTATATTATAATTAATTCTAGTGTAGAAAAGACTATAATATGTACTATTACAGATAAGACGTAAACATAGAGGGAAGTAAGGCGGCGGACGTCCGCAAATAAGGTGGACAATCGACGTAGCTAAGGTTCAAATTCACATAAATAATTTATTTTTGACAATGCGCAATAAGTAAGAAAACTGAATGATAAAAGAAAAAAAAACATATAAATATACATATTCATCTTCATAGTGAAATTTTTATTGAGTATATTATTCAAGATAATGATCTATTGTACTAATTCCATTTTTAAGCCACTTATTCACTCCAAGAAATACTAATTCTAAAAAATATTTTAATCTAAGCTACTTCTCTTCATTTTATTTTCCACCTTTTTTTTTAATTTTTACATATATGTTATAAAAAAAAACATAAAAATACTATACTCTGCTACTTATTATTATTTTTTATTTAAATATATATATTTTTCGCGTTACTTAGCTTGTTACCCGGCCAATTAATTTCGAGCAATATGCTTGAAGATAATGCGTTTTATCAGAGCGTGTATAATGAGCCGAGAATATTGCAAGCGTAAAAAACTAATTTATTTGAAATATGTCTATTCCACTTCTATATTGTTGTGGAAATGCTATATCGCGTTAAACTAACAAATTATGACGATGTTTATCTTAAGTATAAGTATTATGATTGTATTTGTTTTTGTCAAAAAGATGAATACGAGTATAAGTTTTAAAACATTTCAAAATCAATATTTCGGGCAAAAGATCATCCATACAACTATGCCGTATTTTCAACTATTTTCCTTTCACGGTTCTATTAAAGGATCCAAGTTTTCTGAAAATAACACATCGCCAGCTAATCGGAACAGCTTGATGCCGATTTTTTATAATTTTAATTGAAGTAATTTTTTATCCTAAAAATAGTTTTAACGCATTTACCGAACAAAGCTTTATATTTAAAGCAAGAACACCTTTCGCCTTTTACCTTGAACTTTGCGTTTAACAAAAGTCCTATAAATAACTCCTGTATTCACTCTCACAATGGTACAGGTAATTATGTTATCATAAACATTAATCACGAAATATACTGGCAGATATGTTTCATAAGGGATTATATCGACATAGGACAGGACAATTAATCTATTAATATATCGTGAGTACCTACACTACATCTTTCATTATGTGAAAATCGCCTCGTTAGCCTAACACCAGTTTGTACAGACTATAAATCGTGAAGTCCAGAGTTCGATTTTCTGGTCCGGCAATGCAGTTAAAACAGACTTTTCCATTTTATTAATTGACTTATTTGTTGTGGAGTTTGGTTGGCAGTCCGGTCTTCTGCAAGTTAAATAATTCTGCTGCTTCTACAGGAAAAACGAGAGACCATACGTGTGACATACAGCAAAGTAAATAGGTGTAATAAAATATGCAAAACTAGGAAATAGAGTTGCTATGTTTTGTCATCTAATAACGTAACATGCAATTGCCAACACTCACAAACCTATTTCTTTCCCGAACACCTGCACACGAAAGTTGACAATAAAGCGGCTTTATATACGGCATCCTGCCTACACGGGTAAGTGAGGACAAACGACGCAAATACAAATAGACACTTTATAGCGAACAAGCAAACAATAAACAAAAACGATCGGGTCTCTATTACAGTAATAGAGTACACCGCGGCCAGTTGTTAACAACAATTTATTTACTTTCTATACGGATCTGCGGACATTGAACGCCGTTTAAACTGGACCTTTTGGTCTCGACTAACGGTCGACCCCTGACTTGGCTCGCTATTTTTGTATCTAATCTTGTAACTGTATTTATTGGAAATGTTGGTTAGATATGACAATGTTGATTGTTGGGGTGGATAAGATGACCTATGTTGGGAAGAGGTTGAAAATTAATTGGTAAAATTCGAGTATTTCGTTTTGGGTTTAACTCAGTTTTCAACATATTTTGGTAGCTTCTGTGGGGCAGTTGAGGAAATACCGCAAGTTCGATTCCCGAACCAAGACAAATGTTTGTGGGATTCAGATGTATTTGTTTCTCCTCAGATTCTTCCTCGTCAAAATTTCGTGTGGGAATGTTATGCAAATCTCGAACAAAGTGCTCTTAATTTTTGGGTTTTCTAGAATTCTATTTAGGTTTTTGTACAGTCGAGTAAAAACGAGCAACCGGTTCACCTGATGGCCATTGATCTCGTCACCCAGGAAGCGTCAGTTCACGGTTCTCGTAACTGTTATAAAGTGTCACTTCAAGATTCGTTGAAGACGAGATATTAGTGCAACACTGATGGCACAATTGAAACACTAACAAATAGCTCCTCCCCTCGTAAAAAGAATATTCAACTGCCGAGTTTGCGCGCGTTTTAGTTATTCGCCTAATTTTCCCACAGTTCAACTAGCGTGACATTTTTTTGCCTAGTTTTTTCTCGTATTTAAATTAAGTCGTTTGGCAGACGAACTAACTTGGGAGATTGCACAAGTTGAACTAATGTTCGTCATGTATTTGATGGAGCGCGTTTTTGTCCGTGTATCTTATTAAAAATGACATCATGATGCGTTTATAATAAAATTATCTGCGTATCTGTCATCACAGAATATGAAGTTATTAAAAGTCATGCTCGGTTTGTGTTAATTTTGTGTTTTATTTTATTTATTCCGACATCTTAATGATATATTGCCAGTTATGTTATCAATAAAATCACCGTTTTCCGTTCAATAAAACTTCATCAAAACAGTACTAAACCTAACAATTTCCTATCCTAAAGGGTAGGAAGAATGCACAATACCCGCGACATCGGATAAATCTATGGAACCGTGAAACAGTTTCTTGTGGAAATGACGGTCATTTGCGATCAGTCGACCGGCATCGGGGCAGCGATGTCTATTACTTTATGACGTCTCCGTGTCATTTCGCCGCATGGGTGGTATGGTGTAAGAACCTGCATACCTTGGATTAATTGCATATTAGTGGGACTATAGATTATATTGGTGGATAGGCAATGTTTTTTAAAAGTAAATGTTTAGTACTAGTGGTCTTGTTGTTGAGACTTTCCTAGCGCATAGGAATATAAAAACAATTCACTAACGCTTCGGTTACTATTAAGTCGTAATTAAGTACTTTGCTAAAACGAATATTATTGTTCATGGATTTTCTAATGATTTAATGTAAAAGATTAGAATCAGGCCTCAGCCATAGATGTATGTCTTCTATCTATATCAGGACAACGAAATGTTTTATTAGTAAGAGTACTAACGTGAAGTAAAACGGCGTTTTATCAAAATGTATTCTTAATAATTACAAAGTTTATTTAAGGTACCTACCTACAAGTACTATATACTGATTTGCAAGAATATGGTTTGTAAAATCCGCCAATCCGCACCAGGCCAGCGTGGTGGACTATATGGCCTAAACACTTTCAATCGTGCTCTCAATTGTTGAGGATTGATGAGGAGGCCCGTGCCCCGCAGTAGGGAGGACGATATGAGCTGATGCAGTACATACAAGTAAGGATTTTTTCTAGGAATCAAAATGTCAACAGTATAGCTAGAGCTATTTCATAATGTCGAAACACCGTTGATTGGAATACGCAAAATTTATTATCGCTTAATTAGTATGAGTTATAGTCATCGCGTGTTGTACCAATAGCTCCAGTTCTAATTTAAATCTGATCTAGGATTTGATCATTAAGTTACATATTCGCAAATTATTCGGTCAAGTCGTTTAGAAATTTATGCACTGTCAATTACTGCGCTGGCTAGTAGCACTGCACCTGATGGTCGTACGGATGAAATATCGACTGCCTTGTAGGTTACCACAATTTCCGAGCTGCACGTCTGATCACAGACTAATCTGGTAACGTTAATACGGTTGCTTCAGTTTGAAAGGTTTTACGCCTAATATTATGCGCTGATTAACCAGTGGTCGCGGGTTCAAATCCCAGGCACACCGCTGACTTTTCGGAGATTTGTGTGTATTGATAGTCAATCACCACGCACTTTAACGGTGAAGGAAAATATAGTGAGGAAACCTGCATACCGTAGCGATTTTAAAGAATTTTTACGGTATGTAAATCCGCCAACCCGCACTAGGCCAGCGTGGACGACCATATGGCCTAACCAATCTCAATCGATTCTCTCGATTGTAGATAGGCCCGTGCCCAGCAGTGGGACGTATATGGGCTGATACAGACAGACAGATTAACCAGGGCTACAAGAATGTCCGACAATGAATTAAGAGTAAAATCGGATCCAGGTTATTTTCAACAGTTGTAAAATTCTTTGGGAAGCCTTAGTTTAACAGCGGACTTCCTGTGATTCCCAAAGAACTTATAGCTACTATATAAACTAATTTGGTCATTACCATCGATTCTTGTCTAACACTTGACATATCGATGTTACAGATTGCAATCCATATCGACACGATAGCGACATGTCGGCATTAGCTCGTGTTTTACACTTTCTAAATAAATTTCTAACGTGTCCCGCACACGTTTGATATAATTTCCTATCGTCTATCCGTGTATGATCGTTTTAATAGCTGTACAACGTAATCACTGGGCGGTTTGTGTGACTCATTCCGTACACGCCGCGCATGTGGCCGTTAGACCTTCAAATTGTTTTAGATCATGTAATATACTCTGGTTTTAGTTGGAAATCAAAGCAAAATATGTGGAAATGTCTCTCTCCTCATCGAATATGGCTAGAGTTGGTTATCAACGACGTCTTGACAGATATTACAGATATTATGAGAGTTACAAGAAACAATAAGGATTATTTAGTCTTGGGTAAGAGGGAGAGAAGTTTCATTGCCCTGGTTTGAAGGAAAGGTATACATATCGAAAACGCGACACATTTGCATGCCACTGTGACGTGGTTTCCATCCTCGAATAGAGTTGTACAAACCGTGCGGATACAGATATCCGAAAACCAACGATAACATACAATTACCTTGTATTTTCACTTTAGGTTGATGATTTTGCTCAGGACCCTTTATTTCTGTATTCAGTGTTTATTCGCTATTTACATTTACCAGATTTTTGATATAACAAAAGGCTTGACTCAAATGTCTTCTGTGTACGCAACAACTACTCCAGAACTTTCCATCACACCAAGCTATTTGCAATTTAAATACCTACTTATAGTCACTCTATTGGAAAATTATGACGCGCAATCTACCAAATCAGGGTGTGTGCCTTACGAAACCTCAGTTTTCGTGTCAGTAATCTGAAATCATTAGATTGCTTTCGGAATATGGTGAATTCACAGCTTTGGATTAAAAACACGTACGATTTAGCTAGATATCGAGGCGGTTATGAGTGTGCCTGATACATCGTGGCAAATATTAGAGGTCATCTATAATTAGACACATTGTTTCATAAATGTTTTTGTTTTTAATAATACTCATTTTGATTTTTGATACTGTGTCATCCCGCGTTGGTGAAAACTATATTTGGTCTGGACTGTACTTACCTTATGGTGTATTTGGTTTCTTTTTCGTGCCAGTATTAAAAACGTTATGACGGAGAGTGTTGGTATAACAAAAGGTGAAAATATTAGTGTATTTTGATATTAATACACAATAAGGTTAAGACATTATTATCTTGCTTCCAAAAAGGTGTAAACGGATCTTGATATCGCATATTTTATTTACAAATAAAAAATCTTGCTGTCATGTTAATGCAAAAATAAATAGCTTTATAATGTGAAAACGAATATTTCTGTGTAAAGAAATGATATAATACTTATTTGATCAGGTCATAAATTATGCGAAGTAGATGTTATCTTACAAAATCAATAAATTTAATTTCTTTAAGAAAAACAAAATTAATCCCGGGCCAATTAATTTAATTTATATTCTCATTTCAGATAACGTAATTATTTATATAATTACTATAGAATTCATTTATAAAACATCACTTTCTATTTCAGCACTAAATCAAGCCGTAAAAACATAACTTGACTACAAAAACGTTGTCTCTTGATGATATATTTCCATGAATATATCATCAAGAAACTAAATCATTAAAAAGATCGGTGAGGTCAATGAGGTCATAAGTCAAATTATAGAACTTTTGCTCGCAATGAGTTGCTAAGCAAACAATTGTCAAATGTATTTCGATACTAGTGAAAGGCAATATTTATCAACGGCGGTTATCATTGACACAAGTTCGAGTACCACTGGTATTTTGAATAATGAACTCGGATGGCGATAAACTCGTTCCCCCGCCGACAGATGTCACTGTGCCGGACAAATGATAGCGGGCCTACAGAGTCTTGTTTCTGATTAACATTACGTCAATGTTACTTGCTACTATTTGACTGTTGTTTTAATATCGGTTTCATTAGATTCGGGTTTGTCCAGGGTCTGTGGGTTAGTTAATTAAACTGGGCAGATTTTTTTGACTCAAGTTGAAAGCAGTAGTAGCGCCATTTTTTTTAATTTACAATTAAAGGTAGGTTTGTCTTGTTATCGATTGTATAATAGCTGTTATTTTACTTCGTCAAGAATCAAATTAGTTGTTTTTTGACAGAAGTTGGTGAAGATATATTTGGGTTTAATTGCACCAAATATCTTAGAAAGCGAAACCAAAATCATCAATCATCATCATTTAGGCGCGCAATTAAGATATGAAAAAACACATCGTTATTTTATGTTATAATTGTAATAGCGTTGTAATCTGATAAAACAAGATGTATTTAACTCGCTCTTCCGAGATAAGAGAAATGATGCTTTATTCGTATTAAACAAGTTTTATATAACTTTTACGGTAACGTAGAGAAACTCGGTTTTCACCGAGACGAGTGATGAATGGGCCTGGAAAAATTATGGCGTATTTTAATCCAATTTGTTACACATGTAAAACTCGTAAATTGATGTAACATAACTTTTAAAATTGCGTTTTTATTCATTTTTAATTGTTACAGGAAGTAGAGTTACAAATAAAACATTATATTACGCGAAGTATTCAAGATAATAAATTCTTACTAAATGTAAAAAAAAACTACTCTATAGGCACTGTAAGATTGAATCGAAATAGTTTACGTGAAATGGAACGTAATTTTGCATGATATTGGCAGAACTGAAATGCGCGCTCGTTATGTTGGTAGCACTCATCACGAGTTTATGTATCCGCCAAACACTTTCGTCTCGTCAGTTCAATTATAAGCTTCATAGATAATTAATTTGAAGTGCCAATAAAAACTTTAATATGTAGTATCAGATATTAATTTTGTTATGCGCCTGTCTGTAATAGCAGGTGTAATTTGTATTTATAATTATTATTTGCTTTGCGGTAGCTACAAATAATCTTGGAAACGAGATACGATTAGAAATAGGCAATTATTACTATGGTGGGTAAAGGTACGATTTAAAAAAAAATCTATATAACAAAATGTCTATTTTAAAAATTATAGTAGTATTAACTTAGCTTGTTTAGGCTAAAGCTAGTCTAGATGATTATAAATCAAGTGTACCAGCGTATAAAATTTCACTTTCATCCACTAAACCTCCATTACTGGGAACAATAAAAATAAATCAAGAGCTGGCCGTCGCATTGATAAGGTGTGCTGACCCGCGGGTAGCGGATGCAAAACCAGACAAACGGTTACGGCATACTAAATATAGACAATATTGTCTTTTATATTTATGATTGTTTTTGAATGTTTATTTTGTAATTTTTGAGTTGGTGCTGGAACATGACAGCATTGCGCCTGAAGAAAAAGCTGCTCAATTAGAGTGTCGATTGATTTGATATAGTTAATTTACCGTAGTAGACGTGTGAAGGGAGCTATTGTTAATTTATTTCTGCAGTCAAACAATAGTGTACAACCCCTTTTGTGTTCTTATTCAAGGAACGTAGCTTATGACATTAGAGGGCATTACGGACTTAACACTTAATGCTTCGTGATGTCGAGGGCAGTGCAGTACCATGCAGTGCTTAGTAATAATAAAGTCTAAAGTGGTGTGCTTCTATTTATGGACAAGCGTGATGTTTATCATCAGGCAAGCGACCCGTTTTTCTCGTCAATAATATAAACCGTCGATTACCTTCCATAACCATAAAATAATAGTACAAGCAAAAGAAACCGTCAAGCGGTCAACAGTTAAACAGAATTGCAGGTTACTCAATACAAACACCGCTCAAACGGCTAAGATATATAATAAACGTGCACAACAGTACTTTCAAGAGACCGCGGGCATCCAGTTGACATTCCTAGATTGAAAGGTCGCAAACTAGTCCAGCGATTACCGCGGCGATTACGGTCGCTGCGACCGGCAGTGGTTGCAGAAATGGCCGGCCATTTCTACGACCATCTGCCGCTAGATTGGCGACCATTACCGCGCACGCGTCGCTCAGTTTCCGCTCGGCAATTTAGCTGTGTTGGATGTTCTTGCGTCAAATGGCCCCGCGTGATACCATGGTAACGTTTTTAGTTCTTGATTGATTTGAGTCGTTTTTTATGAATTATGCAATGCCTTTTAATCTCATTGCGTAAATTAGCATTAAAGCCTAGGCAGTAAATTAGCTTTTTTTCTACTTTTTTTAACTGTTTTAGTCCAATAATAAAGTAGTAAAAAAATTACCATTCTCTGTTCTAACAAACTAATTTATTATTAGCTTTAATTTAGCCAAACTCCCGAATTATTTCTATGTCCATCTTTTTGATAGCCTTTCGTGACATATGCTTATTTAAAGCCTTTATTACTACACTTATTAGCTTTCCCAATATATTTTACATACTTATGATTGACGTAGCTATTTCTTGATCTAATTTAGCGAAGTACTAAATCACGGTGCATAAATATTTAGCGATGGGTTCAGAGATAGTGTGGGCGAGGCGTGGAGCTAACGGCCTGGGCTATTGCAAGTCATTGCAGGTCATCTAGTGTATGGAAATCACACTTGCACGTCTGTATTGACATATCGGAAGAGGTATCAACACACTATTCAATAAACGAAGCGATTGTGTGACATTTCGTTTTTTTTCTGCGAGTGCAAAGGTTTTGGAATCGTACAGTTTTAAATATCTATAAAAATATAAATGTTGTAGTTTTTTTTTATTTTAAATTATTTACGATTTCAACGTTTATGTGATTAAAATTTTAATATTAAATTTAGGGTTATTAAATTAAAATATGATTTGGACAAACATTGTACCAAACACAGTTTGACGTCAAACATTGGTTAATTATGAAAATTGCGTTGCGCAATTAAATTGCATTGGCAACTGTTTAAATGCTCCATATTCTAGTTAGGTAATTGAGTTTCGCCATAGTTTGTTATATCTGATCGGATTTATATAAATAGCTTATTATCCACCCATCACTTTTGTACGACACGTTGTAAATTTGATGTGTTTGTTTATATCGCAGATTTAATGATGCCACTCATTTACATAGCAAGATTTACATAATACTTAGGTATGCGAAATTCTTAATCGACTATTTGAAACATTAGCGGATGTAATGAAATGAATAATATTTATTAAATTTCTAACAGTCTCTAGAATAGTCTCTAGAATGAAAAATAAAAACCGACTCTGTGATTATAAAAATAAAAATCTTTGGCTTAAATACTAAATGCTACGATAATAATAGAAGCAATTTGCCTACTCCCCGGGGCCCTTCGCTACATCGACAATGTGACGTAACAGTACCTACTTATACTTTCTCAGCCTACCTCCTCCTACCTCGGCGTGAACGTACGCACATAATTCTCTAGATTTGTCGTGAGATTGGATACAAACGTGACACAATTTACCCGCGACAGGTTGCGTATTTCAAAACGTTATAAAATATTACGGACATGTCATATTATTGGAGCATATTTCATGAATTTGCGTTGAGATTGAACTGAATTGAATCTCGAAGGACCCTACGTGAGCGGCGCGCTTGGCGGGCTAAAGTGATCGATTCAGAAAATTATTTTATTGCGTCTGCAATCGCGCGGGAATTCCACTCGCGCTTTAGAAATTAATACACATCTTGCATGTGCATGTTAGCTGTTCTTTTTTCAAACGTCAATACGCCATTATCGAACAACGACATCTGTTGATTAACAACGAAGACTTTGATATTATTCTTTAATATTTTGAAAAATATTATCATGTCATAAAAGAGAGGAAGACCAATCATAATTCTTTTTCTACCTGTCCTCAACGTACGTTCTGTATATTTCATTTTCTAAGATGTGCAATCCATATGTATCTAAGTTCGTGAGGCTTTGTGGAGCGGCCATTTTTTATGTTCGTTTACAGATATAATAAAATGTTCAGATATTTTGAACTAACAGCTAAATTCAAGTTGAGATATTATTTTATAATGTGCACACGTATCTCATTCGCTCAAGACGTCCAGTCACCTCACATGCATTTTTCAATGTTGAATAAAACCGTAGCCGCTTTCCTACGTCCGCCTGTAGAAACGAGAGCTCGGAGCGCAGATAACATCTGCACTGGCGGTTGGCTCCAGCCGTATCTCGCCATCTGTACGTCTCAATTTAAATGCGGAGACCCGATTGAGCTAAATTAAATGTATACCCGTCTAATAATTCTAGACCATTAGTGCTCCGAGGGTCTAAGGGTTGTTCGGTTGTACCAGGGCGACAGAAGTGTGGAGACCTGTTTGGTGTTTTTGATACTCAATTTATTTTGTCAATATGATTATTATTGTTTTCACAAAATTTGTAGTTTAAGAAAGGATTTGAAATGATTAATTTGTGCGTGAAAATACTTATATCGAATGTGATTATTTTTTACAAGAATATGGATAACATTTAAATTGGTAGATAAAGAAAAGAAACAGCTGCGTTATGAACTTTTCTTAATAAACAAGTTAATAAACTTCACATCGGAAGTTTTAAAATACAAAATAAAACAAATACTTTTGTTCTATTAATTATTTTTTAGAAATACATCACTCGGTCCGTCCCATTGTTAAGTCGCAGATTAAGTTATAATGGTTTTTCTATTCCCGTGTACTGCCGGAACGTTGGTCCAATATGTATTGACATCTTGCCGGCTGGGTGGTCGTCGTATATAGCGTGACTTGCTACTATGTAACTCGCAAATTGAGTTTTACTCCTGACAGTATGCAAATGTCCAGCTAAACTTGTATCTTTATTAGTGCATTGGTTTGTTCCGATAAATCGAAGAGAATGAATAGAGAATTACATAAATGTTCAACAAAACCTTTCCATTGTTAAAGTAAACAATTTGAAAGTGCTTTTTAAAAATCAAACGACTTATTTTTAAATTAATTGGAGTTCGAATGCGATGAGGTTTTAATGGCATTACAGATTAAAAGCAATGAAGCGTTAATCTGCTTAAAATAAATGATTTAATGGTTCAAAGCGAAACTGCGCATGCGTCATTAGATACATATTTTAATTCCTTATATTTGCATTCAAAGATGACACCGGTCGCATAATATATGCGCGTTACCATTAGGTGAACGCGGCGGGTAGTAAATTATAAGATTATGTTATTGGCATCGCTAATTCGCAATATGATTCGTTTCCAATTAGCTCGGTGCGTGTGGGCAGGTTTTAATTACTCTCATTATCAAAAGATTACGTGACGGAACTTGACTTTTTACCGAGACTAGTATGAATTGGCGAAACGATGTGGTATAGTCTTTTTCAATCGTTACTTTTCTTTGTTATTGTCACATTGGTATGTTTTTCTTGGTAGAAAGTGACATCGTATTGATTGCATAATTTAGTAAGTTCACCTTAATGTCCATTATCAATAGCGAGCATGTTTAGGACTGTTGGCGTTGGCAAACGTTAACAACCAACAACTTGTGTATTTTAGTAGACATT
The DNA here is from genome assembly GCA_033459515.1 of Theretra japonica. Classification (NCBI taxonomy): domain Eukaryota; kingdom Metazoa; phylum Arthropoda; class Insecta; order Lepidoptera; family Sphingidae; genus Theretra; species Theretra japonica. The sequence goes on from CM065934.1 coordinate 10,156,856, forward strand.
GAAATGAACTTTTTCCACATACTGTGATTGGTTAGGAGGCGACTAGTACACCAATTCTAGATCTAAGTATGTATATTTACATGAATTATATTACTGGTAAACAAAAAATTATATGTGATGTAATGTATTGACCCAATCTCATGGTTGAATGAATTTTCAGTTCAAGTATACCCCATATTCAAAAGGTCATTGATTTTTTGACATCTAAAGCATGTAGTGAACAAGAATCTGTAAAATTAAAAAAAAAACGCGACAGGACGAGTAGGATCGGTAAAATATGTCCCAAGGACTTGTCAGGTGACGTGACAGCTGACAGCTGACATGTGGCGAAACAATCCACGCGTCGCCTTTCAATCCGACCTTGTGGTTGGTGGACGTGGGAATTTCTTTTTTTAAAATGCCATAGAAATGCCTCCGTCTTGTGGCCAGCAACTGTTGTTTAGTAAGGAGGTCAAATATACCTTAGAGGTTATTATTGATATTTTTTTGTCCTGTTGTAGTGTAGGCTGTACAAGAAGTCAGTCTGTTGTAAAATACAGAAGTTAGTCTCACAATTTACGTTGTTGGTGTGGGTATCATAAAAATATTAAGGACCAATTTGCTTGAAGTAGCGCGCGCGTAACACCTCATAAATCATGAAGAAACCGGGAAAATTACGTTTTCTCCGTAAATAATCGTCCACAGTTATATTTTAGTACCTTAAAAATAGCAGGTTAATAGGCTGTGCAAATTAAGGCAACCAGTTGTCCAGCTCGCGTCTAGTCCAGCTTCCGAGTAAAGTCTCTTCAAATTTTTACGAAAAAAAAACTGTAACAGTAGTAGATATCGCGAGATAAAGATCAGTTTAGATAACATCACGTGTTTCGCGAAACGGGGGGAAAAAATTCAAATTATTTTCTCTGCGTACAGTAGGCAAATTATTCTAGAGATCGGGTGGTTTATCTTCAGATGCATCGCTTAGATAAGCCGTGGACGCGGTTATGCAAATGTTGGGAGTTTTTGAACCGTTTTTATGCTATTTGACATTTGAAACTGTTGTGTTCTGAGCATTGCTGAGAGGTCGCGCTAGACTTGCTGTAGTCAGGTTTGTGGTACTTATTATTATGAGAATATTTCGTTTCCTTGAATTGTTTTTGGTCCTTACTGTTGTATTACAGTTATACATTTTATTTGCCCTTCCCACGACACGGGATGGGTGTGAAAATAAATTGAGTACGGATAAGAGTTATCGGAGTATTGCAGTATAATTAAATTATATGTAGGCAAATAATTTCGTTTTCGAATACTTTTGTTCTGCTTTTAAATTGTGTATTAGATAAATGATTCTGTTCTTCAAAATAAAATAATGGTTTATGGTATACACAATTCGTTTTATTCATAGTCAGTTTTTAAACATATTTTATTAATCGAATATTTTGTCCCCTTCGAAGGACTTTTAAATATAGCTTGAGCAAAGGAGACAAAACATTTGATACCTAAAATGGTTTAAAAACTGTCTACGAATAAGGCCGTGTAAATTTAAACTAGCTAAGTTTTCTAAAATTATGAATTGATTACCTTTTCGTAATTATACTAATCAATTAAATATGCATTTTTTCCGTTCACTTTAATTACCCGTGTACTTAAGATATCAGAAAATTGCATTATAATGAAAGTGGAATAGTCAGTAGGCCGGCGGTACTCGCGGCCACCAATGAGCATAGATATAATTATCGATATTTTATAAGGGGTTAATACACTATCCATGACCCAACCAAAGAAGATTTGGGAGATTACAAATATCCCATACACACAAAAACCATTATATTTCAAAGGTATTTTGTCATTTCTGATTTTGGTTGAAGATATTTTTTTTGTTACAAAAATTGTATAATATTTTTTTACAGCGTGGCTATATTCTTAAATGACAAAAAGGGAGTTACGGTTTCAAATGCAAAGCAGACCACTCGAACTTTTCGTAACTATAATATTAATGTACAAGAGTTTTCTACAAGAATATGAATTTTGAGGAATATTTTTCGACTTTAGGACGATCGTCTTCGTCTTCGATCATAGATGTCTTAACCCCATAATAATAGATATTCAAAAAGTGAACAGTTAAATAGTCGGACTTTTATTAAACACCATGTGGCCAAGACCTTAAACAGATGCTTAATCAACGTTGTTTAGTTTAACAACTTTGCTCTCGTAGTGGTCGTTAATTGAGATTTCACATTCAATTAATATTATCTATAGGTTTCCTTCTATATCGATTATGCACAATTTATGAGCATAACTCCGCCTGTTACGTGATCAAGTTTATATTGACTATCTAATTGAAATAAATATCTCATAATTGAAGATAAAATACAAATTAAATGGATGTAATAATGACTGTTCGATGTCTTTCCAGTTTGCTGTGGTATGGGATGTTGACTATAGTTTATTTTTTATTCAAATACACTAAACATCAATAAGGAGGTTAAACTCTAACAGTATTTTGAAAAAAGAATGCCGTCGTTATTAAAAAAAGCAATTATCATAGAAAATGTTAAAAACTCTTTTAAGCGATGATTAATTAGGCTCTATTCGATTTTTAAATTATGACATCTTCTTTGCTAGAAATTGTTTCGTTAAATTTGGAACGGCTATTGATTTGATTTATTTTTTAAATGTATGTGGCCGGTTACAATTTTGTACGCAAATTATTAAGCGAACTGGGAGTATTTGTATTATGTATGTCTTTATATCAGTGTTTTTATGTATACATAGAAATACATAACATCAAACTCACATCATGAAGGGTTTTACAGAGATTTCACTATTGCTATCTAGAAGTTGGCGTCATGATATCGTCCCAAGATTTGGTATGGCGCGAGTTACAGTTAGAAGGGGTGCAAATTCTACTCCCGCTTTAACGTAAATAAATAAATTTTATGTCTCACCTAAAACGTCAAATGCTATTATGAAATAAATGTATTAACCAATTGATAATTTCCACAGATTAGCCACAGCCGAAATAGCTCAGTTGGGAGAGCGTTAGACTGAAGATCTAAAGGTCCCTGGTTCGATCCCGGGTTTCGGCATCCCCTATATGAAATTTTGTTTTTTTATTTTATAATTTTTGTTTGTGTTTAAGTATTTTTTTCTCTTTTTTCTATTTGTTTTAATTTTAATTTTTGCTTTATTTTATTTTTGAGTTTTTATTATTGTATTTTGTTCGTTGTAGTAGTAGTAGTTGATTTCCAATGTCACTTGCATGTACGTACTTTTATCTTGTGTCTGTGGCTAATAAATCAATTTTCTTTCTTTCTTCTTTCTTTCTTTCTAAAGTCATGTAACGCTATTGTTCTCCTTCCCGGAATCAATTCTAAGACTAAGATTTTATATTTATTGGAAGTAAATCGATCACAGACATTACAGGCTACATAAAACGCAATTTCAAAGTATTACAAATGCTATGTATAAAGTTATTTCTTACCCATCGTAGATTCAACTAATACAAAGTTTACAAACAAAAGCCCCAGCATGTAAAGCGCAAGTTTTCGTAACTTAGTAATTGTAAAAGCCTTTTAGCCGATACAGACTGACCCGGCGAGTAGAAAGCTACCTGATTAGATTAAACTTGCATTCTCTGCATGACATAAAACTAATCCCCTTATAGGACCGAGCTCGTAAAATTCTACTACCGTTTGTAAATTATGTCTTGCTGGTTATATTAAATCGGTAGGATACTCTGGTATACATTTATATTAAAAAATGGTAAAAGTTTTTTAAATTAATCTACATTGTATTGTGTCTTCTTTTGGTATTTTCTACATTACTTTTTCGTTTTAATCATTATTTTAATTGTGTGACTTAAACATATGTATAATGCTGTTATGTGATGCTTTCACGCGTGTTTCCTTTTTGTTATTTTTATTTTCTTTATTTGTCATTAATTTTAAATCCACTTCGAAAATATTTTATAATTATTTTCTATCAAGCTTATTTTATTTACCTCAAAAAAATGCAAAAATATTTTTTGGCAAAAACTTTTTTGCCCCGGGCGAATCTCTAATGCCATGAATAAAAGCGTACTCTATGCAGGTATTTGCGACGTGTCGTGGGAGGCGGGTGCCTCGGTGGTCTCCTATTAGCCGGCTACGGTTATCACCCGGACATCGGCACTCACGGGCGCCCGCTGATGTTAAGCGCACGCCATATCATACCGGAGCGGTTTTATTAATTGTATATGTACCATGGATTTTATTTAATACAATTAAAATTGATATCGTGTATTTCATTAATTAAGAGTATTTTTTGCATTTCAGCTAGCGATTTGGATCTTTGCGTAGTGGAAGCCAATTTGTGTGTGTTTTACAAGTCGGTTTATTAGTTTAATACTCGTATTTAATACTTGGGCCGAGTAATAAATTTACTTTAGACATAACTGAATTTTAAAATAATTAATTAATAAGTTTGAGCTCTACATTATATTTCATTGAACAATGTCAGTTTTTTTAAGATGTCTGTGTGTTGACGACAAAGATATATTTAGGTTAAGTAGTCTTGTTGAACAAACAATAGATAATAAATTAAATTGCCTAACATGATATTAATCTCAATTTAATTGGTACTTAAATGGGAGAGCCATTATGCAATTATGGCCTTATTGCCATTCTCACTAATTTTAAGGTGAAATCACTTAGTGTTCACCATAAAGTTTAATGTTATTACATGGTTCGTGACAAAGTGTAATATTATTCATGATTTGCTTAAGCTAAAGTCGATACTGGAAAACTTATCGAAATGTGTCTGTAGTTGGTTTATATACAGGGTATATAAAGACTGCAACCGAGAACGAAGCCGGGTGGTAGTTTTTGTTACTTTAGACACAATGCAGCTAAATTTTTTGCAAAAAAAGCGACAATTTTTTTTGTTTTGATATACCCTGTATAAAAAAGTATTGAAAACGCAAAACTAATATTCAGATCGAAATAATTCAAATACAAATTTTTACTTAATTCGAAAGAGAAATCTATTTTGTATTTCAGTTGCTAGTTCATACAATTCATATTCTATATCTATATTATTGAATTATCGATTTTTTCCATTATCACATCCAACTGTTTTGGTTTGACTAACAAATTCCCAATTTACTCAATAAAGTTTTCACTACTGTCGCGAACTGAGCAATGACATTTAATATACACCCCTACTCCGAGTTTATGAATTAAGAAGTCTAGCGTAGGCTGTATATCACTGCAAAATAAATTAATAAAGCAACAATCAATTAAACATGCTAATAAATTTCGCAGTAGAGCCGTGGAGCTCGTATCGCCATATCTAATTGAGGTCAGAGGTGCTGCGACATGTTCGATTCGAGAGATAGAATGTCTATATCTTTGGTAAGGGCGCTGTCGTACCTACTTGGAAGTTTTGGACAAGATATTTTGGGTAAATTGATTTTTTTTTAAACGCAGCTCCCATGGTGCAGTTGATTAGACGCTGGTTGTGAAACGAGGGGCCCCGGGTCAATTCCGCATCGAGACAAATGTTTGTGTGAACCACAGGTATTTGTTTCGGGTCTGGGTGGTTGTGAGACTGAAAAGTCTCTCGTAGTTCTTGATACCCACGATACAAGACTCGATCTTAGTGTGGTGTCAGGACTATGTATGACTGTTGGGTATGTTTATTTATTTAAAAAATACATTACGATGAATAGACTACACTATTATTTATAATGATTTAAGATTTCGCTGTTATATCAAATCAACGAAAGGATTGGCTAGTCTAAATGCTATAATCTTCAGGATCGCTGCTAATAAGATAGCTTTCTACAATACGCTTGCGTAGTAATTAAACATGTTAAGTCTGCAGTAGTCACACGAGCAAATAAGAATCGGAATCAGCTAGTATATCATCGATATTGTGTAAACCGACGGTTTATCCCTGATTGACTCTAAAGTTACCGTTAGTACCATTGTAACTACATTTTCAGCTAATGACAAAAAATAGCTACTAATATTGTATAGCTTCATAGCTCACTTCTGTCAATAGGACAGTACACATGCCTCTTGTTACCGCGGTGAACGACAGCGAGTCTTGAACAGACAGTATGGCTGAGCGGAGGACACGTAGATACCTTGTTACCAATAACAATACACTAACTAGATCGAGAGTATTTATGGCATCAATGTATTTATTTAAAGGTAGAATGATTGTATGATTAAAATATATTTAGTTTGATAATATCATTATTGTACTTTTTAATCCTTTGTGCCTTTTCAAATTCACTTCTGTTATATTTTAAAATAAGTTAGTGTAACATCTAGTCGCTGGATGCAGGCCGCTTCCAAGAGGTCTATGTGGCGATCTATGGGGGAGGCCTATGTTCAGCAGTGGACTTCCAGTGGCTGAGGAGAGAGAAAGTCTAACTTCGCTGGTGTAATGTGTACGATCATCCTTTACGTATATAAATTGTAATTTATATTTGTAAATCAATGTTAAACTCTCTACTTCTCCACGTCGTCAAATAATTCGAATTGAGAACAATATAACGAAGTTCAATTCTGTTCACTTAACGACATAACAGTAACACTAATTAAAACAAAAATAAATCATTACATAAAAATCGCTTCCAGTTTATTAAAACCATGTGTGGGCTTGTGCAATTAATATGATTGTTAGCATAACAGTTTGACAGATGATATTGATTTGTTAAGTGTCGAAACCGGGGCGACAGACTTGTACATTAATTACAGTTACACAATGCACAGGTGCTTCAATATAATCAATTTGGCTATCGCAATGCTGCTTGAATGTCATCATCTTTTCAACTGTCAAACCGGTCAACGTGCGGCCCAACCCGACGATGTTAATGTTGATGGATTGTCGTAGGTGCGTGAGATATACCACTTTTTGCCATTGTGCGGTTTCTAATATTAGCATACACGTCCCACTGCTGGGCACTAATCTGTCCAATTCGGAGATACGTTGGTAGATAGGAGGTGATTGGTAGGCTTCAGTACCGATGGAATTAATAATAATGATTGCTCATTTTAACAGCGAAAGAAACTTTCCTATGGAAATCAAGGACTTTCCAAAAATTATTAGAAAATATTTCAAAATGTTTATTTATAAGTCGCTTGTTCATATTTTTTTTGGAGATGATGTTTAAATTTTTCTGTATGTCGAAAACCTGTAATCAGATGAATTGTCATCGCGGCATTTCTACGAAAGTGACATTGTAATTCATATTTCCACGAAAGTTGGCGCGTGCACCCACCGCCGCGCTGGTTTCAAGCGTGCGGAAAACTGTTCATAGAAATAATTGTCATTTCAACAAGGACGATTGTCACACTACGTTTTTCTCGGAGCACCCAACATTTTTAAATCTGAGTCGCGCATATGGAACGTACAATGTGGAATCTGGCAGGTTTTACACCGTAAAACGTATTTATTCCTTATATTTATTTATTAAAATGCCAGAATATTTTAGATAAGTACCTATTTTTATAACTCTCGCGAACTTTTCCTAAGATATAACATTGGATGCAATAAGTTTTAATAAACCTTTCCACAGTATTTTGCTGAACAATTTCTAATTACAGTGGCTGAAACACGCGCTAATTTCATCATCATCACCCCATATATATCCCACTTTAGGACATGGGCCTGCTCTACAATCAAGAGTACGATTCAGAGGGCTTATTGTTAGATACTAATATCTCTTTTCAGCCACAGGAAGTCCACTGCTAAACATAGGCTTCCTCCAAGGATCTCCACGTCGCCCTGTTGAAAGCGGCCTGCATCCATCGACCTCCTACTACTTTAATCAATTATCCTTTAACTTAAAACATCATAATCTCAGAAAAGAAAATCACACACGCTGTCTTTTCCATTAGCGCCATCTGCGGGTTAAACGAAGAGAAAGCGGTGATTCAATGTAGCGTCTTAGGCGTTAGGTAAAACGGCATCTCATATCTAATTTACTAGAGCGCAATAAATCTGTAACGTCATTAGAGTGAAAAAATTGCACGATGTGACGAGGCGAGATTGCCCGTGACTAAACTGAGAGATAAATTTTATTGATGCTGCGGAGAAATTTTTGTTCCGCGTTAACGCTGAGCGCGGTGTTTTCGAATTGTGTTTGGGATCTTAATCCTATAAAAGTGTTAAGATGCTTCCCGGCCCGTGACCACGAAAACTGTAAGGCGAACGAAACGTCGGGAAATTAAAAATGAAAAAATAAATCAAATTCTCGTTCAAATCCGTAAAAATTTGATTTTATTTCAACCTAAAAGAGGAGTTTACTGGTGAATATAGGTGGCCAAAGATCCACAGAGGTCAGTTAGTAACAGCTTGGATTAAACAACGTCCTGTTATCTTCATTTGGACTTTCAACTTCGTTGGTGGTTTTAGTACGTGTTTAAAAGTCTACATTGTTTAGTCATTGATTTTTTCGTTCTAATTGATTGCACTTATATTTATTTGTTTAAGCTTTATAATTGTATAGTACATTGTTTTTTTATGTGTGGTATTTTTATGTTTATATATTGTTTTTTTTTTCAATTTAACGTTATGGTTTCTACTAACTATTTATGCACAGCAAAAACAACAACAAACTAAAAAACATTTCAACAAGGGGAACAATTGTTCACACACGTAGTTTCCATCAACTGAGTTAAAAGATAACCAGTGATTAACAAGTAGCAATGCAAAAATCCGGGTCGGAATAATAGCTCGAAATTTCAGCCGGACCGCAGATTGTCCGTCTAATATCAGGTTGCATCACACACGTACGTGCGAGAATGCCGCCCAACGATTGTTGATACAGTAAATTTGGCAGTAGCATTGCAATTGTCACAAAAACTTTACAATTATATTAGAATTTAGCTTAGTAGAAAAGTTTAGATATTTGAGAGCTTCCGATTTATAGAAAGGCTTCAGAATTAATTGTATAATGTTAATTGTATTAGCCCATTACGTCCCACTGTAGGTCACGGGCCTCCTGTACAATCGAGAATTCGATTGAGAGTGGTTGGGTCATATAGTCCATCATGCTGGCCTAGTGCGGGTTGGTCGACTTTACGTACCATAGAAATTCATACAAATCGCTTATTGTGAATTTACAAGTAGCAATTTATACAGAATATGACATAGTCCAAAACAGTAATTGTCTTGCAAATGATAACAAAGATCGCGTGTAAGAATATTCGATCAGAGTATATTGATTTTTTGGATTATGATTTCAATATTTAAGTCCTTAATTTATGGTAATCGTTTCTGCTTGAGTAACTTCTCTCCTGATATAACAGGTAAAAGTTTGGCGTTGATAAATCTACTGTATCTGCGCGTCGCGTGTTGTTATTTGCGACACCGCACGTATACCAACTGTGCCGCCGGTCCGTTTGATAGTGAGTGTAATAAATTGTAGCCATTTACACCTCACGACTGCCAGTGTTGGATGAAAGGAATGTGGAGTGGCTGATGCGCGACACGTGTCTAATGACCTGTTTATAACAAATGAACTATTTATCTCAATGTGAAAACATTTTCTGTTATGAATTTTGAGTTGTGTTCTTATAAGTCTGTAGAAAATACCATATGTCATTTCCAACAAGGGATTAGAGCGTATCATTATTTCTTTACTTAGTACTTGACTTTTTATTTTATAAGGTTGTAGGATGTGCGATGTAGGTCCCATTTATCAGTCTATTGTGAAAGCAGTAGTCTTCATGTGGAATTATGATGATGATGATTTTTGGTTTTTAAGCGATTTCAGAAAAGGAGGAGATTCTCAATTCGCTGGAAAATTTTATGAATGTTTACCGATTACTCGAAGACGCCTAAACCGATTTGAAAAATTCTTTTGTATTTTAATATAGATGGCAGATGAAGAGAGAGAGGGATAAGTTCTTAGTAATGCCATGAAATTTTAATATAGGCTGAAGTTTTAGTAATACGCTTGTATTAATATTTTAGACGAATATTACAGTAGCAGGATTTTTTTGCTGGATATTTAGACAGTAAGAAGAATATGAATTGAAACTTGTCATAAGTCGTTGCAAATTGATGTTGTTTATAAAACTGATGTATAGCTTTGGTAATAAATAAAAAAATGCCAGAGGCCTTTAAGTTGTTAATGATTGTTACGTTCCGACCTAACTGTAGTTAGCATCCATTTCATTAATTGGTCAATTAATCAATGACTTTTGACTGTATCTATCGACTTCCTTATTCGCAGCGTTATAGGAGAAATGTGTGAATTGTACACAATGTGGAATGTTGCGCAATACGCAGTAAAGATGTTTTGCAAGAGTTTATTAGTGCGATCTGGCGGCACGTCAATTTCGATACAATATCGCCAAACGCGAGTACGAGTGCTATCGTGACAAAACCTGATAAACGAGACACTTAATAAAATCTCCACTTAAGTGAAATCTGAGCGTCATTTTGCGCAACGAATGAGAGCAATGCTCATATGTCCGATGACCCGGCTTTTCGATTCCATGTCTAAATTATAACGACTCGTTCTTGCAATGGTCACGATACCGATCATCGTAATTATGCTCACGACACCGCAAACTTATATTTTGCTACTCGTGAATTCGTATGTAGAAGACTCTCCTCGGGAGATTTGTTTACGGCGTGCTCGGATAACATTGTTACCATTTAACAATAGTTGAGTTATTCGTGAATACCTTCGGGTGGTGGATGTTTGTTTTTCACGTTGTAGGCACTGTGAATTGTGATTTCGCTTGTTTGATGTGTGTCCGGTGAACTGAAAATCCGTTAGTTATATTGTGATGTTATATTTGATCTTTGTCATCCAAAAATATTCGATATAAACAGCTAGATGTATTATTTTTAGGTGTGATTGGAATGTTAAGAGCGCCGTGTATTAGACGTAATTTTAACCGACTTCAAAAAAAGAAACAGGTTCTCAATTCGTGTAAATCTTTGTTTTTTATGCATGTTACTGATTACTCGAAGGCGCCTGAACAGATTTGGAAAATTATTTTTATTGTTTTGAAGTGTATACTTCACAGGTGCTCCCATCAAAATTTGACTGGTGACTTCGGACCTAGAGAATAAAACTCCTCAAAATTGAGTAGGATTCCAAAGGTTCTTTATGCAATAGGTTCCGAATTAAGGTTATTAATGTAAATAATATTAGGTAATTGTTACCCGATAGACAGTGAGATGAATGACAAAACTCTCTTGAATTTACTGCCACCCTCAGGCGATAAGTGTGGGTTGCATCAGGATTAAGCGTCTATAACGTACGATGTTTATTCCAAAAGGTTTATGGTGGAAACATTAAGTTGTTTTGATTAAGTATTCTCGGAGGTACAAAGTTGAAGCGACATTTAACATCGTGACGCACGAAATGAAAGGGATCAGTGATTTTTCATTCAAAGGTCTTAATGACTCATTTGTGACAGTTTATTTCAATTTGAATGACAAATGGGATGACATTTGGAGCAAATTCAGGCTCGTTGACGGTCCAACTTGTTTTTAATGACATGAATACTAGATTTGATAAAACGTTGCTTTTTTTTAAGAAATGTTGACGAATGATTTCGTTTTACGTTTTCTAAGCATGTCTAAATATAGTGTATTCTTATATTTGATTTAATTCTGTGGCCTATTTTGTACTAATACTGCCTGATTATAATATCTTACCGTTTGACAAATGTCTACCAGACTATCGGCATACTATATATACATAAACCCAGAACGATATACTTGATACATAAAAGCATTTTGCTGCCTCGGTGGCCTAGTTGTGCTACGGTACGATAACAAAACTGAGGTCTCGGGTTCGAATTCCGGGTCGGGCAAAGTTATATTGGATTTTCCTATTTTCCAACCCAAATTTGTGGCCGATATGGCGATAGGCTCGCCCCATATCATATCGTGTGACGGAATACACAATGCGAACCGTGGGTGTCCTGGTTGTACATCTGCCTACACTTTCTCGGATGGAGGTGTGATGTTTATGTATGTAAGTATTTTGCTGTCCGCATTTCGGGCGGAGCAATTACAAATTCGTCCTTAACATTTGGTCCAGTTGTTGATTCACACCGGACAATTTTATAGATCCTGTATTTTATTGAGTTAGTTACTATTGATTTATTTGTCAGCACGCCGCAGTACAAATTGCGATGGCTGTCGATCGCGAGATGTCGGGACTGGCACACGTGATAATTGCCCGCTCATTCACTGATGCATCTGCACACATTCACAGCTTTTGTACAATCGACCGCAGTTTTATTAGTACTGTGCCTTGTTTTAGATTTTTTAAATGCATAAATAATTAAGAATTTTTGTTGCATTTATGTGGTGTGAATGGATATGAAGAGAATTTTAAAACACTTACTCTCTTTGCATTCAAGCTAGTTAATGACGAAATATATCATTAATCATTGCGGTTTAAAATATCAAAACTTCTTTTTTACCGAACTATTTGTTTAAATATTTCGGTACGATTTAACGTTTATATTTCAAACAATAACATTTACATTTTCAATTTATTCTTCTATTTTTAGATTATTTTTTTGTTTGATAAACACTCTAATTATTATATACTAGTATTATTTCAATCTCCACCTACACAGACCATTATGTACCCACCAGTACATAAAATGATCGGGACCAATATTGGCATAATGTAAACGTTATGTATGGGTATATGAGTAATTTATATAAATCACGCAGCGTTGCGACACCGCGTCACGATCGCACGAGGCGACGCGACGGATGCCCGCCGCAGCACTGTGACAATTTGCTATTAGTACTGTGCACATGACAAACAAACAAGTATTAGTAATATGTAAACAATAGGGTGGTAATTGGGGCAGGCGAAAAAGCCTGCAAGCCATGTAAAGTTAGGTTTTCGGGGTAGTTTTTGAACTGCCCTGCAGTATTATGTATCTTTTGATTTTTATACAAAAATTACATTTTGTTCGGTACTGATGTAGGGAATGATCTTTGAAGAACAGCTAGTGGCATCTTTATATGATTTATGTCCTTGATTTCTGTATTGTATTTCTTTAAAATGCAAATAGCCGTAGTGATAACGCGAAAATGAAAAAAAAAAATAGCGCATAGTAATGTTAACTTGGTGCTGCAATTCTGCAGGAAAGTATCATATTTAGTATGTTATTTGAAGGTTTCAACGATGCTGACTGTAAAATGCAAAATCGAATGGTTTCTTCCGAATCGAGGCAAATATTTACCAACAAATAAATATTGTTTGATATGCAGATTTTTGTAAAATATCTTGAGATACAGATTTTTGTAAGATATCGTGTGTGTGATTGCGCACTTATATTAAACTAATTTGCATCTTGGCCATATTAAACTAATTTGCATCTTGGCCTATGTGTACTAATCTTTAAACCTTCAGTTTATTTAACACGTCACCTCCCAAAATCGTGAGCTATAAACATCGTAGTAAGCAAAGCCCACGAACGAGAGGTATCATCTATTCCTGCCACGAAAACACTATACACGTCAACCTGGGAGGCTCTTGTGCAACTGTTCGTGTGATCCGGCCCCACAATAGCTTTTTACATTAAAGTAATGATGTTTACGGCTAAATTACCTCCCTAAATCATGCCAGCCTAATGTTTGTACGTTTGGTTAGATGTTTACTTAGTAGATTGAAGGCTAAAATGTAAACAATCAATAAATATTGTGTTTAAGTGCGCAATATTTAGACCACGAGCAGGATTTGTTACGATCCTTGAAAGCTTTGAAGCATTTCTTCCTTAGGTTTTATAATAGGTTATTTTATACATTTCACTAATGTCTAAAAGGGCCTCTTAAACAACTGGCAAATAGACATCATTTGTCTTGTTAATTTTGGTATCAGCCAACCTTGCACTGAGTACAAATATGTATATCATCTGTAGTTGACATAAAATTAGAAATAACATTTTCCTTTTCAAGGATAGACTATAACTGTAAACAAACAACAGTGTTTAATTAATTCGACAAAATTCTCAAACATCTTATAAATGTTAACAAACACCTCTATCGGTTTAATCAACTATACTTTATTAACACATCCAACAATACAAACATGGCTAATTGCATATACACAGGACGAAAAAACAACGATCAATCATTCACTACAAAAGGATTTTCCGTGACCGAGAGTCGGCAGTGGCGACGCATAAATCATTTAAAGACTTGTTAACTGAAATTATAATCTGTGCCACAATTAATTTCCTAGTGCCAGTGTACGACACCTTCGTTACAAATAAATCACGCGGTAATCCGATCTCGCTACTGTACGTCAAATGAGCTGACACAGGGGCGGGTAGTGCGGCCAACAGTACAACCAACTTGTTATCCCAGCATGTTATGTTTTTGCTTTAGTGTTGACGATAATGACAAAAATATATGTTTGTATATATAATATATTTAAGTATTGTTTACATATAAACCCTCAAATCTCAAGTTTCTATAATTTATGCGCCTACTAATTTTCACTCTGCACTATCCAAATGTCGACTGGCAGAGAATGCATTAGGCATTAAGTCCGCCTTTATACTCTGTATATAAAGTATAAATAAATAAATAATGGAGAATAACCAACTTGTAATGCCAGTGTGTGGTTGCTATTGCGTCAGTATAGAGAATAGAGATGAAAGTAACATAGGAACCATAGTTGCAAATCGTTGATGTAAAAGAATTAAATAAGTTTAAAGTTTTTACGTCAGAATATCCACCTAGAGCAGATTGATGGATCTAGATTTAAATTCTGTTATATTCAATTTAAGGATTTGAATGTACCTATATAATGGTGATTGTATAACAACTAGGGTCTAAATGAGACAGCTGGACCGGTGTCGTAAAATTATTACACAGAAAATCAACGTCAAGTAGCATCTTTGCTGGTGCATTTCATTTACTATATTTAATATTGCATATTAGGTTTATGAATTAACACATAAATGAAATGATGGTGCACTTTTCATTTCAATAACAATATGGATGTAAGCCTTATAGTGGTATAAAAGTGATATACGTGATATAAAATGGTGTTAAAAGCTAATTCCGAGTTGCATACGACAAATAAAGACAAAAATAATGGATTTTAGTATGTACACAGTGATATTAAACTGTAAACTGTCCTAACATTACGACAGTTTATTAAGTTTTACATTAAAGATGACGTTAAGTATTATATTTATTATTATTAATTCGAAAGTAATGTGTTCATTTACAAGTTGTTAAAGTTTTACTCTTATAGTCATTTCATAACCTCTGTCTGATACTTAGGCTTAATCCTAATAGATTAAGACTTGTAATATATATTTATATGTATGTCTTAACCTCCTATACTAGATGATAGAATAAGAATAATAAATTCCTTGCTTTAATTTTACCGTGAGGTATTTCATGTCTTTAATATATTTTATTATAAGTATGTATATGGAGATTCTTGAAGGAGGCCTATGTTCAACAGTGGACTTCCTGTGGCTGAAGAGAGAGAAAGAGAGATGTATAATATGTTGCGGAAAGATCAGTTGAAATTTAATAAAAATTTTGTTGCAGTCTGAAACGGAATCTTTATAGCCAATATTGTAGTGACAACAACTATGTCTATCGGAGTTTTGACAAATTCAAAGCATAGTTGCTGGTATGATTAATTATGCTGGCGTAGAAGTTAATGACTTTGCTCGCTAACCCTTATGCTCGTGTGTCACGTCGCTTGTCTCAAAGTGCAGCCGTTCACTCTTTGCATTGTGCAATCCGCGATACAAATATTATGGAAATTTAAAATGTACGTCTTGTTCCCACGTCTGGGGCGTAATGTATGCGGCGTCATGCTCGTCGCCTGTGCATTGCTTGTGCAAGTAAACGGTGTGATTATGGACTTGTCTGGTATGACGAATATTGAGGGTTTTAATTAGTTTAGTGTGGATATATAGTGAATGAAGAAAAGTATGTTTGTAATAAAAAAAAATATTTATATAGGGCTTTGCTGTAGCTAATTTTGAAGGCTGTGAATGAGTCGGTTTTAGCGGGGGAAATTACATACTTACATAAAAACCACGTCTTTTTCCCAGAAGGGGTAGGCAGAGGTGCAGCTAGGACACTCACATTTCGCCTTACGTGTTCCGTTCCATGATAGTAGGCGAGCCTATCGCCGCCATATCGTTCACAAATTCCTGACACCAGGCTGATAATGAATAGAAAAATCCAATATCACTTTGCCCGACCCGGGATTCGAACCCGAGACCTCAGTTTTATAATCATACCGTAGTACAACTACGCCACCGAGGCAGGCACAGAAAATCACAGTTACTTGCAAGATTTAATAAATAACCATGAAACCTCCTTATGTAAAAAAATGAGTAATCTAACGCAATTGAACGCGGATCAACTACAGCTAACTTCGAATAAGCTTCTAGTTTTTCTGCTTTAATTTAAGGACTTAAAAACCATCATGGCAGATTAAGATCGTTGAGCCGTGTAAGTGCGTAGTCTCGTGCTGTTTCTAATGTACAGTTTGCGTCCAGTCATGGTGTGGTGACGTCTTTATAGAAACGTTTTTTTGTTAAATAAACTTGGCTCACACTAATTCGCTTTTTACTGGTTAGTTTTTCTAAAAAAATGTGGCTCATTGGTGGAATTAAAAGAGCCTGGTAGCCTGTTGGTCATGAGCCAGACTCGGCTACTAACATATTTACAGTGGTCGCGGGTTCAAATCCCAGCGCAAACCTCTCACTTTCCGAGTCATGTGTAATGACAGTCAATCATCACGCACTATAACGGTGAAGGGAAACATCGAGAGGAAAGCGCAAAAATAATTTATTTACTTTTTTATTTATTACGTTTTTGAGTCAGGGAAATCCATAATCGCATATAATTTATAGTAATTAAATAAGGCATTTCCTATTACTCAACGCAGATGCACCAGACCGCGGAACAAAAGAAACATATTTTATTCTTATTTGTACGTATTTGCTCCCTTTCACTGCAGTGTAATTAAATTTTAAAAAACACGTGACTTCAAAAAGGTATCGCGGTATCATGTAACTTTTCAATCCGGCTTTCTAAATGACACGCTGTTGGATTCTTATTTAATCACATATATATAGATATATTTTGTAATATGAAAAAATTGTAAATTCGCATTAATTTATTCAATCCAATCCATCAGTCAAAGAAGTCCACTACTGAACATAGGCCTCTCCCAATGATTTCCACACATTAATGTATTAATCAAATATATTTTTTGTAATGTTAAAAATTGGTAAATACGTTTTAATATATTATTTACAATCATACCTAAGTATGACAGTTATAAGTTAAGGGGTACTCTGGTAATTTTCTACATTGATAAATCTACATAAAAATGTACACGTTGACTTCGCCATAGAATGACAGAAGGTTAATTATAAAAAACATTACAAATTTTTATTTTATCCGTATGTATGTCTATTTACCTAATTTCAGTCCATGATCAATTCAAAGGACTACATACATACATAATTAACTATCCTGGAATTATAACAGTCTAAGAAAATCCGATGTCGGTTAAATAAGGTTGTAACAATGACAAGTTTACTGCGACTCACCCGTGAACCTATTGAGATATCCTCGTAAACTTTATAGAACCATATCCCATCCATAAAATAATTTAATTACGGAGATTGTTCAGACTGTGTAGTGTGTTTCGCTTGATTGATTTGTTTTAAACATTTATAAGATTAAGTATAATAGGGTTTTATATGCAATCTAAAATACTATATTGTATATGAGTATTTTTGTATACTATTTTCGTTCTAGATGTCTACTGGTATTATCAATTATAAGTAGGCACTATTCAACCCGAGTTTAGAGCACTTTGGTGAATTAAAAAAAATATTTTCAATAGCTGTAACAAATAATTCCTTATTCAAAGAATATAATAATATGTAAAATTAATAAACGTTTTATTTTATAAATTCCAAAATTTCCATCCTATATTCAGTCAAATCAAAATTGTGCGTATTCATTTTTTTGTATTCCAAATTTGAAGTAAAAAAAAGCATACTTCTCCGGCGCATATCTGTGGATAAATTATTTTATATTCTAAATTTAAAATTAATAGTCTATGACTCACCGGTGCATATTCCGCGCATATGTCGATTGAGTTGACGAAGTCGCACACGTCGTCCACGGTCCAAACGGAGAGCCGTGCCCGAGCCTCCGCGCACAGGCACTCTCCGCGCCCCTCGCCCCGCTCTACGCGATCAAAATAATTGAATTAAATAGATAAAGTAAAGAAAAGTATGGACGGTAACAGAAGGAAATAGGGACAAATGGAAATAGTTGAGGGGGACTTTTGCCCAGCAGTGGGACAATATAGGTTCATAAAAAAAATAGATAACGTGATTTCATTAATGGATTTCGTAGACTGTGTTTCAGTTTGTGTAATTTTGTGTATTACAGGTTTTGTGATGTTGCAAATTGTTTTGCATTTTGAAGGTTGGGTGCCTACTTGTTGTATTTTTGTAATAAGAGACTTTTCCTATTTAAGTTTTATTTTAGAACTTATTTAAGTTATTTAAGGCAGGAAGAGTAAAAGAAAGAATATTTCATGAAATAGTTAGTTAGCTTAATTCTTTAAGCTTTCAAGTCAATTCTTTACTTCAATTATTACTCATACACGTTAGATTAAATACATTTAATTAATACGAAATGTTCTAAATTCAAACGTCTCCTAGGGTTGTCAGTCACGTACCGTCATTAGAAATCCTGTCTCTCTCGTCGCTGTCGCTCCTGGTGCTAGGGCTGGCAGACAACCTGGCGCGCTTGGCGGCGCTCTCACCCGCTGCTGACAGATCGAGTGGAGAGTGTTCAGTGGGGTTGCCAGCGCCGACCCGCTTGCGTCGCGATCTGCCACCCCTACCCACCCGCGATATCGCTAGCAGCGCCTGTGGTAGAGATATAGTCTTAGTTATTATGAAAGTGGGCAGATTTTTAGTTATCGTAAATGTTTTTTTTGCTTGCTTTGCTTTTTTAGCTTGAAATAATAAGAATACTATATCTGGTGTAAGATACAGTGTCGACTAAACAGAGTTTACGTTGGAAGATAAAAAAGAGCTCGTTATTTGATATAATTGTAAGCAATTGCTCATGCGGCAGATTTATTTGTTAATTTTTATTGCAGAATTTAATTGATTATTATTTTTGTCCTTATACTCTTGGTACGTTTTCTGCAGAGTTATATTTACATACATATATAAATATCACGCATTTATCCCAGAAGGGGCAGGCAGAGGTGCAACCAGGACACCCACGTTTCGCCTTGTGTATTTCGTATACGATGTGATAGGGGGCTAGCCTATCGCCATATCGGGCACAAATTCCTGACTGCCGATTGATAGTGAATAGAAAAATCCAATGTCACTTTCCGTCCTTTTTAACTCCGCCAACCCGCACTATGCCAGCGTGGTGGACTATATGGCCTAACCACTCTCAATCGATTCTCTCGATTGTAGAGTAGGCCCGTGCCCAGCAGTGGGACGTATATGGGCTGCTAAAAAAAATGTCACTTTGCTCGATCCGGGATTCGAACCCGAGACCTCAGCTTTGTAATCGTACCGTAGTATGACTACGCCACCGAAGCAGTCTATCTGTTATATATTTATTTTCTTCGGATTTTATCAATCGGAATTTAAATTTAGGTAATTTTGTCGTTAATTTTAATCCTAATTATTGTTATTAATGAAAGTGTGTTTTAAGTAAAATTAAGAAGGAGAAAGTAAGGTACCTGAGAATTTTAACGACGCTCAATTAAGGGCTCAGAGGTGTCAGATGAATTTATACCTCAGTTTGTATATACTTTGTATCGAATTAATGACACGATTAAATCGCCAATTAACTCATTTAGTAATTGTATTCAAGGACTAATGGCATCATATGATATCGTCAGAGGCTCAGTGATTTTGCCAGAGGTATCTCTACGTCACAAACTCTTTTTCACACTTAATGTTACTATTTTCAATAACCGTCAAAGCATTTTCTACTCCATATGGTTTATAAGTTTTTGTGATTGGTAGTAAATAAATAAATACATACACTTAATAGTCACATACATAACCCCAAACACTAAGATCGAGCCTTGTGTCGTGGGTATCAGGAACTACGAGAATTTTCGATCTCACAAACACCCAGACCCGAAACAAATACTTGTGGTTCACACAAACATTTGTCTCGGTACGGGGGTCGAACCCGCGGCTTAACGTGACAACAGAAGTGGAACAAATTAGTTAACATCATGTTTTCAAGTCGGTTTATTGCATCTACTAATAAGGATCTTAGAGGCTTAGCCTATAAATATTCAAAAAATCATAACCCAGGCTTCAAAATCCGCCCACAAAATGTTTTAAAACTCAATTACGAGTTGAGTAAACAGAAAGCCATATCAGGTCTAACTGAGCATCTATCATAGCGTATCGTCACGCTAGCGGCGCGGGTCAGGCAGCAATCTATCTTTTTAATTGCTTGTAAAAAGGTGAATGCAGAAGCGTGCGCGCCACGTTCCTTGTAATGACGGCTCGTTGTAGCTTGGTATTGTTAAGGGGCTTTATTGTTTAATTTTAGTTATTTGTTCGCGGTTTTATGTGTCAATATTATTATAGTTATTTAGAGCAAAGTTTGTTTTGTGGAATTATGATTTTTCGCTACACAATTACGAAAAAATTGTCTCGATATGAAGTCCCTAAAGTTTTAATTTGAAATCAGTACTGCGACTTAGATGTCAACAATAAATTTTCTCTTTCATTTTACAAGAGTTTTTAATCGACAGTGACTTTTCTATGGATTAAGATTACCCTAAACCCTAAAAAAATATCCCTGCTTATAATTATATTTCATAGGCCGTCATGCTCATTATTAGTTTCTCTCCCCCAGCGAGATTAGACACGTCATAACGGGTGTGTTGCACCGGTGTTATTGTTTTAATTTCCGTCGAGCTCGGCGCGTGCCCACTCCAATTAGAACCGCTCCACTTGCCACCACCTACCACTTACCACCGGCCGGCAGACCGCGCTGCTAGCCCGACATCACCGTATTTTATACTAGATGGGATAGTTTGCGAGTTTTGATAAATTTGATTTTAAATTGCTTGATTTAATTAAATTACAACACGGACTGTGTTGGTATGAGTTAGTACAATTAGTTCTGATCTGATTTGATGAAGTTCGCTTTGAATGGCTGAGTATTATGAGTTTTTAAAATGCATTATATTACAAATACGTTCATTTTAAACTTTTTTTTAATTTACATAATATCTATGGGCGGGCTATATGTTATATTTGAAATAATATTACTCGTAGTAGATAAAAATAATATTTTCGAAATGGTTCAGCAAACTTGATTTTGGCCCAAGAGTATAGGTGCTCTACATTTTT
Organism: Theretra japonica; assembly: GCA_033459515.1. Taxonomy (NCBI): domain Eukaryota; kingdom Metazoa; phylum Arthropoda; class Insecta; order Lepidoptera; family Sphingidae; genus Theretra; species Theretra japonica. Next base: position 10,178,245 of record CM065934.1, read on the forward strand.
TTATGTTTAAAAATGAAAAATAATATGCGCAATTGCCACGTCCAACCTCAATGCATTTATACGCATACCACAATACCTTTCAAGAGCAATTTCAATAAATCGCCACGATTATGTCGGCATAACTTCACGCTCCGTTCCCTTCCTGTTCGAAAGGAAGTGTAAAGGTTACCTCACCGCAGGAAACACTTGAGGGATTAGGGGCCGCAGATGCGCGCCGACAAAATACACGATATGAAAATTTAACCAAAGCCGTGAACTATGAAACCGTAATTAAAACGGGAAGGTCAGTGAGCACACTATGTGTAATTAATATGAATTTTAATGTGTTCTTTTGAAACGAAAAGTCAGCTGAGCGTAAAATTTAAGGGGCAGTGGCCTTGGTTGTGAAGTAATGATTCTGAAGTAGCTCATATCTCGATCCCCGTGAGTTACCTAATGCTTATATTACAATAACAATGCCTAATGAACATTCATTATTATGATTTGTGACTGGCTCACGTCGGATTTTCGGTGAAAATGGATTTATAAGCTACATTTAGACTAATTTGTTGCATGTGTGTAGAGTTAAAATTTTTGCAATTAATTTTAGAGGTTTTTCTTTTGTTTTTGTGACGGCTATTCATGTTTCAATTAATATTTGACGGAAAAATACCGTAGCAATAAAAATTAAACAAATAAAAAGACTTACATTTCTTTGTTATAATAAATAATTGTTATTTGCAGTTCTTTGGTTATCGTATGTTTTAGGATTCTATTTTATTCTCGAAAAAAAAAACGAAGCATTGAGTTATTTCTATGTTAATTTAAAATTAACTAAACATGAGAGCATTAAACGTTACATTTCATCTTTAGTTTTTGATACCGGAACTTTTTAAAAACGCATAACCTCTTTGGAACATTACAACAAAAATCTTGCAAAACCTTTTTGGAACACAAAAGAAAAAAGAAAACATACCTTAGTGGAGCTCATGTCGAGCATGACGGGGAAGGCGGGGAGCCGCGGCGGGCCGCCCTGCTGCTTGGCCAGCTTGGTGAATAGCCCACCGAGTGGGGTGTCGGTGACGTCAGCGTGGGCCGGCGCCGTCGCGCGCGCCTCCACGCCGAAACCATTCATACGGTGGAAGTAACTGCGGGAAATGATCAAGATTAGCAATATGACGCAAAATATATAAATAATAAAGATTTTCAAAATCCTCAACGTAATGTACTTAGATTATCGTGAGATCAAGATCTCGGATTGTGTTTTAATACACATTTTTCCTGTAAATCCCCTAAAGTAGAAAATTGGTATAATTAATTTCACAGTTCCGATGTTGTCTGGCTTACCAGCAATTGGACGAGCATTTTTTTCTGAATCACACAGATTCATCAGATAGTTAATTATTATGGTCGTTACTTTGCATTAATTTACATATGAAAATACACATAATATTTACGCAGTTAGTTTTGACCTTGCACCTGTATTCCCATAAGCGGTGATCACCGTTCCTCGATTACTCATTATACCAGCATTAATATGTGTAAACACTTAAACATACAAGATTTATTGAAACTCAAATCCCTGACGTGATATATGTGACTTCATAATTAGGACATAAATTACTTTCACATTATATTAATTTGAAATAATAAATCACATCATCGATATAATAATCTTTTATGCGATACAATTCGATACTATTGGCGGATAGTTTTGCTCACATTTAAGTCGTTTGTGTCACTTAAAATATTTATGACAGATTATAAAGACGGAGTGTATGCGTGCAGTGGCAATAATTAAAACAAAGGTCACCGACCGTTTTTCGACAGATGAGCAATTCATTAATATAACATAAGTTCACGCGGAGAGCATCGGTTCTCACGAATCATGTAAATTTGTCGACTAAACGTAAGTTATCGAATCGATTAATATGCTAATTGGTTTGGGCATCACTAGTCTGTCGGTCGGTGAACCCCGGGTCGCATGGTATTGTGACATGGACCGTGTGAAAAATGTACTGACGGGACTTTTGGAAATTGGGACTTCATACGAATTTATGCCGATGTTCCTGGGAGAATGATACACGCTGCACCGACCGAGATAAGGTATCTAAATTTCACTCAAACGTAACTAATACGTACATAAATTGCTTCATACGACTGTCGTATTTGTTTATGTTTATTTACTATTTTTACTGGACGTAAAGCTGGATTTAATGGCTGTGGGGTTATCTATCAACCGAACCTAGAGATTTAAGAGTTCAAAATTAATTGTAAAGTGAATTTTTGTATGATAGAAAAATAAATGTAACTTAAATTAGCTATGGGAACGTACCAGCGTACGTCTTACCTGAATCCTTCAAATATTTATATCCAAACAGATTATCGCCACTTAAACTCATTATGCATTGCTCTTGTCACCACGAATTAAGAGTTAAAGCCCCATTTACACGGGGAAAGTTTCTCGCCTCAAAGATACGATTTTAGTAAGGATATAAAAAAGTTGCATCGTGTAAACATTGTCAGAACGAGATTATCTTACAGCGGTTATGTCATGCGATAATGGCATACGATTCTCGCCACGAGAAACTCTCCCTGTGTAAATGGCGCTAAGTCTCTTAATGATCTGCTCTCTTAATCTCTAACTACAATGACCTTCAAACAATACTACAATACTTTGACAATTATAGATATATATATCAGCCTCCGTGGTGCAGTTGGTAGGACGCCGACTGTGAAATGTGAGGCCGCGGGTTCGATCCCCGCACCGAGACAAATGTTTGTGTGAACCACAGGTATTTGTTTCGGGTCTGGGTGTTTGTCATACCGAAAAGTCTCTCGTAACCTGATAACCACGACACAAGAGGTAGGAACTATGTATCTGACTGTTAGGTGTGTATATTTATTTACTTTTAGATAACCCTTTGCTTTAGAGAAACCTACCATCTATTTCAATCAGGTAAAGTTTTTGAGTGAAAAGTGTAGTTCTACTACGCGTTTATTTCTAAACGGAATATCAAAATGCTACCGTAGGACTTCTATGTAGCGTCAGAGGCGTGCAAAATGCGCTTCAAAGAATCGTGAGAACTTTGACATTTTACTATGGATAATCGTGATTCAGGCAAATATTGCCTTCGAAAGTTGTGAACTCTTGAAGAGTTAAAGATGCGTCGGTCGAATCGACCCATCTAAATAATATGAAGGCCCCTTTTCGACAATTTGAAGACATCCATAGGGTTAAAGTCTATGTATGTGGTATGCAACCCGGTTTTGGAGCAACCGGATTCGATTTTATCGCGGAAGCGTTTGACGGGTTAAGGTTGAAATGACACAGATTATCAACAGATATTTTTGCGAGATGGCGTGCGTGTATCTGTGTGAAAATTAAGGCTTTGCTAGGAATTATGGTGAAGGGTATAAAATAAGGCTAATACAACGCTCGAAAGAAAATTAATGTTTAATATTGCATTTTAAATTGCAGAAATATTTTAATCTTTATTTTTTCTCAGATTTGTTTTGTCTTTAAAAGTTTTCACCCATAGCATCATAGGTGCTGGTAATTTTGAATGTGGGTGATTCATAGTATATTAGATAATTGGTTCGCCTAACACCTAATGTCACAAAGGAGTGTTATGTAGTAACGCTTGAAAACGACTAGTAAATTTTTGTGTGAGGGTGTTTTATATATTTGACAGTAAATTTAACACCCACACCGAGTAATACCTCAGGTGTTGCTGATCTTTATAGGCTCCGCTGCTGACCATTAGGCGTGCGTAAGCTGGTTTGCCTCCTTATTGGTAAAAAAATTATTACAAATACTGATCATTGATGACCATAAAAAAATCAAGGAACAAAGCATACTCGTTATTAGTGTGGGTGTTGTATCTAGCGGCGAGCGAGCGCATGATGTCGGAGTAGTTGCGCGGCGGGTGCGCAGGCGCGGGCTGCGGCGCCGCGTGCGGGCTGCCGCGCTCGGGCGGCGTGCCCGGGTATGACGACGTCGACGGCGTCACGCTGCGGGACCTGAGGGTAGAAAAATATTGTGAGAACTATTGCAATCGCCTTTTGTGTTACACAAAATTTACGACAAAGGCAAGGAAATCTTTAAACTATGTTATCACCTAATCGATTCCCTAGCAGGCAAGTTTAATAAAAAAAATTGCCGCTATACTGGCAGTTCCTTTAAAATTCTCTCTAAGATTTAGATATTGAACTAAATAAACCTTTAAATTAACTGAACGTCATACTCAGAAACAATCCTTCAAACATTTTATACAACAATTAGTATTTTTTTTTATTTCACTTTTCATTTTCTTTAATTAGTCAGTATAAAAACTTGATTTTTAGTTAGTACCTGGATGCGTTGGAGTCGTGCGGGCTGAGCCGCTCGCTCTTGACGTGGTGCGCGGGGGCCGCGGGGGCCGGCGTCGGCGTCGGCGCATGCGCAGGCGACGCCGCCGCATCGCGTGCGCAGCGCTGCGCCGCGCCACCGCCGCCGCCTTCACCTGGGATAACAAAATACATTAAAATAAACTTCAAAAAATACTTGAGATGATTATGGTCGGAATCTCAAATCGGAAATTTTGCTTTGTGTAATTTTTGGTGAAATAAAACTTAAAGTTGCTTGATACTGCCCAGCATCGTAAAAGGCTTGCTTCATATATTACATCTTGGGACGAAATTAAGCTTGAGGAACTAAGGAACTTTGTGCCAAACCCTACGGGGTTAGTAGCGAGTGGTTCCTGTCTCAAAATTGATAAAGAAAGAGGTATAAACAAACGAGGAGAAAATAAGAGTAGTATCGGTAATCTTACTGAAGGTACAAAGCTACTTAACGTTTGTATTCTATGACATATCGATAACAATTCCCACTCCCTGTCTAATTTCAAATTCTGCGAATATCATACTCGATATCATAACCGAACAATTATCTAAATCCGTTTAATTTAAAATTTAATACAATCGGTAAAACTTGATTCCGCACTTGAATTAATTCGCGTATATGTTTAAAGTATCATAACAACAATTAGTACGGGGCGTGCTGGCCAGGCGTGCAGAATCCGGTTGTCACAGATGGACTCGAGTTTGTAATACGTAGTAAATTACTCGTGTGTGGATCTGGATTCTGCATGTGTATTTGATTTTATAGGACATTTTGTTTCTAGAAATATTTCAAATCTGTTTTTTTTTTCAGGTAAGATTACAATGCGTACAATTAGAACTGTATGTACGCATGTATGTATGTTTAGGTACAAATTTTATGAGATATATTTATTTGTTCAACTTTACATAAGTGCAGATGTAATTCAATGTATTTCAAAGTTTATTTTCATTGCGATTATTTCAAAGTCTGTGCACACAGCTAAATTTATCAAAACAAAATCTACGCTCCCGCAAAAATATTCCAAAGATTTCCAAAGAAATCACTACGGAACCCAGGCAAAGTCATCAGTCACCAACACGACCTCCAAGGCATCTCGACGATACGATCAGTCGGCGCGTGTGAAGTGCGGCGGCCGGCCAAAATTCACGAAGCTCTGGCAATCGTCGCGAGCGATCTCCGGATTAATGAGGGCCAAGGTGTGAAGTGTTTCGTGGTAAGTTGGCAACACCTGTGCTATTAATAATCCTAAGCCAGTAGCTTGGGAAGTGCTACCGTTTTTTTGTAACAGGTTGTTTCTAGAAATGTGACGTGTTTAGGTCGTTGGGGTCGTCATATAGTTTTGGAGTAGCAGAAAAACAGCTTATGGGTTTGTAGGAATTTTTAGTAGCCCTAGTTGGTCGGAGAATGTGGGGGCAATTTTGTGTAGGACATTAACTTTTTCCTATAATTCGACTTAAAACTTACGCCGTCTATTACGAGTAGAGAGAACAAATAGGACGTAAATAAGTGGTTAACATCTATATTTGTACAATTTTTTTTTTGTTTTAATTTTTGCGTCTGGCGACTGTAACAAAAATGTATTTTATTAAAATCCTTCGGAAGTTAATTATGGAATGTCAAAATCAATGTTTAGTTTTCATTAACACTACCGATGATAAGTCTAATAGAGCACATAGTTAGTTACAACTAAAACATCAATGTCAAAATCCAAATTAGACTAAACAGCGATAACTTAATTTGAAACCAAACAATGGATGACGTAAGGGGCCATCACGAGTTCACAATAAAAAATATAGCTGTGACATTATTAAAGCGATCTGCCCACGCCTGACCGGGTGATCGAATGTTGGCCGTATCGATCACATCTCGTCGGTGCTGGCGACACGCCTACTATGCCCAGACACCTTATATTCGGTTTGGTTTGTTTATCGTGATATAGTTTTTATTAAGTTGTCTGTCGTTTAATGGTATAAGCGAAGTGTCAGATTTTAGGTAGAGTTTCCTGATTGGGCAATTCAAATATGTTCGAATTGACAGCATCCGTGGCTTGGTTAGTTAACAATCAGGTTGTGAAATGGTAGGATGTAATTCAATTTCTGCACCGAAACAAATGATTACGTGACTACTATACGTTGGTGTTTTCTAGTCTGGGTTTTGAAGGGCCTAATATCTGTAGTTTCTTATGTTTACCTTCGACAAAAGAGTTATATTTCAATTTGGGATCAGGAGTTTTTTTTTCATATTTAATTATAAATCATATACATCTCAACGCTAAAGTTTACGTCCCAAGTAAATTCCTCACATAACATGAAAACAAGACATCAAATAAACCACTAACATGAGAGCAACGTGGACATTTTCATGAAAATATTTAAAACACATACAATATTTTCATTATACAAACCTGTCATCTGACATTCGCGCTGTCAGTGCTGCCAACATAAATCAGAATGATATGTCGTGTGACCAAGGCAGTTAGTTGTCACAGCCACATGTCACCTGTTCCGTCCGGGTAACTTTATACCACTTTTTTCCACTCAGTTTTATGTGAATTGTGACCGATGATAATTTTAATGTTATTATTTAATTTACATTAAGTTTATATACGCGATGAGCCGATAAGAGGTGTAATATGCTCGGATGTTTTATTCTGTTTGTGGTTGTGTTATTTATTTAATGTTTGGGAATTAAAACGAGTCCGCCATGTTTATTGGTGTTGGGTTTTTATTTTCCAATTAATCCGTCAATTTGTGATGATTTTCTGTTATAATATGTGTTTAATTTTTTTTAGTAATGTTACTATTATTATATGATTTTCTTAATGTTTGGAAATCTATCATCATTGGATAGGTGTTTTTAAACAAAATCATGTTATTGAGCATCTCTAAGTGACCTCTAAGTAAGGAATAAACATACGTTTAAAACTTCACAATATGTGAAGATGGGAATTAAAGTAATGTACAACAATCTACCAAATAGAACCATATTACGCCAATAAAAATCAGTTTAAAAATGGAAAACCCATTGTAATAATCCAGCTAATTTATATACGAGCGGGTGGGCCAGGTTCTATTGAAGAAATTATTATAAATTGATATGTATTGTGTACACAATGACGACACGGCACGTGGGCGAGCGGAATGATTTTATTTCTTGTAAACGATGTAGGGCCACATTGATAACACGGCTTGTGGACCACAGACGTTGAATTCTAAAGGATTTGGGGAATGGAGTAGGCAGCGGCCTACGCTAGTGACGGATTTGTGATATCTGTCAAAAGTTTTAAATTTATATGCATCGTTTGTTTTGATTTTTTTTGAGTTATTTTGCATAATATTACTGTGTTCAATGGTGATTATTCAAGACATTGTGTTATATAGATCATCCATATTTCGCTGTTTATTACACATAATTTAAAAGAGAACGATGTAATTTTAATGCACGGCACAAATTCTAGTAGGTACCGGGCAAATGACGACATTTTTAGAACCGAAAATTCATGCAAAGTAGATTGTCCTACCTGAGAATCGAAGTCCCTAATCCGGGGCTTAAAGGCTGTATATTATGCTGACACACAAGGCGACTTATAACCTTATTACTTACACGTATTTACAGTTTTACATTACAAATTATGTTTTCACACAGCTCAATAAATTCTTATACCTGTTTGGTTTGATCGACTTGGAAATCAGAAATGACATATACGGGCGTTTTAATCGCTAGTTATAAAACCTTTTTTGTCCAGTGAAACCGGTCTTCCGATCAGGTTCGTATAAATGTTAAATTTTTGCAGGAAACGACGTTGTGTTGGCCGTTTCCGGCGCCGGATGTTTAGGGGTCACATAATATTTTACAGTTATGATTTAGGAGAGACTGTGTCATTAAATGTAGTGTTAGTATTGATTTTTGTTATGAATGAAGTGACTGCTTCGATGGCGCAGTTATACTACAGTATGATTATATAGCTGAGGTTTCGAGTTCAAACCCCGGGTCGGGCATAATGATATTAGATTTTTCGATTCATTATCAGCCCGGAGTCACGAATTTTTGCTTGATATGGTGAAAGGCTCGCCCCCTATCACATCATCATCATCAGCCTTTTATTATCCACTGCTGTACATAGGCCTATGTCTGTGTGTATGGAATGATTACTCCATTCTTAATAATTATTTATTGTTATGGTGTAGCTAAATGATAGCACTTTACTGTCTGCCGCGTTGTCTTAGTAACATAATATGGGATCTTAAGAGCGTATATGAAAGTCCGTCACACTTCTGTGAAGTCAGCCTACATGTTTCCCCAGATCGATCGATCAATCCAACAGGTCAATGTGAAGAACCTTGGGGGAGGCCTATGTTCAGCAGCGGACTTCCCGTGGCTGAAGAGAGAGTGAGAGAGAGAGAGAAAGAGAGGTCGATAAAAACATATACGATAAAATAGTTAAGCAATTTTATTTATCTACGTTTACGTCACAGTGATTTTAAAGTCCTAATTCCTTAAACCTTCGTAGCTTTATCATGATTAAGTTATCGATGCAGATGTTGCAATGAATCTTGTTCGCTCTCGGTGCATGCTCGGGACAGATGTGCTTGATAGCGCTGACAGCTTGTGTGAATTCACTTACATGTAGATGTTTTAGTGATTTACAGAACACTTGTGTAGTGTAGAATTGGATCGTAGTTATAATATTTAAACATCCTACTGTACTGTATCAGTATTCGTATCATATCGTACCATATCATATCCATATACGTCCCACTGCAGGGCACGGGCCTCCTCTGCAATTGAGAGTACGATTGAGAGTGGTTAAGCGATAGTACACCACCCTGGCCTAGTGCGGGTTGGCGGACTTTTACATACCATAGAAACGTATACAAAAATATCCTAAGATAGAAAATATAAAACCAGTAAATTGTTATTTAGGTATGACTATTTTTAATTTTGGTAATAAAACTAGTTTATGAAATTAAAATATTAATAGAACCAAAATGTTGATAGGATCATTTACATTTTATGTGTTTTTATTAACATTATTCATTTAAAGTTTTAAAACAAATTCAAATTATCTCATAAAATTGGGAAAATTCCTTGCACATACATATATGTATTTTATAATCCATCGAAACGAAAACCTTTCTTTTTGAAGGCGCTTTAAAAACATCATTTGCAATTCAACATACATGTACATATTATTAATTTGTTAGTTGTAAATACAAGTTTGCTAATAAAACTCAGAAGGCTTGTATTAACCTCGGGCTGTGACGTTACACCTACATTGTTCGTGACAAGGGGTTTGACGCCTGAGTATGTGGACGTGGACTAAGTTATGGGAGAAAGCGGTGATTGATAAATTTTGATGTCTTTGACGGCGAGGAAGTCTTTAAAAGTCAAGGGATAGGATACGGCGAGAATTTGGTGTCGTATGAAATATTAAGGCACATTTCATTTCTTCACATAATAATAGTTGAATCGATGCTCTCATCTTCATCATCATGTTTCTTGCAACGTGAAACTTTTTGTAAATGTTTTGCTATACGTGGCAATCGATTTATTGAACTTAATTTTAGCTCCTAACCAGTCGCTCATCCCTTACACTACTCGCTAAGGTCAGCAGCGTCAAACAAAATACCGTTGCGGCCGACCCGAATGGGCGGCACGTCCGCCAAACAGAGTGGCTAAGTGATCAGTGCGTTTACATACGACACATGTACGTGATGCCGACGATGGTACCTACTCGGAGGACACGGCAGCGCGCCCGCCAAGTCCACCTCATTTAGGCTTGTTTTTTGTAGTATATTGCGAGAAGTTCTGACTTCATTTTAGAAGTTGTTTTATTTGCAAAAAGATTTTAAGTAAAATTAACATTTTAATGACGTATGTTCCTTATGTTTTATTCTTATATTTCTCATAAAAGACATCTTGTTTCTGTTTAATAGCGCATTGAGTGACTCGTTGAATAACGTGCGTATATTCCTGGATATATTAAACTTTAATTTAGTATTGATTTGTGAAATACAATCAGCTCTCGTCAAGAAATCGCCTATAAAAAAAACTTTATAGTTCTCATAAACGCGTAACCGAATATCTTTAATACCACACAACTACAAACAAGTTTTGACCCTACGTATATTTACCCGTAGAAATACCAAACACAGGTCAAATATTGACTCTGCTAATGACATATACTGATAATTGAAGTGAACTATTAATTACCGAAATATGTGGTAGTACAGCACAAACAGAGAGCATTGTCAGGGTCGATGGATGAACCGCACACCTGTGTTGAGACCGGCAATGACGGGTCAGAAGCTTAGAACGCGGCGTTTAGCATAGTGATGTTAGATGGTGTCCTAAGTTGTATCAAATTATCGATTAATTTTTAAAAACAAGGATTTTTAAGTTTATTTAATTTATTGTGGATACGAAGCTTTAAAACGATATTGTTTGAATTGTATAGGCTTTATTACTCTTGGTTCATTTGTTATTCAAGTGCTTTAATTATTTTGAAGATAATATTTTCGAAAATTAAATTTGTTTCATACTTTCCAGCTGTTTTAAGGAATTTTTATCTTCAATTTCAGGTACTATACCCCACAAAATAACATCTAATATCGCAGCTACATACGACCGGCTGTTGCATCGGAGGGGCTTATTAAGTAGACCAACAGAGCTGTGGAATTGTTTGTGGAGCGGGCTCGACACGCGCCTGCGCGCAAACACGCCGGCCCCCCGCGAGATTACACGGGTGGCCTATAACTCATAAAAAGATTTGGAGGAGACGAATTAAAAAATATTATGTTTTATACGAACTGTCCTATTTTTGTTAGTGTATAATTCATGCATCCAAAAAAACCTGAAAAATTTGGGTAGAATTGACAATAATTCAATTTTAATTAGGCGTTTACTAACCTTTCTAATTTAACAAAATGGCCTACACATAACATACCTAATACACGTAAATTCGTTATTTATCGCAGGCCAGCAAAAAGACTTCAACGCATTATGTCTGAAGTGCACGCTATATGGCTTACAAAAACAGCAAAATCTCCTCACAATTCAACTCTTAAATACAGAAGTACTGTATTCAGCTATGAGCCTATACTTACAAATATCGACCTTTCTAACCGACTAGACAAGCCCAAGCAACCATCAAACCCTTCGAGGTCCGCCGTCGCAGGTGGCTAGTGTGTCAACACAAACATGGTCTGTTTGCGCGGCCGGACTGCGGGCAAATAGTACTTACGGTTAGTTACTCAGAGGAGCCACGGTACACCATTGTTTTTGTTTGAATTCAAGGGAATTGTTTGGAGTTTGTTTTGATTGTGCTGTGGTTTGGGTGTAGTTTAATTTTGTAATCATTGGTAAGTTTTTGGAGTGTCAAATAATAAATTAAAAGGCGGAAGATTGATAAACAGATGTGATTATCAAGCAGTAATTCTTTGGCAACCTCCGTGGCGCTGTTGGTTAGACACTATATGGAACGAGAGGCCCCGGGTTCGATCATACAAAATTTTTTTTTGTATGATTTACAGGTATTTGTTTCAGGACGGGTTGTTTGTGAAAGCGAACAGTTTTTCTTAGTTTCTGATACCCACGGCACAAGACTCGATCTTAGTAGAGGGTCAGGCCCTATGTATGTGGCAGTTGGGTGTATTTATTTACTATTATTTTATGAGTTAATCCATATTCCGCATAAATATTTGGAAATTGTCCAAAGGCAGTATGAGTTAATTTCAGATTGATCGACTACTTACTACGACGTTTTGCAGTCTCAACAAGCTGAAGTAATTTTTTGCACTTAGTCGATTTAAAAGCCTGAAATAAATTAAGCTAAATAAAAGCTAAATTAGCTATTAAAAGCTTTCATCGATCGATTCCTCTTTTAATAGCTATACATCGAAACAAAACCCTACCACAATGAATAAACATAGACATAATTAAAATAAATAAATACAGAGAAGTCGTAAAATAAAATTTAAATACAAAGTGATCGGTGTGAAATTGTCAACATAGCGTCAAACACGTCGGATGCGTGTTCAAGTTGTTACATGTTTCAAGTTTATTTTTACGATGCCCTAAACTTTGTTTAACACTCAGCCGAAACAATGAGTTGTTAGTTGACAGGGACTAATGTTGGAGGTAATTAATTGAAGTACGTTTTTGTTTTTTTTAAGAACAAAAATAAACGAGACAAGTTCACTGGGAAAATCTTTGAGAGGGATGTTTCATTTTTAAGGATTGTTAACAATGTTAGCAGCTTATCGTATTTAATAATTAAGTACTGCGATTTGTGTGTGTAGATTGATGATTCACATTCGGAGTTCATATTTGATAATTTTATTAACTTAATTTTATAAAATTGCCATCTTTGAGTAAACTCACTCTTTAACAACCTATTTTTGGTAACCTAATGCGATCGGTGTTAAAATTTTAATTTCCTGACATTTATAACTCTAAATAAATTGGATTATTTTTCATATGAACTGATTTCAATGGGGCTGTTCTTTCTGCAATATTAATAAAAAAGTAAACAACTAGGCAATAGAATTCCTATTTACCAACAAAATCCCTATTCTCCCTACAGCAACAGAAACCAAACATCCTAATACACCCGTCCAAACATTGACCCAACACCTCCAACAAAAACAGTTAACAAGTCGTAAAGACGAATTCCTCGGCCCTCCAAGGAGTGCCATTGAGATGTGGCCAAACGTTTGTCATACACGCTGAGTGGTCACCAGCGACCTCTCGACCGGACGAGTGGTACGACACCTGTCGTACGTAGGCGATGTTGTATATATGTATATAATTGTTCGGCTCGAGTTGCACACCTGTCTGAGATGCGGTGTCAAAATATTGATTGGAAGGTTGAATGGGAAATGTACATGTATACATATGTATAAAAATATACTTTGTAATAATAATGTTCGAAAGTGTAGTTAGCGATGATTTGTTATGTCAGTAGAAAAAAAAGTTATTCAAGTATAATTGATGCATTAGAGATTTTAAACACAATATTTAATATTACCAATGTTATTGTCTGTTATTTGAACTGCGGCAATGATAGTTAATACTAATATTATTGCACCTTAGTCATACTGTATGCAAGAAATATGAACACTTATTCTTTCAAATATTAACATTTGCCTTAGTTTATAATACCAACAAATCTATAAGTAGGAACACAAAAAGAGTCTTCCCAAATATAGACAGATTTAATTCTCTTTATTTTCCAAGTTTTTTTTACATTTTTAAATACATATATGAAAAAAACAATATACTTATAAAAAAATTATAACCCTTCGGCGGCGAGGCTCAATACTCAAGCCACCGGTGGTTAAGGATCCAAAGTAAGGAACCTTCTCACTATTCGACCCGTGTCTAGCAATACTGCCTTTTGGATCTGGCCCTTGACTCAATGTGCAGAAACGACAATCGGGATTATAATTGTTGAGTCTACGTCTGATATGTCAGTAACCTCGTGAGCCAAATCTAAATATTTAGACAATTTTAGACAGATTTATTTTTAGCATTATAATAAAGATCACAATAATATTTGCATTGCATTAATCATCGTACTAAAGCTAACTCGAAGACTTTGAGGTGACATTAAAGTTTATTTTATTTACTAATGAGGTTCAGGTAGAGAACCCATTCATAAGTAGGTATTAAAAACGGTTAATGCCGATAACCCGAGGTTTTACAGTCGACAAACAATGTCGATAAACTTAATCATCGTAAATTATTTTGTTTCGTGTTTGTCTCTAGATTTTATGGATGTTCGGACATTTATTTCTAATTCTTTGTAATATTTTGTTTTCTGATTGTTTTTTGATTCTTGTTTTGTGATTGTTTGATTTGAGAACTGGGTTCTGTGGTCATTTTCCAGGTGGGGCAACCAATGTTTTGTAATTTTATCGCTTTGAAAAATATTATATGTGATGAGTGTTACACCTGACCCATATAAGAAACAGGAAACGATCATGAAAGACGATAATAAAACCAATTGCATATTATTTCAATGTTTGTTACGTGTCATAAGATTGCACTTATTTTTAGCAGCATATCCGGAAACGCAGTACACATTACCACCCAATACAAGATCATTTAAAGTAATACATGTTTTAAAAAACCTCAATTCAACTAAATTATATAACAACTAGGAAGCAAGTGGCCAAAAATATTTCCCACCAGTAAACCGAATACCAGTGCACAAAAAGAAGGTCCGATGTTAAAATTCCACTCGAGTGTGTGTTTTCTAAAGGCGAGGTCGCACTGAATCCGCAATTAACCTGCATTAGCATCCGAACTGGCGACCCGCCGGCCAATGGCATAGCGACCCTACCTGCGCCGTGGGACAAGACAAGGGCGGGCAGCGGGTGATATTTTTTTTTGTTTTTTTTTTTTATGTTGTACCTGACTTTAAGAGTATGTAGAGACTGAAGATATGGTTGTCAACGCAATTGTACCTGGTCCATGGATTTTGGATAGTGTTTGCTATGATGTGTTTTATACCATTGTGTGTGGTGATTTCTATATGGGCGGCTACGAATATTTTAATGTCTATAAGTTTGCTGCCTGGTGTACTGGTATGGTACTCTATAGATTTCTATTGTACAGCCTTGTATTTACACGGGTAGTTATGGGAGTTCGGTTTCCAGATTCAGCATCCTACCTACTCATATTTTAGTTCATAACTAATGCTGGAGTTTTGAGAGTTACAAAAGTTTATTGTTGACAGAAACGTTCGAAAACAAGGCCAATCCTTTATGCAATAGGCGTATAAAAGATATGTTTGCCAAGCCACATACAATCAAGGGAATGATACAAGAATAGAACAATTTCCGACTCAACCTCTTAAGTTTTCAACTTAGACATACAAATTTAATTCAACGCTGTATTTTTTTCAATTCTCAGCTACATTTCGATAATGCGCAACGTGGTAAGTTTTATTGTCGTACGCAATGCAAATCCTGTCAGCTCGTTAACATTCAGAATAAATTACATTAACAGCCAATTGCTTTGCGGACTTCAACTCAACAGCCATAATTTACATTAGCCAAATTAACAATGTAGAACTTAATTCCGGATTTGAATTTGTATTTTATTGTCTAGAATGATTTGTTGTGTAAATACTTGTATTTTAAATTATTTTTCGTTTTTAGACATGCCTGATACACATTTTTTGTTTTAATGTTATAATAGAATGACAAATAAATAAATAAACACACCCAACATTCACACACATAGTCCTGACTCCACAATAAGATAGAGTCTTGCGTCGTGGGTATCAGAAACTTCTCAACTAGAGACTTCTCGGTCTCATAAACACCCAGACCTGAAACAAACACCTGTGGTTCACGCTAATATTTGTTTAAGTGCGAGGATCGAACACGCGGCCTCTCGTTTCACAGCCGGCGTCTAACCAATTGCGCCACGGAGGCTGTAATGTTTTAGAATATTATTTTTTATTTTTAACTTTTATACAAAACAAAGTAAGTACGATTTACAAGGTGGTTAGTGAAATACAATCCAAACAGTATTCACCAGTGATAGATGGTTTTCTCTCGCAGGTCTTGCGTGGGTCATTATGAAGGGTATTCTGTCATGTTCAATGGCCATGGTGGCCAAGCAAGAATTCAAATATAACCAGCTAAAACAACTGTACAATTTTATGTCACAATCGAATTTTAAAGCTCTGCATTCATTGTGCAATACAGTTTCTCTAATTAAATCCTTTTACTTTCAAATTTGTATTTAAACTACAGATTTCTGGCGGCCAATTAGGCGTCTTGGCTGTGATATTCAAAATTCTACGGTCGTGCCTCAGCCCGTTACCGAGCCCAACTATTTATGTCAAGTAGTTCGTGAAAGAAAGTGATAGACACCGCACGCTGATTAGCTGCCGTGTTCTGCTAAGCTTGAGCAAATTGTAGCTGATTTAGTACCTGGTTCTATGGGTAATCTTGGTTTTTCTTTAGTTTAGTTTATTATGGCGATAGGCTTTTGTTAGGGTTGGTAAGATATATACTAACAATACAAAAATAAAGACAAATGCTATAAAATACAAGTCATAAGTGGAGAAGAGATGAAAATAGATTAATTTCAACGGAACGTCAACGATATGAGTGTTACGTATAAAAATAATATTATCCTTTGAAAGGAGTAACAATTTAGTCTTGTTTTTTTAATATAGGTCAACTTCTGTCGAAAATTCCGTAACCAAGAATACCCATAACATTAAAAGTTTATATTTATTAAGAATTATACAACGCAATGGGATGTTACAAGTTATAATCTACCGTCTAACTTTAAAATTCAAATTAATTCCTACCTTACAAAAATATTAATTACAAATAACCAAAGAGTATGGATTTCTAAAAGCGTATGCAAACAGTTATCGGCGCGATTAACGTTAAGTCTCGGGTGAAATGTCAGAGGTTGGCAACCTTGGGTGAATCAGCGACCCGCGCCTCCCACGACCTCCCGCGACCTCCCTCACCCTGACACTCACCTCGACCTTGACATTGACGACGAATTTTTACATTCCGAGATGATGCATTCTGATTTTATAGCGAGTTTTGTGCGGTAAGAAGAATGTGGATTTGAAGTTAGTTTGCTTTAATTGACGCTTATTATGTATTAGAATATTGATAGATTAATGTCATAGTTTTGTAAATAAAAACATGTGAATAATTGTGAATAAGATGAATAATAGTTTTCGTGTCAAATTCAGGTTATAATAGATTTCTGTTAGGTAATAATTTACTTTTTATTTATTACTCAGATACAACATTTTGAACGTACTTTTACTTCATAACCATTCTAATATATCTCAGATTCCATAGGTAACACTACAAAAACACAACCAGCCAATCTTGATCTAGTACTATTGAATACATTTAAAATACAAAAATTCAAACGTTTCTAAACCGAGTGACGCATGGACCAACCCTTAACATTTCAATGCATCTAACAATTGCACTTGCACCATTGTACGTTGGGCCACAATGCATTTCATTCCACGGTTAGAACATTCATTGTCGCGATTTCCTGCCAAAAAATGCAGGTAAGGTCAGGTTTTTTTTAATGGGCAGGTACTTTTGTCCTTTCTGGGAATTTAAGATTGCAAAACGTTAGCAAGTGGGATAATTGTATGTATGTCAAAGGTATAAGGTTCGTTTCGATATTTAACGTTATTTTAAATTTTAGTTCAAGTGATGGATGTTTGTTACCGCTCTGCTGGTTTTTATTTGGTCGTATTCAGTTACGTGTAATGGTACGGGGATTTTTAACGATTATTTTATTATTTAATTGTACTGTATTCTAGTAGTTTCGTATTCAATGTTAATCTCGTATTGCTTAAACATTTGTCATGATTTACTTATTACTATGTTTGTTAATTCTTTTTAGGTTTTATTATGTACTTATAGAATAATTATTACATTTTATATTAACAAATGTTACCTGTTGGTAACAGACCAGACGTCGTTGCTAACATGTTCACGGTGGTCGCGGATTCAAATCCCATGGCACACCTTCGACTTTTCGGAATAATGTGTGTATTGATATAATCAATCACCACGCACCATAACAGTGAAGGAAAACATCGTCGAGATACCCTCATACCGTAGCGATTTTAAAGAATTTTAACGGTATGTAAAGTCCGCCAATCCGCACTAGGCCAGCGTGGTGCACTATATGGCCTAACCCCTCTCAATCGTACTCTCGATAGTAGAGGAGGCCCGTGCCCTGCAGTGGGGCAAATATAAACTGATACAGAAACAGTTAATTTTATTCTTTAGTTGTTATTATGTACAAATAGAATAATAATTATATTTTTATTAATAAGTCCGGACTAATCACTTATTAAAAAATAACCATAATATTATACTATTTAAAACTACACCACACACATATTTGACAACATTGGATAGTTTTTTAATCCGCCATCTTGAAACCCCGTCCAGGTAGGTCCGCAAGCAGGAAACCCAAGTGACCAAACATTTATCCCATTGTTTAACTATTTAAACTAATCCCTCGCATTTCACCAAATATTTTTTTTATTTGATGTTGCCGACTTAAACCTTTTGTCAGTAATTGACCGAGCTTAGTGCACGCTCCTTTGGTTACCGAGAAAGTTGTGGGTACCTGGAATTGCAGATTTTTTTGGATTTCTGATAGTTTGAGGATAACTTTTTTACTAGTTTTCTAGTGGTTACGGTTATAAAGAGTAATATTGCATTTCACTTGTTTAGTCCTGGGAGAAACCACAAATTATTCTGTTTTATAGATACTTATTATTGCAACAATCCGGAAATATAAAGGTATTTATAATAACATTGTTTTATGGTTGCAAAAGGTTTAATGTATTTTATAATTATATTTAAATGAATAGTTATTTACAAACTCTGATTGTAGAGGAGGCTCGTGCCCAGCAGTGGGACGTATATGGGCTGATACTGATTATTTTCTGGGAGTATAAGTAATCTATTCCATTTTATAAAATATATTAATTATAGTAACGATAATACAAATGTATTACACATATTTAAGGCTTAGAAATCACATTTAATGAAAGATCTTGAACTTAATTATCCAATATATATTTCAACACAAACAATTTAATCTCCAACTGCTATTCAAATTACACGTAAAATGAAATAAAAGAGATCGCACTCTTTAACGCTTCTTTAAAAATGCAGTATCAAAGTTGCAAACAAAATATTATTGTATTGTATCAGCCCATATACGACCCACTGCAGGGCACGGGCCTCCTCTACAATCGAGAGTACGATTGAGAGTGGTTAGGCCATATAGTCCACCACGCTGGCCTAATGCGGGTTGGCGGACTTTTACATACCATAGAAATTTATACAAATCGCTATGGTATGCAGGTTTCCTCACGATGTTTTCCTTCACCGTTATAGTGCGTAGTGATTGACTATCAATACACACATGACTCCGAAAAGTCAGAGGTGTGCCCTGGGTTTTGAACCCGCGACCACCGTGAACATGTAGGCAGCCGCGTCTGGTCCGTTTACCAACAGGCTACCACGCACTTAACAAATATTAACTACCAATTCAATTTCTCGTATATCCGCCATTTCCTACACATTATCCCTCTTACAATTCACAATTAGAGCTGACAAATCCAAAGTCATATAACAACTTTTTTGCCACCGTATCATGTTGATTAAATAAATTGTGGCTGAGCAATATCGCAGTTAACATTAGTGTCACGTGTTTTGTGATTTATTTCGCTCCTTATAAAGCGTAGGATATAGGTGTAATATTTTATTACTTTATTAAGAAAACACTAGTTTACGAGATGGTTTGTAACTGAGATATCTAATAAATACCAAATTTGGAACACGGAACTAATGGTACGCAAACACTTTTTACTGAACGTAAGCGGGTGCCTATGGATATTGAATTAAAGGCTGTAATCGCATGCCTTATTCTAGTTGTAGGAAAAACTAGCCCTTGACGTCATTAACTTAATATACGTTTGTTCCTACTACTTCAGTGATATCTGTATCAGCCCATATACGTCCCACTGCAGGGCACAGGCGTACCTTACAATCAAGAGTATAATCAAGATGGATTAGGCCATATAGTCCACCACGCTGGCCTAGTGCGTAGGCATTTGAAATAACTTTTAAAATCGCTACGGTATGCAGGTTTCGTCGCGATGTGTTTTCTTCACTGTTATAACGGGTTGTGATTGACTACCAACACACACACATAACTCGAAAAAGTCAGAGGTGTGCCCTGGGATTTGAACCTGCGACCACGGTGGACATCTTGGCAGTCGTATCTGATGCGTTACCAAAAAGCCACCTCGCACTTAGTGATAGGTGGATTCAATTTAAGAGTATGATCACTAATTTTATAACTCAAAGAACAATTTAAGTATATTATTATTGTTTTTTTTGGCACGGCACAGTGACTGCATTGCACCTGATGGTATGTGCTAATGCCGTCCAGACAGACAGTCAATGTTTAAAATACTTTAGAGTTTAAAAAGTGTTCAATTATACGATTAGTTAACATTTAGGAAAATCTTTTAGTAAAAAGTCAATAAGTTTCAACTCTACACTAAATTCAGTAACTTAGTTCCAATTCTATAATATTTGTATAAAGCCAATATTATTTGTTATTATTCTTACTTTTAAAACTATATTGTACCGAGAAAAGTTAATGTCGCTGTCATGAATAAAGTATGAACTAACCACTAGCTGTTAAAACGGGTAATTGATGTCTCTCACTCAAAAACAGCTAAGTGTGTAATTTAATTACGTTGCCGATATACGTTGACGCCATATAAAAGATTAATGGTTTAATAATTCTTAATGGGACGAGCATTTCATTTAATTTTCCACATAATTAATGACGAGATTTTGATATTTCGTGGAGAAACTACTATTTATTTTTAATTTTATTATTTATCATTTATTACAACAATTTCTTATTATTGTTAAATGATAAAACAATACCAAATCTTTCTTAGAATGTGCAATATTTCGTTTCGAAAACAAGTGACCGACGGGTAGCCGTTTATACAAAAGACATCAACGCGCGTTGTTTTTCATTCAACGATTTTAAAATTTATATTTTTGAACACAATAACACACAATTCGATAAAACAATTTCGACAGTATATTTTATACAGTTAGATGTATTATTGTGTACAGGATTAGCCACTTAAGTTGTTTGCTTCATCAAAAAATCACTGGATGCTCTTTTAGGATAAAAGCCTTCATTTATTTGTAAATATTAAAGAATTTCATTAATTGACATAAAATATATGTTTAGATCTGCTATTAGTATACATCGCTTAATGTTATTTCATTTATTTGCTATTGAGCCGGTCCTTTGGTATAAGTTAGACAAATTAAAGCCAATTATAGGATTCAGAAAATAAGCTTAAAGTTATTTGACAGTTTGTATTAATGGTTTACCTTAAAAGGCTTGGAATCTGTTTTAAAAAACAAACCCGGTGCAGTGTCCATATTAAACTATTAAAACTTTGAAACATATTAATACTAGTAATTGTTAACACATTTTTATAATACCCTCATAATTGATGCACTTAATCTGTCAATTGTTACACGCTTTAAATTCATGGCAAAAACAAATATCTGCCACTGAATGGCAAAAGACTGGCAATATAAATTTACAGTGGCACAAAATAAAACTCACGATCATCCAGTTCCTCCTCATAATCCGAGAAGCACCTGTCCTCCTTCAAAGCCTCCGGCTGCTGGTAGAATCTCTCCGTCTTTATGTACATTTTGAGGTACATTACAAATTACACAAAAATGTCACACACGGTGTCACATTCCAAATTCCAAACACTAGTTCGTAAGTACACGATCACAAAACGTCCTTATTCCGAACGAGGCTGCCGAACGTAGTTAACTGTTCGATGACCGCCGCGTGAGTCTGTAAGCGCGCGTTCGGAGCGAGGTGCGCGCCCGCACTGCCCCACGACCCGCGGTTATCGGACCTTTGACAAAAAAACGCACAGGTAGCGTGGCCGCACTGATTTCTCATTTCCAGAATATGTGCACGTGGTCTTTTGCAAGTTTGGTTTTGTTTAGAATTTAATATACACATATTATTATTTGCAAAAGGTTACTAAATGCTTAGATGTATAAATTATGTATTTAATAAATATTCGTTTTTACTTTACCTAGTGTTGTTTTAGTTCGAATGCCATGATTAATAGTTACTTAGATATTTTGAAAATTATGGATTGAAACTGTTAATTTTTTAATGTTATATATTTTCCTTCTACCAGCAACTGTAAGAGAACAAATTATGTTCTAGTTGGCCAAGCTTAGGGGGCATTTTTAGTATCACCGGGATTTATTGTCTTTCACTCTGGGTGATATTTGTTCGCAGACGACCATAACCTTTTACCTGTAAATGGGTCTTCCCATTGTTTACAATCCGTAAATTTGTTTAAAAAAAAATGCAACCCGACAGGTGGCCGATCTCTTAAAGTGCTTCTTATTTTGCTTACGATAATTTAGCTTTATATTATGGCTTGACTAACAACCGCTGTGGTAAAAAGCTACGCACTGATGAAAATGCTTTGTCGTTTGTGAAGTCTACGGCAAAAAAACTTATTTTACTTTGTTTTGGAACTATGTAGGTGCAGTTCTATTTCTCACGAGGCACGTCACGTTGTCACATGTTACCAAGCTATCAAGCATTATCTAAGTTATAATTAAGCCATACAATCTGACATACGGCTTCCGTAAAGCACATTTTTCGGATCACCGCGTGTCGCCTCCCAGTTATTAAAAACAATATTAATACATTAGAATAATGTTTTAATTAATGTATAATTTATTTGTGTCGGAATGTTGTATTTTATGTATTATACTGCACTGGTGTTAGATAAAATCGGTATTATTGGAATAAATTGGGCGCCACCCCGCTGCTCGCTTCCATGAACGCGTTCAATAACCAAATTAAAATTAATACTTGTATTTTTAGTTGTTCCATTTCATTTTTGTCGATAGAATATTTATGTGGAATAATTCAGTTATTTTGTATTGAATTACTAATTATAATTATTCATGTATTTCCTAATGTTACTTACTGCTTCATACTGTTAGGGAGATATGCTTGGTATTTTATTTAAAAGTCATTAATAATTTAAAAAATCCTGTTTAATTTATTTATAGTCACTCTAATCCATCTAAGAGTTGTCTGGAAGACATCGCTGTTTTGTGACAAGGTTACCAATTATTACACTTATTTTTATTATTTGGTTCCTATTCATAAACAAATAAATAAATAAACACATCCAACAGTCACATACATAGTCCTGACCCCACACTAAGATTATGTCTTGTGGGTGTCAGCAACTACGTGAGACTTTTCGGTCTCACCAACACCCAGACCCGAAACAAATACCGGTGGAGCACACAAATATTTGTCTCGGTGCGGGGATCGAACCCGCGGCTTCACGTTTCACAGCCGGCGTCTAACCAACTGCGCCAAGGAGGCTGTCCATATTGTTAATTACTTTTTTATTTGTGTGGTGCATAATGAAGTACACTCTCACGCCTGATTCCCACAAGGGGTAAGTAGAGGTTCTCTTGGTAACAACCAGAACACCCACGTTACGCCTTGTCTTTTTCCGTCCCAGGATGTGATAGGGGGCGAAATAAAAAATAGCGAATAATCATATATTTCTAAATTTTATACTTCTGACCATAGGGTCAGTATTATGACGTATTTAGACATGCCGTGTGTTGTATAATTAAAGTTAACGGAAATGTATGTAATCCCCCGTTTTATACAATTCCTGAATTTCATACAATTCCGGTAACATACATATATAAAAAACAAAAATATTTATGTATGCATATTTCTGAACTATCATCTGTTAGTCGTTTGTCACGCGAGGAAGAAATCTAAACTCGTGAAATACTAAGTCTTACTTAAACCACACCTATTTGGGAAAATAGCAATATGATTATTGTAAAGACATAAAGCCTTGCTTATTAATTTATTACCAACCTCTTGCCTGACAGCAATCCCGTCGGAAAATAACTAGGTTCAGAAAAACATTGTCTTTCCCACAAAAAACTTACACAAAATTGATTACTACATTAAAAATCGATTCTAGAACCTTATTTTTTAACAACACGCCATAACATTACGCAATACAAAGACACTATATTACAAACGGCATTAGTTAATATATCATCGAAATCGAACTAGTAATGTTTTTATTTGTTTAATGATACAAAACGATATTTATAAAACAGATCTAATCACCCATACATTATAATATAAAGCATAAATCAGCGTATTAAGTTTATACCTATAATAAGGTCGAAATTTTATTCAAATATGCTCATAAATAATGCATAGGGTCGCAGCTACCGTGTTACTGACGTTTGTAGACCAGGAGACAGTAATTGTACTGTTTACTTTATGTATATGAATAAATCATATTATATCAACTTCATTCGTTGCGAATTGACGTTCACATATTTTTTAAGAGCTTGTACAAAACCTCTGAATCGGTGCGATGCGAACTAGTAACGCAGAAAACTGCGACAAGAATTGCTGCGATCCGATTTCATGCTGCAGGGCGTCTCCCTTTCACGAATTGGATGACCATTTCATTTCCACGACCGTCAATCGTACTGAACGTATTTACACTAAGTCGGAAAAAGAAGTGCGCACTTCTGTTGTAACTAAAGAGATACATAAACTCACGCCTTTTTCCCGGAAAGGGTATGCAGAGGTTCCCTTGGTAGCAACCAAGATACCCACGTTTCGCCTTGTGTGTTTCGTCCCACAATGTGATAGGGGGCGAGCCTATCGCCATATCGGGTACAAATTCCTGACTCCGAGTTGATATAATGAATAGAAAAATCTAATATCATTTTGCCCGACCCGGGATTCGAACCCGAGACCTCAGATTTGTAACGGTACCGTGGTACAACTACGCCACCGAGGCAGTCAGGCTAAAGAGATATTACAGGAAAAACAAACAAAACGAAGTAGAAATGTGCGATGCGAAGCAATTCGCAAGTTCTAGCGATGCGTCGTGGGGGCTCGTAGATTTTTACGATGCGTCACCGCATCGCAGTTTTGTGTACATGCCCTTAAGCTTAGAAGTATTTGAAAGAATAATATAGAAAGTCACGCATTTGCTGTTGTACATCGCTCGACAAACGCCATTTTGTTTTCTTTACCCTTCATGTCAATATATTTTTCATTTGCATCAGTCTACATAACAATAAATTACAATATGTAGTTATAATTATGTCTGGCTAAACATAAAAAAAATACATTTATAATTTATTTCTGTATATAACTCTCAATACCCTACATAGAATCTAGAAGTTATATTGTTTTAAGCCAAATTTCCGAAAGGTCTTCTGATATAAATCATAATAAACGTACAGGTGATCACTGCGAGCTCCTAGACTATTATAAATGAACAATATCATCGGATTGTGGTAAATTTTAGGTGGCTCGGCGCGTGGGCGCATTGTCACATTCCGCCGCGCTCGCAGATATTAATGTATTTAACTCCTTGTTTTTTCCTATACCGACCATAACAATAGTTCAACAGTCAAATGTTAATATTTCACGTCACCTAAATTAGTTCTTTATAGATATTTAAATGGCGTTTTCCATATTTTGAACAATTCCTAGAATAACATTCCAGATAGGTCATGGATACGTTTGAATTGTGTGCAAATTAGTTTTTTCTAAGGTTAAGGGTTAGATGTCATAGAATTGGAATGTTAAAATCATTATGTATTCGTGATGTGTGTACTGTGTTATGTGTATGATGTTTTTTAAGTATTTTTATTGTCTTTAAATCAAAGCTAAGTTCATAATGAAGTCACTGGATGCAAGGCGCTTCCAACACTTCGCTTTGGCAATTTTAAGAAAAGGCGAATAAGGTGATTTTGTAATATTATAATTCTGAGGTTTTTTGGCATAGTATATGGTTACTTAGCTCCAAGTTACATATCGCCTGATGGGCCCCATGGTATTGTAGATTCATTGCTCATTTTCGTGTCGGAAAAATCATTAAGAAAACAACACGGATAGCAGTCCAGTGGAATTTCCAATCTATAAATAGTTAAGCATGTTTGTTTTTCATTGTACCTACTTATTTACCTCTTAATTTTATACAAAGTAACAAGAATATTTTGTGTATGTTTTTAGATTGTTTCCTTTGACTTTTCTTTGTAAAAAATCTTTGGGAAAAGCCAATTAATCACAACATATTTCATGATATTTTTGAATTTTCTTTTCTTTAATTACAAAATATTTTCTTTATTTTTTTTTCATTTTATTGTGAACTAATTTTAAGAAGTTCATATCCATTGAGCTACTTATGATGTACTAATAAGTAGGTACAGTTAGCGTGGTTACTATGAACGCAGCATTACAACGACATTGTTCGATTAGCATTGAGAAGGTCGCGGTGCGTAGGTAAGCCGCGCCCCGGAATGCCGAGTGGACCTGACATTTCGGCTTCCTTATCTGGTTTACATTTAAAAACTTTTGATACTAGATACTGGTATTTTCGAGAGGTGTGCTGGGGTATTTGTACTAGATAGTCATTGTATACAGCGTTTAAGTGTCATAGTGTACCAAATAAAATTGTTTAAATAACCCAACAGTCACATATTTACACATTGCAGGAATTCGCTGGTTACAGGCTGCATTCAACAGGTCGATGTGGAGATCCTTGGGGAAGGCTTTTGTTCAGCAGTGTACTTCCACTGGCTTGAGAGAGAGAGAGAGAGAGAGAGAGAGAGATGTATTCAGCCTGATATGAGATAAATTGTTTTCGTGCCTTACGTTTTTTACCTGTTTTTATCACGCACATGTATGTGAATGAATGAATTTCTTGCGTCGCTTTGTTTCAAAAGATGAATGTTTTGCTTACCTGAAATAAAGAAAAACAATATTAGGCATATTGCTATGGTTTACAGAAATAACTTTATTCTAGAGTAAAAAAAGCTATTTTTCTTATACCTTATCAACTGGGACTTAAAATTGAAAGTGCTCTGCGAAGTACGAAGGAATTCGATTTGGGATCAAATGTGATCGTTCTCTTAATCGAATCTTATATAATTCAACTACAATGGTTTGAATACGTAGCCGTTATACTAATATATATAAGTATTATAATCATCGTATATGCCCACTACGTAGTATGGAACTCCTGTACGAATTATAGTTACATTGAAAGGGTTTGGGCCTAATACCACCATTCTGGCTTATCGAGGACTGATGAACTTATCATTCCCTATGAATACTTTCAAATATTTGTAATATGTAGTACTTGATTTGTTTTTCATTTTTTTCTTTTTTTCATTCTTAAGTATAATTTTTCCTTGTTTTGTTTACGTCTGTGTAATTTATCTAAAGTGTTGTTTATTTTAAGTGGTATATACATCAGAATGTAACAGTAGATAAATAAGTGACCTGTTTTAATGTGTATACTGTTGGAGAACCTGAATTCTATAAATAAATAAAATACAGGTTTCGTACAATATTTTCCTTCACTCTTAAACAACATTGTAAACGGCTAATAATTTAGTCAACTCACTAAGCCTCAATTTAAATGCAATGTAAATACTTTTTACCATTTAGCAATCGGAGCGAAAGCGAATTTAGAACAACTTAAGGATTATGCTAATGCGCCGGTCGGCACTGATTTGACGTCCATTTGTGATATGCAAAGGTCGTTTTGAAAGCGGTCGGATGATGGTGGACGACGCAACCACTGATGTACTCACAGCCTTCGTGGGGCAGTTGGTTAGACGCTGGTTGTGAAACAAGAGGCTGCGGGTTCGATCACCACATGAGACAATTTTTTCTGTGATCCATAAGTATTTGTTTCGGGTCTGGGGGTTGGTATATTCACGACACAAAAGTTGGTTTTAGTGTGGTGTTAGGACAATGCATGTGATGGGTTGTTGGGTGTATTTATTTATAGAGGGGGCCAAAGGGAACATAATTTTTGAAACAAAGAGCGTTATTGCCATCTCTTTCACTCTTACGCAATAGCGTACGTATCTCCTCTCTCGCTCTATGCTCTATGCATGTTACATGTGCGTACAGATTTTGATCGCGCTGTCCGCTCTGTGTATACCTCAATGACCGCAACCTTTCGGAGTTTATCTAAAACTGCTTCCGTAATTACGTGTCGGGAATGCAAATTGACGTCGGTTGGGTTGCGGTTTCGCGAAATCTTTCTTGTCGTCTTGTGCAACGGGATCTGGATTTTTTATGTGTTTATAAATACATTGATTTATAAGGCTTTGGATGATTTTATGAGTTTATTTTCTTAATATTTGTGATGAAGATTAAGTGCTTGTTAGTTTAATGGAATTGTTAATCAGCTGTGTCCTTTCTGTATTAAGAATACATTCTTACATTTTCACCCTCCGTGGCGCAGTTGGTTAGACGCCGCCTGTGTAACGAGAGGCCGCGGGTTCGATCCCCGCACCGAGACAAATGTTTGTGAGGCGCACAAGTATTTGTCTCGGGTCTGGGTGTTTGTGAGACCGAAAAGTCTCTCGTAGCTTCTGATACCCACGACACAAGACTTAATTGATCTTAATGTGGGATCAGGACTATGTATGTGACTGTTGGGTGTATTTATTTATTATTTATGAATAGATTCTGGGTTTCATGATTTGAAATTCTGAGGGTTTACCCAACTGAATGTACATAATTACTAGGATTTCTACCATTGGGTCAAAGCGGTAGTAAAAAGAAGAACAGTTCATAATTTATTTTTAATGGCCTCTATTGAAAATTCACTACTCGGTCGTGGGAAAAATTTTGACGCTTCCTTTTCACTAATTAAAAAAATATATCCTTAAAAAATGATAGGAGTTAACAAAATACATTGCGTAGAATGTACGAGACTAAATCGATGTCATATTTTTAATGGGTAATTGCAATTTAAAAGACTAAATAGCTTCTGTTTTAAATGGCAATAAGTCATGGTGTAAAAACACAAGAGTCGTGCAATTAACGCACATTTTTATAACAACAATTTGACATTTAAGGCATACAGAATGCCGTAATCCTATTAACATTAGAATCTAGTTTGTGCAATAATCGCATGAGTCGCTTAGCATTTGATTGTAAATCATCTCGGGGATAAGTAACGTCTATCTTAATTGTAGAGACGTGGATTTGGGTATTAAGTAAAAAAGAGCTATTTTACTAGTCTTTATGTACTTTGTAGAATGCTGTGTAGTAATTTATAGTATGGCAATTAAAAATAAAAATAAAATAAAGGCTCGCCGAAACTATTGGTTTTTACCAACGGATTGACAAGCATACGACAAAATTTAGTGCTCATGAAATGAAATCATACATTTCTAGTATGACACCAACCTAATATCACAACAATAGCCAAATCGTAAGAAAATCCAATTCTTAACATAGCAACGCTTCCGCATTCTGTTAATAGACGCAGCCGAGCACCACTCAATTATAATGGCGCGAACTCTTACGTTATAGGCCTTTCACGTGACAATTTGTAATTTGTCTCTCGCATCTGTGCTGATCGGGATACGATCCGGGTTCTGGTGAAATCGATTCTTGATCTGACCTTCTGTTAGTCCTAGAGTAGATTGTAAAAGAGCTGTAGATAAGTGGGTGAAGATTGCTTTATGAAATCGGAGGTTGAATGCCGAGGATACTTGTATACGTAAAAGAGAAAATAATTTTGAAGATATGTGAAGTTGAAGTGGTAGAGCCACGCTGTTGTCAGTCATGACTTAGCATGGATGGGCAGGCTTATCCGGGTTGGTACCACTATCGCTCAGGAAATCGACGTGCAGCTGAGCTGTCGTGTTTCGTTCGGTGAGTAAGATTGCCGGATGCCCAATACGCCATTCCTCTTCCCATCCTTTTTCCTTCCCGTTCCCCTCCAAATTAGGCCGGCAACACATCCATGGTCTAGCTTTGTGAACGCGTATGGCTGGCAGTGATCACTTACCATCAGGTGTACTTGTTTGTTCGTTTACCAGACCTATGCAATAAAAAAATTTGAAGTCGTTCATTTCGCACTAGGCCAGCGTGGTATAATAGCATACAAATCTATAAATCGTAGAGTACATACGTACTCAGCAGTAGGATATTTATGGGCTAATAAGAGTATTAATGATGTTTCTGATTTAAGATTTAAACAGATAGCTGATGTGAAAAAATCTTAAATTGCATGAAACGGTTACAAGGTGTTATGACCAATGTTACCGCCCATCGAAAATCTCTTCTACCAAATTATCATGTAGGCAACGTCTTACAAAGAAAGTTAATTTTATGATAGGGAATTAGGGGGCCATATCCACTAGAACCCCCTTCTCGGACCGCCCCTACCATCACATCCGTCACTCGAAAGCTACTAAGTGCACACACCTTGTGCTCCAATTACCATCGTAAATACAAAACCAGCATAACTTGAGCCATGAACGAGAAATTAACCGAGAAAATTTGAGAGGGTGTATAAATCAGCTACGATGGTCGATAATAGGAGTGCAGATTTACAATCTATTAAATATTTCATTAGGCGGAAAATTGCGTTAGAGCAACTTGTAATTACCGTATATTCATGTATGTCGTGTATATAGACATAAATTAAACTATAATGTACTTGGTAAGTGGGTGCTTGCTTAGGTCTACTATAAGTTTAAGATGTTAACTTGTAGGTCCAATTATTTATACAGGGTGATGTTGGCATATGGTATTTAATTTATTTTATTTCTTAACCATCGCGGGTAACAACTAACATTGTACCAAGTTTGAAAAAGAACGGCCTGGGAATTTTGTCAAAAATCGGGTTTTTAGTTTTCAAGGCTTTTGAACACCCCGTATTTTTACCCATCAGATAGCTTATCGAACCGAATTGAAGTTCAGTTAAGCGGAAGAATACTTAATTGGCGTAAAGTGGTTGTCTCTTGCAAGTTGATATAATATTGCTGGCCTGACTGTCCATCGATATAATTTTTGATTCATTGTATCCATATAGGCTCGGATATACACAGGACGATCTCGAAACGCAACTATGACAACGCGGCTACTATGATGGCTTACCGCGATACGGTAGTCTCTATCCGGGTGGATGCAAACATCCTACCACGAGCTAAATGCCACGCCTTAGAAAACCTGCATAATGCATAGTTTTCTATAACACAATGTTTCAATTTCCTTCTATTCCGGATGGTGTCCGGACGTAACAGAATACGTTTCTAGTAATGTGTTCTTATGTGTTCTGTATCCTGTGAGGAAGGGTAAAATTGTGTCCGAAATGGCGCTGAGGCTAATCATCATGTTGCGGAAAAGTTACTGATAAATTATAATAAATACACCCAACAGTCACATACATAGTTCTGACCCTTCATTAAGATCAATTAAGTGTTGTGTCGTAGGTATCAGAAACTAGAGGCTTCTCGGTCTCAAAATCACTCAGACCCGACAACAATATTTGTGGGCCACACAAACATTTGTGTTGGTGCGGAGATCGAACTCATGACCTCTCGTTTGACAATCGGCGTCCAACCAACTACGCCATGGAGGCTGTCATAAGTTGATTGATATATTGTTTTGAGTAATAGAGGGACTGAGAGTGTTCCGCCCTCACACCCGCCACTGCAACTCCTGTAAGCCAGGATCAACAGTGGCACGCATTTTAATGACACTGAGGACCGAGCTCAACGACTCTCCGGGAATGTCTTACTTGTCTTTAACCCGCAACGAAATCAATAATAAAGTTAAATAATAGGAGTTGGAAATATTTTTGTCTACTTCCCTCCGCAGCAAAGGGGGTGACAAATAAACAAACTAAAGAGAAAAAGAGGGAGTATGTGACATAATTTGACTCCAAATTGAATTATTCGATTGAGGTACTGACATTAGTACATCATACAAACAATCGTGAAAGGCCCGATTTCAATAGGATCAAGGATGGACTCTATTGCAGAGGACATATCCAATGTGAATTATTATTTTATTAATAATAATTTATTGACCAAAAGAAAATAAAACATGATTACTTAACATTAGTGGCCACTTAAAATTAGTTACAGTAGATATTCATACACTTTTGAAGATGCCTTGCGCTAAGCTTAAGGCTTGTATTGCAGCGGCAGTACAATATTTTGTGCCAACAAAATGTGGTTTATTTTGTTCCATCAGTGCCATTGATGAAACCACTGTCATTGTCAGTATTTTTTGTCTCGAAGGAAACAACGCACCATCGATAATTCTATGATGCCAACAAGTATTTTTGTGTTCTTGAGCGCCCATCGTCTCACCAAGTTATTCTGCAGTCGAGGGAATTAAGTTTCTATTAAATATAAATAAAATGAATTAAAAATGCATTTTATTTCTGAACCAACAAAGAATGAAACAATTTTTTTTGCCATAATAACCATATAATAACTAATTCAGTATATAACAATCTGAT
This sequence comes from Theretra japonica, assembly GCA_033459515.1. NCBI lineage: Eukaryota > Metazoa > Arthropoda > Insecta > Lepidoptera > Sphingidae > Theretra > Theretra japonica. Next base: position 10,210,602 of record CM065934.1, read on the forward strand.
TTGCATCCTCAACGGAAATTTCTTAATCAGTGATATTTATTCTTACATTCTTATCGTTTTATCTCTGATAATACAACAGCTTTAATAATGACTTAGTTTTTTTAAATTATACATTAGAATTATAATGTATTTAAATAAAAAAAAGAGTTGATCAAGGTGATAATAATGGGGAATAAAATTGTCTTCTGAATTCTTTCTTTCCATATCTTATCTTCAAATGGCTGTGTCGTGTTATCAATTCGTTTCAAACATTGGAGCTTAATTTATAATTTTGTAAAGGATGTTGCATTTAAGCATCAGATGGTTTAGGCCACCCATATATTCCAATGTAGCCAACATTGATGTCGTAAGCCAATTGCCGGTTCGAATCAAATCAATGTATGCCAGTGTTTTGGGAGGACACAATCATCAAGGGTTTAGCTGATAACCACACTCCATAATTCCAATTTGAATCTACATATCACACGCCAGCTTATAAAACAAATCGTTCAATGCAATTACAAAGCATAAATTCCGGCCATTCACAAAACATTTTTAAACAAGCAAAAGATGCTATAAAATGTAACAAACTATGCACTTTCCAGTTTCCACATACCATTACCGAGTAATTACTGCAGCCAATATAGACAAAATTAAAACCAGTCGCACAGTAAATCAAACCACATACTACGGAGCCACGTGTCCATTAATTCTAACACGACAAATAGAGCTCTTTGCTAATTAAACACACTATGTTGCTGGTTTATGTGACGCGGAATAAATTCAGTGCACTTTATTAAGTTATTAGTTGAGAGAAAGTAATTTAACGAGCCCCGGTCGGTGTATTTTACGCGATGTTGTATTTTTCTCGGGTATGTCTGGTATTGTACGTATAGATTGTAAGAGAATGGATTGGAATATGTGAGGAGTTTGATTTCGATAACGGTTTCTTAGGTTTTTTTTCGCGAATTTGATTTAATTTTTACATTTTTTATTTAATTTTTACAGTCCTCCCCGTGACCACGAAAGTTGCGAAGTGATCGAAACGTCGCGAAGTTTTTTTTTTTTTTATCAGCCCATATACGTCCCACTGCTGGGCACAGGCCTACTCTACAATCGAGAGAATCGATTGAAAGTGGTTAGGCCATATAGTCCACCATGCTGGCCTAGTGCGGGTTGGCGGACTTACATACCGTAGAAATTCTTTAAAATCGTTACGGTATGCAGGTTTCCTCACGATGTTTTCCTTCACCGTTAAAGTGCGTGGTGATTGACTTTCAATACCCACATACATAACTCCGAAAAGTCAGAGGTGTGCCCTGGGATTTGAACCCGCTACCACCGTGAAGTTAATACTGTTAAAATTAAATCAAATTCGTGACAAAATCCGTAGAAATTCCTTTTATTTCACGTACTAGTATAATTACAAAACACTGCAATAAAGAATTGTAAAAGAATGATTGTGCACGTTCAATTATTGTTTCTCAGAATTTTGCCATAAAACCTATTGTAAATTATAAACCAAATATTTTTGCAACATATATACATACTAAGCGGGATGTATCACGTAGGCGGGACATACATAATAAAATAAATTCCACATTTAAAAAATAAATTTTGTATGAAGATAAAAATTGCAAAATTTGTGTGGAATCCAAAATTTAATGTGCAATAAATCATTGTATTTTTGATTTATTAAGCTTGGGAGAGGTTGTCGATGTTTAAGGCGACGTAGGTTGCGTGTGGGCCGGCTTGACCCAACCTTACAAAACCTATTCACACGCTTCACTCGTCTATAAACGTTTAGCGATATCTTTTGTGTATATGATAACATAACTATTGGCGTAGTAAAGTGTATGCTAGATATAATATTAACTAGAGAAGTTGATTGGCACACATCTGACTTTTCGGAGTTATGTGTGTATTGATAGTCAATCACCACGCAATATAACAGTGAAGGAAAACATAGTGAGGAAACCTGCAAACTAAAGCGATTTGTAAGAATTTCTATGGTATATAAAAGTCCGTCAACCCGCACTAGGCCAGCATGGTGGACTATATGGCCTAACCACTCTCAATCGTACTCTCGATTGTAGAGGAGGCCCGTGCCCTGCAGTGGGACTTGTATGGGTTGATACAGATACAGATGTGGGTCAATAATACATTTATTTTCTCTCTTTCTTCTTTCGATATTTGAGCAAGAAAAGTATTAGTAAAAATGATGGACAATATTGTTTGAGGAGACATTACTAAACCAAACAGGAAGGCGACACAAAAGAGGCTAATAATAAGCAAATTATTTGACGTAGGCGCGAGGAAGTACTGCATATTATTGTTAATGCGTTAAGTGTTTGTAAACAAGGAATTTGTGAAATGTATGAATGAAACCTGCGTAGGCGTGTGTGAATGTGGCATTTTACAAGTCTCTGGTATTTTTTATTTTGATGCATTTTTATACGTGATTTTGGTATGGGTGTATAATATTAATGTTAACACAAAATTCTTTGCTATTTATATATTTTTGTGTAGATTTATTTAATTATTATTTAGATTTTATATTTTTGGTGGACCGACAATTTGGTTGGTTGCAGGAAGTCGCTGGCTGCAGGCCACTTCCAAAAGGTCAATGTGGAATTTTATAGTGGAAGCCTATGTTCAGCAGAGGACTTCCTGTGGCTGGAGAGAGAGAGAGAGAGAATTGTGAAAAAAAAATCTTTTATACATTAGATTTGCCAAGAAATCATGCAAACATTCACAAACAACAAATACATACATAACCGCCCACACAGATTCCGATATAATTATTATTTTAATGTTGCATTAAATTACCATGTCATCTTTACATAATGTGATATTATACCTACATACATATCCGTAGTAAAAAATTTAATATGGAACTGAGATATTTTCTTAAACAAGTTTTTTTTGTTCGGGTTTGAATAATCTGATATTTAAAATTTTGTTTAGAAAAATTTCCTTTGCAAAAATTTTTCTTGGACAAATTGATGAGCTCAAAGAAGACACAGTTTTAAGTGGCGAACAAACTTAATGCGTCAACATGCTGATTCTCTAACCTTCACTAACACACATAAAAATGAATTTGGAAATAAGTTGACTAAATTGTCAACAGACTTGTAATTTAGATCAATAATTGTATAAACTCAATGTAATATAACTAATCTTTAAATAATAATTAACATTAATTAATAGCTTTGTAATCAGATGTTTATGAATTGATAATAGCAAGGCAAATTAAACTGACACAACACCGTTGAATATTTACATACATAAACACACGCCTTTTTCCCAGAAGGGGTAGGCAGAGGTGCTACCAGAACACCCACGTTTCGCCTTGTATATTCCGTCCCGCGATGTGATAGTGGGCGAGCCTATCGCCATATCGGGCACAAATTCCTGACTCCGGGCTGATAATGAATAGAAAAATCCAATATCAATTGAATATCAGTTTAATATTTACTTCCTACATAATATTGTGGCGAAATCTGTCATTGAGTTAATAGATTTGTTTTTTCCTGTGACAAACAATATAAAGTGTATTTACACATAATAATTGTATTGGGTCGTTTAGGAATTCATATTTTTATTATATGATATATGAGTATACTTACCTGTGGTTGTAGCCTTAGGCATTCGCCTTTATTAAAGAAACTGTATTTAAAAAATAAAACATAATATTTATTTTCTTGCGTATTATACATATTTTGGGCTTAAGTAAAAATTAGATTTTTAATATCATCATTCCTAGCCTTAAGATTCATTCAGACCTATTCCTTTCTTAAGATTTTTTACAATAATCTGTTGGAAATGACTTTCAACCAATTTCTTACAACGTTTACTAGATCGTCCACCTTGTAGGCGGGTATCTGATGTTGAGTGGTGGTACCGCCTCGGATGAGCCTGCCCATTCATACTGAGTCATGACTGACAACAACGTGGCTCTACCACTTCTTAATTACAACAGTAAAAATCAAACACAAAAGTTCTTGTCAATAATCTTGTTATATGTAATCAAAACATCCAAATAAAGATTAAACAGCACTTTATTATAAACTTGTAGAAGACAGTATTAGTGGGATTATTGACGAATTCAATCATACAAACCGGTGACCACCGCCCACGCGGACCGTCCGTCTGGTAACCTCTTACTCTTTCGATATGCCATGTTGATTTTTTAATATTATGTTTTTTTTTTCACCATAGAGGTTTGTATAAATTTCTATGGTATGTAAAAAGTTCGCCAACCTGCACTAGGCCAGCGTGGTGGACTCTATGGCCTAACCGCTCTCAATCGTTCTCTCGATTGTAGAGGAGCCCGTGCCCTGCAGTGGGACGTATATGGACTGATACAATACAATTATTATTTTTATTTAAATTCAAATTTAAATATTTGTGTGACCAACAGGTATTTATTTGTCTGGGGCTGGGTGATTGTGAGAACTAACAGTCTCTCGTGGTACCTGATACCCACGACACAAGACTCGAACTTAGTGTGGGGTCAGGACTATGTATGTGCGGTTGGGTTGGGTGTATTTATTTATTTTTACTCGATCGGTATCGAGGTTAAATTTCGCAGGATTTGGCTAGTTTCATATAAATTGGAAATATTTATCTATGAAAAATGAAAGCTGTGGCTCTTAATATTATAGCCGCACTAAATATACCTATGTATGTACATATTACATCCAATGAATAGTGATATGTACTTAAATGTAAATTATATCGTTTTATTTTGATTTTAAAAATCTTTATAGGGTATTCATAATTGAAGGTTAAGTACCTAGATCGCAGATAAAAACCAGAAAATATTAATATTATTTATGGATTTATTCACCAATGTGTAGAATAACATTTAATTAAAGCTCAATAATTGTGTATCTATTGCACTCACACATCATATATTTATCGGTATTATCGGCTGACGAGTAACGACCTCTCGTACGCGATTTACGTTGTTCCTAACAGTAAGTAGACATATTGTATTTTTCTAGTTAAGTGAATGTATTGCAATAAAACGAATTCTTACGGATTTTATCGCGAATTTAATTTATTTTTTACATTTTTTAATTTCCCGACGTTTCTATCACTTTACAGTTTTCGTGGTCACGGGGCGGACTGAAGTAGTAGTCATTCGCTTAGTGACTGTTATAATTTTACTAAATCCTTAATTTACTTAAATTAAGGATAGAGTAGTAAGCATTCGTTTTATTTCAATGTGTAACATGCGCGTAAATCCAAAAAACCATTAAGTGAATGTAATTTTTATAGAGAAATGAATGTTTTAGACCTTAAACCTATTTATATGTACAAAAACATGTATTAAGTGTTTTTATATCACCTATATTGCGGACGTATATTTTATCTCTATCATATCAACATTATTAAAGAATACTAGGAAAACAAGACGCTTATTTTTATCTACTTTATCGTTCTTCTATTTTAAACCGTGAGAAATATATTTTATACTTAATAAACATTGTTATCAGTTGTAAATTAAACATAGATAAGAAAATAACATTATAGTGGAATCAGTTTCGTAACATAATACAAATCACTGCTGTCTGCAATATTGCTATAAAACAAAGCAATAGAGCCTTAATACGCCACAAGATAAAAATAATGTAAAAATATAGATTTTTTAATTGGCATTTTAACAAAGAATTTCATTTTTTTTCAGAGCTTACTGCTTAGGTCTCAACGTAACGGAGTGAAGGTCTTGTTGTAGACTATTATGGTGGTTATTTGATGTCAACAAATATATGGGAATCGATTCTTTCTTAACTAAGAATGGCAGTAGCTGACACTGGCCACATAATGCCACACAGGAAAAACAAACTAATTTCTAAAATAAAATAAGTAAATAATTACAGATTATTTAATTAAAAAAAGAACAATTTAACGACATAAATAAATATTAAATCAGTCATTCCGAACAGTCCTATAATCACCGCGACTAAAAGCCAATAAAAACGTAACCCTCCACTGCAGCGAATACATTTTATTACACGCCGGGTATAATAAGCCGTTAACTTGTGACCCGCGCCCACGCGCTATGCTATCGCGGGCCGCTTGTACCCGCGTGTAAATGTCGCCTAAACTGGCCCAACTGCTGTCAACCCGTTGTGGGTCAGATTAATCATAGCCGGTGCACGTAGGATTTGATTAGAGGTAGGGTTAGGCGATAAAGGAACTCGTTTTGTTATGCATTCGTCGAGACTTGAATTTCCGTCAATATGCTATTGATTGAGTGTTGATTGATAATTATTGTTTTCAATTAGAGTGTTGTGTCTTATAGTCGGTTTATTAAAGAAATTAATATAATAATACAGTAAATATTAATTAAGATCTGAATTTTCTTCTTATTTTTCTTCTTATATCTTCGATGTATGTATGTACATCGTATTTTTTATTATATTTGTTTTTATGTTTATTTCATTACACAAGTTTGGCGAAAGAGCGATCGGCTCACCTGATGCGAAGAGATTACCGTCGGCCATTAACATCTACTACCACTGTAAAATAGACGCGCTGCCGGCCTTTAAAATGAAGGAGGGGAGAGAAGGGATGTTGGGCCTCGGAAAATCTGACTCATAGAACGAAACACGACATCAAAGACCCCGCTTTGCTTTGGTTTTCTGTGCATTTGTACTACCTGGTCGAGCTGGCCCATTCCTACTGTAGTCCAAGGTTATTACCGTATGACACTTCAATTGCATATTTAAATGCAATAATGATCATCATTATCCAAGGCCTTGTGAAGTTCCACTGTATAGGCCTTATTAAAGTCTGCCTCTATATGTATCTTTTGCCAATCAAGAAGTATCTACGGCCTGCAAAATAGCAGTATGTTGCTGCAATGCATTAATAAACATAATTCTAAGCATAAAATGTCCGGTTGATTCAGCGGTGACGTCAGTGGCGCCCTCTGGGGCAAATGTCAGCAGCCCACGTGGCTCCTTGACACCGCGCCTTATACGCTCAGTGTGGGATTCAAACATGGAAATTGATATGTTTTCACATTTCTGTCCGTTTGTGAATCAGCGGTTTGGCGATGGTTTGTGGGATGAGTCATTTCCGATGCTGCTCCTATTCTGTTGAATTTATTTGATGTTTAAAATAAAAAAATCGGACAAAAATCTATTATGTATAGTTTGGCAAAAAAAAATGTAGATGTGAATGGAGGCGCCACTGAGCCGTTTATATGGCATCCCTATAAAGTTCAGATTTTATATTGAAATAAAGGGCCGTTTCCGTTTCTTCACTTTTTTGCTAATCTGTATTTTGTTCTAGTATTATCAAATGTGTCTGATAACCTTTTATAGCTAAGCAATAAGCAACCAATATATCACATAGGTATTTTTTGTATATCTATAATACGAAATCAAAATAAAAACCAACGAGAATATTTTCTACGTACTTGTTTAATTCCAGCTTTAATTCCATTGCTTAATTACAAAGGCAATCAGTCATACAGCCTAATACCTTCCGTCACACAATCTGAAAGCCATTAAATCAAAAGCCAGAGATCACAACCGAACAAAGGCAACGTGACATTTAAGTTTAAAAATGTCACAACCGGTCAACATATTGTTACCCTTTTTAATCTCATCGCATTCACATGACGTGTTCCAACAGAAGCGCACTCGCACCTTGACATTCGTGTGTCAAATGTCAAACGGACGTTGACCCGATGTGCGTGATATTCAGTTTTTTGTTTTTTATTTTTTGATTGGCAAAGGAAAACGCTTAATTCCTTATTGAGTCGCTGATTTTATAAGATGCTTTTGGTGTTCTTTACAGACTGGTCCAATTATATACAACTTTTTGTTTTTAATATTCATTGGCAAAGGAAAACGCAAAATTCCTTGATTGTTTAAGAGCTCATTTCAAATGTGAAATCATTATTCCTGCTTTGTATTAATGAACAGATCGTTTTTTCCTTTATAAGCTTACAGTCAAAGCAAAAAACAATTGATGAACAATTCAAAAACCAATAATTACACCGCAAACTAGTTTCTTTTTTTTCTTTCTTTACATTACCTTTAATTTTACCGCACACTATCTTTATAGATCTTAATATATGGATATTGATTTCAATCGTTAATAAGGCTCGGTGAATTTTCCTTGCAAATTATTTAGGAAGTGTAAGCGAACTTTAAGTTTGAAAGGTGAACTGGTTTTTACATTATCTATGTGTTTGAATGTAAACATGCTTTTGCGGGCGTATTTATTGTAGCGGGAAGCTGGTGAAGCAGAAACTGGTCATACTTCGTAGGGTTGCTGTTCGGTCAAGGACTTAGATTTCTATTCTATATTAAATACCAAGTAGCTCTTAACAGTATCGTTGAAGGGTGGAGAATATCTCGCCTTCACACCTGCTAATGTATCTACTGTCAGCCAGGATCGCCATTGGCAATATAATGATACAGTGTATCAAAATTACCGAGTCTCTGGGAATATTTAACTTAATATAAGCCCGGAATTAATTAATCAAACAGTGAAATGAGTAAGAGTTGGAAATATTTTGTCATCCTGGAAGGGGAGGCAGATAGGTTAATACACAATACCATGCACAATTCAACTTTTTTCTAATATTTGATAGGTTCCCATGTGACTTTTCAAACTGATTCAAAACTGGATTACGCGACTTGGTAATCGAATCCAGAACCAGTTAACAGTTGAGAGACACTGCCTACACCAAACACACCGATTAAGTCCAACAGCGCCATGAACTGGTCACCTAGTTCTTGGTATTGAGAGTTCAAACATGGCTTTGTCGTGTCGAGCATAAATCACTAACATTTGAATTGTTACTGACTCACCTACCATAAGGAATCGTGTATTGTTACACGCATATAGTCTAGAAGGAATTACTGCATAAATCTGTTAGTAATATTCCGCATTCGCATGAATAGGGGCCACCTAACGCGAAGGTGAATTTTTGTACTAAAATTACTAAGGTAACTAAAATGCATACATACATAAACTCACGACATTTTTCCCAGAAGGGGTAGGCAGAGGTGCTACCAGGACACCTACATTTCGCCTTGTACCTATGGTCCGTCCCGTATCACATCGGGATGTGATAGGGGGCGAGCCTATTGCTATATTGCGTCTTTTATCATCGCCATGACCTATGGCATCTCGATTTAATAACCGCTTTGCAGTGCTATAAAACGAGCTACTTTTTATTGCAATGAGTGGCGAGACGAGCATGCCATTCACCTGATTGCAAGCGATACGACCGCTCATGGACAGTAGCAAAACCAAACAACACCATGAATTACAAAGCAATTTTTGGCATTCCACTGCGCTCGCTATCCTGAGACATAAGATGTTCAGTCTCATTATGTCCAGTAGTTACGCTGGCTACAATGTCCTTCAAACCAGAAAAACAATGCGTTTACATTGCTGTTTGGCGGGAGATTGTCACAGCCGCGGTACCTACCCAGGCGGACTCTCACACGTGAGAGACCTACCACCAGTATTGGCAGTAAAGCGTTAACAAAGTACAAATTTCTAACTCAAATATATAAAAGACCATTTCATAATGTTGATGTAACTTGTTACTTTATCCTCAGGGAACAGCTATTTTCCATTATTCCTGCAGGTTCCCTATTTGCTGCCTATAGCGTAAGCGATAGCCATAAACGGTGGTTCACGGAAACATTTTCAATCTGGTCGGATCCATCAGGTGCGGTGGCACGGGTACCGTATCGTTCCCGGTACAGGATATTATCCTTAAGTGCACTGCATTTGTGCATCACGATGGGGTGCTGTACATTGTCAAGGAGGTTAATTGACGTGTTAGTAATATTCAGACTTAGTTAGCGTAATATTGGCACTCAATTTGGTTCGGAATAGGATCGAAAACTTATCATTTCGGACTGTTCACGTCACAATTATGCGATGTAGAAACTGGCTCTATTTAGTTTGATGCGGTTTGATTTATAAGAAACGAAGATTTATAAGAAGCAATCAAGATAAATTCAACATAAGAACGAAATCGTCAAATTTTGTTGACGTAGATAATATTTTATTTCCCACGACGGAGAGGACGTCCGAAAGCTACGTGGTGGTCCAATATCAGGAAAGAACTTGAGGCCCTTCACTGAGTTCACAACCCAGGACAGAGCGGCCTGGTGCAAAGTGATACGAAGAGTGTGAGAGTGGACCCGAAATAAAGGGAAAAGGGAAGGATGAAGAAGAAGATAACATTTTAATTAATACAATAATTAAATCACATAGAAACTAACCAAATTAACAGTCTTTAGTGAAACAGTAGAACATCCAGATCGCTTCACCTATTACATCGTAACAGCTCAAAATGACAAATTTCGTTAACACATAACTTGAAATGTATAATGGTACCTACTTTATTTACATTTATGACCAGCCATAACTAAAAGATAAACTATCAAAAATCATACATGACTAATCAAGTGATTTCTTCTCGTCCGGCTTAGTTGAGTTAACGGTTGACAAATTTAATAATTACTAATTAATATTAATAAAGACATCGGCCTATGTCGAATTAATTTGTCGGAGCGTGGGAACACGATGATTTTTCACAAGAAGGCCGTTCATCGGTTATTAATAGTGCTTATGTTTAAACTCGCCTTATTTGACAAATGTCACGTGGTCTTCGGAAATTGGGTCAGAACATTGTGCTGTGACGTCATCGATATGTGACGTCATCTGACATTTATAGGTACTTTGAGTCTGTGTATATCAGATTGTTATTCATAGGTCGCTTCTACAATTGAAGGGGCTAAGTGTCAGTCTATTACAGTGTGATTGCGGGTTGGTGATCTTTATATATCTTTGAAATTCTAATACACATATTTAAGGTTGCCTCCCGATATTTTGCTCTATCTCTTAAATCGTTTGTACATGTAATGTCATTACCAAAGGGTAAAGTCGTACCAGTATCAACAAAAAGACAGCAAAGACGATTCTCTTGTCGATAAGAACGCAGATGGAAATTAAGCTTACTAACTGCGATTGCTTAATATTTATTTACACTTTCCAAGATGGATTCATTTAAAATATTCATAAGCGCCTCGATACATCCTACCATGTATTTTAATTTGACACTAACGGTTCTCCCCGAATGCTTAAAACATTAATTGTCAGGAAATACACCTCATTATAAATGTTAATTATGGAAATGACATTCAATTTGCTATTATTGTACATAAATTAAATAACCAACGCGAGTAACACTTCCGAATATGGTAATTTATCCAATATCAACAAAATCTTAGAATTTGTAGTTTGAGATTTTCATACGATTTGGTAATAAATGATGAATGTTTCGATGTTAAAATCCGAATTGGATAGTTAAGATCACGAACGAGACATGGAGTTTTCTTTAGTGGTAGTTGTTTTCTTGCGTGATTATCTAATATATATAAATCTCGTGTGACAATGTTTGTCCTCAATGGACTCCTAAACTACTTAACCGATTATAATAAAATTTGCACACCATGTGCAGTTCGATCCAACTTGAGAGATAGGATAGTTTAAATCTCAAATTATAGTCGCAATTTTAATTTATTGCTAATTATTTGTCTGTTATTATTTGACAGTCACAATCATCTGTTAACTCCAAATGATTCTAACAGATGTCGATACCTTTCGACTGGGTTGAGTAAGTAATCAATAGATGGCGCTGCTATGGTAAATCTACGAACGTGTCATATAAGCTACATTTTAACAGTATAATTACCACGTGTTGTTGACGCTATAAAATTAATTAAATTTATTTTAAAGTTTTAGCAGGAATTTTGCAAAGTATTTGTGTTTGCGTATTTTTTTAATGATATTCGTCGTAGTTTCGTGTTTATATAAGGCCTATCTACAAAATAAAAGCAATTCCAAAAAATTGTCAACATGCCTATTTAGGCATTAAGGGATGAAATGGGATAAAGTGGGACGAACGCGATGAGACCGGTAGATGGGAAATAATGGGACGGGATGTAACAGAAAGAAAAGGAGCCAGATGAGATGGGATGGGATACGATAGGAAAAGGGATAGTAGGTACTTAGGTTGAGTTCAGGAGTACAAAAGTTTGAACGGGAATAAGATATTTCTGGTGTGGAGTGGAGTCTAAACATCTTAGCACCCAGGCGAAGCTGGGCCGGGCCGCTAGTGTATTATAGTTTTATCCATTTCATAACTTGATATTGGCCACCTAGTGTCAAAAATATATAAAATAAAAATTTTGAAAATGCCAGCAATTTTTGCAAAAATGTTCAACTGTGACCTACTACATACCAAATTTTTCAAAGGACGAAATGCCTACAGTCTTTTATTATTTTTATTCTTTATTGTATACTAGGAAAAAATACAGAGGTTACAACTAAATTTAAAATAAGTACAATCGGCGGCCTATTGCACAAGGCAATCTCTTCCAGGCAACCTTTGGATGGACATAAAACAAAGGAGAGAGAAAGGGCAGTCTAGGTCTAATTGATAAATGCAAAAACATCCTCCAAATCTCAACACCGCTGAGAAGCGAAACAATCTCATCAAATTTAACAATCCGTATAAATTGTAATGTGGTACATCTGTCGGAGTGGCAGCAGTCTCTATTTAGCTAAGAAATAGTATGTTAATGTACAAGTTAAATCGCACATTGTGTGTAATGAAACAATCGTAGACATACTCGTGCACAATGGATAGGCAGTGAGCGCGCGCCACCGTAGGGTTACCACAGGCTGTATAGTGTATTTATTTTTATTTTCATGTAAGTTCTTAAAAAAAATCATATAAAAAAAGTTGAAGAAAACAGATATGATATATAATAAAAGATATAAGATATAATATAAAGCGAATTATGGCACTAACCAATATATTGCTAGGTACATAGAATGAAGGAACTTTTGTTGCTGAGTGGTTAAAAATAGAATGATGTTTTATAAACTTTGCACCTAAACTTAAATTTATTCTGACATTTTCAGGGTTTAATTTGATGTAAACACACTGAAAAAATTACTTACACATATTTTAACTTCAAGATAATTCAATTTGAATAGTTTATGTATGATATAACATTTTAAACTTTATCAAACTATTTAACACAATATTTCTAGATTAATTTGTAGTATAAAAATTATTTTGGTGTGAGGAATAGTTTATACTATTGTCTGTGGTAGCCCTACTTGATATTTAGAAGACCTCCGGTTCCCGAAGGCCTCCAGAAGGGCGTAACCTCTGCGGAAAGCCTGATTTATAATACAATTATTGTTAACCTCACTACTGAACTCTAAGCCCAGTGCCCACCGATTATTTTTCGACATTCATTTAGAATAGTTATTTCCATTGAATAAATCGGAATCTTTACAAACAAGAATAAAACGCTTTGCGTAATTCCAATTTTAGATTCAGTATTGTCTTTTTTCCTGGCCCTTCTACTATAGTAAACGGAAGTCATTAACAGATATTATTGCATCGAATGATTATTAATAACATTTGAAGAAATAAGTAAAAATATCGTGGTTAATTTTCTGACCTAGCCTGGTTGAAATTTTTGATTCTAAGCTGCATATTATTTATTGCATAGGTCCGGCAAACGGTACACCTGGTGCTAAGCGAAGACATCTGTTTATCTATAAGCCATTTTATACGTGTGTTGCTCTCAAAATGGGAGAGGAATTGGAAGTAAAAAGGAATTGTATCGTATTGTATTGTATCAGCCCATATACGACTCACTGCAGGGCACGGGCCTCCTCTACAATCGAGAGTACGATTGAGAGTGGTTAGGCCATATAGTCCACCACGCTGGCCTAGTGCGGGTTGGCGGACTTACACACCGTAAAAATTTTTTTAAACGGTATGCAGGTTTCCTCACGATGTTTTCCTTCACCGTTAAAGGAAAAGGAATAGATTAACAGAATTCCGGTATCTTCACGGTATAGTTTATTGCGTTTGAAAGCCCTGCAATCAAAAGGACTTGATGATATATTACAGTGAGAACATGTTTAGATTGGGGCATGTTTGTTTGCCAGTCGCCGTATCGGATGCCAAAACACGTTACAACAAACAAGGCACACGTGAGGTAACTATGGCATAACAATGATCGAATGTGGCTCGGCGTGTTGTGTAAACACAGGTTCGGGGATGATGTGGCTGTTCCATCACCGGGTTTGAAGGCTAGTGAATAATTAGGGAAAGTCGACTGGTGTTATTATTATGTAGAATTAATTTGATCGTGAATAATTTGTCGAAGTAGCTAGTTGCAGATCTGTCAGTTACAGGTCATCTGTTACAGGTCACTGAAAATACTTGATGAATGTTGTGGCTGAAAATGATGGTAATTTGTTTATTGCAGGGTATTCACACCATACAGGTGGTTCAGGGTTTTATATTCGTGCAGTGTTCATCAAAATTTGATAACATTACCCGTGAATAGATTTTATATTTCGTATTAAGGAAATTTAGACTCCAACAAGTCTTTAAATTAGAGATTTAACATTTCAACCACTAGATCTGACCAACCAAACTAAATAAAATTAAAATCCGCCTTAGTTATTACCAAAAAACCTACCAATTGAAATACTTATATAACCACTAGCGGCCCGGCCCAGCTTCGCCTGGGTGCTAAGATGTTTAGACTCCACTCCACACCAGAAATATCTTATTCCCGTTCAAACTTTTGTACTCCTGAACTCAACCTAAGTACCTACTATCCCTTTTCCTATCGTATCCCATCCCATCTCATCTGGCTCCTTTTCTTTCTGTTACATCCCGTCTCATTATTTCCCATCGAATGCAATCCGGATCCGACCGGTTTCATCGCGTTCGTCCCACTTTATCCCATTTCATCCCTTAATGCCTAAATAGGCAAGTTGTAATTTTTTTGTAATTGCTTTTATTTTGTAGATAGGCCTTATATAAACACGAAAATACGACGAATATCATTTAAAAAATACGCAAACACAAATACTTTGCAAAATTCCTGCTAAAACTTTCCGCTCAGCCAAAATTCTGACTACGAAATTGATTTTTTAAAGTATAATGAACTACTTATTTTAAATTTAATTAATTTTATAGCGTCAACAACACGTGGTAATTATACTGTTAAAATGTAGCTTATATGACACGTTCGTAGATTTACCATAGCAGCGCCATCTATTGATTACTTACTCAACCCAGTCGAAAGGTATCGACATCTGTTAGAATCATTTGGAGTTAACAGATGATTGTGACTGTCAAATAATAACAGACAAATAATTAGCAATAAATTAAAATTGCGACTATATAATTTATAATTATTACTATACTATATAATATATTATTATTATAATTTGAGATTTAAACTATCCTATCTCTCAAGTTGGATCGAACTGCACATGGTGTGCAAATTTTATTATAATCGGTTAAGTAGTTTAGGAGTCCATTGAGGACAAACATTGTGACACGAGATTTATATATATTAGATTACTCACTCCTACAATACTTCAAGCGCAGCTGTCATATTAATGTAACAGCTCCCAGAATACATAATGAAAAACTCGGCACGTGGGCCGCTCATTACGTCTTTGTCAATAACAAAAACACCATTAAGCTTCCTCCATCCTCAATATTATCTGTGAGTGCATTTTAGCGTCTCTACGAGGGATAACACATGTACACGATCCAACGACAAATGTCTTTATTATGCTGCCCACGCGCCTCTAAACACGCGCGTATTGTCAAAGATCATTCAAGTATTAGGCGCAGAGGGTTATGTTTATTTAAGATGCTTATGTTTTGTTAGTGACAGATTAAAAATGTCGCTAGTAGAATTTGAAATATTTTGTTTACTTATAAGGCTGGTTTATTTAAAAATGATTTGTAAGTGGCAGTTATTTTTCGTTTATAAATTAAACGTCACTGCAAGATCACATACCTACTACAATTACTTTGATATCAGATACTCTGGGATCACTTTTTCGTTTACAGTGTACTGTACTGTATCAGCCCATATACTTATGTACGTTCCACTGACGGGCCTCCTCTATACCTTACTAATTTATACAAATCACTACGGTATGCAGGTTTCCTCACGATGTTTCCCTTCACCGTTATAGTGCGTGGTGATTGACTATCAACACACATATAACTCTGAAAAGTCAGAGGTGTGTTCCGGGATTTGAAACCGCGACCACCGCGAACGGCATCCGCGTTGGGTCCGTTACCAACAGGTCACCACGCACTTTTACAATGTCCGTCTCATGAACTGTATGTGCGCTGTCGTTTTAAATAATTAAATGATTATTTTGGTCAGTATTCTGGCTAATACCAAGCCTATCGGGGACCGGCCTAATAGCAATATTATGCAAATCAAAAAAAAAATTGGAATGACGAAAAAAAATTTTTTGTAATTCAATTTATATGCCTTAGTAGTACTAATAACATACTTTAAATGTAATTCACGGTATTACCAACATAATGATATTAATTTGCGATAATTAGTATTCTCGGCACACATCCATTAGATTCTTGTATAACACTTTGCGGATCGCTTACCGCTCCAACAATTTAGATTATTCTTAATTGACTCCATTATAAAGCGATGCAATTTGGTTTATTTCTTAATGTGTTAGAGTATCGATCGTAATATGTTACGTCACTTAATTAGATGAGATTTTTGCAATACTTATAAAAAATATATTATAAACGCGTCCTTTGACCGGTATATCTGTATCTATATATGTCTATATAAGTCTGAAAGGTAAAAAAAGGTATAATGACCTGAATGATTAGTGGTATTATAAATTTAATGACCCGACCATCTTAGTCACTAGCTATTAGAACAGTAAGATCAGAACTGTTGGCTTTTATTGCGTTTCGCATCATAGAAAGACACGACATATTAACTAGCAAAGTGTATATTATTTTAAAATTTTATATGTACTATTGTTAAACTAAATTCCAAGCTTAGCTTAATTTCTAGCAATTTGTAAACAACATGTGAATTGACATACAAAGTTTAACTTTTTACTTCTTTCTCGTGCGTCAACATTTTAAACCGACTGCCCCATCTGTATAACTAGTCCAACTTATTCTCTGACTAGGTCACGCCCAGGGCGGGCGTCCGCCCACACCAGGCCCAAAAGGTTACACCTATAACGTATTTGCTCAGCGCAACAATAGTCGGGCATGATCGAGCGGCTGACAGCGACAATCGAGGTCGTTCAACTTTGATTTATTATGTGTTAGTTGACGTGGGGATGGCTTAGGGATAGGTGTGAAAATAATGTACCTACTCATTACACATATGTACAAATACTTTTTTTTAAATGCTTTCCTTTTAAATACCTTTAAAGAAGATAACTATCTATTACAAAAGAAAAATATTCTTGTATACATTATTTTGAAATGTTACCGGGTGGCGACGAAACGGTTTACTGGACATCGTTTTTAAGTAATTCGTAGAAAATATATTTTACTACACGGTACGTTGGTAGCATGAAACTTGTTCTTGCTGTATAGAAGGATGGTCAAAAGATAATTGACAATAAAACAAGAACAGAATAAACACTAAAAATTTAAACAAAATTGAGTGATCCATCGAGTATTATAGTAGTTACAATATTAAAAGTTGTACATCTAGATATATTAACAATCAAAAATAATTGCAATATCAAATATTTTTTATATATAATTTATTGTTCTTTACATACTAATAAATCATAACAATACCCATTCATACATAATGGGATATCAATTTCATTTTTTTCTATTAACACCTACTTTTAAATCACACACTATCACGATCGAATGTATGTATATTATAAATACAAATAACAATAAATTAACGACAATAAACAGACACATGCAATAAACTTTAGGCGATCCACAATGGGTAGTTATCGGCGATCGCAAGGCTGGATTGTGAAGGTCCAGCGTTCAAATCCGACTTTCGTCTCTCGGATTAGATACGAAATGTCACTCGGCTGTGACATTTTTATGCCGGGATGACATTTGGATGGTGCGATAGCATCGGGCCAATTAGAGATTAATTTATTTTCGGTTACAATGCGTGGTGAATGTGCTCGCGTGGGCTTCTGGGAAATGGCGGGGTGTGTTATGTAAGTTAAAGTTGTCGGAATTAAATTTGACTTGCTACGTGGTATAGTAGAATCGTATGGGACATGCAAGTTGTTTCGGGTCTGGATGTGGTAGGATTGTTAGTTACCCTTGCAACCAAATACTAACGATAAAAGACTCTCAACTTGCTGTGAGAAATACTATATGATATTTAGATGCATTTTCTTGAATTTTAAGTGTATTTAATACTTTCTAAAATATTAACGGCCTTATTCATAGACAGTTTTAAAACCTATTTTCGTTATTGAATGTTCTGTCCCTTTCGAACGACTTTAGAATTCAGTTTGAGCGAAGAAGACAAAACATTCGAATAAGACCGTAACTTTTTGATTTTGATTTTAAGTCTTAATTACAGTCTATGCATCTAATCAAGATAATCAGAGATCATCACATGCTAAAGAATTATCTTGGTCAACAGCTCAAAGAAATAAATAAATAGATATTCAAGACAGTTTTTCCGCAAGATGGTGACACGCGACCAATCCAGGCATCGGAGTGTCGCGGCGCGGCAGCCAGTTCGCCTACAGTCCATTGTTTGGCATGAGTTGTCGCTTACATTCCATTTGTCTCCATATTCAATCTAAATATAGTTTTGTAACTAGTTCTGGATGCAAAGTTCGCGCCTTGTCACTGTTTTTCTATATTTTATATTGAAAGAGTAATTTTATTGTTTGTTTTGTTCGTATCTGTACTTACTTATACTTACTGGTACTTACTTGGTACTTATTGTACCTACTTTTGAGATAGTTGTGTGTCAGTTTACAGAAATTAAGACAATTATATTCCTTTCTTAAACGATGTATGTACATAGACGATTATGTTTAAGCTAAATTCTAATGTTTGTTCCACCGATTCCAATATTATTTTAATTAAATTATAATAGTGTTCAGTTGCCGGATTCAAATAAATTAAATCAAATTAAAATAAACAAACGCACGCCAATAAATTTTAATCCGCAGCGTTATTTCTAAATAATTGACCCTGCACTTTAAAATCTCGCCCGGGGCGATTGAAAATTAATTTGCATATTACATTTGGCCGGTCAGTTTAATATATTTCGACGTTATTGGAGTATTTTGCTTTCGCAAATATAAGCGGGGACCGGACGAAAGTAAAGGGCCGTAGAATCGGTTCCTTTCACCACTGGTTTTGCTCCATATAAGTGAAATCTCGCCATAATGTCGCATTAAAACTGATACCTGCGTGAAATTATTTACATCAATAGCCTTGGTGTTATGTAATGATCGTTCTCACGATTTGTGCGAGGACGCGCGTTTCGGCGCTGCGGAGTCCTAGTTTAACGCGGAAGCCGATTGTGAACGACATTATTTATCGACTATGTGTGAGAAATAATTTGTTTTGATATATTTTTGGGCGGATTTTGCGTACAACTTCCTTCGCTCGTTTCATGGACAGAATTAAAAACTAAACTTTTAAACAGTACGATAATATCCGTCATGACGTCGCGTCGAAATGTTTTTTTCAACATTAACAACACATTATCCATTGGATTTATCCAAATACTTCAAGGATAACTTATCGCAAACGGTCTACATTCACCCTAGCCTTTTATTACCTTGTATTCCTATTTTAAGATATATGTATTTTAAAACGCGCGATCCACGTTGTCTTAACCGTAGATATTCTACACCACACTTACCAATCTATATTTTTAACAATAACCCGACTAGGACTTCCTGATAAAGTCCCGCACCCCGGTCCCGCCCACGTGCAAGGTGCGGGCCTCCGGTCAACACATTACTTACGCCGACCTAGCCACCCCGCGTAATACCTACATATAAAACTGTTATGAGAGAACGCCTGTTTCTAGTTAGAGATGCTAAAAATCGCAGCATATTGAGATTGGAATTTTGTAGTAGGAATTTATTTGTATGTAGGATTTATACATACATACATAAACTCACGATTTTTTTCCCAGAAGTGGTAGGCAGAGGCGCCACCATGACACCCACGTTTCGGCTTGTACTTTCCGTCCCATCATGTGATAGGGGGCGAACCTATCGCCATATCGGGCACAAATTCCTGACTCCAGCTCATAATTAAATAGAAAAATCTAAATAATCTGATGATAAAATGTGTGGTTAGTAGTAGTAAATTATTTTTTGGATTTTGTTGTTGCGATTTATACAGGAATTAAGTTAACCTACTGTTATATTTTAAATACTTGAATGATTTAAAAAATTCGCGCTGCTAGTTATCGCATTCAAATTCTCAAGAAATTTAAATACCTAAAATAGTCTACTGTGTCAAATTTTAGTATGTCTTGATTGACGAATGAGCAAGTTTGGAACACATATACCTGAATGCAAAATAAAGAAATAACTGCACAGATAAATTAATTGTTAATACCATAAATCAATAAGGTGCTTAGTCACGTAACCCAAATCCACATGTATGAGGAAGCATTTTTTGCATTAATTTATTTCCAAAAGCAAATGTCAATTACAAAACAAAGGAAGAGCATTAATTAGAGCGCAAAACCACGCGACATTCAGAGCAATGTATTAATCTCCAAGGAACTGGTTTGGAAGGACGGCCGTATCCATCAACGACTTGTTACTACGGTATCAAGAATAAATGAACGTATTTCAATTCAATACACTATTTTGTGTGATTTTTTTAGGCTAAATATTTAATTCCCTTTGGCGCCATAGTTTGGCGTTAATGGATTTAAGGAGATACGATTTTTGATCTTCGTATTACCTATAACGTTTTTTAACCGACTTCAAAAAGAGGAGGAGGTTCTCGATTCGTCGGAATCTTTATTTTTTTTATGTAAATTCACCGATTACTCGAAACGCCTGAACCGATTTGGAAAATTCTTTTCATAAAGAAAATAAACAATGATAAAGTTTTATCTTTTTCTAATGGACTTTTGATTTTTTACAATTCAAAAAGTATATTGTTACAGCTTATATACAATCCATACGATAACATCCATATCATTCAATTAAAATTGAGACGGCAATTCAACAAAGCCTAAAGCCGTTATCGATAAAAATCGAATACCCTTCGAGAACCACTCGATCAATCATCGCTTTCAATTGATATCTTATCGCGCAAATGGTTACACCTACTGACAGTCCACACCTACAAAATAATTAGATCTCCGCAGTAATGTCAAATGTCGAGTAAATGCCAAAGCGTAAAAAGCGACCGGCCAGTACCCATTTCCGCAGTGGCCAATGCATTAATTAGCCAAATTGTTGTTCGTAATTGAATTTGGATTGATTCATGCATATTTTTAGGAATGATTCTTGGAATCCTAGTTTGTTTTAATGTGTTTAGTAGTTTGTCTAATGTAAGACGTCTTTTAGTAAGGTAGAGAAAGATTTTGGTGAAGTTGGTTTGCTGGAGTTATGGCTTGCATTTTAGAGTCATTAGTCATGTCCATCAAGCTGTAGGCTGATGATAACTATAATCATTTTCAGTAAAATTAAATACGGCTAGTAATTTCTTCCGTCTAATACTTTCAGTATGCATTTGAACATATCCAAACTGATTTATAGACATTGCAAAATATTTTTGTTGATTTACATCACACCAGAATCAAAAATTATATGGAAATAATGCAGGTACAATCGTCGTCGTTAGATTTGAAGCTACCTTGTTTTACATCTAAAATTATCATACCGTTTACGATTACATATCGATGCGTTCCACGCACTTTTTATTTGGCAATGAAATTTACGTTGACGTCTTGCCCTGCTGGAGCGATGACCCGGAGGTTACAACTGTGGAACAACGAGATTTGAATATAAAGTAATGCCTATAAAATTATCATTCGAGGACTAAGAGAACTCCTAATATGGCATTCCTTAAAAATGCTTCTAGAGATACTAAAGATCGTGCGCGGAAAAAATGATTGAGATCGTAAATTAGGCAATGTAATTATCGAACGGTTGGACACTTTATTCTCTTATACGAGGTAAAGCCTTCTGAAGAGCATTTGACAGCCTCCGTGGCGCAGTTGGTTACACGCAGCCTGTGAAATGAGAGGCCGTGGGTTCGATCCCCGCACCAACACAAATGTTTGTGAGGCCCACAAATGTCTGTCTCGGGTATGGGTGTTTGTTAGACCGAAAAGTCTCTCGTTGCTTTTGTTACCGATGACACAAGACTCGATCTTAGTGTGGGGTCAGAACTATGTATGTGACTGTGGAGTGTATTTATTTATTTAAAGAATGCGGGATAAAAACTTAACTTTAAGGTAATGCAAAATTACAATACCAAAGTCTACTTTACAACTAAAACGCAGTCAATTAGACACTAACAATTGATAACGTAGTTGTCGATGTAGAAGTACCTACATGCTCATGTGTAGTAACACATGAGCATCAAAATATTTATGAAAATATGAACAAAAAAAAACAAGTGACAAAGAAATAATCATCAAGAAGAAAACTATAACGATACTTAATTTAATCAATATCAATTCGCCAATGGTTAAACCTCCAAGGCCATATAACATTAAGTTACATTTATGTTTATTTATCTTTAAATGTATATAACTATGTATGGCGTACTTATATACGAGTACATTTAAAGATAATAATTATATACGAAGTGTATTTTTATGTATTTATATGCATAAATAGTATCATTTATTTTAAGCTTTTATTTTCTTTTACACTGTCCTTTCTTTCTCCTTCACATACATCCATCCAATGGTTGTCTGGTAGAGATTGCCTTAGTGCGATAAGAACACCATTTGAACATTGTTGTCTTATTATCTCTTTATATTGTTATGTTTGTGTACAATAAAAACTAAAAAAAAAACCATGAGCCATACAGAAGCAGCTAAGAAACCACGTGATCGATTGCCAAACAGATGATAATCGAGAGATTGCTACAGTTTGTTGTTGCGCCACGCCGCATTCACCACGAGCGTTATGCATAAACAATAAACATCAAGTTCGGAGCCGAAACGATCCGATCGAGATTGCCCTCACTTTACTGATATAGTTTTATGATCGAGCGATGACGTCATTTTAGTCTGCCTACACACATCATAATCGGTTTTGTCCTTTTTTAGGTTTTTTTAATCGCTTCATCTGTGTTCTGTGATTTTGCCAATATCGGAGTAGGGCAAGAAAGATGTATAAAAATGGCGGGGAAGCCAGGATTTAATTGTTTGTTTTTTTACTTGTATTACCTAGTGTTTATAGTAATATGCACTTGAGGTATACCAAACACCAATTACCAAGAGACAACATAAATAAAAAAAAACATGTAATAGAAATATGACAGCAAGCATATAAGGGTTCAAATTTTAGGAAATTGCCTATTGGAATCTTTTGTATTGGAGTTTAGTGGTGCAAGTTCAATTGCAATTTTGAAATCTGACGCCATACTGATGTAGATCGTCTGATATCGTGGGCAAAGCCCCAAACTCAACCACGCGACGTTGAGTTTGAAAGCAACAGTGTCAAATGCTACTCATATTAAAGTTTATAGTAATAGATACATAAGCGTCACGCCTTTATCCCAGACGGGGTAAGCAGAAGTGTAATCAGGCCATCCACATTCCGCATTGTGTGTTCCGTCCCACGATGGGATAGGGGGCGAGCCTATTGCCACATCGGGCACAAAAAGTATAGTAATACATAATTTAAATAATTAATTAACAGACCGCACCGTAAACCTGCCAAGCCATGTTATTGCTGATTGAACAACACGAACTACAAGACAATTTTATAAGGCAATTGTAAGTAGTCCACGGAATCGAACACGAGTCGATTAATCGTAATGACCGCACGCCGAATGCGTTAACAACTGAGCTACACGCGCGCTGCCCGTTCCGCTCATTGCTTGGTAGCTATACAACTATTCCTCTATTACACGATTACGCCCACGTAGAAATCCAATGGTCTTAGGAAAGGTTCAATGGGTTGGTCAGAAAAGCACGGTTGTAAGTACAAAATATCTTTACATCGTAAGGCTGTGGTACACCGTTTTAGTGTGTTTTATAGGTTAAGTGACGTATAAGGGAAAGAGATCGGCTGAGAATCAGAGAAAGAAAGGGAAAGAGAGATATAGCTCAAAGGAAACTTAATGTATATTTTGATATTGAGTGTGTGTAATCATTGATATAATAATTATTTTGCATAGTCTACAAATATCGTACACTATACAAAAAAATAACATTTTATGTATAAAATAATAGTCTTTATGATTTTTTAAAATATAACATACTTTTGAAGCAAAAATTATTTACAAAAAATTGTGTATGAAAAACTGCGTAAAGTAGACATACAGCTATTTATATATTTTTTGATTTAAAAAATAGATACAACTCATGTTAAAATAGTGTATCAATGCTATCGTAATAGATCGTAATTGAACAGCATACGCGTCGATAAATGAAACAATAAAAAAAATCCCGAAATCAGTGTGCGCCGCACCTTAGACGTGCGTTCGCAACGACGTCTGACCAGGAAGTGACACCGCTTCGATTTCTCCGGCGCGCGGCCGATAAATAACTGCGGGTAGATCTAATTCCGCGCCATATTTACGCGCGGCGGCCTCGGCGTAGGCGGCATGCGACACCGGAGCAATCAAAAACACAGTTGCGGAAAGATATCGGTTTCATACCATAGCGCTCGCTTTCCGAACCACTTTATACTAGTATTAACTATATTACCAACTATATTACAAGGACGTTTATGAAAATTTACAAAGCCCAGCACGTTTGTACGCGAAGGAATGAAGATCTAAGCGTAACAGTTTAATAAAACATCAATTTGTCCGTATATGTTAATTTTATTTGAGTGTTTGGTTGGATATGGTAGTAATGGAATATTTTATGGTCAGTAAAGGCCCGATATTTGTTGTTATTATTTAATTATGCTGTTACATGCGTTTAGATTCAGCTTCTTATATTAATAAAATACTATGTAAGAACATCTGGGTATACTAATATGGTTAAGGCAGACTTCATAGTAGATTAAATTTATGCGAGTCAAGTTGTTGGTGAGGTTACAATCTCCTTCGATCAGCGAAATATTTTGACTAAAAGATTTTTAAATCAATATCTTGGTAATAAACCAGATTAATCCGATGAACAGCTTTAATACTACTCGAAACAGGAAAGACTTGTTGCAAGGTTGCTTTCTGCTCACATTGTTTGGTACAAGTTACTGAAAGTTAAAACGGGTATATGAACCACAGTTATGGTTCAAATTACCAACCTGTAAGACCTTAAGGAACAGTTTTACATACTTTTTAATTTTTTAATATGGAGAGCATAAATATCTTACGACAAGTGTAATGGAAATAACTCTTTTTAGCAGCACGACAAAGTAAGAAAATTTTATTTATTTATAAATACTTTATTATACACACACACATTAACAGAAATAATAACACAAATTGCTTTAATATTTTTTTCATGGCGATGGCTGGGGAGTCGAGCATGTCATTCGCCTGATGGTAAGCGATACGAGCGCTCATGGACAGTAGCAAAACCAAACATCATGAATAACAAAGCAATGCTTGGTATGCCACTGCGCTCGCTATCCTGAGACATAAGGTGTTAAATCTCTTTATATCCAGTAGTTACTCTGGCTTCAATGTCCTTCAAACCAGAACACAAAAGTGCATTTACTTTGCTGTTTGTCGGGAGAAATAGACATTGCGGTGGCATCTACCCAGGCGGCCTCTCATATATGAGAGTCCTACCACCAGTAGAGACACATATAAATCACAAACGGCGGTCTTATCGCTGTCGGAGATTTAACTCTTGGTAAATGTATCAAACTGAACTAGAATCGCGACACACTTCCATTGGTCTCTTTGATGGGTCTCACACCATTTTGTGTGGTGATCACTATCTTAGTGGATAGGGGTATCCTACCACCAGTATCGGGTCTCCGGCAATCCTGTTTGGTATCAATTCTTACGGAAAAAAAATGATGACCTAGATTAATTATAATTTCGTTTAAAGTAACTTGTAAAAGCTGAATTTTCGCCAGTGGGCTTCAGATCACTACAGCTACGAAACAGGTAACTTTTCATACAATTTCCAATATAATCTAAATGCTCATAAGTAAACTTTCACGTTATAATTGTCACTAAATCTCTACCCAACATTAAACTCACCATGTTCATTGTACACTAAAAAGCATAGATAAGTTATGACCCAGAAAATCCATCGAACGACAGGCGTAGAATTGACGATGCAAATTTGCAACGTTGATTCTGCATCGGGCATTAGTCTGCGTTCGTTCCCTGGGACCTTTATCTAATGGACAGGACTGGCTATTGTGGAATCAAGTGCTAAGTTATGATCGGATCACGTTTGATTTCACGCCGGATTCATTTGGAGTAGAGTTTTGTTGTAGAGACCTATTTGTAGCGTTTCGATTTGTTGCAAAGTTGCGATTTTATTTTCGTTGATCGAAATAGGCTTCCTCCAAATTGCGCCATTTCACCTTATCTTCGGCTTGTCGCATGCAGAATTTTCCAGTGACTTTTCGCAAATCATCACTCCACCTAGCTTATGTCCAGCAGCGGACAATAAAATGCTGGTGATGATGATGATGTTGATCGTAATATCTTAGGATTTATCACGACTTCATTGTTTAATTCTACGCGTATTTTGAGATTAGTAATTACTTTTTCGAGTGTTACGATTATCATAACCTACAGTTAAGCAAGGTCAATGGTGGTATAAACAAATATTTTCATCTAAACACCAAGAACATATCGTATAAATTGGGACAGACGCCTTCCTGGAGCGTTCCTTACAACCGAAGCTTAGATAACGATCGTACCGCGTATAAATACATCGATTTGAAATTCAAAATGTTGGCGATTTCAGCGTAGTGCAAATTATTGTCGGGCTCGTTGTAAACTACGCTGATACAATATAACTTGTTATGTAAGCGGGGAAATCCGTTTAAACTTGTAATCATTACAATTTATGTCCCTTTTGACAAACATACTGTGTAATTGTCACTTCCTCTATGGAATATTGTTATTTAGTATGCTGAACTTTTCTAGCAGGACGGCATAATTGAGTCGATCTTTCGGTCTACCTAGCGTTGTATCGGAATTCAGCACTAAAAACTGCTTTCCTGCTCTATCTTCGGCATTTCGTCCGATCTTCTTCAAATGCATACTATATTGATCCAAGAAGAATATATGTACTCATATTTAAAAAAAATCTATGGTATGTAAGTCCACCAACCCGCACTAGGCCAGCGTGGTGGACTATATGGTCTAACCACTCTCAATCCTATTATCGATTGTAGAGTAGGCCCGTGCCCAGCAGTGGGACGTATATGGGCTGAAACGATACGACGATACGATAGTCATATTTATGATTCATCTATTTGTCCCAATCGGGCAATAAAATTATCTATCTTATCCTCGCTCGCAAATTACACCTCAATGAAACAGAGTTAAAATCCTGCTCTTTCAATAATTAAATTCACATGTAATGAATGTCGGCGTTGAAAACAATCGCGGAACGAGTTCTGGACCGGCCGTCGACAGCAGCGGAAGCAAATTGTTTTTTTTATCACCTGTTATTGAGTTATGCCATTTGCGACCTCGCCCGTGTCGCCCAAAGGTGAAGTGCGGACAAAAAATGAGATTAGTTTTACTTGTAGGGTTTCCATGGGTTGTTTATTAAAAGCGGGATGGTAAGTTTTGTGTTTGAAATATGAAAGGACAGTAATGGTTAATTTTAAGAGTATTTCACCGGATCCCGGTTCGTATGTCCCTAGGGAGTCCTTCTGACAGGGGAGTTAATCTAATGTCAATCTAATAAGACAATGTAATAAATACAAATATAATTTTCCACCGTCAAAAATAATTTGACGTATTTGAAAAAAAAGTGGAAGGAGGCGGGTAGCTGTGAGCTGCACAATCCCAAAATATTTGACGCTTAGTTAGGGCAGCCCACGTATAAAGCAATATATACAAATATTCAGCGTTATAAAGCAATATTCACAAATTCCTTCACAGTCCACAAACGATGGTTACCCCAGCGTTAGTCATATCTGTCAGTCAGTTTTTACCGGTGCTCGGACGTGTGCCTACGCGATGGCTAGTGGTCAATTTGTTTTTTGTCCCGCCGTACTTAAAGCAGTATTAGCCACAATGATATGCAAAGATTTAAATATCTATAGGCGACCTTATACCAGTACAATTTGAATTGTTGTATTTTATAGTACATATATTACAGTTTTTTGCTTTTAAATCGAGTTTTTGTACATTCAAGTAGTCTTTTAAAATACCTTTATAATTAGAAAATAATATTTTATTTTTGGATGTGGGGAAGGAATGTCGGAAAATTAATTATTAAATATTTGAACAGTATGGAGCCCTCCATCAAGCAACCGCGTAACTAAGGCTGACAAGCAAATAACGTCATCAACTTTGGATAGACCAATCAAAAAGATATGGTTGGATGACGAGACAGGTCCATATATCCAAATAGAACTACGCGAGAATATAAAGCATCCATGAAAAAATAAAGTAGATAGTTGACGTCTTAATCTCCAACGATAGCATCGCAATCAAACATGATAGTATAGTAACTTAAACTTAATGATAGCTCTATTACTTGTAGATATTTCTATAACATAAAAATCCAAATGAAACTCCGAACGAAAATATTTGTTAATCTCTTTAACACACCTATTTGGAAAATAAAACGTCAATACCACAAAATAACCGCATATTTCATTAATAAAACGCACCAGCTTAAATCACAAAATATACACGACTTTTATTACGTAATCCTCTTTGACACGAAGTTGAACAACATTTCGAACGCGTTTTTTATACTTATATCACTAAACTCGCACTTGCGATTATATTTTAAGGTATTCATTTTGTATCGAATGAACGTCGGCACGGAGAAGATAGCAGGGCACTTCATAATTAACGATTAATAAACGTTTTTTTTCTGCGTTTTGTTACAATAACTGTATGATTTATATGTTAATCGTTGTTAACCTTAAAGGTTTGATAATTATTGTTTCGCAAGCTTTATTTTCAGTGTTACGAACTGATCTAATAGAACTCGTTGGTCACGATCATTCGAATTTTGAAATTTTAAAAAGTTTAAGCGATACTAATCTACTGTTGTTTTTTTAGAATATCATACGTCTATTTAAAAATCGAACGCGTGCGTTATAACAACGTAGGTACATGCCTTACGGACGTGGTAGGCGACGTGGTGGGACGATATGTCGTGGGTTTGATCTCCGCACCAAGACATATTATACATACCTTTTAATATGTGGGGTCAACAAATAATTGTTTAGATGTGTATACTAGTATAGGATATTTATTTCAAATAAAATAAACCAAGAACTTGCACCGCACATTAAAACCAGCAAAACATCAATGAAGCCAATAAAAACTATAACAGAGCCAACGAAAGCCGGTACAGCGAGAATATCATTGAGAGAATAATTAGATAGATAGGACGTCGGTCGAGGCAAGGCCCATTATTAATGAAATGCCACACAGAGGCATGACGCGAGGCAGGGATGAGGCGTGGCGCGGGGTCAGGCGAGGCGGGGGACAGACGAGGCGCGGGGATAAGGCGAGGCACAGAGGCATTAGGCGCACGTTGCATGAGGCATCCGCTCTTGAATTGTAATTATACCGCCACTGACGCGTTTGCAAAAAGGACTCGATTGAGTTATTTGGACTTGACTTGAGATGAGTGGGGTTTTATTAATATTTTTTCTAACTTGTTTCTTATTTACGTGTGGTCAACTTATTTTTTTTTTAAATATTTGGCTTATACGAGTATGTAAAACCTTTTTTTAAAGTCTGAAATTGGTTTTACGCTAGGAAAACTCATGTAATCTCGATTGTACAATTTAATTTTTTAAATAAATAAATAACATTATCAAATTTAATAAAATAATAATAATATAGATGTAACAAGTTAACTAACACCATGACAATGAAATAAAATTATCTTTATACTGTAACTATTCTGACCACAACAAACTCGACCTATTATTATTATTATTTTTTTTTACATTGGCACATTCGTTCCGAAACAATGGAAAAATTACAATTTTAAATCGTAATTTTCCAGGGCTGGTTTTAATTTACACCGAAAAAAAGAAATCAGTGTTGATATAAGTTATATTTACATCTCCAAGTAACTTGTGAAACTTTATGTAAAGCGACAGTTTACATAGGGCCTTAGGATAGTACCTAATAATATTTGTCTGTGTCTTTTGAACTAATCAATACAAGCACTCAGTTTTTAATTTGTATCGATTATTCATTAGATTTAATTTTTCCGCTAAACTGTTTAAATGCACTGTTATGTTTCTGTTTCAAAGATATTGTAGCCAGAGTAACTACTACATAATGAGATTTAACATCTTATGTCTCAGGAAGGCGAGCGCAGTGGAATGTTTTTTAATTCATGGTGTTATTTGGTTTTGCTACTGTCCATGAGCGGTCGTATTGCTTACCATCAGGTGAATGGCATGCCTGTCTCGTCATTCATCGCAATGAAAAAAAAAGTTAAACAAATTTGTTTGCTAAATTATCAGAAGTACATTAACTTAGCGGTACTTTTATAAACACCAACTTGATCCGAAATTTCCGCATCAAACGTAGAAAGTTGAAAAGTTCAGAGCACATACGCGTGGTAATTATAAGTATCACATAACCGCTCCAGTTTCTAAAGCCTGTCTGTCACTGGTGGGGACAGTGACCCGGCTATCTCGAGATCGCAGCCTCCGACCGGCCAGATGCCGAAAGATGTCAGCCAGGGGCGCACTTGGGTCACTTATGGACAATGGAAGAGGGAAAATCATCTGTCCCTTTTTAGCGTAGAGGCTTTGTGGGTGGTGCGAGCTAGAGGATTGAAAATGTATGAATATTGAAGCGAGAAATAGTTATTTGTAAGTTGTTTTATTTTCTACTGAGTCTCGATGTGCATAATATTTTGCAAAGGTACTTGAGTGTCTGAATAATTCTGTTATAAATGTTTTCGTAAGTTAATTTGACAGTTATTTAATTACAGTCCAAACAGTAGGTTTACTTTAGCAGTAACACGCTTACATCATTAGTCTGAATTGCTTCTTTCTACTGTATAATTATCAATACAAATTGTTCTAAGTATATAAGCCTATCCTGTGCTTCAAAGGCAACTTTTTGCCTTAAGACAATTTTGAGTCAGTCCATCTATTTCAACTCCTAACAAAATCTATAGCGAAAAATCCTGGTTTTGCCTATTCATCTCTAATACCAATAGAAAAATCAAGAGCGCAAACCAAATCCGACCCCGTGGTAACCTTTAGCTCGCGGCTATCGGCGCATTTAAAAATAAAAGTACAAGCGTTAATAACGTATTTTTAGTGCGGCCGTTTGTTTGTCCGCTACCGCAGGTGCGTTGGCCTGCTCTCGGCTGCTCTCGCCCACCGAAACGCGCAGCATCTCTGCATTTTGTTTTTTTTTAATTATAAGCTTAAGACCTTTGGGTTATAGGTTAGAGTCGTATTTGGTCTCTTTGCTTGTTTGTCTAAACGAAAAAGGTTCGATTGCAGAATTGTGGTTGAGGTTTTGAATTTCGAATGTGTTATTTTTTTAAACTGGCACTAGAATGTACTGGATGGCCAGTACGTTCAATGAAATTCTAATAGAGTATCTGTTACATCTGTGCCGTTACGATAAAATAGCCCTGTTAGAATAAAAAAAAGCGTATTTTATTTTTAGAGGTTTTGAAAATACTTTCCTTACGATCGTTTGTCATGAACGCAAACTTTTTACAATTCAATAAACTCTGGCCTAACCGCTGTTGTATACTAATTGATATTTTAATACGCGAACCGGTCCGGTTTTATATGGTTTTGATGTGTTATGGGTCTAAAGAAAATATTCATGTCATTTTATGAGTGAAAATAAAATTTTGATTTATATTAAAAGATCATTAAAGTTGTCATTTTAAGTACGTATGGCATTTAAGAACTGTTTTTTTTTGGTCATAAGTATTTACTATATCTGTTTCTGAATCCGATGAATTCCTCCAGATTCACTTGTTTACTGAAATCTTTATTATAGAGTTTTGGTTTTTACTTCTCATTGAGAATACTGAATATCTTATTATTTTAGACTCGTCTATATTTTTTCAGAAACACAAAGACAATCTCCTTCAATTCAAAATTCAACAGCAAAGTTGTCCACTTACCGCCACCAAAGCGTACCATACCAAAAGACCAATTTTTATGTTGCCCCAGACTTTACCTAAATTACCACAAATGTGACATTCACCGTCACATAAACACCAACAAGCGGGCCCTACAATTTATTACAAATCAGTTATGCTCGACCAAGACTTTCTCTTTATTTATTACGAGTTATTATCTGTGGCAGAACTAGTTCCATTGCAGAATTGTAACTGTCCGTGTACAAGGAACAGGTGGCGAGGAAATGCCTAATTTTATGAACGCTAAAGTGCATTTAACAGCTCTCATTATAGCTCGGTTAACTATAGGATAAGTGTCGTGGACAGAGTGCACACTCAGCTATTTTATGTAATGTCTAGGTAAGGTAAAATGCCTTGGACGGGCAAATATTAAGTCGTTGGCATCTGTATTATCGCGTTTGCGAGTAAAAGTTAGTAAGTATAGGTTATTACTGCTGTAAATCGATTGTTTAGGATATAAATATGGTATTAGGATACTAAACTGTGAAGTTCTAAATTAGAATCCAATTTAAGGTAGGTAATTTGAACTTGAAATAGCTTTTTAATTAAATGGCATTAAATTATATGCCGTATTCCACTCGCATAATGTCGAAAACTACTGCGTATACTTAGTAAAGAATATTAAAATGTTGTCATTCTAACACCGTTATACATATTAACACTTATTATGTTGCCCAACCCGACCTGGCCCACTTGACGAAGTAAATTGGCACAAACACGCGACACAAACAGCAGTGTTATTACAAAATATTACAGACATATACGAGTATAATAATTTAATAATTAGTATAAAGGAAAATCATATACTAACAGATTATATGTCTATTTTTTTGACTTTTATATTTATTTTAATATAACCTGTTTCATAATTAGCGAGATAATAAAAATAAAATTTCTTCACTTTCAGGCAGTCATAAACCTAAGTGGATGCTGGCTTAGTTGGGAATGAATTATACTACTTAAATGGGGGTCGTAGAATCATTTCAGAGCAACTTAATATGTACTATACTTCCCCAAGTTATTAAAAAATTAATTGACACTAATCACGTAATTATTTACCGTAAGCTGAAGCAAATTTAAATTGTATAGAAATCATCAAACGTCCTTCCATAGCGAACCTAATTACCTCGTCTCTCTATGGGTGAACATCCAACGCTTGCTTCCAGTGCGTGACCTACACTCGCGAAATTTTCGGACACTTCTGACATTAGAAGGCTATTAGAAACATTCCCGGACTTTTACTAAAAAACCTAAAATTACAAAACTCCACAGCAAACGCTTATAGTAAATCTAGTGACCGGACGCGTTAGCTCGCCCGTCACTCCATTATTTACATTTTACTTCTTTAACATGGCCGCTCGTGTCCACCAGCATTCATTAAGATTCCAATAAATACTGAATAAACAGAGCATATTAACTCACGATGGAATCGGATCGCGTTTAATTATCGAGTTAATTAAGCTATTCCGAATAGGCTTTGCTGAGATTTAGTTGTTCGATAATTGGAGGTGAAAAGAGTGTTCATAATTTAAATTTTTGAATTTCGAAAATTTTGTATAAGGAATGTAGTGTTTCGAAGGGTAGAGGTAATTTATTCCGGTAATTAATTTGACAATACTGTCGCAAAATGTCGCTGATTTACGAATAAAATTGAACCTTAAACTCCATGTAGTATTTTCTCTGTTAGGGAAAGCTAGATACCAATTATCATTTGATTCTTAATGTACAAGCTTTGGGCTCTGTGGCGTACTTTGGGAGAGGCCTATGCCCAGCAGTGGACTGCAACGGGCTGATGATGATGATGATGATACAAGCTATAGGAACTTAAGCATGCTATTCTTTATGATTGCATTACTTCGACATATAGAATTTTCTAGACTACAAAACCAGATAAACAAGAACAAACCAGGAGAAATTATTTACAAGCCTAATGGAGAATTACTAAAATTAATTCGCATCGTGATGCAGCCTTTCGGATTTAAATATGTAACTGAACAAAGTTTACCGTGGCCATAACATTTGCATATTATCTAGGCTCCAATTAATTTTACAATATGCCGGTATTAATTGTCGTTGTGATATCGAAGGCGTCTATTTGAATTTCATGCGAGGATCTTGGTTATATTTTGCGTCTGTTCCGGGAAGGGTTTAATGTCTACAAAGATACTTATAATAAACAGGTATTCGACGATGCTTTCTACTGTTTGAGCAATGAATTTTCTTAATCATCTCATAAATGTAAAACAAAAAATGTCAAATTATTGGTGATGTATGCATTAAACCATTCATTATTAGCATGTCAGTAAACGAGCTAAATTATTCCTTTTTCTTTTGCTTTATTTTACCTTTTTTATCAATTTGTTCTCGTATAAATCCATGTCGATTCGTAGTACTATTAATATAAATGTAGCACGTAAAAGGTAACATTTGCTATAACGTAAATTAAGAACGAAGTCGCTGGATGCAGCCCGCTTCCAACAGGTCAATGTGGAGATCCTTGGTTCAGCAGTGGACTTCCTGTGGCTGAAGACAGAAATTAAGAACTCAAAAATTTTTCAAATACAACTTATTCACCGTCAAAATTGTAATCCTGTTTTATAAACGCGGCGAACGAGTAAATTGCCGCCTAATCAGCGATCTCACACGCGCTCACCTCGGCTCGCGGTGCAGTCAGGAACACGGCGATTTCACCTCACCGACACCTGCCACGCGTTGTGTGTTATATTTATTGTACATATATGTGATAGTACTTCACAAAATGTTCTTGATGATTTTTGAGTTAACAAGTTTAGCCCATTTCCAAGAGATATCTGTGTATTTGTACAAGGTCGCCCTGGGCAATAAAATACTTTTCATATAATATTGGTAGATACTTTGTAGTATGTAAAACGTAGTATATGGCACGGGGTTTACGATTGGCCTTTCTTCTAGAGATATACTATTCTTAGTATTTATGTTAATTATATTATGTATTTATGTATGTACTAGTATAAGTACATTTGTATTGGTTTACGTCTCGACCCATATTTGTGCACCTTCTCAATTTATCTCTGCATCACTCTAAGGTTGACTGTTAGAAAATGCCTTTGGTATTAAACCCCACATTTATACAACTATGTATAAGAAGTATTGAATAAATAAATACTGTAATTTGCAGGTAAACGTTTTTGGAAGAGGTAGAGCCACGCTGTTGTCAGTCATGACTCAGCATGAATAGGCAGGCTCATCCAGGGCGATACCACTGTCTCACAGGAAATCGACGTGACGTGATCGACTCTGCTGTCGCTAAGTTGTGTTTTCTTTCTTTCTTGTTGTAAATAGTTAAAACGCAAGTTTCTAACAAATTAACGCCACTACAAATAACAGCTATACAGTCTAACATTTATAACATGTGAAATTATTAAAATATTCTTACACACAAAGGCTCATGTTTGTCATACACAAACCAGCAGGCTAATCAGCAATCAACAATCTCGGAAGCGCGGTAACATTGGCGAACAAAATGTCTTGCGAGCACACCTGGCTCCTAACAATGTTGTTACACATTCCAATGACAAGATTTTTCAGCCTCAAGTAACATAGGTGCATTGTTGAAGTAATGATTATCTTCTGCTTGTTTGAAAAGTACTTAAACTAACATAAATTGGCTTTTATAGTTAGAAATTTTCCGTAATTATTTTAGCGTGGAGGTAAAAAGGTTTAAAATGTTTAAATTAATGTTTGAAAATTTTAAATAAAAGTTTTTGTTTTATTTAAAATATGGGGTCGTATTTGGGTTTTTGTGGTCGTAATAAATCTTTATTTTAAAATGTTTATGGTTTAAGCTTAGAGTATTTATAATATAGAGGGGGTGCTGTCATACATTTGCGTTTTCAAAAGATTTTTCTCGTAATGATGGTAACACTGCTATATCAGTAAGAAATAAATAATTAATTAACAACAAATAATTATAAGTTAAGTTCTATAGCCCTAAGCTATATTTTTTCTTTTACTTTTTCAAAGAATTCGTGCATGTTAGTCATCCTGTCAAATTTCAGCCAATAGGAGGACAGAAAAAGGTGGCCCGGCACTACCATTTTTATCTACGTTTTGCAGTACCAGCGCTCCTTTTATATTAGAAACACTTTAAGGTTTTTAATGTCAAATATTGTTTGTCGTGATAAATCATTTTTTTATTCATTTGTTTAATTATTACATTATGTAATTATAATTGGCCCTGAATAAAACGCCTTTACCTTTCATCGTGAATTAAAAACTAATTAATTTAAATATAAACATATCACGCAAATTACCAATTTCATTTATAGAACGAGTTTGAATTCTAATTTCAAAACCTTGAACTTTAAACGGCGTAAATTAAAGGTACACCCCTCCATCAATGTGCGTGTACATTTTGCAATAATTACAAGTATCACTTGTCTTGATATGTGTGGTCGTCTGTATACCAGTTTGTCCGGTAGAATTATTCGCATATCTTAATGTACTCTGATATAATACATGGTATACCGTTGTTTATTTTTATCGTAATAAAGTATAGATTGCTTATAATAATATGTTAGGTATAATGACAGATTTTTTAAGGTTTATTACGAATTATAGATTTATATTTTTTTATGGCATTATGACGCAAAAACGCGATAATTGTAAAAAATTTGCTCCACGCCAAAAAAACGCACTTTTACGCTGTTGCTGAAAATTATTTTTATACATGTTTATTTTGAGGAACTTAAAAAAACTGCCATCAAACTTTTTTTTGTCATACTGAACAATTCCCATGTTATATTTCTTTTGCCCTATGATTAACCGAAAGGACGCAACAAAACGTCAATCTAAAGCGAAACCAAAGTAAATATTTAAAACATTCAATTTGTCCCTATTCACGCTCGAAGCTACATTTGCGAAATTCTTCCGTCTGATTTCTAATTTCTATGAAATTGCACGTGGAACTTCTTGGTCGAAGCATTCGTATTAAAGGGCCTTTTCACTATAATAAGACGTAGATTTATCAGCTCCAGTATGGGCTTGGACAGTAAACGGTCCGAGTTGAACTGTTAACGATATTGGTCAATTTACGCCTTGTTTTATTCGCGATATGTCTAAAGTATTGCTAATTTACTTTATATGTAATTTGGCTTGATTGTATGGGCATTTAAACAAATATGACCTTATTCATAGACAGTTTTAAAATCTATTTTAGTTATCGAATGTTTTGTCTTCTTCGCTCAAACTGAATTCAAGAGTTGTTCGAAAGGGACACACTATAACCGAAATAGGTTTTAAAACTGTCTATGAATAAGGCCGATAGATTATCTAATGAAAATTGAAAGTCGCTGAATACAAGCTGCTTCAAAAAGATTGTTGTGGAAATTGTGTACATTTAGTTCAGCAGTGAACTTCATGCTTAGGTATAATCATAATTAAATAAATTAGTTAGCAGTTGGAATATGATGGATAATTTGTACAAGGATTGTCTTTTGTACCGTGTTCAATATTTATCAATTTCGATTTATTTTTGGCATATTATGAGTTAAATATCTAATTATTGGACTCTTTCGCATGCATTTGACTATGAACAATGATGAACTTAATATCAGGCAGTGCGACGTATAAAATTTTATGACGAAAATATGACATTGGAACAAAAAATGTTTAAAAATTCCAAGGCTTCCCAAGCATCACGATTTATGTCATCGATCATGATGAAATAAGTAGCAACTAGAACCTAGTATCTAGCGGTATCTAGAATTCTTAATCATAATTAAGTAATCTTAATAATCCATATTCGTGAACAGTAGCATACATTATAAAAAAGGTTAATGAATTTCCCTAGCTACCGGAGAATTATGCGACGCGGCAAAAATTTACGATCACATAAAATGTATATTTTACCCACGAGTATATTTATAAAATTTGTTATATTTCAATAAACATAAAACCTTAAAAGGTCGACTAATTAGTTTAGAATATGTTTAAAGTTGCGTCGTTTGTCACTTGTTTAATAATAGCCAATTATGAATGTTTTTAAATATATTGGAACATAAGACTTATAAAACTCCGATTGGAATTCTTTTAATTTTTATGTCGTGTTACAAGTTTGTGATATAGAAAATCAACATTAAAATTTACTACTTTTATATGCATTTCGTACATTTTTCTTTTTGTAGCTTTATATTACGCCCTAGTAAAGTTAAATATGGGGGACTATGCTGAGATAACCCCAGGTCAAAGTCACAAACTTAACGTTTATCCGTGCCACAAAATAGGCAGAGCATACATTGTTGTTAGTAGACAAGAACAACCTTTCATCAATACAAGAAATTAATTGAAGAGGCATTTCAGCGGGCCGGCATGATTGTGTCGTATGGTATGAGACTGCCGTCTCCACTCGATACTACACTAAAAAATAAAATACGTTCAATAGTATATTGTAGTCAATATTTATGTTATAATATGTATTTTTACTTTTAATGTAGTTATATCATTATTTTATTTATGTATATTAATAGATAAATCTCTTATCAAATAAGCACATGGACCCTTACTTCTGTCATCTCATCACCGTTTCAAGGTAGATTGGCAGAGAATGCCTATGGCATTAAGTCCGCCTATATACATTGTCTGTATATGAAGTTAAATAAATAAAAAAATAATAATAAAGCTAGCTTTCTAACCCGATAATTATCTATTTGTGATACGACGAGCGGCGTATTAGACGCAGCCGAGCATGCAGGTCCGCGATGACACCGCACGTCAAAGCTGCCAGCATGCGTATCTATACGCTGAGTATACGGTTCACTGGGCTTAATACGAGTACAAGCAAACTAAAAGGAAATTATTCTTAGATATATTTTATTTGAGTTTTTATTGATATTATATAGTAAGTATAAAGTTGCAGGGGTAAAATAGTGGTAGTTGTGCAAGTGTGATGCAATTGCTTTGCTCGGGCGCTCGTTTGCTTGTGAACGTCCGCAACGGACACAGAACGCGTTAAGAATACGGGCGCCCGAAAACCAGTGACTCCGGGAGCGGTTGAGTGACAATAGGTAAAGTATACCACGGTAAAAATAAACTTACATGCACGCAGTATCCTTGTATGATACAGGAACTTACCTGAAAAAAGCAAAATAATGGAAATTAGTATAATTACAAGACGTACATATATTTTTT
Organism: Theretra japonica; assembly: GCA_033459515.1. NCBI lineage: Eukaryota > Metazoa > Arthropoda > Insecta > Lepidoptera > Sphingidae > Theretra > Theretra japonica. The sequence continues at coordinate 10,250,084 of CM065934.1, forward strand.
TTATTGCATAGTTCCGGTAAACGAGCAAAGAGGTCACCTGATGGTAAGTGATCACTGCCGCCCATGTACAACCACAACGCTGGATCATGGATGTGTTGCCGGCCCAATTAGGAGGGGAGAGAGAAGCAAAAAGGATGGGAAGAGAAATATAATTGTGCATCTGGCAATCTCAGTCACCGAACGGAATGCGACAGCGAAGCTCATATAATATAGATATCTGCCAATCAGAAATCAAATCCTACCACAAGACGTGCAAACAAAATTACACTGCAAAATCAGCCAGTGTCCAGTAAATAAACAAACATAACCGCCATCTATCGAGTGAAATATGAAGCGCTAAAGTTGTTAACAGTTAACACATTGCTTTTATTAGTGCCGTAGTGAACGGTCGGCGATTCAGTTCCTGATTTCATAAACCCACAGCGAGCAATTAAATTACTTTTAGTGCCACTTAAGGCCCGACATAAACTTTGTTTTAAACTCAAACTTTTATTGTACGCTTTCGAAAAATAATTAAAAGTAATACACTTTCTAGTGGCGTTGTCAATAAAAAAGGATTTTTATTTGTATCTTTAACATGGGAATATAACAGTACTGAAAATATCTGGTTTCGCATGAGAACTTTGTTTGAGATCATTTCCGTTACATATCGGTATTTATAAGATGGTTTATGAGATTACTTCTACTGTTACTTAGGCCATAATGTTTACTGGTACAGACCGCTACAGGCAGCTTTGTAAATCTTTTGGGGAAGACTTTTGTTTGCCCCTACAGACCGTATTGTAAATCTTTTAGGGAACACTTTTACGTATTTGTTCCATTAAAAAAAAAACGTCTTCACAAACTCTTCCATTTTTTTATTACAATTTTCTATTAAAACTCAATTCTCAAAAAGTAACACATATTATTTGCAAAGGACGAAAGAAAGAAAAGAAAAGAAAATCTTAATTCTGTGTTTCTATCCGACATTGACCCGATCGATGCGACCCACCTTCTTCTCAAACCTCTTCACTTCACTCAGTCTTTGACACCCTCACCACAAAACTATTGACTCTACGACTAGTCTAGACAATATTACATAAACTAACAGGACGCTAACAAGACCACTTAATATTAAAACAAAAATTATACACATCATTAAACCGCAATTTCAATGAAATCGGTGTCAGTAAACGATGTTCTTTTTATTTGAGAATCATACATTCCTTGATATAATTATATTGCTCGACTTGCCTGAATTTCTTCCGGCTTCTGTATTTTGTTTATTCGATGGTTTTTGAGGGCGATATAAGCAAAAAATATTGGTTCCGTATATTATTTTTTTATTGTAACAGACCGTATACGTCCCACCGCAGGGCACAGGCCTGCTCTTAAATTAAGAGTACAATTGCGAGGAGTTCGCCCATATAGTCTTCCACCATGGCCTAGTGGCCATTGGAGAACTTTACATACCATAGAAATTCTTACGCTGTGTAAAGTCCGCCAATCCGCACTAGGCCAACATGTTGGACTATATGGCCTGACCCCTCACAATCGTATTCTTGATTGTAGGGGAAGCTCGTGCCCTGTTGTGGGACATAAATGGGCTGATACAGTACAGTAAATGATCGTAACTTCGAGGCGAAAAACTCTCCCTGAGTATATGGGGCTATGTTCAATCTTTTAGAAATAATTGTCGCCAAGAAGGATATTACAGTCAATACTATAACAGGAGACGTTGATATATGATATTTTAAGAAAGATACTTATTACTATGATGCAATATCCTAGTTTAGTTGCGATGTGGTGTTGGGAAATCCAGCTGCATATTTAATATTGCTTTGGTATTTTATACCATTGTATTATTAGAATAAGCAGAGGAAGACGGATGTCATTAATTGTCAACAAGGAACAATAATAACTTGAACTTTAAAGGAATTCACTATCCTTTGTAGGTAAAATATATTTTGTTTTTTTTTCCCTTGAGGATTTATTGAAATTTATGCTTTAATAATTAATTTAAATTCGAACAAAAATCATAAAAGATTTTAAATTAAATACTTTATTATTTTTTAAGATGCCACAGTAAAAATGTGTCTTTTTATGTAAAAAGAATAACTATGCAATATTAAATAAGGGAAAACTCAAAACGATACTAACGAAGTTGCACTTATCTATAGTCTTAGAACCATAAAACGTAAAAAAGCCTTTTCCCGAGTGCTCCAAAACCCAACACTCCAACAATAATAGGAAAATTACCATATATCTATACAACAGAAGTAACTGGCCCCATTCCCTGCAGAACTCTAAATCACACGCGGACTATTCGCCGACACTGCGATTGTCGCGGCTAATGATAGTGATTTGTTGCCAAACCATCAAAACTGGATTAGCTGAGCAACACCTGGTTACGTTTGGAAATGCTCTTTGTCTATCATTCAATAGATGCCTCATTATGCTGACTGTGATTGGTTTGCGTTTAGAAATTGATACTTGTTTTCGATTTTGGAGCAGCTTAGCATCTCAGTGGTCATATATAGTCTTTTAGAGGCTGTCCCGCCCTTACACTCGCCACTGCAACGCTTGTAAGTCAGGATCAACAGTAGCACACATCGACATCGAGAACAGCTAAGCGAGTCTCCGGGAATTCGTCAATTTTGAGATTTTTTAATACGAACGCATCAAAGTATCAACAATCCACTTAAGGGTAAATCAAGATCAGTCCAAACAGATTATACATTAAAACGGTTATGCCGGCCTGCGCGAAGCTGGGTATACATACGCTCGAAACAGCACACTTGCGTAGGTTAGTAGGGCGGACTCTGCGGTTACTCCGACGGAGGCGAACCTCCTACCAGCTTCCTACTGAGTTATATCATTAATGAAAATCACACCATGTACAATTCGAGCATGCATTATTTCTTTATAAGTAGATTTTCGTAACCTTAAAAATGTAACAAAACAGTGCTGAACTTACTTTTAAAAGTAAGTTAACGTCTCATACGACATCATTAAAACCCATTTTCATTCTCGACATAGTTACGCACATAATTTAGCACGAGATGCAATAAAGGCGTGCCCACACTAATGCGGGCAGTCGCGCGTTGGCGGGCGTCTTGTTATCGCGAATTAGACGCGCCTCATCGCGCGGCGCACGCTCGCCTAATGTCAAACGTCTCGGCGTGAATAAAATTACACCATTATGGGCATACTTTATTTGTACTGCAATGTTCTGGGTAGAATGTTAGACTTGCGTTATATTAAAGGAAAGTATCTGTTTCATATTATTCTAGCAATTGATTGATAGATAGATACCATACAGCTTATACCGAAACATGTAATTAAGGGTCCGAACCCACGTTTGGGTACTGGCTCAATAACGTCAACGAACTTAGTGGTTTCCAGACTGAAATTTAAATAGTCAATATTAGATAAATAGCAGTCGTTGCCTGTTGTAGGTAAAAAAAATCTTAATGTACTATTGTTTTTAGTTTCAGATTAAGTTTAAACCTAGGTAATTGCTAGAAAGATTGTACTCAGTAATAGGACACATAAATCCTGATATATACACTTTGTAATTTTAATTCGTATTTATACGGCGCGTAGTTCCGCTTTACTTTCCAAAGCGCTCTATTTTATACAACCGCGTTAACTTTGTTGTCATAATGCGTAAATAGTTATTTACTGGTTTAGGGCTTAATAGCACTCTGCGTTTAGGTGTCATTGCCTTGAGGCAAGCTTTATAATGTCCCAGTAAATAAACTTAATAAACAAGTAATTATTAATCCGTTACAACATACTATCTCTTTTTATACGTATGTAAATCATAAAACTTTACATTGTTTAAACAGAATATATTTTCAGATCCATTGGGAATTTTGTCAGCTGATCAAAATAACTAAAGTACAAATCTCGAAAACAATCTTTTATGATCTCGATGCTGATGCAGTAGTTTTTAGTTGAACCATTTATGCAGTAAGAATGGTAGCATGGGCAGTGCGCATAATTATCTACTCAGCGCCATACATTAATATTTGACTTCACAGATTCATTCAGTACATCATTAGTGACAGATATGTCCCTTCGTGTAACAATAATATAACACACTATAAACTATCCCCCAAACACACAACTGTCACTTCTCCCCCCATAAAACGTAATAAAACATAAAGCATACATATCAATCAGTTCTGGCGCGTCGCGAGATTGCGCGCGGTCACGCTGCGACGCGCGGAGTGCGCGCGTGCCGGCGGTAATCACGCGTGGCTAACGTCTGGCCGACGCTTTAGCATAACGCCTTTTATTTCCTTATGTGTTGTTTTTATTTTTATGGCGAAATTATGAATATTTTAGACGATCACTGGGTGATAGGTCGATGTTTTGATTGTAGTCATAATTCTGCCGCCTAATTTAATACTGTTTAAATTAATCCGCCTATCGACGCCTTCGCACGAGTCACATTGATAGGTTTTTCACATTGGCGCGCGATGGACGCTATTTAGGTATTTTAAACTTATGAATATTCCAGGTAAAGCATAAGCTCTCTTCTCTAATAGCTAAAGTATTGAATGATAACTATCAATAAGTTATAACTAGATGAAACTTCAAACTTATAAATCTTAAAACAACGTATGCCTTATTTAAAACATATTTTTAATTTACGCTTATCAGGAAATATCACAAATCTAATAATAATCCCGTTGACTTTTTCACCCAAAACATGGTATAATTAATGACACAAGCCCATACAACATTAAAAGTTATTTAAATAAACTCGTAAAATTCACAGCGTTTAAACGCCACTTGTGTGTGTTTAACTGTTAAACGTCAATATGGGAATAAACAAATGACCCCATAAAAAGAAAAATATGGCTGCACTTACTTATGAGGCGAGATTACATTTTTATTGTCACGTGACGTTTCCCACAGTTCGGTAAGCTTGCAACCGGTTGACTAATTTGACGATTTCTACGACTCAAACTTGTGCAAGATTGTGAACCCACCGGAGATGTGGGAGAAAACCATTGAGGTACGAAAATATAGAACGACTAATTCGAACAAAATTTGCGCGCATTGTACATGTACCAGTGCCGCGGTAAACTAGCGAAGCGAGGGGAAAGATAAAATGAGTGCTTGTGAGTAACAGAGATAGCAGTACAGTATCATTCTTTTTTATTAAACACATTATTGATGTCCCCTTTAAAGAAAACCATGCAATAAAAGGCACTTTATTTTCCTAGTCCCGCGCAGCGCTGTTTTGCTGAAAAGGACTAATGCACAGAAGTATAATAAAAAATCAGATGGGAGCGTGAACCCTTTGTGAAGTATGCAACTGAGCAATGTGTATGTCAATTTTGTGAGGTCAGTTTAGTCAACAAGCAGTATTAGTTAGACATCCTGCAACTCTGATGTTCCTCTAAAATTCCTATGTAAAATGTCACACCGTTTCTCAACATAGCTACGTATGCTCGCACCGCCTAGCCTATGTTTGCCTATGTAAGCCTTAAGTAAATAAACAAACGCAGAACCGTCTTGTTCGGTCCGTTCAACAAAAACCTCGATTCAGCATACCTGTATCAGAAATAAAATCATGCAACACAAACTGACCGATAATCACCCATATCCGGATAAAACCAGCCTCACATGAAAACACGAGACGCGCCGCGATGCGCAGAACGAAATAGATTTTCATTTTCCGCTCTGATAACAGTCGGATCGAGTAATAAAATCATAAATCATGAGCTCACAATACCTGGTTTAGTTTTACAGATCGCCTACGATGTTCTGGCGTCCCAATGCCTTGTTATCAATAAAATAAGAATGGGTTTTCTGTCTTCACATATTAATACATTGGACATTTTAATACCTGCCAGACTGCCTCCGTTGCGCAGTTGTACTACGGTATGATTACAAAGCTGCGGTCTCGGGTTCGAATCCGGGTCGGGCAAAGTGATATAGGATTGAATTAGTATCTGATGCGATAGGCTCGCGCCCTATCACTTCGTGCGACAGAAAATATAAGGTGAAATGTGGGTGTCCTAATTGCACCTCTACCTACCCCTTCTGGGAAAAAGGCGTGAGTTTATGTATGTATGTACATGATAATATACTATTAAATTACGAGTATAAATGCTTGTTGTTTATATTAAAAAAACATATCTCAAACAATGCGTTCAATAGATATTTTTTAAACATTACTCATAGTTCCATATTTCGCCACACGCCAACAGATTTTAGACGTAACGTAATTTTATAATCGGTTCGTGTGACAGAGATTGTCACGAATGTAGATTTTACGGCAGGGAGCGTGCGCGGATGACATGCGTGTCCAAATAGTTATTACATTAAATTATATATTAGCTTGCGAAAGCACTTCATCAAAGCTTTTGTAATGAGGCGGGAAAATTGGAGATCTTGTTGGGTGGCGTTGGGATTTCGTCGTATTCTTGGTTTGAACATCCTATGTCATAATTTTGTTACTTCGCTGCAAATTATTGCTCAAATAACTATAACGGTGAAGGAAAACATCGTGAGGAAACCTGCATACCATAGCGATTTGTATAAATTTCTATGGTATGTAAAAGTCTGCCAACCCACACTGGGCCAGCGTGGTGGTTATATGGCCTAACCACTCTCAATCGTACTCTCGATTGTAGAGGAGGCTCGTGCCCTGCAGTGGGTCGTGTATGGGCTGATACAGTACAGTAAAATAAATTTCGATATACTTCTTGTATTTTTATTTTCCACTAAACGATTCAATCCATTTTCACATAAAATTTTACTTCTCAATCTTTACTCCGCTATCCGCTTTTAAATATATGAGGAATTAAAGAATCACGTATTTTCCTTTTTTTCGTTCCATAATACAAGAATTATTAGGTCAATGACAACAGTCGTATTCGTATAAAAACACATTTTTCTAGAAGCAATAAAATCAATACACATCAACTATGCACAAGGTATAAAAGCTTTAACATAACATTACAATATTCATAAACCTCTTGTAAGTAACTCATTATGAATACTTAAATAGAGCAGAAAATAGTGCGGCGCCACCGCAACCGCAATTATCGACACCGATGTCGATAACCGGCCAGTTGGAATTACTTTATATAGTACAATAATTACAATACACCTCTTAGTAAGTGCAGTGCAGACCATATAAACACCGACGCGAGAAAGTTATCTCTTGTCTGTTGTTACACTAATTCCAGCCTGATTTTATCCAGATACACACAGAATAAACTCGAGGCGCGAAATACTTAATTCACTATGAGAGATTCTTAAACACTATCAACCTTCATTGACAAATTAAAAACATATTTTAGTTAGTGAATGTTTTGTTTCTTCGCTCAAACTGAATTCGAAAGTCGTTTGAAAGGGACAAAACGTTTGATACCTAAAATTGCTTTATAAACTGTCTATGAATAAGGCCGTTTGTAGCCCGAGAAAGCCCACTGCTGAACATAGGTCTTCCCCAAGGATTTCCATACTGACCTGTTGGAAACATACAAATATCTTAGCAATAAATATTTAAATAGAGCAGAAAATAGTGCGGCGCCACACCGCAATTATCGATATCGTCGATAACTGGTCCATTTGAATTACTTTATAGCTGGTAAACGGTCGAGGAAATTTCTAAATTGCTTACGTAATTTGTAACGCAGTAATATTTAATGAAACAATTGTTTAATTGATAATAAAAAGTTTCTGTAATGCTCGATTTTCTCGCGGTCTTTTCTTTGAATTGAGTTTTGTATAAATTATGTGTGCCGATATTTAGCTTAGAATTTAATATTTTATTGTGCGTAGACGTATATAAGCTAACAGTAATAATATTAATATTAATATAAAGTAGTTTTTTTATTTAATAATTACTGATAAAAATATTATTTGATAATTATTTCATAACATACATATCATATCATAATTATATAAGTCAAATAGATTGAAATATTAGTAATAAATGTAGGTGACCGGTAGGGTATTTAATATTTAGTCTTAAATTGAAAGAAAGACCCACCTGACTTGCAAGTAGCAAAGCAACTTGTAATACGAATAGATAACATGTACTAAACCGCACATAAATATCCTATATTACCGACCTCGCAGTCAACATAATTACACATTTGCAGCACAAAACAAAAATCTAGACCTTGTAAGGTATTATTAAACCTTGCAAGTACACGCCAAGGCAATAAACCCTATTGTGTTTCCTTATTTACTCTGAGACATACTATTAAATTTCTATAAATTTTAATAGTGCCAATCAGCAGAGCGAGCGTAAAACCTAACGGTCCAGCTTCGCATGTCACAACGGCAGCACTAAAACACAATTTACTGTGACAGTATCTTTTGTCTACAATTACAGATATTCGATGATATCGAATTATACACGACACTTCACTACGCGCTAATAAAGCCATACGCGGTGGACGGGGACCGTAACACGTCGAATTTACAGCCACCGTTAGGGCACGACATAAAAGTCGATATAAATGCGTTTTTATCGATACCAGCAATCCGCGCCTCGTTACCCGGCCTTATAATTTCTTCATTTTCATAAGTATCGTGTATTCTCCAGCGAAGTGAACCAGTTTGTTCAAAAGCTGCTCGAGACTTTTTCGGTTTAATTTAGTTTAATTAACAAAAGTGATCTGGTTATCGCACGTGAAATTTCGCGTTTGCAAGACGCGAGCGAATTTCCACCTTATGTCTATTACACTTACGTTCGTTTTTGCTCAATTTATATATCGATATTAAATGCATTTGTTATCGTGATCTAGATCATAAAATGCGAAAACGAAAAGGTTATTTTAAATCTCAATATGTTTCGTGATGCACACAGCGAAAATAAAATACGAGTTCTTTAATACGTAATATATAGTGCAATCACTTTATAACAATATTATATGTACACAGTAAATGTGAGACAAAAAGCTTATGCTTTCGTCGAAATCGATTTGCGATACGCGGTCACCGGAGTTATTTTTTTGCTGTGGTTGAAACATTTCTATCGGCGCCTGTAATCAATGTAATTATATGTTTTAGCCGGCAGTACCACAGTAGCGGCGGTGAAAGCAGCAGTATAGGTACGTACAATACTAGAGCGGACACATTGTTCTTACGCGACGTTATGCCACGTATGGTAATGACTATTATATAAGTTGATTGTTGTTGAAATAAATCATTGGTACCTTTCCGAGAAATACGGATTTGCATTTTATTTCTGATGCAGACTTTCAGATATTTTAAAGTGAGGCTAAGTAAAGTATTTTTAGATTAATGGTAAATAATGAACAAAATTTCAACGTGCACACTACAAGAGTCCTGTAATTCCTGTTTGAGATGATAACTGAATTACAAACATATAGGGTTGTCACATTTGTTTCATACGATGCAAATTGTTAGACATCACTATTGTCAACTGAAGGAGTCAACTGCTGACTCTTACAATTTCTAGATTAACCTCTAGGAAGCTCTTATCCAACGTTGAGCATTTGAATTCATGTTTGGATGGACGTTCTCTGACTTGCACTGCTCACTATTTTACGCTATAGTAATAAAAAAAAAAAATTAACGTGGCGCAGCGTCATGTCAGCTCAGTTTGTTTTCGTTTTAATTGAATCCGTTCGAAATTGAGACATTATGTCACAGATTCCAAGGAAATTGCTCAATTAGCTACTTTTAAAAATAGATATAGAATTAAATATTTTAATAAACCATTTTAATCGATTAACGTTATTGCCCGTTCAAATGAATTAAAGCAAATGTAATATTATTAAAATTATGAACCAAAAAAATGTGGCATCATTTCACAATACCGAAAGTATACGCATTTTATACAAATTAACTATTATGAAGAGATGCTGATTGATGTTTGGATTTGGATGCCTAATTTGGATGCCCCTTTCCTCTTCACATCCTTTTTCCTTCCCGCTTTCTTTTCAATTTGATGGGCCGGCAACACATCCATAATTCAGCGTTGTGTGTATTCATGGGCGGCAATGATCACTTACCGTCAGGGGACCTGGCTGCTCGCTTGCCGGACCTATGCAATAATAAAATAAAAGATTTGAGTTGTTTAATATGCAGGCACGGGAAAGTGGCTACATTCTGCATCATGGTGCGTGAAGTTCAGTCCAGATAGTGTATCCACCGACATGAGATAGTTGTATCTCGCCGATCCACACAAATGTAGCGGACTGATTAAATCGCATGCACAAGATGAACCCGAAATGGGACACACTGGTATGGATCATTATGGAGATTGGAGGGTTCTACCATTTAATTATATTATTTGGGATATATGTCCGCCTTGGTGGCGTCGTTGTACTGCGGTAGGATTACAAAGCTGAGGTCTCGGGTTCGAATCCTGGGTCGGGCAAAGTGATATTGGATTTTTCTATTCATTATCAGCTCGGAATTTGTGCCCGATATGGCGATAGGCTTTACCCCCTATCACGTTGAGCGACGGAACATACAAAGCGAAATGTGGGTGTCCTAGTAGCACTTCTGCCTACCCCCTCTGGGAAAAGGGGTGAGTTTATGTATGTATCCATGTTTGGTATACCATCATCTAGCCTGTATACGTCCCACTGCAGAGCAGGAGCGTTCTTTATCACAAAGTAATTGGGGTGACTTTTATACTCCAAATAAATTATGGTAAATCTCCGATATGCAGGTTTCCGACAATGTTATCCTTAATCGTTAAAGTACGTGGTAATTGACTGGTATGTGAACCAATTAATATTACAAGTTTTAAGCCCGAATGTGACCCGAAACCTGACAGTTATGCCCACAAGTCGCACCAAATGAATGACAAAAAGGAAGCTGTTGGAATTAACACGACGCAAAGCGGAGTTGTCGTGTTTAAGTCATAACTACTTTGCCGGCGAGCTGACCCGGAGCGAAATATGTATTGAATTAAACACACAGCTGGATACAAATTATTGACTATAAACATTTCACGCGAATTCGTTTGCGCACTTTATTATTTTCAAGGAAACAAAGTGCTGGAGTTAAGAACGTGGTACACTGGGCAATTGGCTTTCTAGTCATGATAGCTATTTAATAAATTACCAATTTAAAGAGATTGTAGGCAATCGATAGATTTCATGCATATTACAATGGGAGTCTAATAATTCACTTGAATTCATTTTACCAAAATATGGTTATAAGGAAACAGAATATGATTCCGAAAATACTCGTTTTATAATAGGATCGGTAGTAACTATTACTTATTTGAAAGTTTTACTTATTTCTTACAGTTCGTAAAGTTTCCATTCTTGTCCATTGTCGTAACGTAAAATATGACAGAATTAGTTCTGTAGACACTATTCTATTTTTATGAACTTTTAATTAAGTTCTTGACTTAACTTCATGTCGAAGATCTGTTTGTCTGACGTTAAAAATTTCAATTTTACAACATAATATTTCATATTAAGCGTTAAAAATACGCTGAACGTACAGACGTCCTTTCAATTTTCACGCATAAGTAACTGTTGGCTTAACGGACGGCTACTTTATTGATTTCGCGATGTGCTCGTAAAAACAAAATCATATCAACCCAAATTCCGAAGTTGAAGGCTTCACATGAAAACGAATGCCTAATAATGCCTCTATAACTGCCCCGGTTCATTACTTATTATGAGAATATTATGTGTTTTTGGAAAGTAAGCTGATATTTTGTGGAACCGAGTTTGAACTGACAAGGTTTTGAACGCATCTTTGTTTTTTTTTACTAAGTTTGACGTAAATTTATTAAGTATCTTTGTTCAGCTCAAGATATAAATATTAATATGAAAGAGATGAACCTTTGTACTTTATATATTACGAGAATTAGGTACACAAAAGTACAAAAAACAGATGATTTTATTTTTTATTTTTCTAGCAGGATTTTTATGTCAACAATACATAAGTGATTGATAGTCGTTTAAAGCTTTATAAAGAAATTATTTTCTCAACATTACAATATTTTTCTGACTCCATCATGCAGTAGTCATTACCTTCGTGCTGCACTCGCATTAAACGCAAAAAGTCCACTTAAAAATTACTAATGATATCAAACATTAAAACCCTCGATAAGTTTTGATTATGTCGTAATTTTTACTGCCACCCGTATTCGCGGTACGGCGTACGCTTAAAATACGGCAATTTGGGAATTTTTCAATTTTACTGTTTATGTACGGTAATTTTCATGTTATCGTAACATCGGCGACCTCGATTGACCCAAGCTGCGCGAGTTGGGCAACTGTTACTTATTATGATTTTCGGGTGTCCTCCTCGTACTTTATATCGACAGTATTTATATTTTGGGTAATAAAATATGTATTTTTTAAGGACTTAAACGATGAGTTTTGATGGTCTTGAGAACTGCTATCAAATGAAAACCCGTTATTTTGATCCTTGCATTGATAAATCTTCATATGATCATCAAAGTTTGTTTCTGATCTGGGTGCTGAGATCAAAACGTATAACTTTGTTTTTGTTATTCACAATATCAGAGTTGGTATCTTGATCTGGTGGAATCTGGATTATTTTATTTATCCTCGAATGCTCACATAAATATCATATCAGTTAAAAACTATTTCATGAGCAGTATTAAGTGCGTAGTAAAGTGCGTGGTGGCCTGTTGGCAACGGACTAGACGCGGCTGCGTCATGTTTACAGCGCTCGCGGTTTCAAATCCTAGGGCACACCTCTGACTTTTCTGAGTCATGTGTGTATTGATAGTCGATCACCACGCAATATAGCGGTGAAGGAAAACATCATGAGGATACCTGCACACCGTAGCGATTTGTATGAATTTCTATGGTGTGTAAAGTCCGCCAACATGCACTAAGCCAGCGTGGTGGACTATATGGCCCAATCCCTCTCAATCGTATTCTCGATTGTAGAGGAGGCCCGTGCCCTGTAGTGGGACGTATATGGACTGATACAGAACAGGATTATACTGTTAGACTTATCACTCAAACCAACTTAAGTATACATAACATACATTTTAATTTTAAATATATATATTTTAAACTAACACTTCAATTTAATGATTTATAAGCACCAGAAATAATCCATATTACAAATGCGAAGTTTGTCCGCGACAACAATTCGACCGGACCGCCTCAAACCTGACTGACTGCATAGCCGCTTATGAGTTATAAAAGCACGCTTATTTATATGTTATTATCTACTTTAATGCTGTCGATGTGACCGTTGCTATTTACTATTTGAGGTTCCGTAGATAGCTTATGTACTTCCTACATGTACTTAAGCATTCTGTCGTATAAGATAAGAATTAATCCATCGCCCAAGGCCAATAGTTAGTGGATAAATGGAAGTTATTACGTTACTGGTGAAAATTATATAAAAATGAGAGAAAATAATAGTTTCTGAAGAATTTTTCGGATGTGGCTTTATAGATATTAAGGCTACGAGGGTTATCAGATTATTATATTCTACGAGCCATACAGTAAATTTTTGCACTGTATAATTTAATTCCCTATAATCAGCCATCGAATACGGGAAAAGACAATCTACAGTTATTTAATATCACATACAACATTATTGGAAGTGGTAGAGCCATATTGTTGACAGCCATGACTCAGCATAAATGGGCAGGCTCATCTGGGGCGGTACCACTATCTCACAGACAGCTTCGCTGTCGCATTTCATTCGCTGAGTGAGATTGCCGGATGCCTTTCCACCTCCCATCCTTTTTGTTTCCACTCTCCTTTCGATTTGATGGGTAAGCAACACATCCATAGTCCAATCGTTGTGGATATTCATGGGCGGCACTGATCACTTACCATCAGGTGACCTGTTTGCTCATTTGCCGGGCCTATGCAATAAAAAAAAGAAAATAATATACGCTACTAATCTTAGTCGACTCTCAAGGACTACAACAGCTGGCTCTTATAAACGGTCTGCACTAATAGTCCATAATAATATTTGTCCTATAGAACTCCAAAACCGTGGTACGAAGTATTTGAGTTTTCCATTGACGCGGACATTCAATAAATAATGAGTTGGAGTGGCGCGTGCCTCCGCCCACACTAAATGCCATGGCTCCAACGAAAACAACGCATTATTATTCACAGCCAATTGCTGAGAGCTCTATAATAACATTACTGAATGTCCACGTAGATAAATAAATTAAGGATTTAGTTTGATTTTTGATTGGGTAAGTCCAGTAGACGACCGACCGGCTTAAAACTCTGCCAAATAACAAGCAATTTCACTCACCGTTCTACAATATTCCAAATGTACAGTGTAACTCTACCACTTTTAAACCTGAAAGCTGCTCTTAGCTTTTTTTTTCTTTTTTTATTGCATATGTCCGACAAACGAGCAAACAGGTCACTTTATGGCAAGTGATCACTACCGCCCATGACCATCCCTAACGCTTAGTTAAAATGAGGAGAGGAACGGGAAGGTAAAAGGAATCTCACTCGCCGAACGAAACGCGACAGCAGAGCTGTCGCTTCACGTCAATTCCCTGTGAGACGGTAAAAAAAGTCAGAAGTGTGCCAGGGCACACTTCTGAATCCCACCAATCTCAGGGGATTTGAACTCGCGACCACCGAGAACATGTAGGCGGCCGCGTCTGGTCCGAGTAATGAGCAAAAATATAAGCTACACTACGACAGCATAATTAAAGGAAGGTTTTTGTTAAACTAATTATTTTTAAATACTTTCCATTCATTTTGTGAAACAATAAAACAAAGGTAAGTGAGTGATCAACAAAGCAACTTTACACCGTCACTTTCTCCCGCCAATTGCTCTCGAAAGCATTTTGGTAATTGTTACTATAAATTATTGTTAATCTCGCAAATGCACTTTCGTTCGCAATGATTGGATTTAATCGCTGATTAGGTAACACGCAAATGTAATACTAGAAATATCTATTTATGTTTGTGTAAGTTGGACTTTATTTAATTATCTTTTTTATGAGTTTTGTTCTTCTTTTTGTATTACATAATGATATACTTGTTAATTGATGTTAATGTATCTGCAGTTCACATAAAAGCATTTTATGTTGAACTCATTAACGCTTTAGAGTAACCAGAAAAAAGAGGTAAGTAATGTGAGTGTAAGTATAAAAAATGTAGTGACTTTAAAATAGCAGATTTTATTAATGTAAAAACATTTATCTTGACATGTAATATTCATCAATAATTCAGTCTAAACTTTATTTACACATCGGATTAAAATTCAAAATAATAAACAAATCCGCAATCTACACATGATATTTTAACTTTTAACTATGAAATTACTTTCAATCTATGACTCCAATGAATCCAATCCATCAGCCAAAGGAAGTCCACTGCTGAACAAAGGCCTCTCCCAATGATTTCCACAGTGAGTTGTTGAAGGCAGGTATCAATCTATGTATGTATGTAGGTCTATATGGTATCTATCTATTAGTCTTAATAAATTATTTGGACGTGTTAATACGCTTAATGAGGCTGTGAAACCAAGTTACAATTTGATAATGAGTCATTACAGTTTCAGTGTATCAAGTGAGGTCCACAATTTAGAAAATAAAAGGATTAATATTTTGCTGCTGAATTTAAATGATTAACTTCAGGAAAGTGGAAAGAAAATTAAACATTCTAAAATATGTAATGCAAATATTGCTTTGTATTATGTAAAAACAATTGCTAGTGTTAAACAAATTTACAAACCTAATCTTGTATTCTAGATCATTATCAGGATCTAAGCGTTCGATTATAATCTAGGCTATACAATTTATTACATATTTCAATCGGTCACAGAAACGTACTAAGGTCGTATGCAAATGTATCCAGCTCTCAGTTCATTAAACTCAGACCGCATTACTATGCGCAAAACTTAGATAAACCATTGAGGCTGTTAAGTTAATACAAATGTGAAACGAATTGATAATACGACGTCTGCCATCGGCTAACTCCGCTCCACTTCGGCGCAGCTCGTAAAAATGCTAGCGTATGTGATACGGAGGTAAACTGGCAACTGATATTCTAGTTATTTCGTTTTGAAAATTGTTTGATATGTAGTGTTGTATATGCATTAAAGTGTTTGTGGCGATGTTAGGATAGTATTAAATGGTAAAATTGTCTGTCTTTCCGTAGCCTGATTGCTTCAGAAGATTTAGGGTTTTCTTTTTATTTTTCAAGAGATTCGAAAAAACATGCACAACGCACAAATGCAAGTGGTAGGTTTCTCATATGTGAGAGGCCGTCGGTGTTGGTAGCCCCGCAATGTCCATTTCTCTCGCCAAACAGCAGTGAAAATGCACTGTTGTGTTCCAGTTTAAAGGGATTTTAGCCAAAGCAACTATTGGACATAATGAGACTTCACACCTCATGTGTCAGAATGGTCAACCCAGTGGAATGCCAAGCCTTGCTTTGTTATTCATGGTGTTGTTTGGTTTTGCTACTGTCCATGAGCGGTCGTATCGCTTCCCATTAGACGAATGGCATGCTCGTCTCACCATTCATTGCAATAATAAAAAAAATGTAGCAATTTTACTTATACAAACACTTTAGATGTAATATTTCATGTAATACTTAATAAATGTGTAGCTTAATTAATTTACTTTAACATTTTGTATTAATATTACAAATAATTTTATTATTTAAATCAGATCCCCTTCAAAACAGTCTTGTTTGAAAAATATTACAGAACAATAAGTAAATATTGTTTGATCATATTTCCTTATAAGTCTAAAAGCATAAAACAATACAGAAATATTTGTTTCCATCCATCCATCAGCCAAAGGAAGTCCACTGTTGAACATAGGCCTCTCCCAATGATTTCCACAGTGACCTGTTGGAGGCAGCCTGCAATATTAATATTATCCTTATTATTAAGTAATTCAATGAACTTTTCCGCAACATTTCTAGTGAAAATACTGTCGACAACGGCATCCAGTGCTCGGTTTCTACTCATTGTTTTCAAAGCGATTTATTTGATATCAATTTATATTTGCTTCCAACAGTAAAGTGGTGTTTACATTGTTTACATCTAATCTTAATGAAGCTGAAATAGTTTTTACAGTAATAATTTGGGCGTCAAATATATTTTTATGATTATTTTGAATTTAGCATAAATTTTCAAAATATACATCAATTTGAACTTTACATTAATTATTATCAACGACTTTATTATCAAGACATCTGTCTGTCATTACACATACCATTAAATAACAATTTTCACAAGATCAATTAACGTTACATTAAAACCGTTGTCCCTGCGGGTTCGAACTGGCTGCCTTATAATAAAAAGCGGTTGACCGGTGGTCCGCGTACATCAATGGCGCTGAATTTGTAGTCTCGCCTTCTTTAGGTCTCATAGAAACTGACTTGTTTGTACTCGTTTTTGCCCTTGATGTTTAAGGTGTGACATTGATTTAGCTCACAGGACAGATGAATATTTAGCTATGGGTAACGTCTAGGCAGGCTAGCCATTAATTTAAATTTAATAATGAGACTTAACATCTTATGTCCCAAATGGCAAGCGCAATGGAATGCCAATCATTGCTTTGTAATTCACGGCGTTGTTTGGTTTTACTACTGTCCATGAGCGGTCGTATCGCTTATCATCAGGCGAACCGCGAATGGTATGCTCGTCTCGCCATTAATCGAGATAAAAAAAAGATACAAGTGATACCTACCACCAACTATAGGACAATCTTACTTGTAGAAATAAACTAGATTATCTAGGTATTGTAGCCATAACGAACTACAGCGAAGCTCTACTATTTTACCACCCATTACCACATATTGAACCGTCCAGCACTTCATACACATCAAAACCAAGTTAAAAGCTCACCAAAGAGCACCGATTTAGCAAAATGACTTCCAAAAACGTGTGAACCGTTTATGCGGTGAAAAGTAACGTCTTGTATCGTTTGGGTGGCAGTTGACGTCCCGATTTATCTGATAATTGAACAATTACCACCTCGCTTGAACCGTGAAAAGTTACCGACAATTACCTACGTCTTATTTCGCTTTTATAACGATTTTTTGTTGTTGATTGATTGCTGACAGTCTATCAATTTTTGTACTTCACATCATGAAATATGTCGTTTAGTGCGAATTTTAGACGAAAAAACGTTAAATTCAACAAATTACACATTTGGATGTGATTTGTGGACTAATAGTTTACGAGATCGATTTGTGGTTAAAGAAATGATTATTTTAAAACTATTTTTTATGCAGTCTATGTCAAAAAAGTTATAAGAGAAATTATTAATATCTATAATTACTTAAGTCGTTAGTAACTTTACGCAAACATTTTTCAAAATATTTTTAAAACTGATAAAATAGCTATTACAAAAGCATAGCAATATAATTTTAAAATTTCGATGCTTAATTCAACGTTCAAATTCAATGAAGCATTGGCTTCATTTGGTTTATTCCATATACATTTTCATTTTTAAACGCACCGCTAGCTTGCAATAATATTTTTACAGACAAAAAATCTGATAACACGGACTACTCCACCTCTTTGCTGAGTTCAAGATAATACGGCGCTAATCGAAAACTAACTAGTAAAATATTAAAATTAAATAACAAGCAACATAATTACATCTCGAATTAATAAAATAAACACGTTTGGATTCCGCCATTAGCTACCGACGTCGTTTTTTATCGGAGCGTTAATTTAGTAAAGTGTCAATAATAGCATAACCGCGGTCACGACTTGCCTTTCTATGGAGTGGTATAATTTCTTTAATGTGAAGTCTGTGAAATTATGTGACCTCTGACTTAGAAGCTACGAGTAGGTAGGCAGTGTATTTTTGGATGTAATTGTTTTACCAACTGATATAATTTTAACAAGTTTAGCTGATAAGAAATGTTGATGTTTTTGCTATATTTTATATTTGTATATAAAACTGTTTGACAAAATATATGTGTCGTTATTTAACGAGGTTTGAGACAATTTATTTTGACATGAAGATATTTTATCATGTAGAACCATGCTGTGCATATTTATGATGTTTATTTAAATCTAATTTAATTTCAATACCGAACGCTAGCAATCTTCATCTAGTATTGTTCCAAAAAAGTATCAAAATATGACTCAAACATTTTCCTAACACTACAAAAATATTGCACAAAAAATTCTAACAGCTTCGTTTTCCAGCAATTCAAACAAGGCTTCCGATCGGCCGATGTTGGCCGATGATGGCCGAAGTCGTGCCGAACACTTGGCCGCGCGCACGTTATGGAAATGGCTGCACCTGCCACTCAAGCCACCCAAGTCGAGATGAACATCAAGTTAAACCTCTTCCGGCCGGGACTGTTTTGCCACTTTTTCATTGGATACTCGGTCACGTGGTATATTTGTGTTTTACTGGTTGTATAATATAATGAAAATTAAATTTCTATGGTATGTAAAGTCCGCTAACCCGCACTAGGCCAGCGTGGTGGACTATACTAACCACTCTCAATCTTACTCTCGATGGTAGAGGAGGCCCGTGCCCTACAGTGGGACGTATATGGGCTGATACAATACAATATTATAATGATCATTTCTGAAGATAGGTTTGCTTATTAATATATGTATATGTAACTAGGTGATCCAGTATACCTGTATAGCACCATGCGGGCCAAACGACGTTCGGCTCGGCGTCCACCTCTCGTCTGGTGGTGACCGGCGCGAGCATGTGTGGGTCTCATCAGCGCCGTCCCATCACGCCCTATGAAGTAACGTATTTTACTGCCGAACTGCCAGGGTAGTCGCGATTACAGGGTATATTGTCACCTATTAGGGCATTAATTATATCGTCTACTAATAAATGGGACTTAAGCTAGGGTATCGAAGTGGGACAAAAATGTTGACGTCTACTACTACATGGGACATAAATGAAGGCATCTACTACGAAATGGGACATATAGCTTTAGATGTGTACTGCCAGGTTGTGTATTACGATTAACTACGCGATTATTAGCAACTGACACATATACATCTACATGGCTACACCCAAATGGGATGTAAAATAAAAAAAAAAAAAATAGTAATCTCTTAACAGTTGGGACATACTCGTATAAACTTAGGCAGCTACTACCAATTGGGACATTCATGTATGTCTTTTGTGGCATTTGAGTTTGTTTCGGAAAAAGTTAGTTTCGTTTTTTATTTAACTTAGTAATATAGTTATAGATGGGCATTATTTTCATAAATGAAAGTGATTTGTTAGATATTTTATAATTATGGTAAATTTAATCAATAAATTAATGCAAGTAATATCTATACGTGTAAAATAAATAAATAGCGTACTATGGTTGAAAAAGTGTATAAACAAAATGATATGTCATTGCCCTCTACTAACTAAACTTTGACGATAATTGAAAATGAATTCGGTCCAAGTTAGACGTGCCGTAGAGGTTAAAACGTATTAGAACGAAGTTAAAGACATATAAAAAATCCTTTTTTTAGTGGCAGGAAGTATTATTTTTAAGGAAAGAATTCGCTTAAGCTTTAAATGTCAACCACAGTTGAGTGTTTCAGGATTACCTTATGACGAAACCTGATTTTCCTCATCAGGTCTCAGGCAATTTCACTGATAGCGGGAGTTGAAAATGCTATTACTTCTAGTTAGTTATTGTAAGACAGTATATAAATAAATAAATACACCCAATAGTCACATTCATAGTTCTGACTCCACATTAAGATCAATTAAGTTTTGTGTCATGGATATCAGAAACTACGAGAGACTTTACGGTCTCACAAACACCCAGACCCGATATAAATATTTCTGGGCCACACAAACATTTGTGTCAGTACGGGGATCGAACTCGCGGCCTCTCGTTCCACAGTTAATCAACTTCGCCACGTATCGCATATTAAAATAAAGACATCCTTATTTTAGTCTTATGTCGAAGATATCAGAAACTACAAGGGACATTTCAGTCTCCTGAACACCCAGACCGCCAAAATAATCTGTGGATCACAAAACATGTGTTTTGGTACGGGGATCGAACCCTTAGCATCTCACTTCAGCCAGCGTCTAACCAACTGCGCCACAAAAGCATACATACTTTTATACACCACCAACACAAAGTTATATAGTTTCAAACGATTTTTGATCGTCCGACTTACAAAAACCGGAACGTTCAACGAGAGACGTGTCGCGTAGAAATCGATCTTTCATGGTTCAGATCACATCGGATGCTGGCGAGGTTAATACACTATAATTTTTGACTATTTTTCGTCCGCGGCTCCGCTCCATTGCGTTGGCCGGACTGTTATGAGTCCAATTTGACACTGAATTGAAGTGTCCGTTAGGCGTACGAATGTAATTACACAAGCTTGGATGGAGGGACTTATACAGGGTGATATTGACATGCGGTATTTAATTACAACCACGTGTTCCTAGTCACCCTGTATAACATTGTACCAAGTTTGAAAAAAAAACTGCTTGGTCGTTTAGTAATATTTTTTTTTATCAGCCCATATACGTCCCACTGCTGGGCACGGGCCTACTCTACAACCGAGAGAATCGATAGAGAGTGGTTAGGCCATATAGTCCACCACGCTGGCCTAGTGCGGGTTGGCGGACTTACAAACCGTAGAAATTCTTTAAAATCGCTACGGTATGCAGGTTTCCTCACGATGTTTTCCTTCACCGTTAAAGTGCGTGGTGATTGACTATCAATACATCGTTTAGTAATAAATCGCGATTTTAGTTTTCAAGGCATTTGATCAACCTGTATAGGTACGATTCTTTTTACGGCTCAGGTAAGTTCCCGAACCGAACCGAAGTTCAGCTAAGCGGTAAAAATACTCGTATCTACGAGTATACGGGTGGCCAATAGTCGTGAATCCTAAAATTACAATATTTGACAAAAAATCATCTCTGACTTTTTTTAATTTTGTACAATGTCACCTCGGGTGATGGGAAACATGTGGGTTAAATTAAGTAACATAATAAGTCAATATCATCTTGTATAGTTAGCAGTAAACGAAATGAAAAACTCTAAGGCGGCATTTGAGTCGCCAGAAAAAATCATTTTATAAGCCTATATAGAATAGCCTTTAAGAAATCGCCCGGCCTTCAAAAGGTTTCCTTTTTCTTGCATCATTAGTACTGTAATTTAGTAAATTTGAAGCATTTTTGGGGTAGTAAACTGTAAAAATAACGGAGAATCTCCTAATTCTCGAGTCTCGGCGTCAATATTGTGGCAGGTTCTGCCTCAAACAAGTCACACTGTGCGACATACTAATATTTATATTATTAAAAAAATGGGTGATTGGGGGAGGCCTATGTTCAGCAGTGGACTTCCTTTGCCTGAATCATATTATACATAAAAACGATATTTATAATAGAAATTACTATTCACATTACAACTAGTTTGCCAGTTCGGAATCGTCGCAAAAACTCTTGATACTTAAGTCAAGTTAACTGTGAAAAGTGACGCCATTTCACGCCTGTTTAATGAAGAATCCACGCAAAAAGCTTCTAAAAACATACTATTCTAAATGTAGCTTTAATATAAAATTAAAACGACGCTATGCGAAAGTCATATCTTTGAATATATTGAAGAGTGCGATATCTATTTGAAAGCTATCTTTTGAAACTCCTATACAATGAATTATTAAAGAAAAACAGTATGGGCAATGAAAATACAATAGTATTAACAGTTTTCCCAATTAATGAATTAATAATATTATTTTTATGGGCATTATGAGTATTAGACCATGGTCTTAAGGTTGAATAAAAATGACACCAATTTAGCCATCTATTCTATTCGAGGTCGGCTGAAAAAGGTAATGAACATTATTGCAGTGGCAAAGTACCTACAAAAAGACTACCATCAAAAGACTACTATACTAATTCCTATGTCCCATCTTCCAAAAACTTTATACGCCAACACCCGAACATCCCGTAACCATGGCAACATTGGCGCGTCAGAATTGAATGCAGTACGAGGCGCTAAGTGTGCTGTGCACGCGCCGCGCTCGCCCCGCCCGTGTCGGCCGCGGGCTGTGCTCTCGTTGTTGAGGGTTGGCAGCGCTGATCTATTATATTTTTTTATACGCATGGCAAACTGACAAAAAAAAATACTGGTTTCATGTATTGCGCGTTTCTTTAATACATTATTGGGACGTTTTAAGATGTTTTGTTTTCATTAGTTTGAAAAATAGTGTCTCGAGCAAGAGTGTCGCGCCCGAGCTTAATGTTATTGTTCTTATTTAATACATTCACGCTGTGATTTCGAAAAGCTTTTTAAATGAAACTAGTGTGCTGCTAGCTTTATTTTATTTAATACGTTCTCGGCATAATAAAGTGATCAACGAGTTGTATCACATAACGGAGTCGATTGTCGATACTTTGTGTCCACTTCACTACTATTTTCACTAGATACGCAGCTACATATAATATCATTTCGGTAAAGAACCAAATCCCGTTATACCATAACAAGGCGCGTGGCAGCCCTACAGCCGCGCCAGGTGGCTCGGTCGTGCGCAGATCGGTAAACTCGGCTGCACTCGTCAATTGAGCGCAATTGAGGCTTTTTTCCCCGCAGCCATTAGAGACGACACGCGAACGCAGGCGACAGCGCAGCTCTCACCGCTAACTCATTCACTCACTCGGTCAATCATTCAGAAGTTCAATCATTCGGTCTTTATGTGTCTATTTGTAGGAGAGTTTGACAATCTTGTAATGTTGTCTGGAGGAAAGATTCGTAACACAAGACATGAAATCCTAATTGGGAGTTAGTAAAATTCACCGTAATTATATTAATGCAGAGTAAATTACATAGGTCTGCCCTACAGATCGCCACATAGACCTGTTGGAAGCTGGGGAGGTGTATGTTCAGCAGTGGACATCCAATGGCTGAAGAGAGAGAGAAAGAATAAATTACTAGTGATCGTTTAAAACGGAGCTGAAAAAAATTACGAATATTGTAACTGACGTGGTTAAGAAGCGTCAAGGATTCAATGATTTACGTCATAAATATTCATAATTATGAAATAAAATTGAGGCTCAATAATTGTATTCAGGATTGTTAATTCTACGAAGTCGAGTCCTCACTCCACTACGCTAGCTGTGTAAATAGAATTCATTGAATTTCTCTCCAATAAATAATCGCCAAAGACAGGCTATTTCGACACAAAGTAACCTTTAACCCCCCCTATCAATTCTACCATAGTATCTAAAACTAAGCACCGGCTTAGTTTAGTACTTTTTGTACCGACAAAATCTAGCATTGGTATTCAGGGTTTTAATTGGAAACAAGGCGATATAGAAGCGGTAGAAAGCGACGCCAATTACGGCGCGTACTGAGACAGTTACCGTCGCCGACCACCCGCCACCGTCACTCACCATCTCACTGTCCGTCTTTATAGTTCCTGTGGGACTTGAGGCGTTATGTGGGAATATCTTCATTTTTGCCTGGTAAGCGTAGACTAAAGATAGTAGATAGTACTAAAATGTCTGTAGTTCTTATTGTCGATGTGTATTTATATATTTTAACATTGTCTGAAATATATAAATACATAAGTGCGTTGTGGGCTGTGGGTAACGGACCAGATGCGACTGCCAACATGTTCACGTTGGTCGCGGGTTCAAATCCACGGGCACACCTCTGATTTTTCCAAATCATGTGTGTATTGATAATCACCACGCACTGTAACGGTGAAGGAAACATCGGGAGGAAACCTATATACCGTAGCGATTTTAAAAAATTTCTACGTTGCGTAAAGTCCCCGTAGCAACCCTCAATAGGCCAGCGTGGTGGACTATATGGCCTTACCCCACTCAATCATACTCTCGATTGTAGAGGAGGCTTGTGCCCGGCAGTGGGACGTATATAGGCTGATACAAATACAGATATAGAATTTGATTCTATAATGTCTTTTCACGCTGCATATTCGATGTAGTTATTGAAGACATTTCTTTCCAAATTTCCCATGTAAGTGTACACCACACTTACAATAACCATTATGAAAATAAGACACCAATATTTCCCATACAAAATTAACACATAAAAACAAAAGCCAGATCATCAGTAACACTACACTATATAGAATTACAGACGCAATGAATTTCTATATCGAGTTAGAATCGGTTAGACAATCGATATTGGTTAGGGATGTAACGGTCGTGTTCGATCTGACAATATTTATGAATGAGACCTCCTATGCGGTAGGTGCGCTGTCCGATAGTGCTGTGTAATTTAAATCGATGTATCGACATTATTATCGATTTGAAAAGAGCGATGCGATTGTGGTTGATGCATTTCACGATGACTTAATTTCTAATTAACGTCTTGAATGGTAATTTATGGTTAAAATTAGATAAATTATTATTGGTAGAAATTATAAAATTATTGCATTTGAAATTTTTGCGTTTAAATTTTGGAGCGAAATGCAAATAATCGAGGACATAAATCAGCAAATATTATAAAATATGACACTTAAAAATTAGAGTAATTTATCAAAAAAATTGTTTCCATAAAGTAAAACGTGGGAGCAAATGATGATTTTAATATTTATTAGGTAATCAATTGCGATAAATCAATTTCATAAGTCATGAATATCCGCTGTTTTCTACAGTTTTTGCATAATATTGCTGCGTAAACAAACATGAAGGCTATATTTAGTTTTAAATATAATAAGTGCTTCACATATTGTAGCTTCGTAAAACTAATTTTATGCGGCTGATAGACCGAAAATTTACTAGTGAAATAAAAAAAATTGTATAATTAACTTCTTATACAATTATTTTGTTAAATTGTTGCCATAAAATATTTTTATCATAACCTCTGTAATAATCTTTTTCAGAATGGCAAGAGCTCGCCGAGGTCAGGGTCGAGTGGAGGAAAAAAGGGGAGACCTTTGCCCAGCAGTGGGACGCATTATAGGCTACAACAAAAAATATAACAAAATTAACCTCATCACTCGTATTTATATTATGTTAATATCTATATTTTATTTTTCGCAGAACTCACCATTAGGCAATATCGCTCGTCGTTAGTTGTTATTAATTGTTGAGATAACATCGCAATGTCAGATTTATTTTGTTGTTATAACGTTACAGTGTCGATTTACATCTTCAAGATGGTTATATTTAAAACTCATTAATAATGCATCATCAGCCACACATGATGTTAAGGTACAGTTAATATTAACTTTTAACCTCTGTCGTCACCTTTTTGTCCTTAAGCTATCATCTTTACCTTTTCATTATCCTGTCCTTATCCCTAAGTATCCTTATCACTACTCTTATCCTTATTATGGGATTAATTCAAAATGGCTTTAAGATTTATCCTACAGCGACAGATTGATAAACAAAAGTAACGATTGTAGCAGTTGCATATTAGTATGTATGTTCTACCTTAACTGTTCACCTACAAATGCGATTTTAATGAATGAGGCGTCAATTGATTCGATTTGATCCGTGTGTCATAGGTTACATAGTTAACCTATTAGGATACTGCTGGAATAAAGTAAAATAAATAATAAACTCACCCAACAGTCACATACATAGTCCTGACCCCACGTTAAGATCAATTAAGTCTTGTATAAGAAACTAGGAGAGACTTTTCGGTTTCACAAACACCCAGATCCAAGACAAATACTTGTGCGCCTCACAAATATTGGTCTCGGGGATCGAACCCGCGGCCTTTCGTTTTACAGCCGGCGTCTAATCAATAGCGTCACGGAGGCTGTCAAAAAGAAGACTATCTATTGCTCAGCAGTAGTGTAAAACACTGTTATGTTCCGATTTTAAGGATATTGTAGCCTATGACAATTGAGCCTTAAAATAACTCCTAGCATCTCGAGGGACAAGCGCAATATACAACATGCAGTACTAAATATTCAATAATAATTATAGGGTTAAAATATCGTGAGGAAACCTGCTTGCCATAGCGAATTGTGAGAATTTCTATGAAATGTAAAGTTCGCCAACCTGGCCTAGGCCAGCATAGGACTATATGGCCTAACCCCGCTCAATCGAAGTCTCGATTGCAGAGGAGACTCGTGCTCTGCAGTGGTACGTATATGGGCCGATATAGAATATGGTTCTAAGTGACTCTTACTACACGTAATTACTAAAAAAACATTTTTATAATAAACTTAAAAACAAGACACAATGTAGCAAGTATAGATTAAAACAAACCGTCTAATTGATAGTCGCGGAGTTAATAATGCATCAAGTTTACGTTTCACAAGACCTCACAAGCAATTCATTAATGTTGAAACGCTAACATTGTAGGTTTTAGATTAATGATAGGGTCGGAGGTGACGGCGGATCAAAGCGGCCGGACCCGGGAGTACGTACTATGAACTGAACGAGGCTCCGACAATGTATGCGAATTTTATGCACGAATTCATTTGAGGCTGTTTTTTTTTTCATTTTAGTAATAGAGTTTCATTTTGTTTGAATTAGGCGTTGAAGTTTAGGATGTGGTAATTTTGTCTACTGAGGGGGGACATTGGTATAATATGGTGAGGTATGGGTTTGAGTTCTTCTCTCTCTCTCTCTCTTCAGCCACAGGAGGTCCACTGCTGAACATAGGCCTCCGCCATCGATACTCACCTGTTGGAAGTTTGAGTTCTTGCAGAGATATTATTTCTGCAATTGGCGTACAAAAAACATGCGATGCTGTGACAAATTACGGTTAAACGTGTGTAAAACAAGTAATAACGTGTAAGATAAAGTAGAGTTTAAAAAATATGGTTTTATAGGTATCGTCATCATCTTCGGCAATATGCGTGGGCAACATACTTAAAAAATTAAGATTCGCCTCACAATACTTAGTTTGTACAAAATGTTGTCTTGGGCTTAAGCGAATGTTACACATTGAAATAAAACGAATCCTTGCGGCTTTTATCGTGAATTTTATTGAGTTTTTTGCAATTTCCGCCCCGTGACCACGAAAACTGTAAAGTTGAAAAGTAGGAAAATTAAAAAAAATTAAAAAATTAAATTAAATTCACGATAAAATCCGTAAGAATTCGTTTAATTTCAATTTGTACAAAATGGAATTAATAAACTTATCAAAACAACTACAAATTACAAATTCTAATACAAAATATGCTGTTTAAAGAGCAATACACATTTCCAAAGCGAACTGAACATAAATATACATTGTCTGCTACGTTCCGTTGGGGATAGCGTGTAATCAAATATTACAGTAATGTAAATGTAAATGGATAGAGGCTCGCTTGTAAATGTTTATGATAATAAAATGGTGGAACACTGCACTAATATCGACGGCTGGCGATGCCGGAACTGTTGCGGACCAGATACAACGCGGTTTGTATTCACCGAAGTCCGTGACTATGTTCTATGATTTTCAAAATAATCTATTTATTTATTCTTATCTACGTACACATAGAAAAAAACTAGATATTACAATTACTTAGAACAGTACAGGTGGCGGTCTTATCGTACTATGCGATTTCTAAGAGACAACCTTGGGATGGACATAAGAGAAGGAAAAGAATAAATAAATAAATACACCCAACAGTCACATACATAGTCCTGACCCCACACTAAGATCGAGTCTTGTGTCGTGGGAATCAGAAACTACGAGAGACTTTTCGGTCTCACAAACACCCAGACCCAACTCAAATATTTGTGGGCCACACAAACATTTGTGTTGGTGCGGGGATCGAACCCGCGGCCTCTCGTTTCACAGTCGGCGTCTAACCAACTACGCCACGAAGGCTGTCAATATAAAGAAGATATAATAATAAAGGGCAGCTTAAAATATAAAGGATACGAGCTATATTAAATAATAAAAAATATATTATATATAATAAACACATTAAACTGTAACACAAATAGTCTTTGATGGTTTCACATAAATAATAAATATTAAGTCTTGTGTCGTGGTTACGAGACTTTTTGGTCTGACAACAACCGGACCTGAAACAAGTATTTGTGCCACACAAACATTTGTGTCGATGCGGGAATCGAATCTGCGCCCTCTAGTCTCACAGCCGGTCTATCACTTTTAAGCATATTTTTTTATTCACCATAAAATACATGTATTCACAGAAACTTTAGCTCCTAAAAGCAAAACAATGGGCATAATATTTTGCAGTAAATTAAGTCAAGTTTATGTCTTAGATATTATTAACCTGTATAGATTATCTTTAGGGATATACCTCACTCATATCCAACTAAACTTGTACTATTATTTTTATGTAATTTCTTTATTGTTTCTCTGTACAGTGCAAAAAAAAAAATGTAATAGGTACCGTTTGACGTTTCATAATTTTCAACTTTTCTGTAGAACCATAATTCCATGGTTTTAAAATTGCAATTAAATTATGTGAGTTGCGCCTGTACAAAGTTGTTTAAACTCGAAAAGTATGGAACTTCAAACGACACCTTTTAGTTTAGTTGGACTATAGACCATGTTAATTCGTACAAATTTGAACTTAGAGCCCAATTTCTCAACTGCGCCAACCATCGATCAATTAGCATTTGTAATAGACATGTAGTACTATAAGCTTCTACCGATCGAAAATACCTGATTGAGTCGATTCGTTCCGCTGACAAAGGCATTAAGACCGCTCGGTTTGTAAACACGACAACCTACAATCAGTTAAATACAGTATTTGTGTGAAAATCATTGTAATTACTGCAACTGGTGATATTACCACGTCAGTGGAGTTTTGAGAAAAGATTTGCTGTTCTGACATGATGAGACCCTTTTGTGAATCATTTTATTGACCAACTCTTGTTTCCCTATTGCAAAATACACGTAGGAGGTGACCGCCAGTAGAAAACAAAGGGTGGCCCTCATTTACCTCTCTCTCTTGGAATTCTTGTAAACATATCGATGGTATGCAGGTATCCTCGTCATGTTTTTCTACTCCGGTAAAGTTGGTGACATATAAAGAATGACTTCGTAAAGTCAGAAGATTGTCTAAGAAGCCCTCATTTACCTCTCTCTCTCTCTTGGAATTCTTGTAAAAATATCGATGGTATGCAGGTATCTTCGTCATGTTTTTCTACAGCGGTAAAGTTCGTGAAATTGAAACATAGCTTCATAAAGTCAGAAGAGTGTCTTAGGAGTCAAACCCCCGCATATCTTCTTAGCAGTTTGCTTTTTAATCCTTATTGCATAGATCCAGCAAACAATCGACCAGGTCATCTGGTAAGTGATCACTGCCGCCCATAAACATCCACAATGCTTGAATCATAGATGAGTTGCCGGACCATTAAATTAGGAAGAGAGCCGGAAGGGGAAAGTATGGGAAGCGAAAATGTGTATTGGGCATCCTTGTCGCTAATACCCCACCACGCACCTAAAAACGATGTATTTTTTGTAAATATGTACAAAACATGATACAGTATAAACTCATTTGATTAATGCCGACGTCCGCTACAATGTGATGCCCTAATGATATTTCTTAACCTAATTAATGACGCTGTTTTATCTCCGGCGCTGTCAATGTAGAAAGTATTCATTGTTAAGGCGAAGATTCAAGAGCTTTGAATAAATACGTTTATTATTAGAGGAGACACCGCGTACAAATATTTGTGACAGAAAACAGTAGTACCTTAACGCAATTCCTGTTTATGACTATCTTATTTCTTTTTCAGTTGTATATCTTCATTATGGAGGATAAAATCTTAAGTTTGGCTTTTTACCTCCTGCGTTACTAAGACGAGAAGTAGACAGTTATTTGTTTTCTGCTCCTCGCATCGTGTGCGCGATATGCTTTTTTTATTGCGATAACTGGCGAGAGAGTATGCCATTGGCTTCAAGGTAAGCTATAGAACGCTTATGGTCAGTAGCAAAACCAAACAACACTATGCAATATATAACAATGCTTTGCATTCCACTGGCCTCACCATTCTAAGACGTAAGATTTCAAGTCTCATTATGTCCAGTAGTTACGCTAACTACAATATCTAATATACTGTTTGGCGGGAGAAATAGACATATCAAAATCTATAGTATAATTGCTACCCTGGTTTAGTTTTCATGGGCGGCAGAGTTCACTTCAAAGATGATTCTTACGATTGTTTTGCAAAACAACGCCTTCAAAATATCCATTAATAAATAATTCAAAAATATTGTTTCGAATGTCGCCTTAAAATGTACCGCTTACTACAACCAGATCCCAAATTCATAATTACAAATCTGTTAATGCATAGATAACATGTTAATCCGATCGTATGTTTAATGATATTGTTTCTACAAGCTATAATTAACCCGAAGATTAATTGCAGCTAAATAAAAAAGGAACGCGCCCTTGTTTTGATTTCATAGTTTTTTTAACACGGTCTTGAAAAATGTGGATTTAATGATGTCGTGACAGGATAGAACATGAACTGTTGAGATGGCATGCTTATATTAAAACGTTATAAATAAATAT
Organism: Theretra japonica; assembly: GCA_033459515.1. Classification (NCBI taxonomy): domain Eukaryota; kingdom Metazoa; phylum Arthropoda; class Insecta; order Lepidoptera; family Sphingidae; genus Theretra; species Theretra japonica. The sequence goes on from CM065934.1 coordinate 10,281,401, forward strand.
GTTTTGACGAAAGTTCACAAAACACCTTTCTCAGGGATCAAGCGGATTCTAAATGCTGGACGTAGTGTCATGACGCAACAGTAATATTTGTTAGTTTTACCTATTTTGAATGCAAAAAGTTATCTATATGAACTCTTTAGTAAAGAGCTGGCCATCTCAGTGTTTTTCTTATTTACACTGGTATATTATGACATTGCTTGCCACTTCTATTCTATCTCTTCCGCGCATATTTTTATATTAATAAGAAAATTGTGAATTACTTAATTTCAGTGTGTGTTTGATTCATACATATTCCAAGAATATTTACATTACGCGTCTACAATAAGTTGGCGTGTGGCGAAATTAAGAACTACAAATAGACGTAAAATATCTGCTTGACGCCTTGTTTGACATATGCTTTCAAACAACGAGCATTTGTGTTCGTAATCTAAGTACCATAAATGAGGTAGAGCCACGCTGTTGTCAGTCATGACCCAGCATGAATGGGCATGCTCGTCCGGGGTGGTACCACTGTCTCACAGGAAATCGACGTGAAGCGATAGCTTCGCTGTCGCGTTTTGTTCGGTGAGTGAAATTGCCGGATGCCCTGTACCTTTTTCCTCTTCCCATCCTTGTTCCTTATCGCTCCCCTCCTGATTTTAAGGGCCAGCAACACATCTATAAACTAAGTGATCACTTACCATCAAGTGACCTGCTTGCTCGTTTGCCTAACCTATGCAATAAAAAAATATTGTATCAGTAATAACATGTCCAATGATATAAAAAGTGAAGAGATTAAAGCTTTTTTATCACATTGCATAACAGCGCTGTCGTGTGACAAAAGATCGCAGATGATCTTTACAGACTAAATTGAAGACACATTATTATTGTCAAATAATGAGTATCATAAAGGTTCCACTTATATGGATTAACGACTGGAGGACAACCAACTAAGTCGCGTTTAAATTATAGCAATAAGAGTTTTGTAGCCTTTTTCACATTGTGGATGTATTATTTTATATATAAATTTGTATTTTTGAGGCGATATTCTACGCTATTAAAATATATATGTCAATAGTCATGAGATGCTTACACTAGATACACAATGAGCTGTCAATTGTCATCAAAGATTCAAAATAGCCTAGTAACATTGTTTGTTTTATCTACTGATTAAAAATAATTTCTACAAAAGCAATCAAAATATGCCTATCTTAATTACAATAGGTAAGAAGCAACGTATAATCCAAGGCGAAGGTTTCTAAACAATCAGAGGGTCAGAGTTCCCCCTTATTATGCGACGACCCACAGATTTTACTTCTGAATGCTATGGCGGTTATTAAATTTCAATATAATCAAAGATAGCCACAATAATCTTACAGCCTTGGTAACTGTTTGTTTATAATCAGACAGGGAGGCACTGAGGAAAAATGAACACGTCATTTATTTCAGACACAACGTACTTATACACTGTCTGAATTTTTTTAATAAAAAGAAAAAAGACATAGATCTGGTAAAAAATAAAAATGTAAGCGGATAGACCGAAAAAATATACGAAATATTAATGTAAATTTTGTTTTTCTTTTTGGTAATAATGAGCAATGGTTTATTTTGTTTTTAAAAAGAAATAGTTTTTTCGATCAATTCGCATTGGCTATTTTTTATCAATGAAAAATTAATCATACCCGAACGTAGTGCAGGCAGGCCACTACGTAATTAATTTTTTTTATTGAAAGTATTTGCAAGAAATTGTCAAAGTAATTGGAGCATTTGCGTAATATTCGATAACATTACTATTTATTCTGTTTGCAACGCAAGTGTCAATGAACTACGAAGTTGATTTATGCAGCTGACCGCGATATGTTTTGACAACCTGCTTCAATTTAAACGGCTCAAAGGACCCTTTTCGTTAAATGGGACAAGTCTGCGAATATTTTAATAATACACGCACAAATATTGCTTAGCAACACCTTCATATCCAAGGTATAAACTAAAATGAGGGTGACCATCTCATCAATACGGCAAAAAATATTTTCAAATTGAGATAACTTGACATAATTGTAAAGTCGATCCTTAGACGTTTAAGCACCAATTAATTATGTAAGCCTTATTGGCTTATTTTGAAGAAGTCTTATCTTATGTTTCTTAAAAGCGGGATCAACAATATTAATAACGGAAATCTAACCAACTCACTCCACTATTTATTTTTTGGAGACGGCACTGCACTTATAAATACGTTGATCTATAAGGAATATAAAAAAAAATAGTCTAAGGAAAATTTCGTGCGGAAACCTGCATAGCATAGCGATTTGTATAAATTTCTATGGTATGTAAAAGTCCGCCAACCCGCACTAGGCCAGCGTGGTGGACTATACGGGCTAACCACTCTTAATCGTAGTCTCGACTGTAGAGGAGGCCCGTGCCCTGCAGTGGGACGTAAATGGGCTTATACAATACAACAATACAAGTAAAATTTATAAAGAAAACAGATTATGTCCCCCACAAACCCGTTATCCGATCCTTAGTCCGTCCCCACAACATCGAATACTACCAATCATAACGTTGGAGTTGGCTCGTATTATCCGCGATACGACTTAAACTCAGACGTGAGTTTAAAATACGGCGACTTTATCATTTGAAATCTGGCGAAATTCTACTAACAACCTACTTTATAGCTTTGTGTAACGGAACCTCTCCGATGTTTTCATTTTTGCCGAGAAATGTATTGAGGATTCTTGTAAAATTAATTCAGGTATTAACTATATTTGTCAGCATTTTTCTCAACCTTTTATACATGATATATCATGTCTTATGTTTGATTTCAGCTACAACTACAGCTACAATCTATTTCAGTCATTCAATTTATAATGACAGGGGCACATGTTAACTGAATGTTTAGGTAATCCTTAGCTTTTTGGTAACAAATAGTAACCAAAGTATTTTAGAGGCTCAAAAATGCTTCCTTTACTATCAAGCGCAGTCGTTTCTAGTCTGCGATTCGAACTGACTTAATTTTAACGCATCACGAAATTCCCCCTATCCAAATCACCTGTAAAGATTTAATCAACAATAGACAACATAATAAAGATTGCTGGAGGTCTTGCTTCCAACTGGAAGCTATAGCAACCCTTAGAAAATACCTATATTCTACAGTGGACTACCTATGGCTGCAGAGAAAGAAAGAGAGAGAAAAAGAGAGAAATAACCCATGTCACCCAAATTCGTAATTATATTTTTTATTTTATCTTTGTCTAACACACCTAAGGAGTTTCTAGTAGTTGTTATATTAATTTTCGTATGAAATAGCTCATATTAGAATGGAAGATTCATGCGAACGGAGCACGACCGGAACAATGGGGCATGTGGAGCGAGGATGTGCGAAGGTTGGGCCAAGGTTCGACGCCTAGCTGGGCCTTTGTTCCCACTCTGCTAACCGGTTCATTACTTGCAGATTATCGTGATAAATCATCGGTTAATTGGTGTTAATTTCAGAAATAGAAGGATCTATAATCAGAATTAGATTTAAAGTAAAGTAAAGCTACGCATGACATCTTTGGTGAATATTGTTTATATTATAATATTACCCTATATTTCATGATTTTATGAAACAGATTTTCTTAAAGTATTTTGTTAAAATGACTAAACTGTACTGTAAATAGCAAACGATACGCGATGATATATTTAAGTATTCGTAAATTAAACGGACGTAATGCGAGGGTAGGTAACTTTTTAAGTCCAGAAAAAATAATGTCAAAGAGCCAAATAAGTCGTCCATACATAAAGATAAAAAGCACTATTTGACATTCGTCATATTCATAAAAAACAAAATAACCCTCAAAAACATTGAAACACATTTCCCCGCTAATTGGAAAACACATCACAATCATTAGAGCTCATAATCGCGTGCGCTCATCTTCGGTTTTCAAATGGTAATTGTTCGCGGAGCTCACGAACCGTTCGTCCTACAAGCGACCTTCGATCCTGGTGAGGTCGCGCGGGTGACCGGCCACCGCATTAGCATACGGACAAAGCCTCCGCAATGAATAAATACCACTTGACGCACGACAACGGGGCTTGGAGGCTAAAATGATGCTTTTGTATGAATTATACCCGATACCAGTATTTTTGCCCTTCGTTAAGGTTTGTGCTCATCTAATTATCTATTACATTTAATACACCGTTTAAAAAATACATTGAATATTGTTAAAATCACTTAAAATTTTGAATCTATATACAATTACACGCCAGGTTGTTTTGTCCTGGGCAGTCCTCATCCAGCTCCTTGCCGCCACGTGGACCAGGTCGTCGGTCCACAAGAGGCCTACACTCAGCATTGGGTGGATACATAGGCTGAAGAAGAAGATAAAATTACATAATTATTCGGAATGCACCAGCTATAGCAATCCCGACCTTATAACACTAAGACATGGCATACATTAAGCGCGAGGCACGTTAATCGTACAAACAGTACAAAAAGTTTATTCACCTGCCCCATCACTCAGCTGTTTATCACTTTAGAGATCAATTATTATTATTCAGGAATTATCAGTTAAGGTAATAAAAGGGTTTTTGTTAAACATACTTTTAAAGTCACATAAATTACTGAAATACCGCCATCACGCAAATTAATGTTTGAACCTAAGCTACGTCGTAATTATTAAATTTGGCAATATTAAACATTCGGATATAATCTGATTGGTTCTGAAAATGCTTCATAAATACCATTAATTCTTCTTATAACATATTTAAGACTTTCAATACGGTAAAAAACGCAAAAATCGCGATATAATTATTTTCTAAAGTACTTCGAGAATACAAAAAAAAAAACAACGTTTGTTTTTAAGGCGCCTTAGTCTAGTTGTTAAGCAGATAAGTGTCATTTTAGCGGCGCCATTGTGCACCGGCCTCCTTTATCATGCAAAATCGTTACGACTTTTGGTTTAGTTCACATTTCTGAGAGAAAACAATGTTATATTCAGTGGAAAAACCGAAACATCACATTGTAAAGATAAAGCGCTTTGTTACACAAACTGTAACACATTTTTAAATTGTAGTAGGTATAAATCATAAAATTACACAGGTCCTTATTGAAAGGAGATTTGTTTTACATACACAAGCACACGCTTTTTTCACAGAAGGGGTAGGCAGAGGTACTACTCGCACACCTTCTAACATTTTATTCTATACATACATATATAAGCACAAGCCTTTCTCCAGAAAGGGTAGGCGAAGGTACTACTAGGAAACCTACGTTTCGCCTTGTGCGTTCTGTCCCATTTGATAGGGGGCGAGCCTATCGCTATATCGGGCACATATTCCTGACTCCGGGCTGATAATGAATAGAAAACTCCAATACCACTTTGTCTGACTTGGGATTCGAATTCGAGACCTTAGTACCGTAATAGTACCGTAGTATAACTGCGTAACCAAGGCATTATTTTCTTTTTTTAATACATAATTTTAAACAATTTAGGGGTTCAACCTACATTTCCAACCTTAAGTTGACTTTACATATGATACGCGGTGCAACTTGCTAACCAATGGATGAAGCTCTACCGACCGACCCATGATTAAAATGGAATCATCGAAAAAATGATATAGTCAAATAGGCTCATGACGGACTGCGAGATCATCACACAGTATTTAAGAGTCGTATAAAAATTTATCTCGATTCAGGGACCAAACTCATAGTGTTTTGTTTCATAGCACGATTCTTGACCAACTACACAAAGTAAGATACAAAATAGGCAATACAAAGCAGAGCATATCCGATAATAATCTTAACCGATTTCGCCACTGAAACTATCAAACACATTACAAGCCAATGCCTTTCCTTTTCTTTACCACGAATCCAAACATCCATTTCAATTTTTACTCCATAAATAGATTTAGCTAATTCGAGTTGTCCTCGCTGTTCTACCCGAGGCGCAGAAACAGGGCGGAAACGCTACATCACGCTGATTTACGAGTAGACCCCAGTTATTTGTGGTGGTGAATGGCTTGTATCAATCGCCAGAGGCTATGGTTTACATGGACAACGCGTTTTAATAGGGTACATTGCGGTACTTATGATCCTGCAGACTTAATGATCATTTAAATCTGTTGGTGAGTAAACTAGATTCTGTTGAAATAAAACGAATTCTGGCGGATGTTATCGCAAATATGATTAAATGTTTACATTTTAAATTTCCTAACGTTTCGATCACTTTTCAGTGGTCACGAATTCATAATTAAATCAAATTCGCGTTAAAATCCCTAAGAATTCGTTTTATTCCAATGTGTAACATTCGCGTAAATTTAAGAAACCATTATGCAAACTAGATTATATTACTAGATTCTAAATAGATCATCGATAATTTGGTCCAGTGGTATGTATGAGCTGTGAATCGTTAGGTCTTAAATTCGATTCTAAAATGAGAGAATTAACTTTGTGAGTTTTTAAGTTTCAAAAAATATGAATCTTAAAAATCCGTGCGGATTAAACCATCTTTTGACATTAAACCTAAAAAGAATATAGGTACATACTTTCAGTATAATATGGCCTAACCACTCTGAATCGTACTCTCGATTGTAAACGAGGCCTGCAGTGCCCTGCAGTGGGCTGATACAGATACTTTCAGTACTAAAATGTTGTACGCTACTAAAATCACTTATTAACTGTCTGATAAAATACGTCACACTAACTGCGGTTATCCGAAGGTCGCGGGTTCAATAATTCTTCTCAGAATCATGCAACGTCCCTATCTAGTATCAGATAAGGCAAATATTTTTCATTATACACCACTATCGGTCAGTGACAGTCTGCGATCAGCTCTACGGAATTTGCTACTTTAGCAAGCGTAGTAAAATAGTCAGCGGTCTTTTTGGAAGAACTTGAACATCTACTAGGCGCTAGTAAATAAATAAATAAATATACACAACAGTCACAAATATATACTCCATATATACATAGTCCTGACCCCACCCTAAGGTCGAGTCTTGTGTTGGGGGTATCAGGAGCTACGAGAGACTTTTCGATCTCACAAACATCCAGACTCGAAACAAATACTTGTGGTTCACACACAAAAATATTTCGACGCGGGGATCGAACTTGCAGCCTCTCGTTTCACAACCGGTGTCCAACCAACTGCGCCACGGAGGATTTATTACCTGCAGTATTATAAATGTGTTGCCAGTTTATAAAGATGGAGGATGAAAGTGATGAGGGACGGGATACAAATAACAGAGATATACAAACCCTTAGCTATGCTATTATAAACCGAAGCTGTTCTTTTTTAATTTTACCATACAACAATAGTACAAATAGGCCTGGCTACTCTTCAAAAGAATCTACATTCTATAACAACTTCATTATCATTTTCCCTTCGATCAGGGAATACTACAAAAACCAACAAACTCTATTCCTCCTTTACTTCCACCATCCCAGCATCTTCGCATGCTATCGTACGTCTATCATAGTTCTTGCTATGGTATATTCCGTGGATATGCATGGGCGCCAGTGTCAATATGCAGGTATTATACAAACACTGACTGCACGGCATGAATATTTATAATGTTTATAGGAATCTAATTAGTTGGTTACGTTTAGATAACATGTGCATTGTATGACCTTCCATCCTGGTATTACTGCGGATAAGGGCTTAACCACACCAGCGTCGTTTCAAATGCCATAAAATATTTTGGATTGTAAGGGACCATTTTATAGCAAACAAAATGTTAGGGATGTACGAGGTCATTTACGTCACACTGCAGTGCAATGACCTTCTCTACGATCAAGAGTACGATTGACGGGGATAATTTATCTCTAAATGCACATATGAATTAATGAAGTCAATAATCTTGCTACAATGATAACATAAGCCGCAAACCGGGCTCTGTGGCATACCTTGGGAGAGGCGCATGTCCAAGAGTAGACTGCAACGGGCTGATAATGATGATCATGATGATGAATGATAACATTATATCTGCTACAGATAGTATAGAAGTTTGACATAGGCTAGATAATTACGAGTAGCATGTTTAGCTGTGAGCACAGCATTTAACTTGCATAGAGCGAGTTCTTAATCATTTTTTCTATGGTATGTGCAGCCCCTTAAGCCGCCACCATGGTGGACTATGGCCTGAGCACTCAATCTAACTCTCCGTTGAAGGGGAGTCCCACACAGTATAGTACAGCATTAAAAAATGTGGTAGAAAAACTACAGGTTGATAGAAGAAATCAATCAACAAGCCACGAAGTACCATGACGGGAAGTCTCAAATCTAAGCATAAGTGTAGGATCACGAGTGTCCATGAGCCAAACAAGTAGGGGTTTTATTGAGGCGTAAACAGAAGGAAAATGTGGCGTGCGTGACCCGAAACGACCCGCGGGCGAAGGTCGAGCGGCGCAGCGCCGCAGTGGAAGTTATGGGAGGTGCGCGGATAAGATCATATTTCTTTTGCATTAGATATACTTTTAAAATCATGCTATGAATGGATTTTTTGAAGACAAAAACAATTAAAAAGTGTTTTAAGCTGTCAATACATCGGCTTCTCTTATGTATCGTTAATACCCTCTGCTAGTTATAGAAAACATAATTATTTAATTCGAATTTATTTACATGCATACTAATATCCTTGAATCTTAGTTAGAATAAAACTTTTAAATGATCATTGTTTAATCTTGAATGGTAGATATTGAAGGTGGTGTTAACGTAACTTTCACGTCACTAAACATGATGGTCTTTACGAATGGACTTAGCGTAAAGAAGGACCTAATTTCCAACACATAGGAAAGGTTAAACGATTTAAGAACGACATTGAAATTCACAGATACGCTCTCCACCTCTTTACCATCTTTACGTTACTACTAAAGTGAATACACTAAATCTCCACAAGAAAATTCATTAATTAGCTCATAAATTGCACCAAAACGCATGTTAAACCACAGGGCCTAGCAACATAACTAGTCATTATGTAACCTAGTAAAATGTGTCAATGGTATTTGCTACCTGGCCTTAACCCGCCGGTTAGGTCGCGGAGATGCCTCGCAAAACCTGATGCTAATATTCATTATGCTATTTTGCCATTACATCTATCAGGTGGTAACAAGACGGGCATTAGTTGTACTTAGCTTCATTTTATTTAAGAAGCTATAATTTGGTTTATTTTGAAAGAACTGTGGTAATTTTTTGGAGGTATGGTTGTACCAAGGTTAATAAGCAGATCATCTCTGGATGTTCAAAGCAAATGTTAAGTATGTATACGGAATTAAGGAAAGAAGATGAAACAGCTACCAAAATAGTTATTTTTTTTGCATGGAAGAGAAACAATGGTATTATCAAGCATTTATCAGTGTTATTTTTTTAATAAAATAACACTGATAAATAAACTTAATAGTGCGTGGTGGCCTCGTGGTATCGGACTAGACTCGGCTGCCTACATGTTCACGGTGGTCGCGGGTTCAAATCCCAGGGCACACCTCTGACTTTTCGGAGTTATGTGTGTGTTGATAATCAATCACCACGCACTTTAACGGTGAAGGAAAACATCGTGAGGAAACCTGCATACCGTAGCGATTTTAAAGAATTTCTACGGTATGTAAGTCTGCCAACCCGCACTAGGCCAGCGTGGTGGACTATATGGCCTAACCACTCTCAATCGTACTCTCGATTGTAGAGGAGGCCCGTGCCCTGCAGTGGGTCGTATATGGGCTGATACAATACAAAAATTTTTTTTTTTAATAATTTGATTCTATAAGTTAATGTCCACTGTTGGACAGCCTCCGTGGCGAAGTTTGGTTAAACGCCGACTATGAAACGAGAGGCCGCGGGTTCGATTCGCACCAACACAATTGTTTATGTGGTCCACAGGTTTTTGACTCAGGTCTGGGTGTTTGTGAAACCCAAAAGTCTCTTGTAGTTTTTCATACCCATGGCACAAGACTAATGTGGGGTCAGGACTATGTATATGACTGTTGGGTGTATTTATTATTATTTATTTTGCGTGTTTCATTAATCCCACCTTTACCGTGATTTCATTAATCCTACTATTGTAGTCTATTACTTCGTTTGCAAATTAGAATTATTTCAATTCTGCATTTCTAAGGTAAATAACAAAGCGCCAAGCCTCAGATAATAACTCCCATCACAGACAAGGTCCTCGCTTGTGATTATCGGTCATACAACGGTCAGCGGTTGAGGAAAAACACTGGCAATACCAATCTGTTTTTATTCATTTCACGGTGCAGGCTGGAATGTTAGAATTTCTTTTCAACTTCACATTGTGAGTTAACATTGTTTTGTTTTTATAGTTCGAAAGCAAATAAGGAAGCTGATAGGTAGTGTTCAAATTCTAACAGTTTCTAAGTAGATTTTTGGGAATAAGTCAGTATTTTCTCGAGTACGAACAACCAAAAACACTATATTTTAAGGCAATATAAGTACGTTGGAAGTTATTGATATCAAGTCGTACTAGCAGGTCATTAAGAATGTCCTTGGGAAGGCCTATGTTCAGCAGTGTACTTCCGTGGCTCAAGATAATGTTAGAAACTATTATTTGTTAAAGTCAAAAATAATAAATACACCCAGAAATAACATATTTCTGAACCCACATTAACACACCCACATTAAGATTAATATCAATTAAGTATTGTATCGTGGGTATCAAAAACTACGAGAGGCTTTATGGTCTCACAGACACCCAGACCTGAGACAAATATTTGTGGGCCTCACAAACATTTGTTACGGTGCGGTGATCGAACCTGCGGCCTCTCGTTTCTCAGCCGGCGTCTAACCAACTGCGCCACGAAGGCTGTTTAAAAATAGTCCGATGTGTGGCGCTTCATATCAAAATCAACAAATATCTAATAATTTGCTTTGTAAATCCACATCATCAAAGCAATTACCAAATAATTCACTTCAAGCCCATCCTAAATCCATACCCCCCTCGTAGCCTAGATAAAATCGATAAAGTCATAAAAATCGTATCGAAAACAAGCTTACAGAATTTCGATAAGATTATAGAAATCTCTGAAGACAATGGCGACGTTAGAACCGCTTCATTCATATGTATTTTATAATAAATACCACCCACACACTTCTACATATTCTGCCTAAGGCAGAGGTTACAAAAACACCTTAATCTGCCGGTCCGTTCGTATTTGCATTGGATTTAGGAAATGTTTATCTCGTGCGAGTTTCTGCATCCTGTTTTGAGGAATTTTTGTAGATTATTTTGCGTTCTGATATTCGTTTCCGTCGTTGACGAAAGGTTAAGTATTATTAGATGAAATACTATGATGTAGTGGACATTTGGTGAACCAATTTTGTGAATTAACAATGTTATATTTTTAAGGTTTCGTAGAAGCGATAATATCAACATTTTGTTCTGTGCTTGTATTGCAAAAAAATGGCTCTTGTGGGTAGTTTTGTTGTTTACAAAAGGATGTCGAGTAATATTGTTAGTTTATAACGATGACTGCCGTTTGTGCAGGAAGATACTATCTATTTTAACAGTTAACAGTAGTTACAGAGTACTAATATTAGACTCCGTTCCCAAATGTTGACGTTTCGTTCAAATATCAGAATATCTGCCTGTATACAACACAGTCAGTAAAAACCTCGATTCTTTTCAAAACTCTACCTAAATTGATTTCCCAAAAAATGAATCAACAATTGCAACCAAATCGACGTGACAACCAGGCGTCCATTTAACTCCAGCTTAACGGGAACATTCTACTAGAGTTTTTGCTGATCAGCGCATAAAAGATATCGTCAGTGTCACATGCCGAGCTAAATGCATACAATGAACAAGATGGCTTACAAAAACCTATCGTGTCTACAAATTGAAGTCTAATAGACGTGCATAAAATCAATCAACACACAATACTTGGCAGAAGACGCTTAAATACCATAAAAAGTGATTTCCCATTCAGAATTTGTTACACAATATTATAAAGGAGTTGTTGCATTCAAATGACAATGTTTTGACTTTCGTATTGCATTTTTTTGTAATCTCCAAGAACTACCTTTTATATGTTGGTGGTCGAGTTCTAAAATATCTCTGTGCTTTGAAGGCTATTAAGCAGTTAATATCGCTAAAGGAAGCAATCATAATTAATTTTATTATGTTGACATTTTGAACTTTAAAGCTAACAGAATTTACGGAAAATGAATTTAATAAAGGAAATAATTAATGGCAATATTATAGGACATTTTGATGTCTTAGTCATATTTCTAAATATCACGGATTGTCACAAATTTTATGTAAAGTACAGTGAATTATGTTGAAAATTTCAATATCAAAAATATTGACTCGCACGGTGAACTTGATACAGCCGCCAGTTTTAAACAAAATCATAAAACAATGACCTCAACAATACACACAAAATTAAATCGAATCAATTTCCTCGACGTCACAAACATCAAAAAACCAGTAACCCCAAAGGCCACACCTCGTCTAGGTGTGAGGGCTACTAACAGCCGAACAATAAAGACATTGAACCTTAGCCCACGGGCCGATAGCTCAGTGCAGTTTACGAGCCGGGCTCGTTACACCGACATGTTTATTCGGACTCCCACGCGGATGCCCCACGCGTGGCTCGTGCCTGTGTGTGGCCTGAGGGATGAGCGATAGCGAGAAAAAATAAATAATTTTTTATTTATTTTTGTGTGGTCTAAGTGTAGTCTAAAACGTACATGTGAAGTCGTGTAAAATGAGGGTATAATAGAAAAAAATATTGCATTTAGAAGTATTAAGCTAAGAAGTAATTATGTATTATGGAAGGGACTTCTTCTTTAGCCCCATTGCTGAAATTAGGCCTTTCTAAGGTTTTCATGGCGTCCTGTTGAAAGCGGCTTCCATTCAGCCATTTTCTGTAACTTTTATTATTTTATTCATCCACTTTGAAGGTGGAGATCCGACGCTATGCTTGCCCTCGGGAAGACGACACTTGATTTTACCCAACAAAGTGCGATATATTTTTTATAGACGTTGCAGAATAATAGTGTTTATAATTTTACAACGGCTTTCTTGATGTCCTTTTTTTTTCAGGAAAAATAGTAGCCTCTGGGATTATTGCAACACTCCGGCCTACTCTTTTTTTAAGATACATCAACACAACACACAACACGCCAAATAAAAATAATAATACCTAAATCTCATTTTTTTATGAATTGGACCACATGGGACCACTTTACACCTCTACGCGTCGCAGTCTCCACAATAAACAATGCTAATATCGTAATCTAAATTCATCCTGACAAACGTATTGATGTGGCCAGTTTATACGCGAGATAAACGTCAAGTGGAACTGTCAAAATGGATCCACAGGGTGGTGTGACGACAATTGTTATGTTTCATTTGAGGTTATTTGCATAAACTTTATTGGTTGGCTGATTTTGTTAAGAACCTCAAGGTCTTGATATTAAATTGTAATTCGAGCAATTGGGTCCTTTAATTCCTTTAAACACACCCCAGCATATGATTGTGATGGAAAACATCTTAAAGAATCTTGCATATCTGAGTTTTTCAAAATAATTTCGAAGGTTTATTGAATTTCAAAGAAGTCTACCGACCGCGTTAGGCTGGCGTGGTAGACTAAAAGTCCGCCCCACGAAAGGATTAATGTCAGGTAAACCGGTCGTAAAAATTTAACCTAATTAATTGTGTAAAATGGTTAAAAATGGCGGTTGAATTCGCTTGATCCCTCAGTCTAGAAAAAAACGGCACTGTACCTACGAGTATATTCTTCTAGTACCTATTGTGGGCTTTCAAGCATGGCAGAGTTCATTCACTATCACATATGCTAAAATGTAGTTAAGTATTCTAATGCTATGAAAAATAATACAAAAATACCTTATCGAAGTCCATAAAGACTCAAACTGTAGATTAACAATTCGAAATACAAATATGCCTACGTGAACACAATTGGTATTGCTTACAAACTCGTGAACCGAAATGCCTAAAACATGAAACACGTTGCGATAATGCCGGAAAATATTATTGAACAATACCAAATGAATTGCAACCTTAATACGGTGATATTATAGTTTATTATTGATACAAAATTTGTGGATATAAGCCCTACTGGTGCAACAATAAAGGTTAGTAAAGAGGTCGAATGATAAGAGCGCTCGGTTACAAGTGGAGGTCATGTGGAAATAGAAAAACTCGGATTATTTTTAATTACTTTGTTTTGCTTTGGTAGTCCTTTTGTAAGGCTATTTATCAGTGTACGTATTTACATGAGTGTCTTTGAATTATCAAGCACTGTATGCTATAAGCTACTAGTTGTGGGTTCGAATTTTCTGTATCAGCCTATATATGTCCCACTGCAGGGCACGGGCCTCCTCTACAATCGAGAGGACGATTGAGAGTGGTTAGGCCATATAGTCCACCACGCTGGCCTAGTGCGGGTTCGAATTTTAGATAGAGCGAATACCATTATTGGCAAAAATATAAAGTAATTGAAAAATATATTTTTAGGCCGTCCGTCTTAGCTATAATTCAGTCAGTAACTAAAAGTCTATCCAATCTCAAGGTCACAGTGATCCCCTGCATTAGACTTAAGCTCAAACCAGATTAAATGTATTAGAAAGAGATAGTAGTATTAGGGAAAGGAATACGGGTAAGAGGGAGAGGAATATAATATGAATATGCAGACTTGTGCACAACTTTAGTATAAAGACCGATGTGAACACAAAATAAACCTGTATTTTGTCAAGTCAAATTTATACTAAAAATACTTCATAATAGTTTTAGAATTAGTAAGATTTTGCAATACTAAGTAAACAAAAGGCAAGACCTGACACCTGTTCAAACAATGTAAAATTGTCTGGGAAATTCAACTATGTACTGCTATTCATTTGAATTTCTGTATGGATTGTTATAATATAGGAACAATAATTAGCTGGTGAGTGACCCTTAAGGAAAGCTTATATTCAACTTTTGAGATCTCATGATCGAATATGATAAGTTGATGAATATGATAACTATCTCTGCTTATATTTTGGTTGCACTGCATTTAAAATAAGTAAATAGTATATTAATATACTCAACAGTCACATGCATAGTCCTGACCCTACACTATGATCGAGTGTCGTGTGTATCAGGAACTACGCCGGGCTTTTCGGTTTCACATATCCTAGTGTTTCACACAAGCACTTGTCTCGGCGCGGGGATCAGGGTTATGCATCACAGTAGCAAAGTCGTGCCATTATTAAAAATATCTATAGCTTTTATATATCTTTGGTTGTTATCGTGTTTGTGAAAAACCAGATTGACCCGATTTAAAGAGGATCATTGAGTCATCTTTCGCTAGTTGGTTTACGATTTTCTGTGCATTTTCCTCTTTAGCAGATTTTCACAGCGTTTTGTGCCGGCTTTTAGATATCGTTAGTGTCAATTATCTTTGTTGCCACTTGAGAATAGAAAAACCCGGACAAAGATATTTCAACGCCTGCATTGATATTAATCTATCGTTATTTTTTATACCTTAAAAAATCAAAGAATATACAACCGGTGCCTATATACTAATAGCAAAATTTTATTGCGTTGGATGCATTCGAGTCAAAAATGGCAAAAGCTCGCAGAGGACAGGGTCTAGTGGAGGAAAAAGGCGATACCCTTGCCCAGCAGTGGGGCACATTATAGGCTACAAAAAAATCCAAAAAAATTTCTTACATTTGAATAGAGCGTGTGGTATGTTGCAGAGCATTCAAATCTATATATTTTATAGTTAAGTACACAATACTGAAAAATATGATTCAATTTTAACTTTAACAAAACATCAACCGACAGTGCAACAAAAAATATTATATTTACATAAAACACTAAATATGAATACACACGTAGCGAAACAAAATCCGAACAATTAGTTCCATAAAGGTCACCCAAACAGGCGTTGGCCTCACCAAGCAATGCCAATTATCACAATACCACGGTGTGCGACAGAGTCACTTCTGCTATACTTAGCGGTGAGGCGAATGTAAGGCTAGGTTTACATGTGCAATTTTTATTTTCCCATTTATTGACTTTTTTTTGTTTGGATTAATTATGAACGAAAATATTGTGAGAAAATCTGTACATGAGAGTTCACCAGATTTTGTTTCTGCATGATACTTATAAATATGTGTATTTAACACTATTTCGTGGGGTAATAATCCCTTTCAATCGTTTAAAAATGATATATGCTGAAGACGATATAGAAAAAATAATTAAAAAAACATCACACCCCTTTTTGGAAAATGTGTCCAAAAAATTTATACTAATAACAAATTAAGGTAGTTTTACATGTGCTTTCGGAAAATTATATTCAAAATAATATAAAAAGAAACAAGAAAAATTAGGACTAACAACAAAATAACAGAAGATTTGGAACGGAAACAAATTAAACAAACAAACAGCGAAGAAAGTCAACATCGAATTGTAGCACTGTGTTTACTGCCAAACATGGCTGCGATTCAAGAGACCATTTCCTGTCTGAGAAAGCTCGATTTAATTACTCATAGTGAAGTTTCATAGGCTTTATTGCTCTAATAGGACAGTGAAAGGACAGAAAGTGACCGACGATGAGGGACACAAGCTAATATATTAATCAAGTATTTTTTGGGGCGACTTGTTATTTTTTACGAGTATTTGATATAGTCGACAATTAGAGTTGCGTTTTTAGCGTAATTGGATTGATATAGGTAAGGAAAGGAAGTCGCTAGATGCAGGCCGCTTCTACCAATTCGATGTGGACATCCTTGGGGGAGGTCTATATTCAGCAGTGGACTTCTTGCGGCTGAAGAGAGAGAGAGAGGTAAGGCAAGTTAGAGGGACTTTCCATTATCGAAGGAGAATTAAATTTAAGACTGTTCATGGAAAATAAATATATGGATAAGAAAATATTACCATACAGACAAGAAATGAATGACGCGAAAATAGTCAGGCATAAAACATGCAGTAATTATAAAATAAATGCGACTTTGTTCTTAAATAATGCGTTGCTCTGTGTGAACAGGCCTTTGTAAACACAAATATTACCTCTGATGATACTCAGCCTCCATAGTGGGAGCAAGGTCGATATGTAAAGTTATGTTGTCGCAATAACAGCCATTGTATCATCGCAGGTCATTTCTTCAAACGTTTACTCATGTTCAAATTTTAAATCATTTCCAATGGCTTTTTAGGAAATTATTATTTTCGATTCGAACCCAACATTAGATAACGACTTCCTTATTTAGGTATATCTTTCAATATATTCATTTAATTAAATAATAGTATGCTGTAGTTTTAAAAGCATATGTATAGTAGTTGATGAAGTCACCGCCTATGAAATAATAGGTCCCGAATTTGATTCCCGTACCACGAAAAAAAGTTTGTATTCACAAATATTCGTTTTAGTTCTGGGTGTTGTGAGGCTGAAAAGTCTCTCGTAGTTTCAAATACCTTATGACACAAGACTTGTCGTTGAATTTAATTAGGCCTGTGTTTGTAGCTGTCATTTTATAAGATGCCCGCACCTAAACAAACATTTGGCATTTAGGATACCATATTTGTTAAATAGTATACATAAGTATAGTGGGTAAGCAGGGACGAATACGAAATGTCAGTGTCGGGCGCATTGACATAGGAGTTCAAATTGGCGCAGCATGATGTCGACCGCTTGACGTAATTTTACCGTCAGATTTACATCATAGGTGTAATTCTTGTGAAAATTGTACATCATGTGCCATTGATTTAGTGGCAGACAATAGTGTTGTCAAGGTATAATTTTAACTCATGGAAACCACTTATACTCGTAGTATATCGCGTCAGTAGTTCCTATACTAAACAATATTTGATAAAATTCATTATTGGATATTTTATTAGGTATATTATTTTTGGTTAGATAATTTCGCCATTGATTTGCTTAAAACACATTAATTTTTAATTTTCGATATGACTCTGTATTTCACAATTTTAAGGTTTAAAATTCACTGCAATTGTATTGTACTTCGATCGTATTGTATTGATCGCAATTTTTTTAAAGAATATCCGATGTGTATTATCAATATAATATCGATATGAAATATAAATAAATAAATACACCCAACAGTCACATACATAGTACTGACCCCACATTAAGATCAATTAAGTCTTGTGTCGTGGGTATCAGAAGCTACGAGAGGATTTTTGGTCTCACAAACACCCAGACCCAACACAAATATTTGTGGGCCACACAAACATTTGTGTTGGTGCGGGGATCGAACCCGCAGCCACTCGTTTCATAGTCAGCGTCTAACCAACTACGCGACGGAGGCCGTCAAATAACTTGTATTGTGTGACTGTTAGGTGTATTTATTTATAAATCTTCTAAATCTTGCAGCCCGTGCTTATCTGCATGTAGTTAGAAGAAGTGGTATGTTAAAATTAATATGGCTATTCTAGAAAAATATTTTGTAAAACTCCTCACACGGATATTGTCAGTGAGACATCTACTTGCCGTGTAATATTTGTTACGTTAGGGGTCGGACGTGCTCGTGGTGAGCCGAAATTTACGTAATTCTTACAATTTCAAATTTTTCTCGCCACGCTTTCAGACGGACGACGTGACGAAAATACTTATGATGAACTTGTTGCTTTTTATTGTATTGTATGTAAGTAATATAAGGAATATTGCTCACAATTTCAAAACAAAGTTAACGCAACCGATGTGTTCATTGTATAAAAACAGACACATAAATATCTTACTTGAAAAATATTCGCATAATGCGACCGAATTAAATAATAACATAAACTTAGTTTTCTAACAAATACGAGTATTAAATAAATTGTTTGTTTGAACCGTCATACAGCGTGTAAACACACTCGTGACATATCCGTCAATCATAATTATTTTGGTCCGTTTACATTAACACACATACATCGAGTATGACGGCGCGTCATATTAGTGCACGCGTCATTTAAGGTCACGTATGTCAGCGGGGTCGTTAGCGAACGCCGAGAGGTCGCAAAAACGACCCGCACGTAATATCGTGGTGTGCGGTGTCTAACCCGCAAACATGTTGATGTTAATGTTTAGAATATTGATTTGGAGCAAATATTTTTTTTTTACATTTGAGTATATTTATTTTCATTTCTCAATCGATTCTCTTGATTGTAGAGTAGGCCCGTGCCGAGCAGTGGGACGTAAATGGGCTGATAAAAAAATATATATTTATTTTATTTTTTAAACCAGCCAAATGGCTAGCTAATTGAAGTGGCAATGGGCAGGGCATCATGGCTGATGACCTATGGAGCTAAAAGAAAAAAAAAATATTAGAGGCTACGCACTGGCAAATGTAGCGTCGGAGGTCCACCTACAAGATGAACAGATATTGGAATAGATGATTTATTAAAGAACTGGGTAGTCGCTGTCTCTGGCCGCTTCCCCCCCCCCCCCCCCATCGCTATCAAACTTATTAGGGAGACCTATGTTCAAGAGTGGAGTTCTTCATTCCAAAAGCCTATATAATCTTCAATCAGAATGTTGGAGGCATTATCAATGACAGTCAACATAATTTATCATAACAGATCTTAAAATCAGATCAGCCGTCCTCATAAAACGCGATGTCAATAAAATATTTCACGTTAGGAAAAAACCTGATCAAGTAATATGAATATAAATTACACTATTTATATATTTTTTATTGGCGTCAGGCCGGCGTTACTGCCAATATCCATTGAACATTCACTTTGTCATATTTATTTATGATCAATCTAGTTCTCATTAGAGACGTGCTAAATATCCGCATTTCATATTGTCCGCTTAGGCGTCGATTTATTTTGTAATGTATCATCCGCATTCTTTCTCTCTTATATCAATATTGTATAAGGGAGTTGTCAGCTACTACATAAAATTCTAATACATAAAGTATCGCTACGGCCTTATTCATAGACAATTTTGAAACCTATTTTAGTTATCAAATGTTTTGTCTTCTTCGCTCAAACTGAATTCAAAAATCGTTAAAAAGGGACAAAACATTCGATAACTTAAATAGGTTTTAGAACTGTCTGTGAAGAAAAACATTGTCTGAAATGATTGTTTAAGGGTACATTTATTACAGAGTAGGTAAACTTTATACTATATTTAGGTACGCCAAGGATTGATTTTTTTAAGATTTTTATATTGTAAAATAGGTTAAAAGTTAGGTTATAAATTGTTAGAACCACAAAAGTGCCCACTTTTAAACACGTGTTCATCTTTTTATTTACTCTTCTAAAACCCATATGATATGCCAAAACACAAACGTCTTGGGTAATATCTTACTTATAATACTAATAGAAGAGTTAATGTGTAATCCGCAACCGCAGTATTTATCCGCACACATCCCTAGCGTGAGCGGCGCCGCGTACATTACATAGTGCGGGGTCATGAAGGTCAAACAGAAAGCATTGAGCACTCTCATTTGTCACGAGCTGGTATAATGTACTAATTACATGTCACCGGGTGTAATAAATACATAATGCATATATTGCAGTTGTTTATAATCACCTTTTTAATAAAACGTAGTAATGGATGGGTAGTAACATTTTTTAAGAAAAATGTTTTTTTATAATAATCTGCATTTACAAAATTAATATTTTCATTGAGCCGATCCAAATTACTACACTCCTAGGGCCTAATTAATAAAATCAGATGAGCGAAGGATTAATTTTAGTCCAAGGCTTTATTTTGAATAGCGAGGTATTCACGACTTTATTCATAAACACGGAATTGGATAGAGGGCTAGGCAACCATAGTATTATAGTTACTTTATTCAATATTATAGTTTATAAATTAATAGTCAAAATAATCGAGTCTAAACCCCGGAGTAAAGTTAATCCTTCGCTCATCGGAGTTTATTAATAAGTTTGTATAAGCGTTTGCAACGTATGCACTGAATTATAAAAGGGTTAAAACATAAATGAAACTCATTTCTTCATTCTGACATTGTAGCCAAAGTAACTACTGGACATAATTAGAATTGACACCTTATGTCTCAGGATAGCGAGCGCAGTGGAATACCATAAGCATTGCTTTGTAATTCATGGTGTTGTTTCGTTTTGCTACTGTCCATGAGAGGTCCTATCGCTTACCATCTGGTGAAACCTCGCCATTCATTGCAATAAAAAAATCACTAATTAGGCCATATTTTTGTTTTAAATCACCTAAACCTAAATGGTACACTAAGATTAAATTTTCCTCTCCATAGTATGATAAGGGAGTCGTTGGATGCAGACCGCTTCCAACAGATCGATGTGAAGATCCTCGGGGGAGGCCTATGTTCAGCAGTAGACTTCCTGTGGCTGACGAGAGAGAGAGAGAGTATGAGAAGGAGGGCGGAGGGGTACAGTAGAGTACAGTGTTGTGGACAGAGAGGCCGTCAAAATTGTGATATACCCACAGACGTACACAGATTAATGTAGTCACTTAGTACAGCGATAAAAAAACAATCTCCCCGCCCCTTCAATTTATTTAATTACATATTACGGAACTACTTGTATTTATTGGTCTAAAAACGATGTTAATTATACATTGACCTTTGTATGGTACTTGTATGTTGGCAAAAGCTGTTGTTTTTCTCTGGATAGATTTATTTAAGCTGGTTTTGTTGTAGATACAGCAGGCTTAAGGTTGAGTTTAATGATAAGTTACATTTTGCGGACCTGACTTAAAAGGCACATTAATATGGTATTTTTCCAGCTTTTCATAGTTTAGGTACTAATCTGAGGTGGGTTGGGTGAGACTTGGGTTTTGTCCAAACATGATAATGGGTTAAACATCAAAACAACTTGAAGCACAAGCTGTCAGAAGCTCGTAAATGCAAGTAAGTTTTTTTAAAGAGAATTAGCTGTTACGCTTCCCTCCCGATATCTCAGAGAAGGCTGAAAAAGATGTATTACGATAGGACTGTGTCTCTGACGGGTTACAGATTCAATCCGTACATAAATACACGTTTACATAGCTTGTTTATATGTATAACTAGAAGTATGGAAATACAAAATTTATGTTCGTAATTACACCGACCGAACGCAACAAATTGAGAAATCCAAATTTGGGCCAATGTTTGGGAAAACCTTTATTTAAAAAAACTCAACGCACCTTGGGCGAAGTTTCACAAACATTTGACAAACATCGTCACGCAAGCGACCACGATTACAAGCGCCCTTTCACCTGGTCACCGATATGTCAGCGAACATACCTCGTGGTATTTGAACCATTACACAAGTCAAACCGATCGGTATTAGTTCAGAGATTGGTTACAGGAAATTCGCCACGTTGGACTAGTCAAATAAATTTTGTAAGTCAATTAATTTGCTTGGCCTGGATTGGTTGTATGCGAAATGGTAAAAAAGTTGACTTTGTTGGGATGATACTGCGGATAATGGACTAAGTACTGGTAAGTTGTGCTTGTACAATTCTCAGTTTCGCGGATAAGGTTACAAAATAAACTTGAAAGAAATTGATAATAAAATACAAACAAAATTGTACCTAATAGTGGAACCCTAAAGAGACCAGTAAACAATTTTAAAATATCTCAGATCGCTCAAACACTGGGCCATTAACTATTCAAAAACATATTATAAAATATGTTATTATTCTGACTCGATCAGAAATCGCTACATCTCCAATAATACGTTACATTTAAATATAGAAAAACAGTATGTTATTTTTACTCGAAAATTGCTCGCATCGTCTCCAATAATCCAAGCTACAGTTCGATATTGACTCACAAAATCCTTACAAGTTAAGGTCACCGCGACGCATTCGCATTGATAAACAGAGCACGCGTTTACATTCCACGATGGCGGAATGTTGCGTTTTCACTCGGTCCCAACGCAAGTTCAGTTATCTGTATGTGACACATATGTTGAGCGAATTGTGCAAAAGCTCCATAAATGCTTGAATCATCAATTTTTTTTAGTGTCAAGGTGGAGATGGAAAACTGTTTATGAATTCTAGTAACATTTTTTTATAATAAGACCAAATTATTCTGATCGCAAGAGTTACGCCTGCGACATCGTTCAATACTTAACATTATTAAACACTGGAAAACATTGTACTGCACTCGTCAAGACAAAACGCTGTTAAGCCCATTAACGCTAAGTTATCATTGGCTCCAAGAGAGAGTAGTAGAGTAGAGAGGCTTTAAGATACTTAGAGACCGCTTAGAAATCAAAACATTAATAAATACATACATAAACTCACGCCTTTTCCCAGAAAGGGTAGGCAAAGGTGCCACCATGACACCCACATTTCGCCTCGTATGTTCCGTCTCACGGTGTGATCGGGGGCGAGCCTATCGCCATGTCGGGCACAAATTCCTGACTGCGAGCTGATGACGAATTAAATAATCCATGATCACTTTGCCCGACCCGGGATTCGAACCCGAGACCTAAGCGTGGCAATCGTACCGTAGTACAACTACGCCACCGAGGCAGACATCAAAACATTTATTCTAAACCGACATATAATAATTATGCTACGAACAAATAGGTCCTCAGAGTCTCTAAGGTCAATAAGAGCACCTATCATAAAATCTTGACAAACACAAATCCATAAGTCGAATGCATTCAACCCGTAACACTAAACACAGCCTTTTCAAACTTAATCATCTAATTGGACGGATTCGCGTTAATGTCAACGAATACAATACCCGCCAATTATTACCTCTAAATATCTGCGGGCTGCCATAAATGTCTACAATGCAAGAAGAACTCGTTCTTATGAGATACATGCTGTCGAATACGCAATAAAGATTAGTTTATGCGTCCTGTCCATAATGAGTTCCGTTAGGCGAATTATATTTTAACAAATTCATTAGAAACTAAAGTATAGACTAGTTATATGCTAGCTAATTAATATGCCGTAAAAATATTTATTTAACTCGTACTTGTTTGCCGTGACTTGACATTATATGTGACCGAGTGCAATAAAACGGCAAATAACATATGTTCTTAGTAAGCAATGCATTGCGCGCATAAAAATCACTGTAAATAATATTCACTTTTATATGTGGAAGACGAATCGGATCTCTATTAGGAAATCAAATCAAAGCTTTTTAAACATAGTTTGTAGGCGAACCACGTATAAAACCAACAGGAAAAAATGCACTCTTCTTAAAACAATACACAGTAAGAAGTAATCAGCCTCGTTTCTCTGTACAAAGGCACTGATGTGAAAAATCTTTATCCTTTAAAAACTAGATAATCTTTTCCCGCTACAGCGCGCCGGCCGGGTCACAATTCCCGCGAGACACAAATGGCCGCTTCGTTAGACCGGTGTCCGCATCTCGATTAAACGTCAATTAGAGCCATTGTCGCACTCGATTCGCCTCATAAATAACCGAACAGTCAATCCGGTTCAATCCAGTTTCGTAACTCGCGTTAACGACACCGTATCCGACACTACGGTGACACTTAACGTCCTTAAACGACGGCGCGGCGTCTCATTTAGTTCATGTTCGAAATGTAAAACGATGTGTGTTGGCAACATTGAAATAATAATTTATAGGGTTGAATGCGGTGGACTTTCGCGGAGTCATTATCGGTTTCAGTACTTGTTTTTATATGATTTAATCAGTACTGAAATTTAGGTAGAAAATTAATTAATATTATCATAAGTACATTTAAAATAAATAATTTAATGCTTTACTGGCCTTACTGCAATGCAAACGAAATTATTTTTTTAAGAAATTTTCGAAAGATCAAGGATTTATTAAGGCTTTTGCAACAAGGAATATCTAAAACCATTACACTGTTTTAATATCTGAACAATTTGAACATTTTCATATGTAATCTATAAAAATATCTTAAAAAAATCCAATCAACAAAATCACCAATCCCACAAACTCCAATATTCCAATTTCAAATTTTAAAAATACTCAACCGAGTTCATCGACCCTCCACGCAGTTTTGTGCAATAAGCATAAGGCTGCTTAGGTATTCTGATCAGCGCGCTGCTGACACCGGCGACCTCCGCGTGACCCGTGCACTTAGGTAAATGACCGACGGTATATATAGAGCAATGTGCTTTACTGACCACTGGGCTGGGTTTGAAGGTCGGGTTAGACGCTCATTTCTTCAGTAAATATATCTTGAAGGGCTAATCTTTACGAGTGCACGCTCATTAAAAATACAACTCAATAGTTTTTTCGTCTAGGTTTATTAAGGTAGTATTTTGGGAAGCTTAGGCAGGAGTGCCACATTTATGACCTATAATTTTCCGTGCTTATTTCATTCCTAAGGTGTGATACAAGGCCGGACCGGATCGAAATTCCAATATTTTTTTACTAAATAATAACAACGATGCTAACTGTTGAGTAAACGAAAAACAAGGAAATAAAATTACGCATGAGACTTTTAGTCTATCGTAAATGGTTTCTATATCAGGAAAACAATAAATTTAAAAGGAATTTGGACCAGATTTTAGGTAAAGAATTACTTATAAGACTTGAACTTAATTGTATAGTCATTAGTTAAACAATACGAAAATCGTAAATATAATATATTATTGATCAAGCTTAGTATATATGTTACGGTAAGAGTGAATAATTGAAGATTATTAATAATTACCGATTATTATTAATAATTACCGAAAGTCGAGGTTAAAGTGATAAATTAATCACATTTGTCGGTTTTTATTAATAATTTGACCCTAGTAGTGATAAATGTAATAAGTGGCCAAGGGTTGCGGGGCTTTATGGATCAGTTAGGTCGACTGTGCCCCAAAACCGACTCGGAACACCCCGACTTCACGTAGTCTTTTGGCTACCGACCCTAGAGTGTATATAAAAAGCCGGAGGCGCGGAGGGAGAGCAGCCCCCGCCCGCTGTAACGAAGGATAGGCAACCGTGCGAGCCGCAGCGGCTGAGGCTGGTCGCCGGAGGTGACCAGCAAGCCGAAGTTGCGGAGGTGAGCATGGGTGCCTATCTTTTGTTACGCAAGGGCGAAGGGGCTGAACTTCCCGTAGCGCCGGAGACGATGCAGAGGCTAATTTGTATTGACAACAAGTGTTTTAAGGGTTAGGTTGTTATAATAGATATTTCTCAGGAATGGTGCGTTACCTTTTCATGGGAGTGGTACCAGGGGAGGTGCGCCACTTCCCCTCTCCTTCCACTCCTCCCAACCCACCCCCTCGTGCTGCCCTATTCTATATTCTAACACTTCGGGTCATTATTGTTTTGATTTTGATTCGCTTTACATCACTATGCCTTACACTGCCACAAGTAACCTTGTTTGTGTGATCTCTAATTAATATAATTGTAAGACTGTGTTTAATATTATAAATAAATACCTGCTGGTCAAAAAACATTGAGTTTTTATTTATTTTATAACTTTCACCAATATGTGTCGTGAATTATTAATAATTACCAAAACATGTGGTTATTATTAATAATTTTGTAAAATTATTAATAATTTTCAATTAATCAGATTTACCGTAACATATACATATACCAGTTGTCTCAACTTATAAAAGACGCCAACTTCTCCCAACATTTTTCTGTAAAAGCCTTTCATAAACTGTATCAGGCCAGATACGTCCCACTGCAGGGCACGGGCCTCCTTTACAATCGAGAGTACGAATGAGAATGGTTAGGCCATATAGTCCCCCACGCTGGCCTAGTGCGGGTTTGCAGACTTTACATACCATAGAAATACTTGCAAATCGCTACGGTATACAGGTTTCCAAACGATGTTTTCCTTCACCGTTAAAGTGCGTGGTGATTGCCTATCAATACACACATGACTCTGAAAAGTCAAAGGTGTGCCCAGGGATTTGAATCCGCGACCACCGTGAACATGTAGGCAGCCGCGTTTGGTCCGTCTACCAACAGGCCACCACGCACTTTTTCTTTCATAAACATAACAAAAAAATTGCCCCATTTTAATCCACGATTTAAGTAAACGTCTAACTACGCGGACAATGCTATGCACACATGCCATGTTCAGGTAATCATGGCTATTACCGTATGACAATAGAATTGGGCGGTCCCCATGCACCGCGCCGTAAAATTGGCCAGTTTTAAATACTTTCCACTCACACTTCGCCTTTGAACTTGTTTTAAAACGTTGACTCCTGCGTAACTGTGCTTTTGCTGATTAACAACGTTTTCTTTTTTTATTTTGATAATTTTCGTAATGGTTTCTTAGATTTACGCGACTAGACTGCCTCAGGCGTAGTTGTACTACAGTATTATTACAAAGCTGAGGTCTCGGGTTCGGATCCCGGGTCGGACAAAGTGATATTGGATTCTTCCATTATAAGCCCGGAGTCAGGAATTTGTGCCCGATATGGGAATAGGCTCGCCCCCTATCACATCCTGGGACGGAGCACACAAGTCGAAACGTTGGTGTCCTGGTAGCACCTCTGCCTACTTCTTCTGGGAAAAAGGCCTGAGTTTATGTATGTATGTATGTACGAATCCTCATAGGTATATATGACACGCTTGTTAAAACCCATTCCTAAATAAATCTATGCATCCTTAATGGAAATTGTGTTATTTTTCACACTTGCTAAATGTTATGCCATCGTTTCTTCTTTGTACAGTGACGTCATAATCCATTATCGTATGCGTCGTCTTTTTATTCAACGAATGTGTTGTAACACACATTCGTTGAATAAAAAGAACTACATTAATTATTATTTTATTTATAATCTTATCAAGTAAGTGTTAATTTAATTACAACTCATTTTAAAAAGGAGGTAAAACATTGTGAGAAAACAGAATTGAGTATTGTGCATTCCTCAGAATCTTACGATATTATGAAGTCCCGCATTAGGCCAGTGTTATGGAATAGGCCCTTTCTTAACTCGTTAATTGCAGTCGAATTTACGTGGGTTTATAATATTACATTTTACACCCATTAACACCTCATATATTTCCAACATCTAAAACAAAACCATTCAGATAATATTTTAAACAAAACATTATATTAACACAATACAGTCGTTTGACTTTGACACAAATATCTAAATTATAAAAGAAATGCTAACATTATTCAAATTGGCTTCGAGAGATAATTTTCTCGAAACCTTCGCTTAACAATCATTAATAACGTGGCAGACATTTGACATAATAAGACATTTAATGAAAGTTCAGAAGTGAAAAAACTTGTTTTTAATTAGTATGGCAGGATTATTCCGCCATTCATTTTCGTGTTAATGTTTTGTTAGCTTTTTTTATGAAATAGGTTCGAAAATTAATTGATTAGAAGGTATCACTGTTTCTTGGACATGCAATGTTATCGGCACCTTCACTGCCCACCCCATTCATTTTTCTGGTTAACATTCAACGTTGTAAGTGATCGACGATATTTTCTGTATAGGAGACATGGTTAAACGTTTCTATGCCAAAACAATGTCTCTTGATATTGGTTCAAGATTATTATTCAATAACAATGCTTTACTGTAAGTACTGTATTGTATTGTATCAACCCAGATACCTCTCTCTGCAAGGCACGGGCCTCCTCTACAATCGAAAATACGATTGAGACGGGTTATGCCATATAGTCCACCACGCTGGCCTAGTGCGGGTTGGCGGACTTTACATACCGTAGGAATTTTTGCAAATCGCTATGGTATACAGGTTTCCTTACGATGTTTTCCTTCACCGTTATAGTGCATTAATTGACTATGAATACACATATGACACCGAAAAGTCAGAGGTGTGCCCTGGGATTTGAACCCGCGACCACCGTGAACATGTAAGCAGCCGCGTCTGGTCCGTTTACCAAGACACCACGCACTTTGAGATGATTTATTTATGCCCAATTCTAGATATCTTGTGTTTCCGTTTTCTTTGCGGGTTAAAATTAAATTATTGATCCATAGGTACTCGATTATTTTTGGTGCGGTGACATTAATTCGGTGCCTGACGATCCTGCATTACATAAATATGCAATAATAGTCTTGTAGGCGGGACAATAATTCCATATTCAATTAATATTAACTACAAACCCATAATTTAATAATTTTGGAAAAGTATTCTTGGGACCTTGAAGTGACGCAACGCTGTTACACAAAAGTTAATGTGCTCGTATGTCATCCATGTTTGGTCTTCAAGGGCCTTCGATCGAACGGGTCGAGTTCCGCCAATCACCGGACAGACATGGATTCAGCACGCGGAAAGGGAATCATTATTCGAATTGTTTATTGAATATTCTGAAGATATATAAAGTTAATGACACATAAATAATATTAGAGAAATATTCGTCAGTTATCCTTCTATTTGTATTTCTAGTCCTAGTTTTAGACACAAAAGTAGAATTTAGATTTAGTAGATTTAATATATCATTTTTGAATTTCGGTTATTTTAATAAAATCTTCATTTACGACCCATCTTCATCCTAATCGTAATTAATGATTTATTCGGTGTGGTTTTTTATATTTGATGTTACATCCAGTTGCATTTCTAACTTGTCTCATTAAAAGTTTTCTTTACATTGTAGTGTTTTTTCATCAAATACACGAAAAACCTTTTATCCATTTTTTGCAAAACACTTCTCCACAGTGAGGTCAACCCCCCGCTCTCATAACTCCACCCCTGGCTCGGCAGTCGTTACTTTCGCTCTGATTTTTCACGACCTCTATACATCGCAGACATGTAATCTGCGATAATGCTCTTGTTTTTGCATTGAACACTTTCAAAACCCGACCAGTTTGCGTGTGCCCGTTGATATTTTAATTTAAATATCGAACTTAATTAAGGCTCGCGGAAGAGGTTATCCAAAACGCTGACGTGAGCTGTGGGCGTTGGAGTTGACTTTATTAGGTTATTTTTAAAGTACGGGAAAATATATTAGTGGGTATATTGTAGTGCGTGGTGGCCTGTTGGTAACGGACCAGACGCGGCTGCCTACATGTTCACGGTGGTCGCGGGTTCAAATCCCAGGGCACACCTCTGATTTTTCGGAGTTATGTGTGTATTGATAGTCAATCACCACGCACTTTAACGGTGAAGGAAAATATCGCGAGGAAACCCGCATGCCGTAGCGATTTTAAAGAATTTCTACGGTATGTAAGTCCGCCAACCCGCACTAGGCCAGCGTGGTGGACTATATGGCCTAACCACTCTCGATCGATTATCTCGATTGTAGAGTAGGTCCGTGCCCAGCAGTGAGACGTATATGATCTGATAAAAAAAAATTACTACTGTTTTAGTGAATTTTCCCGAGCTTGATAAACGAGAAGATTTTTTCGCATGGACTTTATGTCGTATCGACCAAGACTAGAGAACGAAAATTAACCCCACGTAAATTACATTTTTATCAATACTTATCTTTGCTATGTCTATTTAAATATTTATATGCTACCAACGTAAATAATAATTGTCTTGATCTGGGTGATAGTCACTATCGCGAAGCATCAGCCGTGCTTGGATCTCTTCCAAACAGAGACATACAGCTGGCGCCTAAAACCACGCGACGAGCCTACTACTGATATGGCAATTTGTTTTCATTAGAAATTCTGCGATAATTTGTATGGATCTTGGTTATTTTACATATAATCTTAATAGCCATCGTATCTCGTGGCGCAATCGGCGAAAATCTGGCTGTTTGATCACCTCGTATTGCGACTTTTGTGTATAAATAATATGTAAAATCAAATATCTGCCTTATTGTTTGACTTAGTCGTTAAAATACTAATCCAATATTTCCGAAAACACGTGTGAAAAATTCCAATCAAATCAACATCAAAATCTCCTAGCAACTAAATATTCATACATTTAATACGTAATTTGTACGTCCAAAGCACGGCCCTTTACGTAAATACTGATATATGCTCAGTAATTCCCTCACGTCGATAGCATTTCGAGGTATATCCCGATGACCCCATACTAAACCGATGAAGACATTTCCGCTCTCCATAAAGCCATTCGTAGCATTTCCAACCTTTATTACAAAATTATCCATCGCTTAACTAAATGCAGCGTGCATGTTACGTCATCAATGTCAAAAACCATAAACAACTCTAGAAGAGAGTGATACAGATGGTCTATGGTACACATCGTGTTAAAGTAAAAGAATTTCCGAACAAGTAATAAAATAAAATAGAACATGAACCAATGAACCGAAACACGCGATCGTAACGCGGGTATGTCTCATTTTTTACTCAATTTCGATTAAAACCAGTTCAAAGAGCACACGAATTTGGAGCGGTTGAAAAAATTGTTGTTTCTGAACGCTGGTTCCGTAGCTCTACATTTCACGAATGGTTTGTAATTTTAATAAATTACTTAACCGTTTTTTACGAAGTCAGTTATCTATTTACTTATGTAAATGGTAAATAATTTTGTATTTTTAAACTACACAGGATGGTATATGTTTGGTAAACAAAAACCACACGTCCTCTATTTAACGTGTGTACCGCTAATTTACATTTCTTGAACCACTGAATCACAATCCAATTACTGTAAATGACTTAAAAGGAATTAGTATTTTCAAATATAAAATTACTTTACACACCTCAATTTATAAAATACACTTTCATTTATTTTACATAAACTTGAAGGCAAAAACTAAATACTTAATTCACCACATCAAAAACCGTGTTCACAGCTCTCAACTCCAAATTCCTAACAAAATCAAGTAGAATCCCAACTCACCTGATCTAACCCTAAAAGAAGCACTGCACTTGCCACCAGACAAAATTCGTGCAGCTACACTTGTCGACCTCCACCTGCGCCCGCGACGAATCATCCAAAAATGTCCTCCAAAAAACGCGAGAAGCACTTGTCCGCCGGCCCATTGATGTCTACGTGACCTACCAAGACATTGAAATATGTCGCATGCGACAAAAACCGATCGTGAATCGCCGTCACGTTTCGTATACGTCACACTTATTACGATGTCGTGTAATTGCCATTTGGGAGGTGAGAAGACTAAATATAAATTGTGTTTTAAATGAAATATAAAGGTAAGGTCTCATCATAGCTAGGCTAAGGACACGAGGTCGACAGTAAGTACTAGTTTTGACCATATTATGCGAGCCAGTGGTCTTACAATTAAGTCTGCCAAAGACCGGAGGACAGAAGACTGAAGAAGGTTACGAAGGAACCTGGCATTAGCAAAGACAACGCTAGGTAGAAAAAATATCCTTTTTTAATATTAAAGCCTTGCTATAGAAATAACAGAGGAAAAATAAAAAAAAAATACTGTAGCGTTTTAGCTGAGTGAAAATGCTGAAAACTGCTTATCTCTTGTCTGTTTCAAATTCTCCTTCCTACAGCAGAGACTTAGCAACTTACCACTTACTACCAGTAGTTGGGATAGAGGCTTTTTTTGGGTCCAGAAGAAAAACTGTAAAGCTCCCCTTTCCGTACCTCATCCAGGGGGAGGAGGCCGAAAGGGGTATAGGCTTACCGGTTTGTACTATATCAGACCATATACGTCCCACTGCAGAGCATAATCGAAAGAAGGGTTAGGCCTAAATATAGTCCACCACGCTGGCTTAGTGCGGGTTGGCAGACTTAATACCATAGAATTACCGGTTTGCTATTTTTGAAATCTTTTGAAACTAAGGCATAAAAAAACGACCTTGAGTATTGTAATAGAAATGAGCCTAGTTAAGTCGCTCGTCACGATATCAGGTGTTTGGGCGTGCGGTAAGTAGCCTCGCTTATAGCATAAGAGATGCGTGTTTAAGTAGAAATTGCCCGCATTCCGCGCCGGCTTGCCGTTGTAAACATCACTTGAGCATGGGCGACATGTATGACGGATTAACACGTGTAAGCTGTAAATAATAAAATTATGTCATATTTTGAATCAGTCTTGTAGTTTTTATTCGCTGTGAACTTTTGATGTAAAAGATTTTGAATTACTATCAAAATGTTTCACTTTGTATCATTCTACAATATTTAAAAAACTATATCTACATATATACCAACGCACAAAAAAAAATTATTACATTTGTGATTATTTATTTTTTGTGGATGTTTAAAAAATGGCGATTTGACAACCGGTATACTTTCAAATTATTTAATTTTCGATCAGGTTCAATGAGAGTAGGAAGCGATCATCATGTGCATCCTAGCAGAGGTTCCCATGGCGCTGTCACGTCCTGCGGTCACTTCGTGATGGACAGCAACGAGCGATTCTTGTGAACTCAATAACACCAGAAATATGACGTGGTAGAAATTAGACTTTGTTCTTTTGATTTTTTAAGTCAGAATAAATATGTAGGGGCCGTGAAAAATGAGGTCATGTGTTCGATTCCTAGTTGAACATCCGTGACCCCGCGCACCACACAAAGAAAAGAGTATGTGAGTTTTTCGGCTTAAAAATTCCCCTGAGTAGTAATGGACTCAGCGTGTATTACTTCTTGAAGAAATAATCTTGTCCATCTGTATGTGAATACCGTAGGTAACGTCTGTACCTACATATGCATGTATGTTTATATGCGTGTATGTATATTTTGCAAACGTGTCAACGCGATACACATCGCTTTAGTATGATATTTTATATAAAAAAACAATGTCGACAGATAGAAATAATGTCGAGTCGGCTAGAATCCGGCGCGGTGTCGCGACCTCAACGCCACCTGCCGCCGCCAGCGCGGAACGGCCGGCAAAAAAATAAAAACGAATCGTGATCTCGGGTTACCGCCACCACACTTCTCACAGCACGCGTTTTTGTTCTTTTTGCCGGACAGTTCATCAGTATTTTCCTCTATCGGCGTCTTATATAAAAAAGGGTCAATTACGGTTTTTTAGAAAATACTCAGGCCTTTTCACTATTGTCCGAATTTTTGTTTTTTCGTTTCATTTTTGATACACAGTTTGTATGTTTTTTTTAGACGTAATTACATATTTTTGACAAATAACAGTTGTAAGCATCATAAAAAGAAAGATTTTTGGTTCCACAAAACTAATTTCCAAATGTACTTGCGGATAAAAAATAATATTTGTTTGTCCCTATGCGAAAACTGAACTCTCGACATCACTATAATAGCCGGCCTATTATGTAACAAAGAATGTCGAAGTAAATTCTGTATACTTCTTTTTGACATCCTCCGTGGTATAGTTGATTTGACGACGACTGTGAAACGAGAGGCCGCGGGTTCGATCCCCGCACCAATACTCCCACAAACATTTGAGCCGGGTCTAGGTGTTTGTGAGACCGAAAAGCCTCACGTAGCTACTGATACCCACGTCAAAAAAATCGATCTTAGTGCGGGGTCTGGACTATGTATGTAACATTGGGTGCATTTATTTATTTTACAATTTCAATTAAAATACCTTTATTTTATATATACCATGAGTATGTATTATTTCTTTAAAGAAAATATAACTGGATCAAAAATCAACAGAATAAAACTCAACCATCGCGGACATACGGGAAGACGGATGAATATTCTGTTTACATAGAATTTATTGGTATGAATAATGTATTAGAATATACGCAGGACATTATTATTCTCAACATGCGGTTTTCTTCGCGAGAACATCACACACAGGTGTATGCGAAAAATATACTGTTCATACTACTTAAATAGATCACCCAGTTTAAATCAAGGCGTTGAATAACTCAATAAATAAATATATCATTGAATAAAGTATTTCTCGTTTTTGGATTTACTTTACTTTACTAAAACTTTCATATAAAATAATCTTTCCAACATAATAAATTGTACACAAAAGCACGACTAATTAATATTCCAAAATATATAATTTATTACATACATAATATACAACATGCATTTTTTTTCAAAAGGGCCAGGCAGAGGAGCTTCCACCACGTTACGCTTTGTGTGTTCAGGCCCATAATGTGTTAAAGTGTTAAACCCCATAATTTGATATTACTATAAGTCAGTCCATCCTAAGGTTGCCTGGAAGAGATCGCAGCTAGCGATAAGGCCGCCTATTGTAACCATACTATTATTTTTAAGTGTTTTCATTGATTTGTATGTTTTTTTTTTATGTTGGTGTACAATAAATCATATATAAATATATATAGGACGAGCCTATCGCCGTAATATAAAAACAATACTATAGAGCTTAAAAACTGTAAATACAATTCAAGGAATGAACTATATAGCCCCTATAAAACATTTAACCACATAATTATTTTCAAACCATATTCGAGATATGCTGACATCCGTCGTCTCCAGGAGCCGGCACACACAGTATACTGGCACGTACTATGTCGCTCTAAGGTTATGCGGATGGCGCGCTGCGTGCGCAGACTACGCAAGCCCGCGTCGAGGTCGCTCGCTCGACCCGTGGAATGCCAACATTATGCGCCGACCGACGGCCGAAATTGATGCGAATATCGCTTCGATTGGAGCGAACTGATGCGTGGATTTTGTGGATCGACTTTGTTGTTGAGAAATGTTTTTTCAAGTTTTGGATGTTTTGCAATATGTCTATGGGACTGACCACGCAAGGCGAGGCGTGGGTGTTCTGGTTGCATATCTGCCTACGGCACTAGGAATAAAGCGTGAGTTTATGTGTGTAAAGTGAAATTATCCTAAAACAGGAGCACTGGTTTTACACTGCATACACACGGTACTCGGTAGTAGTCTAACTAAACGATACGACATGTACCCAACAATAAATATTCATATCCTTATACGTAATACTGCTGAGCATGAACTTCCTTTATCAA
Source organism: Theretra japonica (assembly GCA_033459515.1). Taxonomy (NCBI): domain Eukaryota; kingdom Metazoa; phylum Arthropoda; class Insecta; order Lepidoptera; family Sphingidae; genus Theretra; species Theretra japonica. The sequence goes on from CM065934.1 coordinate 10,316,951, forward strand.
TCGTGGTTAAACCTTACATTCAATTAGACCACACTAGTGGGAAATTTGATAAAGTTCATCCAAATTTGTAAGAGATTTGATGAATTTCGTGCACCTTTGAAAGTCACAAAATTAGGAAACTTCATATTGATATTTTCCTGTACAAAATTAGGTTTTAATCCTCATTGACAATGTTTATTTTTAAAATTGAATACTTAGTGTGTCCATTAATAATACAAGCGCCAGTAAATAAACTCTGAGGAGGTCTGATAGCAATTGGAAGCAAGTTTATAGAAGAAATTGATTGATGTCGAGTCCCCTGCCGCATACCACCCATTCGACTCAAATGGCTTAATAACTATTACTATGCCATCTGAACGAGTTAGTTTTACTATCATTATATGTTTAAGCTAACTCTGATAAGTCATTATGTATTCTATACGCCTACCTTTCATAGTTTCATGGAAGTTTTTCACGTAGGTTTCAGTAATTTTCTTCATTTATTTAGAGAGAATTATTTACGAACGCTAACATAACTTTGGAAAGTAGGATGTTTGTATCATCGGCCAAAAATATAATAAGTATTATTTGGAAAAATAATAGAGAATCGTATGAAATTAGCGATAATAAAATTCCTCTAACAACTGCTGTGGTATGCCTCCATGAGAATTTGTGCCGAACAAAATGTATCCACAGAGTTAATTACTATTTGATTATGTCTTACTCTTGCTTACAGGAGTCGCAGTGATGGTTGTAAGAGCAATAGTAGTAACAGTTGAATATATATATTTATGCGACAAATAAGCTGTTGCTCCAAATTTGTTTTCTGTGTATCAGTGTTACCACCCTAAACAATTTTCAAACCAGCTTATTCCACAAATCTAGGAAAATCTATACATTCTTCCCCCTAAAATTATATAATATATACAAAAGTAACAATAAAACGATTTGAACCAGATTGACATGTCAGGGCGGTGTGCAAATAATACGCGCCGGAGCGGGACGGGCGGCGGTCGCGGGTTCAAACCGCGAGGTATCGGGTTCCACGCCGCAACGCTACACCGGTGTTACGGACATATATACTTATTTTAAACATTGTTACTTGTTGTGGATATGATGTAAAAAATATTTGTTATTTGTTCGGAAAATTGACTGCCACAGACATGATACTAATTCATGCATGTGGTAACTATATTATACGGTGGATCTGATTATAAAGCCATTGACGTCTAGAATTGTCGATTGTCGATTGATGAGTTCAGATGAGTTAATAATGGTTTCACTAAGAAAAATTCTCAGAAGGCCCCAAAAAAATCTGCGTAGAGACCCTACTAACTTTCCTCCCTACTCTGTAAATATTACATATTAAAACAATAATTGATAATCAATCACCACGCACTTTAACGGTGAAGGAAAACATCGTGAGGAAACCTGCATACCGTAGCGATTTTAAAGAATTTCTACGGTATGTAAGTCCGCCAACCCGCACTAGGCCAGCGTGGTGGACTATATGGCCTAACCACTCTCAATCGTACTCTCGATTGTAGAGGAGGCCCGTGCCCTGCAGTGGATCGTAAATGGGCTGATACAAAAAAAAAAAAAACAATATTTACTCCACAAACGCATAATTAAAGACTCAATCCTAACAAGAATAAAAATGCCTCCTTTTCCTGTCAGCAACTACTAAGCATAAGGAACGTATAGAGATGGCGTCGGTCGTCCTACATCCGATGCAGGCGGGTTATTGTGTGTGCTTGAATATTTAACGCGGGGTGACGCGTGTCACTCCCGCGCAGCCCATCATCTATACCAGGGCTGGCACCCCAAATTGTTTATTTTTAACATAATATATGGTGTATGGTATATCAGAAATGAGGAGATCCGTAGGAGAACTAAAGTAACCGACATAGCCCAGCGGATTAGCAAGTTGAAGTGGCAATGCGCGGGGCACATAGCACGGAGAACTGATGGCCGATGAGGCCAAAAAGTTCTCGAATGGAGGCCAAGAAGCGGAAAGCGCAGCGTGGGATGTCCACCCACTAGGTGGTCAGACGACCTGGTAAAGGTCGCGGGACGTCACTGGATGTAGTCCAACAGGTCACTGTGGAAATCATTGAGAGGGGCCTATGTTCAGCAGTGGACTTCCTTTGGCTGATGGATTGGATGGGATTGGATACGGTCTATTCAGGTATATCCGAATGTAGGGGGATTCCGGTAATCACTAAATTCTAAACACGGCAGTATATTTTGCTAATTATCATAAAACATAGTCTTTACCGTAAAACAACTTTGGAATATTACTATTCCATCACTCACAGATTTGATTACTCATCTTCTGTTTACATACAAACAGATTATGAGTATTTGACACTGCTCAAGAAACGATTCCATCTGAGACAGGTATTTTTAATCTCACAAGTATCTGGTTTCAAAATATAGTGATGATTTTAAAGGTATATTGCAGTGTTATTTGTGCTAACCAGTCTTATTGGAAAAGTTTTAATCTAGAATGACAAAAATAATATAAAGTCATTAACATTTCTATGAGAACTAGACAAACACATTTATTAATTTTAATTAGAGATATTTTTTTCGGTTTACACTGTTCATTCTATATTATTTTTCTTTTCAGATTAATAAACATCAGGAAGATAATAAGACGGTATTCCAACCCACTTTAAACAAAAACCTATACTGTTTGAAAAAAAAAAACATAATGTAACAATTGTCTTTATAATTTATAAGAAATTCATAAAAAAAATATTCCTATGCCAGTTGGCAGCCCTAGCGCGACACCTACAGGCCACTGCGGGTACCAACTTCCGGGATGAAGCGTGACTGACAGCAATGGCAATAAGGCAGACAATAATAGTTTTACATTTAACTCTGTAATAACTTACCAATTTAACCCTAAGTGGCCGCGTGGCATCACGGCTTGAGGAAAACCTTTGACGTGTTATTCCGGCCCAACACTAACTTTACTTCGTTGTCCAGATGTATATTGCTGTATACTTGTTACGTATCGTGTATGTTTTTTCAATCACTTTTACTTATAATGGCAATAAGGCAGCCAATAATAGTGCTACATTGAACTTTGTTGTTACTTATCAATGTAACCCTAAACCCGCGTGGCATCACGTCTTAAGGAAAACCTTTGACGTGTTGTTCCGTCTTGACGCTGAGTTTACGATTCGAATCTTCTTAATGTTTCGTGTTCTATGCAAGAATGTCTTACGTAAATGAGAAATAGTCTTTTTGTGAATGGTTTAGACAAATAATAAATAAATACACCCAACAGTCACATACATAGTCCTGACCCCGCACTACTATAAGTCTTGTGTTATAGGTATCAGAACCTACGACAGTTTTCGGTCTCACAGACACCCAGACCCGAAACAAATTATACCAACATTTTCTTGGTATATAGGTGAGAAACCCGATATTACTTATGAACCAATTCACACCTATATTAAGAAAGCTAATGACATTTACCCGCAGCAGTTCAATAAGCGAAGTAATTACGTTCACACGCCGACGTCCGACCCGGCTAATACGCCACGAGACGCCAATTACCGACTATTACAAATTATAATTGATATTGATGACGTAAACAAAATATTACGGGAGCCCGTCGAGGATTTTCTCATCAGTTATAATATATCAGTTATGTTGGTAGTTTGTGAGGGAATTGTTTCATTGCCTCCGTGGCGTAGTTGTACTACGGTATGATTACAAAGCTGAGGTCTCGGGTTCGAATCCCGAGTCGGGCAGTAATAGGTATTAAAAATATTTACCATCAGCCCAGAGTCAGGAATTTGTGACCAATATGGCGATAGGTTCGCCCTCTATCTCATCCTGGGACGGAACATACAAGTTGACACAGGATGTCCTGGTAGCACCTCGGCTTATCCTAATTAGAAAAAGACGTGAGTTTATGTATGTATGTATGTTATAAAATGTTTGTAGTTTCTGAGGGAATTGTTTGACGGCCTATGTATTCCTTCCGGTAATCTTGAGTACGCTGAGCACTGATAGAAGACACAATAAATGGCATATTTGTATCAAACTGTGGTTTAGATAGTTGGTTTCTTGTCCACTGGGACCTAGAGGTCTTTAAAGTTGTGCACCACTTGTTTTTATTATACGCTTGGTAAATTTGGACTGGCCACTTCCAAGTCATGTTATTTATTCTCAAAAATAGCATCATTTTAAGAACGTATCATTTTGAGATGTTCTTTTTTCAAAAATCAATAATAACGAATTTTTAAGAACTTGAGAATTGACTGCACTTTATTTAGTGTTGTTATATTCGCAACATTTTATTAAGGTTACCGGAAGACTAATAAAACTATTAATATAAAATTACAAAATCAAATATTTGAACTAAGCGCATTGGTAAATACACAGTTTTCCATCCATACCGTAGTCTTAAGAAAAATACCTTCGTCAAAAATGAAAACATAAATCCAAAAAAAAATTCGCACGTAAAATTACAACACATACATAAACAACAAACTTACTAGCTACAATTATTTACAACAGAAGTTACAATAGCGAAATAATTCACTTTCACTAAGCACGAATTATAAACAAACAAAAGTGTCCCTGCACCGACTGCTAGATTACGTGATAAATGTATTATGACGTGCAAAAGTCAAGAGAAACGTCGGAATTTGACCCCACCCTACTCAACATAGACATCTTTATATCCACAGATAACAGGAAATGTGTGAACTGGCTGTGCTTATAAGAAAATCACCTTTTGAAACATTTAAATATATAAAGAAATAAATACACCCAACAGTCACATACTCTGGTCCACTAAGATTGAGACTTGTATTATGGGTATCAGAAACTACGAAACACGTTTCCGTATCAAAAACACCGAATTCCGATACAAATACCCGTAGATGACACAGTAATAGCCTTCGTGCGGGGATCGAACCCGCGGCCTCACGTTTCACAGCCAGCGTCTAACCAACTGCGGAGGTTGTTGAATCTTCCTTACACTTGGCTAAATTGACTACTATCCACCGTATTGCAAAGCATCCACCGGTGGGTGATGGTTGCCTTTCGCAGTCAACACAAATATGCCGGCCGGTCACCACCGACCCTTAGTGTTATGAAGAGTTGTCTTTAATCGCTATCCGGGCTAAAAAAAATTTACTCTTGTACGTCCGATTTCGGCCAGGCTAGCCTAATTATATTGAAAGGCACTCTATTTATTTGGCATTGAATTTATGATCTTGTTTACTTCATTCGATTTGTCGTGTCCATTGCGCAAAATAAAAAAATAGAAAAGTTTAAGAAAAAAATTAGATCACAAATTTTAATCAAATATTGTTGGAGGTCCATAACTGGCACGTTCATGGATTATATTATAAACATACATAAAAACACAATACACATATACATAAAAACTAATAATAACATAATAGAATAAAATGTAAATTAAGATTCTGATCTGAATACACGTGCTTTGTACAAAACAATATAAATATATACGTCATGTATACATCATTACTTCTAGCTAACCTTATCCTAAATAACGGACGCTTGGAGTCATGTAACTTAATTTTAATACTATCCCGCCCGTACACCGTTTTATTGACAAGGAATACCCCGGGAAGGTCGAAAGGGGTATGCCAGTTTGACTTTCCATCCCGACACGTCGGCGTTATTCCGGCCGGGCCGAGTCCCACATCATACGCCAGCATGACGACTAAAACCTCTCGGTGACCTTCACACGCATAATCGGCGGCAACCCTGGTCACACACCCACTTCAACTTCTGTCAGAAACGAAACCAAAGAATTGACACCGAGCACTGAAGCTCAGCGAGTCTCTTAGGGACACTCGCTTGTTTTCAACCCAATTCATTCTTCGGTTTAAAGAATCTTTATTGTCTTAAGAAATTTTACAATTTCACTTAAAAGACTAACTTATATTTTTTTCATTCTTGAAAGAGTATTGTGAAATTATTGGCTTATAATTTCATTTTGCGTAATAACTGACCCATAAAGATAATTTTTTTGGAAATAATCTTGTTGAACTACGGTTCTATTTAGTATTACATCTGCCTAACCCTTCTGTGCAATAGGCGTGAGTTTACGCACTCATATACATAATTACATACTGTATATCCGTGTAAATATCTTAGTAGTCGCTGTGGAAAATTTCGTATATTTTTAAAAACATAAAATAAATGTATATAATATTTAAATAACTCAGAAAAACATTTAATTTATTATGTATATCAATGTTCATATTTTATTAAAATAATATTTTCATAAGGTTTTGTTACATTTTTATTTTAAATTTAAATTGTATTATTTATTCCATCACTATTTGCTCTGCACATATTTTTTTTACCATAACGCAGTCAAGCTAAATACAGCTTAGGTTGCGCAGTTGGTAATAGGCCAGTTGCGAAACGGGAGCCCCTGGGTTCGATCGCAGTAACGAGAAAAAGTCTCACATATTTTTTTTATTACGAATCGCTATGGTATGCAAGTTACTTCACGATGTCTTCCTTCACCGATACAGTGCGTAGTGATTGACTTTCAATACACACGACTCCGAAAAGCCAGAAGTGTGCTCTGGGATTTGAACCCGCGTCCACTGTAAAAATATTGGCATTCGCGTCTGGGCCGTTACCTACACGTACTTACACTTCTATGGTACGTAAAAGTCTACCAAGCGCACTAGGCCAACGTGATGGACTACATGGCCTAACCACTCTCAATCCTACTCGCTATTGTAAAGGAACGTACATATATGGGCTGATATAGATACAGATTTTTTATACCTATAACCATGCTTGGGTACCTTACTGTTTGGTCAGGCCTACGTGCGTGATGTATTGTATTTATTTTTATTAATACTCAATTTTGTCAATAAAAAATTGCTATAATTAAATAATTATTTATGTTATTCTTTGTATTGTTTTAAAATGCATGTAACCGAGCATAGCAAGTAGTTTAAGGTTCAGAGTACAAATGGACAAGGCCAACTTAACTTAATCAAAATAGCTAATTAACAAATATTTTTTGATAATTTATTTATGAAATAAAATTAATAAAATTTCTGTTTGTGTAAAATAGTTACCGGTGCTTTGTTATTCAATATTAAGGAAAGTCATCAAGTACAAGCTGTAGATCTTAGGAAACTATACAAATATATTTGTTATGAGTTCACATAATTCAATTAATATGCGGGCCATAAGTCGAGGCTATCATGACAACAACGCAAACATTATTAACTAATTATTCAAATTGTATTTAAATAAAATATGGGAAAAATCAAACAATACAGATTTCTTAAATGAAATGTTTAGTAAATTCCAACTGGAAAATGGAAAATACAGGTATGATGTAATAAATAAAGATATAAACTTTAATTAATAATATCTACACAGCAAAACACGTACATTATACAGCCAATGTAATGTAGGCCAACAAAAAATACAAGTCAATAAAAAACCTCTTACAATATTAACACGTATTGATAGCTAGTGATTATTCGTTTAGTGCGTGGTGCTAATATATCATTAAACAAAAAAACATCACAAAAAAAAAACTTGGACCGAATTCTGAAAAACAACCCTCACCTTTCACGTATTTCCAAATGTAATCGTCCGCGGAAATATTCCTCAGCTTGACGGACGATATCGTAACGCGCAAAAAAAGAGTCACAAATCACTTTCTAACACTGTCCACTAGCACAGTCGTTGAACATGAAAAAATCAGTTTCACCGGGACGCGAGCACAATGTTATCGCCAGTCAAATGTCAAGTTATCAGGAGTCAATTAACATTCAGCCGGCACACGTGTGTGGCGACGCAGGGAACGCTACCGTCACGAATACGACCAAAGCGCGCCAAACAATCGGCCCGACTGAAACACGCCGGTCGCCGTGCACTGACTCACTACTACACTCGCACAACAGGTGAAAACGCAATAGTGTGTGCTCAAATACTCAACCCGCACACGACCCTTATGCGGGGCTACACAGCACACAGGTGAGCCGCGTGTGAGTGCATTTTGCTGTGTGCACCAAGTGATATCTTTTGTATCGGCACGTAATCACGCGGTCACATGTCATGCGTACCTGTACCCCGCTACTTATCATTTTGCTCTTTTAGGGCCGTATCGAAAACTGTATCAGATCCGCCTCGCGAGCGTTGTTAACTCGAAAAAATACTTTTTTTTTGTGTAGAAATGACCTCTGTTTAATCGCGTATAATTAAGGTTAATTCACAAAATAATACGGACAAATTAAATCGCTGGCTGATGTAACGAATTTTCCGAGAATTTTCGCCTATTACAATCGGCAACGCTGTTTATCTGTGTGAATAGATCATGCCTCTTGCACTTAGTGAACTTTGTACAGCGTAAGGTCACGGATGTTTAGCACTAATACAATAGGTATTAACATCTCATGTCACCTTGACGTAAGCGCAAAGACATTGTCAAATGACGCATACCAAAAGGACGTAAGTCACACCACCATTGCAACTATTTAAGCTCTACCGTCATATTTTTACATGCCATAATCAGTTGCAGTTTGAGCAGATGATACCGCATTTTCCACAGTATTTAAATTGGAAAATGGAACGTCACTCAGTGATGCGAAATACACGCAATTATGACTCCTATACTCATCTATTTAAACCCATTTTTCCCTAGCAGTAGTGATGAACTAAAGACATTACCGAACTAGTTTTTTTCAGTCGTGACCAGTCTATTTGTAATGTAATTTGCACCTAATCAGATGTAAAACTAGATTGATTATCGCAGCGCTGGGCACTTTAATGTCGATTGAAGCTCTTTTGTTATTTTCGGAGACAATACCCGCGTTCATTGTTGACAAGTTCAATCACAGGGCACATTGTGGAAGACACTTGAACACATTAATTCTGCGCCCACTCTCATGAATACATATACAATACAGTACACACGTTGTAATAAAAAACATAATTTGTGACTGTTTATGGTGTCACAAGGATCTGTGTTAAACGATTCCTTATGATAATAAATCTATTTATTGTCTATAGTCTCTGTAGGTATAGTTATTAAGATACCAAATTGAGAGCGGACTGGGTTCTCAAACTCATGCCGCAGCTTCACTTCCGGGTCACGAATCTGTAACCTATCTGTGTTACCAGTTTAATCGAAGTTATTGAGTAAGCTTTGTATACTATTGATTTTAATTCAGACAACTCGAGATGGTACGCAGGCTGGCCCATAATATTTCGTAAATTTAGAGACTTAAATTAAACTATTAAAAAAGTGAACAGAAAAAAGTATGTGCCCAAAACTCGAACCCGTTACCTTCATTTCGGCTGTCCCATTGCCCCCAACCCGGCTTCCAATTACTACAACTCGTCAATCCAATAACATTTAATTTTATTACAATACCGACTACCGACGGTGACCGTACGACGCGGCATATTTCAAGGAAAATGAAGATGGAACGGGTCCTATACGCCTTAACTCGTCACGTGACTTTAAAGAAAATCTTTATAACCGCCTTGAAGACGATGGCGTGACAGTCATTTGTTTGAAGCATGGTTTAAATAAGATCGCATGTGGTAGGGCTACATAGCCAATTTCGATTTAACTGATGTCACTATAAACCAATATGAAATGAGAATTTTTGTGATGTTTTGTTCAGTTAAATGTCCAAATTGTCATCATATTTTTTTTCTAAAGCGGAATTACGGATCATACAAGCCTTCGTTCTCTTTTGGCAAACACAGGAAGTCCACAGTCAAAACGGGATTTGGTTAAATTTGTGGGCTTATCATTTCAAGAAAAGCACTTTTAATAAATCGAATCAACTTCTGAAATGTCAAAATACATTATTATAAATAGCGCAACACAATTTTGAACCATTTTACAAGCAATAAAATACACCAAGTAAACAAACCGGGTACCAGGCAATCATTAAACATAGGAGATCCAAATACGCACACAAAATCCATCAATTTCAACAGAAATGTACTAAACTTACGCAAGAATATCTAACACACGCCAGACAAAGATCGCTCCAAAGATACAAGAGCTATTCAATTAAAATCGACAAGCAAACAACATTATTACATATTCGTAAGCTATCCGGGCCGCGGTTGCATCAACCCGATACTATTTAGTATATAATAGGATACGAAATAGGAAGTATAACATGCTATGGTCTCCGTAATAAGGCTGTTTCATAACCTCTGTGAACGCCACAAATATTTACACGCATTTCAATTAACAAACAAGTAGAATAACAAGGAATAACTATTGCCGTGCGCAAGCTTGGTCAAGGAGTTAAGAATTTAATGTGCGCCAACCTCTAAATATAAAATAAATAAATACTCGTACACCCAACAGTCACATACATAATCCTGACCCCACACTAAGATGTAGGCTTGTGTCGTGGGTATCAGGAACTACGAGAGACTTTTTGGTCTCACAAACACCCAGACCCGAAATAAAATACCTGTGGATAACACAAATATTTGTTTGCAGGGATCGAACCCGCAGCTTCACGTTTCACAGCCGGCGTCTAACCAACTGCGCCACGGAAGCTATCAATATAATATTAAAATTTAGATTTTTACCCTAGCAAGATAAAATGACAAATGGACCTGGTGGTAGGTACAGTAGAATCCACATAGGGTCTACCGATGTCACGTTGGTCGAAACAATTATGCCGGCCATTTTGAAACCGATTATTTACAGTCTGAGCCCAAAATGCGCACATGTGTACGTTTGTCAATATGAAGGATTTTCCATCATCGTGCAGGTCGGGCGCTATCCGGGTGTATACTGATGTTTCTGCTATGATAACTGGTACTGGATCTGTAAATACGGGTTGCTTTTATCAAGGTCCTCATGAAATCTCTGGAACAGGCTTACGTTCAATAAGAGACGTATAGTGGGGAATCATAACAGGCCTCTACCTGACCCGCTATACCTTACCACCTTAATCACATTTGACATAATTCTTTATTATAAACTTACCTATTCCACTCGGACGAATATCTTTATGTCATTATTATTTTTAAATTAAAATATAGACTGTTAAATAATTTCTGCATTATTTATTGTGTTATCATTTTAACAACATTTGAACTCGGTATAATACTTCATTGTCAAATACAAGATCACGTAAAAAACAATAATATACAAACGTGAGCATCTTTGACGGTCACAATCATTTTGCCAGCGCGCTTTATTGCTTCTTCACGATCTATTTAAAAAACCTTCAAGGGAGAGGTCATGTGAACACATCTGTACACGCTGATATTAGGAATACGCAATGATTCAGGCCAACTAATATGAACTAAGTATTATGAACTAAGAAGTTAAAAAACCAAGAAGTCTATAGTATGAATACAAGCCCCATGGCTTGTTAGTTGTTGCCAAACTACCAAAAAAATATTTCTCACGTTAGTAAATCAAGAGATATTGTTTGCCTATCTTCAACCCATTCATAAAAGTTATGCCATAAAAATTAAGCCAATACCTCTAAAGTTTCGGTGAGTCATGATACCAGTTAGAATATAACTACATAAGTATAGGTATATAAGATAAACTTCTAAAGAAGCCACAGACAAAATGATCCTCAATGCATTAAAAAATAGAATTCTATAAGAAAACTTATTGTAACAAAATATCCACTGATTCGTACCTCCCCGCGTAGCTCACCATATAAGATAGGATTCTGGTTTTAATTTATTCAGACTCGCAATTAAGGGCATGTTCCCACTAGCACAATGGGTGCGCGGGCGCAGATGCGACAATTGTGCACGCAAACTGGGCTATCGCGGATCGAAGCCGACCCGTCCGCCCGGTCCACGCGCACTTTGGGAAAATTACACTACCAACAAGCTTTTCAATGTTATCTTTAAATTGAATTAATTCCCTCGACGAATTCAAAATTTTGAATTGTTTCGTGTTAGCATTTGGATCTGTCGCCTAATGCAATGGCAGGCTATCTGTAATCTCGGGATGTAATTGCGATGTGGTTGTGCATTTTTGGAGTGTTTGTAATATGCTTGTAATCATTTGCATACCTTCAATGGAATCCAATTTGTGGAACATGAGTTCTAATATTTTGATCTTACGACATATTTCAAATTCTACTTTTGATTGCTAATATGTAATTCTCCTACCTCTTAATTTTCGTTTATTTCAAGATATCTATCTTCAACTCAAAAACATTTTCACAAATTCACTATGTCTTCAATATCATAGTATAGGTGCAATCGGCTGGCACAAAGCGGGCTAGTAGCAACAGCTTAGCGAAACAGATTGGGCTCTTATCGCGCGGGCAGTAAATCTCTCGGAGCAGGAAGCGCGCGGGACGATGAAAAATGTGCCGGCACCGCTGCGAACCACGTCGTGATGATACGTACGGCCCGCGAGCTGTTCAGCCGCGTACATACTGGTCAGCAGTACCACAGCTAGCCTTTTAGTAAACGCCCCTAGTCAACCAAATATTGTTCTGATCTAGGCATTTCTGCGCTATATCTGGGTCTGCACTATAAGCCTGGGCATAGTTTAGCCCTAGATTCGTCACTGCTGGCCAGTTGGTGTCCTTACATAAGCATTACACCTTTTTCCCATGAGGGGTACGCAGATATGCCGATGGCACACCCACGTTTCGCCTTGTGTGATCCGTCCCATGATGTTATAGAAGGCGAACTTATCCTCATATCGGGCATAAATTCCTGACTCCGGACTGAAAATGAATATAAAAATTCAATATCACTTTGCACGACCCCAGATTCGATTCCGAGACCAAAAATTTGCGTTGTAATCGTACCACAGTAGAACTACACTACCAACGTAATACCGTAACTAGCCTTTCAATAATTGCGTCCCTAAACAAGCAAATCTTCGTCTGGTCTAGCCAATTTTGCACCCCATCTGGATGTGCATCCTATGTCTGTTTATCACTCGTTTCTTGAGGTGATTATTATGTATTATGTAAGGATTTACGCTCGTTTCATTGTGTAAGGTACTATCCGGACGAACATAGAAACGACAACAAACATAAGTTAAAAAATATCGACCGATATTGAAATCAAATTCTGGACATCGAAGTTAATCAACTACTGAAGTAATTAAATATTATATGGGACAGGAGTTCGTATATTTAGAGACAATATAAAAATTATAATATCAAGAATCCATAAAAACTGAGCTAATATTTCAAATATTGTGAACAAGGCTTTCGAGCGTCCGCGATAGCAGTTGTGTACACATTACTAAAAATTACCTTCTAGATCACTGCCGCTGCAATTAAACTTCTAATAATTATACACATTGCAAAATTACACTTTAAAATGGCATTACTTATATGTAGTTAGGGATAAAATACTGTAAATCAAAATCAATTACGCATCCTCACAAACCCAGAAAATGTAAATAATAATAATTGAATTATCATAAAAACTAAGATTTTCTTTAATGCATAGGTCCGGCAAAGTAACAGATAGAGACTGAGTAAACAAGTAAACAGATAGTGCGTGATCACTGCTGCCCATGAACATCCACAACGCTGGATCATGGATGTGTTACCGGCCCAATTGAGAGTGGAGCGGGAAGGAATAAGAATGGAAAGAGGAACGGGGCATTGGGCATCCGGCAATCTCACTCACCGAACGAAGGCAGATTTTTTTTTTATTTTTACGGCAAAATTACTAAACTGCATCTGTTAGTAAGAGAAGAAACCTTATAAAACATAACCTAGAGAAGGTTATGAAAGTTTTCTGCACAAATTCCTTAAACCGATGACTCGAATGAGATGTATTCGCATTGCATCACGTAAATTCTTATTTCCTCTACATAATCAGCTACAGGAAGTCCATTACTAAACATAGGCTTCCCCCAAGGAATGTAATTCACAAGTAAATTTCATTTAAGTACTTTTATTGTCCTATGCGCGGACAAATAGCTCGTTATGCCGGCGCCCACGCACACTATCGCAAATCTATTCAGTAATTACCTTATCTATTTAAATCGTATTCACAAACCGGTGTCATATTAAAATTATTTCAATAAATGTGACAAAGTATCAATTCACAATAAATCTAGTTGCTTTAAATTTATAGGACCAGTGTATGAATTTAATGTACCTACGTCTATACAACAAATACATGGGGCGGTGGCGTGCTGAGCTAAAAACGATGTAACTGACAGTTGGACGAAGAAGCGAATCTGACCTCTATTGTGCGCGGGTTGGGATGTAGTTAAGGTTGATAATGGCTTGTTGGTGGGGTTAGAGTGGTCGGAGAGCGAAGGTCGTTGAAGGTTGTGCGCGCTTTTCCGCGATCAACGGCACTAGATTAAACAAAATGGCGGGAGTGGCGCGTGCGCAGTGGCCGCGGTGACTTGCCTCGGCGATAAAATGTTGCTGCATCACGGTTCATTTGGAATGAGGTTAAGTAAGATTTAAGATTTGTTTTTGATATCTAAGAATGGTACTGTGGACAAATGTATCGTGTCTAGTAGAACACATTTAGTAGATGATTATGTAGAGTTTTAAAGAAATTGAACGTATGATGTAGTCGATTGTTAAAAAAATGTTTTATCATATTATCGAAAATTGGTACAATAACAAAAAATCGTGCGTATTTAAGATATTAACTGTAGAATCACACCAGTGATAAATGTATTCGATGTATTTTCAGTTAATTATAAAAACCGTAATTTAATATTGACTTCGAAAGTCATTTTAACATTTACTTTCATCTTATTAATTAATAACAACTACTATAATTTCATTGCCACCGATCGCACAAATATAGCTTACAAATATCAGTAATTTCTTTAAATATTCCCTAAAAAATGCAAATACCAATTTCGACATACTTTTTTATACCACTAAGGAGGCAAACAAGTGTACGGCCCGCCTGATGGTAAGCTGAGCGTAGCCTATGAACGTCTGCAACACCAGAAGTCACTAGCGCGTTGCCAACCTTATTACAACCTTATCACGCCTATACATGACCTAATAAACTAATAAATACACCCAACAGTCACATACATAGTTCTGACCCCACACTAAGATCGAGTCTTGTGTCGTGAGTAGCAGAAACTACGAGAGACTTTTCAGCCTCACAAACACCCATACCCAAAACAAATAATTGTGGTTCACACAAACATTTGTCTCGGTGCGGGAATCGAACTCGCGACCTCTCGTTTCACAGTCGGTGTCTAGCCAACTGCGTCACGGAGGCTGTCAAAATTTAATATTTTATTTTAAAATTATTATAATATTAGTAGAACAATAATTAGCCAAGCGCCATATTAGCGGAGCTGATTTAGTTCAAAGCCGCTGTAATAAATGCGCTTTTAATGTTACGATAGTGCGGCACGAGCGCTATACACAGATATCATTATAAACTTCGATCCAACACACTGCCGAACACTTAGTCCACATCGCCATTTGAGGGCATTACACAACGCATAGCTATTTAACACGTAACTTGTGTCTAGGAACCAGATAAATAAACTCTAATCTTCAATGACGAAAACCCAATCCGAATTGGATCAGTAGTTTTTGAAAAAATTGCAAACATACATACATTATGTCTTACATACATGCATACAGTTCGTGGTGGCCTATTGGTAACGGACTAGACGCGGCTGCCAACATGTTCACGGTGGTCGCGGGTTTAAATACCAGGGCAGATCTCTGACTTTTCAGAGTCAGGTGTGTATTGATAGTCAATTAACACGCACCATAACGAAAACGATTAGAGATTTGTAAGAATTTCTATGGTATGTAAACTCCGCAAACGCGCAGCAGGCCAACGTGGTGGACTATACAGCCTAGCCCCTCTCAATCGTACTCTTGTTTGTAGAGGAGGCCCGTGCCTTGCAGTGGGACGTATATGGGCTGATATAATATATATTAACCCATACGGACGGAAACAGAACCTCACATGTTGAAAAAAAAGGAGAAAATGAATGGAATTAAATAATTACAATAAAAAAAGAGTGGTATACGTATCGGTATTTGAGTTAGGCTTAGGCATTCACACAATCTTTCAAAAATTCTTAAGTAATTCATCTATTAAGTTATAAAAAATATGTGAGAATGTATTTCATCCAACATTACTACAAAACATCTTCACACGTTATTTAACCACATATAACCCAAGATCCAACTGTAGCGACAATATTTTAAAATGCGATGAAAGGCCTATGTAACCCAACACCATCTGAGTAAAATCATTCGAAAGTAATAAATTTTAACGGTAAGATCTCGAGCTACAATATTTTTAATACGTTGTTAATTTTGTCGAAGCAAAGTTCATCACGATCCGTGATTAATGTTCCACACAGATAAACTTCCGACTAGGCTGTTTGTTTAGAGATAGCTGGATTGAGATATTTTACAATTGTATTACTTGCGTAATATAATTTTCTATTACCGTAGTTTTTTTTATTGACACGACAATAATTATTTTTCTATTAATTTGTGGAATTAAATATTTGTATTTTTTACTGTTTCGTAGCGCAGTTATGCTACGGTACGATTACGACTAAGGTCTCGAGTTTGAATCCGCTATCGGACAAATTGATATTGGATTTTTCTCGTTTCAGCGGCGGCGTCTACCTGCGCCTCGGGGGCTGGCAATTAACATTACATTCAACAGTATAATGGGTGCATTATTTCCTCATACGTTGGAAATATTACATTTCATGAAATGAGTTTCCATGAAATGTTCATGAAAATGAAAATAACAACATGTGACACTCAAATTTTAGAGTATTTTATTGACTCTTAGCGATTTTGAAGTTGTTCATAATTAGCATACCTCTTCTCTACAACTCTATATTCTCTTCTTCTTCTGGAAAGAACTACGCTCGGAGTTTCTCTGAACGACAAAATTCGGAACGAAGTAATCCGCCAGAGAACCAAGGTGACCGACATAGCTCTGAAAGTTTGTTAGTTGAAGTGGCAATGGGCTGGCCACATATGTCGCAGATAACATTCTGTATGTAAACTGTAAATATTATGTACTTAAATAATAATCAAATACCGTACACAATTGGATGATAAGTGTATATAATATTATGATATAGTTGTCAATTTTATATGAATGGCCGTCGAATGTGTTGCATAAAGGGTGTTGTCATAGATATAACAATAACGGTCGCTGTATTATAAACATGTCGGCACGGTGCTCATTGGTCGGAACGACGCACCTACTACGAAATTATTATATTTCTGCCAGTATTCGCATTATATTTCATCAGACCGTTCTAGGCTAATTGGCATATATACTCATATAAACTTATAATTTCTTAATTATAGAATCGTTAAAAACTTAATTTTGTTTTATTTAAATATTTTATAACTCTGAAATAACCTAAATTCATGTTTTCTCCACCATCTATGTCTAGTTATGTATGTTAATTACCTTTTTGCCTTTTCGTAAGCTTTATATTATTCAAGAAGTTAATTCGCTTTATTTAATGTTAAATATGGTTATCTCTAATTCAAGGGGCGCATAAAATAAATCAACGAGATAATATTATTATTATAATAATGGAACATTTCGGTAATTTTCGTACGCTCAAATATGAGTAACCTGCCACCGACAAAAAACTAATATAAAATTAAATAATATATTACAGGTACCATTCGAGAACTTTTTGGCCCCATCGGCCATCAGTTCTCCGTGCTATGTGCCCCGCCCATTGCCACTTCAACTTGCTAATCCGCTGGGCTATGTCGGTTACTTTAGTTCTCCTACGGATCTCCTCATTTCTGAAGCGGAAAGCGCAGCGTGGGACGTCCACCCACTAGGTGGTTAGACGACCTGGTAAAGGTCGCGGGACGTCGCTGGATGCAGGCTGCCTCCAGCAGGTCACTGTGGAAATCATTGGGAGAGGCCTATGTTCAGCAGTGGACTTCCTTTGGCTGATGGATGGATGATTACAGGTACCTATATTTTTTATTGCATAGCTCCGGCAAACGAGCAAACAGGTCACCTGATGGTAAGTGATCACTGCCGCCCATGAACATCCACAACGCTGGATCATGGAAGTGTTTTGGACCAACAAATTGCGTAGAGAGCGGGAAGGGAAAAGGATGGGGGGCAATTTCACCGAACGAAACGCGATAGAAAATCTGTCGCTTCACGTCGATCTCCTATGAGATAGTCGTATCGCCCCGGACGAGCCTGCACATTCATACTGAGTCACAGTTGAGGACAGCGTGGCTCTGCCACTTCCAAAGGTCTTAATTCAAGGTCATGCTGACATTTCGTAGACACCAACAACTCCCTGCTTCGGTGTTCGATGAATGCTATGCCCTATCCTTCTTCAAACGAAGCTTAAAGAGTGAACTCTCTGATACCCACGACACAAGACTCGATCTTAGTGTGGAGTCAGGACTACGTATGTGACTGTTGGGTGTATTTATTTATAAATTTATGTACTTTGTACACAAGATGTCAACAACACTATCAAGTACGTACACAGTTAATCTGTTTATTTTTACCGCGCTACAATTAACATCAACCTTGGAAGGTTGTGTATTATTAAGTAAATTTCTTTATTTATACGTCTGTTATCCTTCAGTAGCCTTCATTTGCAAGTTTTCATTTCCTGCCTCAATCCCGTTTCACATTCGCTCCATTTTTGCTATCTTAACACATAAAATGTTATACATATATATTTTTTACTGCTCTCGTTTAGTATTACTGTATAAAACAGTTCGTTTTTCTGAATTTGCTTATTATTCAGCATCACATTTAGCCACGAGAAGTTTTATGCCTGCACGCTGAATATAGGCCTTAACACATTCCTATAGACTGTTGGAAGCCGCCTGCAATCAACGGCTTACTACAGAACGTAATTATTTTTATTTTCCATATGAACTCGAAATTGAAATCATTGAAAGTATCTTTGCAATCATTTCCATCCTGTACAAAAAAGCAACAACTATTCGATTTCAAAAATCGTTTGATCTCACCCACAGCATTTCATAGTAGCCCTCCGGTTACGTACGAATGAAAGCTACAATACATAATATCGGTTATATTGTTCTACTGTCACTTAGGTGTAATTTTATAAAATTGATGTCCATTTCTCTCTTGTTTCCGTATTCCTAGTGATTGTTTATAATTAAACTATACCTCCTGTAAATAACAATGAAAGTGTCATTACGTTTAATAAAATCGATTTCCAATCGGAAAGCTGCAACAATGAGTTACGATTGCGCTTTCCCTCGCCTTTTAAGAAACAGTGTTCTGAAATGTTTGTTTGGTTATTTTGATCTGATTTTTTGTTCTAGTAATTACATGTATGGGTTGTGAAAGATCTGATGTTGGTATTGTACCTATTCAAGTAACTTTGAATAAGATTTTCGATAAAAAAATACTTGAGTTATTTTGGATTGGATTTGATATCAGTTGAAGCGCTCATTCGTTAGTTGGACCTTAAAAAATGATGTGTAGATGATCACAGAGGAGCCTAGTCATTTAACCGTATTCAAGTTCCCTTGACACCACAAACGCACTGTGACCGAACCGAAAAACTGATCTTCATTTCATTCAACTCTCCTCTTTTATGTATTACCCCTCATTTTAATTAGTAAATGGCTGTTAAGATA
The DNA here is from genome assembly GCA_033459515.1 of Theretra japonica. Taxonomy (NCBI): domain Eukaryota; kingdom Metazoa; phylum Arthropoda; class Insecta; order Lepidoptera; family Sphingidae; genus Theretra; species Theretra japonica. Next base: position 10,336,558 of record CM065934.1, read on the forward strand.
CTTTTCCATACCAATGCCACTAACCTTCAGGTTGGTGCATGGTAAAGAATATTGGAAGCTGGGTCTCTACAAAACACACGTTAGCATACCGACTAAAACCACTTGGAGACTATCACGTGCATTATATTAGCGGCATTGGATATCATTATAGCGAAAAGTGCCCTGATTTCCATCGCTATCACTGCCCTGCGAAGAACCCAAACTAATCCTTCACACGTAACCTTTTTCAACCCAAATATAATACTTGAGTCTAAATAACTGACAAATATGTCAATGTTAAACACGACAGTATGACGAAAGATCCAACAAACGATTGCATTCTGTCACGATGCCGACAATAATGATACACCATTATCAGAACCTTTATAAAATGGTATCATAGCTTCAGTAATTACTGGCTTCGATACTTCATATTACCTACATGTTAATTACTATTTTAAATGTCATCTTAACGCGAATAGTTTGCTCGCTGGCACAATCTTGATTGAACTTTGAGACAACTTTGTTTGGTTGATGAATATTTTTATAAGAATTTATTTGGTATGTTGAAGTGCGTGGTGGCCTCGTGGTATCGGACCAGACTCGGCTGCCTACATGTTCACGGTGGTCGCGGGTTCAAATCCCAGGGCACACCTCTGACTTTTCGGAGTTATGTGTGTATTGATAGTCAATCACCACGCACTTTAACGGTGAAGGAAAACATCGTGAGGAAACGTGCATACCGTAGCGTCCGCCAACCCGCACTAGGCCAGCGTGGTGGACTGTATGGCCTAACCACTCTCAATCGTACTCTTGATTGTAGAGGAGGCCCGTGCCCTGCAGTGGGTCGTATATGGGCTGATACAATACAATTTGGTATGTGAAGTCCTCTGAATTTTTTTAGTCTAGCGTGAAATAAAACTTGATTGTTGGTGATAATGGCCTCGATAGCGATAACCGTACTCAGTTGCCAAGACCCTATCATAGTCACCCCGTCATAGCGACCTAAATATGTCGCGGTTTAGATTCTTCCTGCGTATATCCGAATATAATTAAGCCGGCACAATTGTGTCGAAAGCACGGACAAAGCTTTCGTCATCACCCTAAGTTTTAAGAGCTTTAATAGTTAACTTTAAAATAAAAAAGTAGGTAAACGTTTTTAGTTTTAAGCTATTGTATAAATATAATGCGTGACTCTAAGCATTGGTTGATCATATTGCCAACGAATTACTAATAAAGTTATTATATCTAACACGAATAAACAATTCTCGCAACGCAAGTGCAGCGTGCCTAAACAATAATCTACAATCAGTTTTAGTAGCAATTCAACCTTGGCAAGGTTGTGCTTCCATAACTTAAAATGTACCTTATCACACAATCGCCAGACCGAGGTATTCCAGTTACAAAACTTCAGTTTTATATCTCGATTTAATTATACAATCAGTGACAACTATCTGGCAATAGTTTAGTTGTAACCAATTAGTTTCAAAATACATTTTTTTCTAGCTTGACAAAGTGACTGCATCGCATCTCATGGTAAGCCCAATCCCGTCCAGATAGAGCATCGAATTGCATCTAATGGTCATTTAATGGACACAATTATGCCGGCCCGCTAATCTGCTCCTTCACATGAATACGGAAGGATCCAGGATTATTGGAAGGAAGGCACACATAGTGTCGAAATTTTATTTATTATTTGGGTAAAAATAAAATATAAGTATAATCAAACAATTTTTTACCGATTTTATCGCGATTTGGTTCAATTTTGGACTACTGGCCCGTCCCGTGACCACAAAAGCTATAAAGTGGAAGAAACGTCGGGAAGATAATAAATGTAAAAATTTAATCAAATAAAATCCATAAAAAATAGTTTTATTTCAATGTGTAACATACGCGTAAATTTAAGAAACCTTTATAATATAAGTGCTTGGCATATACAGTAAATTATATATTTATGAACCGCCGAAAGTAGTGTATAATATATTAAATTTTAAAAAGGTTTAATTTCTACCCCCGACCCAGGCATGCCTAGTGAGGGACAGGTTTAAAATGTTTAGAAGTATACAAGGAACTAATGTACAAACTCAATATATTAATGCTGCATATAACTGGTAGGACCTCAGTGCAGCCAATTACAGATTACAGTTTCGCTTTGTAAGTAAGATCTCAATGACTCAGGTCATTGAATTTTCTCGTACTTTTCCACGCTTTGACTAAGCTTCTCTCTCCCGCTCTTTCTTTGTCTCTCTCTTCAGTCAGAGGATTTCCACATCAACCTGTTGGAAGTGGCCTATCTACAGCAACTTCCAGCAACAACAGGTGGGTAGTGTGCCCATGTGGGTATCTAGGCGAAAATCCTATGCTTCTTTTTTTAGTACTGCCATTCTAGAACTATTCGGAAATTAATCACTTATTTAAAAAACATAAATCTAAGAAATAATCTTATACTGTATACTGTCATCACGGTAATACTGATGTCACAAGCAAAATTTTAACAATACTCAAGCTTAATGGTTTCTTGGATTTACGCGAGTGTTACATATTAGAATAAAACGAATTCTTACGATTCACGAAAACTGTCAGTGATCGAAACGTCGGGAAATTAAAAGGTAAAAATTAAATGAAATTCCCGATAAAATCCGTAATAATTCGTTTTATTTCAAAACTCAAGCTACAGTTTTACCTCCAAACTACAAACCGACGCATCCATAAGTTTTATAAATAACAAACAAGTCCTTCAATTACACCCACCTAGTGCGGCTCGTTCATCTCTCGATAGCCGCGTCCGCGCCCGCTACCGATCGTAATTATCGATAGTACAGCACTAATTGTGTGCACCGATATCGATGGCGCATCGGCCGACGCGCGGTGACGATCACGAAATGAACTGCCACGATACCATCGGGATAGATTTGACAGCTCCGGGTAAATAGAAAGTGAGGCGAGTTTGTGATGGATTGGTGGATTAAACTTTTTTTGATGATGGCGCGTAGGTCATAACCGAGCGTTGGAAAAATATGATTACCTATTGTAGGAAAATATGTATTTTTTTATTGCATAAAATGCTGGAGTCAGGCGATAATTTGTTGTCTTTAGTTTATTGATAAAATAGAAATAGGCTGTGTCCACCGATAGGTTCTGACATCGATATCTACAAGTACATTACATGTGTGTAAAATTTTAGATTTTTGAATCATGTATTTATCAGAAGCTATACCCATCCTGGGATTTAAAACCTATTGGATATTGTTACAAAACAGTCACAAAATTATCAATCTCAACATTATATCTACCAACAGTATCTTAAATTTAAGAAACATTTACCTATCCAAACCTATCCTTTACACAAACATCTAAAACAAATGCCAGAAGCAAATCCATTTAATGCGCATTTATTGAACCAAAACAAAAGCATATCCGTTACTATTCAGTTTACGCTGCCAAACGGAGTTACACACAGCCACCGTCCCGCTTCATAACAGGCCGCTGACAAGCACCCGTCGCCGGGTTACCTCGCTACCCGTCATTACAACTTACGAGGCGCATGCGCAGGAAATTGCGCTGTCTATCTGCATTGTGCTGCGCGTGATGAAAGTCTCTGATGTATTGTTATAAAAATGTCGTTAGAAATGCCGCTTTTCTATGTGATGAAGTTTTTATGTGCGTTATGGATGTGGAGGAAAGTCATTTTTTAACCAGTTTGGAAAATACTGTGCTTAATGGTAGCTGTTCCGTCCGGATATAATATTGGTGATTAATGACTATGTGAAAATGTTCTGACCCGTCCCGCTGATTCTTCAAGATTCGGTTGAACATTTCATTAGAGGAAGAAATTATAAGGAATAGGGAGGACAGGTGGGCTCGCAAACCGGTCCACACCTTGTTAGATAGATACGAAATTATGACATATTTTCGAGCTGCATCTTCTTAGTTAAGAAGCTTCTGAAAACACGGGGTCGCTGGTTCAATTCGGCACCGAAGTAATTTTGATGTAACTGACGAATATTGGTTCAGGTCTAAATCAAAAAACTCTCCTTCATATCCACTACATCAAACTTAATATGTATTTAACTATGGAATTAGAACTAAAACGGATTACTGTTTATTTAAGTATATTTATTGTTTATCTACCACAGTTATTTCTGGTTTTTGTCTAAAAACAACAGTTGGTAAAACAGCCATTCTTATAACGGTGAAGGAAAACATCTTGAAAAAACCTGCATACCCTAATGATTTGTTAGATTTTTATGGTACATGCAGTCGGCCAACACGCACTAAGCCAGCGGGGTGGACTGTATGGCCTAACCCCTCAATCGCACTCGATTGTAGAGGAGGCCCATGTCCTACAGTGGGTTGTATATGGGATGATACAGTACAGTAAAATAGTAATTACGTAGACGTTAAAAAAATATCAATTGGCGTTTAGAACACAATTGTTGGAATGGTTTAAATACAACGGACACAGATGAAATCGAGCTAAAGTTTTGTATTTATAATTGGCTTTCTTTGTGGCCCGCAGCAAGCTATGCGAGATAAATCTATGTAGAACTATACATTTTGTAACATGCGGCTCCAGAAAATATGTTGCAGCCTTCGAAACTAACAGAAAGATTTTTGTTATTTTTTAATTTGTTCGCCGATGGTGTTACCATTGATTGCATGGTACGTAAAGTCTCTAATTGTTTTCTTTTCTAATTTATTACAAAACTATAAACATATGAGCTACAATTAATTGTCAAAAATTATAAAATTATATTTTATGAGCTACAAACTGCGTTTTCTTTTCTTCAGTTGCAGCTAGCAGAAACCAAAACTTACGAGTAAATTTAATTTTCCCATTAATATTATCGACACAAACAAGTTCAAAACAGGTACACGAGTTTAATTTCATTACACATTTCCTAAACTTATTAATAACCTGAGATATATCTGTTACAACACAAAATTACCGCGGTCGGTTATAACGGTGCATATAGAAAGGGTATTTTAAAGCGATTATTTATTTTGACCGAGGCAACGGGCTGTGTTGTAATCGAAACCTCGATAAATTGCTCAAAAGATTGAAACATCCGCCCGGCAGAGGTCATGCTTCCGACCCCAAACGGTAATGACGTCACATCCTTCAAAAGACTTCAACGAGCTCGACTGTTTTTTCTTAATTGGAGTTATAATGGCGTGCAATTATCGTTTTTGGGATATTAAGTTTAGTTTTGTTACTGACCTTTAGATAATTCCGGTGGTTCAGTACGGATGGTAGGACACTTGTTGTTTTGCGACTATTGATTTGTTTATTTTGTATATATCTATACTCAATTATCTCATTGGGCAATGAGAAATAAGAACGTAATTTAATAATTTTTGTGATATTTTATTGACTCATGGTGGTTGGTTTCTAGTAAGACTCCATACAAAGACGTGTTGTTGTACAAACTACATACAAAAGTTGCTAATTAGAATTTCTAGAAAGAAGAAATATTCATATAAACCTAACTGCTTTCTTACCACACCAAATATAGCTACACCTATATCCCAAAAGCGGTGGCAGAGACTATAGATTTTTTTTATTGCGATAAATGACGAGACGAGCATACCATTCGCCTGATGGTAAAATGAAAATGAAAATGAAAATAATTTATTGAATCCATTAAAATGTTCAACATTAGGTATTTAGATTCAGTCATTTTTTTTTTCTACCACCCGGTTCGGAAAGCGGTTTTCACTAGAGAAGAACAGGCAAGAAAGTGTTCTAGTGTTAGCGGTAAGCGCTAATATCACTCATGGACAGTAGTAAAACCAAACAACACCATGAATGACAAAGCAATGCTCGGCATTCCACTGCGCTCGCCATCCTGAGACATTACATGTTAAGTCTCTTTATGGCCAATATTTACTCGGGCTATAATGGGCATCACACCGGAACACAACAGTGAATTTACACTGTTGTTTGGCGGGAGAAATAGACTTTGCGGTGGTACCTACCCAGGCGGCTTCTCACATATGGGAGACCTACCAGATGTCCACTTTACTAGATCCTGACATATTACTTCGTCCTCTATTAAAAAGCTGTCTCTCTAAAAAGCTATTTATGGTAAATAGAGCTTACTGCACAGATGGATTTGCTAATGGCAAGTGCGTGTGGTGGTAATGTTTGTCCGGAGGGCAGAATGTAGATGGCGTTAGTGTCGCGGCGAGTGCGTACCGACTAGAGCGCTGAACTTGGCTCACCATTAGAAAATCTAATCTAGCGCCGCTTCTGTGTGAGTTGGGTACGGCGAGGGTGTAGTACGTGGAAAATACAAACAGAATGAGGACATGGACTTACGTGAAGCTTGTAAGGAATAGGCTTATGTCCTCAATTTTATTATTGTTTATATCGAAAGGTTACGTTATGCATAATCATAATCAGGAAGAAACTTTAAAATCCGTTCAGTAATAAGCAAGTTACAAATATGTAATTGCTGGTGGTAGGAGTAAGGGAAAAGGATGCAAAATACACGACGTGACGTCATCCTCCATAAGGTGCATGAGTGCGAAAGAGAAATCGAATGTCTCCCCCGCACTATTAAAATAAAAATAGTAATATCTCGGTTATTTTAAAACCAATTTTGACTCTGTTTTCAAATACATGTTTTATAAGCGATATTATTTAGGAACTATCAAACACCGCTCAAAATCAAACCTTGTACACATCCCTATTGTAGTGGTTAGGCATCTTCTCTTTGCTTGGCTTTTTTATACTCAAATCACTTTAGCTTCATCCAATTTTATTAATCTCTCTACAGTCATATAAGTCAAGGTGCTTCCTGTTCCAATAGTTCAAAATGAAACTAAAATGTATCTTGTTCAAATAGTCTATTCTCTTTCACACTATCTTTTAGAGTGGGGATGTAATAACCCTTTCGCTTTATTACATATTTAGGAAACGGTAAATTTCTTAATAGTATGCGCAATCCAGATAGATAAATCATCTCATTAAAATACGAGACGTACGAACTTATGTTAATTGCCGACATTATTCGAGGCGAAATTCAGACCTTGTAACCCGTTTAATCCCAGAAAGCTTGAATCTGACGCTTAGGCTAAATTATAGACGACTTTTTACCTAAAACATAATTCACCCCTGATTTCCTTAAATCATGAGGCCAATCAAAAATAGGCTCATTTTTGAAAATTAAAACTCGACTTCACATATTGGAAAACAGATTTTCTCAATATTCAATACTTACTTCCCGCCATACCGGGCACATTGGCACCTGTGCCCCGCCCCAAAGCCACTACGGCGTACATTGGGCAGTTGGCTTGATTGAACCCATTAAAATAAGCAAGGTGGAAAGCAAATAGTGGCCGCCGTTATAGCCGCTTTCATTTTCATTATATATAGCGTAATGGCCTGGTAACTGCCTTGATCTGTTCGCTTTTACACATTGTTACTAATGTTTTTTTCTTCATTTTACTATTATTTTTTTTATTGGAGAGTATTCGACATGGGTTTGTTACGATACTCAACAATCAAAGTAATATTTTAAGAAGTCATATCATATCGGCCCAAATATATTCCGCTGGCTGGGGTAACTTCTACGATTGAAAGGGCTGTAGTCCACCAAGCTAGCCTAGGGTGAACTTCATAATCACCATCATCAGCCCGTTACAGTCCACTGCTGGACATAGGTCTCCTACGGTACGCCACAGAACCTGGTCTGCTGCTTTATGCATACAGTCGCTGCTGGCTCTCTGGAGCGAACCTGGTGAACTCCAACTACCTTGGACATTCTTACAGGAAACTTATTTGCAAATCTCACGTTTTCCTTCGTCATTAAAGCAATAATTAACTGTGAATACCCACATAATTTTAAAAGACAGAGAGGTCCTTTAGGCCCGAATTTTCACAAATCGTCTTCGTATTAAATCAGTGAAAAAACCTTTTAAAACTGCATTACCGTAAAGAAGTCGTAAGTAATGAGGGGCATTTATACAGCACTATCAAGTCGCGCGGTTGCTTGCTCGTGCGTGGGCGCGATGCCGACAAAACGACGCTTTGTCAAAATTATTGCCGCGGCACCGTCGCACCCGCGGAATGCATTGTAGCCGCGCGCTTTATTGTGCAGTGTGTAATCGCCTTTATAATCGATCCTTTAATGAACTGGTAATGTGGAGTCTTTAAGGATGGATGTTGTGATTTTGTTGACAGATTTTCGACATTCATTTGTTTTGGACACGTAAAAGGTTTTTGTTGAAATAAATTACCAGTTTATTCTGTTATTCTATCAGGTCTTATTTTCACCGGGGATACTTGCTTTCCTTGTCATTTTGTTTCATCTCAGCATCCTTAATTTTCCCCCAATTAGGTCTTATATTAATGGAATCTACAACTGCGCAAAAAATTTAACCATAATAAATGCTTCACGCATGATACATTAAGCTCGTCTACGATGTGATGGGGTTCCTTACCTGCTTGGTTACTTACATACGTTCACGTTACAGTTCAAAATTGCCTACTAAGGCTTTTCTTCTAATGTATCTTATGTCTCAGGATGTAGAGCGCAGTGGAATGCCAAGCATTGCTTTGTAAGTCACGGTGTTGTTTGCTTCTGTCCATGAACTGTCGTATCACTTATCATCAGGCGAATGGCATGCTCGTCTCGCCATTCATTATCTGTTATATATTTTACACTGCCTAGCACGGGCCTTCTCTACAATAAAATTGACTTAAAAATCATTCATAAAATATTACATTCTACTTAAACATACCTGTAAACAACATTAACCCCAAAAAATCGTTCACAAGTCGACACAGCCCGATATAAACCGTGAAATCAAACAGCATTTCTCCGATTCGCAAAAACAAACTCAAAAATCGCACGTCACTCAACGATACCTGTTTTAAAAGAAAAAATATCTCCCGTATATTTTGAATATAGTGGTGTGTCCGACGCGACAGTCGCCTGACCCCTGCACACAGGTATACGTCCCATTGTTTCAGATATACAGGATGGTACTGACATGTGGTATTGAATTCAACCCACATGTTTTTCATAATTCCAGGGGACATTGCAAAAAAATTAAAAAAAATTGAATCCGAGATGTTTTTTGTCAAAAATCATGATTTCATTTTTCAAGATATTAAACCACCCCTTATAGACACGAGTATTTTCACCGCTTAGCTGAACTTCAGTTCTGTTCGTGAATTTATCTGAGCCTTAAAAAGACTCGTACCTGTACGGGTGATCAAAAGCCTTGAAAACTAAAATCGTAATTTTTGACAAATCTACCAGACAGTATTTTTTTCAAACTCGGTGCAATGTTACCTGGGGTGGTTAGGAACACGTGTTTTAAAATTAAATACCATACATCGATATCACTCTGTATGTTGTATTGAAGTGAAAATAAATGTGAACAGTGTAAAGAATTATTTTAGGATTCGGTAGGTACTTAAGTTTTGTAAATAAAGGACTTTTATGTCTACTTTTCGGTATATAAAAAATTACGACCAATGTATGAATTTTAACCATGTTATAGACTGATTTGGCAGTTTTTAAAATATCTTCCATATTTTGAATACATTGGTGTTGCCGGAGCGGCAGTCACCTGGGCCCTGCACACAGGTATAAGTCCCATTGTTTCAGATATGTTGTATTGACGTAAAAATTAATGTATACGGTGTAAGAATTATTTGTGGGTGAGATAAATGATTTATATACTGTAAATGAAGAAATTAAGGTATTTTCATTTTATAGATCGATTTGCGTTGTACCAAAAATATGCAATTCTAAGAAAGCCTTTGCTAATATATACGGACAAGTATAACGACCAGACAGACTAGCATGATTACCTCAGCGCGAAATAACAAACTCTCGCCTTTGTGATAATCTATTTGGATTTAACTGCCCTTATCATCACTCTATTATGCTAGTTAAACTCTACATATTAAGGGCCATTTTCACGAAATAATTTTGCCCGAAACTTTAACTTTGAAAATCTCAATCCAATATATTAGCAATGTCAAATACGTCACAAATGTATGGCGATGAGTGAAGAAATCAAAATTAAAGTTATCGTCAAAGTTAGTTCATGCAACTGTTCCTAACATTATATAATGCTCGTTATGTAATCAAAAAATGAAAACGCAAAGTGCGTGGTGGCCTGTTGGTAACGGACCAGACGCGGCTGCCTATATGTTCACGGTGGTCGCGGGTTCAAATCCCAGGGCACACCTCTGACTTTTCGGAGTCATGTGTGTATTGATAGTCAATCACCACGCACTATAACGGTGAAGGAAAACATCGTGAGGAAACCTGCATACCATAGCGATTTGTATAAATTTCTATGGTATGTAAAAGTCCGCCAACCCGCACTAGGCCAGCGTGGTGGACTATATGGCCTAACCACTCTCAATCGTACTCTCGATTGTAGAGGAGGCCCGTGCCCTGCAGTGGGTCGTATATGGGCTGATACAATACAAGATATGCAATAAAAAAATGTAAACGCAAAATAAAAATTAAATCAAAACACTTCCTTTTCAAATCCAGAGCATCGCGCATAAATAAACTACAACATAAAACTTCAAAAAGCACATAAAAGGACAGAACGTAAACCCGATTTCACCATCCTTAATTAACCAGAGGTAATTGATAAGTTCAAAAACCGAATTCAGACTAATTAAGATAGGCGAGAGCTGAGTAAATTCGACGTCCAGAAAGGCCGTAATCAAAATGTTTAACTGTAAACGCGTAATTATTATTATTGTGCAAAATGTAATTACCACAACAGATATTTATTGATAAAAACATATAAAATATGACACTGCACTCTGTGTATCGGTCGGCGAGCGATAAAAGGGGACCTGCACTTACGCGCCGGGTTTTATTCATAGTCTTGTACATTTGAACAAGCAGAGAAAGAAGCAGGTAAAGGAAATTATGTCAGACTGTCGACCATATTTAGGCAAATCATTGGGTAACATGCTTGAAGTTTCCGCTTTCGTGCTTGTATGAGACAGCAGAAAAAGTAATGATTTTCAATAGATCAAAATTATTTTTTCATTGTATAAGCCAATTTAAGTCGATAATCACCTATATGGCCTAAACCCTCTCAATCGTACTCCCGATAGTAGAGGAAGCCCGTGCCCTGAAGTTATTACCCATTAATAACTATATTTGCCCCAACGTCTACAAAACCAAAACTGCACAGTATTTACGTACTACTAGTAAGGTAGCAGAAATAGCCAAAAAGTTGGTGCTTACCCAAACTGCCTCTCGCTGCAAGGGAAATACCAACAATAAAATAAGAAAATAATTTTCGCGATATTAAATCTGTTTCCAAGACTATGCATACGCGGTCGGTGACTGGAATGTGCTACAGTTTAAATGAGGCTGCGCGGGAGTTGAACCGGTCGGGGGCGCTCGGCCGCCTCCGCGCCACTTCGGGGAAAGGCCGCCAATGATTTATAGCTAAAATTAAACCGCGCTCTGTACCGGCCTTCGATTCTCGACCTGCTGACATCGGTGTACGACATCGATTTACATACTCACATTCGACAAGCAGTGATTTAAATTGTGACGATAAGACTTGTAGCGCATTCATCGACATTACAATATATTCAAGCTAAATTTCATGAGAAAACAATAAATAATATGACTTTATAAATAGACATTATCGGCTAACATTTATAACGAAAAAATACAAACGAATGAACGCCTGTTCTTTATTTGAAGTTGCCTGAATAAGCGACGATGTTTGGAGTAAAAGTGATTGTACTAATAATGACAAATTGTGTAGCCTTTATTGCTTGACAGTACAATATATGTATCTATGCAGGGTAATACCTCAGTGCTATTTTGATATTAGTATTTTTTCTAGTTCGCTATTAAGAACTTTTTGTGAAATCTAGAAATAGTGTGTAAATATGATTAAAATTTATTGATAGTTTATTTTTATAAAGCCTGCGGTAAAATTATACGTGGAGAAAATATTCTTATACTTAACAGTTGAATATGCAGTTATTATAAAATGTTTAATACTTCTAGTAAAGCATATTTAATATCCAATCCAATCCAATCCCTCAGCCAAAGGAAGTCCATTGCTGAACATAGGCCTCTCCCAATGATTTCCACAGTGACCTGTTGGAGGCAGCCTGCATCCAGCTGGACGTCGCTGGATTTTTAATATGCCAAAAAAATATTAGTATAGATACCAAAATAACAATTTCCACCACGATATTTGAAAGAATAACAAGAACCTTTTTTGTCTAAAAGTATTCCTAAATTACCCAGACATAAAATAATGGATAACTATTTTAATAGATCAGTAAATACAGAAAGGAAACTATACAATGCCGATATAACTAAAAAACCCAGGTGCGGAGCTTAGTCACATCTGTCGAGAGGCAATTACTATGGTTAACGAGATCTATAACTCGCAAGTAGTGTTTTTAAAAGGCGTAAAACTGAAAATTGGCCTGAGTATGGCCTGGGGCTTGCTGGAGATGGTAATTAGGGTTGTGATTAGCTCACAGCCATTCAGAGTGTTGTTTCTGTTGTATATTTTCTCTAGTAAGTGGATGACACTTGAGCGTAAAAGAGGTGGAATATACCGTGAATAATTGTTTTTATTTCTTTTCTCTCTTCTTGTTTTATAAATTTTTGAAGACTCTAAACTCATTTAGATCCTTAAATTTGTACTTATCTAAAAACGTTTAGGTACCACTTACAACCAGTTGAACTTGCTTACTGTTGACTTTAAAATAATCTACAATTTATAATGTAAAATAATTTATTGTATTGTATCAGCCCATATACGCCCCACTGTAGGGCACGGGCCTCGACAATCGAGAGTACGATTTAGAGTGGAATAATGGAGGCCATTAAATTACATTTCGATCAGAAATATCGACCGACCAAGAATAAGAGCCCAGGTCACGCGGAAGACCGGTCATACGGCGACGAAATCAGATCACGAATTGCCAACTTAAACAGCTATATCGATTTTTGTATAATTTGACGTTTTTGCAGTATGATTGACAAGTTAACAGTCACCGTAGCGGGAAGTCGACTCGGTTCACGAAACTGATATGCATAATTATGAACTTTTTAATGCATAGTTATCGAAAATTTCACTCGAGATAAAATGTCTTTTGGTTACGCTAATTGACCCCCTACGGTACAGTAGACTATCGACTAAGTAGATAATTATTTACTACGTTTGACCTATTGATCAATTTCGTGCGTGGTTTTTCATAAGGATACAATGCGGCTGGTTGTTGTAACAAATCCTTTACGAGCGTATTGCATATTATTTAATTAATTGATGTGAAATAATCTAGTTGGTCGAAAAGGAATGTGTATGAACTCCGAACTTTGCGCTCTGGAATGTGTTTCCTAGTAACAAGTATTTTATGTTTAGGTTTTGCATTCAAACACGATTATTTATTGTTACATTATTAACAGGCTGTTGATTAATTATTACTCAAATTGAGATGGGTTTGGAGAGTTTTGAAATTCTTATCGAAAGTAACACAACCTTTTAACCTACTATCACACATATAATTCATAATAGACAATAGATGGTTAAGTCTTTAGTGGCGTAGGTATCAGAATCTACAAATTTCCTTTTATTACCTCAGGATCTAGCCTGAAATTGTACCCAGTGGTCACTGGGTATTAAGAAATATAACACTTATTGACTGGGGCGAGGGCAGTGCAGCGCCACGTAGTGATCAGAAATTAAAAGTTCGGAGTGACGCTACATCTATTTTAGTCATACGAGACGATTATAAACTGAACTTATAAAATGTTAACTACATGAACTTAGCATCAACTTCGATACTTCACGTACACGGAGACTATCAAACATATTTTAATTATGTCGTTTTAAAAATCCTTTAAAATATTTCCTAACTTCATTATACAAAATCAAAAGCATGACTCATCGCAAAGCATCGATTCCGCATTGTTCCTATTGGTCAATCAATCGGGCTAGAGGGCCAGCCAGGTATATATTCCCGATAGTATCGCCAGTGTTACCGCCGCTGCAGTGGCGTTATCTCGATCTGCGAGCTCGTAACCACGGCCACCGGGTCGGTCCATACAAATTGTATGGCGTATCTACTACTACTTTTGGGCATAGTTAACCTTATAGTTTGTTGTACGATGTTACCGGTCGCTAATGGGTGCGATTCATCGTGCGACGGTGTGAGAAGCGTACGCTCTGATTTGCTGATAGTAGATGCTTTTTGGATTACATTTGCTATTGTTTTCGGTCTGGATTTGTTAGTGTCTTAGGGTTTATTTTTAGAGTAATATATGTAGGAACTAGACAGCTATGGCACAGTTGTTTATGAAGATAAAACAATCAGACGCGTTTTGATCACCACACGAAGAAGACAAACATTTATAGGACTCGGAAATATCGGGTTCGGGGTTTCGGTGTTTTGTGACCAATATAGTCTTTCGTCGGTTTTAATACCCACGACACAAAATTTGTGTCGTAATGTGTGTCTTTATTTATTATTTATTACAGCAGAGTTGTTACCTAATATTCGTGATATTTTTATTAATGCAATCTTGCCTGTACATTGAGATGTCAAACATAATACTCGTAGTATCAATAGTAGTTAAATACAAAGATAAAGTTAGATTCTATTACCATGTGACACAAACACAAATTGAAGAAAGTTATGACTCGAAACTATAAATTGAAATTCGTAGTCAAAACGTCACGAAAAGATCACCTAAACAATTGATAGTTTAACAAAAACTACATTCGTACCTAATGCATAACATTACATCATTCGCAAATGTCACCTCTTAAAAATTTAAAATATCCCCACAAGAATCCACACAAAACATATCTAAATCTACATTCCCCAGCAACAACGAAACGCTCGACTCATAACCTCACCCCGAAGTTCTCACAAAATCTCGCTCTCAAAAATAGCACCAACATTCAGCAATAAAGACGAACGGCCTTGATCCATAGAATTACATTTTATATAACATTCCTCGAAAATGGCACACATAAACTACGCTTTCCTCTTAAATGTACGGTAATTTTAACTCTCTCATAAAGATCACCAATGAAGATAGCACATGGAAATTAATTCGCAACGTCTGGACTGCCATCACGCGAAATGTCAACTGACAGACGACCTCGCTGCTCGTAAAAAACTCGAGAAGCTCCCGGGTTCAACGTATGCTCTTGTACATGGAGTTCTACGAAACTGTTGATGTGGGATCGTGTCAGTTGCTGGTATAGTGTAATTGGCGATATCAGATTGATTTTATTCAAACTTAAATTGCGCAAAGCCTTTATCTTCGGATAAAATATTATAGGTAATATTTTATCCGGTTATATCCGAAGGTAGGTTTTAGGTAGGCCTAATTTGCCTGATACCAAAATTTGACTCTGTACCTAAAACATAAGTACAATACGCATATTTTAAGGTTCAATTTCCAGCGCAAAAATCACGGAAGCATACAGCCAAAAACAGAAAACATTTTTATTACGTTTATACTGATAAATTAACCTAAACAAAAACGTTTTTGTTTAAATTTTTTCTCACTTCACCCATTTATGAAAGACATCCATCACTCCGCACATATTATAAAATATAATTTGAGCCAATAAAACGTCACAGCGATACATTTCCATGCCTGATTAGCAAATAAATATGTATTATGTGTGAAACCAGTTTAATAATGAGAAAAATAATACATCCATCCATCAAATAAATCAATTGTGGCGTCGTCAATCATTATTTTATTGTCATTGCTTGTAATAAACTTTTTTAAAGTGGCAATAAGTTTAACAGATGACAAAACAGAGCAGTGACGCCCGAGCTCTGGACAATACCGGTTCAAACATTACCGGGCAAAAGTACATCTGCGAGGGTTAACTGTATAAGTAAAAATTTTATTTTTTTGGGTTTTATTTCCGGACTTTTCTTCGTATCTTGGATGACATTTTAAATCATATAGGTGTCTTTCCCATATTAAACTGTAAACCAATGCGTCAGAGGATTTCGTTTCTACACAGTATTTACTAGTCTGTTCTTAAGGCACCTATTGTTCATCAGTTTCATAGAATTATGTTTGAAACCTTCCTAAATTTACGTGCAACAATTTGTCAACTTGCGTAGTCGGTTGAATAGTATAAGAATATATAAAGGACCAACATTATTTAAGCATGTAGTAAATAATTCTAGTGATTCTAGTGTTCTGTGTTACTGTTTGAATACCTATGCAAAATTTCTAATGTGTTTATTTTAGTTTTTATAGGACTTATCTTTCAAAAGAATTGATATTTACATTGAAACCTAAAGTTATGTGCGGAGCAATAATCCAAATGGAGTATTCAACGATAAGGGATATTTTTTTATCGCCAGTCGATATAATTGTGCCGACCTGCTCGATACGGGACACACAGTTTGAACTCTAAACGCGATATATTAGTATAGGTCACTATGGCGATGTTTTACACTTAGTACAAAGTAGTTCCTAACTAGGCCTAGAATATACCCACATCCGACCAAAGAATATAAAGAGTTAAAACAAATCAGTGAAAAATGCAGGAAATTTTCAAAAACAGTCTTACTACACTCGTCGCCTAGGCCGACAAAATCAACAGTAACTGTCGAGAAAACGAGTTGTAAGATACAAACCGAGATTAAAGTAATTACGAAGGACACCGCTACTTGTTATCCTGAGACTACGCGACAACAACAAAATTATGCATTTAAACTGAAATTATTCATAATAACGTTCTTGAGTATCACTTGATTAGTTCATATTTACGACCAATCAAATTATAATTCCACATTTTGTATATTATAGGGAGCGACTTGATTTTCTGGACCCCTAGTACTGCGAAGGTCCATGAGTAGCGGTAGCCGCTTACCATCGGGCGGGCCGCTAGCTCATCTGCCTATAACAGCAATAAAAATAAAAATAAATATATTGGTTCGACAAAATTACTACAGTGCCACCGGCAGTAAGTGCAGTACTGTAACAATACCCAGCGGAAGGAACTGGTAATCTTTCGTTGGTTAACATAATTTTCATAGCATTTCAAGTTTTTTATGGCATAAGTATCGGTAAACGAGTAAACAGGTCATCTGATAGTAAGTGATCACTGCCGCCCATGAATATCCACAACGCCAATAATATGTTGCCGGCCTATTAAATTAAGCGGGAAGAAAAAGGACGGGAGGAGGGGTATTGGGCATCCGGCAATCTCACTCACAGAACGAAACGCCGCAGCAGTGCTGTCGCTTCACGTCTTCTATGAGACAGTGGTACCATCCCGGATGAGCCGACGCGTTCATGCTGATTCATGACTGGCAAAAGCATGGCTCGACTGCAATACATGTGTTTTTTATTCTTTTTCAAATTACATTTTAACACATATTTTGAGTCGTCAAATTGTATACGACTGCTTCGGAATATGTAGCTGTAAAGAAACGGCGCAAGATATTCAGCAACTTCTCAATTATCTTTTAATAATTATTTTATTCCATTTGTAAACAAATATTTCATTTATTATTATATTTACGACCGTATCATTGTTTTACGAGTGTTGTAGTGTCTTAATTAAACCGTGGGTTTAATGGCAATCTGTGATTAAATTCAAATATAACCGTTCTATCGGATCGAAACTGCGATTTGATAATGTCGTAAAATGTTATTAATATAACGCACATTTGCTATTGTATATACCCGGCACAAACTCGGCTTTGATTATTATTTATTAAGTATTTGATTTTATTCAAATACGTATCTGTCATGGTTGGCCTAACCACTCTCAATCGTACTCTCGATTGTAGAGGGGGCCCGTGCCCTGCAGTGGGACGTATATGGGCTGATACAGTACAGTATAGGTGCATTTGTTGGGTGGCATTTTAAAGAATTGTACGCGATTAAGACCTTGTTTACAAGTTAGAATCATAAGAAGAATTTTAAATAATTTCTGCTATGTTTTGCTAAATCCAACTCGTTATAGGAAAAATACAAATAATAATTCAAGAAACAGCAGTACAAAGTAAAATATTTTGTATATAACATCACTATTATGTTCAAACACGTAAAGTTAAGGACTTCATATGGTCTCTCGTTTATACCTACGACACAAGTCTTATATATTAATGTAGGGCTACTTAAGTATTGCACTGTATCAGCCCATATACGTCCCACCGTAGGGCAGAAGCCTCGTCCACAATCGAGAGTATGATTGAGGGGGGTAGGCCATATAGTCTACCCCGCTGGCCTAGTACGAGTTGGCGGACTTTACATACCATAGAAATTATTACAAATGGCTATGGTATGCAGGTTTCCTCACGATGTTTTCGTTCATCGTTATAGTGCGTGGTGATTGACTAACAAAAAACAATACACACATGACTCCGCAAAGTTATAGGTGTGCCCTGGGATTTGAACCTGCGACCACCGTGAACATGTTGGTAGTCATGTCTGCTCCGTTTACCAACAGGCCACCACGCACTTTTAATACAATATTAATTATCATAACCCAATCCAAATTTCAAAAACCATAACATCAAAATTGAAAAAACAAAAGCGCTCGCAATTCACTTTATCTCGCGTGCGTATCGGGGCCGCGCGGGCCGCATGCGCATGACACCACAATGAAACCTTTCACCCATTACTACCTGCTACCTGCAAGTCGCTACCTGCTACCTGCTACCCGGCACTGTTAATAATCTACATCTTTGATACCCGCACTACATTTCCGGATTGTAGAGGCATTGCATAAAACAATATCGTGGCCGATATTTTATGTTAAACGTTGGTTTCAAATGGAAATATGATATCGTGGAGTGTTTAAAGATATCTGGAGCTCAGAGCACAAAATCTTTCGTGTTTTTATTAATAATTTTGCAACACTATTTGATAATATTTTAGCTTTCGTTTGTTTTTTGTTTTCTGTTGGAATTTATTTTAATATTGTTTAATTGTTTTTTTATGCTTTGCTACTCCTCTATAGTACTCATGTTGTGACTGTCTATTATAGAGATACAATGAAAATGTACCTATATTCATGTATATTCATAGCAATTGTTATTGTATTCTCCGTTTGATGGTCCTTAATAAATAAAATAAAATAAAAAAAAAACATAAGAAAATATCTTAAAGGACAACAAACCTAAGTGTTATTTCAATGCACTTTAAATCTACAAACCCGCGCCATAAATCGTTCATTTCTCACTTAATAGAATCCTTGTCCAGCATTGGGATAAGGTCCCATAACTCCTGACTTAGTAGAAAAAATTTCCCAGACGTGGGATGTGTTGCTCATAGCACTATTACTATTGATAGTCAGAAGAAGCTTTAATTACAATATCAAATATTTTTTACACTACACTAAAACCTCTTTGGTAAACCATTTAATTTAAACATTACAAACACGCGATAATGCGTCGTTTTTGACGCACACAGTTATCAGTATTAATTAAAAACCACTTATACGTACATATAAAAACAATTTATTTATGCGTGTGATGTAGGAGCTAGTCACGATTGTATTTACGAAAATAATTTTAATTCCATAGCTATAAATAAAAATTAAATTCGCATTGCCAATAATTGTGTAATAGAATGCCTCTGGCATGAAGTCCGCCTATATACATTTTAGTAAATAAAGTGAATAAAAAAAAATAAGTCTCTATGTCACTCTACGACTTTCTCTTTTTCTTCATCCACTGGAAGTCCAATGCTAAAAATAGTCTCCTGCCGAAATTCCCTTAGCGATCTGTTATATCAATATCCAATCTATTTGCATTCAGTTATTGTTGTCATTATGTATGTATGTAGGTACAAGGTATTGCATACGTGTGGTTAGGTAAACGCTGTTTCGTATGTTCTGCACCTAGATATTTTTGTCCACTTACCATTACTGGGTGCAAAGGTAAAATCCCGCTGATTATGTCCTGAAACAAAAAAATAATTATTATCTACAATTATTTTTGTTTACTTTTTAATACTCAGTTTCAGTATTGACATAACAATAATTATGTATATGTTAATCAACAAGAAGTAAAATGATGCCAAAAATACATAAGTTACTTAACTTTTAAATTCTAAAATATCTCGCTCTCTCTCTCTCTCTCTTCAGCCACAGGAAGTCCACTACTGAACATAGGCCTTCCTCATAAATCGCCACATAGACCTGAATCACTAGCATGTTACTAATTATTCGAAACACACTTCGAAATCAATGTGCATTTTTAACATCCTTTCCTCAATTAATTAGCTTCCCTAAGGCAAAAACCATTAACTTAACTACGCTTCAAAGACCGGATATAACGTATAAAATCAAGCTAACTAGTTACCATAAAGCATAACAAAAACATAAACACATGCCCGTATCTAGCGAACGGAATAGAATCTGTGACCCTTGACAGAAGTGCGCACATAAACCACGGCGCCACACGGATCGCCGGACCAGTAATCACCACTAATTATTACGAGTTACTTTACGACTTGAAACTTTACCTCTAGTTAACAGTTCCATTAGTTTGCTTGAGAAATGAAACTCTGGTCGGAACATTGCTTGGCACATAAAAAATGTAAACACAACACTTTGGCGCCAAAAGGACCGATAGCCTGAGGCTAAAAAAACAAAAACACTGTTCGCAAACAAAACTTTTTTGTAAATAGAACACTTTGAGTTTTGAAATTGGAACACTTGTGAACGCTTATTGTCTATGGGCAATTGTTTTTTTAACGCGCAATATTTACAACACGTGTCGAGTATTATATTATTTGTGGCACAAATATTTGAGTTACATCGAGTGAGGTCGATTGTCGCCAACTGTTTAATTATGCCGCCTGTCCCGATTCATTACTGCACTCTGGGTTCAGGGACGGAACCGCTGTGCTCTGTACTTACATAAATAAAGATTTGTGTATTTTTAATTATAGATTACGAGTACACGGACAGTATTCGTAGTACTTATGCATTTAATTAAGTTAATAAAATCGAAATATTAAAGTACGCATCGCACAAGATAAATATAAAATAAAAATCATATTTAATACGAGTATATTATAATCTGTTTTATTGTATTTCAACAAGGAGAAGTGCTCTACTTTTAACTAATAGATATAATGAATGAAGGTAAACAATGTAATAACAAGAAGAAAAAAAAATGTAGTAAAAGTCGGAAATATAAAAAAATATTTAAACATCTATTTACCAAAAAAAGTGTGAACATGGAATATTATTTAAAATAATTAGGTAAATAAAAATAAATAGCTTATTAAAATCTTTTTATATTTAACATAAAAAAAATAGGCACTGAAACCATTATTGGAAATGGTTTCATAACATTATTGATCACGTGGTCAACGGCGCCTGATCAATCTTATCGTGCAATATAATGTATTGGGCATGACCATATACGCAATGTTCCAGACAAATTCTGTACATAAACAATTCCTTTAATCATGTACACAATACGTTATCTTGACTTACTGTAATTGTTCACGAAAGATATTTAAAAAAGTCTTAAATCGTCATTAAAACGAACATAAACATGTCACACTACGCAGTTAATTTTTATATTAACAAAATCACATATTTCTCGCTCCCGAGTGCGGCCCACAGCTCGTCTGGAGAGGTCAGGGTTGCCGACGCTCGTCTTTTGACCCCCATGCTTCCATCCTTCACTAACCTGTTATAAAAATATATACGCATCCCTTTCGTACAGGCCGCGACACTTTGCTTGACTTTTAACCCTTCACGTCATTGTCATCGTGTTCCTTTTCTGGCGCGCAACATTCTTCGTACTGCCGTTTCACTCGAACAGGTTATGACATATCGGTCGACATATGACCCCCGCATCGGCGGTGTTCCGTCCTTTTTTATCTTGAGTTTTTAACGATTGGCCGTCCTTGTCGCTCGTGTCGCGACCCCTACACTAGCCACTTGAATAGATTAAGTGTTTTCGTACGAACGCGGTGCGGGTTCAATATTCATTGATAGCTGGTTCGTTGGCATTTTAAATGCAAGAATGTATGTGATTGTTTCCTTTGGCTCGCCTTGTATGTTGCTAAAGTAGGAACTAAACGCAAATGTACGCGTACACGTTTGTTATGACTTGCTTAGAGTAAAGACGATTGGGGATAGAGGTCTTAAGTTCTAGTATCAAGATTAAGCTTAAATCAATTCCGTTTTAGCACAAACTACAAGACTTCTGAACTTTTTAATATTACTTAATATTTTTATATCATTATCGTCCTCAGCCCATAGCAATGCACTACTGGACATATGTCTCTCAAATTGCACGACATTGACCTCACTAACTCATACAACGTTCTAAGCAACTCCATCTAGCCATTTTGATCTTTAATTTTTTACTTTGTCCTAAATCCTTCTGTACTTTTGCAATAAAATCTTTCTCTAATTCTACAAGTATTCCACAGCCAATACGCACTTTCCGTATATTATGACGTTTATGATTTTTATCGTCGCGACCCAACATTTCTATTTATCGCGCTTCGAGCCCTGTATTACAACCCACGCGGCACACAAATATCTGTAAATGCCCTGTGTCTGACTTAATCCTGACATCTGTAAAGACAGTTAGTGCTTCTAAACCCGTACGTTAAAATAGCACTAGCATATTCTGAACGGAACTTTATTGAGACTAGGCGTAACCCGCTGCTTTACGCGTGTTTTGTGTGGATTTATTTTGTTTGGAAATAAATAAATACTTGCAATATTCACACAGTCTGAACCGTCTCAACTTCGTAGGTATGCTATAAAGTATATAACGCTCCATAAGACACAGATCAACAAGGTCTTACTATTGTTAACTTAGACTGCGTTAAAATAGGTCGGCCCGACCAGAACATTGTCACGTTTTCCACAGAAAATCATGAAGAAGCTGAAAATGTTCTACATAATCTCATACATATCCCAAATACAGACTTTAAACACTATATTTAGTCACAAAAAGCACTAATAAACATAAGTCTCCTTCGTTGATGATTTTTTTATACTTGGCCGACAAAGTGAGTTCGATGCACAGTTTATGTGTAAAGCCTGACCTGGGGGGTTACTCTATGATCCGAAAAGAAATTCGAATGTTCGGGCGTTCGACGTCCGTAGTAAGTTATAAGTTTTCCACTTCTAAAAATTAACACTATTCTTTATAACACTCATCAATCACTCCGAACTAAGTCTATGGTTACGACTTACGATAGAGGATTTGAACTAGAGTACCTAGACACATTCGAACAGTTTTACGTGCGACGTCCGAACATTTGAATTTCGTTTCGGATCATAGAGTAATCCCTCCGATTATATCCGGATCAAACCGATCGCAACACTTACGCAGCTCTCTTCACCGTGACGAATCCTTCTTTGCTTTACCTATATATGAAAGCCATTATTCGAACTAATATGAATATGCTACCAGCAATATAACTAGGGGAAGGAACAAGTATATCAATTATCTTAAATAAATTATAAGTAATTAGTCTTCGTAATGAGTAACCTTAAAAATAAACGAAGCGCAACGTAACATTGAATCTAATCGACCGATAATGAAAATGTTTATTTCATTAAAACAACTGATACAAGAACAATATATATTAATAATGAATATATGTAGTGTTTTACTTGAATCATAAAATTGAAATAAAACGAATTCTTACGGATAAGATCGCGAATTTCATTCGCGTAAATAAAAAAAAACCATTATGAATCATAAAAGTTTTGTTTTATATCATTTTTTTGTATCAGCTTGAATTTAATCACCAGTCTAATTGTTATATTCCTACCCGGACCCACAAAAATGGTCAAACTTGAAAATCGGTCAAAAATATTCTATGTAGATTACTACATATGTAGTAACGTTTGCCACAATAAATTTTGCGTACAGCAATACATTATAATGTTAGCCACTTGCTATCAAGCACGTAAAAGAACATGTTATACCTATACAATGTGAAATCACTACATAGTATAAAACTAAGTCGCTTCCCGCAGTCTGTCTGTCCCTATGTATGCTTAGATCTTTAAAACTACGCAACAGATTTAATGCGGTTTTCAATAGAGTGATTCAAGGGAAAGGTATATACAGGGTATATCAAGACTGCTACCGAAAACGTAGCCAGGTGGTAGTTTTAGTGACTACAGACACGATGCAACAATTTGGAAAAAGTGCGACGATATTTTTTTTAATTTTTTCCTACCATCGTATTTGGGTGGTAAATACATACATTTTCCTAAAAAAATATGTACACCCTTTTATTTTCGTTCACCCTGACTTCGTTATCGAAAGCACTCTTGATATACCCTGTATGTATAATACTGTATATGTATCCCAGATTAACGGTAACTTTAACGGTGAAGGAAAACATCGTGAGGAAACCTGCATACCGTAGCGATTATAAAGAATTTCTGCGGTATGTAAGTCCGCCAACCCGCATTAGGCCAGCGTGGTGGACTATATGGCCTAACCACTCTCAGTCGATTCTCTCGATTGTAGAGTAGGCCCGTGCCCAGCAGTGGGACGTATATGGGCTGATAAAAAAAAATCCCAGATTCCCAGTTCAATAGGTGTCCCAGTTACGAAAACTGACATGCATCTGGCGTGGAGCGGAATTAAAAAAACATCTGCACCCAGGCGAAGCTGGGACGGACCGCTAGTAATTAACAAAATAATCCTTCATATTTGTTAAAAATTGACCTGGATTCAATAAAATTCAATCTCCCAACATCCTACATCATTAACTCATCACACAAAACCCCAGTAGTAGTGAGCAAATTGCCGGTAATACTGAGCTAAAGCAAAGTGCTCATTGCGAGCAGTTTAGCGGCGCGGGCGGCGGGCGTATCGGCATCGTAAGTTTTTCCGCTTCTGACCCGCGGCGATCCAGAGCATTCCGAGAGCCGGCTGTGAGACGTGCGAAACACGTGGATATGGCTTTTTTTTATAATTATTATTAAGGCCAACCAGTTTTACGCTGCCACAGTGGTGTTTGAAATAAATAATATGATGTATAGATCATCGAAAATCTATTGACGTGTGGCGAAATTTGGAACTATAAATAAAATTAAAAAAATAAAATTAACGCATTGTTTAAGATATGTTTTATACTATAAACAACAAGCATTTAATACTTGTAATCTAATATTATTAACATGTCCAATGTAATAAAATGTGACTACATAGAGAGGATAAATGCGGCCTAAATACGAACACCGGCGCGGGGTGGTGGTAAAAATCATAAGGTTTGACTGTATATAAATTATAAACACCAAGGAGGCCTAGGCCAGCATAGGGGATTAATTCCTGAATCCAGCTCCAGTGTAGAGAATTTCCGTGATTAGCGTTGCGACGTCGATGAACTGATATTATTCATCAATCACAATCAGCTTTAGGAATTCCACTGTTAAACGTGGACTTCCGCAAAGGACTGGACAGTAATTGCATCCAGGAATCGTTCACTACGTTTACGCCTATATTGTAATTGTCTGCGTATTGCGTATTTAAATTCCAGGGTACTCCTCTCACTTTTCGGAATCATGTGTGCATTAATAGTTAATCACCAGACAATACAACGGTGACGGAAAACATCGTGAGGAAACCTGCTTACCATATCGATTTGCATGGAATTCTATGGTATGTAAAGCCCGCCAACCCGCACTAGATCAGCGTGGTTGACTATATGGCCTAACCTCTCGCAATCGTACTCTCGATTGTAGGGGAGGCCCGTGCCCTGCAGTGGGCAGAAACAGTACACCATGACTCAGACATTCAAAAGAAAAAGCAGACACTGACTTCTTAACTGCTGAAATAATTTAAGTTCGTAAGGGAATAAAACACATATATTTTATAACGTCAATGTCGGCAACGGGTTGTCAGTATTTGTTTAAGCGCAGACGCGCCTAATAAGCGTCTGCATTGACGGAAAATGATCACCGTGACGCACAAGTAAATAGATATGTAGACCACCAAAGGGTTGGTGATAAACAATACTCATATACTCAACAACACATCATTTAAAAACATCATTGTTTAAAATGTGCTCGCTCTCTCTTCAGCTGCAGGAAGTTCACTGCGGTAAATAGGCCTCCCCCAAGAATCGCCACATAGACCTGTTAAAAGCGTCCTGCATCCAGCGACTTCCTGCGACCTTAACCAGGTCGTTGAAATGTGTTACATCAATAAAAATCCAGTTCTATGCCATAAATTAATAATAAAACAAGCAGCTCCATAATTCTTACATCTGCGAGAAGAAAGCGCGATGTCTGTGGAAGGCGAGCGGCCGCGGCGCGTGCGCAGCCCGTGTTTTTGCGCCGATGAATATTTATCGACCGCCGCTACCATTAGCCGACTCGCAACTCGCGAGCCTCTAGCGGTAACCATTCAACTATTACACAGAGCGGACATCACAAGCGAAACTAGCGCGCACGCATTCTACCAAAACCAAGGAAAAACTGCGAAAAGGAAGATGTAATAACAAAGAGAGTGACAGAGAAAGAGCAGCAATAGATTTGGCGCGTGTACCGCTGGTCTTATTTTGTTCGTGGTGTCCCATCTACTGTAATATGTCCGGTAAAACTCAACTGCTCGGATGTTCCATATTATGTTTTATGGAAATCCAAGGCCTGATTTAAATGTGACACGGCCCGTACTTTCTGTCGCAGCGTGAACTAAAAGCCTGTAAATAAATATTGTTCAGTAGATAATGTTTTGTAATAACGTCGGTAATGGCAAATTGATGCTGTAAATTGTCGTTTGTAATAAGGTTTAGATTATATCTGTGTACTTTTAATACTATATTGCTGGTGTAAAAGTAATGTAAAATAGACGATATCTCTAGAATAGAATTGATTCTGTATAGAAATATAAAGACACAGTATTTTAGATAATATTGTGATGTGATTTTAGTACCAGGAAATTGTTAGAAGTCCTCTTGTGGCAATAATATACACTCCTATTCCTTGCGGTTCAATTATAATTGGAGTGAGATTAATACTTAACAGTGTAGCTTCATTGAACTCCTTTGAAACAAGAAGATTAATAGTTGAATTTAAACAAAGCGCTAGCACAGGCATTCCGAAATGAAATAGCAATTTCATTTCCGGACGCGCACGATTTTTTCCGCTCCAACGAACAACTCTTAAAAGACAGTGTTTCTTAATCAAAGTTAATTTTTATTTTCTTTTCAATGTGTATGCATAACAGACAGAGATCTCGATGTCACGGGTACAAGACTGCGATGGATTTTTCCGTAGTCTAAAACCATAATAAAATAACTTGGTATTTATTGCAAGAACTTTTAACGAATAGGTCCGACAAACGGGTAAATGACCCATCTGATTGAGTGATTATAAATGATTACCATCGCATAATATCTACACCACTTGCATCGTAATTTCGTAACCAGCCTTAATTTACAGCCCTAATGCGAAAATTTTCTCCAACAATCAGTTTAATAGTTTAACGGTGAAGGAAAACATCGTGAGGAAACCTGCATACCGTAGCGATTTTAAAGAATTTCTACGGTATGTAAGTCCGCCAACCCGCACTAGGCCAGCGTGGTGGACTATATGACCTAACCACTCTCAATCGATTCTCTCGATTGTAGAGCAGGCCCGTGCCCAGCAGTGGGACGTATATGGGCTGATAAAAAAAATCAGTTTAAAGTTTGGAAGTTCTTACACGCTACTCACTACATTTGCATGCTACATAGCCACTTTACTAATTACACAATCTCTCATTCAAGCCCCCGTTGAGAGAAATCGCGGCGCTTGAAAAATGGCCGGCGATCAAAATTTTATATCCACCGACATCATTTGTTTAACACACGTAATAACATTAGAAGATTTTGATCAATGGCTTCTATTAATTGTTTATGTGAAGCGTGTTATAATAATTTTCTTATGAATGGGAGGTGATTAAGTTGGTGTTTTGACGCCCCCAATTCATGCGGATCTTGGAGTTAATTTGTTTGAGTCATTACGGGTGGAATGTTGAGCGTTTTTTGTAAGCAAGTAACCTGATTGTAAGTGATTGTGATTGTATAGAAATACGTGATTGCATTTTGCAATAGTTATCTCAATAACAACTTCTTTTTCGTATTTTGCCAGATTTCGGTCACTATTTGAAATAACGCTGAGCTGTAATATTATAGGAAAAAGAACTACTGAAACTTTGAACCTAGTTGTCCTATGTTTTTCAAGTGTGATGACATATAAGCAAGCCTCGTAAACTGCTGAACTTGGAGTTTCTAGGGCAAAGTAATTAGTACATCACACATCTTCAACATCTTATTTATATTCAGCTATAGGATGTCCACTGCTGAACAGAGGTCTCCTCCAAGAATTTCCACAGTGACTTGTTGGCAGCGGCCTAGATCCGGTCACTTCCTACACCTTTTATTAGATCTTAATCTTATCCTCTGAAGCGATAACTCAGCCGCCGTGTTTCGTTTGGTGAGTGAGGTTGCCGGAAGCCCCATACCCCTTTCCTCTCTCCATCCTTTTTCCTTCCCGTTTCCCTCCCAATTGGGCCAGCAACACATCCATGATCCAGCTTTGTGGATGCTCCTGGGTGGCAGTGATCACTTACCATCAGAGGACCTGTTTGCTCGTTTGCCGGACCTATGCAATAAAAAAAATCTTCTCTCCTTGTTTTAAATGGATATTATGATGGTACTTGAACTCTACTTTTTAGATCTAATCTCTATCGGGGTATATTTCTTAAATATTCTTACACTTTACTATAAACCAATCATATCACGTCATTTTACCAGCCAGTACTAACTACTAACAAATTTTGGTGGATTCAAGCCTAAACGGACAATTCATGCCTATATTTTATTGAATATAAAAACCAATAATTTGTCCCGTGCCCGCTATTACCCGGCCATGTTCCGATGCGTTACTTTCTCGTAAGAACATCAACCAGTTAGTGATGTCGAGTTTTTGTCGCGTATCCGGCGAGGTGTAATAATTACACGTCTATATGGTACGAAGATGTGGGCCCGATGGACGTTTCCGTTCGGCTTTTTCTGTGCCACGATTTCTTCTTTCATAGCGATGAATGTTACTCAAAACTGTGTTTTGTGTGAATACCGATAGAGTTATTCACGTTGTTTTAAATAAGATTCCCCTGAGGCTCAGCAAGAAAAAATCAATTACGAATTATATTCTTACGGATATTCATACCCTTACTTATTCCCATTTCAACAATGTTTAACATATTAAATAGGTTGTAAGTACAATAATTCTAAAGTTTAACGACCTTTTTCATAGACTGTTTTAAAACCTATTTTGGTTGTCGAATTTTTTGTCCCTTTCGAACGACTTTCGAATTCAGTTTGAGCGAAGAAGACAAGACATTCGAAAACTAAAATAGATTTTAAAACTGTCTATGAATAAGGCCTGTCTTCATAATTCCTGTGCAGATATAAAAACGTAATCAATTGTCCAATCCCATAGAATATTCATACACTTTCATCAACAATAGGGTAAGTACACCCATTCGCGACACAAATGTCTATACTCGACCTATCATTTGTACAAATTGTAGTTTATAAATAGACCTCATTTAACCTATGATTTATAACGCAAATTGTGGCTTATAAAAAGTGTGTGTGACAGCGGGCGTGTCGCGTGTCGTGTGTCGCGGCGCGTCACGGGTCGCGTGCCCGCAGCAGTAATGTCGCTAACTACCGGCCGCGCTGCCGCTGTTTTCTCTTCTATTGCGTGACGCGGCTCCGTTGTTCACGACAATTCTTAGAACGGCTGTTGTAAATATGGGATTGCCTTTTTTGTGACGGGAATTGGGGTTATTAATAAACCAGTGATTTTGAGTATATAGGTTTTTAAAGATATAGTGGTCCTATTTAAATTTTTCAGCAAACTATAGACGAAGCGTATTTTTATAAATTATATTTTTATCCAATAGGTCCGGCAAGCAAGCAAACCATTAGTCAGTAAGTAATCACTGCGACCCATGACCATCCATTATACTTGAATCATAGATGTGTTGCCGACCCATCAAATTACCCAACTTAGACACAACACAGCCTTTTTATAGAAATATTATTACAATTGAGAAATCAAGTATCGTAATAAATAAAAATCGATTACAATTAACATTATATAATCAGCCATCGATACCATGAAAATGATCGCAAAATTTTCCAACCCCGACCTACTTTTCTTTTTTATTTTATTTCCCAAAGCCGTGCGACAAAGGAGCCGCACACTAAGTAGCAGTTAGGCTGAGCACTGGAGGCAAACGAGCGAGCACCGTTGCGACGGAAGTGGTGAGATATGGGGGGCGGTGCCAGCGCCCCCTACTCCTGCCCGATACAACCTATCATTTGCCATTCGCCTGGCTAAATTAATTCCTTGATTGCTCGTTTGTTTTTTATTTTTATTGCTTTTGACAGTTTAGATAGCGTTTTCTTTCATTAGGAGCAACTTAGTTTAGAATTTCGAGTATTTTGTCCTGTTTTTAAATTACCTAATGTCCTTTACTTGAATGGTTTGAGGTTTGATAATTTGTAATAAGAATTTACGTTAATCAGATAGCTGATATCACTAACTGTAAAATCAATTTTATTTCCAACATAAATAAAACTCTACATTGTAAAGTCTACAAAGAGCGACGAGCAGGGAAACGCTCAGCTGAAGTATAAATAGATGCAAGCAAGAAAGGCTCCACTCATTAAAGAGACAGCCCGCCTGACAAAGGTCGGTGAATTTAGACGAGTTCTAGTATAATTCCGCGATAAAATTTTGGGGTAGAGTTTTACTCAGCTAGATCATAATTTGTATTGTATTGTATCAGCCCATATACGACCCACTGCAGGGCACGGGCCTCCTCTACAATCGGGGGTACGATTGAGAGTGGTTAGGCCATATAGTCCACCTCGCTGGCCTAGTGCGGGTTGGCGGACTTTTATATACCATAGAAATTTATACAAATCGCTATGGTTTGCAGGTTTCCTCACGATGTTTTCCTTCACCGTTGTAGTGCGTGGTGATTGACTATCAATACACACAGGACTCCGAAAAGCCAGAGGTGTGCCCTGGGATTTGAACCCGCGACCACCATGAACATGTAGGCAGCCGCGTCTGGTCCGTTACCAACAGGCCACCACGCATTTATTCACACTTAGATCATAATACCTTATATAATATAGGTATGACAATCTTAAAAGAAATTAATTTGTCCTATTTTTCTATTATTTCCCTTCATATCAATCATAACGTACAATTTAAACAAACGGAAAATACAAGAACAATTGAATGAAACATGTCTTGGTAAGCACCGCATGACGTGTTCATTACGTGGAATTACGTTTTCCCGCCCAAAACTACAAGACGGCGTCATGGGAGAGCGCGCGCGGCGAGCACGGACCCATAAACCACAAACGACAATCAACTTAGAATGGAATTGTATTTCTTTTATAATAATGTAATAGTTTAATCTTAGTTAATATTTCTACAAACAATTTTAATACCGGATTACGGATATCATCTTTATTAATTTGACAGGTTAAATTAATGTTGCCAATTAATTTTCAAAAATCCTATTTTCTGATTATTACGTCGAATAATTACAAGTTGAAAATCGAAGGATGTCAAAAATAAGCCCTAGAAATGTTTATAATTACATTACATACTGCTTTCTGCAAAAAGTACACCAACCTATATACAATCCTAAAACTCTCAACACCGTCTTTACAAACATGACACATCCATTCAAAGGTATCGACCTCAAAATGTTTACAATCATCAAACAGCTTGTTTGCTAAAATCATGCGACAAAATGCGTATTTTCAAACAGTAATCACAGTACGGTGTCCGCTTGAGAACGACGGGCGCTGGGTATCTCACGCACAGTGCGGTTGGCCATAGCAACGCGTGTCGACTGTCGACTTGCTCGTAAATAGCCTGAATGTACCCCGTTGTTGCCTGAATGTAGCCTGAGTGCCTGAGTGCGTTAATCCGATCGGTGATTAGATTAATGTTTGGTTGTTTGATCTGTTTTAGATAGCAGATTTTCGATTGCTATTTTTTAGGATAATTGATTGTATAGTTTTAATATTTTTTACTAAACCGTAAACGGTTTTAATAAGTTTGAGAATTATATTAATTGAAATAATAACACGATCAATAGTCACATTTGTTAACTAGTTTTTAAATGTGTTAATTTCTTTATGTGACTTACCTACTACGAGTATATAGTAGACAGCGTTGAAAAGGCATACTTTGACACTTTAGCTTGTCATATTGACCAACAAGTTATTGTTATTTTTATTTTCTTTAAGTATATTTACAGAAAGACGAAGAAATGAACATTGGATTGATACCAATTTTCTTACATGGCTGAACCACGTAAGAAAATTGATATGGTCTTATATTCATAGATTGTTAAATATTCAATTCATTCCTAAAACGAACGGACGTAGGTACATAGCTCTACAATTATTTCATTAACGCAGATTTTAATATCTTACTATGCTATGTGCCAATGGAAAGCATTTTTTGTCCCACCCGTGATATATGCATTTACGCAATAATTGCTGGCGAGGACTGTGTTTTGTAAAAATACCCTCTTCCCGGCGAATTGCTTTTCATTATGCCTTAACCGGCGCTTGTGTTAAATTATGCAGTAATGTTGGGCGGTTGTCCCCCATCCAATGCATATTCCACGTATTTAATTTAACAACGGTCCATACGCTATTTGCCTATTCTTATCTTACATGTTATTGGTACCTGTGTTTATTTTTTTTTTTTTTGTAAAAAGAAGAAAAAGCGATACACACTCGTATAGTTTTTAATATTCTCAAAATTTAATTTTGTCGATTATTTACAACTATAATCAAAACAATCTTTCTTATGTCACGGTAATAACACGGCATATAGGCACCTAGACCTAAAAGAAAAAGCTAAAATATTTTTGGCGTGTCCAACTCGTGGTCTACCGTTTGTATCAATAACATTCTTCCGCTGTGCCACAACTGTCATTGTAAGACAAAGTTTAAGTTAAATCACATTTTATTTCCATCCATCACATTTCCGAACCAGTTATTAAACACGCAACGCGATCTTGATAATGATTTTATACGACCGTAAAATTAAAACAAAATTACATATTGCAACACATTAGTCAGTGTTGCCATAAAACAAAAAGAATATTTCAACATTTTAATTGTAATTCAACACTTAACACCCAATTACGTTCAAATTATACCAACCTCTTTTGCCAAGCTTCCAATTTCGAACAGCGTTGCGTAACTCCCGCCAAAAACTTTCCAACGAGATCAAAGATAATTAACCTTATCACATCGCGAACTATTAATAAAGTCCGTAACTGGACCAATGGAGATGACTCGACAAGATCTGACAGTCAAACATCAGTCATAACTTAACAATGTGATTACCCAAATTACTCGAAACGTATTACTGGCAACATTGAGGTGCGAAGAATGAATTTTTAATAAAAAAAAAAGTTTGTTGTGGCGGGAATTTTGACAGCGCGATCGGCACTTCATTTGATTTTTTTTTTTTTGTTTATAAAGGTATTCAAATTAGTGATGTTTTACGTTCATAAGTAAATAAATAGTTCTCGTGCGATATGAACGAGGTCCAATAAAAATTTCTCAGTAAGAGTTGCCCATATTTTATTAGTCACGAAATTTGTTTCACCAATTTTCCACCCAAAATTAATACATCTACGACGAATGTCTCCTCGATACTAAATCAATTTAAATATCGGATGGCGCCTCAAAAAATCCTGATTCATTTGAAGCATGATTTCGTAGCTTCACAACACACCACGCTTGGGTAGTTCACAATAAGCCGAAATATCTCAATTGTGCTCATTCATAAAGCCGGGTTGTCTCTTCACCCGTACATAACGATGTCATTGTAAGTAAACGGTAAAACTAAATTACTACCGACGGCCACACACGCATGTGTCAAAATGGAAACTGCTCGCTTTGTTACGACATAGTTATCCATTATTTTAACGTTTACTAACAATGGTGTAGAACTTTTCTTAGTGCCATAGGTGTGTCGCGTTTCGGGTTTAGCCTGGGTATGCCCGGTTTATTATTTATTTATACCGATTAATTCCGCTTACAAGATGTACGAACGGCCTAGCTAAAGTTGCAGGAATTCACTGGATGCAGGCCGCATCCAAAAGATCGATGTGGAGATCCTTTGGGGAGGGCTATGTTCAGCAGTGGACTACCTGTGGCTGAAAAGAGAGAGAGGGACAGAAAGATGTCTGGATTAGAGTTGGCTGGCATAAGTTTGTCTCGTTGATAGTCTATCTAGACTGCCCTATACTCACTGTCAGCTAGACCTTAAACAAACCGAGCATTACTGTACTGTACTGAATAAAGACATATACATATGTACGTCCCACTGCATGGCACGAGTCCTCTATAATCGAGAGTACGATTGAGAGGGGTTAGGCCATCTAGTCTACCACGCTGGCCTAGTGCGGGTTGGCGGACTTTACATATCACACAAATTATAAATCACGATGGTATGCAGGTTTCCTCAGCATGTCTTCCTTCACCGTTATAGTGCGTGGTAATTGACTATCAATACACACATGACTCCGAAAAGTCGGAGGTGTGCCCTGGGATTTGGACCCGCGACAGCCGTGAACATATTGGCAGGCGCGTCTGGTCCGTTTACCAACAGGCCACCACGCACTTAACCAAGTATTTTGTGGATTTTTTTTTAACCATCTTACCTGTAGCTTAGTATTTAAAGGCGAGAACATACTACTTCCATATACTTTGTAAATACAAAAGTAACTGAATATTTAGTCTCATTGTACATAATATGTTATGAATTGATTGCAGGAAGTTCGAAGAACTACGTAGCTATTATCAAGCAATCTCTGAAGGATAAACAAGATTAATTCTATAAATACGTAAGTATTTGACATTGTAATTTATAAATACAACTTGTTTACATTCTTACAGTTCTTTTTTAGTCAATCCAAGTTTTTAAATTATTATTATATTAAGTTAAAATTGAACTGTGAATGTTTTTATAAAATCGACGTTTTGTGTCATGTTCCTCAATGTATATAATTAATCATTCCGAAAATCGCGACAGATATTTGATAAATAAACAGACTTGCTCTTCAGTTATAAACTTTTACTTTAGTATAATAATATATAACACATCTGGGCATAATGATTTCTTGGATTTACGCGAATGTTACACATTGAAATAAAACGAATTCTTACGGATTTTATCGCGAATTTAATTTACAAATGGATGACCAATACCTCGGTCCGCCCCGTGACCACGAAAACTGTGAAATGATCGAAACGTCGGGAAATTAAAAAATGTAAAAAAATAAATTAAATTCGCGATAACATCCGTTAGAATTCGTTTTATTTCAATATCTGGGCATTTGTAACACAAATTAGTAAGACGAAAAGAATACGTTATTTAGTAATAAACTTACAATAAAGCTCGGATGAATATATTATCCGCGTTATAAAAACAAACCAAAACCTTAAATATCATAGCGTTTATGATGCTTATTTAGGGGACTAATTAACAAATTTAATAAAAAATGTTTCAAAATTAAATACTGAAATTATTTATTAACAAAATGAGCAGTGAAAACCCGACCTAGCTGTACATAAAAAGCCAGTGAAATTAAAAGTCAGGGCATATTCACGACATCGTAAAGTCGGTAATTGAGTGAAAACTGCTCTTGTATAATAGAAAGCCATGTACTAATTGGAGCCACGGTATAACCGCCACTATATATTAGTATAATATGTTACGGTAAAATATAGTTTAAATATATTTTTAGTCCTTAACCATACAAAATTTAGTGAAATAAATTTCGAGGTTATTATTCAAAAGATATTTAACGGAGGACCGATAAATAAAAAAGGAAGGGGACTAAAAATAAAATCCAACAAGAACAGACAGCCTCCGCGGCGCAGTTGGTTAGATGCCGGCTGTGAAACCAGAGGCGCGGGTTCGATCCCCGCACCGAGACAAATATTTGTAAGGTTCACAAGTATTTGTAGCTTGTGATACCCATGACACATTAGTCGTTATGAGCTTTGGAGTCACACATACACGTGTAAGTTTAGCTAAAAAAGGCTGCGTATCAAAATATAAATCAGTCAATAACATTTTTGTCTGTAACTAAGCCATGACTGTAACACAGTTTTTATATGTTTTATTTAAGTAACGGTGGAGGCGGCTCGGCGCTAGACGCCCGTCCATTTATTTCATTGTTTATTTTACTGCATAATTATTTTCTACTGTTACTATAGTCGCTTCGGAATTAGTTTAATAAGCATTACCGCTCTAATTTACTATGCTAGTTACTATGTGGAGTTAAGTATACATAAGTAGCAAATTATATATATTTTTTGTTTTTACATTCGAATACTGTACAAGTAAATACAAGGACAAGGTAGTCAGACGACCTGGTAAAGGTCGCGGGACGTCGCTGGATGCAGGCTGCCTCCAACAGGTCACTGTGGAAATCAATGGGAGAGGCCTATGTTCAGCAGTGGACTTCCTTTGGCTGATGGATGGATGATGGATGAAATACAAGTACCCCTGACAGTCACATAATATAATATAGCTCTGACCCTACACTAAGATCGTCTTGTGTTGGGTATTCGAAATTCTAAGAGACTTTTCGGGCTCACAAACAGCCAGACCCGAATCAAATACCTACCTGTTAATTACATTATTAATTACTGTCAATATTTGTCTCGATACAGGGATCGAATCCGCAGCCTCTCGTTTCACAGCCGGCATATAAGCAACTACGCAATAAAGCCAGCCAAGTAAGAATAAAATTCCCAAATTTAAACAGAAATTCATATATACGAGTATAATAGCTAAAGAGGAAGGCAATATTTCTCTACTGCCAACCACAATTTGCCAAACTTGTTTTCTACACTATACACATATGTATTAACTTTTTTCTTATAACGATGAATGGGGAGACGAGCATGCCATTCGCCTGATGGTAAGCGATACGACCGCTTATGGACAGTAGCAAAACCAAACAATACCATGGATTACAAAGCAATGCTTGGCATTCTACTGCGCCCGCCAATCTGATACATAAGGTGAAAATCTCAGTATGTCCAGTAGTTACTCTTGCTGCAATTTCCTTCAAATCGGAAAGCAAACAGTGCATATACACTGCTGTTTGGCGAAATAAATAGCCATTGCGGCAGTACCTATCCAGGCGGCCTCTCACATGTGAGAGACCCACCACCAGTAACTGATGACTTGGCTATAATGTCTACTACAGCCTCGTCGGACACAAATATTGTTGCCCCACACATCATCTCTTAACCGCTGATGGAGCTTTAAATAACCCAATTCCTAATAATTGTTTTTTGTTTCTGCCGTAAATCCAATTCCTAGATTTTTTATAATAAGCTGTTACCGAGCATACAGACCACTTAATGTTAGACGGACACAGTTATTGAAAGCTCAACATTGGTCTAAATAAATATAGATCGTTAAGGGACAATTCTATTCACAATTCATTTTTCCCTATTCCTCGGCGCAAACAAAATCACAA
Source organism: Theretra japonica (assembly GCA_033459515.1). Classification (NCBI taxonomy): domain Eukaryota; kingdom Metazoa; phylum Arthropoda; class Insecta; order Lepidoptera; family Sphingidae; genus Theretra; species Theretra japonica. Next base: position 10,374,128 of record CM065934.1, read on the forward strand.
GCTTGCAAAATCATACCCTCCACATCCGGGTGAGAAAAAGATCCTGCCAATATACTTATTAGCGTAATGGTGAAATGTCAGTGCCGCGGTAAATCACCCGACTCGTCACACCGGATGCGCGCCGACGCAGGTTCGCTTCCCGGGTCGGTAAGCACCGCAACACTAGTAATTTTTTGTCAACCGCTAATCATGTGGACGTGTTTGAGCAAGGGGTACGTGGTCGTGTGTTGTTTCTTTGATTTTTTATATAATAATAGATTTTTTTGTTATTTTTTTGTGCTATAGTATTATAGAATAAGTTTGTAATATTTATTTATGGTTTCCGGTGATTTTTAGGCTCTGTGCTTTTAATACCAAGTTCTTTATTTATCGTAAAAATAATTCGTTTATTAAATTAATATCAGAAAACTATATCTTGGCTTAAATAAATCATCTTTGATTATCTTATTCTGTACCAGGCTAGATAGACTTATCATCACATCGAAACAATACAAACTCTCCCACGACCTCACTGTCAAAAGCGTCTGTCAAAACGCGAACTCAGCACAACATTAATCAACAATTTCAAGTAGCATTTTAATCAAGGCGGGCAATATTCATCGCGTTTACAACCGGTCATATCTGCGCCAGTCATCGGTAAAGCAAAAAACGGGCAAACCCGACGAACGGTGCTAGTTGGTAAAAAGCGACCGCTGACCTAGCAGGCGATACACCTCGATGCGCATACTCTAACGTGGCTCGCGATGTGGGAAGAAAGGATGTGGTATTGTAACTCATTTCTACTGCTGGAAATAGGCTTACGATTAAGATTTTTTATTGACATCGTAGGTAGACGATACGATGACCCATTCGATGTTATGAGGTGGCCCAAGGACTTTAAACAACCAGGAGTGCAGCCAAGATGCAGTCAACCATTTTGTACTTTTAAAAGACCTCTTCTTAATTTATAGCGCTGATTGTCAGAGCACTGGTTGAAAATAACCGTTTTTAGTTTATATCTGGACTATTGTTCTAAATTTAAAATTTGACATGCAAATCCTGACACATTAACAGGTGACATATAAATTGTGACTGGCTACATTGAAATAAAATATAATATGTCAAACAACATCTGTTTGGAAACGACAATTAAAACGTTAATCATTTTACCGCTTCCAAACTACAAAAATGACCACATATTATATTTACATAAAAACATTTATTAATAAATTTACATTTCCGGTCACCGTCCATAGCAATACATCACATTAAAGCCACAGATAAAAAATATTTATCATACAGTTGTTTTCGTAGCTCCACGGCGCGAATCTAATGAGCGGTCTTGTAATAAAGGAGATGTGTAATTGCTCGGGTGGCACTCGCCGGCCACGCGCTCCCGCTGCCCACATTACCGTGCCGCCACACAATCGCCCAACCATCCGATTGTTTGGCCAACCGACCGATTGTTCACACAACTTGATGGCTCGTGGATTGTGGCAGTTTGACGTGAGAGTTTGAAATGTTTTGTAGATTAATAGAGCAATTTTGCAAGGATTGAATGATAATACATGTGGTATAAACGGTTTTGTACGTTCCATTTGTATATTTGGTAATTAAGTTTGCGTATCTTTATATTTTTACGGGTTATTTACAGACAGTTTTAAAACGGATTTTAGTTATCGAATGTTTTGTCTTCTTCGCTCAAACTTAATTCAAAAGTCGTTCTAAAGGGACAAAATATGCGATAGCTTAAATGGGTTTTAAAACTGTAAGAATAAAGCCGATAGACTATAGGCAGGTTGAACTCTTCTTGAATTCTTGCGTTTCATATGTAAACCGGAGTTCAAGTTTGGAAATCCGAAATGATGCACAGTACTTATTATATTATGAGTTAAAGAACAGAAGAAGTTAACATAATTTTTATTTTCTCTTTGTATCTCATTTTAAGTGAAATATGTATTTCTTATGAGAATAAAGTTCTTTAAACCTAAAGAATGTAAATACTAGAAAGTTGGAAGGTTGTGTGGCGGCTCCTTTACGGCTTTTATTATTGTTAATAAAGTTTTTGTATAATTGCCTTCCGGGAAGAGTTTTTTAGTCTCATTTTATTAAAGTTATTGCGTTCCGCGATAACTAAAAAAGTAAGTGAGAACAATATGTCTAGAAATTATGACCTTAAGTTATAAAAAAATATAAATATTCATATTGAAAGTTTATGTTAAAACATACTACATATAAAGGTATAATTAAAAAAATTAAGCCATAAACGATTTCTTAATTTTTTGCTAAAGTACTCGTAACTGTTTATAAGTAATATATACACATTAAATACCGAGTCATTTCAGTTAACATTCTACTTCCTGAATTAATAAAACTAAGTAATTTTTCGACTTTTGCCGTTTTAATACAAAAAATATTTCATCGGTTTTCAAACAAAACTTTTTTTTTTAATTAGTAAATATTTTTGTAAATTATTGTGGTCTACACCACACGGTGGTATGAATGTTATAAATAAAAAATACTTTTCGAAAAATTCTGAATTGATGACGCACTTTGCTAAGTTTGACATTCGAACTCCAGTAGGGTAATTCACGTAATTTTTTGACGCACCGATCAAGTTGCGGTGCAGTTGCAATTAAGTTTACGTCTTAGTGCAAAATGGTATTCTTGTAATTGTTTAGCTGCGCGTGAACTGCACCTAAGCTATGCGTAAACTGCGCGTCAACTGTACGTCAGTCGTATGCAAGAAGCTTACACGTGAATACCGATCAAGTTGCGATCTGAATCACGCACATAAAACACGCAGCAGTAGAATACGCTAAACCGCTCGCGTGACGCGGACTTGACGCGAGCGTATCTGACAGCGGTTGTCAAAATTACGAGAATACGAAAAGGGCTGTTTTGATCGAAACTTAACTGCAACTGCACTGCAATTGAACGTATTTAATTACGTGAATTAGCCTACAGACTTCAAACAAAGCCTTTAACGCTGGATTAAAACGTCGATAATTCGTACAAGTGCATTAACCAACAAACTAGTACAACTTTCGCATTGTCAGTCCCCTCACGATTATGTATAGTGCGACTCAAAAGATTTAAACTGCGACGCATAATGGCCCAGATTGAATGTTAATATGACAGTTTCTATACACTTTCTAAGCCACGATTTTCCGTCAGACTATCATGCACAACTTGCGAATCATAAATCGTAATAATATTACTAGTAAGTAGGATTTAACGAAATGAAAACTGCGGGCGTCCCAGCGGGAAGGCATCTAATAACACGTCTTTATAAAATTATCAATCATATGCAAGAAAATCAACATGTATCATATTATTAATTGTGGGTTGTGGTAATTGCAGTACAATTTCTTATTGATAGAAATCTGAGCGGCGATTTTCTGTGATCTTGGTGTATGTGTGTCGTTTGACGCTGACCTGTATGGATGGGTTTTAATAAGTCCTTGATATTATATGTTTTATGCCGGCACGTGAAGTGACTACGCTGCGCGTAATGATAAGTGCAGTTTTGTTTAATATAATGACAGATTGCTAGACACGATCTTCTTGGGAGAATCTTAATTGTGGGTTTTACGTGTCGTAGTCATGCAGACACCGCCATCAAGGCGGATAGGAATATTAATCCAGCAGCTACCTTTAAAGCTACGCGACGATTTTCCGATAAGATTTAATGACCATTACCTACAATTATTCTATAATTAGCTAGAGGTAGGATATTCACATCCATCCAGATCGAAACCACCGTACACGATGGTGGAGCATCCATCAGTAACTCACGCAATTGTGCCACATTTTGTCTGTGTACAGACAGCTCTAATCAGGCCAGTATTATTGAATCAACCGGTGATATTACTATGCTAATTAGAAAAAATAAATCCTTTTCTTATTACTGGTGCTTTGTCTACGATTAAAACTTGCGAATTGATTTTAATTCAAGTTCCAAATTCGAAATCAAAACTTTAGTTCCAAAATAGAAATTCGTTCGAAATATAAAAACCTTTTTTAAATATTGGCATAAAAATTAAATTCCAAATACAATGAAACAAACAGCGCAGGTTTGTTTATACGCGCGTCGAGCGTTGCGAGCGATCGAGCGCGCTGAGCGATATAGGCAAGTTTTATTGGCCGCGCGCAGGCCGTCTTCAGCCCATAAAACATATATTCAATTATCATCTCTAGACCCTTCACACCGGATAATTGTCGGACGCCTCAACACTATCGGGTAGGGTGACCATGAAAATAAATATAAATCCTAAAACCAATTACTCGATTTTGCTACAGAAGTACCAAAAATGCAAACACTGCGTCAAGCAACTGATTTCGACAAGATGCCTTCTGGGGCCTAAGACAACTGCACCTGCTCATGGTGCAAATTGCTAGCTAACGAATAAGGCTTTGCAACAAATGACGAGATCACCATTATAGAGATGGCGTAGACAAATGACAGGCAGATGATGGGCAGCAGCAAACATCAGTGTACCGTGGTCCTTCGTTTGATATTCGGTACATTTATGTGCTCAAAAAATACATTCTCTCTTCAGCCTCAGGAATTCCACAACTGAACATAAGCCTCCCCCATGGATCGCTACATAGACCTGTAGGAAGCGGCCTGCAACCAGGGACTTCCTGCGACCTCAACCATAAAAAACAAAAAATACATTAGTATACTTAAATTATATATAACCAGCAAACTGGCCCGGCTTCACCAGATTGCAGATACTTTTTGACTGGGAAAGCGTTTTTGCAACATTTTTCATTAATGGTCCGCTCCTATTAGTCTTAGCGTGAAGTTATATGCCCTCTTCGGCTTTATATATTAGTATTGACTTGCCCTTGAGAGAAGTTGAGCCTTAGTCTATCACGACAACATAGCACAGCCTAATGAAGGTTATATAAATAAATAAATACACCCAACAACAGTCACGTACATAGTCCGGACCCCACACTAAGATCGAGTCTTGTGTCGTGGGTATCAGAAACCACGAGAGACTTTTCAGTCTCACAAACACCCAGACCCGACACAAATATCTGTGGATCACATAAACATTTGTCTCGGTGCGGAATGGAACCCGCATCCAACCAACTACACCACGGAGGTTTTCAGAATTTTGAAATTCATGGACAAACTTGTTACCAGGTTCCTCCAATGTTTTCCATTAAAACATTCTCCTATACACTAAAACTCATACGAAAATAGCATAAATATTTCATAAATAATATTTTATTCTCAAACTGCCCGTCGCATGGTCACCGTAAAAGGATAGCACTCAAATATAATGACCGTTGCAGGCTACACCCGAGTTATTTGAAAACTTGTACAATGAAGTAAATCAAGCTGCGATAATGCTCACCGCTATGAATTATTAATTTATTTTGTTTATATTTTATACATAATACATATATAGCAACTGTTACTGCGGAATTAGTAAGTAAGGTTATGTTATAGCCGTTTATAAGTCATAAATGCGTGGTGGCCTGTTTGTAAACGGACCTGATGCGGCTCCGAATATGTTCAAATCCCAAGGCACACATCTGACTTTTCAGGGTTTTGTGTGTATTGATAGTCAATGACCAAGCACTATAAAAATTAAGGAAAACATCGTGAGGAAACCTGCATACCATGGCGATTTGTAAGACTTTCTATGGTATGTAAATCCGCCAACACGCACTGGGCCAGCGTCGTAGATTATATGGCCTAACCCCTCTTAAACGTACTGTCGGTTGTAGACGAGGCTCATGCCCTGTAGTGGGACGTACATATATGGGCTGATACAAAAAATAGCCGCTTTTAATTCAGACTTTACGGATGTGCAAAATAAACTTTAGACAGATTATGAGTTAGCGGGTGTGTAAAGTTTATATTGGTTATTAAAGATTAAAGATGTGCGTGCAGTTCAAAAGTCGTAGTGGAAACCAATGTTAACAGAATCATATTTTAATAATTAAGATAAGGTAAACTTATATAAGAAAGAGGACAACATTTATATAAGTGTTGTAGGACGTCGCTGGAAGCAGGCCGCTTTCAACAGGTTACTTTGGAAATTATTGAGGGGATATATTTAGCAGTGTCTTCCTGTGGCTAAAAACGATCATGATGAAACTTATATATTTGAATGTTAGTGAGAATGTGACTTTTTCATGGCAGCCTCCAGCGCAGTTGGTTGCACGCCGGCTGTGAAACGAGAGGCCGAGGGTTCGATCCCCGAACCGAGACAAATATTTGAGGGGCCCACAAGTATTTGTCTCGGGTCTGGGTGTTTGTGAGCCCGAAAAGTCTGGTAGTTCCTGATACCCACGACACGAGATTACTACTACTACACTATTTGATCTTAATGGGAGGTCAGGACTCTCATACATACATATTATGTATGAGAAAGTTGGGTTTATCAGTTTATTTATTTTTCAAGCCTCTCAAAACAGTTCCTCCTACTGAAAATTGACAAGGACTGGCAGTGAAAGCTCAAAATTCTTTCTGAGGCATGTTGTTTGCACGAGTTATTCAGTCGGGAAACTAATACGAGGACCCGGGTCTGGAATTTTTGCCCGGCAAGGTAATATGTTCGCTTTCTACTATATCAAGAGTAGCTGATACCAAGGGTATCAGCGCCTACCCCCTCAGTGGTATAAGCGTGAGCATACAAATAAAAAAATAAACAGAATAAAATATTGGGTCATACAATCGATGCTCAGTAAAATCTTTGGAAAAATTTTATAAAGGGAAATGGGATAGGCAATAATCATTGTTTTGAATTACACGTAAACCTTCAGTAAGTAGGGATGTGCTTGTCATTCACATCCCTACTCACCGAAGTATTAACACATACATTCCACAATATAACATTTACGAGTATACAAAGCAATACAGCTAAACTCGAACAAAGACACCGAACCTGACCCCAAAACTCAGTGAGTTCACAGGAGCCGCTCACCAGCTCAATCCTAAGTTATCTCTCAATACATAGAGAAATATGAACGCTATTAAAAAGTCACCTTTTACGACCCCATACAGAATATAGTAAATCGTAACAAGCTACAGGCCGGACCGGACGCGGCAGGTGCTACCGTGGGTTCACTAAGGTTCAGAACCCCCCCAGCCACGTCCCCCCCGCCTCACACCCCGACCCTCTCCGGACAGCATCCGTGCAAACCCGTTCCTCTAATAATATAACGTAGAAATGAAAGATTAATGAGAGCAACCCGTGCACGCCTCTCTCACTCGCGGTCTAGGCGCGGGAACTGTGCTATTTTCGTGTCGATGTATCGATGATGTTTACAACTAGTCAGTAAGTTGCTAGTCGTTTTTCTTTGATGTGATTGGTTAATTAGAATTGCATCTCTAAATAATCAGATACTTTGTTCCTTGGGGCACATTTCTCTCCAAATCATTTGATAGTTAGTTACACAATGGGAAAAATAAAACGATTAATCGATATGTACTCGGTCGTTATTGAGAACCCCTTGAAAGTATCTGATAAGGGAAGACTCAGAACTTCAGTGTCAATGTTAGATACATACAAGTAGAATCGAAAATTCACCAATTTCTATATATTTAAAATACTCCATCCGTTTGCTTTATCATTCATCATGATTACGGTTACTCTACAATATCACAACAAACCCATCGACAAAGACACCCGAACATCCCTTCGCGAACAAGTCTCGATCGTGGACGCAATGAAGACCGCCCAGATAAAATATTAGCCTCGTGCCGGGCCCGGTAGCCGCTGTTATATATCCACCGTTGACAGTCACATTGTGTCCTCTCCGAGGTATGCGCTCTTAGTTCTTGCTTCAGTATCAATCAATATCTAACCTCGACCCTCTTTCATTATCTGTTTCTAAGGTGCAGGATGCCCACATACTTTCTCAGCGACCCGTAGGAAGCACGCGTCCATACACTTCCTGCGATGATTATCAAAATTAACTCCATTTAGGGCCAATTGCACAAACAAACTTTGTCCATAACTTAAGCTTTGAAAACGTCAATCCCATACATGACTAATGTCAAATACGTCTCAAATGTATGGCGATGACATTGTCAAAGTCAAAGTTACAGGCAAAGTTAGTTTGTTCAATCGAGCCATAATATATCACAGGTAGAGTCTTGTAATTTAGTAGAGTTGACGTCGTATTTTTATGGAATTAGTACTATACAGTAATCCACAATCGAGAGTTTGATTGAAATAGGTTAGGTCGTAGTCCAATACGTTGGCTTAGTGCCTGTTTACGGACTTCACATACCATAGGTACCAATAGGAAGCTCAAAAACCATGTATGGGTTACAAGTCCCTACTGTAAACAAAGCAAACCCAAATTTATAATATCTCTAAGCAAGCTATTTTCTTCCGACATGTTTAAATACTCAAACACAGTGGATTAAGAATCAAAAACACCGTTTACTCCATTCAATAAAACCAAAGGCACCTTATATCATTTAACTAATATTTTCTCTTATTTTACGCTCGGTAGAAACACAGCGAATTCTTAACAATCCGTATAAATTCCTCGTGTCTATTCGGGAAGCGAGACCGCATTTTTCCAACATTACCTACAATTATCTTGTCTCGACCTTATTCAATAGACTTCCGATCACCAGCCATCGGTAATTCTTTCGTATGACCATTAATGGCCAGTTTTCACCAACATCGCGCTGCTTGATGCTTAATTAGTTTTTGTGGTAGAAAAAATGACCTACAAATTATGAGGTGTTTTTTTATCTACGTGTCTATGAATTGAATAATTTCTTGTTAGCAATAATATTACCTATCACTTAGAACTCAATGAAACATGTATAACACTAAGAATTATTATAGTTTTCGGGTCTTTTTACATAGACTGCGGTTCATTGATTTATCTAACATGATTGATGATCTGAGTAATTTTAGTTTGGATTCAAACTATATTGTAAGTTTTGGACCTAAAATGTACGCTTTCCTGTACCTGTCGATATCAATTTCGTAATTGGTACATTATTCCAAAATTCCATGATAAATAATAAAACGAAGAATAGTTGACTCCTGTGCATATTGTAATAGCATATTTTTATTTCCACCTCAATACAATTATTTAAGTTCCAAAAATATTTTCTCACAACAATTTTTTCTCTAAAATTATAACAATCATAATTCACCATAGTTATGGGTCATCTAAATACAGATTTATCTAAACAACTCTACACTTGAAAAAACTCCCGCTACAAAGATTTTTCTAAAACAATTACGATACAATACGCATGAGAAGGTTCCATTGAGGCTTGACCATACGCTCCCATTCTTCGCGAGATGACCTACCCTGAACGAGCGTGGCAATTAATGGAGAGATTGAGCAAAAACACTCGGCCTATGCATCAAACAACCGTAGGAATGTCGGGGGATAGTATTTTACAGTAAGAAGCCGTTCTGTGCGGATTGCGAATGTGATGTGAGATTTTCGAGGGGTTAAATGTTACTTTGGTAATACAGCTGGTTTGGCGTTAGCAATATTGCAAAACGTTACCTAATTTGACAAAATAATTTATTTTTTTGATTCCGCAAAATATTTTATATTGATATGAAAACAGTCTGGTAGTGAAACTCTGCCCATAAACAGGTTAAGGATTCTTAATGATTTTCTTCTCTTATGATAAAAAAACTCAGGGTTACAGTACAATTATAGTATTTTAGCTGCAAAATGTTTTTGTCTATTTATTAGAACTTTATCCTAGGAATAACATTCTAGTAATATAAACTGGAAATGTTAAAATATCCTTACAACAAACACTTTGCATTTTAAATATAAACATAAAAGTAATAAATATGTATAAAAGCCAGAGGCTACAATCTTGAACGCGAGATAAATCAGGTGTGAAATATTACACCACAAAAACAGCAACATGAGGTATTTAGCCTACTCGAAGTACTTGGATAAAAAACTGACTAAACTTAACATAATTTATCAACACATCAAAGATCTAGTTATCACGTAAACGGATGTTAGTAAATCTTAGCTATTTTAGTAGTTGTTCATTCATTCATATCCATTAAAAATAATTTTTATTCTATTAAAATACAGGGTATATCAAAACTGCTACCGAAAATGAAGCGAGGTGGTAGTTTTAGTGACTTTAGACACAATACAACTAAAATTTTTGCAAAAATAAATGCGATTTTTTTTTTATTCCTTTCATCGTTTTTGGGTGGTAAATACATACATTTTCCTAAAAAAATAATGTACACCCTGCTATTTTTAAAGACGCTATAGTGCGCCAGGTTTTCAATTATAATTTTAGCAAAAACTATGGATTTACCACCCAAACACAATGATATTTAAAACATTACAAAAAGAGTCGCGTATTTTTGCAAACCTTTTAGTTGCATCGTGTTTGTAGTCACTAGAACTAAAACGTGGCTTCGTTTTCGGTAGCAGTCTTGAAACGCACACAAATTATTAAGTCCATATAGTTATTTAGACCGACAATAAAAAAATATTTATCGCTGTTGTTTACTCTATCTCAATTCTCTACCTGCTCTACTTACGACCTAATATAACTTTGTCACCTAACAATGAAAACTAGATCCAGGACAAAATCTCAATGATCCTAAATTCTTAAATTCATTAACAGTGTTTAACTTATGATTATTCTACTAGTGACCTCTCTTACTCTCTCTCTCTCTTTTCAGCCACAGGAAGTCCATGCCTAGGCCTCCCGCAATGATCTCTACATACTAGTGATCTAATCTTGTCTAAATCCTGCAACATCCACTTGCTCTATCTCTATCGGATGTAATTATGACACCAATCCCACATCCCGTCATCATCATTGCGTATGGCATTCATCCTGCGTGGATCAAACTTCTATATCCAGGTCCAGGAGTGTATTTATGTAATTCCGACATTCCGGGAAAACAGCGAAGCGGGCATTCGTTTACCACATGGGACAGGGTCTGATCATCCCGTAATTAGGGCAGAATTTTAAGCTCAAGTATATTTGCCAAAGCATTTTTGTACGACTTGACCAAATTTCTTAAAAGCATATCGCATACACAGAGATCACACTCCTAAACACTACACCATATTAAAATCAGTAAAACATACACCAATCGCGCTTTTCCGAATATTACTGCAGTTAATACCGTGACAGACTGAGGTGGGGGGCGCGGGGGGCACGTCCTATTGCGCTCCATCTAGATCAGATGCAGACACCTCACATGAGATATGGTTAATTGTAACAGCACCGGTCACGCTTTCATGTGCACTTGCGGCCCGGATTTAGGAAGTGCGGGGGTCGACGCCCACTGAAAAATCTAGATCTTGTCCGAATAGAATGTCTGGGGCCTTAAGCGGATAAAACGGTGTGCTAGCTTGAAGTTATTTAGTAAACGAGAAACTCGAAAATACAGCAAATTCTATTTTTTTCTTGGTATGTTTTTTTACGATTTTTATATTTATCAAACAGCGTTCCTAACAGCGTTAGGAACCTTGTAAAGGTAATCTCTAATCTTGTCCCACATAACAATTACGATCCTAGCAACAGGCCGAAATAATGAACCCAGGTATAGATCTGGTTTCATCTACATCATGTCATATTGTCAAACACTCTTACCACTAACATTAACAAAATTATAATCAATTTGTACTACTTATTACTACTGCTCTGAGACAACATTTACAAAGAATTCATTATCCAGCTCAATTTACAGCTATTTGCAAAAATATACCAATCATTAAGACAATTTCTAACCAAAAAACTCGTGTAATTAGTAAGAGACAGGTATTTTACGTCAGTAGATGATGATGCAGAAGCTATGACCTGGCTGTAACCGGAGCAAGGTCCATCGGTGCGAGCAAATATCGATCATTATAAATTTCCAGTTGGCGAGCTAACGACGCCGGCGCACGCGACCGCGCGCCAAAGACTAGATGTGGGAGAGATGAGCTGAATTTTTTATCAATACTTTTTAGTATTATTTGATTTGTCGCAGTGCGGCCTATGTAGGTTTAGGATAGATAAGAGCAGCAGGTTTTTATTGCGTAAGTCCGGCAAATAAGCTATTAGGTCACCTAATGATGAGTGATCACTGCTGCCCATGAACATCTATATCGCTTGGATCATTGATGAGTTGCTGGCCCATCAAATCGCGAAGGGGAAGGAAAAAGCGAAGCTGTCTCTACTACTTCCAATCAATAACAATCCTATAGGTATTAGTCCGGTTTTGTAAGCCAAAACTGCCTACCCAGTACACCCTAACTCTATCCCTTGTACTATTCAACAAATACAAACAACGTAGTAGTAAATTTAAACCCAAATCACCACAAACAAACACAAGTCCTAAACTCACGTACAACCTTTTAAAATCCCAGTGTGTTTCATGTGAGAATGCAAAAATATTATGACCGCTTCAAATAATGTTTACGTCAATCGGAAGATAAGGCGGCAGACAGCGCCTGTCGTCACGAAACAAACATAACTGTTATCGGGCACAGCTCGGTATCAACTACATAGATGCAGATTTATTCCGCTAAATATTTACTTGGCGATATATATTTGAGGACAAAATAGATCTAGCGTGCTCGGTCAAACATCGAATTAAATACGGGTTGAAAGGGAAAGAGACAAAGAGATCGGGCAGCTACAGCTTGGTGTATTTATTAAAAAAAATTATGATTTATAAGTTTTTAAATAATTTACTTTATAAGACATTATTCTTCTATTCCTCATATCAATGAAAAATAGGAAACTGTTTTTCTCTACCCTTCACGAACCCTTGATTTTCGTTTAAACTTATTTTATTTTCTACTCTTTGGTGACTTAAAAGCAAAGCTACTTGCAAATCGTGGATCAAATAACTAGACAGCAAACGGAAATCGATCTTCAACTTCCATTCATTATTTAGTGTATAAAACTCGCCTGAAAATTATTAGTATTGTTTAGAATGTAAAACAGAACAGTTTTTTGATCAACCCGGCGAAGGCTCGCGCACCGCTGACTCCGTTCAACGTGCCCCATCTATCACTACTTACTCTCTATATTTGCTCACGACCGATAGAAATTATCGGCAAACCATCACCTAAACAACAACCAACTTAAAGCACCTCTAATACAGTCTAAATTCCAACAGCAGCCAACTAAGAAATCTCTATTTTTTCAAGAGTATAACTTGGTCGGAGCAGACTACCAATTGCCGTATTTTAGCGACGTCGGAGTATAAATTCCTTGGGCTGATTAACGCTATCACATCGGAGGAAGTGCGCGGCGCATTCGGACAGCGATTTATGCACTCATTAGCTAAACACCGGCTTATCCGGTGGGGTAATTGGGACGATTGATTCAGGGCTTCTGGTTCATGACAAAAGAAAAGGGTTTTTAATCCCGCGGTGTGTCATTGTTATAAAGATTCATGCGGTTCGTCCTTGCAGATGTTTTGTTATTTATGGTTATGTTACATTTCAGATCAGTTTGTCTATGATAGATTTGTGTTGAATGGTTCAAAATGTAGTTTTAAGCAATGAGATATAATGAAATTAATATTATTTATTTATTCAGGGTTATTAAAAATATTTTTTTTATTATTTCCGCCGCAGGAAGTCGTTAAATAGAGGCCGTTTGTGGATTTCTAAGACGTCACATATGACTTTAGGTCAGTTTTATGTTCTAGAATAGATTTCTACAGGCAATGATCTGCCAACTTCTTCATTTGATTGCGACTCTAAATTTGCCCCTCCATCCAAGAACTTCGTCGGTCCATCTGCTACCCATTACTCATCAATGATCGCACAATGCCACCTCCTCACTGCCACTTCAACTTTTATTTCAAGATATGCATTCTCAAATCCGACGCAAGCATATCTCTATCTGACCTGACTTCAATGAAATTCTAAGAAAGATAAATGTTACGATAGCATTAGCAATGCTCACCACGTGTTGTCCTAATATGATTCTCTTATCAGTTAATTTAAATATGTATTTTATCATCAGATTTCAGTTGTAAATTAAATTATGTGGACAATATTTTCCAATAATATATTCGGATTTTAACTCCTGGAGGAATCTCTCTGCATGTAATTATTATTTTTTAAGTTATGTATTATATTATATTAGCGTCGTGTCGAGAATACCAAAAACAATGAAGCACTTTTAAGTCCCACAATATCCACATCCGAAACCAATATTTTTAAATCATACACATATGTCGGTACAGGCATCTAACCTCTAGCCTATTGATATACAAGTGATATCTTGCCTACGGGCCTATAAAGGCGGTCAAACTCTACATACACCATAGGTCATTCCTATTGAAATCGTTGGATAAAAATTGATTTAGCCTACGAGTACAATGCATTTACTTTGTATGCATGCGCTAAAAACAAAATGTCTGTTCTCTTACCGATAATACAATGGTCCAAGATTACAAAGACTATAGCTACCGAAAATTAATCAGGCCTATACTTTAATGTATCAGTATCTCTGTCATAACCTCTAAAATAGTAGAGATGGTACTGATAAATCGAAGTCAAACCAAACATCATTAAAAAGTAAAAAAGCCACAAATCCATAGCGATATGTGATCAGAAGGTCAGGACATCACAAAGGCGGGTCAGAGCACATAATTACTGCTCCACTCTGCTAAATAAACTAATTCTGCGCGGTGGTGGAAACTGATCTGACGATACGCCGCTATCGCGCATCTACGCCATTGTTGCCGAGATTTAAGCCACCACACCGGAGAGGTGCTTTGAATCACAAAATATAAAGGCACAGAAGGCTTATTAAGATGATTAACTTTATTTAACTTCTTTTGTGTTGCTGTGTCTTTTTGTTGTAATATAGCACTGTGCAGAGTTATCCACCAATTGTGAGGTCAATTTTCAGGTCGGCTTAATTCGCTCTCCATTTTTCAATTTGACTTATTTTGTGTGAAAGTGAATGATTCACCAAAAAATTAAAAAGTGTCCATTAATTTAAATATAATTGTGATGAAATGTCAAGTCGAAAACATCGCCAAAATCCCGACAGTTCTAAGCAAAAAGTCGCAATGCGAAACGGAACATACTCTACACAATCCAAGCCTTCTGTGGCAACATACATTATGTACTAATTGTGCGCATTGGTGGGTAGGCTGAGACCGGCGCGTGCCCTTTGTCTTCACTAATTACTTTTATAAATCCACTAAGCGATTTACATGTGCTCAGATAACATCGGCGAGCAAAGGTTGCGACTTTTGTTCCCGTCACGCTTCGACGGGATGTCTGAGAGATTTATGCCCTGTTACAAGTGTTACTAAATATTTACAAGGTATCACGATTTTGTATGTCTGATTGCGAAATTACTTTTGGTGTTAGATGTGTGACCTAAAGCTTAAATGAATTGCTCAATTTGATTCAAGATGTACAACTATTTACTGGATCTAAATAATATACCATTTCACGGATTCAATAAATTATTTTATTTTATTTCTTTCAATCAAAGTCTATTGCTGAATATTTATATTACCTAAAGATTTAAATAGTAACCTGTTTAAACAGTCCGCATTCAGCGACAATTTTGCAACTTTCATTAGGTTAAAAATTATGAATCTATTAAAGGTAATAATTAAGCTTTCTACTCGATAACTAAAGTATAGACAAACATGCAATTACGACTAAATCCGCATATATTTTAAAGTCCACATTATTTTCATTATCGGCTAAACGATTTTTTCCGTCTCTTCTTTGTTAGACAAATTATACCTACACAAACAATAATCACAAATCACTTAAAATTAACAACATGCAAGTGAAAACAATATCCTTACCTCTAGCCTTTCCCTGGCATCTCAGCTGGTCGATGATGGTGGTCAGCCGGTTCTCCCGCTGGTTACCACGAGGTACCACCTCATCATCATCCATCTCCACCTTCACTTCACTCTTATCAATCACTGAATCACTGCACATGACGTCTGAAACGTTTGATTCCATCGTGATTTCACTATAGATTCAATATCGTTTTTAATTAAGTCATAAATTGTAGGTATGATGGATAATTAAAGTTTAACAACCCTGAAACACATGTTTATTGTTTTCGCTAATTTGTGTAACCTACCTTCAATAGCATAATTTTCTGAACTATACAAACAAATTCAATCGATAAGTATATACACAAGTGACAAATTTACAAAATATCACTAAATTTCCTAACCATAAAATCGAATCCAGATCCTCAGGGTCATAGGCGAAGTATATTGGTTTATAACGCGAATCTATTTCGCTATCAAAATGGGCGATAACCATGTGGCCGACATGACAATCGCAAATCACAAACCGATAACGCATTACTCAGAGCCCGGCGATAAGGACGGTTATGGAGAATTTCACAGGCATTGCACTTCAGATCAATCACTACATGACAACTGTATTAAACGAATTGGATTTTTATGCAGGCAAAATGTGTGCCAAAACGCCACTCATCTGTGGTGAGCAAAGAGCGGTCCAGATAGAGAATTTCATGGATTATGTTGTTGCAAGAAATTCAACACCAAATCTTTATCTCCAAAGCACTAGCCAGAGGAAATCCAAGTTCAGCAGTGGACTTTCTGTGGGAGGGAGAGAGTGAACTCTACTATTCGTATTAAAAGATTTTCCTGACGCAATTGGTTAAGCCATTAGTGGCCACAGATTAACGGCTATGAAACTGAAGGATGCTGCCTCAGCTCACCCACTTACAAAACGTAGGCAGATCAAATTCATTTGTTTAAAAAAATACATTCAAATAAAATCTGTACTCATAGCATAAATATTATGACGTAGGTGAATAGCATCATCGAGATAATAATTATTTATATGAAAATATTTTTCTGCACACTCAGGCGCGACAGATTTCTACGGAATTCTAATTAGTGTATTATTAGTTATTAAGATATTATGAATTTTCATATCAGCTTTTTGGATAAATAACAAAACCATGTAATGAACTATGTAATCCAGACGTAAATAAACTGTCTTTAAAGTCTTTTACATACAAAAATACATAAATATAATACAAGACTGCAAGAAGTACAGTCGCTGTTTTAACTTAACCTAAATGTTACTAAATACTTAGTAAATTGTATGTCTTTTATGCAAAATATCGGAATCTCCCATGCTCAGCTAGCTTCGTACGAAATCATTGTGCAAAAAAACAAAGCAGATAACATTGATAAGGATCTCACAAACAATGACACATTTGCTTGTCTACTGACGCTAATATAGCCAAATAGTAATCACATGCCCGTCGAGGTAACACAGCTGTTACTGAACCGGTAATTATTGTAACTTCAAATAAAACTCCTTAATGAAAAATGTGTATTAAGTAGTAATATAATGTTATGTTTTAATTGGATAAAATTTACGTGAGTTTTTAAATGAAATGTTACGATTAAAACACTTGTTTATAGACTTAAAAATAGCGCCATATGTAATAGGTAAATGACCGAATAATACAAGGACTTATGAAAAGTAATCATATACTTTAAACAAAATATTATGTCCAGCATTAAACGACAGTGTTCAGTTGCACAACAATTGTTTAACGTCTAAACTCTAACCCTTCAACAACAAACTGTCACATTGACGCGAAACGTCAGCTTAACAACGTCATCACAACACAATGTAAATACACTCAAACAGAGGTTAACTCGAAACACGAAAACAAACTCATCACTGAGACACACACTGGCGAAACAAATGAACGATCTCAAAAACTCCGTTCGCACGAAAATTATTTACCTTCAAAATTTAAAGGTAAAAATACACAGGTATACCGTGACGGCGAAGCGGTTATCGTCGCGTACAACTGATAACTGTCGTGTCAGGTCAAACGAACAAATGGGGCGGTACCAAGGTACGTACTTTACACTGATAACAGCCGATAACGGGCTCTTAACCTTCTGACGGTGCCACTCAACTCGAAACGGTGTCATCGGCTGAAGAACAATACTTTTCCAAAGGCAGAGTACATGGATCTAGAGGACCTATGCACACGACGCTGTTGTATGATGCATATCCATTCAACAAAAAACGAAGTAGAATACGTATTATAGATTTGAGGTTAAGGCAACACCATGTCTTAAATGAATCAGCGTATATAATATAGTGTGTATTGCCAAGGTTTTTACTACTTCTAACAAAGTCCTTGTACAATTCAATATGGACTAAAGTCCAAACCATAGGACACCAAAATTGGCTATTTTAGAAAGAGTCAAAGCGGCTTGTCTTGCTTTGTCTGTCTTTCTCTATACATCTGTTTCATTTCTTTCATTCGTCCGCTTAAAGATCGTTTCACTGAATTCGAATGTTTGTTACATATAATATGGTGATAAGTTTATTGATGTCATAGGAAGGAAATAATGTTGACGAAGAGCGCGGCACTCCTTGTACTTATTTCTGTGAAATCATTCATTTTAGGTGTGACATTTATATTGTGCATTTCGTTTATAATCCTCGTGGTACTGTGCCTGGAAATCAAGTCGTGAATTACGAGTTCATAGGTTTCATTCCCGCCTGAGACAAATATTTGTGTGATGAAGTAATTATCTTTGCAATTACTTGTAAGTGTCGGGTCCGCGCCTGAGTACTGTGAACTAAAGTCCTTCTAGTGTCTTATATTTTCGATACAAAATAAATATATCTCTATGTATTGTAATGACAGCCTCCGTGGCGCAATTGGTTAGATGCCGCCTGTGAAAAGAGAGGCCGCGGGTTCGATCCCCGAACCGGGACAAATATTTGTGTGGTCGACAGGTATTTGTTTTGGGTCTAGGTGTTTGTGAGACCGAAAAGTCTCTCGTAGTTTCTGATACCCACGACACAAGACTCGATCTTATTGTGGGGTCAGGACTGAATATGTGACTGTTGGGTGTATTTATTTATTTATTACGACTATTTATAGGACATATTGCCAGCCATAGTTTTAATACAGAAATTTACAAAGAAGTTATAGTAAAGTGGGGAGGTGTAGCTATCCAATAAATCCCCCTTAATCAATGCAGTAGTCACTGTCAACGCTTGAGTAATAAAACGTGACAAAGAACTAGTATAGTTATAATCAGTATAATGATAGTTTATCACTGATGATTTCAGCTGTGACTGCCTCGGTGGTTCAGTTGTACTACGGTACGCTTACAATGCTGAGGTCTCAGGTTCGAATACTGGGTCGGGCAAACTGATATTGAATTTTTGTATTATTAGCCCGTAGTCGAGAATTTGTGCCCGATGTGGCGATAGGCTCTCGCCCTATTACACCGTGCGACGGAACACACAAGGTGAAATGTGGGTGTCTTGGTAGATTATCTGCCTGCCCCTTGTGGAAAAGAAGCGTGAGTTTATGATTTCAGCTTTTACCGAGTTCCTTGTACTGTAAAAATGAACAGTTTTCAGGATACAAAAGAATAGTGTACTTGGATTTGCAGCATAAATGGTAAGGCTCAAATAGAGTAATGGAGACTGTCCTCCTCACACCCGCCACTGCAACTCCAGTAAACCAGGATGAACAGTGGCACACATTTTATTGACACCGAGCACTGATGCTCAGCGAGTCTCCGGGAATGCGTAACTTGTCTTTAACCAGCAACGAAATCATTCATAAAGTTAAGTTAATAGGGTCGATTGGGGTGGTTGACTGCCCCACTGACGCCTTTAAAATAAGCTTTAATGTCGTACTTCGTCCTTTTGGTCTGTTTTCTAATAATTCATTAATCACACCTCACTCCTTTCTTTTTCTTTATCTAGCGTTATCCACCTTTCTCCCCAATTGATCTGTCTTCTACCAAAAAAGCTGAAGGCCTAACCCCAACATCTCTCTACACTTATGAGATGAAATGGGCGACAGATATTACTTTTTTTGGATGAGTCCATTATGACAGTGCTATGCCAGAATTAATAACATATTATATACACCCATAAGCTCACGCCTTCCTCCTCTGGGCATTAGGCAGAGGAACCAATAGTATCGGCCATCCAATCAATCCAATCCATCAGCCAAAGGAAGTCCACTGATGAACATAGGCCTCTCCCAATGATTTCCACAGTGACCTGTTGGAGGCAGCCTGCATCCAGCGACGTCCCGCTACCTTTACCTGGTCGTCTGACCACCTACTACTTAGTGGCAACAGGCGGGACACATAGCACGAAGAACTGATAGCCGATGAGGCCAAAAAGTTTACAAATGGAGACCACGAAGCGGAAACCGCAGCGTGTGACGTCCACCCATTAGGTATCAGCCATAGCTTGTCGAATTTATTTCCGTGTCAACAAGTAATAAGCGCATCTAAAAATTATCTCATTCGATAAAACATTTGAAATTGTGATGTTCTAATTAAGTGTTTTTAATTATTTTCACAAATCCTGACTCAATGATTACAAAATATCAGTATCATTAACGCGATTTGTAATAATAAGATAAATATCTTCAAATTATATAAAATTCCACACTGCAGATACGTATATGTTAATTGATAATGGTATAACACAAATAAATAATTGCACGATGATGCAATAAAATCAATAAAAAACAGCCTCCGTAGCGCGATTGGTTAAGAAACCGTCTACGAAAGAAGAGTCCGTAGATTCGATTCCCAACCTGAGTATTCGTTTTGGATCTATGTTTTTGGGACCAATCATTTACCGTAGTTTTCGATGAAGACACGAAATTTGGGGTCCTTTTTTGTTATCGGGGGCAAACGAGGATACGATTCACCTGATCGTACGTGATCATCGCCGCCCATGAACATCCATGAGAAAATCTATGCCCTACTATGAGACTCGAAATGTGTGAAATTCTTGGATGGAATATTGCAAATTATTAAACTGAGGCAAATTGATTCCATCACCTCGCAATCTTCATGCACTATCTCTAAGCCAGTGAGACGACCTTTTAGATAACACCCCAAACCTACAAAGCAATAGACATGTATAAAGATAACTACTTATTTTTAAAAAAATCAAGCAATACACGTCATATCAATTATTTATTTAGATAAATAATTATCAATTAGATTTTCGATTTCAAGAAGGTAAATGCATATCAAATCTATTGTTAGAATTACACGTCTATACGCCTTCAGCGGCGTATACCATCATATTGAATATATTTCTACTGGAATTTTATTTTACACACCATAGAAGCTTCAGCGGCCATTCCAATTTAATACAGATTTCCAGAAGAGAAAATCATCAATGATATAAACGGACTAAAACATCCAAACGCAACATTATTCAAAGCCATACACGGAGGATCAGCTACAAAAATACTTGAAACGCATAAAGACGACACAGCAAACAGTCGGGAACACGCGACAGGTCACGCAATCGTACCAGATAAGGCGATAACAGGTGATAAGCGGCCACCAGACAAAGGAAAGCCGTAACGCTTGCAAGGAAAATCGCTGATAACAGCTCCTCAAGAGTTGAGGATAATTGCGATAAACACACGAAGGATTATAAGGTCATTCAGTTGGAGCTAGGTGTTGGTAATGAAGAATGTGCGGTATTTCGATTAGATATAAAGACTGCTATGAACGAGGTTTAAGTGCTTTTTGATCCGGTATGTGCCTTTTCATAGGAACGGGTATTACCTTTTATTGCATTGGAAGCTACTTTGCGTCAAAATTAATTGTTTGCTTCTAACTGAACCGTAAAGCGACATGGTGGCTAGTTGATTACAAGTTTGGTAGAATAAATTATGAAACTAATCACCTAAAATAATGTGAATCTGGAATATTGCTGAAATGAGAAGTCTTTTAAATCCCAGATGGATTGAAATGTTTCGTAAATTGTTATGAGATAAAATCTAGCTCTACATTTGTACCCACCTTGATGGTAACCGCTGGTGAACATGGCATACTCGTATATCATAGTAGCCCATACAAGTGTAGTGAATTTCGGATTCACCCGCAATAAATGCGAATTCAATCCTGAGCATTCTGTTTAAATCGAACTGCACACACGATTTGTGTATGCCACTTTATTATACCAATATAAGACATAATACATATTGCTATTTATACTCGTAAATGAGAAAACGCAACACATTGAAACCGACCCACGGAAACCTCAAGGAGATTTACGCGCAAATTCGCGATATAGAGCAAATGTAAATATGTGGAAATGTCACACATGTGGTGTTTTGGAGTGGCTGGCAGTTGGCTGGCACCTGGCCTGCTGTCGTCACGAGCTAATTCGGTCGAGACGAGGTCGTGACCCCACGCCCTGCCGCCAACGCTCCGTGATGCTCGTGCACACCACTGTTTATTTTCGTGTCAACTAACATTTAAAGGTTAAAGAAGTTATTATTCATATTTCAACACTACACTGCTGATGTATTGGATACATGTGAGCCTTACGTAATGAAGACTGCACTAATCTAAGTATTGACGTCGATTCAGTTGTGAAATTCAGGAAATTACAGGAATGTTTAGTCGAAAATTCTACATAGATACAACACGATCATGCGGTTATGCCAAATTAAGAGCATGCAGAAATCAACATTGTTTACATAGCGCCTAATTTTATCGCTTTAGTAATAAGTATGGTATTCATTGCATACCAATACCATAGCGATTTGTATACATTTTTTATGGTATGTAAAAGTCCGCCAACCCGCACTAGGCCGGCGTGGTGGACTATATGGCCTAACCACTCTCAATCCTACTCTCGATTGTAGAGAAGGCCCTGCAGTGGGACGTATATTTACTGATACAGTAGGTATTCATTGCGCTTGTTTAGTACAGATTTAATCTTACATTTAATAAAGAGGACTTTTGATGAGTCCTCGTAGGTAACAATGGCAAATTAAATAAGCTGTGCGTATTTAAAAATAGTGATAGTGATTTCAATTATTATCCCAGAATCATGAACGACTTACATAGCCTATCTTGACTTGACTAGCAGATATATGACAAGTCCAAATTTTATTAAACTTTATAAATCTCACATTTATCGGTCACACAGATTATAATATTGGCGTGATTCCAGAGTTGTGTAAGTATTTCAGGAACAGCGGGATGAGGTCGCGACCCCGCCACCTTCGCCCCGGCCGCGTCACCGTCGCGTGGTTATACGATAAGCTTGCTACAGATCCAGAATTATGTGATTAAGCTCAAATATAATGACCTGTTGGCATATCCCCAAGAATAGTCTTGACACTCAGTTTCGTGTCTTCCGGATTAGGATTGCGAATTCCCATTCTAGTACTAAACTTATCAATAGCGTACTGTTTTACCCTGTTTTGTTTGTGTTAGCTTTCCTTGGCATTGCAAATGACGCAAACCTTCAGTGACTGCCTAGTTAGCCATATGGTGGTTTTTTAACAATCTATGCAGTGACAACTATTAGGCGTTTGATAAAATACCCACTGAACTAAATTTAAAAGTGACATAGAAGTTTAGAATACCCAATAAGAAAAGCAATGTAGAGCAAAAATCAAATTCGATCTACGGATAATATATCTCTGATTCCAACTACTCTGTTCAATTTGGCACCATACTTTACTAATCTACGCCTATAAGTCACAACAATGCTCAACAGAAACAATGAACTAGCGAAAATTACAAAAAAATAAAAGAATGAACCGCACCTGTGTGCAATTCACTCGATGCATTCAAAGTGACCGGCTGCAACCTACTTCATGAATATTATCAACCCGGCGTAGGAAGGAAATGGATTTTGTACTGGTATGTTCAATTTAAATATGAGTAAAATACGAAATAAAAAAAAATATTGAAACAAATAGGTATCTAGTATAACACTCTTAATCTCTTCATTAATTGAAAGTATGAGATAATTCTGATTTTTAAAATTAATAAATTAGTTTACAAAAATTAGCGTAGACTATGCAGTACCTTAGCGGAGATCTTAATACGAAAATCAGACTTACTTTCCTGCTAGGTTAGAATGTCACATAAACGTAAATTATAGATTTTTAATCACATCAATATAAATATTATTAGCACTTTTATTTTCCAGATATTCCACGCACAAATAATTTCTCTTTTATTACAATCGGCATCATCACAATACGAGTACCAAGGCATCCCAAATGCGTATTATCCAAGCTCATATCAAAACCCTTATCAAAATTATCCCATGGATGGATATGCTGGTGCTAATGTGAACGCTCCAGATGACTACGAGGAACCACAAATTTATCAAAGGTCTAGCAAGCACCAGAGACGAAAACCTTATGGAAGTAGTGGGGGGAAATTACCCACAGTAGATGATGAGACTAATGAAGAATCAGAAGAATGCAAATGCTCGTGCAATAAATGCGAAGATCCTGAACCATGTTGTAAGAACGCTTGTACCACCTGCAACACACAACCTCAACAGAGCCAGCAGAACGTTGTTATCGTACCATACCCGTACCCTCTAGTAGTTACTCCTAAAATACCTGGAACAGAAACCACAACTACGCCTTCACCAAATTCCCATGTAAAAATGCAACATATACCATCATCAATGGAGCAACGTTTGTCAATGATCTCACCACTACCAGCACCAATAACATCTTCACCATCGCCACCTCCACCGCCTCCACCACCACCACCACCACCACCCCCACCGCCACCTCTAAGAAAAGAAACGTATCAACCAGTTGAACCAAAGCATGATTATCCCCAAAAAAATGAAGGATACAAACCGAATGAAGATAAGCGTGAATATTCTCAGAAAAATGAAGGATACGAACAAAATGAGGCTAAGCGCGACTATCCACCAAAAATGGAGGGGTATGAAACCAATGAACCGAAGTATGATGGAAACAACGAAGCGAGGAGACACAAACCCAACTATATAATGACGTCTTTGAGAAGGACCAAGCCTGTCTGGCTGCCCAAGTATGGTATAGTGCCAATACCAGATGGATTGGCTGAGAAATTAATGTCAAAGCTGAGGGAAGTAAAAGGACTGAAAGCGTCGCGAAGGAAACGGATGATATATTTTTACTAATATGTAGGATCGATACGCGTATTACAGTTTTCATTTGTTCTTATTAAAAGACTTCAATCATCTAGCAAGCTATAACATCCCTTTTTTATAATTGTTTTGTTTTATAATTTTAAATGACCATTGGTAAAAAAATAAGAAACCGTTAGCCACAAAAATTCAAAACGAATCATTGCGTTAGAATTTTTATGTCAAACAACATAGCTACAACACCATAGCAGAGTACACGAAAATGAACAAGTGTATGTGATTTGTCATAATGTCTTGCTTTATAATATGCATTAACATTTCATATTACAAACGCGAGGGACTTAAAAATACGCGTGTCTTAATTTTGCTATAATTTTTAATGAAAAAAAAAGCGCCAGCATTATTTTTCCTTATAACATAATTTTAGTCGATTTCATTTTTATTTTTATAAGTCAACATTTTAGATTGTATGTTATTTTGAAGAGTTTGGCATTTGTGTGGGCAATAAAATTGCGTTGATTTATTTTATTGGTTATATTTTAAGTTTCCATATTACTTTTCAGTTCATAAATTGCTGCGCAATATTTATGTGTCCTTCCATTTCTTGAGCTGGGTCAAGTGTTTCTTTATTCATAATGTCTCTGAGTCTAATCACGAGCATTATTTAATTGTTTTATTACAAAATTAATTTTAGTGTATTATGAAATTGGTCAGTATTTTATTTATCTTTCGCAATTATAATGAGTACGTACTTAACTTTTTTAAGCATTTGCCACAAAGTTATGAAGGTTTGCTTATCTGACATAAGCCAGGAGGTGTAGCTCTCCAAATTTTTCTACTATTATTTGCTCTTATCATTGCAGCCACTTTCAATTCTATCTTTAATGATCAACTCCATGCCAACCACTATACCAGAATTTTCGTGTATCAAGTGAACTGTGAGGGTCAACAGCCGTCAACGATGGCAACGTTTTTAACATTTTTCATAGAAGGTGATGATTACCTTCCTTGAATTGATAAGCTAACTTTTAAATCGTTTGCCGATCCCCTTTTGTTTCAAAATTTTATATATCTAAACTGATAATCTAAAAACCTATCCACATTCAACCGTCTACTTTCGAATACTCATACATATTATGTCATTTAACACCTTATTATATTTCAGCTGCAAATACAATTATTATATCATCTCATCACATGTATGTCAAGTCAGTACAATTTGAATATTCAACAGGCTTATCTACAGCAGTTACTACAAAATCACAACTTGAATCGTAATATTTATGTCGATCATAATCCTTTATACAGTCCTCACAGATACCAATCCAATAATTATGTAGATCAGGAAAATGAGGACAGTGAATCTGATGATGGAGAGGAATGTGTGTGCTCCTGTGCAGACTGTGATCGGCCTAATCGATGCTGTAGAAGGATGTGTGAAGATTGTAAGAAGCAAAACCAACAATCAGGCTACTTGCTGTTCCCATACCCTGTACCATTGGTTGCTTCTCCCATACACAGAAATATTCCATTTACTTTAGAAGGAAACATTGGACATTCAACAATTCAAGTATCATATTCATCCTTCATGTCTTTTTCAACAAGTGCAACCAATAAAGTAGAGGAAATTACGAGGCAAACATATAGTACATCTACGCCTACCACACCACCATATTCTATGAATCATGAAAAGCCTAATGTAAATGCACCAAAAAAATATACAAGAAAATCATCACACCAAAAAGAAAACCAAAAATATGGCAAAATAATTGAAATCAACAAATTGAGCTTTAGACCCACCGTCAGATATCCTAGGAAGAGAGCTAAAACTTTTTTGTTGCATACAATGGAGAAGTTGAAGAAAGTGAAACCAAATTCGAAGTATCAAGTAATACCAATACCCGATTCACTTGCTATGGAGTTAGTTGGACAACTGAAACATAAATAGATAAGCTACCTTGGCAGTTGATGATCTTAGCTCCACTAATACAATATGGGAGAATTCCTGTAGTCTCTACTATTTATCTGGAACATGCGTTCTGATATTGCAAATAATTTAATTAATAATTTTGTAAACAAATATAATCGAATTTAATAAAACAAATATCAATATTAGTTTTCGTTACTCGAAATAGGATATGAATTTTTGAAATGTATTAGAAAAAAAAAAGTCTAAAATATAAAATAGCGTATTTCCCATCCCTGACCTCTGGTAACGTGATCACCGCTATATTGTGCTTATTGCATTAATACTGTAGTAATAGATTTAAAAACAGAATGGCTAGAAATTCAGAGATTGCTGGATCAAACCTTACGGGAATTTTTGCAAAGTGTCTTACTAACTGATAGAACCCTGGTACGCGATAAACGTTCTAGGTACGTACCACCACTTTGTCAATTTTTGCCTCCAAGCAGCAGTAAGCATTGTTGTGTTCCGGTTTGAATCATTGCAGCTAATTTGAATTGCCTGGCATAAGGGAATTGATTCACACTAGAACAACGTGTTTGACTATGGCCTAAGCGCTCTCAATGGAAAGATTTCTATTGAGGCCTAGATAGGTTGTAGAGAAGTCAGTACTCAGTGGGTGATTATGGGTTAATAGGTACAGTACATTACAAAAGACTTCGAGGTTCGGGACGACAAGTTCAGTGCGTTGTCTTGTAGCGTGAATGAAGTGCTCCTGTTTACACATACGCCTAATTTTTAGCATCAAGCGGGCATCGTGCACGTTTCGATATCTCGCGATTGGGATTAAAATGCAAAAGAAATTGAACAGGCTGACAAAACAATCTAATGTTAATTATAAACAATGTCTATTTCTTCCGCCAAACAGCAGTGCAAATGCAATGTTGTATTCTGTTTTGAAGGATGTTGCAGCCAGAGTAACTACTGGACATAAGGAGACTTAACATCTTATGTCTCACGATGGCGAGCGCAGTGGAATGCCAAGAATTGCTATGGTGAAAGAAAGAAAGAAAGAAAGAAAGAAAGAAAGAAAACACATTTATTTGTCACTTATCACAACGCACACACTCATATAACATATTTAAATTTACCTACACCATACAGAAATAATAAAAAAAAAAGTTTGTACGTCGCAAAAAAGTGACACGTAGTGGTTTTGTTTGATTTTGCTACTGTGCATGAGCGGTGTAGCGTTTACCATTAGGGGAATGGCATGCAAGTCTCGCCATACATCTCATTAAAACAAACAACTATCGCTAGTCAATAGTCTTTTTGGAATTATTATCAGCTGCTTCATTTCAATTATGTCTAATCAGCACTAAAGGAAACCTCATACAAACGAAATGAGCTAGACTTTACGTAAATCTATATAAAATGTGTAACACCAACATAAAAATAGATTAAAATATTGTTACCGCGAGTACTGTAAGTCGCACTATTTTTATGATTATATTGAAAAATAAAAATACGTTTATTTATGTGCGCCGGAATATTATTCATGTTCGCGGAGGATTTATAATAAAATGTATGGATTTGTTATGACTAAGGACAATATGTAGGCCGCAATATATATTTTTTAACATAAATATGAAACGCGTGAGTATATTTTATATCATGTATTATCTTTTTATGTCTTTTATTTTATATTTAATTTTGCATCAGCCCATATACGACCCACTGCAGGGCACGGGCCTCCTCTACAATCGAGAGTACGATTGAGAGTGGTTAGGCCATATAGTCCATCACGCTGGCCTAATGCGGGTTGGTGGACTTTTACATACCATAGAAATTTATACAAATCGCTATGGTATGCAGGTTTCCTCACGATGTTTTCCTTCACCGTTATAGTGCGTGGTGATTGACTATCAATACACACATGACTCCGAAAAGTCAGAGGTGTGCCCTGGGATTTGAACCCGCGACCACCGTGAATATGTAGGCAGCCGCGTCTGGTCCGTTTAGCAACAGGCCACCACGCACGCGTAATTATATTTAATTAAATTCCTACAATGATTTCATATTAAAATAACCTAAAATTTCAGATTGGCCTACTCCCTACATTACTTCAAATATTGATCTACACATCAAACGTTTTCACGAATTACCAAAATTCATGTGAAGACGCCGATGAAACGCCTGACTGCTTTCCAGTAGCTCAACCTGCACAGTCAAACTTTGTATTCGTACCGTTTCCAGTGCCATATTTTAATGTAATGAGAAGAAGTGATTCGTCATCTACTAGTCGTAATGATGCTAGTGACCCGAAAACACCTGAATCAGAATCTGGAAAATCGTCAGCAATTGCTTCAATATCTAGTATACTTACAATGCCAGCACATCCTACAGGATTACCAACAGTATCTATACAAGTACCTACATCACATTACTCAACAAATCCTCCAGTAGGTTATTCAACACCACCTCCAACAGCATCCATACATGGATTTACAACGGTATCTGCAACATCACCTACACTAGTATCCGTGCCGTGGTATGCAACAGGATCTACAATACCGTCGAGACCCGAATTTAATACAGCATATCCAACACCATATACAGGGGAACCTATGACAGAATATTCGACCAAATATGTAGGGGAACCTATACCATCACATCCAGCGCCATACACACGAGGACCTATACCACCATATGCAACACAAAATACAGAACGACCTATACCACCATACCCAACATCATATACAGAAGGACCTATACCACCATACCCAACATCATATACAGAAGGACCAATACCGCCGTATCAAACGCAACATACAGAAGGACCTGTACCATCATACCCAACATCATATACAGGAGGACCTATACCACAACATCCAACACCCTACACAGGGAAACATATAACATCATATCCTACGCCGTATGCAGGAGGACCTTTACCACCACAATCACCACTATATCCAGGAGAATCTATAAATTCGTATTCAACATCTTGTACAGGGGAACCTGTACCACCATATCCAACACCATACACAGGAGAACCTATAACATCATATACCGATCGGTATCCAATAGAATCTTCAACAATATCAACAACAAATGAATTCAATTCAATAGCCGATTTAACCGGTGTAAAGCCAATAACAAGAAGTACAATGTTTAACAGAAGACACTTCATTTATGACAAATTATCACCAATTGTTAATCGTAATAAGAAAGAAAGACTTAACGATCTTTTAGACGAGTTAAATTTTAACGTGAAATGCTTCGGTATAAAACAATGCAATCTTGATGCTGTAAAATCAGCTAGGAGGACGCCGAAAAATACTTTCTTTAGACCTACTCTCAAATACTCAAGAAGATACGCGTATATGCAATCTAAACAAGCTCTCGATAGTAAGAAGGGCTTTGAAATTATACCTTTACCAAATAAGCTAGCTATTGATGTTATGACAGAGCTACGAAACGAAAAAGAGCGGAAAGACAAGATACAACTAAATAAATTATTTAATAATTATAGAATACGCATATAAAATATCATAAGATTTTAGTTATTAACTCAGATTTGTCATGTAGGCCAGACACGCTGAAATATTTAATTGTATTGATTATAAATAAACAAGTTCTTTTGGATAAAAACCACTAGTTTCCAGGATTTTAAAGCGAATTGTAACGTTACAAACCAAAGTGTAATAAAATTGCCCCTTGAAATGTGTTCTGCTAAAAGTATAAGTAGGGACTGATGGTTCACTGAAATAAATTAGCAAATTTTGAAATAAAAATAGAAGCTTGTTTACCCGGGAAAACTGCGGCCATCGCAGTTTGTAAATATACGTGAATATTTTCCTGTAATGTTTTATCTACACGTAGAATTAAAGTAAATATAACTACAATCATATTATTTCAGTCCATGAAAATGGCCTAATCCCTAGATCACAGAGTTGGATTCAAAATCAGTGATATGATTGACACAATTTAACGACACAAATACCTACTTCAAACAGTTGACGCACTGAAATCCTCACTAACTTCACTTCATGATCACGTTTTGTCCGCGAACAGTTTGATGGTCAAAAATTAACGAATTAACCGATGTTTGGACAATGAGGCGCGTGTCGTGACCTTTCAGAAGAGTACGAGACTGCGCGTGAGCCGGCGGGGTCACAACCGATGAACGAGTATTTTTAGAGTTGAAAGTTCAAAATACGTTTATTCAGACGCGCTGTGACCGCCGCGCCACCGCGTTTCGTTTCCGGTAATTATCGATTTTTCAGCTTAATTTAAAAATTCAAACAGGTGTTGCTTTGTAATCGGTAATTACTCTATTCTCAATTTTAAGTTTTTATTGTGGGTATGTTTGATACTTTTTGCAGAGGCTACTACTTACAATAAAGAGTATTTTTATGTAGTATCTTTAGGAGTACGTAACTTTTTTGGCTACTGTTACATGATATGAAAGATTTTTATGTGCTTATTGGTATAGTCCAATAAAAAAAAGAATTACTTAATCAATTCTACGTTTAAATGTAGGTAATGTTCCGAAAAAATAGGAGGAAGATTAGAAACAGGCCAAGTAAGAGAATTACTGAAATGCTGAAAACATTTTGAGACGAATATACAATTTTTTTTTTAATCCCCAAAATCGAAATATTTCCGTAGTTTTCATATTTATTCCACAGTACATGTAATAAAAAAAATACTATTATGAAGTAATATAAAGGTTTCCATATTTCATATAATCATCATGTATTAATTTCTATGTTTAAATTATTTCATAAATCACAACATAAAGCACCTGCTATTTAAGTATAGCAAAGTTTACATAATGAAACTGAAACAATAACCCCTAGCGCTGAAATCATAGCAAATATTTTTCTGTACAATTGATAAGAAATATTTAGAAGGCGCTAAGTATAGTTCGATGTTTTTTTAGCACGATCATTTATTAATCAGTGTAAAATCTTAGATAACTAATTAATATTTTTTCTAATCCATTAATTCACCATCAGAGCGCACTAATAATTTTATATAATATTGGAAATCACATGGATCGTAAAAAAATAACGCATACAATAATATTGACTGCTAAGCTTTTCTATGTTGCATTTTGTGTCTATAAACAGTTTTGTTGGTAGAAAAGCCCTACATTTCACAGAACACGTATGCATGAAACTACAGCTATACTTTTCAGCCATACGTTTCTTTCGATGAGGGAGGTCCTTGGAGATATTAAATTGGTAGTAGAATGTTGATGGATAGCAAAATAACATATCGACAGCCTCCATGGCGCAGTTGTTTAGACGCCGACTGCGAAACGAGAGGTCGCGGGTTCGATCTCCTCACCAAAACAAATGTTTGTGTGATTCACAGGTATTTGTTTCGAGTCTGGGTGTTTGTGAGAGCGAAAAGTCTCTCGTAGTTTCTGATACCCACGACACAAGAATCGATCTTAGTGTGGGGTCAGGAGTATGTATGTGACTGTTGGGTGTATTTATTTATTTATATTGCAAACTCTCTTTACCCCTTTTACTGTCGAAGATGACGATGATTGGATATTCAAGTATCCGTATATATAGATGGCCTTAGGCTATCTAGCTAATAACGTAGCACGTGATTGAAAGGTCACATTTAGATAAGGGTATACACATATCACGCCGCAACCTGATTAACATAAAGCCCCATTTATCGCTTAATAGACATAGGAAGAAAAAACCTTTTTACTTTATAATTATTTATTTCTTATTCATAAGAAGTACACAGCCGTTTTTGACGTGAGGATCTTTCCATTTACAATGAAAAATTTACATTCCAATATTAATGTCACAAAATAAATTATGAAACATCAAACGAACAATTTTGGACCACAAATCTTATAGCTATGATTTATTTATTACTTATCGACATAATTAAGCTTAAATTACATAACATTTATTAAATATCCTATAGAACATAAGAAGCAACACTCAACACGGACTTAGTCCGCGCAAATACTTGGCGTAGAAAGTCAATTTTGTACTCAGAGTACCATCACACTATCGAGTAACAACGAAATAAATGCACAATCAATACACGATATACACTAG
The DNA here is from genome assembly GCA_033459515.1 of Theretra japonica. Classification (NCBI taxonomy): domain Eukaryota; kingdom Metazoa; phylum Arthropoda; class Insecta; order Lepidoptera; family Sphingidae; genus Theretra; species Theretra japonica. The sequence goes on from CM065934.1 coordinate 10,407,032, forward strand.
ACTGTGCGTTGAGCTATGGCAGTTTGCAATCACAGATTATGTGATTATTATCACACAACATTCAAAAATTTATTTATACGAGACAACAAAAATATCCTATTAAAAATACCAAAAATATCATTATTTAACCTAACTAAAACAATGCAAAAATATTTGTATTTGTTTAAATTTTATATTACGCCAATGACGAAAACACTGGATTGCCGTCTGTAAAATAACCGTCAAGATGTGTGCTGCTCTATGGTGCAGCGGTCTATGGACTTGTGTTGTCTATGATTATAGACAACTGGATTCACTCTTCAACCGCACGAATCAATTTATTCTAACACAATTTTCAGCCTGTCTCACTTGGTTTGTATGGTGAGAGCGTTTATCAACTCTTGGAAGTCGGTGACGTACCAGGAAGCCCTCTTTTTCACTTCTTCTCGGACAACATTTCCTCCAAAACCTGTAAAAAAATACATAAACATTAAATCTAGGATAAAAATGCAAATGCTGATTACTAAAAACACACTGAACAAATTGGAAGATAGTAATATTTATTGTATGGCTAAAATAATATGGACAATAATGGTGTATATGTTACAAACTAATTTTATTAGAAGTGATAATAATGACCATAAATTTAATTCATACAAGTTACACTAGATGTCGCTAACAGTAACAGAGTACTGAGTAACAATTACAGACTTAATAATCAACAAGAGATGGCACGCCTTTAAAAAATACACACTTAAATATCACAAATAAATAGTCCCGATCTATTTTATGCGCATATTTTTTAAAATTTGAAATCAGATAATGCTTACCAATAAATCCGTCAGCAGGCGGGCTGGCCTCGGCGTCGGTGGCGCCATCTCCGATGATGATCAGTCGCTGGTAGCTATGTTGTTCCTTCAGCCGTCTCACCACCAGGCCTTTGCCGCCGGACCGCGATGTAGGCTCGTTCTCATCGAAGCCTGCGTATTCGCCTGTAATAGAAAATATTTTATGAAAAAAATTAATTTATGTTATTATTTAACAACTTTCGGCGCAATTGGTTAGACGCCGGCTGCGAAACGTGAGGCCGCTGGTTCAATCCCCGAACGAAAACGAATGTTTGTGTGATCCATAGGTATTCCGTCTGGGTGTCTGTGAGGCCGAAAAGCCTCTCGTAGTATCTGATACGCACGATACAAGACTCGATCTCAGTGTGGGTTCAGGACTATGTATGGGACTGTTGGGTATATGTATTTATTTCTATGGCATGACAAAAGAAACAAAAAATATTTTTTGACTCATATGCCCGTATTCCAAAATATTAAGCATGGGGTGTGATTGTATTTATTTATTTATTTACTACTAGACCTACATATAATCCTATTGTAAATATGATTTTTTATACTTAAAAGAACGTAATCACAATGCACCTGATGTAAGTGTATTGCAAACCAGTTAGAGTAACTACCAGCGGGAGCTGGCTACTCCGGCCGACCTAGTACCAGTATTAATCTTCTGATCTTTCGTAGAATTTTTGTAGGTTCGTTCTCCGCATCGGGGCCATTAATATGTCCCGGGTTTGGGTGGACTGAATCCATCCATCCATCCATCAGCCAAAGGAAGTCCACTGCTGAACATAGGCCTCTCCCAATGATTTCCACAGTGACCTGTTGGAGGCAGCCTGCATCGAGCGACGTCCCGCGACCTTTACCAGGTCGTGTGACCACCTAGTGGGTGTGGTGGGTGATAGGTGGTGGTGGACTGAATAGTCTTCCAATATGTTTGATGACGATGGAAAATACGCACTTCACAGTTAAGTTGAAAATAAATAAATGTTGAGTGTAAATATTTTCTATTATTAGCATTGATGTTGACAAAATGATTCTGAAGTCATCATACAGCAAAATAACATCAACGATTTTATTTGCATGTCGCAACACAAAGAGGACTGTTATTATTAATATTTTGCAACTGATTCGATAAAGAGACAACGCCTACGCATTTCCAAGACTTCTTTCTTGTCAACAAGATAAGGTCTCTATAAAAAACATTTGCAGCGCATCGCAAGACTGATATCCACGGTGAAAACACTCTTCAAGGTTTATTTCGACATGATTTTGCAGAAATACACGAAACATCGATGCTAATTATTAAAATATTTATGTTTTAAAGTTAAACATGTGCGTATGTTTTGACTGTGGTTCTACGGACGGAAATAAAGGTCATTATGTTATTAAAATATGTTTTTTTTAGGAGTTCACATCCCAGTAACAACGCAATCTAACAACCGTTGAATAAGAATCGACAAAGAGATTTTTGAGAAAATCCTAGAAAGTAGATTTAATATTAATTGTAAAACTTAGATTAGCGAACTAATACTAATGTCGAATGTACCGTATATCTTTTTTTTTTCGATCAAGTCATTATCCGACTATACATAACACATGTTATAAAATTTCACTGAATTTTAAAAACCAACAATACGTTCCGTTCTACTCAGAAAATTATATTCACATAAATAACAAAATAAATTAGCAACGTCAAATATTTTATTAGAGCACGACACAAATAACTCAATTTCTAATTAAACTATCTTATCACTATCAGACGAAAACAACCTTCGAATGTGGTTGATACAGCATTGTTTGTTCGTCACTCGGGAACGGCGCGAGGACGGAGCTTATCGTTCTATTGTCATTGCCAATAGATGTCTATGAACCTGCCTGCAATAACCACACGATAAAACCGACAAACAACGTTGCACATTATAGCATCGTGTCATTGCTCGTAATAAAAATGAAGATTGAAAGGAAATAAAAAGATGAATAGTTATAACTTATACCTAGACCTATATGCCAGTTAAAGTGCTAGTTTGATATTGTCAGTGAAGATAGGAGAGTTAGTCGTATTCAAAGGAGGACGTTGAATATCAGGCAAAATTGAGAAGGCTATGTCCAAAGCCTGATATAGCGAACATACGGAATAAAGTAAGAACACTCATGACAAAGGTATCACAAAACTTGAAGGACATTAAAAGCGTGATAAGCCGATTCTACTATGGGCGTGGCTATCCTTTTATCTAATGTCCGTAGTTTCATTGATCAACTGTCTAATACCTTGATGACATTAATCATAATCCAACTGGATTACACAGCTTGGATCTATAAATACATCAGGAAACAATTACGAATATTTCAACTAAAACTAATATATTATATTTTGTAAAATATTTTGTTACTTACTATAGAATTTCTCCTTGATAAAAAAAGATTTTACTTGGCCAATCAGCCAGACCCAAACAAGAATATCTGAATGACGCAAAAAATAAAAAAAAAATTCGGGGGTAGTTGTGAAAGGAAGTAGAAAAACGTTTGCTCTGTGCAATTATTTTAATTTAAAATACTTTATACAGTTTTTATATTAAGTTTTATGAATATTTACTATATATAAACAGTCTACCTGCCAGGTGTAGTGTTATTTCTCCTTTGCACTTTCGCTTCTATTCTCTACTACACATCATCACTTTACCACTATGGAGTCTACACTGAGGGCCACTGTGGATGAACTGAGGCAAGACTTCACCAAACGGATGGAAGCTTTTGAGGCAAATCTCCAAAAGTCGTCGTGCACACCAACCGGCACCTCTGAATTGGTCGCAGAATTTGAGTCGTATAAAATTTTCATCACTCAGACACTGTCATTACTGCAGCAACAAATTGATGCTCTGGCTTTTTCTGTGGATTCCATGGAGACGCAGAGGCGCCGCAAGATGTTGATGTTCCACGGGGTTGCGGAGGGGCCGGAGGAAAATACTACAGTTCTTCTCGCTGACTTCATAAAGAAGAACTTAGCAGTCGCAGACTTCGGAACCAACGACATTAAACGCTGTCACAGAATGGGTCGCCTTACATCCCAGAAGAAACCTAGGCCCATCCTAGTCAAGCTGCAGGACGTTGACACTCGGGACAAAATTTGGTTCAATAAAACCAAACTGAAGAACACGGGCATTACGTTGTCCGAGTTTCTTACTAAGACTCGGCACGACGTTTTCATGGCTGCACGAGAAAAGTTTGGTGTAACTAAGTGCTGGACCAGGGAAGGCAACGTATACGTGTTAAGTTCTGGTGTTCGACATCGTGTTGCGTCGCTAAGTCAACTTGGCAAAGTTCCGGCTGATGTTGACAAGACGGTTCCAGTGGCAAAAATAACTGCTCCCAAGACAAGACGAGCTGCGGCTTCGAAAAAGTGATGTGTCTATTTTGCAGCCTGGTAAAACACATTCTCTTCATTGTATTATTTACTTTTTAAATGTAAACAATAATTTATAGGTTACTTATAATGTCAATTGTCAATTCGTTTGACAAGTAATGTATGTTTTGTGCGTTCCGTTAACCTTTTTTTAAATTGTTTAGCATGATTTTTTTTTTCCTTTTCTGTCTATTTCATATTTTGTGTTTAACCTGATTTTTTTTTTCTTTTTTATTTAATTTTTTCTTCTCATATATTAGAGTATTGCCAGGAGCATATTTTGCTTTGATTATTTATTCTTATTGTATGAATGATTGTGCTCTTTCTTCTTTTTTGTAACTTTTATTTTCTTTACATTTTATAACACAGCCGGCAGATGGATGTTAGTTAGTTAGTTTTATTATTATTATTGTATTTTTTTTTTTTAGATATTTTTTTTTTTTCTTTTATTACGTTTTAGTCATATAGTTTACGTACACTTTTATATATTGTTATTGTTTTTTTTTTTGTTTTTGGTATATAATGTCTTCGCAAAGTAACATTAGTGACAGTGAGGAATTTTTCTCAGCTAGTAGTGAAGATAGCTTTGAGAGTGTTCCTTCACTTGCAGAGACTCTTTCGGCCCAATTCTCCGATGTTCCTAGGAATTTTAATGTCGTTCATTTTAACGCTCAGAGTATTCCGGCCCATTTCTCGGATATACTGGCAAGTTTTGACTGTTCACATATTCATGCCATCCTTATTTCTGAGTCCTGGCTTAAACCCAGTCTGCCTTCCTCTGCTTACAATCTTCCTGGCTTCCACCTCATACGAAATGATCGCACAGTGGGCGGTGGGGGAGGTGTAGCGATTTACCTCCGCACGCACATTGCGTTTTCTGTCGTTACTGTGTCGTCACAGCCTACACCACCAAACGCTGGAGAACATCTATTTCTTGAGGTGGAACTCTCACACCAGAAACTTCTATTAGGCGTTTACTACTGCCCCTCGCTCCGTATTGACTACTTTTCTTCTCTCGAAATCATTCTTGAAAACTTAGTCCCCTCTTACAGTCAAACCATAATCATGGGTGACTTCAACACCTGTCTCCTCAAAAATGACTCCCGTTCTTCCTCCCTTCAATCCATTGTTCAATCGAACAACCTTTTTATTCCTAAACTCTCCGCCACTCACCATTTTCCTAATTGTACTCCTTCCCTTCTTGACCTTATGTTTGTCTCATCGATAAACCATGTTGCCAAACATGGTCAATGTCCTGCTGATGCCTTCTCCTACCATGATCTTTTATATTTATCCTATCGGATCCGTCCACCCAAATCCTCTTCCAAAATTCTCCTGCAGCGTAATTTTCGGGGATTGAATATTGCTGATCTTCGTAAGGATGCCGTCAATATTGACTGGAGTGCGCTCTTGGCCTCTGAGTGCGTCGATGTTAAGGCAAATTTATTCATAGACGAAATTGTTAAACTTTACGACGTGCATGCTCCAGTACGCAAGATCAAGCTGAAACATCGACCATCTCCCTGGCTTACTGCTGACATTAAAGTTCTGCTTTCAAAAAAAGCATCAGCGAAGTCCAGGTTTAAACGTCGTCCTAGTGATTTAAACTGGGAGAAATATGTGACGATACGGAATCACTGCAATAAGGTGTGTAGGGATGCACAACGCCGATATATTCATAATTCAGTTGAAGATGCAGATCCAGCGAAAGTTTGGAAATTTCTTAAAACACTGGGAGTCGGTAAATCGCGCCATTACTCAATTTCTAAAAATATTAATTTAAATTCTCTTAACAAACACTTCTGTTCTCCCTCAAATTTAGATGGGACTACTAAAACCAAAACAATTCAATATCTTTCTTCTTGTAAAACTCCCGATTGTCCTCCTTTAGTTTTTAAACAGCTTGCTGATTGTGATGTTAGGAAGAACATTACGCTGATCGCGTCCAATGCTGTTGGTAGTGATCGTGTTGGACGTAATATGATTATCCCTATCCTTGACGAAATTCTTCCCATCATCACTCATATCCTTAACTACTCCGTTGCCAGTGGCACTTTTCCCGCAGTCTGGAAAGAAGCCCACATTATTCCTTTACCCAAAAAAAGTAATCCTACTACATTTTCCGAATTCCGTCCTATTTCTATCCTACCATTTCTTTCCAAAGTCCTCGAGCGCCTAATCTACTCCCAACTCGCTGATTTCCTTTATAAAAACCAACTCCTAAACCCATTCCAATCCGGTTTCCGTCCTGGTCACAGTACCACTACAACCCTCATTCATATTACGGAGGACATCAGATCGGCCATGGAAGGAGGCAGGCTGACAGTCTTAGCACTACTTGACTTCAGCAATGCTTTTAATACGGTCGATTTTGATGTGCTACTTAGCGTACTGGGTTCGTATAACATATCTCCAACAGCGCTTGTTTGGTTTCGTAGTTACCTGTTTGGACGCCGGCAGCGGATCTGTGTCGATGACAACTTATCGTCTTGGCACATGATGTCTGCTGGCGTGCCACAGGGCGGCGTATTATCTCCCCTACTCTTCGCAGTTTTTATTAACTCTATCACAAACAAACTTCGTTCTTCCTACCACCTTTATGCAGATGATCTCCAAATCTATTATCAGGCTCCCCTACACCAGTTAAATGATGCTGTCTCGGCAGTCAATAAGGACATTGAACTCATAAGTGACTGGAGTAAAGAATATGGACTTATGATAAATGCTTCCAAAACGCAGGTCATTGTTGTCGGCAGCCCCAGGTGGATTTCTAAAGTAAACTGGTCGCTTATTTCACCTGTCATCTGTAATGGAGTCACCATTTCCTACAGTGACAGCGTCAAAAACCTTGGAATCCACCTTGATAAATGTCTCACCTGGGGTCCGCAGCTTCGAGAGTTGAGTAGGAAGCTATTCGCCTCGGCTGGGTCCTTGCGGAGATTACGTAATTTTCTACCCATTGCCACGAGAATATCGCTCGCCCAATCTCTCCTTCTCCCCATCCTTGATTATGCCGATGCCAGTTATCTTGATATCACTGAGGAGCAACTCAATAAACTTGAGCGTCTTCAAAACTTCTGTATAAGATTTATCTTTGGATTACGCAAATATGATCATGTTTCCGAATTTCGTACAAAGCTCAAGTGGCTACCCATACGGCTTCGCCGGAATACACACATTCTTTCTCTTCTTTATAATATTCTTTTTAACCCTCTCACTCCCCTATATCTCAAAAATCGCTTTGAATTCCTTCATGATACGCATTCGAAGTCTCTTAGGTCATCGGAGAACTTAAGACTGAAAATCCCCGTGCATTCCACTTCTTTTGTAGACAAATCTTTTACCGTACAAGCTGCCAGGTTGTGGAATGCCTTGCCGGTAACGGTGAGACGGGCCAAATCTCTGTCCATCTTTAAAAGATTGGTCAAAGATTATTATCATCAGCTTCTATGAAGACATTGTCCAGTTGTTCACATTTTCCTTTGTACATTGTTATTCATTTATATTGCCTTTTTATATATGTTTATATATATTTATATATATATTTATGTAGGTATATTTTTTGCACATATGTGTATATTGTATGTATATGTACATATGTATAATGGTTATGTATGTATGTATGTATGTGTATTCATATATATTAATAGCTCTATGTAAAAATATTCGTGCACCTGAAACTGCCCCAACTTTCGTTTTTGCTAGCTTATCCATCCCATGGTTGTCTGGCAGAAATTGCTTTGAGCAATAAGACCGCCATTTGTACATATTTTTTTTTTGTAATTTTTTCCACTTTTTATGTATTTGGTGTACAATAAAGTGTTAAATAAATAAATAAATAAATAAATAAATAAATAAATATTTAAACAGTTACATATCACGCGTACCAGTGTCAAAATCAGAAGAGAAACTCCAATAGCCAATACTGTTTCACTGGGCTAAATCTCATAAAACAATCTACAAATATCAAATAGCCACCCTGACTCAAAATATATCCCTATTTGAACCCAACGTCCCCAGTCTCCTTTCGTCTCAGTCCGTGATGCAACATCAGCACGCGTTGCCGTCGACGCGCACGCAACAAACGCATGCGCAAGATAACAAGCTCGTACGATTTTTATTTACATCCTACTGGGTATTTGTGTTTTTATTTCATGAGGAATAATAATCTTAATTTATATGTGGGTTAGGTTAGTTATTTATTTGCAAAAAGATGGATTTTAGAAAACCTATAGAAATTAAAATTATAATAGTATGAGAAACATATTTATTTTGTTGTTAACAACCATTTCGATTGTAAATTATTATTTAATTTATATATTTTTTTTTATTCTCATACTAGATCTGAACCGATTAATTTACGTTGCCTTTGTGGCTGTACAGTCTTGTTTCCTTTACCAGAGAAAAAGCGGAGCGTATTTCCCGCGCAAACAGTTAACAGATAACTGTATCACGTTTCGAACGCACCGCCTCCCGCACAATTAGCGTTAATTAAAATGTACAGATAAACAAATATGTAAATAATTATCAAAATGTTTTACGTAATAATTACCACATTTTGCGTAACACTGTAAAATAATACAATCTAGGTTTATTAGTTCACGTAAAATCTTGTGATTTTAGTTTACAAAACAAACCAAACATTAATTAATATTATGCAAACAAAATAATTATAATATAAAATCAAAAACTCAATAATAATGAATTAATCCAGTAAAAATTAAATAAAATGATCAAGAAAAACATAAAATATACAATCGGTAAGAATTTAGGTACTAATCTATTAAGGGCAATAACATACAAAATATATTCAAGTTGTGATTTGTGTCAACTCTAAATAATACTTTAGTCTTTAACACTAGTCCAATACAGCTAGGCGTAACGGAAGACTATTATCTGGAGAATAATCTGTCTGTTTCATGAAGGTTTCCAATCATTTCATAATTTTGGCTTATCATAACAGATCATGCCATTACAAATAGCAACAATTATTCAGGACGAACAGCCTTCTGTGAAAAAGTGATGGTAGAAACGAGAGCTCCAATTTTAGACAAAAAGGTAGACACGAAGGTACTGGGTGATTTTGTCACCACAAACCCATTTCCCTAAACCATATTACTAAAGTGCACTCTAATAAATGGGATACCCACCAATAAACGCGAAAATCACCCCTATTAATTAATAACAAGGTACTTAATCGCTAATGACAAACATTTGTCGAGACATTTGACTCGGCGCTGAGCGGAGGCCGTGAAATGATTACGTCATGCGTTCGCGACAGTAATAACAAAATATTATTAGTACTGTAATCAGGGTACATATTAAGTCCGCGTGGGGTATCTTTATTTATGAAAACATGTGTCAAGAGGGCATTCCTTTGTGTTATACATCGTTCGTTTGTATTGTGTAGTGGGCGACCTATTCATGTGATTATGTTCAATCTTGTTACATCTTCGCTGGTTGACGACAATTTGTGGAAGTAAAATATTTGTACTTTCTCAGTAGCGCAGTTGTGCTACGGTATGATTACGACGCTGAAGTCTCGAGTTCGAATCCCATTCGACAAAGTAATATTGGATTTTTCTATTATTTATCAGCGGGGATTCAAGCATCTGTGCCCGATATTTTGATAAGCTCGCCCCCTATCACATCGTGGGCCGGCACACACAAGGCGAAAAGTGGGTGTTCTATTAGCACCTCTGCCTACACCATCAGGGAAAAAGGCGTGAGTTTATGTATGTATGTAAAATATTTGTAACTTCGTTAGCGACCACTGTACACGACGATGGAGACCACGCCATATTGACCCATGGAAGTGTGTTACACAGGCTTGTATCTGTTTTGTAGCAGGAAATGATAACTGTGTAGAGGGCAAGATGTGATCATCATGGATACTCCATCTGCACAGCACTCACTAACTATCGGATGAATGTAGTCACTATTGTTAAAACAATATGTGTAAGAAACAAAAACAATTCTAAAAACGCTCTTACAAGTAAGCGTTCCGAGGTCAATATAAATTATGAAAGTATGTAGGTGTCATAATTTAAGCGTGTAGGTCTACTTGTGAAACGTGGGAATAATATTTTTGTTTTGTTGATTATTCTTAATTACAGTAATTCCCCAATCACCACAAATACATATTATTGTCCGAAGTGAGTCATTCTTATACTCGTAGATTATTTAATAATTAAAAGGGAATTTCTACGGTATGTAAGTCCGCCAACCCGCACTAGGCCAGCGTGGTCGACCATATGGCCTAACCACTCTCAATCGATTCTCTCGATTGTAGAGTAGGCCCGTGCCCAGCAGTGGGACGTATATGGGCTGATAAAAAAAAATCAACAGTCAATTAATGATAAATATTCGTGGTAGTACCTCGAGGGAAACTCAAACGTATGTGCTATTTTCGTCACTAGGTCTTTGTGCCCGGACACTTAATTTAATATAGATTGACACTTCCTCTTCTTCAAAGGGCAATTTTCAATTCACTTGCGCAAGCAATAAGAATTTTTATCCGGAAGAAAATGGCTGTTGTTGTCAAGAAGGATTTTATTTATCCTTTACTTGTTTTAGACGATGATTATCATCAGGTTATATCTGAAAGTTCACTGCAAGAATTTGAAACGTATTTTTTATTTTGTTGTTAAGGAAAAGAAACATAAGAAAACCTGCATATTTGAGAATCCTACAAGAATTTAAGTATGTTAAATTTACCACGATGTAGAAGGTTAAGTTGATCAATAATTAACGCTTAACCCCCTTTCAATAGTAGAAATATCCCATGCTTAATATTCTGGAATACAAGCATATGAGTGGAAAGGGAAACATCTTTTTGTTTCTTTTGTCATGTCATACATAAATACACCCAACAGTCCCATACATAGTCCTGATCCCACACTAAGATCTAGTCTTATGTCATGGGTATCAGAAACTACGACAGACTTTTCGGTCTTACAAACGCCCAGACACGAAACAAATACCTGTGGGTCACACAAACAATTGTGTCGGTGCGGAGATCGAACCCGCGACCTCTCATTTCACAGCTTACGACTAGCCAACTGCGCCACCAGGATGTCAATGTAGACTGCTAATATTTAGAAAGTATTTAAGCTCATTGTATTTGAGTAACTTGAGTTGAGTAAATAAAGGCTTAATTGCAATGCACATATTAATAAATGACAATGATAACAGCCGCACAGGAAATCACAAGTATTCAAGGAAAACTGCGGCGATTTTCCTTATCTTATATCGATACTCACTCTACGCGTTCTAATTTTAAGTCTTGACTGCCTTCTTAGTGCAATATTAAAATTTTATATTTAAGCTCCAGATTTTAACCGACTTCAAAAAAAGAACGAGGCTCTCGAATCTTTTTTTTGTTTTCTTTTTTAACAATCTCAGAAGTCATAGAAAGTGGAAGTGCAATTATAGAATGATATAAATAATGAATTTAATGTAAATATACAAAATAATCATGTTAGTAACAAAAATAAATGGAAGGAGGGTAGCAAGCTCGCTGAGCATGCATAGAAAGATAACGTCGATGTTAATAAACCAGCTGAACTGAGTAGATACGGGAAATGTAAGCGGTAGAAGAAAACATGAAAGCAGTCTTGCATTGAAGTAAAAACCTGGCTTTGCAAAGTATAGAAAACTCCTGGGACCGGTCGTATAACATGCCATTTGGGAATTTAGAGACGTCAGATTTTCACCAAAAGCACTCTAACCTCATTCTGATTTCAAATCTGACATTTCTTTTTGCATAATTTCACACTGGACTTATAAAATGATTGAACGTAACATTGTATTGTTGCAGCCCATTCTACAGTACTTGAACCGATGTGATAACCGCGACCCAATTTCGCACCAGCGGGAGAACATCGACACAATTTCACATGCGTCATAGAGGGGAGTCAGATAAATGCGACCTCTCGGCGGATAAATAACACTTATACGTGAAATGTTGTGAGGAGATTACTAATACCGCAAATCAATGTAAGGTTTGATGACCTCGTAACTTTAATAAAAGTAGATGAGGAGACGGCTGTGATAGATGTGCCAACGGGCAAAGGATCTCGCATTGAAGCAAATGTTAGCATGATCGGCAAGTTTTTATTACATGTTGGACCGACAAAATCGTTGTTTCCGATATGTAGACTCTTAATAATCATGCTAATTATATGTTGTTTATTTAATACCAATATAGACTTCGTTCAGACAACCAAGCGCAATGCAGTAGGTAAAATCCCCCAGATTCGTCAATACAAAATCCTAAATCATTATAATCTCAAGATTGCAGATTCAATGCTATCGCTGAATTATTTATTTATCGATATCTAACGTCATGATGTAGTAAATTATCAATATGGTAAGTATACATGAATAATATCGACGTAAAGCGATCTCTAACTCATATGTCACAGACATGTGTTTATGATAATTTTTGTAATCTGTCTGCAGTAAAATTATGTAAAAGAGAACGTGTTAGCTAATCAGTAAAGAGAATTTGACAGAAATTATTAAAAACAAGCAATAAAATCTACTTCACCCTAAACTTATTGATTCCTATTGGTTTCGGGATTGCAAATCATTATCTAAATAACATAATTGTAATTTGTCCTCAACTACTTACTACACAAAGCATATTTACATATAAATATGAAATACTACTCACCATTGAAGTAGAATTTGAGTCTATTAGCGTAGATGTTTGAGGGAGGGATGTTGAGCCTCTCAGCTACAGGCTCGATGAGACTTCTGAACCCTCCGGAGACTAAGTACACGATGACCCCTCGCTCGTGGAGCTCCTTTACCAATTGTCTGCGAAAGAAAATTATTTTAGTGAAGAATTCAGGTATCGTATGTACGAAAGGATTTGCAGACTTATATGTAGAGCACAAGTACAGTACAATAGAGTACAGGTAAATCTTGTATTTTATTCCTCACTTCTTTGAGTAAATATCTGTCTATAATAAATCATTTTAATTGGATGGATATAATATTAGAAAAATGCAAATTAGCACATACGATTAAGCAATACCTCGAGATAAAATAGACAGGCTACAGAGGAATAATAGATATGCAATTGATCTAATAATAGACATCGATTGAATTTATAGACAATATACTATGGCAAACCCAACACTAACACTCAAACAAATCATGTCACATCTACCTTTGCACTCAGGATGTGGCAGATCAAATTAACTATGATAAACTATTAAACTATATACTAATAAATAAATAAATATCTCGGGTCAACTGCGCACGCGATGGCCAGAAAAATCTGGATATCACGGGCTCGTCGTGGGTCAAAAACCATAAGATAACTTCAATAAGCGGTGGAAACTAGACATGTTTCGTTTGCGTTTTGGTACAATCATTATTTTGTCTAGTCCATTTAATTTAGTTGCATCGCTACCATTTCTACCATCATCACATTAGCCCATATAAATTATCCTAAACGTTGTTTGAAAACTACTAATGGTAATATTAAGACCAATTAACAAACATTTGAACATTGTCAGTTAGTTTAATAAAACTAATTAGGGTAATATGTATACAGTTACAATCAATTCCACTTCGTAATGTTAAAGCTCCAATACATTTAACAAATCAACTAGGAAGAAAACTCATACTTACGAGATTCCCGGGGTAAGATGAATTGGTGTTTTTTCTAAGAATTCTCTAACTTGTGACACACTAGGTCTAATAATGTCTAACCTCTTCTTCAACGCCTCTTGGAAGGTCATACTACCACCCATGGCTTCCGCCGTGCTGTGAACAAAACAAACCATATTGAAATTGTAATCCAATGTTTTTTAAATCTTTAGTGGCAGCCGTGATTTGTCTCAGTGAAACCTAACATCATCATCATCATTAGCCTTTTATTGTCCATTGCTGGACTTAGGCCTCCTCCAAATTGCGCCATTTCACCCTGTCTTCGGCTTGTCGCATCCAGTATCTGCCAGCGTTCTTTCGCAAATCATCACTTCACTCCACTTATCTTCCATAATGTTTACCTTATTTAAAGATGTGTTCCGTATCAACTTAGAATACTAAGCAACATCTGCTTATAAACAATATAAAACAGCAAAATCTTTATTTAATAATTCCCCAAGAATTTACGCAAAGATTTAAGATGAAGACATAACCCAAAACAACAAGAAAAAAAGAAACACGAAAACCACAAGACCTGGCGGAAATTGATTCATGTAATATACATAAAACAATACATGATTCACACCCAGATGGTATGTGCGAGACACAATAAGCGAAACACAGATAACGTCGAGAGAAATAATCAAGACACGGTTCATGAAAAAGTCATATCTACAGCAATATCTGTTATAAACATACATGTAATTTCAAACTATATAGCTCACATTATTGCATATTAATTTGTAAGCACGTGTTGCGTATCAAGGTTTCGATGCAGCGTATGTAATCTTACGCGCAATATTATCCTAGTTACGAATACTGATTTGCTTCTCGGACTCAATCTTGTTTTTATTCTAATCTAAAGAGTTCTATCTCGCAATGAGGAGTTTTAAATTGTCATCATCTTCACTCGCAAGGATTTTTAATTGATTGTGCTGTTCTGTTGCAGATTGGTAGATAAGAAGATATATTACTACTAATGGGGCTAGTGGCATAAGTTCCAAGGCATATAAATACTGCTTTTTTATTGCATAGGCCGGTCAAACGAGCAAACAGGTTACTAGATGGTAAGTGATCTCTGCCGCCCATGAACATCCACAACGCTTGAATTAATTATTGATGTGTTGCCGGCCCATCAAATCGGCCATCGGGAGATCGTGAAGGAAAAAGGATGTGAAGAGGCAAGAGGCATTGGGCATCCGGCAATCTCAATCACGAAACGAAACGTGACATCTAAGCTGTCGCATCACGTCGATTTTCTGTGTGACAGTGATACCGCTCCAGACGAGCCCGCGCATTAATGCTCAGTCATTACTGACAACAGCATGGCTTTACCACTTCGCCAAATTGTGACATAAAACTATTTATGGGACTAGATAAAGGTTGCTATTAATGGGCGACACAAAGCCAGTGGTTTAAAATGCGCGAAGTGATTAGATATATGCGACAAAACAACCAAACTAGGCAACAAGCCTTTCGTTATTTACATTACACGCACGTCACTGCAGCAAACTGATATCACAAAATTGTTTGTTATCAATTGAGCTATGAGCATAATCTACGAACCAAAAATATCCAGTTCCGCATCTAGCATAGATAATCCAAATTTTTTCGTAACTATCAGATAGGTCAGATATTTCAGGTAACATCGTTATCAAGTTTCAATGACTTGTTCATTATGTGGCTGACAGATTCAACAAAAGCACAAGGGATGTTACTATACGTCTTTTTTTTTCCTTGCCTATATTGTCCTACTGCAGGGCAAAGGCCTCCTTTTCCTTCTTTCACCCTTCTATATCCAAGGTTTTTTTCCAACAGTTGGTATCAAAATGGTCCAAGTCATCTTAATATTGTGAAATGGTTTAATAATAATCTACATTAAATCTTCCACTAAAAAAACCTCTAATTTTTTAACCTGCATTAACGATGTATCGAAATTGTAATGTAAATTCTAAGTGAAATCAAACAAACAAACATCCAAAATAGTGAGCGAAAACGTTTGTTGATAAAAGCTAATCTCTTAGCTAAATTACATATCTTGCTTATTATTATTTAGAAATAACAGTAGTCACTAGGTCGTTTAAACCTCGTTGGACGTCTTAACATTTATATTTACCACCACATATTATGTAAGAAATTATATTTCGAATGCATGTAGATAAATATTTCAAAGTTACCACAATATTTTTAATTATGTTACACAAGTTTTGAAGATCTTCAAAAGCTTTCTGAAACAGCTATGTGATCAAAATTCAAACTCATTGGCAATTGGAAAAATTTTAAAACATTCAATAAAATTATAACCCATTTACCAAGTTCTGCGAATTATGTTAGTAAACTTGACATGAATTTAGATCTTAAACAAAACACTAACACAATTGCTGTTCTTCCATATCTTGTTACATCGTTGAATCGCAGAAGGTCGGCTGATACTACACAATTTTAAATCGCCTTCAGATTACCACTTTACGTTATTATTGAGATCACATTGAAGTGTCCACGTTGTTATTAAATGTAAACACAATAAATTCAAGGTAAAAAAATATTTTGCAAAGTTATCAGCTGGAATTATCTAGATTCCTAACCGTACTAAATTGCGAACAAAATGCTATAATGTGAATCGATAAAGAACTCTGCATTTGAATTTGATTCACATCAACTTATTGCTTTTGATGCTATGGTAATAGTTACTAGCTGGCGATATTTTAAATATAAAGGACTTTTGAAGGATAAAAATTATATGATGGAAAATAATATACACGCATCCGCTAACGAAATACCGTTCGAAACCAGTCCCGGGAAAAGCAAAAAGGCAAAACTTGCTAACTGGATTTGGCCCTACACTGTCCGATGAAGTTACGTCAAAACACAAATATTCTTTATACAACTTAATGGAAAATGATAGGATTCTCCCATTGTTTATGATTATTTTTTTAGATTTTATAATAGGTATACAAAACACCTACCAAGAAAAAGAACTAAACGCTATTAATCATTGATAATATTAGTCTTGAGATTTAAGATGATCAAATAAACTTTTCACTATGAGACGTTAAAAATTAATTACGATAGAAGATCACAAACAAAATTCCAAGGATGTACAGCAAACCCACTAAGCAATTTCAAAGGTTCCCATAAAAATATTGGTATTCACGGCACGCACATATTCCCAACATTTTTTCTATCAAGATTATGAAAACATACAGGAAAACCTTTAAACAAACATAAATACTCACAGTCGTTTCACCTCGTCTCCCTTGCCGCAGAACTTGGCCAGCTCATCAATCCCCTCGTCCTGAATAACGGTGGAGTCCACGTCGAAGCAGACGCAGTCAGCGGTGCGGAACAGCTCCTGGACAGACTGCTGGGGCGACATCACGCTGATCGACACTAAAGACAAGGTCTTCAGGGTCGCGTACTGCAAGTTGCTTTTCAGGCTGGGGAAGAGAATTGAGAAGGTTAATGCTGGTGACCAAAATCAACACGAGCCTGAAGAGAAATTGGAAGCTGTATAGATGTTGTTTGCTTAGAAAAAATGGACGGTGAAGAAAACAAACGGAGTTGTTTTTTAAAAGTATTGGGGCCTGGATTTGTTTTGCTGAGGTATACCGTGGTGGATTACGATCTTGCGTAGAACATCTACATATATCTTATATCTTTAAATGAGCAATTCTTTTATATATATATATATATATATATATATATATATATATATATAATTGGAATCTCGGAATCGGCACCAACGATTTTCATGAAATTTAGTATACAGGGGGTTTCGGGGGCGATAAATCGATCTAGCTAGGAATCATTTTTAGAAAATGTTATTTTATTCGTGTTTTATCGATCGTTTTTAAACTGAACAATATGACTCTTCCTGACATCTATTGGCGAATAATAATACTATACTGCTTAGTCAATGAAAATTATGAGGGGATGAAAGATAGCGCAATACTCGCGCCTCTTAACAAAGATGTTGAAAAAATGAATGATGATATAGTTGCTAAACTTCCCGAAGAGTACAAAACTTACTATAGCCATGACTCAATGAAAGATCAACCTGAAGGAGCAGTTGAATTTTCACAGAATTTCTCAATAGTGTCAACATGTCAGACTTGCCACCACACGAACTTAAATTGAAAAAAAATACGTTAATAATGTTGTTGCGTAATTTAGACGTGTCAGAAGGACTATGCAATGGTGTGAGACTCATGGTCACAAGTCTGTGCAATCACATTATAAAGGCAAAAATTGTTACTGGTGAACTATCCGGCAAAGAAGTACATATACCAAGGATAACCTTAGACTCATCAAAAGCACAAATGGGATGCACCATGCAGCGTCACCAATTTCCCGTTATATAACTTGCGTAATTGATTGATAAACTGTAAAAAATTAAGTATTTGTTTCTAATATAATATCAAAATAATTGCACTCATGATTTTTTTCTTTAAATAACCAGTTCATATTTTTTTATTATTCTGTCGGTAAGATCGAAAAATATTATTCATATTTCATCATTTTATAAGTATGTAATTCGTATTTAAATATAATTTCCAAAAACACACAATTAAAAAAAAAAATAATACCGAGCAAAGCTCGGTCATCCAGGTACTTATAAATGACATGACGAAACGAAACGACGACGAAAAAACGAAAAAATGACGAATAAAAATAAGTTATATTTAAATTATTATTATTATTAATAATTTAATGCATACTTATGCATAAAAGATAAAAAGCAGAAGTAACACTTTTTGGAAAAAAAATATCTAACGTCTCGACTACTGGTAAATGTAAAACGTATACGAGTGGATAGGTGAAATGCTTAGTTTCCGATTGATGTATGGTACAAATGAAATTATACACAATACTGAAAATCATCCAACTAAAAACAAACTTAAAAAAATATATAATTAAATCGAGAAATGTCAAATCCATTTAGTGATTATTTTTATTACTACAATATTAAATATCTAACAGGCAATATACTAAGAACTTAATAAAATATAGGTAGTATCCGATTTTTTTGAAATATCATATTTTAGGGACTAAATATCATAACATCCATTTACGAGCAAACATGATAATACAAAAGATAAAAATATATGTTAAACATCGTGAGGGAATTACCATCTACTATGATTAACACGTTTTTCATTAAGTCATTAAAACCTACAAACACTTTCTGACTTCCGTAATATTACAACTGTTATTTGTTACAACATGCGGTAATTTCATGCACAATAATCACTATCACAAACCACTTAAAGAACTAGTCAAAATAAGGAAGTACAATCGCGATCAAAAACATATGTCCCTTTATTAATACAAAAACAAAATACAAAATTCACTCTTTTTTTACGCGTAAACTTTGACGTCGTATATTACATAAGGTGTTATTACGAAATAAAATAAAAATCTTACGCAAAATTTTAATAACTTCAGAACCCACTTCTCTGGGCGATATTTGTTCCTTTCTTTAATTTAACAAAAAAACGTAACAAAAGAAAAAAACGGTATAAAATTATTCCAATCTACCACAGCAGTGCGACTACGCCCATGTAATAAGTATGCTATCATCGTTCATTGAATTCCTATTTATATATAAAATTGCACGCGACTTGCTCTATTGTTTACTATTTAAAAAAGGGACGTGTGCATTGCAAAAAAGCAGTTAACTATGTTTTTCTACACAATTTATAGTCATGTCAATATTTAAATCCCTGAGAAAAAACAATCTATTTTTTTTTAGAAAATTTACCTGACACATTGAATTTTATTGGTGTTATGCTTTAAAATGTTTTACTTATTACCAAAAGTATAATACGAAAGGACCTTTTATACGACTGCAAGCGCAAACAACATGTTGCACACATGACCTTATTTCATTGAATAGTGCGTGTAAAACTGGTTTTGGATAATTGTTTATTCTCCGAAGGTTCGTACAAATATTTAAAAATATATTTTTATCAATCCCTTCTCATACATTTGTGAGTAAAATAGCAATAGATCTAAAAATAAGTTAAAAAGTTGAATATAGAAAGCTCCAATGTAAAAACACGCGATACTTGTTATTTACTTATTTAGTAATCGCTGAAAGGGAGCGAGAAACCAGTATCAATTATTATTGAAGAAAAATATGAAACCAAGAACAAAATTATTGATATAATTAAATAAAATTATTCATATTTTTTCTTAGTTCTTTTAATTGACTATTGTGATAAAATCTATAGGATGATGTAAGCGTTTTATTTCTCGTAGTTAAGGACAAGTTCAAAGGCATACACTCAATATTCATTAACTATTCTATCTTGTTGACAGTTCAATAGCTTCCGTAATTAAAAGCTCCCTTACTATTGAAATTAAAAACATTAAAAATATTTTATTTAATGTTATTTTAAATAATGAACAACGTTTTATTATAATATAATCACAAAGTTTCCCAACGTTAAATATAAATTAATAATTATTAAAAAGTAAAAACGCTAAATAAGCATGCATCCCAAATGATATAAACCCTCCAAATTATTAATTTGTACCTGTATAGGGCCATGTTTGTTGCGTATTCTTCAAGTAACAGAACTACAATGACTTGTTACACGACTGTTGATTGAAATCGATTGCAATATTCGCTTATCTCGTAAAGGTTATGAGTGCAATAATGAAAGACCCACTTTACGGGATATACCGCGCACACGCCTCCGCCGAGTGTGATATCAGACAGTACAGTAAACACACGCCGGCTTTATCGCCTTATATCCACAAGCTTCCCCGAGATAAGCTGTGATGCGAGCTACAACACTACTATCTGAGAGCTACGTACTATGAATGACGTCACAGCGGTGTCTTCATTAAAAGACATACTGCCAGACACGAGCCACATTCGAAGTAAGGGCGCCGAAACGACGGCTATCTCGCTCACTCGCGATAGAAGCGTATGGAATATTTTGTGGAACCACTTGTTTTGCGAATTGCGCCGAGCGCAAATCATAATTATAAACAAGCGCGGCGCGGCGTGTTGATAAAAATGTTTTCTTTAGAAAAATATAAGTGTCAATGGGGAAATGTTGCTGCGCAACAGACATCATGATAAAAAACACGCAAATATTTTTGTTTGTGGTCAAATTGCAATAAACACAGTATTTAATTTAGATATTGATAAAACCCGAACTTACAGTAAACATTTTAACTCGTGAATAAATTTCAAAAATATGTTTTCTTTTTGACTGTACCTTTGGTCCGATTATTAATGGGTATGGCGGGCGCGTGGTGTTTTCATAGCATGGCGGTACCAACTAACGAGAAACAACACGATAGACAACTAGCCACAAGGCTATACTTTTCAAGTGTCAGTAAATTGCTGCAAACGCGGCATAATCAACAGCTCGCTATGTCAAGGGAATTAGAATAACTTTACATTATAAATAGTATAACAATGTATTGTGGTCTAGTTTCACAGAAAACGTTCACTTACGTAAAATTTAAACATGTACTTCAATAATGTATTTCGGTTCCAAATAATTTGTACGTCGAAGTTTTTGAGGGTAACAACAAAAGTTTGGAATTGTAAAACTGCTTATAGAATTTAAAAAAATTATAACAAATATAAAAAATATTTATTTGGATAGATACGAAGCATTTGCACTTGTACCTTTACTTCATTATTTTACAGAAAGAATAACATAAAATAAACGCAAAAAATCGTAGGTAATCAAAAGGTTTTCTTAGTCTCATCTTTTTTTATTTATTATAGAACTAAAAGGAAACCGAAATTTACAGAAATTCTTTTAAACTGTCCAACTTACATATATAACCTTATTAAATCGCTTTTTTATAAACATTATACAATAAGAAATTATCTTTTTTTTTTTCTAAGAACTAATCTTCTCATTTGCGTATGATGTATATTACAAAATTACATAAGAATGAAAAGTTTATCAAACATGATTGCGCAAAAAAAAAATTGCTACTTCGCAAAGTTTAACTATGAGGTTATCGCGTATCACACGGTTTCAGTGCATGTATGTTTATTTTTCGTGTTTGTTAACAATGATTTACGTTTTCATAAGGCATCCCTAGGTTAACCGTTATCAAGTTGATACAGTTATTTGCAAAGGTCTTTCACCAGTTAAACAAGCATTACCCCTGCGTTCATGGGCATACCAGTGGCGTACCAGTGGGGCCTTACCCTCCACCCCGACTTACTTTAGTCCCACCCCTATTTCCTAAGCAAATGCTGGGTACGCCTCGAGGAATAGTATTATCAATGTCACCCTTAATCCGATTTTGATCTTAATGTTCCGCACGCGTCTCGGTGAAATCATTTTTTCCTGATATTGAAATAAAACGAATTCTTACGGATTTAATTGCGGATTTGATTGAATTTTTACATTTTCTAATTTGCTGACGTTTCGATCAATTTACAGCTTTCGTGGTCACGGGGCGGAAAAAAATAAATTATATTGTATTCATACTATATCTCGTCAAAGCTCAAACAGTGTCAAAAAATCCTCTCTAGCAGGACGATATGATACGTTTCTTACAGAAGATCTACATACGTATAGTGAGCTTTTCCGTGGAGTTACGTTCGATAAGTAAAAATACAGGTCAAACTACAGCTGGTGCTAAGATTTATCCGGTTACAATAGTGGAAAATCCACCACAATGACTCACGCAAGTGTCGTGTTTTAGGTTCATCCCGTGTATATCCGCCTACAAGGGGATCTGCAAAATTGTGACAACCGACGTTAGATGTGTATTTTTCACCGATCGATACTCTGGCTGTATAACATGCACTTACCAGTTACAATAAAGTGTCTGGAATGACCTCGTCACGCCAGTGTAGAAAAAACAATGGCCAATTGCCCAACAATTCCTATGGCTCCTCCCACTTCCCCATGTATTTCCTTAATTCAAATGCCCGCAATATGCCTTGCTATGGCTCGGCAGAAACCTGTAAATCACCTTTTACGATAGGCGGGAGATATAACAGCAGTGGAATTCTAACGGCCCTTGCCTAAAGTAAGGGTCGGCCAGGAAAAAATCGGTATTCTCCAAGGAATTCATGCTTTTTTTGCTGGCTGTGTCCATTTGTCACTTGCCGCTTTTTTATTAACACTCGATACGAGTCTGTCTCTCGTCTCGAAATGGCTATCGGTGAAGATATACAATCACTGGCAATATGCCAAACGACCCCCAAGATCCCGATAATACCCTTCTCATAAAGGCCAGGAAATAGAGTGGCGGAATTCTTACGCCTTCTAACCACAGGCTATTTGCCACATAATATATGCTATAAAAAGTCACAAGTAAGTATTGAAAAAAATTAAATTTACATTAGTATGGTGGCATGTGCATGTGTACGAAAATTACTTTTATATTTGTATCTATCTTTAGGTAATGATAAGTAATGTGCTATGTAATACAATATCCATTGAGAAATAGTCTTTGATCAATTAACATGACATCGACAACTATGTCAACCTAGTTGAAACTGGTTTTCTTATAATCAGATAAACATATCCGAGTGTATATGCAGAATCCTAAAATACTTCAGTCACATTACAATGAGAGATGGATCTCGAGAACCTCATTTTGACCGGCAAAGTAGACGGGAGAAGGCATTGTGGACGTTTTCCAGTACTTGATTCAGTGCCTTTCAAACCACCAGAGACAGAACCAGCTTGTTCGTAACAAGTGATACAGAAGGGAGGTCACGACTGAAGAATACGACGCAAGGAGCAGGAGGAACTCAACATATAACAAACTTCACTGGGTCACTATAACACATATCATACCATTACCTAAAAGGGTTACTATCCACTATCCAGACAGATATAAATAACTCCCCACCAGCAATGTGTACAGATGAATTTATTCACAATTATCCTTATTTATCGAATGGGAAAACCCCAACTACCGAGAGTGGCTTTATCAGATAACAACCGTTTCTCACCAAATAAAAAAATAAAAAGTGCCTACACCATATTTCATTTGACGCAGAGTGGTAATATGTCACAATCTGCAAGTTGATAACCACAAGTTGTAACCGGTATTATTTGGTATAAGAAACCATTTTACATGTAATCAATGTGTGACAGATATGAAATAACGACCAGATAAACCAGGATTGCGGGTTACTAAAACCTTTCATGGCTTGTGTTTCATATTTTTTAAACAAATGATATTCATAGTATTATGACTAGATACTGCTTTTTTCACTATGGCACAATATTGTTCTATATAATGTTTGGTAATATACATAGAAACTGCACAGTATAAAACTAAGAGTTATTTTATTTGCCTATTCATGTATATTATGTAATTTTATAATATCAATTATTAAATTAAGGATAAACTAATTATAATTTACAGTTGATTTAATTATATAAATATTGAAAGAATATTAGCCGGGGTCCATGAGTAAGCCGGAGGCAGATTAATTATACTATGCTACAGGAGGTAATATGGATTTGTTGATAATCTGTGCAATTATATGATTGAGCATCAATCTCATAGAGATTAAACACATGACATACTGACTTTCAAGACTTTCTATTGATTAGATAGCATAATAGTATTATCTAATCTACCTAAAATTCTAAGTGTTAATATCAATTCACGAATTATTATTGCACAATCTTGAATAACATTTTTCTATAATAAATACTGCTGTTGATTACAACATTCACACAATCTGAGACTCATTTTTGTTCAATAGTATTACAGTAGGGAAAAGAAATTTAAAATCTAAAATAAGTACTACAAGTTGTACTAACAGAATCCTGTACATATTTATATAGCAAATCTTATCACTAGTTAAACTTAACTTATTTTTTTAATTTTAAACACATATTTGAGCATGACTGTATTAAACTACACGAAGTATGCAAATATGAAAGTCATGTTCATATCATTGGTCATGTGCGTCTGAGTTTGGAATGTTTTGGGTGTATAAAAAAGTTGATAGCCTCAGCAATGACCTTTTTCGTCTAGACCTAGAGGTTAGGAGAAACTATTTTGATCTTCCCATAACTACTAAAAGATTGCAGCTGTAGGACTATAGTAATAAAAAGTGTAAAACTCACCCGCGAGTCTATATACACGGAAATGTTTAGAAAAAAGAAACTCAACTATTATTCAATAAACACCCTAGTTGAAGGTTGTTGTCAATTTGATAACGCAAAATTATCATCTTAGTCATACTTTGCGCTCGTGCCTCTGCATTGTCACGTTGTGTTGACTTGGAACTTACTGTAAATACCAATCAAATATAAAACTTATATTAATTTAAAGGTATCATTCAAAATATATTCACTATTAAAAACACCGAAAACTATTTGACATTTAGTTGTTATTGTTTTTTCAATTTATCCCATCGGAAAGGCAAAGGTATTTGACATTTAGCTGAAAGCTGACACAGCCTTTTGAGATTTTTAAAAATGTAACAAATATTATAATAATTTTTGCATGCATTTCAATTTATTATTTCGTGTAGGTACTTAATTTTATTTCTGTGCATGTTTTATTTCTTACCAAAGCATAATGAATTCTGGCAATCAAATAATATTTAATAGAATTAGACACTGGCAAAAAAAGTTTCCTTTTCATATAAACATGCATAAACAAAACGACACAATAAAAAATATTATGGCGGGAAACCTGTGCTGATAAAAATCAGGCTGATTTAATTTTCATATTACAAAATTAATATTTAAAATGAATGTAGTTTTAAGAGAAAACCGCGCCAATACCAAAACAGCAACTAAATATAAAAATGAATTAGTTAGAAAAGATGTATCAATTGGTATGCAACTCACAGTTTTCATATTCATAAATGGTATGGATTCGTTTCTGAAAAGTATTTCAATTTCAGGCATTCGCGGTGCAACAACATTAACACACATACGGCCTTATAACTCTAATTGTCGGATCATAACTAAAGCACCCAGGTATCAATTCAACAATGTCGAAACAAACACATTAAAGAAATCCTCCATGGGTCCGCCGTCAGAAATGCCACGACCAAAACGCCGGTAAGAAAACTTGATTTAGATGCTATTTGCTTTTTATTTTTTTAGTAACATAAACTCAGTTTTTATATCCAGTTTATTTACTAAAAATGCCATTTTTTTTAATAGTAATTAGGTACTTCATAGATGTATTGTACATTTTTCGTAATCCACAAAAAATTTACAGTAAAGTTTGATTTGTTCATTGATACATTTTTTTCTGCACTTGATGACTAAAAATATAAATCTGCATAAAAAAATCAACTCACTGCATACCTACCATATCAATCTCGGTGATAAACTAACAAAATAATCAACCTGACATCATATGTAAGTAATTATTTTTGTATTTGCAATTAAATTCAGAATTGTCTATTCGACGTCATCAAAGCCTGAGTCTTCATCAAGCGGTCCCAGAGCGAGAGTTTTGGCTTGTGATTCAGCTGTTGCCGACACTTCTAACGACATGTGCACGCCGAGAAACAGGCCTACTGCTCTCAGATACATTAGCAGTAGTAGTAGAGGTGGGTACTACGTACTAAGCTGTTTAGGTAACCTTATTTAAGATTTTGACAGTATCCATGGCGCAGTTAGTTTAGAAGCTGACTATGAGACAACAAGCTGCAGGTTTGATGACGTACCAAGATACATATTTGTTTGATCAACAGGCATGACCGTGTTTCTGCTCTGAGTGTGGCGAAACTGAAAAGTCTCTCGTAGTTTCCAATACTCATGATGTATCTTTTATGCTCTTTTTAACCGACTTAAAAAAAAGACAAGGTTTTTAATTCATCGGAATCTTTTTTTTAGTTGCTCCTTCAGCGAGCTTACTCTACTCACTTATAAGTATAAAACTGGTTTTCTCTCTATATTGAATACCATTATTAACTGAAAAAAATGTTTAAAGTACATAACACAGCCAAGAACACACCCTTACATTCCGTCCATAAAGTGATTACCGCAACCCTTCAGGCTGTTATATCAAATACTAGCGGCCCGGCCCAGCTTCGCCTGGGTGCTTAGATGTTTAGACTCCACTCCACACCAGAAATATCTTATTCCCGTTCAAACTTTTGTACTCCTGAACTCAATCTAAGTACCTACTATCCCTTTTCCTATCGTATCCCATCCCATCTCATCTGGCTCCTTTTCTTTCTGTTACATCCAGTCCCATTATTTCCCATCGAATGCAATCCGGATCCGACCGGTCTCATCGCGTTCATCCCACTTTATCCCATTTCATCCCTTCATGCCTAAATAGACATGTTGACAATTTTTTGGAATTGTTTTTATTTTGTAGATAGGCCTTATATAAACACGAAAATACGACGAATATCATTTAAAAAATACGCAAACACAAATACTTTGCAAAATTCCTGCTAAAACTTTCCGCTCAGCCAAAATTCTGACTACGAAATTGATTTTTTGAAGTATAGTAAACTACTTATTCCTCAAATGTAAACAATGCAATAGTCTTAACGTTTTTCTTTTCTTGGTGATTTCTGCTGTTTAATTCCTACCTGAAACAGCGCTAAGAATGTTCGTCAAAATAAACCCCTTTTCGTCGCTTTAGGCTAATAAAGAAGACTATGCATTCCCTATTGACTGCCTCGGTGGCGTAGTGGTACTACGGTACGATTGCAAAGCTGAGGTCTCGGGTTCGAATCCCGGGTCGGGCAAAGTGATATTGGATTTTTCTATTCATTATCAGCCCGGAGTCAGGAATTTGTGCCCGATATGGCGATAGGCTCGCCCCCTATCACATCGTGGGACGGAATATATAAGGCGAAACGTGGGTGTTCTGGTAGCACTTCTGCCTACCCCTTCTGGGAAAAAGGCGTGTGTTTATGTATGCATTACCTAAAATGTTTTTATAGTGCACATTATTTATCGTTACTGGTGTCAAATTGTAAGTTTTTATATCAATAGCTTTAGAGGTTTTGATTTTCCGTACAATATTTCTACCCTTATTTTACCCCCGTAATGATGTTTTTCCAAAATTATTGTAAGCCATTATTTTTTGTTTGTAATAAGGAGCTGAAATATATATTTTTATAGAAATAGCTTCAGCTGTTTCGATTTTGCATATAAAATTCTAACCCTTATTTTAACCCCTTTAGGGTTAATTTATATATTTTTATTTTTAAATGAGTAACTAAAGTGCCAAGTTTAACATCTTAGCTTTAACGGTTTAGATTTTTCCATACATACTTTCATCCCTTATTTCAACCCCTTCAAGCCTTTTCTTCACAAAAAAAGTAGCCTATGTCCGTCTCCTGGCTCTAAGCTACGTCCTCACCAATTTTCAGCCACATCGGTAAAGCCGTTCTTGAGTTATAAATAGTGTAACAAACACGACTTTCTTTTATATATATAGATTATTTGTGAAAATACTAGACTTTAAAAAATTAAGTACCTGTAGTAAATAAACAGCTCCCGATCAAGAAAAACATATTAGAAAGAGATTACTTGCGCAAAGAAGTAATAAAAAACGTGACAATGATAAGCAAAAGTACTTCGGTGAATGCAGGAATTTACAGGACCACCAAAAATTTATGAGTGATCTATGTCAATGGAGGAGTAGTGCTGTTTCCCACATGATGTATCTCACTGACTGTTGGGCTTGGCATATAAAGCTTCAGATTATTTGGACAATATAAATGAAAATAAGAGTCAAGCATCAAGATTGCGAAATTGTGTAAGAGATAGCGAATCAACGCAATGATTGTCTATGTGCAATGAAAGAGGATTTACGTAAAGTAGCAAAAGTAAAAAAAAATGAATTTTATGAAGATTTAGAAACTGGATAAGTAATAAATGATAAGTCTGACGAAACGAATACACTTAGAGTGCTTATGGAAGAGTTATTACAGAACTACACATGGATCGCAGAAGTCGAGGATATACTAAGTTAAGAATCATAGAGGGATTTGTTGAAACGAGAATCATGGAAGTAGATGCATCAGAAATATGTCATGATCGATGATGTCCTGATAAAAGGAAATGCATAATGTTTGTCTACCGTCATAGAATTCAAAACGTGCAACTCATATATTTAAAAAACGATGGGTAGTGCATTTTTTTATTTATTTATTGAATTAAGATTCTAAAACAGTACTGGTATGGTACTGGTAGTAGATCTCTCATGTCAGAGGCCACCTCAATGTCTATTTCTCCCACTAAACAGCAGTGTATGTGCATTGTTTTGTTATATGCACGGCTTGAAGGGCATTGTAGCTAGTGCAGCTACTGGACATAATGAGACTTAACAACTT
This sequence comes from Theretra japonica, assembly GCA_033459515.1. Taxonomy (NCBI): domain Eukaryota; kingdom Metazoa; phylum Arthropoda; class Insecta; order Lepidoptera; family Sphingidae; genus Theretra; species Theretra japonica. Next base: position 10,436,208 of record CM065934.1, read on the forward strand.
GATGTCTCAGTATGGCAAGCGCAGAGGAATGCCAATAATTGCTTTGTAAATCATGGTGTTATTTGGTTTTGCTACTGTCCGGGTGGTCGATAGCTTAATATCAGGCGAATGGCATGCTCGTCTCACCATTCATAGCAATAAAAAAATAGAAAAAAACAATGTACACATTATTACAACTAATACCATTCTTTGCTACTGTTACATTCTGATGCATATACCACCTAAAGCAGTACAGAACACTAAATAAATTACACGCTTAAACAAAAATAAGGAAAAATTATACAAAAAGAATGAGACAAAAAAAAGTAAAAACAATTCAAGGGCTGCTATTAAAGAAAAAAACAATAAATCTTATTAAACAATACAATTTAACTTCTTACAAATATTAATTTATTTCTGTACACTAACGATGTTTGCCAGGTGTCGCCTAAAGTAAATAAAGAAATTAAATGTTATTGCCTGTTGACTACGCCTGTTCATATCTGCAGTCACGTTGTTGTCGCAGATATTCGTAAACAACAGTTTATACTCATATGATAATTAATAGCACATTAAAAGTTTAATAAATAAATGTAAAAATAGCACAAACAAAACATTTTTTTTAAATTAAAACAAACATGATATTATGTACTATACTTTCAAGATTTTAAGAAAAATCTGTAATATTCTGTAATAATCGAGTATTTTGAGAGTAATTTCAAAAGAATCATCGTATTCGTTTCCTTTTTTAACTCACGTTAACTTTCTCAAAAATAAAGTAAAAGCAAAATAAACAACCAAATAAAATATTTTTATTTTGAAGTAATTGCAAAATATACCTACCGATTATAGTATTAGATCGAACAGCTTATTATAGATTAGATACCTACTGGAAAGATATAATTTATAAATCGTATTATTATTTACTCTGCAGTTACATTATCTAATAATTGCATTGTAACTTCTATTGTGGTCTGTCTGCGATAATTACATAATTCTGTTTCGATTATAAAAGATTCTTGCGTAAAAAAAGTATAAAAATTTACTTTCATTAGCAACTTGTAGGAAGTGTTTGTGTCTGTGTCTCAATACAACAAGCAGCTTTGACCAGATCGCTTTAAAAATCCTTGGTAGAGACAAAAATAAAGTTAATTTCAGGTGTAAAGTTCCTGTGAATAAAAATGATAGGTAATGACACATTCAGATACTTAGTGCTAATAAAGTAATGACTTGAGGAAATTAAGATTTCTCATCGTTGAGGATGACGATGGTAATCTTAAGTTTGTGCAAATCACCAGTGGCGGTACTTCCATACAAGCCCAAAAGCCCGGCTTGCCCTACTTAATACGTACATACTCGATACTGAACATAAACCATTACAATAAATACAATACATTCATTTATTAGAAAACATTTACAATTTTTGAATTTACCGCGTCCTGTCGCGGCGCGTCTAAATACAGCGCTTGAGACGGAGCGCCAAAGCGCCGCGCGAAATTCATTCCATAGGCAATGATATTAAAACTCAAAAAACGGTGGCTCCACGCGCTCCCTTAAAAAGGCGGCACAACGCACATATATCTATCTTTTTCTCTCTCGTGTGCTTTTACGAGGCTTTTGGCAACGCGGCCCACGTATGGGTGAATTGGTGTACAAGACGCTACGAATGTATAGGTATGGCTATTTTTGTATAGCTCTCAGTACGAGACGAAATGCCCGGCTTCGTGGTGAACATTTCACGGTTGTCACGTTATTATTTGTTATTGTTGTTTAGTAAATATATTTATTGTTATTAAATTAACTTGTTTCGCATTTAAAAATATTTTTAATTAAATGATTAAAAATGTGCCTGTAATGTCGGTACTTTTTAATAAATTATAATTGCAGTTTGTAATTTATAGTAATGTTTATATTTACGTTTCGTTTCGCAATTCTGAACGAATTCGTACTAACTTCATAAGTATTTTGACATTGTGTAATTATTGTAAATAGTTCTAATATAGGTTAATTATTAGTTGTTTTATGTTATTGAAGCTTTTTGATACTAAAATGAGTTGTATTGTTTCCTGTGATGGTTTTAGTGTGATGATGAAAGTATTCGTTGCCGATATAAAGGTAATTTAATTCAATTATATTGAATTAGAAACTAGAGCGAAAACAACGCCGGGTTTGTGTATTTCTTATATTCGTGGTAAATCACGAGAGGTATTTTATCAGTTCAGTTAAATAAACTACGTAATTTGATTTCTACATGCTTCCCTTTGTATAGGATATTAAATAATGATGTTTCATATTATGTTTTTCAAACGACACTTGTGTATTAGAATAGTTTGATAAAATATAAACATTGCAATAAATTTGGTGGCTCTTTCAAAAAATATGTTATTACTTGTAATTCTTAAAAATTTAACGTTAATGAATTAATAATAATAATAATTTATGCCGCATTTTCGGATAACTGCGAAGTCAAACACGGCACCATAGTAGCTATCGTTGTGCTAGCGGAATGTCGGGTATTAAAAATGAAGTGCTCAGCAGTTATTGCAATAAACAATTACGGTTGCATTTCCACAAGTAATCTATATTTGTATTAATCCTCTGCTGACGTACATTCGTTTTCTTTGTTCTTAGTATATTTTCCTTCTAAATCAATATGCATTAAACATAAAACAAAATATTGGGCTTGCCCTACCCCAAAACCCTAGGCACGCCACTGCAAATCACGAGATTACTTTTATTTAGAGACTGTGCATTGTATTTATTAGCTATTTGTTTTATATACAATGGGTCCGGTAAACGAACAAAAAACCTGATAGTAAGCGATCACTGCCGCCCATGAATATCTACAACGCTGAGATTATACATGTGTTGCCGGACCGTCATATCGAGAGGGGAGTGCGAAGGAAAAAGGACGGGATGAGGAAAGGGGTAACGAAACGCGAAAGTAAAGCCAATGCCAAGCCAACAACAGCTTTACCACGGAAATGTTATCCGTGGTAAAGCTATTGTTTCACTTCGATCTCCTGTGAGACAGTGGTACTACCGCCCCGGACGAGACTGCCCATTCATGCTTAGGCATAAGTAACAACACCGTAGCTACCACTTCTAAAAATTGTTCTAAAATGGCATGCGTATCATAAAATTAAGTGTTCTCTAAAATTAAATAAACTACGTATAAATTTATTAAATTATAAGTTCATGCAGATAAAGGGGAAGTAACGTAACAATTGGACGGTACATTCCCGTTTTATGAATAACACGTCTCGTATGAACTTACAAGGAAAATGCGACTACAGTATCTTATAACTAAATTGTTTGTGGATAAAAAAGAAGATTCTTACATAGAAACATTTGATTAATCTTTTGCTATGGACGTTTAACAACACAATATGTTTATCCGCGAAACAGGATAATATTCGAAAAAATTGCAATCTTTTCTATTATCAATGTTTACCATTATCATAATCCAAATCTAAATGGTAAAGATAAAATATCATAACCAATACACGAAGTCAGTCCACAGTGACTTCTATACTATGCATCTCAAAGAGATTTTGAACGCATTTAAACTGGATTTAGATTATTATTGTAGTCTAGTTCTAAATAGGTATCTTTTGTTTTACTAGGCGGATACAGCGGCGCCAGATCTGCTAGGTCTACCAGTACATCAGTTGTAGATGCGAGTGTGATTTTAGGTACGTCGATAGTATTATCATTTAGTAAATTTAAATAAATATTGTTGTAAAGCTAGTTATGATATTTCGATCAATCCGTATTATCAACAAATTAGAACTATGAGTAGTTAATAATAAGTATATTAACCTTATTCTGATCATACAAGATTTTTATCTTTAGTGATATCAAATCGAAAATTTAGGACAAATATTTTCTTTCTTATTGAATTTGCATTGGGTTATTTTATTATCTTATTGTTATCTTTTAGCTATATCTGAAGGTAGAGGCATGGCTCGTGGAGAAATTGGTATAGCAGCAATTGATCTGCGACATCCTCATCTAGTCCTGTGCCAATTTAGCGACACATTGCTGTACACGCATACATTAACAAAGATACATTACTTTAATCCTGTCGAGGTAACTTATTTTAGTCTAAATCAGTAGAAACTGGAAACAACAATTTCAATAAGGGGTAGAACAATGGTTGTTCATAATAAATAGAAATCACCAAATTTATTAGAATGGTTGGAGGTAGTAGGGAATGTCCCTTTTAGATTGAAACTGGGAAGAATATGTCCAATATATTAATATTATAAGCAATCATACTTTTATCATAAATCATGACATACATCGAGCCGACTTAATTAAGCAAATCTGTGAGAAATACAGCTTTCACCTGTTCGTCAACACGTTATTTTACTACATTATTTTCATCATGTGTAATAGTGATTCACATTGCATTGTTGATATAATCATACAAGATAATACTTAATGCGTTCACGATTATCTATCAAATAACTGACCTTCAATAAGTGCAACAAGGAAAACTAAAAAATATTTACATTATTAATATTCAGGCGTAACTTATCTTCTCAATAACCTCAATGCATATCGCTTCCTGATTGTGGTATTTCCTCAGATAATTGTGCCACACACTTTCTGTGAGGGCGTGCAACCGAATCAACTGTATCAATTGATAAAAGAACAATTTCCATTGGTAAATTTGACTACGGTACAGAGACGACATTTCAATGATGCGGCTGGTCGGCAAAACATACAAAGTCTTTGCGCTCCTCAGTATAGTGCTGTTTATCTTCAAGTAATGCATAAGTTAGTAGATTTCCTTATTTATAATAGGTTATGACTTATGAAATAATATTGGGTAATGTTGACTGCCTCAGTGGCGCAGTCGTAGGTACCATGGCTCGCGGTACGGCAAAGCTGAGATCTCGGGTTCGCATCCCGGGTCCGGCAAAGTTATATTGAATTGTTCTATTCATAATCAGCCCGGAGTCAGGAATTTGTGCAGAAATAATCACTAAACATAAATGACCTATTTGACTAATTTGATAGCAATGTAAAAAACACATTTTTCTATAGATAATAAATAATGTCATAAAAATGAATATTTTATGAGAGTTTCTCGCCTCAAAGATACGATTATCGTAAGGATACAACCAAGTTGCATCGTATAAACATTGTGAGGAAGCGATAATCTTATGGCGGTTTTGTCATGCGATAAAGGCATACGATTCTCACCACGAGAAATTCTCCTCGTGTAAATGGCGCTTATGAGATACCGGATAAATAAGATAATTCTAATAGAACCAGGAAAAATTATAAGTAACGTTTCTACGCTGTACTCTTTTTTTTATAACAGTTTATCTTCCTCAAACTATTTTAAAGACCAAATGTTGGAAGTTGTTGCTAAATAAATCTTATGCTTTTACCAGATTTTACGCATTGACAGCAGCAGCCGCTGTTCTCAAATATGTAGAGCATATCCAATGCATAGTCTTTGCAAGGGAATCCTTGAAGATCGAATATCATTCATCGGAGAATACAATGATTATTGGTAAATGTTCCTTTGCTTTGGCTACATACAATTCTATTGGTTGCGTTAATCGTTGCATTAAAAATTTACAGATAAGTCCCTTTTTGTACTCTATCTTTCTCTGTCTTCAGCCACAAGGCGACTCCCGAGGTTTTTCCTTCATACCTGTTCGAAGCTAGCTAGTAACCTGTTATGCTCTTAATTAATTATCTAATATATATAAATCTCGTGTCACAATGTTTGTCCTCAATGGACTCCTAAACTACTTAACCGATTATAATAAAATTTGCACACCATGTGCAGTTCGATCCAACTTGAGAGATAGGATAGTTTAAATCTCAAATTATAGTCGCAATTTTAATTTATTGCTAATTATTTGTCTGTTATTATTTGACAGTCACAATCATCTGTTAACTCCAAATGATTCTAACAGATGTCGATACCTTTCGACTGGGTTGAGTAAGTAATCAATAGATGGCGCTGCTATGGTAAATCTACGAACGTGTCATATAAGCTACATTTTAACAGTATAATTACCACGTGTTGTTGACGCTATAAAATTAATTAAATTTAAAATAAGTAGTTCATTATACTTTAAAAAATCAATTTCGTAGTCAGAATTTTGGCTGAGCGGAAAGTTTTAGCAGGAATTTTGCAAAGTATTTGTGTTTGCGTATTTTTTAAATGATATTCGTCGTATTTTCGTGTTTATATAAGGCCTATCTACAAAATAAAAGCAATTACAAAAAAATTACAACTTGCCTATTTAGGCATTAAGGGATGAAATGGGATAAAGTGGGACGAACGCGATGAAACCGGTCGGATCCGGATTGCATTCGATGGGAAATAATGGGACGGGATGTAACAGAAAGAAAAGGAGCCAGATGAGATGGGATGGGATACGATAGGAAAAGGGATAGTAGGTACTTAGGTTGAGTTCAGGAGTACAAAAGTTTGAACGGGAATAAGATATTTCTGGTGTGGAGTGGAGTCTAAACATCTTAGCACCCAGGCGAAGCTGGGCCGGGCCGCTAGTCAATTATAAATTTAAGTACATCATTTTAAATATCACTACAAAAAGTAGACATGATTTTGAACAATTTTATATTTTGGTGTACTCGACAATAGTCAATAGGTAATTCACAAAAAACAGTGATATAATGTAGATACTATGCATTAGCTTCTCCTTCTAGATATTGGAACAGCTACACAGTTAGAACTAGTCCAGCCACTTATCCCATCAGCAGGACCTACGTGCTGTCTCCTAGGAATTTTAGGACCAACTTATACCATTGGTGGGATAAGGGCATTACGAGCGGCTATATTGCAACCATCTTGTAACAAACAGTTCATTGAAGCTAGACTTGACGCTGTACAGGATTTGATAGAGAATGATTGTGGTTTGATGGTGGACTTGCAGGTAATATAAAAAGTATTATTAAAGTTTGTTACTGTACTTAATCCGTAATAATGCAGTATGGATAAAATTTTACTTACTTTCTAGGGGAATATTGTAGTGAAATTTTAATTTTGTGAAGTTCGTGATGGATTAAAAGTGTATTTTTTTAACTGTAATATTTCTGGGTTTTTGAACTGAATATCTTGTACAGGATGTAATAAAGAAGTTAACAGATATCGACAAAATCCTTCTATTATGTGTCGAGACAACTAACCAAACCATGGATAAATTAGGGGAAGCTCAACTTAATCAAGTATTACTGCTAAAAACTACAATGGAAATGGTGCCAAAACTAATTGAGTCGTTGAACAACGCACAGAGTGGGAGATTGAGGAAAATTAAAATGGTGAACAACGATATCATAATTTTTATTGTAATTACTATAAAAATCTGAGTAGAATTTACAAACAATATCTATTCATGACAATAGGACTTCGAAAATCCAAACTACAACGAAATATCAGAACGCATAAAGAAGATCATCCAAGAAGATGCACATTTAGAAAGAGGCGCTATGGGCAGCTTGCAAAGATGTTTCGCAGTAAAACCAGATATAAATGGGCTTTTAGATGTAGCTAGAAGGACATATTCAGAACTGATAGAAGACATACAGAAGATAGTCGAACAATTGAGTGAGACTTACGATTTGCCTATAAGGCTTAATCAAAATATCATGAAAGGATTTCATATAGTTTTGTCACTGGGACCGAAGAATAGGCGAAGTTTCAATGTTGAAGATTTGCCTTCAATATTTATACAGGTAGGTATTTAAAGTATTGTGGTCAACTCCTAATAAACAATGTTGAAATTTATTTTTACGAATGTAATCCTATGATAGTAACAGAATAGAAGCAACTAAACAATCTGTTTCGAGTGTCAAGAACTTCAGCGGCTATCGGTTCTTCGACAAATGTAACCAGCTCACTGCCACTTCGGCTTGTTAATCTAGTAATGTTAGTAGGTATATATGAATTTGAAGATACGGAAAAATCTTATGGTGTTTGTTTATAATTTCAGGTTCAAAATAACGGTGCAAGCGTCACTATGACTACAGAAGAACTAGTGGTACTCGATCATCAAGCGAAGGCATCCCTCAACGAAATACAGAAAATGAGCAATATGTTAGTAACATTAGCTCCTTACATATGCAATGAAGGGTTAACATTTTGCATGCTTAAGATCTGTGTCAATTTATTTCACCGTTTTTCTTCTGACTTCATATAGCAGTATACTTGCGATTGTAAAATATTTTTTTGAGTAGTAGGCACCTAAATGATTTCATCAATACCTCAAAATAATTCTATACGCAGGATAAGTAAGGGAAACATTATTATGATAGAGACTATACAAATGTTTAATCAGTATTTTTTTTATTCATATTTCGATTAACAAAATCCAAATATGTAAATAAATAATCTATCTCACGACAGAGTCATATCTACTCTACTGAAAGAACTGCGTCCGTTTATGGCTAGCCTATACACATTGTGCGAGAACGTTGCTGAATTAGATATTTTACTAGCATTAGCTCAGGTAAGTTAAAATTATAAACGTAATCCTAAGATTTTTTTGCATTTTCCCTTCAATTTTGAAGCAAAATTTTATCCTAGAAATATTTTCAACTCGTGGCACTTGGATTACGTCCAATTCTAGTTGGCTTAACCGATCCTAACGAGTGTACGCAGTTAGACCCCATTATGTTCTTACCCCTGATCATGATATATATCTTAAATTTATCCATACCACCTGCACTTTATAAACTTTATGTATCACCTTCCTACAAGTGTAATTAGTGAAAAGTCACCTTAGTTATTTTGATAACCATAAATATATTCAAATAGGAATACCATTCACTATATCTTAATATTTCAATTACTTATTCTTCACAGGCAAGTAGTATAGGCTCCTACGTTCGGCCGGAATTCAACAGCTATCTAGAAATAAGAAACAGCGTACATCCTCTGTTAGACTACAACAGCCAAGTTTTGCCTGTTCCAAATGATATTGTAAGAATATTTTACATGGCGTTGAATAATTTACATGTTATATTATGGCGTATAGTTTGATAATAATCATTTTCTTAGTTCGCTAGCCCTGAACACAATTTCACAATAATCACAGGACCAAACATGGGAGGCAAAAGTATTTATATAAAACAAATTGCTATCATGCACATCATGGCGCAGGTTTGTTACCACATCTTTATATTTTTTGAAATAATTATGACATGTTAAATATAATTTACCAAATTCTTCCAGCTTGGCTGCTTCCTTCCAGCAACAAATTGTGTTCTAAGACTATGCGATAGAGTATTTTCTAGAATCGGCTTCAACGATAGCGTAGAGCTAAACGCCTCTACTTTTGTTTTGGAGGTACCTAAAGTTATATGCAGTCGTGCGTATTTCTAAAATACGAAATACTCTCAAAAAAAATATTAATTTCAATCTTGCAGATGAAAGAAATTCAGCATATATTAAAGAGTTTAACTCCTTCAAGTTTGGTGATTATTGACGAACTGTGCAGGTATGTTTAATAATAGCGTATCCAAATATAATTGAAAAGGCAGACGAATAATTATAATTTGTTTTTATAGAGGAACATCTTGCGAAGAGGGAGCGAGTATAGCTTGGGCAATTTGCGAAGAACTTCTCATGAGCAACGCCTTCACATTCTTCACTACACATTTCATGTATCTTACACGATTACAGGACCTGTACTATAATGTAATCAAGTAAGGATTTATCTCCAATTAGCTATAATAAACTAAAACATACAAAATATACATATTAACAAGGGTTCCATCAGACATTCACCCATTAGATATGTGGACAACTCAACGAAGGTTCCAGGAAATTCCCGTAGTAGGCAGACCATCTAGCGGCCCGCCTAATGGTGGGCGGCTACTGTTGCTCAGGGACTCTACAATGCCAGGGCACAAAAAAGCCACTGCCCACCAGAGGAGTTAAGAAGAAAGGAAAAATGGGTGGAGAAAGGGAAAGATTATTGGGTCTCCGACTATCTCACTCACCGACCGAAACACAACAGCAGAGGTGTTATTTGATGCCAATCTCCTGTGAGTCACTGGTACTGACCTGGACGAGCCGACTCTTTCATGCCGTCGTCAAATGACTACGGCGTAGATCGCCTGGTCAAAAAAGAAAATCCTTGAAAAGGCCATTTTTATGCTAATAAAAAGGCTATGTATAACTTTCGTTTACAGTAAGCATACAGCTGTCATAGAAGAAACCATAACAGTAGAAGAAGATACCATGAACCGAATAATATATACTCATAAAATAGAACCAGGTGTAACAAAACTACAGCGTTATGGATTAGCTTTAGCTGCAAAAACAAATTTACCAGAAGCTACAGTTAAACTTGCTAATGAACTGGCAGATTTAATTTTGCAAAATAGTAAGGTATTAGCAACTAAGTCGAAGTATAACTAATACATTTTTACGTAACTTTAGTTAAAATTCATAATAATATATTATATACTTTTTCCCCAGACGTGTGATATAAGATCGCCACAAAGAAAAGACGACGCACTGCTATACAATTTAAATGCCAATATTAGACATGAATCAAGAAAAAATGTTGAATCAGAAGAAATCATCCGGCGATTATTACAAAAATTTAAGGAAGAAAATTCAGAATTAATTGAAAGACTTATGAATCAAATAAACGTCGAGAGACTAATGAGATCTAATTCTACTCCTAACTGTGTAACATTATCGAGACCAGAGTATAATAAAGCAAGAAATGAAAATATACAAGGAAATTCCCAAAATAACAATATTACACAAAAAATAAGATCTGACGAAAATCAAAATAAACAGAATAATACTAACGAAGCCCAACATAGCCATACAAATGTTAAATCCTCTAACGAACTACTTACCAGCATGATAATCGGTATTAATAATCCAGATTGTAATAACCTTAATATGTTAGAAAACGATCCTGAAGAATTTATAGCTCCTGATAACATGACTTTAGCGAATGATATGAGTTATGGTATTGCTGGTATAGACATTTACAACAATTCAGACCACAATGAGTCCAAAAATTCTACACCTAATAATAGCATGAAAAACAACAACGGAGTTTGTAGTAATAATATCAATATTACCGATGAAATTTACAACACTACAGAAGATTCCAAAAGTATAGAAATTGATAACAATTCCAGTGAAAGTGATTTAGCAGAAGCTTTAACACAAATTATAAATGAATGTTCAACTGAAAATGATATTGAAGAATCTGTAAACAGCTGTGAAACTATGTCTCTCGATGAGGAATTAATAGTAGAAGCTGTAAACGAGATAAACCATGAACTAATTAATGGCCAGTCAAATATTGAAACAGTTTTAACGCCACCGTTGGAATTTCGTGATACTTAAGATATATGATTTTAATTTCATACCTTAAAAAATTACGCATGAAATAAAATAAAATAGGTGCCTAACTTTTTTTGGTATTTTCATAACATTGTTGATTTAAAATAATAATAAATGTATTTCAATCGTATCAATACGATACTTATAGAAAATTCAATAAATACATATATTTTTAAGACTGTCTCCAATCTCCATTATTATTAAGCGATACCGTCATAAATTCTATCATTAAGATTAAAAAACCTTTAATCAATATATGAATAATTATGCATCCTTTGAACTGGACTGCCTCGATGGCGCCGTTGTGCTACGGTACAATTACAACGTTGAGGTCTCGAGTTCGAATCCCTGGTTGAGCAAAGTGATATTGGATATTAAGGTTAATTATCAGCTCAGAATTTGTGCCCAATATGGCGATAATTGAATGAAGGCCACAAAGCGGAAAGCGCAGCGGGGTACGTCCACCCACTAGATGGTCAGACGACCTGGTAAAGGTAGCGGGACGTCGCTGGATGCAGGCTGCCTCCAACAGGTCACTGTGGAAATCATTGGGAGAGGCCTATGTTCAGCAGTGGACTTCCTTTGGCTGATGGATTGATTGGATTGGACGGCGATAGTTTTGCCTCCATCGCATCATGGGACGGAACGCACCTCTGTCACCACTTCAGGAGAAAATGCGTTAGTTTATGTTCTTATGTACATATCTTGAACTGGATTAACTATTTAAGATGACTGAACTACTTTATTAGGAAATATAGTAACAAAAGCTCTTGATTCCACAATTTAAATATAAGAAAATAATTTTAGAATTACATACATAAACACACGCCTTTTGCCCAGAAGGGGTAGGCAGAGGTGCTACCAGAACACCCACCTTTCGCCTTGTATATTCCGTCCCACGATGTGATAGGGGGCGAGCCTATCGCCATATCGGACACAAATTCCTGACTCCGGGCTGATAATGAATAGAAAAATCCAATATCACATTGCCCGACCCGGGATTCGAACCTGAGACCTCAGCTTTGTAATCGTACCGTAGTACCACTATACCACCGAGGCAGCCAGCAATTTTATAATTGTTAGATTATAGATCGTCTCCGATCTTCTGTCACTGTTGGTGCTGTTGTGCAAAGAATTTTTTTTTATTTGTGTGTGCCCTTAGTCTTAAATATGTATTAAGATTAGTTTTCCTCTCTTCACATTTTATTATGTATTGGCCATGTTATTACTATTAAGTGCGTGGTGGCCTCGTAAGTGCGTGGTAGCCTCGTGGTATAGGACCAGATACGGCTGCCTACATGTTCACGGTGGTCGCGGGTTCAAATCCCAGGGCACACCTCTGACTTTTCGGAGTTATGTGTGTATCTTCACGCACCTTAACGGTGAAGGAAAACATCGTGAGGAAACCTGCATACCGTAGCGAATTAAAAAAAAACTACGGTGTGTAAGTCCGCCAACCCGCACTAGGCCAGCGTGGTGGACTATATGGCCTAACCACTCTCAATCGTACTCTCGATTGTAGAGGAGGCCCGTGCCCTGCAGTGGGTCGTATATGGGCTGATACAATACAATACAATACAATGTTATTACTATTATATTGTGAGTATGTTCGTTGTTTATATCATAAAATATAATATTCCAAACAATGCGTTAAACAGATATTTTTTTACTTTTATTTTTAGTTCTTAATTTATCCACATGCCAACCTAAAGTTGATGCACTGTAACCGGCGGTAATCGATTTTAGGTCAACTACGGAAGTACCAGTTTCGATATTTACGTAACGATTATCGATTCTACTGACAATACGCCTGAATCCTAAATAATATATTTAAATTAAATCATTTAAATTCAATTCAAAAATGACTGATTTTCAATTCAATGAAAATGTAACAAGAATATTTTTTCATTATATACGAATCTATTGCTTCTAATAATATTCTTAACTTAAATCGATATGTATTAAAATTCGTATCGTATTAAGCTTGATGCTTCTCCAGGCCCGTGCGTGACCCGTCCCTAATTGCAAATGGCCGAACAACCTATAAACGCAAATTTAATTTCTGTTTGTAGTTATTAGATTTCGATGCTGTTTATGTGTTGACTGCATAAATATTTAAACATTATTCAGTGAAAAGCTAAAAGTAAGTTGCTTATTCCATTCAACCTGCATAACTAACGAGTAACCGGCGTTTGTTTACCACGCTTGTTTGTGTCGCATCGGTTGTGACATTGTATTTTTTTTTGTAGAAGGCGCGCAGCCATGTCGCTGCCGCCGTACCTGCTGGGGCCGAACCCCTGGGCCACGATGATGGCCCAGCAACAGCTGGCGGCGGCCCAGCAGGCCGCGTTACAGGCGCACGCCGCCGCCGCGGCAGCTGCGCCCCCGGTGCCGCCATCGCAGCCCCCGAAGCCCCATCACATACCGGAAGAAAAGATCAAGGAAAAAGGTGAGTGATATTTATACAGTATAGTTATTTTTGTTAAAATGATACATATTGTAAATTATACTTTATCAAGCTTTATAATTTTCTTTACTTTCGCAATTATAACCTTAACGTGGCATTTTGTTAAGATTTATCATAGAAAATGTAATTTTGTGATAAGATGTCGCATTGTATAGGATTACATATGCGATCAAACTATTACGTATTGTAATGATGGTTTAATACACCACTGAGAACTTGCCAAGAAAATTTATTTTTATTAAAATGCATTGGCCATAAGAGTGATGAAAAGTGATCACAGTAATGCAAAACCTCTTACTAGTTTGGCAGCTGCCTATTAAGGGCTATTAAGCCCTTATATCATCCCAATATATTGGATGCTATACTGCATCACATCTAAAACATGAGACTGAATAAAATTTCTATATTTCATTCTAATTAATCCCATTATTTACCATTTGCTGTTAAAGGTTTGCAGCAAATGAATAATTAATTGATAATAATATGGGAACATTACATGTTTACACAAAATGCAATGGATATAGTTTTCCAATTTAATTTAATTGGAAATCGCTGAATTTGCATACATTATTAATTAGCTGTTACTATTCCTACAATAATTATAAACTTTAGTTTCATCATATTTTTAAAAGTAATATTGTTTATACTTTGGATAAAGTCAAATAAAATATACCACTGCACAATTCATATCTTGTTTTATCTGTCAAACAGTAGACAACTAAAAACAGTATTTACATGACTATTCTTTACAGAATACTTCCCTTTGATTGAATTACTAATATGTCAGTATAGCCTATCTCCTAACATCTAGAAGACAAAGCCTAAATTGTTTCCAGAAAACTGGTATGTTCAAGTGAGGCAGTATTTGACTCTGGCTTAATACTTTACAAGGAATTGGACCGACCACATTCTCTGATCTCATGTCTATATAGTACGTACATTGAAGATTTCTCTAGATCAGTGTTCATGACAGGGGGTGACAATTAGGTCAAGACAACTATTATAGTAGGGGAGCCCAAGCGGGGATTTCGGGATTTACTACAGCGCGGCAGATTAATATACAGTGGGATACCTTGTACCCGGTTAAGTACCTCCACAAAACATGAGGCCCATATATAAGGCCGCCCGTGAAGGATACAGGATCAGATTAGTAAAAAAAAATTGACCATCAGAAATTCTCGAGCGAGTCAGATTAAGGTAGGGTGAGTTAATTACATCCTAAAAAGTGTATATTCCACTAATCTGACAATTTGAGAGTGACGTAAAAAAAGGGGAGGGCAACAAAGTTGTAAAAAAAAAACGTCATCTCGACATTCTCGAGCGTAGCTAAATTTTTTTTTATTTTGAAGGAAATAATTCAAGAATAATGAAAAATATATAATCTGACGATTTCCGCAAGCCGATATAACAAAAATTCGTCGATAAAGTTAAATGCGTGCAGCTGCGTGATGCCTACATTTCCTTCTCCGCGTTTCTATTCCTCTCTCACTCTTTCTCTATCTATTACTCTCTCACTCCGTCCCCACTCTGGTTTCTGTTGGTTCTGTTCTGTTTCTGGTTTCACAAAAAAAATAAGAAAAAATTTTTTTTTGAAAGTGTTTTTTTTTGGAATAACTTTTAACCGGCTTTATCGATCAACTTCAAAAACTAATCCGCCTTTGAGCTTGAAAAACCACGTCGATCGCCACCAAGCTGGTCAAAAGCGGTTGATTCGTTCGAGAGATATCGTGAACGAAAGAAACCCGAAAAAGTGTTTTTTCGGGTTTACTCCGAAATTTGTGGTTCGATGAATTAAAATTGCAAAATTACTTATGAGGATGATAAAACTGCGTCGAATGCCGCCAACCGCGTGAAAATTGGTTGATCCATTCTAAAGTTATTGCGGTTTGAAAATTCCAAAAATAGTGTTCTATGAAACTTCTATCAGACTTTCGAGCTGGGAGAGCTCAAATGCATAGAAATATTATTTCTTTGTACTCAGCGAGCTCAAAATATCACATAAATTATATTTTGAGCTCAAAAATGTCATAAGTACAATTTTAAGCGCCCAGGTGAATAAGGTGAACCGTTTTTCAAATTTTTTTTTGTCAGATCAGGCGAATCCCTCTAGATAATCGTCAGATTATGAGACAGTACGTTTAGAACATAAAGATGAACCATATATATCTTAATCTGACGCGCTTGAGTATTTCAAAATGACGATTTTTTTTTGCACATTATGAAAATGGCCGCGAGTTTGCGTCCCATCGAAATCGTCAGATTAGTGAATGAGAGCTTTTTTTTTAGTGCACTTAACACTCCCTTAGAAAATCTGACGCGCTCGACTAATTTTTTTTTTTTTTTCATTTTCTACCCTTAAATACAACCACCCGCATCATGTAAACGATCAGATTAACATACGTACATTATTAAAAATACGTAGGGCATTGATGCTATCAATATCTGACGCGCTCGAGGATGTCCATGCAACAGTTTTTTTTTACATATTTAAAAATCTATAGCCGCTTCCCCCACCGATGTAAAGGTATATATCATATAACATTTTTTTCTTCTTATCATCTAAGCTTTGCATCCCAATAGGTCTCTACGACGCTCGAGTAAATCCCCATTTAGCATCGTGGGCTCCCTTACTATTATAATTGTTTGCCACTGATGCCTGAATATAGATTGATATTGTTACTCCTTTGACTACTTTTTGTAGTTTAAGTATCTGTATCATCCCATATACTTCCCACTGCAGAGCACAAGCCTCCTCTACAATCAAGAGTGCAATTGGGAGGGGTTAGGTCAATTAGGTTTGCAGACACACACCATAGAAATTCTTACAAATCACTATGGTATGCAAGGTTCCTCGCAATATTTTCCTTCACCACTAATAGTGTGCGCTGATATACTATCAATAAACACATGAATCTGAAAAATCAGAGGTGTGCCCTGAGATTAATACCCACAACTACTGTGGACATAGTGTTAGTAGCCATGTCTAGTCCGTTACCAACAGGCCACCACACACTTTTAAAAACCTAATTTAAGTATGAATTGATTAATGCTTCGTGAAGCAGAAGCCAATGGTTATAAGGTTCGATACTTGCACTAAGATAGTTGAAGATATAAGTGTGTGTGGGTATCTTTTCTTAGCTGCTTATACTATTATAGCAGCATGAGAATTAAATCTATATATTTAATGCTGCTAGAGAGTATAATATAGGCTCAAATTCGTCATGTTTTGCTTACATACAACTACTTCATAACAGTCACTAAATGGTTTCCTAGTCTACTAGAACATTACCAATTTCTTTTTATTACAGCCCAAAAATGGTTACAACTCCAGACAAAACGATTTGCCGAAAAACGAAAGTTCGGTTTCGTCGACGCCCAAAAAGAAGACATGCCTCCTGAACATATAAGAAAGATTATTCGCGATCACGGAGACATGACCAGTCGCAAGTACCGTCACGATAAGCGTGTGTACCTAGGCGCATTGAAATACATGCCTCATGCTGTCATGAAGCTTCTAGAAAACATGCCAATGCCCTGGGAACAAATTAGGGACGTCAAAGTGCTGTACCACATCACTGGTGCTATAACTTTTGTAAACGAAATCCCATGGGTGATTGAACCAGTGTACATTGCCCAATGGGGTACTATGTGGATCATGATGAGAAGAGAAAAGCGTGACCGTAGGCACTTCAAACGGATGAGATTTCCTCCATTTGATGATGAAGAACCTCCTCTAGATTATGCGGATAACGTATTGGATGTGGAACCGTTGGAGCCCATACAAATTGAGCTGGACGCCGAAGAGGACGGAGCTGTTGCCTCCTGGTTCTATGATCACAAACCGTTGATTGGAACAAAACATGTTAACGGATCCACATACCGTCGCTGGAATTTGACGCTACCACAGATGGCGACATTATATCGCCTTGCAAATCAACTGTTGACTGACTTGGTGGATGATAATTACTTTTATCTATTCGATTCGAAGAGTTTCTTCACGGCAAAGGCTTTGAATATGGCGATTCCTGGAGGTCCTAAGTTTGAGCCGCTAGTCAAAGATAACACGGTGGGAGATGAAGACTGGAATGAGTTTAATGACATCAACAAGATCATTATTCGCCAACCGATTAGAACTGAATACAGAATTGCGTTCCCGTACTTATACAACAATCTGCCGCATTTCGTCCAGTTGTCGTGGTATGTATTATTGTCTATTTTAACACCTATAACAGCAATTGTTAGCTATTCAGTAATAGCCACATAATAGGAATTAATGTGATCGAGGCACCTTCAACTTTTATTTCCTACACACGATGTTTAGTTCGTAACAAAAGGAATGTATTTGAAAATAGTTTAGAAACATGTGAACTTTACATGTGTGCTGTTGGCACAAAAAGCTCTAATCCCGATAGCTACCGATCCCTGATTTAAAATCAAATTCATATACACCAATAATAGCCGAGAATTTTCAATAATTGCTTGCGTTTGAATTTAAAAATAAATTCTTAACAATTCGTAGTATTTTAAGTAACAAAATTCTGTGTATATTTTAGGTATCACACACCAAACGTGGTATACATCAAGACTGAAGATCCGGATCTGCCAGCTTTCTACTTCGATCCCCTCATCAATCCCATATCTCACCGGCATTCTGTGAAGTCTCTCGATCCTATACCTGATGAGGAAGAGTTTGTACTGCCGGAGGATGTGTCACCGTTCTTGCAAGAGACTGCCTTGTATACAGACAATACGGCGAACGGCAT
The DNA here is from genome assembly GCA_033459515.1 of Theretra japonica. NCBI lineage: Eukaryota > Metazoa > Arthropoda > Insecta > Lepidoptera > Sphingidae > Theretra > Theretra japonica. Next base: position 10,454,785 of record CM065934.1, read on the forward strand.
CGCTTTGTTGTGGGCTCCGAGACCGTTTAACATGCGTTCAGGTAATAAAAAAATATTTATTAAAAATCTGTGTGATTTCTTGACTTATTTTCTCGTTAATTTTCAATTAGTGATTTAATATCTATAGCAATTGTTAAGTGGCAAATTCTTTTTCGTACTACTAAGATCTCATTTCATAACAATTTTATATTAACTGTAATTTGTCAAGTCGCATACATTAAAATTCTTGCACCTGTACAAATATTATAATTTGCTAAGGTAACATTCAAGTGCAGTTATTAGTTCAACACAAAATAAATACTAAAACATCCTGTTTTTAGGACGCACGCGGCGAGCGATCGACGTGCCCCTGGTAAAGACATGGTACAAGGAACACTGCCCTCCTGGCCAACCTGTAAAGGTCCGAGTGTCCTATCAGAAGTTGCTCAAGTACTATGTACTTAATGCACTGAAGCACAGACCTCCGAAGCCGCAGAAGAAGAGGTAAAAATATGAGTAACACTATACTACTGTCTCATTTTACGTCACCCATTTATCCTATGATAATTCAACTACTCCTATATGTATCTTTCTTATATAATATCATTCTAGTCTTTCCTTGGTAGTAATACTGACAAAAAAGCTGTTTCTTGAATATTAATTTGTTTTATATACTTTATTTGTTTTGCAATGTATACTATCTTGTGCAGATACCTCTTCCGGTCATTCAAATCAACAAAGTTCTTCCAAACTACCACCTTGGACTGGGTGGAGGCTGGTCTGCAAGTATGCCGACAAGGATACAACATGCTGAACCTGCTCATCCATCGCAAGAACCTCAACTACCTTCATCTGGACTACAACTTCAATCTGAAACCAGTGAAAACGCTCACTACTAAAGAGAGAAAGAAATCCCGTTTCGGAAATGGTGAGTTGTTGTGGCATCTCGCTCCGTGAATATGGTCATAAACACATATTACTTATGTTTATTTATAAATACTATGTTTTTGCGCGTCATGTATGAAATCTGGTGATTTTCTTGTGTACATTAATTAAGGAGAAACTACATTTTAATAAATAATTGCGTTAAGCCCCATTTACACGGGGAGAGTTTGTCGCCACAAAGATACGATTATCGTATATATAAAAAGTTGCATCGTGTAAACATTGTCAGAACTGAGAACTCGATAATTTTATGGCGGTTGTGTCATGCGATGATGGCATACGATTCCTGCCGCGAGAAACTCCCCGTGTAAATGGCGCTAAAGTCTTCCACAAAATATATTCAAGTATTCAACAGGTAATAGTGATAGCAATAACAATAATAAATTATATATATTTTTACTCAAATAACTTTCAATGTCTATTACTTTTAATAAATAGAATTTAAAAAATATCTAATTTCCACAGCATTCCATTTATGCCGCGAGATACTCCGTCTCACCAAGCTCATCGTGGACTCACACGTACAATACCGTCTGAACAACGTAGACTCGTTCCAATTGGCTGACGGGCTGCAGTACATCTTCGCTCATGTGGGTCAGTTGACTGGCATGTACCGGTATAAGTACAAGCTCATGAGGCAGATCAGAATGTGCAAGGACTTGAAGCATCTCATATACTACAGGTTTAATACGGTAAGAATCCTGTATATTTTCGTAGTTAGGTGGATTAAGTGTGGTGAAATGTTTCGCTTAATAGAAAGTAGAACTACCCTTTTTGTTAAGTTCTATAAAAATGCATTGATAGGTAAAAGTATCCCAATAAACTGTGCATAAAAATAAGTGGTATAATTTGATCCTTTATTGTAATAGGAAATGTGAGTTTTGCTAAAAAGAAAATCCCTTAATGATATACGAGTATCGATTCCTTCCATGCTTCAAAAACACGGTAAGCCAAATAACACTTGTGCCACTGAAATGATAAATAATAAATCAATTGTCTGAATAAATTTTTATACAGGGACCGGTATCTAAAGGCCCGGGTTGTGGTTTCTGGGCTCCGGGGTGGCGCGTGTGGCTGTTCTTCATGCGCGGTATCACGCCGCTTCTAGAACGTTGGCTCGGCAACTTACTGTCAAGACAGTTTGAAGGACGTCATTCCAAGGGTATGTGCAGTCTTACTATAATTAATTTTCCTTAATCTCCTTTACCATTATTAGAAGTATGTAAAAAGTTACACGATGTCGCCTTATTGATTAGCTAATTTGAAATTGCGATTATTATTTTAGTGAAAAAATCACATCTCTGTATTCAAAACGGGTACTATTTCTTATTTTTGGTTTTATTAGGCTAATAAACTACAAAGAATGCAAGTGAGATATTCTAATTCCTATATTAAAACCTTAGTCACAATGGACTGAGAAAGTATTGCAAACTTCAAGCTGAATTGAATACATTCTTCTTTTTTAAAATCGGTTCAAAATATCTGTTTGTCAATCCCAGGTGTGGCTAAAACTGTAACGAAGCAGCGCGTGGAGTCTCACTTCGACCTGGAGCTGCGCGCCTCCGTCATGCACGACATCGTGGACATGATGCCCGAGGGCATCAAGCAGAACAAGGCCAGGACTATACTGCAGCACTTGTCTGAAGCCTGGAGGTGCTGGAAGGCCAATATACCTTGGAAGGTAAGTTATGTTGTCATGGAAATAAGCGAAAGTAAAATGTATGATAGCCTCAATAGTCAAATGCCAGTAAAACAACATTTTCGCCAATTTTTGTATTTGTCTACTCTTTTGTATGTGGTCCAGGTTTTGTGGTTCGGAAAATACTTAGTGGTCTTTTAGACCTACAATAGATTTGGACCTAGGTAATTGAGGATTAGGGATTTGCTTGTAGTAGTCACGACAACATAGTATTTCATATTCACTTCACTGGTTATCATGTGTATGCTATACTTTTATTTCAATACATCCTTTACGTTTCTTAGGTGCCTGGGCTACCCACGCCAATCGAGAACATGATCCTGCGTTACGTGAAGATGAAAGCTGATTGGTGGACGAACACCGCTCATTACAACAGGGAGCGTATACGCCGTGGAGCAACTGTTGACAAGACCGTCTGTAAGAAGAACCTTGGACGTCTCACCAGACTTTACCTCAAGGCGGAGCAAGAGAGGCAGCACAACTATCTTAAGGTATGTACTTTATTTGTCTATTATTCAGTGCCATATTTAAGGCATGTCCTAGATAAGTTTGTGATTGTAACACTATAGCAAGACAAGTGGTAGAAAGGCTTTTTTCTTATTAAGAAGGAACATATTTATAACATGTCTTTCATCATCATAAAAACGGAAAGCATATAAGACAAACTTCGTCTTAAGTTTTTAACTACTGTATGATTACAGTAATGGATATTTATAGCCCAATTTAATTTATTACCATCAAAGAATGTTTGTTTTATTCAATTAAGTTTCATATTGTAATTTTTACTTAGGATGGTCCCTATATCTCGCCCGAGGAAGCTGTGGCGATATACACAACAACAGTACATTGGTTGGAGTCCAGACGATTTGCACCCATCCCATTCCCGCCGCTATCTTATAAACACGACACGAAGCTGTTGATCCTGGCCTTAGAAAGGCTTAAAGAGGCTTACAGCGTTAAGTCGCGGCTCAATCAGAGTCAGAGAGAAGAGTTGGGCCTTATTGAGCAAGCTTATGACAATCCTCACGAAGCCTTGTCGAGAATCAAACGTCATTTGCTCACTCAGAGGACTTTTAGAGAGGTATGTATCTAGTAACAGCATAATATATCGACAATTTTTTACTATTGCAATAAGATAATCAAAATAGAAAACTAGAAGTTGGCAAATCTTGTATATGTATTATGTACACTTAATTAAACCTCGGGAAAAGTAAAAAATAACAATAATGAATTATAGAAAAAGTTAATTATGTAAGCCATTCATTTATTGTCTAAAATATACACATTCACACAGTTTGTATGGCTTGGCTACTATTTATAATCTTTTACTCAATGACACACTAAAATAATCTCTACACAGGTTGGAATAGAGTTCATGGATCTGTACTCCCACCTGGTGCCTGTATACGATGTGGAGCCTCTAGAGAAGATAACCGACGCTTACTTAGACCAGTATCTATGGTACGAGGCGGACAAGCGTCGCCTCCTGCCGCCGTGGGTGAAGCCCGCTGATACCGAGCCTTCGCCCCTGCTGGTCTATAAATGGTGTCAGGGTAAGTTACTATATTGCTAACATGTCGCTTTAGAAGTAAGTTAAAGTGTTTTATTAGGAAGTAAGTGGCTTATACTGTAATGTATCAGTGCATAATATATACGTCCCACTGCAGGGCACGGGTCTCCTCTACAATCCAGAGTAAATTGAGAGTGGTTAGGCCATATAGTCCACCATGCTGGCCTAGTGCGGGTTGACGGACTTTTACATACCATAGAAATGTATATAAATCGCTATGGTATACAGGTTTCCTTACGATGTTTGATTGATGTGTATTGGTTGAAAAATAAGCGTAACAGTAAACAATAAACTTTAGTCAAGATGTTTAAATCTTGTATAGTAGTAAAATGATTTTACTCAGAAAAAGTCCAACATATCTTACATAATTAAACCTTCGTTATAAATTGTAATCCAATATTGAAGATGTAACAATTACCCATTGTCTATGTTGTAGCAGTAGCGATTTAAGTGATGTGGGATTAGGACTATTTTTGTAAATTTATATATTTAAATACAATTTCATAATGTGTTTGATAACACCATTTACTTTGAATCCAAGGCATCAACAACCTGCAAGATGTATGGGAAGTCGGCGAGGGCGAGTGCAACGTACTGCTTGAGTCGCGCTTCGAGAAGCTATATGAGAAGATAGATCTAACACTGCTCAACAGACTGCTGCGGCTCATCGTCGACCACAATATTGCTGATTACATGACTGCTAAGAACAACGTCGTTATTAATTACAAGGTTTGTTTGATGGCATAAATCATATCCAATCCAATTTATCAGCCAAAGGAAGTCGACTGCTGGACATAGGCCTCTCCCAATGATTTCCACAGTGACCTGTTGGATGCAGCTTGTATCCAGCGACAAAAAAAAATGTAAATCATATAAACGTAAATTAAATTAACGCGTAAGTTTGTTATCACCATGTTCAGTTGCGGGATTTCTATTGAACATAGGCGTAATTTGTGACTTATTGGAAGTGGCAATCTTGAGCAACTTTAAAAATATATTTAAAATTAGTAACACAGTCAATAAAATTCTTTATCGTCTTTCTCGTCTATCGTCTTTATCGTCTTAAATGTTAATGTAACTTAATGTTAAATATGTATATTTTTGTGTACAGGACATGAACCACACAAACTCATACGGTATCATCCGAGGACTGCAGTTCGCGTCGTTCATAGTGCAGTACTACGGTCTGGTACTAGACTTGCTAGTATTGGGTCTGCAGCGTGCCAGTGAGATGGCAGGTCCTCCACAGCTGCCCAACGACTTCCTTTCATACCAGGACAGGCAGACTGAGACTGTGCATCCCATCAGGCTGTACTGCCGATATGTCGACAGGATTCATATATTCTTCAGGTTGGTAATGAAAGGCTCTAGAGGAAAACTTTGTTAATGTGAATACATAAAACATGTAAAGGTTTTTAATAACATGACCATACTTCGGTACGTAAGTAGGTTCGGTAGATAAGTAAAGTGTGATTATTTTCTAGCTGTTGTCAAATTTCAATAAATATGTAACTACATCAATGATCCTCTCAAGCTACATAAACATATTTGTTGTTTTATTAAATATAAGAGTAATTTATGTGCCAATCAAAATCATAAGTGCAGTGCTAATAAATGTTGGTAAAACCCAGGTTTACGGCGGAAGAAGCTCGCGACCTGATCCAGAGATATTTGACGGAGCACCCCGACCCCAACAACGAGAACATTGTGGGCTACAACAACAAGAAGTGCTGGCCGCGGGACGCGCGCATGCGACTCATGAAACACGACGTCAATCTGTAAGTACTACAAACTTACATCGAATTCATTAACTTAAGAAGCTTCCATCAGAAATTACTATCAAGTATGAAAGTATTACATATGTTACAGTTATTTAACGAAGGACAACTTTTGTCTTCAAACCAAATGATAATATTTATTTGTTGAAATAGTGTTATGGAAGATTATTTGAATCATTTTATTAACCTTAAGCATATCTCGTTTTTACGATGGTTTTTAGAAATTATCTGTTGTAATTTAACACATTGTTTATAACGATAAAACAATTCACCATCTGACTGGATAGCTTTAGAGTGTTTAATAAATAAATTGCGTGGTGTAGAAAAGTCGCATAATATGCACAAAAACCCAATATGCACCACAGTTAACATGATGAAAAATAGTCTTATTTAGAATTTATTTGCAGTGGTCGCGCAGTATTCTGGGACATAAAGAACCGTCTACCTCGCTCCGTAACAACTATTCAATGGGAGAACAGTTTCGTCTCCGTTTATTCGAAGGACAATCCCAACTTGCTATTCAACATGGCTGGATTTGAGTGCAGAATTTTACCGAAGGTAAAGAATTTAAATGTGTACTATATTTTTTGTGAATTGTGTATAATGTTGAAAATTATTCTGATGGTAATAAATTATTGCTGCCTGTGGAAGCCACTAATATTAAAGACGTGTGTAAATGGCGCTTTGTGTGTTTTTTTGGTTTAAAAGGTGAAGATAGTGCTATAGGAGAACATAATGAAATTGGCCATGATCAATACTCATTTTAAAATCACGTTTGCGTATAACTCATCTATGCGGCATTCATTGACTAATGGTAGAAGCGCACACACAAATTGTATAATCATATTATCGTATCACTTAGGTGTTTCTGTAATATAAAACTAGATAAGCAGCAGTCGACGGCCATCGTGGCGTAGTTGCGTGGCGTAGACGCCGTCAGTGAAACGAGAGGCCGCGGGTTCGATCCCCGCACCGAGACAAGGGTATCTGGGATAATGTATGTATGTATGTACGGTGCGTGGTGTGCAGTCCCGCAGCCAGCACGAGGAGCTGTCGCACCGCGACGGCGTGTGGAACCTGCAGAACGAGGTGACCAAGGAGCGCACGGCGCAGTGCTACCTGCGCGTCGACGACGACTCGCTCGCGCGCTTCCACAACCGCGTGCGGCAGATACTCATGGCCTCGGGCTCCACCACCTTCACCAAGATCGTCAATAAGTGGAACACTGCGCTCATTGGTAAGCTATACGACACGCGAATAACTTTTTATTAATTTTTTTTATTCATATTATCTACTAATACTGGCCAGTGCTCACCGACATCAGTAAAGTTTGTAATATTTAATTCGATAATTAAAACATGACACATAATCCTCAAGTTGTGCCTTTCTTGGATTATACAGTTTCAATTACTTTTTTGCTTTAGTTTTTTGTATTTCCTACTGCCCTTTCTACGAACGCGACAGCGACAACAGTGGTCCTGATAGCAATTGCAGTGCAATTTAAATGGGATAATCACCAGTGGGAGATGATTATCTCTCACCTAAAATGTATAGAATTTTTCGTGACTCCTTAGTACCAGAAATGCGCAAATTGTGTCATAAAGTCAAAACACATAGTTGTTAACATCAAGTTAACGTGATTTTCACCATTATGTTAAAGGCAATTTGACATCACATTTGGTATTATAACGTACTTTTGTCACATCAGGTCTGATGACGTACTTCAGAGAAGCAGTAGTGAACACACAAGAATTGCTCGACTTGTTGGTCAAATGCGAGAACAAAATTCAAACTCGTATCAAGATCGGTCTAAACTCAAAAATGCCTTCAAGATTCCCGCCGGTGGTGTTCTACACGCCCAAGGAGTTGGGAGGACTGGGAATGTTGTCTATGGGTCACGTTTTGATTCCTCAGGTAAGCTTTGTAATGCTTTTTGAAACTTAGTAGCTTATTTTTGTGTTACCAAAAAATGTATGATCAATTATAAAATGACGAAAATGATTTATGGTTTGTTTTTGCTAACTATCTATGATAGTTTTACACGACAGTTCCGAGATATTTTTTTAAAATGGCAATTCAATATTTGTCACCTACCCCTCACCCCTCTCAATCATATTGTCGATTGTAGGGGAGACCCATGCCCTGCAGTTAGAGGTATATTAAGCTGATTCTCACGATTGACAATGAAAATGCATGCATTATTGTACAAAATAAACAATGCAACTTATTTTTCAGTCCGATCTCCGATGGTCCAAGCAAACCGACGTGGGCATCACACATTTCCGCTCGGGTATGTCCCATGACGAGGACCAGCTGATCCCCAACTTGTACCGCTACATTCAGCCCTGGGAGGCAGAGTTCGTGGACTCGCAGCGCGTGTGGGCCGAGTACGCGCTCAAGAGACAGGAGGCCAATGCGCAGAACAGGTGACTAGTTTTTGTGTATAGTTTGATGAATAAATTGATGAAGCTATCGATATGAAGTGATGAATCGCGTAGGGGTCCTGAAACCAGAGAGTCCCTGTGCTCTGGGGGCGGGCAGTGACCGAGGACGCGCTGATCGCGACGCCCGACGCGCTGTCCGTCTGATATAACGCTATCTGATCATATCTACAAGAATAATATTTACTACATTAATCAATTATTCTTGTAGTAAAACAATAATTCTATTTCAGGCGTCTGACTCTCGAAGATTTGGAAGACTCGTGGGACAGAGGCATACCTCGTATTAACACACTTTTCCAGAAGGACAGACATACGCTGGCCTATGATAAGGGATGGCGTATACGTACAGAATTTAAACAGTATCAAGTAAGTGTAATCTTTACAGAACTTGAAACTTTTGACAGTTTCATGGATGACCTAAATATATTTCTAGACATAATTTCTACTTTAGTTTGCAACTATCAAATAAAATGTATCTAATATTAGACAGTTTGACATATCAATAAATATAACTTGAAAAATTAAATTAAATTTAATATTTATAACCAAATATTTTCTCCATATTCACCCAGAGGCGTGTTTGAACCTATGAACAACATAATATCCTAAAATACATTTCTAAAACGCTATAAATTAATTCTTTTGTACCCAGGTCCTAAAACAGAATCCGTTCTGGTGGACGCACCAGCGCCACGACGGCAAGCTGTGGAACCTCAACAACTACCGCACCGACATGATCCAGGCGCTCGGAGGAGTCGAGGGCATCCTCGAACATACGCTATTCAAAGGCACCTACTTCCCTACCTGGGAGGGTCTTTTCTGGTCAGATATTTTATTGATTATACATACATTTACGTTCATGTACGTCAATAATGTTACGAAAGTTAACGAAAAGCATGGAGATAATTTACTTATTTTATAATACTGAACATTTTGACTAATTTAACTCATAAATGTAACTCGAGTCTTAACGGATTAAAAACTTTTTTGTTTGGGAAATTCAAGAAGTAAAATCTTTATAAGTGAATCTCCGATTATATATCTTGCATTTGGGAACATGTTTGGGTCTGTTAATGTTCTTTGTTTTGCCTTTAGGGAGAAGGCATCAGGTTTCGAAGAGTCTATGAAGTACAAGAAACTGACCAACGCCCAACGTTCTGGTCTTAACCAAATTCCAAACCGTCGTTTCACATTGTGGTGGTCGCCAACAATTAACAGAGCAAATGTGTACGTCGGTTTCCAGGTACAGTAAAATTCTATTTTATATTGAAATACCACAGAAATCTTAAAACAAAACTGCAACATTGTATAGGAGTTCGGTAAGCATATCCATAATAGATTATGTTAGGACTACACTATAAAAAAAATCATAGGGTTTGTTGTATTCATCCTTGTTTATTATATAATTATTCTTTTACAGGTGCAACTGGACTTGACAGGAATATTTATGCACGGCAAGATCCCCACATTGAAGATTTCGCTCATTCAAATCTTCAGAGCTCACTTGTGGCAGAAAGTGCATGAGTCTATTGTTATGGACTTATGTCAGGTAATATTACTATTAACTTGGCAAACAAATGTTTGTTTTTAAAACATTGATATATTTTCAATCTCAATGTGTTTATTATTACTTAAAATTTGACATGCACATAGCTGCAAAAAAAAAATTTTGCTAATTTGTAGTCAATGTCTACCTTAGAGAGTATTAACTTGTGTGTATATCAAGTATGTGATTTGTATAGGTATTTGATCAAGAATTGGACGCATTGGAGATAGAGACAGTGCAGAAGGAAACAATTCATCCCAGGAAGTCGTACAAGATGAACTCATCTTGTGCAGATATTTTGCTGTTCTCCGCTTACAAATGGAATGTGTCCAGACCTTCACTGCTTGCTGATACCAAGTGAGTGCTCCGTTTTTTATATGTTGTTTGTTATGTTGAGTTATGAGAGGATATAAATATCGATTTTAAATTGATGATTTAATATTTACATACTAAAATAAACACCTATTAAAATATGTATCTAAATGATATTCAAATTATGCACTTCATATCTTCAAGAATTGTTATTACAAATTGTTTTAAAGCAGGGAAAAATATATTTATATCACTTTAAACATTTCTGTAAAATATATTTGGCTGTTGTATTTGGTGTTATTGAATTTAATTGCAAAAATCTTTAAGATTACTTTGAGTGATTTGCTATTGTTCCTTTTTTCTGTATTTATATGTTAATATTCTTACTTGACATGGACAATACAAACAACCCCTGTGTGCACAGAGACACGATGGACAACACAACGACGCAGAAGTACTGGCTGGACATCCAGCTGCGCTGGGGCGACTACGACTCGCACGACGTGGAGCGATACGCGCGCGCCAAGTTCCTCGACTACACCACCGACAACATGTCCATCTACCCCTCGCCCACCGGCCTGCTCATCGCCATCGACCTCGCCTATAACTTGCACAGGTTAGCCTTTAACACTACTGAAAAACCTTGGCAATAACAAATAACAGAGGGAACAGTAAAAAAGTTTCTACAAAAAGTCGCAAAACGTTGCATCTCCAGGTTAGTCTATAATTCTAGTCTAGAATCTAATTGATAACAGAGAATGCATTGAAAATATTTGTTTAAAAGTGTGACAACGTGTGAATACCATCTTATTATAAGTGTAAAACTATCGATGACTTCCTTTTACAAGCATTCCATTTCATTGTAAATTTATTTTTTATAGGATGCATACAGAATCAATTAGATCAAGTCTCTTTCGTTAACCTTTAACATTTTACAGCGCAATTATTTCGGAAAATATAATACTGTAATAGTATGCACAATAAACTATTTGTATTTGTAATACTCTTCGTTTTTGTAACTTTATATTACACGAAAGATTTTTTAAACTACTTAAGAGCGACACTTCCGTCTGTCATGGATATTCCTTGCTTCCTTTTATCTAGCAGTAAATAATATTAATTTTGTTCCAGTGCATACGGCAACTGGTTCCCTGGTTGCAAGCCGCTCATCCAACAGGCGATGGCTAAGATCATGAAGGCGAACCCCGCGTTGTACGTGTTGCGAGAACGTATTCGTAAAGCGTTGCAGCTCTATTCCTCCGAGCCTACTGAGCCGTACCTCTCCAGTCAGAACTATGGAGAACTGTTTTCTAACCAGATCATTTGGTGAGATATATATATTTTTTTTCTTTACTGCACACATAAAGGAAAGGAAAAGAGATATTACAATTTCATATAGTTTTACGTTTTAGTAATCTTGAAATTATGGAAGAATTTCATAATATTCAATGAAAACTTTGAATATTGAACTGCATTATGTGTTAAACTGTAAGTATATAGACGTAATTAGGATGTTTTGCAGGAACACATTGTAAAAATAAATGAACGAATATTTTGACGTAGCATAATCGTCACGCATGTATCTATTGGGGTGAGCAGAGAATATAAATAAATAATTTGCCACTTTGCTCGATCCTGGCATATTACTTTCGCGTCAACCACTTTGATCTACATCTTTATGTATTTAAAATGACTTGCATTACTATACATGAATTTAGTAACATAAAACTCTTGTATGTTTTTAAGCAAATGCAACAAAACAATATGCGTTTAAACGTACCGTTATTGTTTATTGTCTATATTGTTTTAGGTTCGTTGACGACACGAACGTATACCGTGTGACAATCCACAAGACGTTCGAGGGTAATTTGACCACGAAGCCGATCAACGGCGCGATCTTCATATTCAACCCGCGCACTGGCCAGCTGTTCTTGAAGATCATCCACACGAGCGTGTGGGCCGGACAGAAACGTCTTGGACAGGTAACATGATTATTTCTTAGTCTCATTTGGTATGTAGGTTTCCGTAAATAGTCAAAGTAGGGCAATTAAAACTAGAGTTTCATGCAACTATTTCTTTAAATAAGAGACTGTACTTTGTGCCGCAAAGAACGTAATTTCTATGGGCTGTTAATAGTATTTTCTCTACGTCAAGAACATTAATATTAATGTGATTTCGGTCTCCCGCTTTCAACTTGTACGTATTGTTTTAGCTTGCCAAATGGAAAACTGCTGAGGAAGTGGCGGCGTTGATTCGTTCGCTGCCGGTTGAAGAGCAGCCTAAACAGATCATTGTCACCAGAAAGGGAATGTTGGATCCCCTTGAGGTAATTAATCTACAACAAAACTATGTAGCATTAATTAATAAATAATATGTTAAAACTTAAACTATTCTTTCACACATTTTAGAACTAAAGATTCCGTATGTCACGTATGAAGTATGTATTGTGTGTTTTATCAGATTCAATTTGTGAGATGGAAACCCTAAAAATATTTTTATATCATAACATTGTGACTTTAGGTGCACTTGTTGGACTTCCCGAACATCGTAATCAAGGGTTCTGAACTACAACTGCCGTTCCAAGCTTGCCTCAAAGTGGAGAAGTTTGGTGACCTCATCCTGAAAGCCACTGAGCCTCAGATGGTGCTCTTCAATTTATACGACGACTGGCTCAAGACTATCTCGTCTTACACGGTAAGAATTAAAACATTAATAATAAATAATAAACAGATAATGTGTAACGTGTGAATTTTCAATGTGTAATATACAACTAAATCGAAGAAACCATTAAACAGATACACTCAACAGTCACACACATTTCTTATCCCTCGTTAAGATGAAAGTTTTGTGTTATGGGTTTTAAAAACTACGAGAGATTTATTTGTCTTCATAAAACCTAAACCTGTAGCAACTTCTTGTGAATTAATGGACTTAATAAAAATTAAAATTCAACCAGCCCAGTAGTTTAATACAATTAAAATAGTATGATTTAACACACAACCTCATGAAGTGATGAACCGCGTAGGGGTCCTGAAACCAGAGAGTCCCTGTGCTCTGGGGGCGGGCAGTGACCGAGGACGCGCTGATCGCGACGCCCGACGCGCTGTCCGTCTGATATAACGCTATCTGATCATACAAAATCCCCGCAACTAACATCCCTACCGTAAACAATATTACTAAGTTCTCGTTTATTTCAGGCGTTCAGCAGACTGATCCTAATATTGCGAGCGCTGCACGTAAACACGGAGCGTACAAAGGTGCTCCTCAAACCAGACAAGACAACGTTAACAGAGCCGCATCACATCTGGCCGACACTGTCCGATGATGACTGGATCAAGGTGGAGGTGCAACTCAAAGACCTTATACTGGCTGATTATGGCAAGAAGAACAAGTAAGTTATCATTTATTAATATTCAATTAGTATATGAAATGCTTTCGTTGATGGCAAGTACAAATCCAATATATATTTATCAAGTAAGTGAGCATTTCAATCAATAACATCTGCAACAATGCCAGTAAAATAAGTTTAAAAAAATTATGTTAACTCTGTTTATAAAATTCATATTGTGGCTTATTTTTGTTTAATTAAAGAATAAATACTTTAATGAAGTGTTTATTGGGAACTTGTATTTTACCAAGTTAAGAATTTTACCTCTGTCTGTTCTTGTTTACTGGTACTAATCATTACTTTTCTCGCAACAGCGTGAACGTAGCATCCCTAACTCAATCAGAAATCCGCGACATAATATTGGGCATGGAGATATCGGCGCCATCGGCCCAGCGCCAGCAGATCGCCGAGATCGAGAAGCAGAGCAAGGAACAGAGCCAGCTCACCGCTACCACCACGCGCACCGTCAACAAGCACGGCGATGAGATCATCACCTCCACCACCAGCAACTACGAGTCGCAGACATTCAGGTAACACTATAAAAACACACCCAACACTCACATACACACATACCCCATATTAAGATAGAAGTCTTACATTGTGTATCGGAAATAGGAGAGTTTTCGGTTTCACAAACATCTAAAAAAGAAAAAAAAATTGAGTATCCTTTGATGCAAATTAAATCATAGTTTACTTGTTGTATTTTTTTTTCACTTATCATAGTTAATACAGAAATTAAATATAGATTATACATGTTATCGTTTGGTAAGATATTGACATCATTATTTTGTTGGAATTTTGCTATACCTAATTTTGAATGAATGAATAATCAACTAATAATTATTAAACTTTTAATTTACAGTTCCAAAACGGAATGGCGCGTGCGTGCCATCTCGGCGACGAACCTGCATCTGCGTACGAACCACATTTACGTCAGTTCAGATGACATCAAGGAGAGTGGCTATACATACATCCTGCCCAAGAACTTGCTCAAGAAATTCGTCACCATATCCGATTTGAGAGCTCAGGTAAATATTGCTTCTTCAAAATGTTTAATAGTCACCTCATTTGTCAAGTTTCGCATCTTTATTTGTGACTAAAGTTCAAACTTACAATAGCGACTAATTACCATATGCAGACATAAAAGCATTGCTTTATGTATGTATATTGATTTTATTGAATTAGTAACATACTACAATATTCTAGAGGATCAATGAAGACACTAAAGGATCGTTATCATATCAGCCTATAATAGCTCACTGCTTCACTACACAATCGAGATTTTACTCAATATGACTTAGACCATAGTCCAATTTGCTGACCTAATGCAGACTGGTGGCAAACATTACCTACCATAAAAATAGTCGTAAACAACAGTGTATAATAAATGTTCCAGATCGCGTGCTACCTGTACGGCGTGTCTCCGAGCGACAACCCGCAGGTACGCGAGGTGCAGTGCGCCGTGGTGCCGCCGCAGTGGGGCACGCACCAGGCCGTGCACCTGCCGCGCCAGCTGCCCAAGCACCCCGCGCTGGCGCACCTGCAGCCGCTCGGCTGGATGCACACGCAGCCCAACGAGCTGCCGCAGCTCTCGCCGCAGGTGACGCACCACGCTCATTACTCTTCACCACTGCCGCAACTCTTAAAATTCCTCAAGAATAGTTTTTTTTCATTTTTGCAACATTTGATTGCTCCTACTTGTGAAAACATGCTGTTATATATAGCCTTTCTTGATAAATGGACTATCTAACGCTAAAAAAAAATTCAATTTGCACTATTAGGTTCTATGATTAGCCCATTCAAACAAAGAAACTCTTTAGCTTTATAATATTAGTAAAGATCACCCATGCCAAAAGTAGGGCAGTGCAAGCGGTGCCCAAGCACAGGGCGTAGAATTAACAAGATGTAGGTTTGTCTTAGTATTTAGCATAATTATGGAGCCCTGCTTAAAACTACTGTTCTTTTGACAGCATGCTGCTTGAATCAAAATGCAACACACATATGTCTTATGAAACATTTGTTACTGTTGCTGAATGCTGATGTCATTAAAATTATATTACCAGCAAAACAAATAAAAATAAAAATTATGTGCAGTTTTTGCAAAGAAATCAACCTATAACCAATAATATTAATTCTTAAATTAAAACAAAGTGCATTTGTTATAGTAAAACAATGTATTACAGGACATAACAACACACGCGAAGATAATGTCAGAGAATCCTTCATGGGACGGAGAGAAGACCATCATTATCACCTGTTCATTTACTCCCGGCTCGTGTTCTCTCACTGCTTACAAACTGACGCCTAGCGGGTATGAGTGGGGCGTACGCAACACCGACCGAGGAAACAACCCCAAGGGCTACCTGCCCAGCCATTACGAGAGGGTGCAGATGCTGCTCTCAGACAGATTCCTTGGATACTTCATGGTTCCGTCGCAGGGTAGCTGGAATTATAACTTTATGGGTAAGTCTTGTACAAAATATTTCGCAGAACCTATTTTATGTGACAATTATTATTGTATACTAGAAACATTGAATTAAAAAAAAATTAATTGATATGTATGGTAATTTTGCTTCATTAGTATATATTAAGTTAGTGAATTATCACATAGTTCATTAATAAAGTGATAAAATAAACGTTTCCTTTATTTTAGGTGTCCGTCACGATCCCAACATGAAGTACGGTGTTCAACTAGGCAACCCCCGCGAGTTCTACCACGAGGTGCACAGACCAGCTCATTTCATGAATTTCGCAGCAATGGAAGACGCCACCGCGCCCACCCTAGCCGCCGATCGCGAGGACCTATTCGCTTAGACATATTAAACACATTTTGTACGCGGGTGTATAGTGAGAAATGTGTAAATAGTAATAAGAATACAGTTTTAATTAAATAAAATAAAATATTATCTTGTTTTATTAATTGTAACTTATGTCACCGACTAATGCAGAGTATATCAAGACTGCTAACGAAAACGAATCCAGGTGGTAGTTTTAGTGACTACAGACACAATGCAGCTAAAAATTTTGCAAATAAACGCGACGATTTCTTTTTTTGTAATGTTTTAATTAACATTGTGTTTGATAAGTCCTAAATTTAAATACATATACTTAGATAATTAAAATAAATAAATATATTAGGGTGATTCGCGATCGTTGTTTGTATGACGAGAAATTACAAAACCGATTTTAAATTAAGTCCAAGTGTAAACCTATTACATCGATTCTTAGAAGAAATTGATGAATTAGAAATATTAATTGAGGATTGTGAGCGCCTAGTGGTACCCTGTGGTGGAACCTACCTAGATGCGTAGGTAGTCCAGTAGTCGTAATCGTCGGTTTTTTTTTGCACAAATTTTAGTTGCGTTGTGTCCAGTCACAAACTAACACATGGCTTCATTTTTGGTAGCAGTCTTGATATACCCTGTATATTACATACCTACTGTAAAATATACTTTATTTCAAAATCAATATGTAAGGTTTTTACAAATAATAGGAGACAGCCCCATTAAGCGGCAAGGATTACACAAAAATATGTTATTTTATTGGTAATGAAGACGTAACATAAAAATTTAAATACAAATAATTAAATGGGTATATTTAATTCAAACTTCATTTATGAAAATTGACTTCACATAACTTCAAGAAGACTCGGTTTCGGCTTATTCACTGGATTTTACGATAAATGATGAGGCTGTACGGGCTAGAATCCTTTGCCTTCCCATTCAAAGGGAAGAATGAGAAAAAACAAACATGAGTACCTACTGACGTTTAAGTGACATTTTCAATTTTGAAAATTTGTTTTGTTCTTGAGTCAGAATTTGATAAGAAGAATTGAAATAAAACCACTCATCAAATAACTACACATTAAATATACTTACTAATATCGTATACAACAAAATGGGTGATCGTGAAGAGTTTGACGACTCTCAATATCCCGATAATGATGAATACGTTCCCTACGTAACCGGCGGCACACTAGCCCAAAAAAATGGCGCGAAAGTTACCTTGTGGGGTAAAGTTACAAAAGTTACTGCTAGCGAAGGATTTTATGTGAAAACTGTGGATGATCTTGAAGTATGCATACGCTTGAAAGCGCCGTTAAATGAGCCACTTGAGGGCTGGTACGAAATTTACGGCGTTGTGCAAGGGAAAAATGTTATTTGTGATGAATACGTGTCACTTTCTGAAGAGATGACAAAGAACATAGATACCGAAGGCCATAAGGGTTTGGCGCGGCTTCTGATAGCTATTGACGATCCCTGGGACATCGAGAATAAGGATATGAAAAATGGCATGGTTATAGGTTAAGTGTATTCAGTTTTGTATTTCTCTCGAGCTGGTCTTGTAAGAACACAAGTGAATGTGAAAATGTTTGAAATTACTTCTAAAAGTTCTGAAACATTAAGCTTAGCATAGTGGTGATAATCACTATCTTTTTGGACTTTTATGGTGAAACAATGTTTGATGTTTTTTAATACTTAAATCAGTATTAAATAATGTTATTTCCTTTATGAAGCAATGTTTAAGTTAAAATAAGTCAGATTTTTTTCTATATAAGTTTTACTTCAGTACATGTTACATTACTTGTTCTTTTATAAGTAACAAACTCAATAAATGTAAATTATACCACACAGGCATAATTTAGCTGAAAGAAAAAAAGTATTAGTCATATCAAACTTTGACAAACAAAATTTATACAAAAATGGTGACCCTTCAACAAAGCCATATAAAGTTTACATACCACATTGTAATAAGCAAATAACTAAGAAACTATGCTGAGCCAGTTTGGATATCTAAGTCATAGAGTCTTATAAAGGGAAAACGACAAACTCAACATGGACTCAGTAATTAGACTTATGTATGTTGGTATTATAATTTTATTAAAAACATGAGATTTTTGGAATCAATGTCAAGTAATTTAATTTTAACAGATAGCTTCTAACATGTCAATAACTTAAGTTCTATTATTGGTCAATTAAGTCCTGTTGGAAAACCACATTAAATTTAAAGTACAGATTGGTTTGTACATTCAGTTGTAAAAAGTAAGAGTACAAAAAAGCTACTGAATTACTTTCAAGTGTAAACATCAATATCATTGCTTGTCTATAAATCCATTATTGACGATTCTTTATTTTATTTCTACACATGTACAACAACTGTACCTTTACATGTATACTATGGCTCGGGCTTAACAATGTAATAAAATGACACATGTAGTAACCGCAGTCAATGTGTCACTGAATAAAATACCAATTTAGATATAGTAAGAGCTATAAGGCATACAACCATATTCATAGACAGTTTTAAAACCTGTTTTAGCTCTCAAATGTTTTGTCTCTTGAACAACATTTAAATTCAGCTTGAGAAAAGACGACAAAACATTTGATAACTAAAATAGTTTTCAAAACTGTCTATGAATAAAGCCAATAGTGTTATAGTGTAAAATTATAAGTTTCTATTTTGTATTATACAATAAAACCACAATTAATTTTTTATTTCATAGTTTTATTCATTAAAATAATCCTTATATTTGTCCTTGTATATATCCATTTGTGTCAAGATTTAAAAAAAAGCTTTATTAATAAACAATGATTAACAGTATGTCATAATTTTAATGTTATATTGGCATGGCGCATCAATGAGACAATGCACCTGATGATAAGCATAGTGCAGGTGAAATATTTTCCTTCCTATTGACAAAATTATGTCAGCCTGCTCATAACTGGTTATACAGGGACTCGAAATTTGATACACGTGAATTACTGTTTTGGGTTTTTGATGTATGGTGGCCACTATCCTATAACATGTGCTACTGGGAGCTAGTAGCATTTTTGATTGCCGTTTGCAGATATAGGCGACAACTTATGTAAATAATGTACATATTTAGATATCGAAAATTTCGGGCCGAGAAACGAACTCCCTGCATATCTCGTCCGGTTACATCCTGACAATGAGTTAAAACTTTCCTGAAAAACATCAAACAATGAAGTTTGTATTTCTTACTTGTACTGTACTCTTATTAACTTACATAAATTACCTACCGAAATTTTAGCCACGCTGGCCTAGTATGAGTTGACGGACTTCACATACCCTATAAAATCTTGTTAAGATCACTGGTGTGCTGAAATCAGCATACTCAATCAGTATGCTGAAATGAGCAAATGCTCACGATGATTTTCTTCACAATTAAAATGCGTGGTTAATGACTACAAAAAGTTGCTATCAATACACATAATAATGACTACAAAAACTCAGAGTTGTGCCCTGGGATTCGAATCTGCAACCACCGTCTCAGCAGCCGCGTCCGGTCTGTTACCCATACAATCACAGACACAGACAGCCTCCGTGGCGCAGTTGGTTGGACGCCGCCTGTGAAACGAGAGGCCGCGGGTTCGATCCCCGAATCAAGACAAATGTTTGTAAGGCCTACAAGTATTTGTCTCGGGTCTGGGTGTTTGTGAGATCGAAAAGTCTCGCGTAGCTTCTGATAGCCACGACACAAGACTTCATTCATCTTAATGTGGGGTCAGGACTATGTATGTGACTGTTGGGTGTATTTATTATTATAATATTTATAATTGCATAATTTCAATAAACAGTAATTTTAATCAAATAAGTATGTTTTAAATATTGTACCTACCTATTCAAAATAAATCACTGATTTAAATAAGCATATTCGAAATTCGATTTATTATACCTACATATAAGTTGATAGACTAGAGAAAAATTAAATTAAATTTATGCAGTGTGACTTGCCACATGCGAATGTTTTTGAGTTTCGAGTCGCTAGGGTCAAAATTACACCAGCTCTCTGGTCAAGGTCTGCACTTGAGACAAAAAAATCTTTATGTATCACTTCTCTGTAATACAAATCTATATAAACGAGTTACCGTATCACATATAAATGCCTTATTAGTAGTTGTATTTACGGTGATGTCGGCTTTGTACATCATCGATATATTAAGGAATCGTATAACGAAATACTCGTACATGCGAAATACTATTACTCACATAAAACAAAACAACATCGTCGAACGCAAACCAGTTGCATTGTTCAAACTTTTTAATTCGCCGGTTTTAAAAGGCGCTAGCAGTCGCAAGAACGACTTAGGATATATTTGTTTATATTTTGCAGCCCGTGTATATATATATCCCGTATGTATATCTACACTATTCTCGTCAATTCGCTAGTTCACTTCGGTAATAGTGTCATAAATCGCGGCAACGAAGTGCTTCTTTGTGTATTTAATTATTTTGGTTTAATATCGATTTGTAATTTGTACCTATAAATATGAAGTGATGTCATCAGACGACTGATAAGTGATAACACGGGCAAAGCAATTGATTGTCAAAGGGTGTTTAATTTACTGTAAACAAATATTTAACCTATCAGCTGTGAATTAAGGTAAGATTTTGCGTACACAAATACTCACTCAGGTAAGCTTTATGTATACTTTTAAATACTAAATCCGTACTTAAATACCTAATATTCATTTAAGTAGTTTTCAAATATTTCTTTGTTTGGATATTAAGGAAAATTAAGCCGGCAATATTTCAGTGCATACACATCGACATTCCCTGTTTTCGTAAAATGATAATAAGAACTCAACAACGCATATTATTTAGTTATTAAAACTTTATTTACTTACTATCTTATGTATAGTGTAATGTAACAATGAATGCTCGAAGATGCTGCCTGAAGGCACGTAATAGCAATGTATTGCTATCGCTAATTACTGTTAACAAGACTGACATAGGCGTAGGCGACAATGTAGGCGTGGTTTCTCCCTCAAGTCAGAGTTACCCAGGTCAATCCGACTGGGAGTTGCCCTTGTCTGCCCTGCGTTAATGTCGCGGATCACACCCTACGAATCCTTTGGGAGATTGCCTGAACGTTTCACATCCTATGTACCACGCGTGGACCTGGACAACGCATTAAGAACCAGCTGTTTAGGCCAGCGTTAATTGTGCCAGAAGCCTTTCGGCGGTGTAGGGGTTAATGGTCACTATTGTAAACCCGGTGTTTATAAAATAAAATATTGGTATAGGTTTAGGGGGTAACCGATAACCCAGTAAATGTGCGAGGAAAATTATACGAAACTAAATTGCTAACAATGATCTATTTCCGTGCATTAAGATGTAAAGATATCACGCAGTTTTAACCCTCCTAATATCGCAATAGGTAGTACCTACTCCGATAATACATATGTGAAGTATTGAAATTACCATACATACATACTAAAATTTATCCCAGACTATTATTGAATACGCTTCGCACACGAAATTTCACATGTGGCTAGCTTTCCTTTGAGAAACAAAAATGATGTAAACATTTCTACGGATAGTCGGAAGACTGCAAGGCCGGTCTGCGGTTTATAAATATTTGTGTTACATCAAATAACTAAATTCTATCCATAGTCACGTCACAACTGAAATTAATGTTTGTTTGTGACCGTCCTTCAGTAGCATTGTATTTGCATGAATGAGACATTTCTGAAGAAGTCACTTCACTAAAATATTGTTTTTATTTGTTACAGATCCACCACATGTTTATTATCAACCGATTTCATGATCTTTGATCGACTTCGATTTTAATTTATTTAGCCGATATAATTTCCAAATAAAATAAAACAACTAATATGGACGATAATGAAGACATATTGATCCGAGATGCGGAATTCTTCATAGCATTACGAAAAAAAGTACCAGCCAACAGTAAACATGATTTGAAAATAACACAAATAGAAGAATGTATAAAAAATGGCGTAGATGTGAATATCAGGTTCGCTAACAATGCCAACAACACCCCGCTACATATTGCCGTTATAAAAGGAGAGTGTGATACTGTGAAGATTCTCTTAAAACATGGCGCCAGAATGAATTTGGTCAATGATGCAGGCAAAACAGCCTTGGAACTTGCTAAAATATTGCCTGATCGTTTAGATATTATAGAAATACTGGCCGCAGCAAAAGAAGCAACAGGATGTGAAGTACAAACAACTAGTTCTACTAAACAAACAAAAAAAGATATCATAATTACTGATGGTAATGAATATAAAAAGCGTCCAGGAACAGCAAATGTGCGGGGACAATTATACGAAACGAAATTACTAACAATGATCTATTTCCGTGCATTAAGATGTAAAGATATCACGCAGTTCTATTTAGGCACCAATGTGGACGAAGTAGGAGACATAGATGATGTTTGTCTGAGATTCAAAACTGAGAAAAATGATTACATTGTATTTTTGCAGGCAAAATATAAACATGACGTTGCAAAAGGAAAAATAAGATACCACGATTTATGGCAAGCGACCAATGATTTTAGCTTACTGAAATGTTACGTCAGTTACATAAAAATACGAGAGAAATTTAACGTTAACTCTCCCGATGAGTTTTTTCGAGGAAATTATGAAGATTTAAAACCTTATTACGTCATGTACACTACAATAAAGGACGACATAAAAGGAATTCGTAAGATAACACGGCCAGCCGTAGATAAAATGGTGGACAATCTGATAGGAACAGGAAAACCACAACATATATTTCAGTTCACATCTGAAAACGAAAATGTAGACTTGATAGTAAACACATTATTAAAAGAAAGGATGAGAAGTATGGGGAAAAGGCTTCTTCAGTTTATACAAGATGGTAAATACGACATGATGTTGACTGATGAAAACATATGCTGTTTCCATGTGGTACTCGCGCAAAAAGTTTTTAAAGTAAATGAAGTTAATGCAGATGGATACCGCACCGGAACTTTCCGCGAAGATTTTTTCTCTACAAATGATTTTTTACTGATTGAACTCAGAGAGACTCTTTATACTGAAGTGGAAGAGCAAAATAGTATGAGTTTAGATGACATGGATGTATCGCTACGAATTATTTTACTTGAACCAACAGAAGAGAACATAAGCGTATTGATTGGGAGTGTTGTCACGTACAACAGCACCAACAGTTCTCTTAAACTCGTCAACGAAGGAACTCGTTTGGGTCCCAAGTACCATAATCAGCTAGCAGAACTACGTGTGACGGAGTCTGTTATCAACGGAGCTATTGGGATAGCTGGCCGTAGGAAATTGGAGAACATTAATGAGAAACTTAAATTCCCCGTTGGATTCGGGAATCTTGATATGACACTTAACGAAAACAAAAGAGATTCGAGGTTGGATCATTTAGCTACTAAAATCAGTGATTTAATTAACAATACGCAAGACAAAGAGAATATAGTTATACGCGAAGGCGTATTCTCACCGGTAAAGAAGCAAGATTTGAAAATGTTAGATATTAATGGAGGAATTGCCGGCGCAGTCGGAAACCTATTAATATCCGGAGGCGAGAATAAATTAAAATTTAATTTGGATGCCGAATCAATGGAGAAAAACGCTCAAGGATTATTACAGAGATTGACTAAAAACCTTGGCGACCTACACATATATAAGTTTTGCATAGAAGTAGATAGTTTTCCGAGGTTATCACTGCATGGTTCAGAAAAGGAAAAACGATTTGCAAGAGATTTTTTAAATAGTTTATATTTTTACACACTGCAAAAGAAAGAAGAAGACTTAGACGAAACAGTGACAAAAGAACTTCAGAAAATTGAGTGCAGTGACGCTCTAAGCATAGCGGAATCGTGTATCAAATCTAATGCTTTGTTCTTAAAAGTACACAACGAAATTCAAATTTGGTGGATGCTTGAAAAATCAGCGAAATATCTAACTCGCAACATGAAAGAGTTTGACAAAATATTCAGAGAATTAAAAAAAAAGGGATTACTAACATTCCTGAACTACATTTACTTGAACGAGATGTACAACACAAGCTTAGAATTTAACTCAGAAGCCCTTGAAGTTTTGGCCGCATGTAAAACAGATACAAGAAACGCGACTATGGTTGTTGTCCACACAGACGTCCACTTTTTGTCTTGTCATAAATTGGTGCAGTACTGCAAGGACGCTGAGAATTACATGTTTATAGACATCGATTACGTTTGTAAAGTGTCACCGCATTGCTTGCAAATGATAATCGCCGAGCTCAGTGAAACTGATATTCACAACGTTGTTATCGTTTGCGAAGATATAACTAAGTACAATTTAAATGATATTATTGCCGTATGTCGAGCTGGGAAACTCATATTAGTGACAAGTACCTTCTTTGAAACAGAAGGATGCGTTTATGTGAGAGACGACAGAATAAATTTAACTGACCTAACAGACGCATCGCAAGTTAAAGTTCTCGAAAGTAAGTTTACTTATCAAGGCTTCGAAGTCACTTTTGCAGAAGTATGCGATGAGACAACAAAATACTATATTAATGCTAAAATATTGCAAAAAATAATAAAACAAGAACAAATAATATTAGGGCAGAGCCTGGAACTGTCTACTTTCACAGAAATTAAGGATTACTACGTGCCGAGGACTTTAAAGTACAATGAAGAATTGTTCGGTGGTGATGAGAATTTAGATGATTACACAAATATGAGAATGACTGCCTACGATGAATATTCTGAGACTAGCAGAGTTTTCTCACCTTCAACGTTGATAGACCATCGTGATCTGTTTAAAGATCGATGTCAAAAACAGCCGTACGATGTGGTTCTCCTTCTGGATGGTCCCGGCATGGGTAAATCCACATTACTCACCCATTTATCTCTAGAGACTAAACGGCGGTTTCCAAAAATATGGATACAAAGAATAAACTTATTAGACCACACGACTCAGTTTCACGAATGGCATCAAAAAGGAATGGAAATTGATAATGCAGTGGCTTTCAATTTTTTAAGCACTGTTGGATTATCAAAAGAGATGGTCGGAAGTTACGATTGGACATTAGATGGTAATCTAGACGTGGAATTTGTGTACAAAAAAGACGTCAAAATGGACGATTGTAAAGAAATGGACGCGTTGTTGACGTTTGAATTAAATGTATTTCTACAATGCTACAAGGAAGGAAGAGTTATTTTCTTGTTTGACGGTTTTGACGAAATTTGTCCCATATATAAACAAGAAGTTACCCAATTATTAAAGTGTTTTTCACGCCGCAATGAAATGGAAAAAGCAAAGATAGACGAAAATAATCAGCACGATCTATGTGTTTGGATCACAAGCCGACCTTACAACGACTTGAGGGAGATGTTAGAAGATGAATTCGGGAAGTCCTATACCCTCCTACCCTTCTCTTACAAAGACATAAGCTTGTTCATAGACAAATATATGAAACGGAACTTAGCATTAAACTCGTTGTCTAATGAGCAGCTGAAAAATATTGATGGCTTTTTCGAGTACATGAAAATGTTTAAATCAACCGGTGATAACTCAGTAGACGGTTTAAAAGCAACTAATATATCACTGCATAGTATATATGTTGCAGCACTAAAGTATTTTGAAAGCGTAATACAACGCACGCATTTGAGTGACCGTCTACTGGCATATGTGAAAGAATGGGAAATGCAAGTATATCAAGATTTTTCTCGGGAGTATTTAAGTATGAATGATGCGTTCACTCTATCGGGTGTACCACTGCACGTGTATCTGGCTGTCAGTTACTTTCACAGCCAAATCAAAGACACCACATCCATAAACACAGACGTGAAAACAAGATGGGATCTAGATACGAATGCGTTTGCTTTTTACGAAGGTTTCCTCGAAACAAAACTGAAGACCATATGGTTTAAAGAGAAAAACAACATGGATATATACAAGCCTGGCGTTATAGCAATATACGAGAAGGAGAAGAAAGAATTCATTGACACGCACAAGAAGTTGGCATTTTATGCTGTGTTACAAAAAAAATTTCTCACTCAAGAAGATAAAGAAGACATTGAGAATATCATAAAGACCATGGAGTTTGGAGAAAATAAGACTGGACTTATAGACAGGATTGTCAACGGTGTACCCAAGTTTGTCCATTACACGTTCGCCGAGTATTTCACAGTAGAACGTATTGTAGATTTTCTGAAATCTGGCGTGTGGGACCACCAAAGACGGATGACAGATCTAATTTTGAATCATATTCTCGCATGGGGCATGACGGGCATCCTAATAATTTTCGACCTGAAATTAAAGTTAGATCCTGGCGTAACCGAAGTTTTCACTGACCCCAAATTAAAGAACTTAATTTTTCGATATATCATGGAACAACACAAAATGATAAATGCGTCAGATTATCTCGACGAGGCTCAGGAAATGTTAGGCGGTTTTGTTACGCCGTATCTGAACAAAGTTGTTCACATGAACCTGAAACATTTAATGGAGTTTTTATTAGATACCGTGATGGATTCAGTTAACAAGAATAATTTAAATGACTTTTTAGATCTCATAGAATACGGTTTCTACATTGATACGTTATTTCATCATGAGTATTATGACTACGGGTTAAAACTTGTGGAATGTGTAAGAGAAGTTGACGAAACTAAGGTCCATCTCTTAAATCGCAAGTGAATTATCGTGATGTCCTCTCACCGTCAATTAAGGAGACTGATAGAACTGAATAGTGTTTAATAATCTCTTATTTGTTATCATTTTTCTAAGAACAAATGAAGAAGTGCTGTAAACACGAGATTTCTTATTTCCTCATTGTTGAACTTGTGCTCCTAAAGCAATCTGGCCGCCACGCATGTAACTGTTAAAAACAAAATACGCAATTCACTTAAATTTCTAATCAGAGAAAAAAAAATAGATGTTTTTGTTTTTGTTATTCCTTGAGAGCGAGAACAAAAATGGGCATAGATATGTCGAGAACCAACTTGTAAATCTACTTATAGTAATAAAATCAAATTAAACTATTATTCTGTGTCTGGATCCATTTCACATATTTTGGCTTTGCATTTTAATTGTCACGCTAGTTTTAAGTTAGACGACTGATTTTGTATATAGAGTCCTGTTCGTAGCCAGGCCATTTTGAAGTGTTTAACAAAACACGATTTAAAAAAATAAATTATAATATAAATTAAATTATTACTTAATAATGTCTTTGTTTCATTTCTGCAGAAATCATCACCCATCTTAAATTATATAAATGAATAGTCGTACAGCCACCAGTCACATACATTGTCTTGACCCCACACTATGTCATGTGTCGCGACTCTCGGGCGTCAGAAACTATTAAAGACTACTAATATACAATAACCGGAAAATTACGAAGAGCTCATCCAACACTGGACTCTTGGATAAGCGCGGACCCCTCCGACGTCTCTGGTCTTCTTGTCCAGACTCTTCATCCGTTTCTCATGCATAACAGCATTGGACAACGTGCCTTCTATGCAAGTCACTGGACGGTTTCTGCGAAATTAAACAGTGGCATTTAAAACTTTTCGTGTCGTAGGACTGTAGATACTAGGATTTGACAATTTATTTTACTACTGCATAATTAATCTGCTCTCAATCGATTCTCTCGATTGTAGAGCAGGCCTGTGCCCAGTAGTGGGATTAATATGGGCTGATACAAACATACTGCATCCATCCATCCATCCATCAGCCAAAGGAAGTCCACTGCTGAACATAGGCCTCTCCCAATGATTTCCACAGTGACCTGTTGGAGGCAGCCTGCATCCAGCGACGTCCCGCGACCTTTACCAGGTCGTTTGACCACCTAGTGGGTGGACGTCCCACGCTGCGCTTTCCGCTTCGTGGCCAAATAGTACAATACATACTGCATAATTAATCATTATTATTTTTCTACCCTCAAAATAACTTTATAAACACATAACTTAACTTCATACTCTTTCATCGCATGCTGTACTAAGCGACAGACGTAGAACTTCGTTCTGAAATATTGGATACAAGTAAGTGATATCAAATTATAATCATTTTATTGTTTTATAATCTATTATAAATAATCATTTTATTTATTATAGTGGTTTTTTTGAAGTCGGTTTTCATTTTTTATTTGATTTTTTAATTTTTTTTAATAAATAGGTAAATATTTTACATACAGGACTTTGTTGTCAGTAGTCTTGGTCCCAGATGGGTTTCTCACACTGATCGGCCTTTCTTTCCCTCTCAAAGCGAGCTCAGTGAGGTACTTCTTAATGTAATGCTTCAGTTGGACGTTTTCTTTAGCCAATTTAGATTTTTCGGTTCTCAAGCATATTGTCTGTACTTTCGCTCTGTTTACTTTTAACATGAATTTATTCATTTTGCTAAATTCTTTGCATTCATCCTGAAATAATAATTGAAAATTGATCAATAATTTAAAGCTTATTTAGGTAGAATGTATAATAATAATAATAAAACATTTATTAGTTTACTTTCTTAACCTAAATTAAAAAAAGAAACAGAAATACAATTTATAATAATAAAAGCTTAGGCTAGGTATTGAGATTGTATTGAGATACTGCTGGTACTTACACTAGGATAGCCCTGTATCATAAGCACCAGCTACCATCTGTATGTTGCAGGGCCTAGTTCTAATGTGTTTAGGTACAATTTATAATTTTTTAATGACAACGATTGAATTTTTATTATATGTATTATATGGTAGACTCATAAAAAAGTGAGTGGTGGCTTGTTGGTACACGAACCAGACGCAGCTGCCAACATGTTCACGGGCACACATCTGATTTTCAGAGTCATGTGTGTATTAATAGTCAATCACCACGCACTGTAACGGTGAAGGAAAACATCGTGAGGAAACCTGCATAACACAGCGATTTGTATAAATTTCGATGGTTTGTAAAAGTCCGCTAACTCGCCCTAATCCAGTGTGGTGGACTATATGGCTTAACCACTGTCAATCGTACTCTCGATTGTAGAGGCCCGTGCCCTGCAGTGGGACGTAAGTATATGGACTGATGCAAATACATGATATGTTATGTATAATATAGTATATTAAAACTATGCGTTTAGTAATTCCTTACAATCATGGCGCCATCGAGGTTTTCGAAGTCGTCGACATCGATGATGTCATTTTCAATTTCGTCAAGCGTTAAAACATCATCATCAAATTCGTATTTACGACATATTTCAGCCAATTGTGTGATCTTGTTTAACTTTTCTTTGACATCTTCAAGCCTCTGAAATAAATAGCTTGTCAATTTATTTCAATGGACTCACAATTTATTCACATACTGCCAAGTCACTAGATTAAAATCTAAGCTAGAGAACGAAATCTGTGTTCAGCAATGCAAAATATAGAGTTTACATCGAAGGTTGACATGCTTAGATATAATGTAGATAAATAATAATGTGGTATAATTAAAGATGGTAAGTCTTAATAGTTTCTTAGATTTACGCGAATGTTACACATTGAAATAAAACGAATTCTTAAGTATTTTATCCGGCCTGTGACCACGAAAACTGATCGAAACGACGGGAAGTTAATATGTAAAAATGAAATGAAATTCGCGATAAAATCCATAAGAATTTGTTTTATTTCAATGGTAAGTCTTATTTTATCGGTATTGTGAATACGTAGGTTTTTTTTCACCTGTATTGCATCTTGGCTGGCATTGACCATTACTGTTAGTTTTTCATGACTCTTGTTCTTCTCAGCGTTTAGATCCTTCTTCATTTGCCAATACTTCTTTGATAACTCTTCTTTACGAGCTTGCATGCGAGATAATTTGTTTTTCATCACATTCGTCGATTTCTGCCATTCGTTTTGTAACGTTGTCAAAGTTTCCTACGATAGAATCTTAAGATATTAATATTATCTAAATTTGAGCGGAGCATTACAAAATCAAGTTATTAGCATTTTAACAGTTCTTATTCCAAAACTTAATTACTAGTATAGAATTACTTAACTTTTGTTTCCTTTTTTACCTCTTTCGCGAAATCCCTATAGGCCTCCTTTATTGATTTCTGTAGAGACCCTTTAGTAGCGGGTTTTATCCTTGTAGGCGAATATCTTTTACTTGTAATTTGGTTTGACGAAATTTATTAATCGTAAAAAAATTGCTATTATTATATTTTTTAAGAATAATATCTTAATGCTCAATCAAAGGAAACACGTACTGTAGCTTGTTGAATTTGAATTTCGTTTCTCGCTATGTCCCTCTGATAGAAGTCATCCTTCTCCCTTAGTGCTTGGTAGTGTGCTATTATGGGATTGTGCTGTTCAAGATACGAAGAGTATACTTCTCGAAGCTTCGTCCAGTAGGCTTCGATCTCCAGTTGTTTTGGGCGACAAAGATTACGCATTTCTTCCTCGTGCTAAGGAGAAACGAGAATACTGATTAGTGATTAGTGAAACGTTTTAGTAAAGCAAATATGATAGATTATAACTATAACTGTGGATATATTTTCGATAACGTTTAATTAAACAAAAGCAAAGTATTATGAATTAACATTAATCACATTACAGAACCGTATAATTTTTTAAACTGTATTTTAAGAGTGTTTTTCTTATTGAATAAGCGGTGTATCTTTAATACAGTTATTAAATTTTAAAGTCCTCGATTTTGCAAGTACATACAATCTAGTTTCTCAAAGAGTTATTAGATTAATCTAAGTAGAAAATTCCGCCATAGCCTGTTTTGTCACATACGCTCTTTCAAGTACCTGAATACACAAATCAACAAGTATATTAGACGCAACATTTCCAATTGGCCACGTCAGGTGTCAGGTCTTCCTGTTATTAAGAGCTGTTTCGCATGGCTGATTCCTCAGTTCTGGCCATGTCGTATGACAACCGTGACAGATGTGTGACATGCATTGTGCTGTATTGGAGTAAACAAGGATGCTTGGTGCGTCCGCTCATGTTATGTGCAATATTTTAGCCCAATTATTAAGCAATTAGATTGTCCTGGTAGTTAAATATCATTCATTATTACTTTCTATCTAAATATGATAATGATTGATAATCAATCACCATGCACTATAACGGCGAAGGAAAACATCGTGAGGAAACCTGCATACCCTAGTGGTTTGTATAAATTTCTATGGTATGTAAGAGTCGGCCAATCCGCACTGGGCCAGCGCGGTGGATTATATGGCCTAACTACTCTCAATCGTACTTTCGATTGTAGAGGAGGCCCGTGCTCTGCAGTGGGACTTATATAGGCTGATGCAATACAAAACAATATATATATATTAAAATATTTTATAGGCTGTTTGTATGATGTATGATGCTGAAGTCAATTCCGAAATCAAAATCGAAGCGAATATAAAAGTGGGAGTGTAGGAGTACTTCAAATGACTTCTTATCATTGTTACTCATCTATGATAGTAAGTTCTCCTTATGTAACAAATCAGTTACTCCTCTATAATAGTATAAAATGTTTTAAATACCACAGATTAAAGTGCTGACGACCAAGATAAATTTATGTTATATGAGTGTGTGCGTTGTGATAAGTGACAAATAAATGTGTTTTCTTTCTTTCTTTCTTTTCAAGAGCTTTTTAACTCTAGCACAAATCTGGCAAAAGTCAAGCACCATTGTGTAATACTTTTAAGAGCTAAACATACATCTGTGTCCACACTACCTCTAATGCAATAATTAGTGTTATTTGGGTGAAGCGTAGTTTTAATCCCCTTTGTGCTGAAGGTAGTGATGCGTAGAGTCCGTTATATATGATGCGTCGTGTCCAGCGTCCGCCATTGTCGGTCATACAGTAACGGCGACGATGTGTTTTATCAACTATATATTTTTATTCTTCTGCTTAATTATTTACGAGTGTTGTGTAAGTATTGCTACGTTAAATTTTAACCATGGTGAATATGTGAATTTTGTAAAAGAACCGTTAAAAATGAATTAGGTTAGCAGAGATATTATATTTGTAGACTATGACTGACTTGAGTAGTATAACATAGTTACAACATAGTAATCAATATTATTATATTCTAATATTGTATACCACGCAAAAACAAAATAAGAACTTTAAAACAGGGCGAGTTCTTTACGTCAATGACAAATATAATTAAAAGACTGCAATTCTTAAGTTTTTATTATCAGCTTCAACAAAAAAGTGTCTTCTAATAATAATAACTTCAATTCTCAGGCCCTAAACTGCCGCACAGATGGAGGACCAAAAGACTCGGAGTTAAAAAATATATACCAAAAATGTGTAAAATTACAAAACAATAAGAATTCAACCAGCAACAAAAATGGCGATCAAGAATGGAAGGAATCACGTAGATACTCTTCAAATGACCGAGAAAGAGATCCCGATGATAACCGCAGAAATAACAGATATGATTGGATGGGTGGCACGGAAAGATCTTATCCACAAGGTTCTTCCGACAGCTGGATGAGCAATGGTTACAGTAGGATCAATAATAATGACAGGTCCCATAATGATCGGATGGGTGGTAGATACGACGGGTCCGACGATGATAGAACGAGTAATCGTAATGATGGTTCAGCTGGTAGATATGATAGGGTGGGTAATTATGATAGAATGAGTAACCGCAATGATGGATCAAGTAGTAATGATAGAATGAGCAGCAGAAATGATTATTACGGAAATCATGAGGGCAGAGGAAGGGACGACCATTTGAGTGGTCGCAATGATTTTCAAAACGATAATTATGACACCGTAAGTTTTATATTTTATTTAATGTTTCAATAAGGAAATATCCCATGATTTGAGAAGTTAGTTTGTTATAATGGAAAAAAGAAAAATTATATATATATTGCCTATTACCAAAATCGTATTTTGTTTTGTTTTGTAGAATATATATCAGTATGGTTACCGTTCTTCAACGCAAAGTCCTCATAGATACAAACGTGACAGACGTGCGGAGAACACTGGTCAGAGGAGCCAATACAATCCAAACACACAAAAATCTGGATACGATGAGACCTACGGCAGTGATGAGAAGAACTCAAGCGAGAGCAACACAAAGGGTGGCGACAACAAAGCATGTGCCTTGCAATGTTTTCTAGAGAATTTGCAAATGGTAAATTGTATTAGACATTGGATAATATTGATTTGGCTGCCTCGGTGGCGTAGTTGTGTACTACGATACAGTTACGAACCTGAGGTCTCGGGCTCGTATCCCGGGTCAGGCAAAGTGATATCGGATTTTCATATTCATTATCATCCTGAAGTCAGGAATTTGTGCCCAATATGGCGAAAGGCTTGCCATCTATCACATCGTGGGACGGAACATACAAGGCAAAATTTGGGTGTCCTGTTACCACCTCTCCCTACTCCTTCTAGAAATAAGGCGTGAGTTTATGTATGTATGTAGGCTAGGTAGAACTGCGATTTTCACCGAAAGGCTGACAGAGATTTGATAGGAGAAAACGACACTAAAGAAACTCGACTGTCAATTCTTTCTGTGCCACTGTTGATCCTCGCTCACAGGAGTTGCAGTGGTGGATGTGTGGGCGAGAAAATCTCTACGGAGAAAAAGATAATTTTACCCTGTTACTTTCAATAGTTAAGAAATCACTGTGTTTATATGTTGTAGTAGAAAGTAAAGGTCGCGGGACGTCGCTGGATGCAGGCCTATGTTCAGCAGTGGACTTCCTTTGGCTGATGGGTGGATGGATAATATTATGTTATAGTTTTATGTAGTATAAATTAATTTTACATAATCTGAATATTTTTTTGAACTAAACTTTGTTATAGACAGCTGAAGATGGTATGCCGGATAGATACCTAGTCACTCATGAGATAACGAAGGATGTCAAGAATGAGGATCTCAGAGATTTCCTGCAAGAAGCTATCGATGAATGCTTTCAGATGTTGGAAAATGGTATTTCTTTTAAGTACTTCATACTTTACTATATAATAAATTTGCTGACGAAAATATAGTGAAAAATCTAGTGTCCGATACTCGATACAGTTTTCATTCAGAACATAGTGAGTCATATCAGAGTTACAATTCATAAAATAACTAGGGGCCTGTACTCTTTTTAAAGGAAAGTCCTAATTATTTTAACAAATACAAATATCTTTCAGAAAACACAGAAGAAAAGTGCGAATTTTCCAAAAATTTGTTGCTGTGCTTATCAGAGAAGGGCAAAGCCAACTGCGACGATTGGAAGGATGATTTGCGCTTTTAATGTAGTTTGTACACAATTATTGCATTTGTGATGAGGTCTCGTGTAATTAATTAAATTTTTGCGATGAAATGTATTCAGCCACATAAATTGTGAAATAAAGTTGTCATAATTTGATTATTCTCGTTTTTAATCGACTTCGAAAAAGGAGATTATTGTATATGACTAATATATTTTAGACATTGGGATGTCTTTTCTGAAATACTTAATGATATGTATGTATGATATGTATGTTATGAAATACTTCTTATTACACTTCATTATAAAATAGACATTGGAAAATATTTCTGCAGCATGCTTAAGAATTATTTTGCATCGACAAGAACGGGTATAATTTATGTTGGATGATTAACGCAGTTGATATTAAATCTTAATATTTAGATAATATGCACGACTATGAATACCTCTAATCTAGCATCGTTTTTAGCAGTAGCTATTTCAAGTTCCTTTTGCCTCTTGTATGCTTTGAAATCTCGATCTTGTATGTATGTTATAAGGATGAGTTTGAACTCCGCCCGATCTTGACAATCCGTGATGTCCATTTCATCTTTGTCCCAATTCTCTAGTAGGCTGTTCTTTTGGCGGTCGTATTCAGCCTGCAGTTTATCTAGCCTTTGGGTACCTATGCCTGTGAAAGTACAATATCTATGCAATCATTGTTTAACCATACTTTTGGTAATAGGACAGGCACAACTTAAGTAGATTAGGTCGAACAGGAAAAGTTAAGGAACTATTGCAAAGTTTATTCATAAACATATTCGTAATACATAAATAAGTACTTAGAATAATTATGCCGGCCGGCTTTGTAGGTGTTATAGAAAGGAATCAATGTTATCAGTTTTTATCTACAAGTACTCATGATTAGTGGTGATGCAGAACTATCTACAGTACCGCTGGTTAGAGTGGAAAATTAATTCTGTTATCTATAAACCTATCAGCATGTTTTTGTAAATAGATAAAGTAAAATAAATAAATAGACAATCAACAGTCACATACATAGGCCTGACCCCACTGTAGGATACTAAGTCCTGTGTCATAAGTATCAGAAACTACGAGAGACTTTTCGGTCTAAGAAACACCCAGACCTAACACAAATATTTGTGGGCCACACAAACAATTGTGTTGGTGCGGGGATCGATCCCGCGGCCTCTTGTTTCACAGTCGGCATCTAACCAACTACGCCACGGAGGCTGTCAACTACATACATTTGGATCACACTAATATTTGTGCCAGTGAAGGGTGCGAACCCCGGACCTCTAGTTTTACAGCCGGATCTCGACCAACTGCGCCACGGTGGCTGTCGAAAAGATAATCTTTGTGTGTTTTAATTATTATGTATTATGCTTGGTCCTTACTTAGAAAATAGCTGACGTTTTCAGTATGCGCCTGAAATGCTCGACGATGTTGTTCATCTGATTCTTCCAACGCCCTCATTAGAGCTTTCAGGAGCCTGTCTTTACGCTCCATCATAAAGTTGAAGCTGGACGCTATACCCTGGATACAATATCAAAATAAACAGCTTACACTAATCATGTTTTTACATCGATAACACTAATACATCAGTAATTTGGTTTTTAATATTAAATACAATAAGTTTTTGATATTATTTTAAGGTTCATATGTAGTAAGTTTTGACTCTTGTTTTTGACTTGACTTTTATGACTAGAAACATTTAAGTTAGGAATGATGTGGTATTGTTATAAAAAATATATCGAGGGGAAAAATGGTTACCTATGCCTTTTCTAGTGATGTATTATTGTAAGTTAATTACCTGAATGTCCATGGCCATCTGCTTGCATTTTATTCTGCGCAGAATATATCTCCATTCTTGATTAATCTTCGCTGTGTTCATGCGAGCGTACGCTTCTTCTTTGTCAAGTTTGTTCTGAAAATTAATAATCATTATAAGTCATAGGAATTACAGTACTGAAGAAAGACTCGCCCAATGATTTCACCATATATTACAAACATATGATAGTACATATTGGTCATTTCCTTCAACTCTCACAACTAGAAAACTCACACAATTTTTCGATCTAAGATGTATCAGTGCGGGGATCAAACCCACGGCCTCTATTTTTACAGTCGGCTCTTTTAACAAAAAAGAGTTCTTTGAACGCGCTAATTTCAGGAACTACTGCTTCGAATTGAACAAATATTTTAGCATTGGATAGTCCATATATCCAGAAAGGCTAAAGGATATTTTTTGACGGAGGAGAAGCCGCGGACATACTATTATGAATTATAACCTTGATAAACCTGGCGATGAGTTCTCTCTTCCGTCTCCTGGCCTCTTCCTCCATATCAGCTCGGTGCTGCAAGTACCGCGCGCGCTCCTCATCCGACATACGAGCTAATTTGTTCACCTTGTTCTTCTTAGGCATTTTGACCACGAAACTGAGAAATATTATATGTATTAATATTAAAGTAGAAAACATGCATTAGTTTGTTGACACCGATGTAAAAAGAGCATTAAGTTATAAAGTGTTTCAATAACAACATGTATTTCAAAAGAATTATTTTTAATATCAAAATAGTTTATTTAAGTACATTCTAGCACTGCAGTATGTATATTTCTAATTCTAATCGAGTGTAAACTTTTCTTTATTAAAAAAGTAAAATTAAATTTCGCCATGATAAAAAACTAAACGAACCTTCAGCTACACTTTTAGACAAATACCACGCTAGTGAAGTCCCCAATGCTGTGGCTCCAATGACACTGGCGTAGAGTAATACAGTAAAGTGATAGATATTATTGAACAAACTCCTAGTCACTTGGCAACAGGTGGTGATCAGGCGATAGCTCACACCGGCACGCGATAATAAGTTTTAACGAGGGAGAAACACTGCCTGTCATACTTGCAAAGATTAATCAATTAATCACTCCATCATTTATTGGATTTTTCGGCATAAAAGATTTTAAAAATAATAGGTACAGTTCCACAAAAATCTACCCGATTGGGTAAAGAATCATCATTCAGTCACATACTAGCCAATCACCATGCACTATAACAGTGAAGGAAAATATCTGTAGGAAATCTGCATACCATAATGATTTTTAAGAATTTCTATACTATGTCAAGTCCGCCAACACGCACTAGGTCATGGTGGACTATATGGCCTAATCCCTCTCAACTGGGCTTTCGATTGTAAAGTGTAGTGGGACGTATATGGGCTGATAGAATACAGAAGCGTACAGTCATCAGAAAAAAGAAATAGGACATGAGACATGGCAGTTGGTTAGACGCCGCGCCGCCTATGAAAATGTTTGTGAGGCCCACAAGTATTTGTCTCGGGTTTAGGTGTTTGTGAGACCGAAAAGTCTCTCGTAGCTTCTGATACCCACGACACAAGACTTAATTGATCTTAATGTGGGGTCAGGACTTTGTATGTGTCTGTTGGGTGTATTTGTTTATTGATTTAAAATAATATAAAATGTATATTTGTATTCCACAATTGCAGCTATGTCTTGGATATGATTTTATGCATCACTTGAAATAATAGTGACCTAAAATAAAAACAAAGTAAATCAAAATACATGTCAAAAACGTCTCAACGTTGAAAAAAATGTTCCTCTTGCATATAACTATGATTTCTTTCTACTCGCTACTTCGCGAAGTTTTGCGTTCAAAACTAAGTAGAGCTGGCACTGTAAATAAAAAAAATCGTTGCTATAACGACCATTCAACTAATCGATCAATCAACCACACAAGTCAAGCAACAATCAAAGAAATCAAAACTACAATACACTTTATAGTGAACTATAATTAACTGCAAAATGGACGCTCAATCATTAGGAACGGTGCAATCGTCGTCTATCTACTCGGAAAGTTCTAGGACCGGCAGTAGCAGGTCTGGGCAAAGCCAGGATAAAGATAAGGAGATGGACTTGACTAAAGATAATGGTTGGTACTATAGCTTTTCATAATCTTGAGAAGATTTTGACCTAGAAATTTAAGTCTTATGTAATAATCATTCAGCCCATATACCTACGTTCCACTTCAGGGCACGGGCCTCCTCTACAGTCGAGACTATGATTGAGAGGAGTTAGGGTTTAGGCCACCACATCAGCCCAGTGCATATGCAGCATATGATATGCTGCAGGTTTGCAGATTTCACATACCAGAAACACAACAACTCGCTGTAGTTAGCAGGTTTCCTCGGGATGTTTTAGTTTTGCTCATTTCATAGAGTCTTATTCGCTAAATTTTGGCTGTGGAAATAATTTCCATATGTGAATTAAATTCTGGATAACAGATATTTGATGGATATTCCTTGTCACATAGATGGCGACCATCTTGCACGGTGGTGACGGTGGAAAACACGTTAATTTAAACACGCAAGTGCTCCGCGTTTCGATTTCAGCCTGTGTATCGATTAGGCTGAGTTTATAGACCTATGTGAGATGACTCCTACAGGAAGATACCTACTTTATAACAATTATTTTGCATTAACCATGATGTGTATAATGCATTATAGTAATTGTGCAGTCAAAGTAAAAAATATTGCAAAATGTAACACATAATTCATGGGTGTTCATATAAAAATACTTTAGATTTAAAACGATTTAAAAAGGGAAAACAATACAACATTGTAACAAAAGCTAATATACTTGTATTTTTGCACACCTATTAGCCGTTTATGATATGTATGTATATGTGAAACGAGAAGGTCGGGGTTCA
Organism: Theretra japonica; assembly: GCA_033459515.1. NCBI lineage: Eukaryota > Metazoa > Arthropoda > Insecta > Lepidoptera > Sphingidae > Theretra > Theretra japonica. The sequence continues at coordinate 10,494,080 of CM065934.1, forward strand.
AATCCCGCCTAAAGACAATTAATGTTCGTACAATCCACAACAAGTACGTACTGGTCTGGGTGTTTGTAAGGTCGACAAGTTTCTCGTAGTTTCTAATAGCCACACCAAGATTGTTTATGTTGCTGTTAGGTGTGTTAATAAGTATTAATAAGTGCGTCGTGGCCTGTTGACGGTGGTCGCGGGTTCAAATCTCAGGGCACACCTCTGACTTTTCGGAGTCATGTGTGTATTGATAGTCAATCACCAGGCACTATAACGGTGAAGGAAAACATCGTGAGGAAACCTGCATACCATAGCGATTTGTATAAATTTCTATGGTATGTAAAAGTCCGCCAACCCGCACTAGGCCAGCGTGGTGGACTATATGGCCTAACCACTCTCAATCGTACTCTCGATTGTAGAGGAGGCCCGTGCCCTGCAGTGGGTCGTATATGGGCTGATACAATACAATACAATAGGTGTATTAATATAACTTTTGTTACACAGCTGCTTCGCCAGTAGATCTAGAGTGCCACATCCAAGCTGAAAGAATAACGAAGATCCTTGACGAGGCGATTTACAAGGTGAAGCTGGCTCTGTGCTTGCCGCAGCTGGTCCAGGAGTACAGGACCCTGAACGCCGTGCTCTCGGCACAGCATATGGACGATCTGATCTTCATCTTCGAGCAGTACGACAACCCGCTGTTCTCCGCCAGCTTGTTGAACATGGCTGCCATGGAGGATATCAAGAGCGTGAGTAATTTTAAAATTTCTTTATTTTAGTCAAGGCCTCCCAAAAAAAGTATTTATGTACTAAAGTTCAATTATATAATTTTCTTACATTCAGCACGCTGTTTGTCGAAAATATAAGGTTTATAGAATGATATTGATTAATATCCAAATCTCTCTATAAACTATTTTTTGTGCCCAGCAATGATATATTCTATGTGTAATACCCCCTTTGAGTGTGGAAAAAAATAGATTTTTTGCCTAGATTTTTTTTATACCACAGGTCCGGCAAACGAGCATGCTTGCCACCTGATTGTAAGTGATCACTGCCGCCCAAGAACATCCAGAACGCTTGGAAGTTGGATCATGGATGTGTTACTGGCACATCAGACTGGGAGGAGAGCGCGAAGGAAAAAGGATGGGAACAGAAAGGCATATTGGGCATCCGGCAATTTATTTACCGGAATTTACTCTCATTTAAAGTACTCGTATATTAGTTCTCCATTGAAATAAGTGAGTAAATTAATTTTATCCATGACTTTTGGCAGGGAGACGTGTCATTGAAGAATCGTTTGAACCCCGAGTTGGGACACCTGCTTTACATAATGAACAGTTATCCAGCGTTAGCGCCGAGGGTTGAGGCGATAATTGAAGAGGTATCGATCATTGAAATCTCCTTAATTATGAATTTTTTGAACAGGTTTAAGAGGTTTAGATTCAGCAAATTAGACTCGCTTATAATGTTAGTGTTTGGATCTGTAAATCCTTCAAATCAGTAAAAATTCTTCGTTTTTTTTGCGAAGTTTTTATTTGCCTTGTATCTGAAGTCACTAAAACTAAACTACACTAAACCCGTCACATTTATAGTGTCATGCTAATTATGTGGTCACTTTGTTATTTTTCAGATGAGAACTTCATATGAAGCAGAGGAGGCGGTGAGATTTAACTTAATTTTATTCTGTTTCTTAGTAAATAGTTATGTATGTGAAAATAAAAAGAAAACGTTACTGTTTTTATTTTAATATTTTTTTTTGTGGTCAGGTTGTTTCTAAGGATGTTTGGTAAATAGCAATAATGGTATAATTTATGTTAACTACATATATTCTTTAAGTGGCAGAATGATTATTGCGTGCCGGGTCTGGAGTTTCTGCTAGCCATGGAGCAGTTTAAAGACCTGATGGTCAGGCAAATGGAGATGACAGCTGCTGAGGAGCTGGCTGCCAAAATTCACACTAGGAAGATCGAGGCGTCGAACAGGGACCTGGGCGAGAAGATTCAAGGTATTGTTGTAATGTATTAAGATAGCGAGTGCGAGGTGATGTTGCTGGGTAGATTTATTTTACATCATCCATCCATCAGCCAAAGGAAGTCCATTACTGAACATAGGCCTCCCCCAATGATTTCAACAGAGACCTTTTGGAGACAACCTGCATCCAGCGACGTCCCGCGACCTTTACTAGGTCGTCTAACCACCTTGTGGGCGGACGTCCTATGCTGCTACGTAGCCTCGAGAACTTATTGGCCCCATCGGCCTACAGTTCTCCGCGCTATATGCCCCGCCCACTGCCACTTCAACTTAATAATCCGCTGGGCTATGTCGGTTACTTTAGTTCTCCTATGGATCTCCTCATTCCTCATTCGATCTCGTAGGGAAACCCAGAGCATGGCATTTTTACATACCTTTTGCACTCTGATAACTTTTTGTTAACTTAGAAGTGTTTATTCCCATTAAAATTGTCCCTACACGTTAATAATATATTTTAACTTATTGTAACCAAGTGTATATGGAGACTTTATTACATATCTACCAAATGTATACTAAACTTAAAATCCAATCTCGCAATTGCTTTACGACAACTTTAAATGTTTTTTTTTTTTAATTCAGAATACAGCGAAAAACTGAAAGAGGAAAACGAACGGTTCGAAGAGACGATGGCTCTGAAGGCGGAGATTATAGCGAAACTGGAGCACGAGCTGGCGATGCTGAACTACGACGCCACCGTGAAGCTTAAGAAGAAGATGTAAGCTTGAACAGTACTTCTTCTAGTTCTTCATCTGATTCATTTTTAGGTACCTAGGGTACTTGGGCTGTCGTGAGATCGTTTGTCTTTCAGGATTTCACTGAAAAGTGAATTCTTAAAGTAGCCCTTTTCTCATGCATATATTACGGCGAGATTACATTCGTATAGGTGTGTAACTAATGCCCTTAGCTTTGCCTTAAAGGGCTGTTGTACAAATAAGGAGAGCTTTATGCCAGTATATTGATCCCAATAATAATGATGTAATATGTCTTCATTATAATTAGTGAAATTTTTGCTACTAGGTTAATCAAAAAACAATTTTTATAATAACTTGCCATACAAAATACTGATGTCATGTTTCAGTCTAGACTCCGAGCGTCAAATGGTGCTAGCAACTCGAGCACATACAGTCAAGAATGAAATGTTGAAGGAAGAAGAAGTTGAATGCGAGGATGCTTACGCAACGCTGTTGAGGATGCATCTGATTGACGAGAAGAACCAGAGAGCACGCAGGTTTGGTTATTGGGCATACAAGATATTGTTCTGATATAATATGATGTAGTATTAATTGTGACCTAGGTATAATAATTAATAACCAAAAAGGCAAAATCTTTTCGCGTTTAGAATAGTCAACACAGAACAACTTTTCCGATCTTTTGACTACACTTTCGACCAATAATTTTTTTGATAATCCTACATCCACGTGTCAATTCCAGAAGGTATTGAATATTTGTTTTGCGATCTCCCTACATCAGATGTAGGGGTTCCATTCTTTATCCACCTTAGCACTTCATATAATGTTATAGAGTTATGTTATTAGACAGGTCATTAATTCGATTCTAATCAATATGTTTAAAATTTTAATACGGAGGTAGGGGAAAAGACCTCTATTATTCTTACCTTTCCACTATGACTGTTGATCTCTGACGTATTAAAAGTATTTGACCGTACAAAGGTTCAAAGTGGAGACACAGCTGCTATCCTGGCTGCAGAAGTACGACACGGAGATGGGAGACAAGCAGGTGGAACTCGACGAGTACACCGAGAAGTACGAGGACGAAGTGCACAAGTGTGAGGTTTTGGAGGTGAGAATTTATTTTTGATTAATGTGATTACAGAGCGGTCTGTGATTAACATATATAACATCAAGTATAGAGCCACCAAGTTATCTGTTCACTCGGAAGTTCGGAATCGTCGCTAGTGAGGAATTGAGTATTGCCACTTTAAAAAAGTCTTGAATTCGATTAGAGTAAATTAGAGACTTATATACACAGTTATGTATCTTATAAAATACGGTACAAACGACACGGTAATATAACATTACCGTTGGCAGTGTTTTGGTAAAAAATAATAATGTGCATCTGCAGTAATTACCGTATATCTGATAACACTGGTTTAGTTCCAATTATGGCCACCTGAACAGATAAGTTGGTGGCTCTGTAAATACTTCATGGTGTGGCGTAGTTATTGTTTTCGGACTTTTGATAAATAAATTATAGACTATCATGATTCATTTTTAAGGGTATTTTCATGTGTATTTCGGTGTTATTATTAAAATAGATAACTGGCTATTTACTTGAAGTCTGCTGATAATATAATTTATAGGTGTAATGACCAATTCTATCTTAGGTCTTAGGAAGGAATTCTCATATTTTATGTATTAAAGACATGGTGGTCCGGCAACACATTTATGATCCAAGCGTTGTGGATGTTCACGGGCGACAGTGATCACTTCCCATCAGGTGATCTTTTTGCTCGTTTGCCAGACCTATTGTATAAAAGAAAAGATACGCGAACCATTTTAATTCTAGTGACAAAATATGGCATATCGTTTCATTGACTAATTTATTGGTGATAGTAAAAGTAATAAAAACTCTGTCTATAATATAATAGAATCGTTTTGACATTGACGTTTATCTATTATTCTCTTCGGTCTCATCTGCTTATGTCTGTTCCAATTTATTCATAGATGGTTAAATTTTTAAATCCACTCCAATACGATAGTCAGTATTAGTCTCTGATAATTAAGATATACAGGGTAAGTTAGCTGAGCAAGACAAAGAATACATTCCGCTCATGGCAGAAAGAGAGGAGGAATACCACGCCGAGATGACTGAGAAGATGAACAAGTTCCTAATAGAGCACGCCGCCAGGGTCATACAGAACGCATGGAGAGAGGTGCTCGCCAACAGAACAGAGAAGAAGAAGGTAAGTGCTCATGTATATTGTAGTAACTAAACGCAACTTGAAAATGATAACAGTAAACGTAAGAAAATAAGTGTTTATGTGTGTTGCAATAACTAAACGCAACTTGAATGGTAACAGTAATAGAGTCCTAAATAGATATCTTCGGAGTTCGAATACCTCTGTCTCCCGTGCTTTTGCCCTCCCCGTCTGTTCTTATTTTGAGAGGCTGTCAACCATAGATGTAGCCCTCTACAGACCTATAATCCATGTGAAGTCTATGTTCAAGGTTATTGGTAATCAATTATAATCAGGTGGGCTGGTTATCCTATGCAATAAAAAAGTGGTAGCTCATTTAGTAAATATATCAGTATAATAATGTAACAGATACATAATCCCTTGCCTAAGCAAGCGTGTCTACAGGCAGGCGTTTAGACAGAATTATGTTATTTGGTGACTAGTATTAATTGTTCTGTGAGGAAATAGAGAGAAATTTCATAAAGTTTGATGTTAGTAATATGAAAATTAATATTTAGGAGGCACACGATTTTGAATAGTAAAGTCGCAATAATCGGATTGAAAACAATCTTGTACTCATAGAAATATTTTCTTTACAAGCATCAAAAAGGAAAAGCTAAAAAGGGTAAGAAGAAAGCGTAATAAAACAAATTTTCTATAAGAGGCTTTTATTTTAAAAACATTGCCTTCCCTATTTCCGTCCTTCTACCGTTCCTTTCTAAGCTATATTTTTTTAACAGCTAAAGAAACTGCAAAAGAAAATGCAGGCAGCCGCGGCCGCCGCCGCTGCGGCAGAGAAAAAACCACCCGCCAAGAAATAATACATTTTATGACTACTTTTGGATTTATGGTAATTGTATGGTTTATTTACTACATTAATAAATATATTTTACATAAAAGCAGACATTTGTGACTTATAGCTTACTCTTATTGAAACAGGTAGGTAATAGAAATTGTTCTATTTATAAAAAAATCTACTGAGAAAATGTTGTCTATGGTTTTAATCTATGGTATTTTAAAGTTTTTTTTTATTATGGAAGGCTACAGTCACATTTTTTCGACCGATAAAATGTTTAAATCTTAACCTATCTTTGTTAACATTCACTAGAGCGTCGTTGTTTTAAAGCAAACAAATAATTTTAAATAATACTTAAATAATTTTCACCGGTATATAAATTATTTAAATAATTTTATACGTTTTGTTGTTGCAATGATATGTGAAAGTTAAAAACATTTTGTGATATTTTAAATCTTACACCATGGACTTCGAATAATGCGGTATAATTTTTTTTTTGGAATACATAGATTTGCACTAATAATATAAGTTCATAGCTCCTAACAAGTAAACATTGAAATTGATAAGCGCCTAATACATCAATTTCTTTGGAAATGGGAAAGCACGTAATTATATAATGATTACAATTAAAATACAATTAAAGCTAAATTTTCGACAATACACAATATGCCTTAAACATAAAACCCTATGGGTAGAACGAATATTCTGCACTGCAGCCACATAACACGAACAACATAATTGTACAATTTATGATTACTGTGAACAGCCATGTTATAGTACATACAAGGATTTAGTTATACTGGCACGACAAAGAAACTACAATGCACCTCGTGGTAAGTGCAATGAAGACCAAATACAGTATCCACTACCAAGAGAAGTCTATTTTCCGCCAGACGAAACAAACCCGCCGGCTTACCTACTCAAACCTAAGACTTCTGACTTGGGAAACCTACACATTAATGTGGGTCACAATAACGGGTTGTCCACCTTTTTATAAGGTTGCCATGTGTATGGATACGTATCCTTAAAGGATAGGGGATATAAGTGAATCCCACCAGGTATTAAAGCATATGAAGCTGTACCAAGCGGATATAGTTTATTAAAGAGTTTTTTGGAACTCAGATCATAATTTCTCTTCGTCGTCGAGTACTTTGAGATGCTTGATAGCTCGGATGTCGATGAGCGTGTCGGAGGAACTTTTGGTGGTGGGCACGAAGGATATGGCGCGGCGAGCCCGCTCTCCGTTGCGGAGAACTGGGTTTATGTCCTGATGAAGAAAACATAGTAATATTAAACGGAATAGGTCTTTTATATCCTACTAGTATAAATTCCAAAGCGCTTATTAATTTGTTCTTTTGCTCAGTAACGAAGCAGCGATTATAGGCTAGACTCTATAGAATTGACCGCCTATTTAGTACTTATTACTTTACAAAAATGAGGTTTTAAGGCGTTACCTATAATTTCTTTCTTTGTTCTTTACATTTTTTTTCCTAAAAGCGTTGCTTAATTTTTTTGAAATTTCCACGTCCTTTCTACTCTCAAAGAATTAAAAAAACTTGACAACAATGAGCAACATAGTTCTATCGGAATTACTAATAATATTAGTAATAGTTTTAAAGCACTAACTCGTAGTTGCACATGTAGCGCATGCGCGTTGAGTTCAGTCCTGGAGATCTTCTCCTGCGCCGCGTGCAGCTCCGCGTCCAGCCGCCGCTTCTCGTCCTCCAGCTCTCGGAGACGCCTCTCAGCTTCTGCAGTCATTACATTATTTCGAACTTTTAATATAGTAATTGAACGATGAAACACATGCTTTGGAACGGATTGGAAATGTTTAAAAATTATCAATAGACCCAACAGTCACATAAATATGTGATTCTGAGCCCACATTAAAATCGAGTCTTGTGTCGTGTGTATCAGGAACTTAGAGAGACATTTCGATCTCATAACCACCCAGACCCTAAACAAATGCCTGTGGATCACATAAACATATGTTTTGGTGCGGTAATCGAACCCGCGGCTTCTCGTTTCATAGCTGGCATCTAACCAACTGCACCACGGCGGCTGATTTCGAAGCTCTCGTTATGAATTCACCACTATTAAAGCGAGTGTTAATAATAATTTGAATTGAAATAGCAAATAGGTTCACTAATTTATTCTAACCAAATCTTGTCACAGATCTTGTTGTTTCATCTGATGTTTTTTTTGTATTGTATTGTATCAGCCCATATACGACCCACTGCAGGGCACGGGCCTCCTCTACAACCGAGAGTACGATTGAGAGTGGTTAGGCCATATAGTCCACCACGCTGGCCTAATGCGGGTTGGCGGACTTTACATAGCATAGAAATTTATACAAATCGCTATGGTATGCAGGTTTCCTCATGATGTTTTTCTTCACCGTTCATCTGATGTTTACATGAGTATAATTATTGTTACCTCTATATTGCGCCTCCTTCTCCGCCTGTAGAATTTCGAATTGTTTTCGTTTCATTCTCTCTTCTTCGAGCATTCTGTTCTGTTCTTCTTGAAGTCTTTCCAGCTCTTCTCGCCTTTCCCATTCTTCCGCTAATACTCTGCAAGGTAAAAATGAACAATGTAGAGTTTCTGTTGTTTTAAACAGTTGTAACAAAGTTTGTGGCAGAACTGTGTACTTTTTAATATTTAAGAAATATTATTTTATGGAAAAATAACGTAAATACATGAATACAAGGTAATACTCTTACATAAAAATGATAAAGGACATATTCCTACGTGTTTTATATGAAGTTCTACAAATATCATAGAAGCAGGAAACAAGCAAACCTTGGATGTTTTATTAGCCTTCGATGAAGGAAAATGTAAGGTTACAAAATCTTTGACATTTTTTATATTTTTTTCAGTTATTTTCCCGATGAACCAACCACACCAACAACCAGAAAGAAATTAGAGATAAAGTGATTTATTTTATATATACCTAGCTTGTATAATATATATGGCCTAACCCCTCTCAATCGTATTCTCGATTTCAGGAAAGGCTCAGGGATCGGGCCCTGCAGTGGGACGTATCTGGGCTGATACAGTATAGTACAGTACCTAGCTTGAAGCGCTCGTACGATTTCCTCGTCCCTCTTGGCCTGAGTTTCTTCCTGTAGAAGTCGCTCTAGTTCCACTTGAGTAGTTTTCAGCTCCTCCAGCTTCTTATTGTCTTGCTGTGCTAATTCCGCGAGCTCCTGTGTATTTCCAAAGAGAATAATTAAAACACTAATGATTTCCGATGTTTTTGTAAATTATTTTTACCTACCACCGAATTAAAATTTGCCGCGAAGACTATAATAATATAGTTACAATGTGTATTTTTGTTAAAACTATATACATATTATAACGCCTGGTTGACAACGAATTATTTTTTTCGAATAATATACCTTGTGTTTTGTGTTTAAAGTAAAGTTTACATAAAGTTCTACAATAGTTTTAGTTCGACCATTTTTTTATCATTTTACATGTGGGTAGTCTACGAAATTTTGAACGGGCCGCCTCGCTTTAACCGCCACATCAACACTCAGTGAACTTTAAGAAACCTTGCGGTGTGTGGTAATATTTTGATATATTTGGTGGCTGTACTGCATAGTTCGGTTTTGGTGTATCGTGACTGGGTGTCGGTGTATCTTTCAGCATTCGTACCAGATATCCAGGTTCGTAGTTTCATATGACTTGAGTTTAAATGTCTAGGCACAAGGGTTATCTATTAAAATTAAGATTCTTCCGTGTCTTAAGACTCTGTGACCCATGTCCACAAAATCCATGTCTAAGATATCACCATCAATATTTTTACCTGCGCTTGAGCCTCTGCTGCAAGCCGTGCCCTGACTTCATGCTGCAGTCTGGCCTTGGTCTCCCGGACTTCTCTCTCCCTCCGGGCGCCCGCCCCGCGCCGTCCCGCCCGCGCCCGCCGCTGGTATCCTTCAGCACCCCCTGAGACTGCTGCCGCTTGCCGCAGAGCTGATATCCATTGTAGGCGACTCCTGAAAATGATTGACCATATTCGTGTTCATCATAAAGAATTATCTTAAGTACTGATTGAATTTTGTAGGTCGTTAATTTGAATTCACTTAAATTCATGTGGTATTAATTTTACGACATAACGGTGCAAAATTATAAGTACTGCATTATGCAGGTAATGTAGATTTCTTCAACTTACTTAGCAACAAACGCCTTGATAAGTTGTCGATAGAAACAAAAGAGATGAGAACCAATGGCCTTAAAACTCGAGTAAAATGGAGTCAATTCTGTAGAAAAACGGACTCCTAGCATCGATAAAATAAGAAGTATCGAAAAAAGAAACAAATGAAATATGTCTACTCACTTATGATCCTGAGTGCCGAACTCAAAGGTCCTGTCAGGCGTGATCAGTTGGAACCTCTGTATCTTCCCTTCCCCCACCGAAGCCTCCACCGAACAGTACTCGTCTATCGCTATCCTGCCGCACTGCTCCTTCTGTGAGGAGCTCTTGTAATAGGTGAGGGCACAGGGTTGCAATACGCACCAGTATTCCCGCATTGTTGGAAGCAGGTAGCCTCGTTTGAATAGATAACCCTGGAAGGAAGGGAACTGGGTTTAGTTATACAATGATTGATAATTAATGAGTATGGTAATCCTACTTTACTGGTGGTAGGTCTCTCATGTGTGAGAGGCCGCATTGAGATACCACCGCAATATCTATTTCTCCCTCCAAATGTAAAAGCGTTGTTGTGTCCCGGTTTGAAGGACATTGTAGCCAGCGTAACTACTGGACATAATGAGACTGAACAACTTATGTCTCAGGATGGCGAGCACAGTGGAATGCCAAGCATTGCTTTATATTTCATGGTGTTATTTAGTTTTGCGGCTACTGTCCATGAGCGGTCGCTTACCATCTGGCGAATGGCATAACCGTCTCTTCATTCATTGCAAAAAAAAACACGGTTATATTTAAAAACAAAAGGATTTAATAGATAATCGTGTACAGCTAGCTCGGTACTCAATCTGGATAGAACTTCACTAATTATCAGATGCCGCATTGTCAATTTGCTTACACAATATAAAAATATGTTCCATGAAATAACAGGAATCTTAAGGTAACAGAATTAAGGATAGTCAATTTGAAGTGAAGATCTATGAACAAGATGCCACGTCACGTACCCCAGACGCTGTCCAACGGCTTACTGAGACAATCAATATTCCACCCTTAACCCCTACTTCCTAATTGCCAATATAATTTACCTTCTTTATAATATCCTCGATGAAAACATCGTATATTTCGTCAACCGCCTCGACCAGCGCCTCAGAGTGCGTCTGCTGATCGCAGCAGTACTTTGCTTCCAACACGGCAAGGAAAGCTGCCCATTTGAAATGGCCTATGGAAGAACCCAGGGCCTCCCAGTCAGCGGCGTCCCAGCGAAGCCCTAGGCAGTGGACCAGCTGTTCAGCCACTATACCGGCTTCCGATGGTTGTAAGACTACCTGAAAAGTTGATGGGTTGTTGGTTGTGTCTACGGATTTGCTACATATTTTTATTAAACAAATTTAAAATACAGTATGACAAAAATACCCTGTCTGATCCAAGAAACGCATTTGGGAAATCTCAATTGAAGCATTCAAAAAAATTATAGAACATAATTATCGTTATAATACACATTTTAGTGTCAATATTACCTTAAAATCTAGCAGTTTTAAATTCTGACAACAAAAACACACAATTGGACAGTTATGAAACGTGCGCCGCACGTTGCTTGTTACAAACGCGGTTGTTAGCAGTGTAATGTGAGTTTCCCAATTTATTAATTCTTTTTATTAAGGATAGTTTTATCATATTATGTGAAACTTTTAAATAGAACGTATTAGCATGCCCGATAACATCGTTATCGATCGGACAGAATAATTTTGTCACCCTGTATATACAGTAGTTTTTAGCGACGCGACGTCTAATACTAATGTCAATCTGAGTTTGATTAGAAAAACAGACTCTGGCACAAAAAACGTTAGGAAGAATGATTTAAAGTGGCATCTAGTTTACAAATACTCGTAATAATATGTTTCAGAAATCCCATTTCATCTCAATTTTCGCGTCTTTATTTATATTGTTTTCTTGCTTTTTTTGGTGGGCAGAGTTATCTAAGTCCATCAAGACTTTAAATTTTTTATACCAGTCTGATTATGTTTCAATACCTATACCTACCAAGAAAATACAGCAATTTATTCGTAAACTCTATTTTATTGCCAAGACACCTTTTAGGTAATTTACTTAGGTAAGTCCGGGGCCATAAAATGAGAAAAAACTATGCGTTGTAAACACGCTAAAAGCACCACTAAGCCGGAGTATTTAGCGCAGTGTGTCATTGGAGATGGAACTTGCAAATACAAAGCGATGTTTGCACACATTTGATGCCCGCCAATGTTTCCTTACACTAAACAATGGCGAAGGCGGGGCGTTGCGACAGCCTACCTAGACGCACATCTGTTTCTGCTGCAATGCATTTCATGCCCGTTTTATGAGCGTGGACTACTTTGTACAAGCTAGGCATGGGTCTACCATCGATTCTTTGCAAAATTGATAATTTTATATTAAATAGCTAACTTATTTCGGAAAATTAAATCAAGAGCGTTTAGTTACATTAATAGTTCTGATTTACCGGAAGAGAATAATTGTGTAGATAATTATGTTTAAGGGTATAATCAAATTATTACAAAATTGTAATTCTTAACCATTAATAAAAACGTCAGCTAAAACTGTTTGAATAATAGAAAGTGTACACTTTTTTATACCTAGCCTCTACATTAAAAAATCGATTCTAAAAACTAAAAGGCATAACTCGATTGTAGAATCAATTCCTTTTGAAAAAATACGTCCCTAGTGTTGTTGCGATATTGCCATTTGTGCCAAGCGAAGCGTTGGAAAGTACTGAAGCACTTGTTTCAAAAGCACTTACAACACTTGCCAATTACTTACTTTTAAAATGCTCGCATGAACTTTTTTGTACGTATGATCTGAGTATAATGGCCAGCGTGTTATATTAAAGTAGATTTAAAAATAAATAAGCAACGTGGGTTTAATTTTATTATGAAAGCTGGTTTTATAAGTGTAGTAAAATAATGTAGAGTCATAAAATACGGTTTTGATGAAAATACTCTAAATGGACTATTATAAAAAATCATATTTCTGTCCTGACCGTACTTTTACTTGTATTTCATGGTTTATTTTGTTTTAAATAATTTTACCCCTGAATTACGAGACCAATCTATTCTCGGAAGTACCTTAAAAATCACACAAAGTCACAAGTAAGTAACAAGGAATTATACCCAGAACTTTGCAATTCACAAGCCATAACCGCTGCAATTAAACATACTAAAGCAAGAATAATGTACAATATGAACAAACATTTACCAAAGCTCATTATGACGCCTTGCCAATGCTGAATTGTAATAACATCTGTTTTGCATATGAACGCATTGCATATGAGGCGATCACATGTCGTGACGTCAGTGAGGTCTCATTATCCCATTTCTATAATTAAATTGAATATAATCGTTCTCTACTGGAGTTAATGTTTTTTGTTGTTAGATTAGCACATGTTTAAATTGTAATGCATGTAAATTCGTCTATTGGCTGCGTTTGGATGTACACTTGGTCTTCGATGCACAGGACTATTTTAATTAAATTTTTATTAAATTTGAGTAATGTAGACAAGGAAGTACTTTTGTAAAGATCATCAAGGCGGATCGAAGTGAATTCTAAGTCATGGTTTTTTTGTTCAGACTATTCCAAAGATTTTGTTATCAAAACTTACTAACTAATAATGCCTGTTGCTAACATGCAGGTAGTTTATCCTGAAACTCATTACTCGACAAATGAAAAATATTTTAGAAGAGTTTTGTGATAAAAAATTGTCTTTGACTGCGAGTAACGAGCTATCTTCTAATGACATACAGGCTACATTCAATGTTGGTACCTACTACGTGCCGCGAGAGGTAAGTCTGCATTCTGAGATAGATTAACAAAAAAAATCACCATAAGTGAAAAAAATAATACTTGGTAAAAACAATAACCCATCTTAACTAACGTGTCAAAATTTTGATCATATTTCTCATACATCAAAGTGACACTAATAAAATAAGTAAATATTAATACTTACCACATATCTATTGGTATCATCGGCGTCCTGTACCAAGTCAGCGAGCAGGCAGAATATCCTGAATAGTTTGAACACAGACTCGTCCCCGAACACAGGCTTGTCTCGCGCCAGCAGACTCTTTCTGCACACCAGCCAACACACCTATGAACAACATACATAAATTATGAACTTAAATCTTCGTGCATCACACAATTAACATTTGTTTCAGTTCTGAGTGTGGCCTCGTCTGGGTAAGGACTATATGTGTAAATGTTGGATGTATTTAATACAAATCATATAAACTTTTACGAAATTTGGCAATAAGTATAAGTTCGTTAAGTTATAAGTTCGTAAGTATAAGTATAAGTTTCGGAATAAGTATAAGTCGGTAATAAGTAATAAGTTCGGTATAAGTCGGAATAACTTCCGACATTATTACATACATAAACATCTAATTGATAATCTCCTTTTTTTTAAGTCGATTATTTATACATCATAATGCTAAGACTCGGACAAATAATAAAAATATCCGCACCGGGATAAAACCTGCAGCCTTAGACGCAGAAACCCAACATCCTATTGTCCTATTGTCAATTTTATATCAACACCCTATACCTGATTTTCAACTTGTCGTCATGAATTTTGGCGAAAAAATAATGTTTAGTTTTTATGTATATCAAACCTAGTGGACGCATGAGAGATTTGCCCCTCCTCAGTAGGTAAATTGGCGAGTAGAGTGCTGAAGAGAGGCATAGTCATAGGGCATAGTTATTTCGATTTTGTTTTGGTTGCAAACTGGCAATGAAATGAGATATTAGTCATTATGGAATGCACGCCTCTGTGTGCAGGGTAGATAGGGCACGTATGTGGTTTACTGTGCATGCCATTTTCACAAAACAAATGTTATCGTGGCCCAATTGCAACAGCTGAACAAAACGCTTGCAATGCTCTTATCGTGTGACTAATTGAGTTAAAAGCATTTCACATTGAAATTCACATTAAAATATTTATTGGGATTAATATTGTTACTGTAATTAACTCTCGGGGATTAGGATGTACCGCTGACATATTCGGGATGGTAATCTTGTCATACATTTGAAATTGTTTAAGTAATTCTAAGATATCCATGTTGATTTCTAAGGATTATTTTTAGCAAAAAGTAAAAATCAAAGTCAATTCATTACCAGGAAAATTACATAACCAATGTTTAATTTGCGGTGCATTAATTAGCAATGAATATTTCTAATGAATTGTTGTATTAAACTCTCATTTTCCTTACAACTTCCTTTTCAACACAAAGGCCAATTGAAATGTGTCAATGTGTAGTTTTTCCTGTGTTCATAACGTCATCATGATATGGGAGCAATGACTCCAATTTGTAAGACAATGCCAATAAAAACAAGTCACGCGAGTGTATTTGACTCGGTCGGCCTACATACGTCCCACTGCTGACAAATATGGTGGTAAAGTTGCTTTAGAACTAATACGCGAATGTTTTGTCGTCCCCCGTCAATAACAACCTTCAAGAAGTCTATGTAATTAAGTCGGTAGCATTTTCTTCTGTCGTTTATAATGATTTTCTTATTTCTTTTTTTGTTTAGTAGCCATGTATTTGTGAGTTAGGGTTATCAACAAAAAACGGAAAAATTGTAGCCGCCGTTTTATTTAGCCTTTTTTATTGATTTTATTGGTCACATTGAAAAAATTATCACTATAATTGATATTTTTTTAGTGTCTCGCACTCACACCCGCCATAGCAACTCCTGTAAGTCACGATCAACAGTGGCACGCTTTTTAATGACATAGAGCATTGAATCTCAGAGCGTCTCTGAGAACGTCTAACTTGTCTTTAACCCGCACCAAAGTTAATCATAAAGTTAAATTAAGGGAGGAGTTGGAAATCTTTTCTGTCCACTCCCTTCATAATTAATAATTATTTTACAGATACAACCATTTTATGTATATCTATTTATATGTACGTCTGACTACTAGGCATGGTTTAACACTTATTCGTAATCATCCATTAAACCTGAGTTCAATAGTTTAACGAATATTATTAATACTCAAAATAATACGACGATTGTGCAATCATAATTCCTCTATTCTTTTCCAACATCATGTACATTCATACAGGGGCTCGCTACACACAACTGGCATATTGTAATGCCTACAACGTTTACTCTTGAACAATCACAGCGTAATACATCTTCCGACTCGCCGTCCTTCCCATCAGCCGTTGACAACTCCGTTCTGTATTCAAATCCTTATTCTATTCTTCTTAATATAACTGCCAGCACCATCGTCATACTAGAATAGGTTGCTTTACATATTGGTCATAAAAATCATTCGTTACAATAAAACTAAAACGTAAGCTTTAATTGACCCGTACTAAATAGATGGCAGAACTGCTTATTATCAAGCGCACTATTCAAGCGGTGCAACCGACTGCAAATCCGCTGAATGCACAACGCAGCCAATTTTAATGTTGAAGCGTTGGGGGAGTTTGAACGATCCATTATGAATAGGAGAAGAGCACCCAAATAGTTTGAATAATGTAGGTAATACGGGTAGAGCTTATAGAATTTTAAGTTGGATTGGTGTTTTAGTGTTTATAATAAAATGGTTTTATATTAAGGGTTTCTTGGGCCTTTGATTACGATCCTCAGCATATCTACAGTGTTGGGCAGTGGGCTCTAATACGATCTCCGAAATGTAATGTGTCTATGCACTGTTTTATAGCAATAACTCGTGGGCGTGCCTTGTTAATCCACTTGTGTGTCTCGAATTCGATTAATTCTTATTGCAGATCAAGAAATCCATTCTATTTAGGTTGCTCAATACGTTCAACGTACACAAGTTTTACAATAAATGTGTGACATCACCCAATGTATAAAGGAAATCTTTAAGTGATACGAGTATATATCATACCCGACCTGTAGGTAATAAATGCAAGATGGCATTTAGGGATATTTGTTGGCAAAACGGATCATTTGATGGCGGTACGTCGCTGGATCCAGCTGCTTCTAACAGTTTACTGTGAAAATCATTAGGAGAGGTCTATGTTCAGCAGTGGACTTCCTTTGGCTGATGGATTGGATTGGATGGTAAAAGAAATTAATTAATTTTCCAAAAAAGAATGCAAGGTCCATATATCTTATTGAATGACAGAAATAGATATGTACAAAGCTTTTAAAGAACCTAAATTGCTCAAGCCACTCAAAAAATTACAACATGTCGACCGAGGTGCGGCGGTACAAATGATTATATGTCTCATATACGTCATACTTTTACATACTTTAACATACATAGTCCCTTGTGTATTCATAGTACATAGCGGTTAAAGCTCTTCATAATCCACGTAATTGTGTTGCCATTGCAATCAAATAAAGTAAAAAACAAAAAAGGTGAAGTGCGGCAAAATTAACAATCTTATTTAGGGACACGTAATGCATATGACCTACTCGCGGCATTTCTTTAAGTCTATGTCTCAGGTTAGGTCGTGCCTTATAACACAAAAAAATAATTATCACTCACTCTAAGGGTGAAGGAAAACATCGTTAAGAAACCTGCATCCCTGAGAGTTCTCCACAAGATTTTCAAATGTGTGTGAAGTTGACTTATGTCAACTAGGCCAGCGTGTTGACTTACTTTACTGAGCCTGTCAACACTTAACTGTAGAGACTTGTTCTTAGCACTGGGATGTAGGTAAATAGATGTATTTAGATAATAGATATGGATAATTGAAAAAAACCTGTGTTTACTTTTGTTGCATCAATGGGTTGATGCCTCAATTCCCGGACCTCGACCAAGGGGTAGAACAAAGAAGCGCTGGCTAGATGTCGTTAAGGAAGATACTAGGGTCAATGGACTTCAGGATGCCCAAAGATTGGTCGAAATGGAGGAGAATTAGTCGGAAGGCGGACCCTAGCACCGGCTGGGATGACGCTAGGTAGAAGAAGAATGGGTTGACAAATGGTAATTCTAAATTATATTGAGGTTTTGGGGTATAACACCAATTTGGCAGTTATTTTTGGGTCGGTTGAAATAAAAATTTGTATTTCATTGTATTTTAAATAATAAGAACACAATGAACTACTGTGCCTAGTGTAGCAGTAAAACCGTACAAAAACTATTTTGAAGATGGGCTTTGCCAAATTTCACGTTTTGTAGTAAACTAAAGGAGGCTAACTTACGCAGTGAACTATTCAACTCGCCAGAACAGCGATTGTCCATTACTAAACGTACTTTGTGAGAGCACTGTCTCAATGTCGTGAAGTACAGAGCCACCAACTTATCTGTTCAGGTGGCCATAATTGGAACTAAACCAGTGTTATCAGATATACGGTAATTACAGCAGATGCACATTATTTTTTTTACCAAAACACTGCCAACGGTAATGTTATATTACCGTGTCGTTTCTACCGTATTTTATAAGATACATAACGGTGTATATAATTTTCTAATTTGCTCTAATCTAATTCAATATTTTTTTAAAGTGGCGATACTCAATTCCTCACTAGCGACGATTCCGAACTTCCGACTGAACAGATAACTTGGTGGCTCTATAAGTTGCTGGTGCCTTCAATAATGTTTAAGTCGTGACTATTCTATAGTCTAAATCTTCTACTTTCAGTAACTGCTGCTGTCTTCACTAACTTTGAGGTCGTGTCAATGTATTTTATACCTAAATTTGCAAACTGCATGGACCATTTCTCTAACAAAAAAAGCATATAGCAACATATAGCGCAAAATACAAGCAAGCAAATTAACAGATCGATATAATTAAGTCGAAATCACCACCTGCAGCCAGGCCAAACCTCACGTGAACAGTACTGGACTAACCAGCAAAAAATGGCAAATCACCAACCTCGCTAATTTTCTTTTCATATTCCCGTATGATGGGAAGTGTGACGGTCTTGGGCAGCGAGCTGAACACCTCGTGCTGCAGGTAGTACTTGTACTCGTCGAAGGTCAACTCCTGGGAGGATCTGAAGTGGTCCAGCCCTTTCTCTACGCCGTACAGGTCCAGTAGAGTACCGATGTTGGCTGTGAGGACCTGGAATTTATAGTAAATCTTAGGGTTCTTCCTTAACTTCTAATAATAATATTTTAAAAAATAAAACGTAAAATAACCTTTTACAATAGAAATAAATAAATACGCCCAACCAACACACACATAGTCCTAATACAACTCTAAGGTCGAGTCTTGTGTAATGGATATTACGAGAGACAGAAATTACGAGAGACTTTTAGGTATTACAAAAACTCACACCCGAAACAAATGGACCAAACAAATACTTGTCTCGGTGCGGGGACCGATCCCGCGGCCTTCCGTTTCACAGCCGGCGTCTAACCAACTGCGCCACCGAGGCTGTCAAGTATGAAATATAAAAAGGTCAATGTCAAATAAAAGGTAGATAATAAATCAATATTTTTTATACTTTAATTTACAAATTGAATACCAGAGATGACTGATAGCCACCATTAAGCTACGTCTGTCTTATGGCCATCGAGAAACTACTAGAGGTACTCCGAAATTCAGATTTACAACACACTTAAAGCTAATAGCCTCTTCTGAAACGTAAGAAAACGCTTAGACATGCAAAAGCCATTCAAACAGCATAATGAAGTGTTGCTAACTGGCTCAAGGATTGTTAGGAATTGATGGCCTCGGCTTTCTCGCTTCAATAACCATTGATATATCTCTTCTCATTATATTGTAAAATTATTTATGTTCCATAACCGCCATTTTGGATTTAATAGCCAATTAAGCCCACGTACAAATCCTTTGTAGATTTTGACATGATTTCCATACGTTGAAAGTGGCGTAATTTTGAAGGATTTTTATGACTTATCAGATTTTGGAGTTTTACGTCATAATTGGGGGTTAAATTAAAATAATTATAGTAAAGTATATTTTGAACCGAATCATTAGATATGGGTAATTACCGGGCAAATTAATGGTGATAATTTGTGTTTTCATTTGTGAAACTATCGCTATTAATTACCTAATTATGAAGATAATGTTTGTTTAACATTGTATCGTTAAGAAAGTAATATATTGTTTTGCTCCCCGCATTTATCCCACAACTAAGATGCACACTATATGCATTTGTGCTTTTTCATCTCGCATCCCTCTATTTCTGTCCCTAATCTCTATCCTTATCTAGTTAATAGTTTTAACTTCAAATCTGTTATCTACAGTCACAAATTACTGACGTCACTGTATTACAATTTCTTGTGCTTAGTTATCGTACTCGTAATAGATACATCCTAATGGAATGACATTTACTACTAGACTTGTCAAATAAAACACATTAACAGCTGCGTAAATTGAAACGTAACATTATGTCTAGTACAGTCAACACAAACCAACTTGTCCGATGTGAACTGTTGATGTATTGCTATGCTTGCATATCACCGGGGCTCCCTACACCCACGTGTCAACTTCAGAGCGGACTAATTGCTTTGCAAATATTTTCACTACAGTATATTAACTAGCGACCTGGCCGAAATTCAGCTGGGTGCAGATATTCTTCTACTCTACTCCACACAAACGAATACAATGACAAAAAACGATGCGTGCAAACCTTCCCCTTGAATCACTCTATCTATTGACTAAAACTGCATTGAAATTCGTTGCGAAGTTTTAAAGATCTAAGCGCTCCAAAAGATAGCGGGAAGCGACTGTTTCATACTATGTTAAAGATAATTCAGTTGTTTAAACAGTGGCCGAACCTAGTGGGTGGTAAAGCATCGATTCTGCAAGTCGTTTCTCGTGAAACAACTCGTGACTCATCGCTTACAAAATACCATTGTGTAACACCATACTGTCTGCTGGGAGTTGCATTACTGATATTAATTTTACTATGTAACCATAATGCTTCGGAACAGTAGTAACAAGCCTTTTTATATGTTTGTTTGGCGTACTATTTCAAGGCCGGTGTAAACAGCGCGCCTGGGCAACAGAACAGGGATACTGAAAACGTCGTTCTATCTGTAAACAAGTCTAACAAGTTAGCAAGTACGCATACGTTTGCAAATTGCAAATCGAATATTTTCAAATGATTTGTGATGGGTTATGGACAAAAACACCAGATGCACTTGGAAAAAATTAGATTTATTTGAGGAGAACAAACCTGAGCTAGCACAGTTACATATGAAGAGGGCGCCATAGAGTTGCGAAGTAATTATTAAAAAAACCATATTCCATAGACAATTGTCAATGACACTGTCTAACCATAAACGTACATTTATTGTTTATTTACATTTCCAACAGTTTGCTTTACTAAATTGACAGGTCTGGCTGTGGATCTTGCACTAAAACGGCCTAATTATTTCTTTCCACCTAACGTTAAATTGCAACTGGTGCCAGGGTCCGTTTTCCTACAAACTCTTAGTCACACGTAGGCCGGGTTTATGTAGGTATTTCTAACGTTAAGATTACTGACCAAGCCATCGCTTATTCGCGGATATTGAGGTTTTAGCCAAGTCTTATGTTTACAAACATACTTTTTGCTTTCATGACTTGTGACCAAATCATATCAAACGAAATTCCTGGGATTTATCCACTAAGTCGCACGAAATTCGGCGCTATTAAATCTATTTCTGTTTTGTGTTTGGTTATGCACTGATACAATATGGAATGAATTAAGTAGGCACCAGTAGGAGGTCTCAGTTTAATAGTCATGTTCATTTCACCCTTTTCATTACATTGCTATTAATGGTTCGTAAGTACAGTAAACAGCGTGGTACGTCCACCCACTAGGTGGTCAGACGACCTGGTAAAGGTCACGGGACGTCGCTGGATGCAGGCTGCCTCCAACAGGTCACTGTGGAAATCATTGAGAGATGCCTATGTTCAGCAGTGAACTTCCTTTAGCTGATGGATTGGATTGGATTGGATTGAAGTACAGTAAATTCTCAAATGATTTTAGATAGTTATTTTTCAATGGAAGATAAGAAGCCTTCTGTTTTCGGTTCACTTCGCACGTTATATTTACAATTATCGTTCTAATTGGTACTACAAACTTTACGGTGCATTTGGCCTAACGGTTAGGACGTTGGCTTCTTGCAAGGCTGTGCTAAATGTAACTGTTAAATCCATTAGATTAAAAACAAAGTTGCTTCTCCTAAGTCTTCCTCATGCTTTCTCTCGTTTTTTTCTCTTTTTGTATTTTAAGAGAAAACCAAACCAGATTCGCGAGTCCCTTAAGCCCCATTTACACGGAGAGTTTCTCGTGGCAAGAATCGTATGCCATTATCGAATTATATAACCGCCATAGATTATTGTGTTCTGACAAACATTTACACGATGCAACTTTTTTATATATTTAAGATAATCGTATCTTCGAGGCGCGAAACTCTCCCCCTCTAAATGGGGCTTTAAGAGGTGAGATAATCAGTTTTAATATACCATACCGAATATATATTTTTATTTAACCTATATCATCCCACTGCTGGGCAAAGGTCTCCCCCTTCTCCCTCGATCCCCCCATAGATCGCGTTCTAAAGAAATTTCAGGCCACATGGGCTCGAAAGCATCTAGATCGTCTCCACGTCGTATACCCAATACACTGACTTAACTAGCATGAATTAACTTCTCGGTGTTTCCAGTACAACAGGGATTCAAGCCTCATAGAAACGATATTCAGCCGTCCAACACGTATTAGGCTCCACAATTTACGCATTATCAACCACGAACGTTATCCATATGTAAAATATACAAACCATTGTTGCACTCAAAGGGACCATGAATCAGCCCCACGCACCTAATTCGGTGTATGTGCGTAAGAATGGACGAGTGTGTGCCAACAGTGGCTCTTGTTCGGCCGACACAATTAGCACCAATGAACAACTCGATTTGGACGCGTGAAGGATTTTACGATGGTGTTCCGTTGTTTGGTTTTGGATTCATTCATTGGTTTATTCATATGCCAACAATATGTTGAAGTATATCAGCATATAGGTGGTGGTAACATGAAATTTTACAACACAGTCGGTACGAGCGAATCAAAGTACTTTCATATTGGTAAATTTCGTTTTACTACACCAAAATTAAACTAAATAAAGGGGAAGATAGACTAATCGATGTAGTAAAAAATATTATGTGACTAAACAGTATAGGTATCGTTGATAATTCAAAGATTTTTGGTATAGGGATTGCTGACGAGATATTGCATGTGGTTTCAATTTTTTTTACCCATCAGTGAGCACAGGCCTCGTTTGCAGGTATTAAGATTCAGCCCAAAACATTGGCCTAATGCGTTGGTTCACAAAATATGTTTTAAATTTTGAGAACCAATAGTGCAGATTTTTTGGTTTTCCTTAACCCCTTATAATTATCGGTAATTTAACAACGAATAAACATGTAGCTTGTCAAAGTGATATGCATCTTGGTGCTGATAAATATTTTGTTGTATTCATAAGAAAGGCGAGCGTGGTAAACCATAGATTAAGCTAAACACCAATTAAACTTTCTACTGTAGAGAAGTAAACAATTATGGATGGCTAAAGTTACATTTACGAAAATGTTATAATAAACTACAGAAAATGTTGTCTAGTTATGTCGACGATATAAGAGAGCCGAAATTGGTCTAGCAGCTAACAAAGGCGGTCCCCAGACACGTCGATAACTCGCCGTCCTGCGCCGCAGAGAATAACACTCCTTAGCTAACTTTGTATGGCTCGAGGAGCCAATTGTGACTTTATATCATTTTATATACTTCATATCATATTGTATGTAGAAGGAATATGAAGTTTTTCACTCTTTTTTTCATTTTGAAAACTATTGCCTCTAAAGACGTGACCGCTTTTGCATTTTTCTTTAATATCGAGATGTGCCAGAATTTCGGCTATCCCCATCTTTCTTAGTAGTCCGAAACACGCGCTAATAAAAAAGAAGTCCGAAACGCTTGTAAAGTTAGCTGGTTGAATGGCCGGTAAATCAGTAAGCACCTAAATACTTTTGACTTGCTCCCAATAAAAATGTTTTATATAATACTGAGGGGGAAAATGGAAAAAATATTTTTGCAACTAATATTAATATTTCAGCGTCCGTGGTGCAGTTGGTTGGACGCCGTCTGTAAAACGAGAGGCCGCGGGTTCGATACCCGCACCGAAACAAATGTTCGTGTGAACCACAAGTAATTGTTCCAGGTCGGGGTGTTTGTGAGACCGAAAAGTCTCTCGTAGTTCCTGATACCCACGACATAAGACTTGATCTTAGTATGGGGTTTGGACTATGTATGTGACTGTTGGATGTATTTAGTTATTTATTTATTATTTCATGATACATTCTAAATTATTATTATGTTTCTGTTCTATATAGGCGTAAGCAAACAAATAATGAAATCGTAAATAGATTCCTAAGCAACGGAAACATTAAGAAACTGACAAAACAAAGGAAAACTTGATACAGCGAATAGTGTAATACATTAACTGTTTACCCAACTAGGTTTCCTAGATTTTAGTCATCCTAATCAGTCACTTGATCAAACATGAATATTTATCGTTCTCTGATAAAGTTAATTACGTCTAAGTTTTCTCATTATGTGTGAGTCAGACGTGATTTCATCTGACAATCTTGCGTCTAGTGCAGAGTTTAGTTCTTTGTTAGATGCGTTTGTAGATTTTCCTTTTTAATGACAGTGCTGTCCCTGTTTTGTTTTTTTGTTGCAGGCTATGGCACAGTGGTCGTAAAGCCAGATATGAGACCAAGGTGAGTGGATTACCACATTGAGAAAAATAATGTTTGTTAGGTACATATGTATAACATTTAGGTTATTGCAATTTGCACATACATACACTATGGATCCTACAGGGGCAGACAGAGATTACGGATTCCCACTCTACACGACGTAAAGTATCAGTTTTGCTCCATATATCATAGTCAATCTTATCACCGTATTTTCATTAATTCAGGGTATTCTTGACCTGTTCCTTATTTACAATTTCACTTTAGTATAATTTTGATACAATCGACCCCTATCTATTCCATCCGTTGTCGCTAACGTATTATGGAATAAAGAACTGGCCTCAAGTATGTGAAGTATTAATAATTCTGCATCATGCAACACGAAACGGTTTCCTTGTTTGAATATTTTTTGCGAATTACCGTAATATTTGTTTAACACAAATGTGCTCTTTGCACATAATGTTACCTCACGATTTTTCGATTTCCATTTGCATTACATAAATATCCTTATGTTTTCATCTCTCTAGACATCGTGATGTACATTATCTAAGTTTCAATAACGCTGGAGATAAAATATCATGTGCTTATCAATATTATAATGATGTTTTAGATTCTATGCACTGATATATGTAGTTAGAACACTATCTAAAGTTTTATAGGTACTACATTACTCTTATATATTTGCTCCAGTAATGTATACGTGCACAGAAAACGCAAGGTCCCGGTCATGACGACATGCTGGGAAAATTTTGTACAGGTTTTTTTGACTCGAAAAAGATTATTGTCCCTTTGATTTTCCCATAAAAGAAGTTTGCGAAAGTGTCGACGAAGTTGGAGAAGACCGTTATAAAATCATAATTCAACATTGTTTAGCAGCATGTATAAAAATCATATTACAATGAACCCATATTTTTATTTTCGAACGTCATAAATAATGATTGGTTTAATTAATTTTCATTGGCTTTATAAAAATCAACCTTTGCCTTCTTTTATCATTTGTTAATCTGTCACAATCAATAGGCTGTATGCTCTCATGACATTGTGCAATAAAATAAAACATTGTCCTTTAATAAACATGGTCGAGAAAAATCTAATAATTGTTAATAAATGGTCAATGACATCATCGCATCCTGTTTAATATTAACATTCCACATTTAATATTACGGCTACAGTCATGGCCGCGTCAAAATTGTTCTGTTATTGAAATTTGTATGACATAATCGCGTTATCTTTGTGTCCTACTTATGTGTACATCTTATCATACCATCCCGCTAGATGCAGAGTGATGATTGATGACACCATACTAAGAGATAATCTATTGGTGATTTGTCTATTATAAAGATGTTTCTACTGTAGATACGAGCACTGATGAAAATCCTGCTTATCTCAGTAACTGAATATTGAGACTGAATAAAAAAAAAATAAAAAAAGTAGGATAGTTACATATCTTTATTATTGCGATATTTTATGTTTTTAATGAATATGTGTGAGTTAATATAACTTGTACCTGTTGCTTTATTTGGAAATTAATCGCTCAAGTGTAGGTAATTACTAGGCACTAAAAGAATCGTTACATAAACGGTTATTTTCTATTTTACTTCATTTACATCAAAAGGAGCGTCATGGCTAAATTAGTCACAGAAAATGGTCCCGCTGAGCCCGAACCCATTGACCTTCACCTGACCTTTTGAAGGTTTTCATGATTAATTCATAATCAGGCGAATGAACCTCAAGCGTATTTTTAACGTTTATTTTCAACCCTGGTGCGAATCTCAGACTGTTATGATTTTTAGGTGACAAATTACAAAACAGATTTATTCGAGGTTTGTACATGCTCGAGAGTAGGACAAGTATAAATTATTTATTATAGAAACTCTTGATTGAACCTGGTAAAGGTCGCGCACCTGGTAAAGGTCGCGGGACGTCGCTGGATGCGGGCTGCCTCTAACAGGTCACTGTGGAAATCATTGGGAGAGGCCTATGTTCAGCAGTGGACTTCCTTTGGCTGATGGATGGATGGATGGAACTCTTGATTGAAGACAGTAATTTTTTTTCTCTTTATTTAAAAAGAGGGTTTTAAATATAAATATTTATGCCACCCTCATTGGGCTAACCACGTACATTTATCATCTCCTCTTAATGCCTAGTATACTAATTATATAATATATAATAATTATATAAGGACTTAGCTTCATCCGATAACGGATGGGACAAAGTTGAATTAAGACAACCTATTGAACATAAATTAATATTAATTTTTTTATAAAAAGAACTTCTTTCAGCTTCGTTCCGAACACATTCCTTTAATACATGTACCACATCCTCAACTATTCCACATTCGTCACAATTTGGCGAATTTCTTTTTCCCATCAAATAACCGAAACTATTTAAAGGAATGTGACCAGAACGAAGCCGAAATGCAGTGACTAAATAATCTCTGTTCAAGGAAGAATTTACAAACCAAGGCTTACAGGTGAGACTAGGCTGGATAGTCCTATACCATATTCCTTTGTGTAGCGATCTCTTGTCAAAAAACTCTTTCCACGTGTTTTTACATTGTTTTCTAACTATATTATTTAATAGATCATTACTACAAGGTAAACAATTAAAAACATCTCCATGAAGACAGTAATGTCTTCAATCAGTGCAGGTAACTGCACTTCAGCCAACTAGTATCAGAAAATTCCGTAATTTTGACATGTTTACTACGAGTATAAGCAAAATAGATTTTATGTGACTTCGATTTTATGTCGCGCTTGCCTTACGATCTCCGATTTTATGGCAAATTATGTAAATCTATTGAAATTTGTTGACCTAGGTCTCGGGACAAGAAAATTCAGTTTATATAGGTAAATAACGATAAATGTGTAATTATTACAGTATGTTTTTATTATTATTGTTTAATTTGGCCACATCTGTGTACGTCTATAATGGCCATATAAATGTAAATATCAATATAAAACGTACTACTTCATCTAAAAATAAGCGATCTAATATACTATGCAGTCGCTGTACCATTTTAAGTCCGTCAACCCGCACTAGGCCACTATATGGCCTAACCACTCTCAATCGTGCTCTTGATTATGGAGGAGGCTCGTGCCCTGCAGTGGGAAGTATATGGGCTGATAAAGTACCATTTTAAATAAATATGTTCATTGTTTCTACAAGCATTACCGAGTTTCTATGACAAAACAAAGGATGACTTCAGCAGGGCCACACGCGCGTAAACAGTAGTTTATCGCATACCTACTTCGAGAGTAGGGCAGTGTGTTTGTTCGTTGTAACTCTATATCTGCGGTTTTGAGCTTCAAAGTTCTTCCAACGATCTTGACTTGTGCATCAGGCGTTAGTAACGTCAGAGACGAAATTAGTTGAGAAATAAGGGGGATAATTGTCAAATCGTGATGTTCACCATTGATAAAATACTTCTTTTATAATAGCATGGCAAAGTGACTACTATATTTGGTACGGTGTCAATTGCGCTAAAGATATAGTATGAACTAAAGATTGTTATTTCTTTAGATTGATACAATTAAACTGACCCGCATAAAGATGGATGTTTAGTGACTGACCCCGAAATTCGACTAGCATCTATCTATATGCCCAGTACACAAGTTGGATTAAAGCACCATAAGGAAACATATTGTAAAGAAACAGCTAATATTTTTAGGCCTGTCGTCTGAAGATTGTAAGACCGAAAAGAACAAATATCCCGACTCAAAATACTTATCATGCAATGAGATCGAATCAAAGCACTAAATACGTAAGTGAGGTCACGACCCTAATTAACTTACTGATTCCACCCCTGTTTTACGAGATGCTAGGTGTAGATTCCAAGACCTTATCTTGTACGCACGTGATGCATATTCATAAATGCAAGGAATTGTCCTTCCTCTGGAACCATTGAGAATATTTATTAAGAATTGATTTAATCATTTGGTTTCAAGCCAACATCGATTTCTGTTCTCATACTTATTGGTAGCAAAATGTTCTTTGATCAATCATCTATCATATTGTTTTTAGGTAAAATATAGGTATCGCAGACTAATTGTATCGTAAAACTCTATTGAAATGGTATAAATTAATAAAGCAAGGCATATGCATGACGTATATAAATTGCATATTATAAACAAGTCAGCTTCAGCTATTGGTATTACATTTGGCATTTAAAATGTTATTATTTGTACGTGATATTTTAATACTAAGCTTTATTTGTTAATAACGCTATAAAATAATTGTGAAATGAGACTTGAATATTCATTTTATGATACAAATGGACAAGCCCACCTAGGTGGATGGTAATCATAGAAACTGTTAGGTTTAAGATTATTTGCCATTGCGTGTCTATAATAATTTTAGCGGACACTTCGTGACAGATCTAGATAACGCGAATGGTGGCCAAGATATAAACTAGAAACGAGTCATAGCAAAACTAATTTATAACCCCGACGGTTGTGCCTATTATTCTAAAGACTGATAATCAGAAAAAAATGAAACTGAATATAATAAATAGTTTAAGCAATGTTTTATCAAATACTCATTCTTTATTAAGAGGAAAACGCCATAAGCTTTTGGTATGTCGATCTAGATGTACATAGGCCACCACTCCTTCGATCTTCTATCTTCTATCTTGGAGGAGCTCAAAATTTATTTATTGGTATCACAGGCCTTCGATCTTTCATATCATTGCAGGACGCAAAAAATGCATGAATTTAATGTTGTGTTAACTATAGACTGGATGCAAGCTGCCTACAAGAGGTCACTGTGGAAATCATCGGGAGAGGCCTATGTTCGGCAGTGGACTTCCTTTGGCTGATGGATTGATAACTATAGGCATCTATACAGAGTTTAACATTATAATAAGGACTTATTGAACTTATTCTTAATAGACGATATATATCGACGAATTATGATAGATTGGTGTATTTTTTGAGAAAATTACGCGAGTGCGTGGTTTTGTGTATATTGATTTTATCATAAGTGGCTGAATATTTTTAAGGCTAATAATTTATTGTCCTATCGTTTAAATGTCAGTTTTTGACGATCGTGAAAGTGGGCGGTCACGGTTGACATTTTCAGTCGACGGGTGTCAGGGTTGACACGTTAAAATGTTGCCACACTGCGCTTTTTTATTTATTTTACTCCTGGGTGCCTAGCAATTAACTTTATATCATGCAACTTGAGACGGCAAGACATAATTGAATTTTAATTTTATATTCATGGTTTACCGGTTCTTGTGAATTTTTCATTATTTTTGTTATAAGTAATTCGGAAGCTTGTAACTGTTAAGTTACCACCCAGTGATGCAACTTTGCTAGGATGATGTGGATAACCAACCATCACAAAATTAAAACACTGCCTCGGTGGCGTAGTGATACTACGGTATGATTGCAAAGTTGAGGTCTCGGGTTCGAATCCCGGGTCGGGCAAAGTGATATTGGATTTTTCTATTCATTATAAGCCCGGAGTCAGGAATTTGTGCCCGATATGGCGATAGGCTCGCCCCCTATCACATCGTGGGACGGAATATACAAGGCGAAACGTGGGTGTTCTAGTAGCACCTCTTCCTACCCCTTCTGGGAAAAAGGCGTGTGGTTATGTATGTATGTATGTACAAAATTAAAATAAAACGCATCTATATTTCGTTTGTTGGTCTTAATTAGCTAAGATGCAGTGGATAAATTATTAAATCACTTTAAAAATGTGTAAAATAAACCCCTTCTGTCTACCATTGCATTGGCAAACGTGACTTACATTTTAAAAAATGTCTGAATCAAACATTTTTATGGAGTGGCAAAGTGATAGAGCGACTACTGCCGCCTTATTTTTATTTAATACTTTAAATAATTCGTCCTTACAATCATATGTCGTAGGCTTATCAGTATTCTAGAGAAGGGACTCCTCGCTTCTTGATAGCTTTGCTTTTTTTATTTTTTCTTGTTTGTTTACTTCAAACCTGGATAAGGACGATTGAAAACAAAATTATAATGTTGAATGGTTTAAACAGACATTCTAGGCATAACAATATAACATTACACACTACAAACACGAACGAGGAAAGTTAATAATAAACACTAAACAAATACCATACATAAAAGTACAAAAATATCACAATTGCGAGTATCGATAGAAAATGCATTCACGACACCAGGTTAGTGACATCGGATGACGCTAATAAAACGTGCAGATGGCCACTGTCGCGTCAAACATGCTTGTTGTGATTTAAATGAATTTTATTATGACCAAGTAAAGACGCTACTTTGACGGCAAAGGAAAACGTCGTGAAGAAACCTGCATAAAATGGCGTGTGTGGCGAAATTTGGAACTACTTAAAAAATATCTATTTAACGCTTTTTTTGAGATATTTTTAAAAAATATAAACAACAAGCATTTGTACTCGTAATCAAATAGTATTATCATGTCCAATCTATAAAAATGTGAAGAGAGAAAAACTGTTCTAATATTTTGACAAAAGCATAATAACAACTCGTAGACGACCTATAAAATAGAAATGTTTATAAGATTGTATATGGTATGCCGTGTGTGAAATTTGCTAACCCGCACTAGGCCAGCGTGGTGGAATATAGATTTACTACTCCCAATCGAATTCTCGGTTGTACAGTACCTAGTCCCCTAATTAGCAATGGGCCAATATATGATTATATAGTACATTAGGAACAAGTAAAGAAAACCTCTGACTTGAAAATGTACTAAAGAGAAACAACAAACTCTATTTGTCGTCTCAATGCTTGTCCTCAAAGGACTAAAAGCAGTTTTTAATATAAATACCAAAATAGTTTTTGATATCAAGTCCCAACTGTATGCAAAACTGCAAAAAAAATTGAATGAGATACGAGCATTGAGGCAACCTATTGTACTTAGTATTTTTATGTTGGATGTTGCGGAAGTTTAGACTTGATATGCGTATTTAATAAATAAGAGTGCTTATATCGATCTGCCAGCGTGAAAAGGCTGTGGTCTGTCTACCGTGAAGTTCTGAGTTGAATCCTTTTTGTGCAAGCTTTATGTGAGTTTTAGATTCGAATATGTTTTGCATCCCAGACTGAAAACGCGAAAATTTTAACATCTACCAATAGACTGATCGTTATATCAGTGTAGTCTCACTATTATGCAACACATACTAACTGTTTCTTCTATGTTTCTTCTATATAGCTTCTACCTAGAACTTTTTTGACACTGTTTTGTTATACTGGTAATGCAAAATAAACAATATTTCTGTAGGTTAACGTTTATTTTTACTTTGACAAGTAGGTATAGGGTCTAACTTTTTTTTTTGGATATAATATAATCATTCCTCACAATTCTATAATTGTTTCATAAAATTGACAGCCCTTGTGATTCGCACCTCGTCGCCATTTGTCGGAGAATGTCGTGCTGCCCATAAACGAAGCGTGAACGAGTGTTGCAACACTCGCAATTTTATATTCACCTGACATTTGGGATAATAGATACACTTTTATATTGGGAAATGTAAAGTCTACTCTTTAATTAAATTTAGTTGATACACGCCTACATCTCTGCATCACCCAACACAGAACTGTAGCTTAACGTGACCCAGAGGTAGACTGTAAGACAGGTGTATGTGTTTATATTTAATAGATCGAACTTCTCAATAATTATAGGTAGTTATTATATATGTCAATAAGCCTTACATAATATAAAGCGGGGCTATGCAGAGTAATAGAAATCATATAATAACCTCACTTAAAATATGTTCGCTAAAATCAAATCAGTTAAACATGTGAACTTGTTGTCTATTAGAAACAAATTTCATTCAGAATGTGTAACTCTAATGTGCAGGGGTATAAAAAATAAATATGACCTGTTTGTTATTTTGTTAATATTTGTACCACGTATTTTTATGAAACATATTTTGTCTTTGTGTGTGATTTGATGACTGTATTTTTAAGCAATGATTTAAATAATCAATAATTATTTTAGTTACAATTTCAGGGAGTAAAAGTTTACTCGAGAGCATTCAATGATATTTAAACCATATTTTATCAATTTCACCAATAGAACAGTGTTACACTGCAACATTACTATGAAGAAAAGGTGATTATTAAAGCAGAGTTAAAAATGCATTGCATAAATTAAATTACATGCCGTTATCAGTAAATGACGGCCGGAAACCGGTGACCCTCTTGCCCTGAACTAAATTACATCATGTGGATTACGAGGAATCATTATGCATAAATGCTGTACTAACATTACGGAATAAGGGTCTCTGCACACTATAACGTAGCGTATTATGATCCTGCTTAGAAAGTTTCAGGCAAAACAATCTGTGTTCTTTTCCTTGTGTTATATTCATCCAAACGTTGTCTGTGAGATATCGCCTAGACAGCAATCTGTACTTTTGTTCTTAATTTGTATTATCTTTGTGTTTTTTCCTTTCTGTGTGCAGTTAAGAATAAATAAATAAATCTGTGTAAGAATTACTAGGGCTCTTTACAGTAAAATCATAAACTATTAGAATATGTATGTAATATGATAACGGTTATATTCGTGTAGGTATAGACACAAATAGTAGATACCAATATATTTTTTAAATGTTATAGGGGACAAACGAGCCTACGTTCACCTGATGGTAAGTGATCACCGCCGCCCATGAACATCTGCAACATTATAGGGCATGGAGATGCGCTGCCGGTCTTTAAGGTGGGAATGACCTTGTTTTTTGAAGGTCGCTAGGTCGTACTTGTCCGGAAATTCCGCTGCTGGCAATTGGTTCCATAGATTTATATGTAGTACGTGGAAGAAAATGACGGTAGCAACGTACTGTGGTGGATTTCCAACCTCCAACCATGTCCCGCTGAACTCATTTTCATCCCAAGGCCAAGTGAAGTATAGTGCGAGCCCTTTGTCAAACTCAAAGCCCGGTTAACCTTCAAAATATTTAAAGAAAAAATACGCAAAATGCTCGACCTGAGCGCCGAAGCCAGGATCTCACGGCTTCCATTATATTTTGGATGTATTAAACACCAAGATGGCATCCCAACAAACATTATAGCTTAAAGAAAGTTGAAAAAGTGTGAATTACTTTTCAAACAAACTGAAAGAAATTTTATTCAAAACAAAATAATAAGTAGGAGCGTAGGCCAACTCACGAGACAGTCTGAGAAAGTGAATGGACTTAATTAAACCAATTTGAGACAATTAATGAAAATATTTTTATGAATGAGTAGTTGCTACACGACGTAGTAGGTACTTATGAAACACTGCTTAAACTTCATTCATATTTTTGCTTAATTTATGTATTGAGTACGAGTGGTCTAGTAATATTAAATAATTAATGATAATATTTTTTAAGTAATGAGACACAACGGAACGCGAATTATTGCGAATGAAACAGTAGGGTCCCTAAAGAGGTGAGGCTCTTGTAGCAGTAAAACTAGAGTAATATTTTATTGATTTGATATATTATATACTTTAACGGTGAAGGAAAACATCGTTAGTAAAAACGTAGTGATTTTAAAGAATTTCTACCGTATGTAAGTCCGCCAACCCGCACTAGGCCGGCATATGACTATATGGCCTAACCACTTTCAATCGATTCTTTCGATTATAGAGTAGGCCCGTACCCAGTAGTAGGAGGAATATGGGCTGATACATACATACATACATATTACAAGCCGTAACGTAAATTATAAAAGTTGACTATGATACCAGTAACACCAAGTAAAACATTAAAAAGGTTAACGTCCCTTTGTGCAAGGGAGCATAATAGACATTAATATTTTGCTGGGGTATACCGATCAGATTAGAAGTTATCGACTGCCGTAAATAAAGGGTACAGCCCACCATAATGATCGACAGTAATTAGTCTTCACAATCCATTCCAGTCGAATCAGTTTAACTTAGAATAAAAGGTCTTCATAGTCCAATGGAATTAGCCTAAAATGGGCCAATCTCACTACGAAAGATTATACATGGGTATTTTCAAGTTTGGCACTTAATGGAAATGGCTTGAGGCCCATGTTCAGCGGTACCGTGGCTTAAGAGAGAGAGAGAGAGAACAGAACAGAGATCCACAATCCCAGACACACAAATTACATTTTATTTCCTGTTTGTGATGTGGCTAGTTATGGAATAAATGTATGAATGACTTAGAAAGCTGTAACCATTGTAATTCAATTCAGTTACCGATATGGAGAAATCTTGCGTAAGGCCTCAATAGGCTGTGTATTTCTAGGTCACGTGTCTAGCAGGCTGTAGAGTCCGCGCTGAAATTTAACCCGTTTGTGTTGCTAGCCGATCATGTGGACAGCGGTTCTTAAATATAACTGCGGGCTACTTTTTCATTTCCAGTGCGTCTCCAGACCGTAAAAAAGGAAAATATATTCCTGTGTGCAAACATAGCGAACAAACCGTAGTTTCAAAAGAATCTAAGCTAATATTATAAAGAGGCAAGGTTTCATTGTTTGTTTGCATTGAATAGGCTCTGAAGCTACTGTACTGATTTAAAAAAATCTTTCACCATTAGAATCCTACATTATCCCTGATGAACATAGGCGATAAAATATTTTGTAAAAAGTATATCTGCACGCTAGTAAAAAATAAACATAGTAGTATGTCAGTATTATAATATGGCACATACAACGCAGAGGGGGAATGCTTGTATCAAAATTTCACCTGGATGCCAACAATCTGGATTGACGAACCAATCAAAATTAGTTTCTTAAATTATGCATCGCATAAAAAATTCTAATCATTATTTTGTAATACAAAATGTAGTAGCTATTATCCATTTTATAATGTTAACTTACAAACTGTTAACACGATACCTAATGCGGTTAGTGGTGGTACTTCCATACAAGCCCAAAAGCCCGGCTTGCCCTACTTAATACGTACATACTCGATACTGAACATAAACCATTACAATAAATACAATACATTCATTTATTAGAAAACATCTACAATTTTTGAATTTACCGCGTCCTGTCGCGGCGCGTCTAAATACAGCGCTTGAGACGGAGCGCCAAAGCGCCGCGCGAAATTCATTCCATAGGCAATGATATTAAAACTCAAAAAACGGTGGCTCCACGCGCTCCCTTAAAAAGGCGGCACAACGCACATATATCTATCTTTTTCTCTCTCGTGTGCTTTTACGAGGCTTTTGGCAACGCGGCCCACGTATGGGTGAAATGGTGTACAAGACGCTACGAATGTATAGGTATGGCTATTCTTGTATAGCTCTCAGTACGAGACGAAATGCCTGGCTTCGTGGTGAACATCGTACGTTTCACGGTTGTCACGTTTTTATTTGTTATTGTTGTTTAGTAAATATATTTATTTTTATTAAATTTAATTGTTTCGCATTTAAAAATATTTTTAATTAAATGATTAAAAATGTGCCTGTAATGTCGGTAATTTTTAATAAATTATAATTGCAGTTTGTAATTTATAGTAATGTTTATATTTACGTTTCGTTTCGCAATTCTGAACGAATTCGTACTAACTTCATAAGTATTTTGACATTGTGCAATTATTGTAAATAGTTCTAATATAGGTTAATCATTAGTTTTTTTTATGTTATTGAAGCTTTTTGATACTAAAATGAGTTGTATTGTTTCCTGTGATGGTTTTAGTGTGATGATGAAAGTGTTCGTTGCCGGTATAAAGGTAATTTAATTCAATTATATTGAATTAGAAACTAGAGCGAAAACAACGCCGAGTTTGTGTATTTCTTATATTCGTGGTAAATCACGAGAGGTATTTTATCAGTTCAGTTAAATAAACTACGTAATTTGATTTCTACATGCTCCCCTTTGTATAGGATATTAAATAATGATGTTTCATATTATGTTTTTCAAACGACACTTGTGTATTAGAATAGTTTGATAAAATATAAACATTGCAATAAATTAGGTGGCTCTTTCAAAAAGTATGTTATTACTTGTAATTCTTAAAAACTTAACGTTAATGAATTAATAATAATAATAATTTATGCCGCATTTTCGGATAACTGCGAAGTCAAACACGGCACCATAGTAGCTATCGTTATGCTAGCGGAATGTCGGGTATTAATAATGAAGTGCTCAGCAGTTATTGCAATAAACAATTACGGTTGCATGTCCACAAGTAGTCTATATTTGTATTAATCCTAATATTGTATAGATTATGTGTTAAGTTTGCTGACGTACATTCGTTTTCTTCGTTCTTAGTATATTTTCCTTCTAAATCAATATGTATTAAACATAAAACAAAATATTGGGCTTGCCCTACCCCAAAACCCTAGGCACGCCACTGAATGCGGTAGTTAACCGCAACCGCGTGAGTTATTTGCGCTTATTCTTCCTAATACAACTGACCATAATGAAATGTATTTAGGGGCGTTAGTCCCCTGTTTGGGAACCACTGTCCTAGACATGGGGTGACGGCACCACCATGGCCGGGTCAGGGCTGTGTCGTGTCAACGTCGCCCATAACAAACAACGGCTCATACCGCCATAAATGTAACAACCCACGCCCTCCGCCTGATTGACTGGAGTCAACAGAAAATATTAGTTCAGCGGATGCTCTAGTTAGTTGTGTTTTTAAGTGGAGATTGGTTTGAAAAGGAATAGTTTTGTGGTTCGTCATGATATTCGCGTGCACAATAATTGATTGTTGATGTAATTGTTTATTAATTACGTTATTATTCTCTTATTTCCTTGCATTTTTCCATAGTAACTATTTTAAATTGGTTCTGACAGCGTCCGTGGCGCAGTTGGCTAGACGCCGGCTGTGAAACGAGAGGCCGCGGGTTCGATCTCCGCACCGAAACAAATATTTGTGTGAACCCCAGGTATTTGTTTCGGGTCTGGGTGTTTGTGAGACCGAAAAGTCTCTCGTAGTTCCTGATACCCACGACACAAGACTCGATCTTAGTGTGGGGTCTGGACTATGTATGACTGGTGGTTATTATTTATTTTACATGTAGACTGCCCTTTTATTTAAACGTATCGTTGATATGCTATAAGGCAAAAAAAACTGACGCTAATAGCTGGCACTCAGACACATAAATAGCAATAATCCCATTTAAGCTGCAATTTAGTCTGGATCCTATTGAAAATCTTATCCCCGCGCACCAATGGCTGTCCGCTAAATTGACTTGAATTGGTGAGTTTTGTTCTGATTGTATATTATAGCTATTCTGTTTGAGTCTTCACAGACATAAAAACTAATGTTAATTTGTATGTTGCACCCAAGTGCCATTTTTAATGTGATCTAAACGTTTTAGTGTTAGTTTTTCAAGTGTGCCTAATATGCTGAAACTGAATTAACCAGACAATCTAAGTAAGTAATGTAAGTCCGCCAACCCGCACTAGGCCAGCGTGGTGGACTATATGGCCTAACCACTCTCAATCGTACTCTCGATTGTAGAGGAGGCCCGTGCCCTGCAGTGGGATGTATATGGGCTTATACAATACAATACAATACAATACCAGAGAATCTAGTTTTATCTCCTCTTATCCTACATGTGAAAGTGCAAGATGATCTTAATCCCACGACCTCGGGATTGGTTGTCCAGTATTCTCTTTATGGATATATCGCTCGCTATGGTGTATAAATGTAATAAAGTACAAATATAATAAAGTAGAGTTTCCACAGGATCACAGTATCAGGATCCGCACGTATTTCTTTCGTGTTTGCAGGTTTATGAAACTGAAAAGTCTCTCGGAGTTACCACCCACGGCACGAGATGGTCTTAATGTCGGGTCTAGAATATGTGTAACCACAGTTGAATATTGTGTTACTGTTGGGTGTATTTATTAATTCATTTTATTTATAACAATTATGTCAAAACAGGCTGATCATAAATAGGAATTTTGCAGCAAATTGGAATGCATCAGTAACTGCCAACTACTGATGGCAATTCCGTAAATACGACAGCAACCCCAGGTTTTCCAACAACAAAACCTGGCTATTAAGTTTAGGTACTTACGTCCCAGCATTGGCCTATAGGTTGATACTTGATGATAATGATTTGTCCCATTACATGTAAAAACTTCCAAGGAATCTTATTTGTATTAACTATTTAGTTTACATAAAATAAACCACAAATAACCAATGAATCACCACGTACCTAAACTTTGTTATGGACCGAAACAAAATAATTCTATTGTTTTACGAATGCTCATTATTTGACTATTGCTTTGTAAACATCGCTTCTGAAGGTCTTACGTTAAAACACTTCTGATGTTTACTCTGGTTAAATATATTTTAAAGTTAGTTAATTTTGTACATAAATTAAATTAAACATAGGATTGTATATGGTAGAGTCTTGTTATTAAATCCAAAGCCAAAGAGTAGTTTGGAAGCAAATCCATGTGAAGTTACAAGTTATATTTTAACGCATTCTTTACGTTTCTTTCTACCTCCCAAGGACTACAAGCGTGACTTCTCCAAATATAATTTGTATATCGAAGGATTATACTTCTTCGTCCAAAATTTTGTCTCGGCAAGCAAACATTATTTGCAACTCCTTTGTTTTTCGTAATGATTTTCTGTACTGTATCAACCTAAAATCGCCCACGGCTGGGCACTAAACTCCTCAACAACAGAGACTTCGATGAAAAGGAAAGATGATTTCCATTGCGGGTTAAATGGGCTTCATGACAAGGTGATAACGCACTAATTCAGCTGAAAAAGGTTGCATTGGTGATATAGTCTCGAACTATCTATTGGAGGAACCAATTTACTAATTAGCTGTATGTATGTGCCCTTATTCATGTGAGTTGATAAGACACTTCCGAAATACCTATAGGAAGAACTAATGTACTAAATAGTTTTACAAATCTGCCCCTATTCATAAGGACATTGGGTTATTTCTTAAGTAATAAATTGTTACATAGTTTGGAGCTGCAACCCATTAAAGAAAATCTTTTACCTGTAGAAAAAAATCAATAAAACACACATACATAATCATTAACCCTCAATAGCCCTTGAGTAAGCTCATAAATTGCAGTAGACGTTCGTCCAATATTTGATCAAGTTTGCGGAATGAACCAATATTTGATTGCAAAAAGAATATTTTGTTTTTCACCATCAGGTATAACTTATAAGTCATAAGCAAATATAATTTACACTACTCGTCACTCAGTAAATATTGCTTAGAAATGAGCTTCAAATGGTCAAATATTTGATCATTCATCGGATCGTAACTGAGTGATCGTTTGGAAATTAATCTACTTATATTTTTCTTTTTCTTTGTGATTTATATTTTATAATTATCTCACAATATGTTTTAAACTATTACTAATGATTTAATATGAATTTAATAAATAATCATGCATCTACTTGCACAATTGCAGTTAATAATACTCTGATAGAAAATATTTTCAAAATTAATTTGTTCTAGAAGTAATTGTTACTAGGATCTTATTTGCTGCTGAAAGTATTTTCTTGAGTCGTAACTTCTGATTTGACATTGATCCTTCCATGCTGGACATCCTCATAATTGGCTTTGAATCTATTTCTTATTCCACCTTCTAGATGCAACATATGGTAAAAGTTCCTTATGATGCCTACCTAAGTCATGAAAATCATTTAATAATGTGCAAGAAAAATATACATTTATTTTCATACTGCGTACTAATATTATTGTCTATTGCGTTACGTTTGTGGCGTAGAACAGATTTTTTTCTAATATAAATAAATTAGTAACAAGTGAATAGATAATTTTACCTTGAGGTTTATTAAAAGTAGAAATATTATATCAATTACACATGCTTTATCAATATATTTAAAAACCATAAAAACAATTCAATCCGACACGCAGCGATAAAAGGACATTGCTTTCAAATTCCGAACACGGAGAGCGATAACTTTTTAAATTCATGCGGCCAAGGAAATATGAAACGTACTTAAACATAAACAATAATATCAAGTTAATAACATACCTTTAATTTCGATTTATGCACAACGTCATTATTTTGCAATGAATCAAATGCATGCCATATGCAATTGGTGACGTTTTTCAACAACGCGGACATTTTTCACTGTATTGTCATTCCATAAAGCACAATATCGTAAGCAAAGGATGCACAAAAACAGTTTTTTTCGGTTAGAAGACAAGACGTACGCGCGACGCGGCTGTTCGATATAAACTGGCTGGCGGCTGCCGGCGCGGCGCCCGACTGGTGTTCGCGACTAAGATTGCCAGTTGTTTGATATCGCGCGATGAGGAAATGTGTAAAAAGAAACGGAACAAGCCTATATTTATGTCCTTTTGTATTCTGTCATAAACATTAAATTGAATGTTCATGTACCTAACTTATCAATTAACAGGATATACTGTACTTATTAACTTACTGTTACTTGTGCGAAGAAGGAAAATAATTTAAATACAATCAACATATTTTGATGTTAAATATAATTTAGGTTATTGTAATACGGTTGTGCTTTCGTCTGAGTCTGTGCAGATATATGACTCTTTTTACATGGATGTCTACATTCCTATTCCACTTCAGATACCGTCGCATGGACACGACACTTCGTCACTTCACTCTTTTCAGACTTTAACTCCATAACCAAATTTCACATCCGATTTCGTTTCCGGAAGCCGGGTTCGCAAGGTTACTGGATCCGGTTATCCGCATTGAAATTTTGATATCATTGGACTCTTGTCATACTTCATTTCACTCTGTTAAGAGCAGCTCTACCTTATTATTTAGCAGACTTTCTGTGGTTGAAAAAAGCAAGAAAGATACGACCTTAAAAAAACGCATTCCCACCATAAAGACTGGCAACACATCTCCAGCATTGACAGTCTCCATGGCGCAGTTGGTTAGACGCCGGCTGTGAACCGAGAGGCCACGGGTTCGATCCCCGCACCGCACATGTTTGTGAGGCCCACAAGTATTTGCCTCGGGTCTGGGTGTTTGTGAGACCGAAAAGTCTCTCGTAGTTTCTGATACCCACGACACAAGACTTAATTGATCTTAATGTGGGGTCAGGACTATGTAAATGACTGTTGGATGTATTTATTACTACTATTATTTCCATGCCCAATGGTGATGCAGATGTTCATGGGTGGCGGTGCTCACTTGCCATCAAGTGAACCGTACGCTCGTTTGCCCCCTATAACATAAAACAAACAACTTAATTTCGAGGAAAAACACGATAGCATTACAAGTAGAATCCTAAATACTAAAATATTGATGATCTAACACGTGTAGCACTTACTTAAATTACTGCTCGTATAAAACATTAGCGCGATTAATAAAATTTACGATCCATTAGGCGATAGCCAGGTTCTGTTCTACAATCAGAATAGTCTAGACCTGATGGATAATTTATTTTCATGATATACCTAACGCTTAAGTGAACATAATTGGGCATGATTTATGAAGGTAATTTTATTTTGAACATTTGTAAAAGTATTGTACATATTAATTTTAGTAACATATCTATTATTAACGTATAACATACATTTAAATAAATAAATACGCCCAACAATCAAATTCATAGTCCTGTCCCCATATTTTGATATAAGAAACGACGAGAGACTTTTCGGTCTCACAAACCATACCCGAGACAAATAAATTGTGGGCCTCACAAACATTTGACTTTCTGAGACTGTCAATTTATAAAGTATTCGTAGATAGGTAGAGCAGTCCCGAGTTTAAAACTTACCCATATTGAGCTGGTACAGTGCAATAACTGTGTTTGGAATAACACAAATAAGTAATTCTTTCTCTCTTTATGCCAACGCCCACTAGGCCAGCGTGGTGGACTATATGGCCTAACCCCTCTCAATCGTACTCTCGATTGTAGAGAAGGCCCGTGGGATGTATGTGGGTTGATACAGATACAAATAACATGATAATCCTAGTGAATGCTTAACTTCGGAGAAAGAAAACCTGAATATACTATAGAGTATAGGCTTTTGTCCTTAAGTCTAAAGACCGTTTTAAACCTGCTGTTAAATGCAAAGAGGTAAACACGAATAAAAAGCAATTTTATAATAATTATGATTTTTGAATATTTTTTATGTAAATGGTTTCTTAGATTTACGCGAATTTTACACATTGAAATAATACGAATTCTTACGGATTGTTTCGCGAATTTTATTTATGTTTTTTTTTTAATTTCCCGATGTTTCGATCACTTTACAGTTTTCGTGGTCACGGGGCGGACTTTACGAAGCATTCGTTTTATTTCAATATTTTTTATGCCCAAGTTATGCTTAAATTTTGTATGCAAGCCGCCAGAAGGCCAGTTTAAAATCTTCTCCTTTACTTTAAACGCCAAATTTCTCACAATAGTAAGTAGTCGCTATGTAATAGTTAGATAACTCGAAAAAATACCTCTTTTAAAAATAAAATAGCGCAACCATGTCTAGCTAATATCATACTAACAGAATTATTAACGTTGGAAATCTTTAAAAGGGTTGAAAGCATGTAACTATATGTCGTCTCCACGAGTTCGGATATTGTACACGATAAGGTCTGCTCCGGACGGTTCTCCGATATAAAATTTAATTGAATTTAGCAGCCTTCACTTCTTTTTATGATTTTTGTCTTTAGTTTCATAAGTTCTTTAACTAAATTATTTATTACATATAATATGTTTTCAATACATTAAATATTTCTTAAATTAAAGTGTAGGTAGACATTTAAAACCTGCATATTGTTATATCACGTTGAGGTACAGTCGATGCTATAAAACGTTTTATAGAATCTAAAAAGACTTGTGAGTATATCGTAATACAATATATATCGAACGCGGTGTTTCACGAATTTAGGGCCAAAGTACGCTTCAGTAATCTTATTATTCCAGTGTGCCTACATAAACCACAACCTTAATACAATCGAGTAAAACTCGGCATCCTTGCCTCGATATCGCATCACTCCGCTCTCAAAATGGCCCGACTCCCTTGTAATATAATTACATTACTCATCAAAACACCGAGATTCATCGTCCTCGGATGTTTTCACCATATCCGTATATCTGAGTCATAAGTTCGCACGTGTAGTGCAATTATACCGGACGACTGTAAGCTCTTTAATACGTAGTTTTTTAGTGCGGCAAACGAGTAAATAGCTCACATGAAGAGTGGTATTGGTGAAATTGCCATCGCCATATACATTGCCAATGCCAATTGCCATATTGCCAATTTATGCCATCGCCATATATTTGACACATATTTGACATTGTTAATGTATGGGATAGACGTTCCCAAAGTCAAGGTTATAGGCCAAGTTAGTTTGTGCAATTGAGCCTTACTGTGGCTTAGCTTGGAGAGTGAAGGGAATTGACCGATAGCCTAGTCGGGAGTGAACCGAACC
This sequence comes from Theretra japonica, assembly GCA_033459515.1. Classification (NCBI taxonomy): domain Eukaryota; kingdom Metazoa; phylum Arthropoda; class Insecta; order Lepidoptera; family Sphingidae; genus Theretra; species Theretra japonica. The sequence continues at coordinate 10,537,926 of CM065934.1, forward strand.
TGTAAGCCACAGATAGTATAGATCAGAGATATCATAGCCGAAGATAGGGCGATCACGAAAGAAAACGGGGACGCTTCTCGCACTGGGAAAGAGTCACGCCCATCAAGCACAAGACTGCCTCAAAGAGGCTGTAGCCTGTAGTCAGTATGCCGGCGTAGAATTGTTTGGGACCCACCTCAATTGCTATATAAGAAAGCATGCTGTGTTTCAGTGTCGGTGACAGTTACATACCCCTTCCAGCTTCACCTAGGTTGCTGAAATGGGAGATTAACTGAATTCCTTTCGTTCAAAAGCATGTTTGAACCCAAAGCATCGCTGAATTAATATTTTAAAATGTTTTTAGAAACTTATATTAAATTATAGCGTCTGCCCGCAACTCCTTTTGCGTGGTTATCTTTAAAAAAACAGATCCCGTTCCATCCCATTATATCCCCCCTTGTTCCGTCTCATTTTCACTCAAGATATGTAATCGACTCCCATCCCATCCCTTTGCGTATAAAAAAAATACCAATATATTGGAATTCCTCCCTCATCCCACGAAAACACTACATTTTTCGGGATACAAAGTAACCTAAGTGTTAATCCAGGTTGCCAACTACCTCCATACCAAATTTAATCGAAATCCATTTAGCCGTGTCTGAGTTCATCGCGCACAACCGCACAGACAAAAATTCTAAAAATCATTGTTTTGGGTTCTATTACGATAATATAGTCTCCCCATATCAGTTTTTCTCATCTATCTTCCATGTACAGACATCGATTGGTTACAAATTTATTATATGTATAGATTGCAACAGTGTCGACCCACGTAAAATAAGCAGTTCATCTGCAAAATTCTAAGCTTCTCAGTTTGTCAGCGCTAGATTTTATACTATAACCTTATTTACTGCTATTACACCTCATTTCGCATTCATTTTGAACTGTTTTGATTATAATAGAACACCGGATGGTTCGTAAGCCCTTTCCTGTTTATTGTGCTCTGTTTTCATTTGGTATTCCGTTCTTGCGTCCTCATATTTGACTCATTGATTTTACTATGACTAACTTTACGCGTAGAATATCAAAGTCGGCTTCTAAACAAAATCTTGGACTATAGATATTCCGATTATTATCTACTTAGCGTGCAAAAAACTTTGAGGCGCTAATTTCGTTTCGTTAATTTACGAAACAACGAATCTATTGCCAGAATCAATATTACGTCATAATTTATTTATTTATTTATTTATTCTTAACTGCACACAGAAAGGAAAAACATACAAAAAAATAATAAAATTAAGAAAAAAGTACAGATGGCGGTCTTATCGCTCTAGGCGATTTCTTACAGACAACCTTTGGATGGATTTAACACAATGAAAAGAAGACAGGGCAGTCTAGAATATAAAAGAGACAAGCTCCAACACAAACAAAAAAAAAAGGAAAATTAACAAATTGTTTATAATTTATATATACACAATATATATACACAATATATAATACATAGTAATTTACTCCTAATATACATACACATGCCAATTCTTATAAATATACATATAAATACATATATATACGTACATATATATACATACTATAAATTACCTATAGGTTCAAAAGCAGTAAATTATATTAATCAACTAGCGGCCCGGCCCAGCTTCGCCTGGGTGCTAAGATGTTTAGACTCCACTCCACACCAGAAATATCTTATTCCCGTTCAAACTTTTGTACTCCTGAACTCAACCTAAGTACCTACTATCCCTTTTCCTATCGTATCCCATCCCATCTCATCTGGCTCCTTTTCTTTCTGTTACATCCCGTCCCATTATTTCCCATCGAATGCAATCCGGATCCGACCGGTTTCATCGCGTTCGTCCCACTTTATCCCATTTCATCCCTTAATGCCTAAATAGGCAAGTTGTAAATTTTTTGTAATTGCTTTTATTCTGTAGATAGGCCTTATATAAACACGAAAATACGACGAATATCATTTAAAAAATACGCAAACACAAATACTTTCCAAAATTCCTGCTAAAACTTTCCGCTCAGCCAAAATTCTGACTACGAAATTGATTTTTTAAAGTATAATGAACTACTTATTTTAAACATAATTAATTTTATAGCGTCAACAACACGTGGTAATTATACTGTTAAAATGTAGCTTATATGACACGTTCGTAGATTTACCATAGCAGCGCCATCTATTGATTACTTACTCAACCCAGTTGAAAGGTATCGACATCTGTTAGAATCATTTGGAGTTAACAGATGATTGTGACTGTCAAATAATAACAGACAAATAATTAGCAATAAATTAAAATTGCGACTATAATTTGAGATTTAAACTATCCTATCTCTCAAGTTGGATCGAACTGCACATGGTGTGCAAATTTTATTATAATCGGTTAAGTAGTTTAGGAGTCCATTGAGGACAAACATTGTGACACGAGATTTATATATATTAAGATATGTCTGTTCAGAGAGAAAGGTAGTGGTCTTTTACCATTTTTTTAAACGAAGTTAGTGTTTCAGCCCGTCTTACAACAACTGGTAATGCGTTCCACAGTCGAACAGCTTGGACTGTAAACGACTTATCCATAAAAGTCGTGGCGTGCACTGGCATTCTCAATTTCAGATTCTCCGATGACCTCAAGGACTTAGAATGAGACTTATGGAGAAATATAAAACGTTCTTTAAGATATGAAAGAATCTTACATATTATATTATATCTTACATACCTATTAATTTATTTATGGTTTGTTGTTGGAATCCGTCCATTTATGTAGATACTTATGTAATTAATAACATAGGTTCAATTAATTATACTTAGTAATGTTTAGAGATTCATAGATGATAGTAAGATAATTAACTATCATCTATGAATCTCTATTTGCTTTGCATTGTACTTACCGCCAACTAAATTAATTTTATAAAGAGGAAATATTTTATTGTTTGTTTGCATTGAATAGGCTCTGAAAATACTGAACCGATTTTAAATTATTTTTTTATCCTTTAGAATTCTACATTATCCTTGATCAACATAAGCAGTAGACTATTTTAAAAAAAGTATCTGAACACGGGGGGAGTCGGGCCGGGCTGCTATATGTATGTCATAAACAATTAATACCAAACTAGACATGCAAAATTTACTGACTCCAACGACTTATATGAGTATACGACATCCTATTTTAATATAAAAATATTATAACTAAGAGATCACATTAAAGTGAATGGAATGAAACAATTTTTCATTTTCAATCCAATCTTATCTAACGTAATATTATAAACTACCAACGGTCTACGCGACATCTAAGGCATATCTAAACATTAATACCCATGCGAACGAAATTAAAATGTAGATATTCCTAATACAGTCATGATATTAATCAATCCCTGACTAAAAAGGAACGTAATCTTTTTAAATTTACCGAAACATTTTTATAAGTCTTACTAGCCCACCCATTGGGTTTCGCCCGTTTACATTTTTATATTATTTCTCTGAGTCTCTATTACCTATTGTATCTTTACCACCATAGCTGATAAAGATATAAGTATTGAAGTTCGCCCCGATAGGTACCACCGCAATGGTGGAAAATCCGATGCATTGTCCCACACTCCACAGAACTATACTGTTTTCGGTTAAGTATGTGTATTTTAGGTTGCGACTAGTCTATAATTATATAGACTGCCCAGGGATTCAGCAACAGTGAATAGATATTCTAATTAGTCTTTGTTGCACTGATCGCCAGGTGCGATGACCAGACTAAACAAAACCTTTTCTCCACAAGGAATTAAATTATTTCTAAAAACATATGGAGTATTATCAATATTTTGCAACCACGTTCCTAGCCCGTGATGAAAAAAATATATCAGAGGCAAAACGAGGAAAAAGGACATTACAATCCCTTCTGAGATTTAGCCGTGGCTATCAGAGTTCCTCTTTACTCCTCTTGATATTACAAAGTATCATGTCCTCTCTATCACAGGTTATCTGCTTACCAAATGGTAAACAACCGGGTTAGAGAATAGCCATGAAAAGGCAACCAACAGACAGGCATTCGCACTCATATAAGTTAAACTCGAAGCAAAATTAATATTTTTAGTTCAAAGTGGCATGACTAATCGATTCATGACCAAACGTAACGACCGAGTGGGCTCCAGACAGTCGACACACTGTTTTTGTTAATTTTAATAAGATATCTCACTACCATAAACGGAGTCGGTTGTATTTATAACGGCATGAATGGCTCGATATTTGGAATAATCTGTTTTTGTGAGTAATTAGCGTCAGTTATCAAGTATAGGGGACTGTTGGGTAAAGTTTTTGCTTAGGTTATTAAACAAAATTGTATCAGTTTTTTAGGAGACCGTACCGCCTTCACATCCGCCACTGCAAGTCCTTTAAGCCAGGATCAACAATGGCAGGCATTTCAATGACACCGAGCGATGAAATTCAGCGATCAGTTTCTTTAAGGATGTCAACAAAACAGAGACGCATATGGATTTTGGGTGGAATAGTTTTTAGGAGCTGACCGCACTGAACCCGCATCAGCCAGACCGGCAACTTCCTATAAAGGGGTCAGAAGTATTCTGTATCAGCCTATATACGTCTATTTACGTCCCACTGCAGGGCACGGGCCTCCTCTACAATCGAAAATACGATTGAGAGTGGTTAGGCCATATAGTCCACCACGCTGGTCACTAGACCAGCGTGGTGGACTATATGGCCTATATTATATGTAAAAGTACGCCAACGCGCACTAGCGCGTTGGCGTACTTTTACATATAATAGAAGTATTACCTTCAATGAATTAATAGAGATTGACTAAATTAGATGAAGCAGAAGTGATAACTCAGGATCAAAGGTGAGATCAATTCTTTATTATAAGAGCCAATATATTTTAATCATACTCGCGTAGATGTTTACCTAAACCAGGTATTTCAAAAATGATTACAAAATGAGTAAAAATTGTGTATCTACCTATACTATCCAAACATCTGCAAGAAAAAAAACGTCAACAGATACCTTCGCAAGGTCTATAAGGCAGGAACCATCTTGACCAATCCATATGCGTGTAGGTCAGACATGCAAATAACTTCTATCGGAAGCGGACCAAGGCTTTTGGCCATATTGGGCTGGAGCGGCGGCTCGCAACCAAGTGCCTTTTCTAAAATAAATCTTTGAGATTTATCGATAAGGGAAACGGAACTTTGGCTTTGTGTTATCTATTAAATTACGTTGACAGTTATTCTAGAAAATTATTATAAGTAAATAATTAATTAGAAGTAAGTAATACAGGAAGGGATTGTTAAAGTACACGAAGCGAAAGTGGTATATCGGGATCGAACAAAGTCGCAATAGTCCCTGCCTACTTCTATGTGATGCAGGGGTAACGTTATGTATTTTTTTAATAATCATTTTAGGTGAGTGGATAGTTGTACTTGTCTAGGACTATAAGAACATAGAATACATAAGAACACAACTAAGAACGTAGTACTATGAAATTGCAACTGGCAATTTGTTCTTATTCGCCCAGATAGCAGCTATTGTACATATATGGTTTTATAAGAATCTGTCACAGTGACCTATAGTCACGTGTTGGGTTCACTGACAGCTTCCGTGGCGGAGTTGGTTAGACGTCGGCTGTGAAACGAGAGGCCGCGGGTTTGATCCCGCACCGAGACAAATGTTTGTGAGCCCCGCAAGTATTTGTCTCGGGTCTGGGTGTTTGTGAGACCGAAAAGTCTCTCGTAGTGTCTAATGTCTATTACCCACAACACAAGACTTAATTGATCTTAATGTGGGGTCAGTACTATGTGTGTGACTGTTGGGTGTATTTATTTATTTATTAATTACTAGCGGCACGTCCCAGCTTCGCCTGGGTGCAGATGTTTTTTGATTCCACTCCACACCACATGTTATTTTTCGTACAAACTGGGACAACCTGTATATGTATTATACATATAAACCATCCTCTTGCATCACTCTATCTAATTTAAAAAAACGCATCAAAATCCATTGCGCAGATTGAAAGATCTAAGTATACATAGGGACAGACAGACAAGGGGAAGAGACTTGGTTTTATACTATCAGTGATTCTGTATGTAACGAGATATAGATTGACCGACATAATTGTGTCAAATGGAAGTAGGTAACCATCTCACGTCGACGGATGTCTATCTGGTCTGCTTTATACTCACCATCAGGTGCTCTGTAAGTCACTTTGCCATACCGTTATAGTTGTATTTGCCGAAATTCAATAACATATCTTGAATAGAGATCGCAATTACCTGTTGTACCTAGTTTTTTTGGGTCAATATTTAAAGTTATTAAGACTGCAGCGGTGGCGTAGTGGTACTACGGTATGATTGCAAAACTGAGGTCTCGGGTTCGAATCCCGGGTCGGGCAAAGTGATATTGGATTTTTCTATTCATTATCAGCCCGGAGTCAGGAATTTGTGCCCGATATGGCGATGGGCTCGCCCCCTATCACATCGTGGGACGGAATATACAAGGCGAAACGTGGGTGTTCTGGTAGCACTTCTGCCTACCCCTTCTGGGAAAAAGGCGTGTGTTTATGTATGTATGTATGTTATGTATGTATGTAATATTTAAAGTTTCCATGTTGTTTGTGTGTGTTTATGCTAATTTATGTCGAAGGGATATCAAAATAAAACACAATGTTCTTTGGTAAGAGTTTATTGATTAAAACCTACTTACATATAGAGATTACGTTTACAAAACTGACAATGTACCGAATTCACAAAACTTTAATTTTTATCGGAACGCACTATGAATAGGCAGGGTTGTCGCGACGTTTTATATTGAGAGCAATTTTTATATACAACCATATAGCCAAAACAATGCATATTTTTTAATGCAGCGATATTCAATTAAATCTGATATTAATATTTATTAGTACAATTTATTTTTTAGTCTGACAACCCTGCTCTCAAATTTCTAGGAAGCTTAGTCCGATGGAGCCGGCCATATGTGATTGGTAAATATTTAAAAAAATCCTGAGCAATGTCTTTTAGTACTTTCCAATCTTTAAGCAGACTCCATCGTAGTATTGTGTGAACCTTAAATTCTATATTAAGCTGCAATGCCATAAGTCACGAAATATCTTTGATAAAACATACTAAGTACCTCTCTCATCTTTCTTCGCCATTCATGCTAATCCGAAACTTTAAAAACGTGTACAAACTCATTGTATATACATTTTACAACTAAATTATGGTGGAATGTATTGTACAAAAATAAACACGTTAAAAAGATGCTGCCAAATGACCGGTGGTATTTTTTTATTCATTCCATTCTACTAAGTTCTTCTTCCGTCCCTCAATGCGTATTTAGCCTTTTTGCCATCAATAAAGTTGATAAAAATAATTACTTTCCTAATTTTAGTTTCCTATTATCATTATTTCCAAACTTTCCTTTGCAAAAGCAGCATTCTTTTTGCTCTAGCCAAAATGTTTTTATAAGACACTTAAATTTTTTCTACTTTTTGAACATCATATTGCGACACTGAAAGTGTTTTGTTTCGGTGCTATTAAATAAAAATATTAGCATCGTATTACCAAACTTACCATTCGAAAACCAGCCTTTTCAAACTTTCTTTCCACTGTAAGGCACTTTGCCCCTCCAACGAGGAAGGGGTAAGGCCACAGTACGCCTCCTCAAACCATGTTGATTTATAAAACTGGAATATACTAATATACAAAATTCAGTCATTCGGCGGTCTTATACTTACGACAAGGGCAAGAGATTCTATATAAAAACTACACCCTAAAATGTTGGTTGAGAGCTTTCTATTTTTTTAATAAGTTAGAAATAATAACAAACGCTTTTTGTTCTATAGCTTGATTTGCAAAGTTGACTAAAACAATCTCAATAAAAACAAATCAATTTTTTAATATTTTTTAATACATTTATCTGTACGTTAAGTTAAAAATTGTCATCACGGGAGTTACAACCAGGCTCTGAGGCCCTTTTATCAGCATATATTTATATATTAACAAATCACGAACCAAGACAACTTATAATATAGAATATGAACTATGATTTTTACTTTCCGTCGCATCATGCCACCGCGTGTTATAAACACAAATATCATTTAAATAAATAATTAAATAATAAATTAAACACATTTCACATGTCTTAATTAATCTAAAACAACACAAAGACACAAATAAAATTAAATATTAAAAACAATATGTATAATAATAATCATTCTTAACCCTTTCTCTGCAACGATTTTTTTTCTAATCGTCTTGGCTTCGATGGATACTATCATAACGGATAATTACGTCACTTCATAAAATTTTGTAAGGTGACGTATTATCAAGGAAATCGCAGAAAAAGGGTACATAAATGGGAACGAAACACTTATGTGTAAATAATTGTGAGCTATTCTATTAAAAAACTGTTGTTTAGTCAAAGCGTCGTTCGGTTTGAATACACCTTTGAAATGAAATCGATCCTTCGTCAAAATGTTTTTGTGTAAGTTACTGAGCCGTAAAACCACACGCAATGTCACCTCAAGCCACATACGACTTTTCACCATTTCTCAGATATCAAGGCGTCATAATAAAACGACAATTTGTCCAAACAACACAAACATTTGATACAAAGTGACACCGATATTCACGTTTAAATATGCGGGAATACTACGGGGGGTTGACTAGGATGGTCACAGACGCATGTCTTATCCTAAGATTACAATGAACGACTATATTTTTTTTATATTTTATTTTATATTGTTTTGACCCGCCATTTCGACCTCACAAGTCAAAATAATATAATTAAATTGTGCTTCTTGCGTTAAATCTAACTAAATGCTATTAAACCCGGCGAGTTTGGAACGAATAGTATTGTTATGAATATCAGAATATAATATTAGTAAGGCTAGTCCAATAGAGTATGAATTGCAAGCATTGAAAAATCACGAAAACACAAAAATGATTTAACAACGTTGATTAATTCTAAAGATTATTGCTTAAAGTGAGTACTGAGAGAATACTTAATACACTTCACGATTGTCATATAGATAATATTATGAAATCTACATGTATAAAAGTATATATAAATAATGTATAAAAGAATGAAAACCGCGTAACGAAGAGCTTTATTCAGCGATGAAAATGTACTCTTAAGACAGACTGACAAATGGAATGGTCAACTATTTGTCATCGCTTTGAAAACATTACTTAACATCTACAACACACTTAGACAAAATATCCAAAGCTACATTCACTGTATATAAACCCGTATAAACTCGCCGGGATAAAATATAATTAATGAGGCTGTTGCTTCAAGTTCACCACACCAAGCTAAACGTATGATTTGATCAAAAATAATTATTGCTAACGACCACAGTGATATCGGGCATTGTGCGTTTGTTTCATCACTTTTCCTAACCCTTTCTGTGCTTTTATTATTAATAAGAAGACATTTATTTGTAATAAATAGCTGCAAAGACGGAATATTACGTCAATACACATAGTTGTACTAAGTTGACGTATTATTACGTCAAATGCACGGAAAGAGTTGGAAAATATATTATTAAATTTAAAATTAACAGAACTTATCTAGCTTAAAATATCCGACATTAAGGCAATTTACCTCAAAAAGAGTGATCCTTTCGTCTCTTTCTAATTTTAAATACGGATCATTTTGTCAGGTTGTTCTAACAATATGTCGAATATGCTAGCAATTGAGCATACAAGCTGTAAAATCTTGTACATCGCTAATCAGTCATTTTTTACAATTTTAGCAGTATTCCTTCTCATATTAAAAAAAAACATTCTAGACGCACAGTCCCGACTGCTCTCAGAATTTTTCGTCCGGTTCTCTGATCCCACACAATATGTTGAAGAAACAAACAATTGTCTCAGCACGGGGATCGATACCGCGAACCCATCTGTCACAGCCAGGTTCTAACTCACTTTACAAGGTTATCAAAGTTTATTCAACGTCAATTTCCGCAGTCAATTGTAGACTATACGTCATTCAGAACCCCACAATTTAGATTTAAAGCCCATAACGGGACAAAAATATCTAACTTCGCGACGCAGTGTCCAAGTTTGATGGGCCAATGTTATGACTGACGATTTTTAAAACGAAATTTTATTATTCCGAAGATAAGGATGGGTAGCAGACGATACTTAAAATGGCGTCTACGTGTTTAAATTCCTTCCAGATGTAGACATCAATATCACATAGAGGTACGATTCTTATAAAAATATAAACGCTAGATATAATTAAAATTATCGCAAATCAGTACTTTTCCGAGACCCAATTGAGCAATTGATTGTGGCAGCGACTTAATGCTATTTTTGTTAAGTAGGAACTTGAATGTATTGGACATAACTATTGACGAAACGTTGGTCTAGTAAAATGATGTATATAAACAGTAAAACATAACATCTTTGGTTCAAATGTTTGTTTATAAACACACCCGATAGTCAAACAAATAGTCCTCTAACCCCACTTTAACACATACGGCCTTATTCATCGAGATTTAAAACCTATTTCATCTATCGAATGTTTCGTCTTCGCTCAAACTGAAATCTAAAGTCGTTCGAAAGGGACAAAACCTTCGATAGCTAAAAAGGTTTTTAATCTGTCTATGAATAAGGTCGATAGTGTTTTGTCGTGGCTATCAGATACTACAAGAAACAAATATACTGGGTGCAATCGCTTAACGTCACGAAAAAAAATGTGTATGGCAAGTACATGACTTAGAACCCTTTGGCATACTTATTTTAATTTTTTTTGTTTTTTTTTATGTAGTGTAAAATTAATTTACCGCCACTAGTTATTAATTTATAATTAGTTATTCATAAAGAAACGTTTTTCAGAGAGAGATGAAAATAAATAAAAATATCTCTACAAATACACATCATTGTTACCCTACTTTATACAATTTGAATCCGAGTAGAAATTTCTAGGTAATAAAACTGTCCTTTGATGAAGCCGCCGCGCCGCAAGCGCAAGTACAACGCGTCCCGCCGCCCGCTCCCGCGCCGCTGACGCCTTCCAGGTATGTCGCCACTTCCCCAGTCGCGCGAAATTCGGCACTAAGTGACGACGTACGATAGTTTTTTGGTTAGTTTTTGCGGTAAATGAGTGATTACACGAAACTTGAGTATGTGGCAATGATGAAATGCTATGTCCGATCCAATAAAAACTTGGATCGTGCAAGAAGTATGTATGCAGATCCAGAACATCTGCAGTCTTTGCGCAGGAATGGGATCTTGAATTCACGAGTTCCCAGCACAAGACTTATTTTAAATACTTATCAGAGGTTGCTCGACCATGGACAGTTCAGACTTCCTAGTCATGCAAGAATCCGTGGCCTTCCACTACGAAACGTTCGTTTGGAAGACGATATACTGGAGTTTTTTGAAAGAGATCCAAGGAGGAGTACACGACAAGCGGCTCGTCCATTTGGCATCAGCCACTATTTGATATGGAAGGTACTTCGGTCCAGGAACATGCATCCATATCACCACATACGCGTTGTAACTTAGTAGATTTAATAAATACGTCTTGGTTAATGTATTCAAATTTCAAAGGTTTAAATAAAAACAAATCCAGCTTTTTTAAGATAGGTACGTTATGAAAATAATATGTTAAAATGCAAATCTTAACAACCTACCAATAATTACATGTGCTTACATGAATCCAAATGATGTATGGTAACATTAAGAATAATAATACCGATAAATAGACGCGAAGTAGGTTCAAGGTCACTCCTCGCTAGTCATCTGTGGCGCGGCATGACTCATAAATGCGCGCCGCCGTGTATTTATCGGTACGTTGCACTTTTATGCGTAGGGTGATTAAGTTTAATATGTATTTTGGGGATATCTTGAACCATTGTAAACTAAGTAGTATTCAATGTTTAATCTTGTATATAACGTTAATTTCTCACACACAATACACTATGCAATTTTCAAAACGCTAAGCGATTCCACCCTGTATATTTATTCTCTGATTTTTGTCATCGGGTATCGAACCCGTGGCTTCTCGTTTCACAGGCACAGTGTTAACCAACTGCGCTAAAGAGGATGTCATGAAAGCTAATAGTTTAGTTTCTTTTTACAGAAACTGGCAGGCCTTGCCAACTATCAAAAGAAATTGGCTGAGACGTTTTATTCCGTGATGGATGAAATGAACGGTTGGTCGTAAAATCACGTTCCAAATCGCTAACCAACGTATTGAACAATGTAATATCGATTGTGATGAGGAGTAATTGAGAAAACTATACGGGAAAGAGAGGAAACAAGTTGATAGTAATTAATATGCGAATGAAATTTTGCAAAACAAACTTGTATTCAACTTGATTCAAAATCGGATACGTTTTTAAACTTTTCCCGAACAAAACCGTATAAGAAAATAAGACATTTATTTTATTAATATACTGTATCAGCCCATATACGACCCACTGCAGGGCACGGGCCTCCTCTACAATCGATGGTACGATTGAGAGTGGTTAGGCCATATAGTCCACCACGCTGGCCTAGTGCGGGTTGGCGGACTTACATACCGTAGAAATTCTTTAAAATCGCTACGGTATGCAGGTTTCCTCACGATGTTTTCCTTCACCGTTAAAGTGCGTGGTGATTGATTATCAATACACACATAACTCCGAAAAGTCAGAGGTGTGCCCTGGGATTTGAACCCGCGACCACCGTGAACATATTGTAGGCAGCCGAGTCTGGTCCGATACCACGAGGCCACCACGCACTTTTTATTAATATATTTTTTTAATTTCATTTATTAATAATTTTGTTTCTTTTAAACATTTATTTTTAAAAATAAAGAATTGCCAGAATAAATATGCAGGCATTTAAAAAATATTTCTGGTACGACTTTGTTCTTGAGTAGTTGAAATAAAAAAAAAATATACAGATCTGTTTTCATTTAGAAATAAACCACTATTTTATGAAGATCTATTTTACTAATGGATAGGCACAATGTTCGATTAATATGTATACGGAACATCTGAAAGGATTACATCCACACGTAATGATAATAAGCTAGAAACGAGCTTAAACCAAATAGAACCCGGCGTATACTATAGCACAGCGGTGGTCCAATAGATATGGCACGATAGGAGTATAAATATGTGTAAAATACTTAATAAATGTATAGGTGTATAGAAAGATAGGTATATCGTCAGTCTCGAAAGGTAAATTTTAATTATAGTGGGGTCAAACCTCACCTGTCGGCTGGGACGCGCCCACTTATTGTTAACACTTCCACTTACGTAGCAAATATCACATTTCGAGTTCACGAGTTCGACATAAATAATACACACTCCCTCCGACCCTGCTAATGAATTCGATTCTTCTGATACGTCTCCGCGATTTTCCAAACTATCGATTGTACATCTCCGATTATATTCCAAACACATATTAACATTCCTCAGTACAGATTTTACAGCTTGATTCAATAAACAAAACATCGACACTATTTTTACAATGTATCGATAAAACACCGGTAAAACGCGACGCTGCAGTACAATAAAAATAAATATCAAGTTTCGCATACGTCGCAAACGTAAATTTTGCCGGCGGGAACACTCATAAATCACAACAACGAAGTCGATAATCAGATTATCGATATCGATAAATTTGCGGCGATGATGCGGGTGAATACGCACATGCCCGATACCAGTGTGTAATGAAGGGTGGGGCGTGGGCGGCGGGGCGGGCGGCTAGGCGGGGGCGGCGACGAGGGGGGGCCCCGCGGGTCACCGCGGACCGCGCCCCCGCCGCCCCGTCATGTTGCGCCGGAACCCTCTGTGCACAGACACATACTATCAGCACTCACGCCTTTTATGATCTACTAACATTTGCCCGCAACTTATTTTGCATTAGCCAAGTTTGAAACCAGTAATTAACGGTTTCTAACATCTGCGTGGCGCGCTCAATCGTGCCTACACGTTTGGCCAAACAACCAGAGTTCTTGACATACCCTTTCCGTCTCATCCGAGGCATCCAAATGGGAAGTTCTTTCGATAAAAAAGGCACGTTTCTTTCGATAAAAAAGCGCCGTGCTGTCAAATTATAAAATGAAGCTCAGCAAGCTGGTATACATGTGTGGAATGGTATGAGACCACCATCTCGACCATTCGATGCTCTGTCTGGACGACGTTGCGCTTACCATCAAGTCCAATGCGCTATTAACATTTAGCCGTACCAAAATTAAAAAAATAAAAGTTAATTGCATATACTGCCTCGGTGGCGAAGTTGTACTACGGCTCGATTACAACGCTCAGATCTCGGGTTTGAATCTCGAGTAGGACAAAGTGAATTGGATTTTTTACTCATTATCAGTCTGGTGTCAGGAATTTGTGTCCGATATGACGATAGGCTCGCCCCCTATCACATCGTGGGGCGGAACTCAGGCGAAATTGATAGCATCTGTTCGTACCCCTTCTGGGAAGGCGTGAGTTGATGCATGTTACGATGCATTAGGTAGTGCGTACCTGTAGAGTCCCCTGTAGTTGGAGTGGTTGGGCGGCGCGGCGGCGGCGCCCTGCTCCTGCGACGTGCTCGCCAGACCGTTGGTGCCGTTGGCGCCCTGCAGGAACACACAACTAATATTCATTATCAATAGCTAATGGATCAAATTTTTCTCCTTCACAGCTACGACGCGTTCCGAAAAGCAGCGGTAGCAGTAATTAACGTTTCAAAAGACCTCTGTGGCGTAGTTGGTCAGACGCCGGCTGAGAAACGAGAGGCTACGTGTTCGTACTAATGATTGTGTGGACCATAAGTGTTTGTGTCGAGTCTGAGTGTTTGTGAGACCGAAGTCTCTCGTAATCCTGATACCCACAACACAACCTTCGATCTTAGTTTGGGGTCATTACGGACTATGTATGTGACTGTTGGGTGTATTTATTATTTATTATTAAATGCCTTTAGGATCAAGCCCCGCCTTCATACAACAATCTATAAGAATAATTAAATTAATAAATATTTTTTGTCTAAAATCGACATTATGTCGAGTGGAGATATCTCGCCACTTACATTATCATTATTATCGGAGGAGGATGTGAGTGTGAGCGGGGGCGGTTCGTTGTCGCCGATGCCGATCACTCCGCCCCTGGACGCCTGGTACGCCAGCAACTTCGAAAACCCGATCTGCAGCGCCTACAACAGATACGACATGTTCACGACTGGGTTCTTGAGGATGCAGACAGGGACGCTACTACAGCCATTTACTCTTTACTGTGTATGTTCATCCTAAATGTGGTTACAGGTGAGCCAATCGCCGTGCTAAACACAAATTCCAGGCCTGAAGGCCTAGATAATCAAATATGGGCAAGTATTTTATTTTTTACTGACAACATAATTTTGGATTTCGTAGCGTGTACGGGACACGCCGTTTGATAGCATTAGTATTTAAAAGCTGCAGTATTGCATACGGTGCGTCGTGTTACAATTCAAGTAAGTTATGGTAAGCCTGTGTTAATTTGAATATAGCACAATAACACTCTTCGAGAAGTTTAATTTTATCAGCCTCGAAATTGGTATATTACATTGAAATGAAACGAATTCTTACGGATTTTATCGCGAATTTGATTACATTTTTAAATTTTGTAATTTACTGACGTTTCGATCACTTCACAGTTTTCGTGGTTACGCGGCAGTGGTCCGCCCCGTGAAATTAAAAATGTAAAAAATAAATCAAATTCGCGATAAAATCCGTAAGAATTCGTTTCATTTCAATGTTTAACATTCGCATAAAGCCAAGACACCAATATTAGTATATTACCATTGTAGGGGATCATATCAACCCCTACATAGCGGTTGATAATTTTTCAAACCTAAACGAAGACTGAAAACATCTAGACTAAGAAGTTCTACAATCTACAGGAGTATTAAGTTACCTTTAAATCAGTGGTGAGGATAAACGGCGCGGCTGTGATAGACTCCACTGGAGGCGGCGCTTTCTTCAAAGTCTCCACGTCGAAGGACATCTTGCACCGGCATACCGGGCAAGTTTGCTGCAATTTATAATACAAATTGTACATTTCTATTTTTTTTTGCGTCAAGAGGAAAAGCTGTAAAGCTCCCTTTCGGTACCCCGGAGGGCCAAAAGGGGTATGTCAGTGTCGCTGGCCTACCAACCCGGCACTGATATTGTGGCCGAGTCGGGTCCCAAACAAGAATCTAATTAATTTATTTTATTAACATTTGTATGGTAATAAAATAAATGTTGCTGATTCTTCCGCGTCAACATGTGAGTAAGATACATTCATACATACACAATCGTCACGCCTGTATTCCATAGGAATAGGCAGAGACTATGGATCGCCACTTTGCTCGATCCTGACATACTACTTTCGCTTCATCCACTTTCATCAATCTCTTCATGCATGCTCGTCAGTTCAGGGTACTTTTGACCTGACCCTTCTTGAGGGTATCACCGATTTGGATGGAGTAACATGATGATAATAATATATTTGCCTGGACTCGCCTGGATATCACGGTTACACAAAAATTTAAAACCAAACATTCAATTGTATTATTAACATTAGGAAACTGTACCAAATCAAGAATGTCTTATTTTTTGCATTCAAACCACCACTAACAGACCAAACTTCACTAGTCCAAAGCAATAAAACCTTTTTGCCCACATTAAAAAAGTTAACTTTTTAAAAACACAAAATAGAACATCACCTGATACGGCGGCTCCTCCATCTGTTTCCAGTTGGGCAGCTTATCGAACTCCTCCTGGTAATTTTTCTTATCAGCAACTAGATGGCTGGCGAGGCAGTGGCTGTGGAAGTGGTGGTAGCACTGCGTCTTGATAAACACATCGCCTTCGATGAAACCGTACAGGCAGATTACGCACTGACCGCTCGGCAAGTTTTTCTTCGTCAAATACTCGCGGATCAACTGTAATGATGAAATTATTTTGATCAATTTGATACTGATGTGAATTCTATGACTGGTTCGTTGGTCCAGATAGCGATCACCGTACGGTCAAAGACCCATCATAGTAAACTACTGTAATAGCTCAGATACATCCCACTGCAGGGCACGAGCCTCCTCTACAATCGAGAGTACGATGGAGAGAGGTCAGGCCATATAGTCCACCACGCTGGCCTAGTGCGGGTTGGCTGACTTTACATACCATAGAAATTCTTGCAAATCGCTATGGTATTCAGGTTTCCTTACGATGTTTTCCTTCACCGTTATAGACGTGTTTGGGTACATTCAGACTGATATAATTTTTCTCAATCAGCATATTAAAGTTTATAAACTGTCTATGCAAAGGCCGTAAAGCAATAGAAGCTAGGATTAAAAGAAAGATAGGCCAGCCAACTATTGCTTAAGATTCAAGTCAAATGGACGATACCACGTACAGAGTCCTCTCTAAGCGATAACAGAGTCTGGAATGCTTGTATGAAAAGAAGCAGAATGTATGAATAATAACATAGATTATATATTGCCAGTACAACACTTGAAAGAAGCAACATCCCTTTGTAGCAGGTGTAATCACTCAAAATTTCTTGTATAAGTGAGCTTCCTATTGTATTAGATGCATTAGGATGGACAATGTGTGTGTATATTAATGATTGTCTGGAAGTGATAGTTCATAGTGATAAGACCACTAATTGTCCAATTTTTGATAAGGTCTCTCTGTTATATATCTATTTTTTTATTATTATCATGAATGGCGAGACGAGCATGCCATTCACCTGATGGTAAGCAATATGACCCGCTCATGGACAGTAGCAAAAACAAACACCATAAATTACAAAGCAAAGTTTGGTAGTTACTGCGGTCGCCATCCAGACATGAGGTGTTAAGTCTCATTATGTCCAGTAGTTACACTGGCTACGATGTCCTTCAAACCAGAATACAACAATGCGTTTACTTCGTTGTATGGCGGGAGAAATAGACAATGCAGTACCTACCCAGGCGGCCTCTCACTTATAAGATACCTACCACCAGTGAATATTGTATCTTGTATTTATTTTTTATGCATAACTCAATCTTATATCACCCAGGTTTATTGTATGATAATGCAAATGACATATGTGATACATTTTTTTAATTGCATGTAATCTGATCCCCACTGTTATTACCACTCACTCATTTTGCTGTTATTTTGTAAATAAAATAGTATATAGTTAAGTATGTAATATCTATCTACAAACTGTATAAATTATTATGGAATTATTCGAACCATACTTTATTGTAACAGTGCATGGTCTCTAAATATGCATACTAATGACAACTTGAATTTAACCCTTTTTATATCAAAAAGCAAATAATACATTTATGTTACAACACTACAAAATTCTAGCAAAAGGAGTGTATTATTATTTTAAAGAAAACTATATAAAAGGAGAAGAGTAGTGGGAGCATCATAGTATCTGTTGTATGTTGACACTTATTTTTATAAAATAAATACACAAAACAGTCACACAGTTTTGGAGCCAAATTAAGAATAATTATGTCTTGTATCGTGGGTATCAGAAACTGTATGAGTCTTTGCGGTCTCACAACCACCCGGACCCAAGACAAATATTTGTAGGCCTCATAAATATTTGTCTCGGTGCAGGGATTGAACCTGCAGCCTCTTGTTTCACAGACAGCATCAACTAACTGCACCATGGAGGCTGTCTTACATTACATACATACAAGGCAAATCATATTTCTCTTATTTCTAATCCAATGCTCATATGAAATACATCCCACTGCAGGACACCGGCCTCCTCTACAACCAAGAGTATGAACAGACAACTGATTACAAGGACCTAAGTACTTTTAAGTTTTAACAAACTGAAGTCAAAATGGTTTTATTAAAATTTCTTCTTGGTTAGAATTTCAATAATAAAAGGAAACCTAATAAAAGGAATATGCAATTAGTCATTTAGTTTTATTATATTGTCAATTGGAATTGGTTTATTATGACTTTTACAATTTGAAAAACATTCTAAATATAATTTCACTAAAATAATTTAATCAAAATCAAACTTCTTGTGATTAAGACATCCTTATAAGTCCATGCATAACATACTAAAGTAAGTAACATCAAATGAAATCATAAAATATAATAAAGACATCTTCAATATGAAATTGCATTTTCCATCTAGATTTATATCAGTGGTTTCTATCTTATGACTTGCACATATACAAATACTGATAAAAATTATAATTAACATTTATATAGAATGTGGTTTAATGGTAGTTCCACTGTCTGTTTTTTTCCCCTTGTTGCTTAATTGTTAAATGTAAAATAATCAATGTATTTGTTTTGGGAATAGTGCAGTACAAAATCAATAATATACCTATAAAGGTAATCAAGATACAAAAAGACCCTTTAAACTGTTCAATATTTCACCATATTGTATAACAAGTATGACAACACAGGTAGTAATATCACCAAATAGATAGCCAAATAACAAAACTCACCTCAATTAGTTCAAAAATGACTGGCTGGCCCAGACAGTCCTTCAATTTATTTTTGATTTCTGAATGAATAGTAGCGAGGAGTTCGTCGCTTAGTCCTCTCGGATTCCTGAGGGCCACCTGCGGGCTGGTATCGGGGTATTCAGGCGTCAGCAACACTTCCAAAGTAACACATACGTATTGCTGGTCAATATCGTCACCAGTGGACGGATGTACGACAGTTTCTATCACACTTGGGACATTATCTACTTTTTTCACTACAACATCATTCATTAAAATAGCCTGTAACGCTTCGATTTCATCAGTAATCCTGAAACACCAAAGAAACATGAGGGATATATTTATTTTCATTACACATTTCTATCGAGCGATATGACACACACCTTTCATCTACAGTAGCCGCCATGGTGACTAAAATAAAATCTGGGCGAGGTTTGATGAGTGCATTCAGTTGAGGCAGGCGCAGTGCAGTCGATGCAGCCAAACAGCTGGAGATATTAGAGAACTTTGCGACAAAAATCAATCATGATTTGTGCCGAATTCTGACCTAGGTAGGGCTATATAGAAACGACACAGAGTAAATTTTAAACCGCAATAACAAACGCCATCTGTTATTCGTATTCCACTCTAGTGCTACATTTACACGCTTGGCTAGTGCTGTGTAATTTTTGGAAAAAATATATTTGTCGGAAGTTTTTCAGGATTATTTTCGGAAAATTTTCAAAATGGAAAAATTCAGTACTTTAACTTTATTCTGAGCTCTTAAATCGTCTTTATTCTTTTGTATTGTTGTTAAACTTACAAATAAACATATATTTATTCGTAATACTGTAAAGTCCAAATTCAAGGTAGGGATTAAGTCACAGACCAAGTAGTAGTAGATTAAATGTAATGGCTGTCATTTGGAAATAAGAGTCATAAATAATTATTTATTAATAAAATATATTTAAATTATTTAATAAAATACGTTATAACAAGAAGAATAGTTTATTTGTATTTTCTCATTATTTTCTATTCACCCCATTTTTCAGACTCACTTTTTTAAATTCAAAATTGAAAAATATCAGAAAATGTTCATATTTCAAAATTATCCGAAAAATTAGGATGGCGCGGGCAACGTGCGGCTTTGGTGGACGTCTCCTCATACCCCGATTGCCATCTCGACGTGTCGCATGCTATAAACGGGGCGTTTGCCTTGGCTCGCATTGGCTTGCGTGAGCATATCATCGATCGGGCGAGTACAGTGTCGGCTTATGAACACAAGTCAAAGGAAGTTTGGCAAGCGTTTGCGATGTACAGATTGGCAAAAAAGTGTAAAAATGGAACTAACCCTTTATTTCACAAGGCAGCACTGTCACATCTCTCACATTTGTGAATTTTAATTAAAATTCGCATCGAAATTTACGTTTTTATTAAAGTATTTTCAGCTAGAACGTTTAATAATTACTTTTATTATTTAATTATCATTAAATTAATAATAATAAAAATCAAAATTTAAATCCCAGCTTTAAAGTGATGCCATATAAATGGCTCAGTGGCGCCTCCATTTATTTTTACATTTTTTTGCCAAGCTATAGTTAAATGTTAGTAAAATTTTTTATTCATTTAAATTTGTTTTTCTCTTGTTTGATTGACATATTAAATTTAATAGTATTTTGAAAGAATGGAATGCCGTCAGTTTCTTCAAAAAGTTTTTTGCCATGTACTGGTGCTTCATTGTGTGTTTTCTTTACTTAATCATACGGGGTCATAATAGGCACTGATGAAAGTGACAGTAATAATTACAAGACTTATTTATAGAACCTGGGTCGACTGCGGAGAGCAAAAACGGCAAGAACTGGGCAAAAACCTAAACATTAACAATAAAAGATTAAAGATGAGTGGTTATATAATAAAGATGCTTTCAAAAGCACAGACCAAGTAGTAAACTTCGAAAGCATACCAAAAATCGAAATAATTGACACGTTATTATACACCATTAGTATAGTATAAAACATAGATCGGTAATGTGAAAGAGATAGAATGATTTAACCCATATGGTTATAATGACTGACGGTCTCTCTTACTATTTATAACATTACGAATTGGAAAAACTTTGGAACTTGTAGTGTTGTTCTTTTTGTGTTATCAGATAGCCTCCGTGGCGCAGTTGTTGGGACGCCGGCTGTGAAACGACCAGCCGTGGGTTCGTTTCCCGCATGTTTGTGTGGACCACAAGTTTGTGAGCCGAAAATTCTCGTAGCTCTTAATACCCACGACACAAGATTCGATCTTAGTGTGGGGTCAGATAGGTCGTAGGTCGCGGGACGTCGCTGGATGCAGGCTGCCTCCAACAGGTCACTGTGGAAATCATTAGGAGAGGCCTATGTTCAGCAGTGGACTTCCTTTGGCTGATGGATGGATGGATGATGATGATGTGGGGTCAGAGCTATATATATGACTGTTGGGTGTATTTATTTATTTAATAAAATACTTTCGTGGTTAGAAATCTGCTTTAATATAATCAAGTATTAAATCAAAATAATAGTTTAGTTTTAATTAATATGTTTTAGTACCTACCTATACTTCGAGATCATTAATTAGAAACGAATGTACCTAGATAATATTATAATACCTATGTCATATTTCAGGCTTTTTAAGGCGCTAAGGGCCTTTTCTTTCCACATCAAAATTAATAGGTTATATCAATTTATATAATTGAGAAAGAAACAGATTCGGCATCACATCGCTTTTGCATTCAGATAAAATAAATAAGTTTCTTGTTTTGTTTATTTTTTCTCTTTTTACTTACATTATTTTTATACTCACTGAATATTTGTTTATGTATTATATATTGTATGTGATGATGCCAGATAAATTGATGTCTATGTGTTTAAACACCAACAACATGAGCATTACAAGACATTAACAATTCAAAAAATAAAATTTGGTTCGTTATCATATGTACCTACCTCGTATATTACTTACACGTAGTGTGTACAGTATTTACACCGAAAGGGTAATATTGGTACAGTAGAGTATAATCATAAAAATTTAACTATAGTAATATGGTAAAATTAAGAAAATAGATAAAGCTAAACCGTTTTATTGCTATTGTAATGGTGCATCCACACCGTTCCCCAGGCAACTAGGATGAAAGAGGTACGTATTTTTGCCGCGGTATTATGTTTTTGATCAGATGTACATACATACACCTAAACGAACATTATTTTATACTACTAATAATACTATATTATATTACTACTTAATAATACTAATTGACCACGTCGGTGTCCGTTGTTTCATCTACTTTGTCCAACTCAACCGTTTCCATTTTGCCAGTTTTTTGACTCCCTGTGAATCCGGAATTTGTGGTCGAGGGTTTTTGTGATTCCTGTACCCATTTGTGTTGTATGTTAAACCTGGACAAGAACAATAGTTTATGTATAACAATTCAAACAAGTATTTCGGTAATGCATTATTTGTACACAATGTGTAATTGTTAGCTTTTATCACGTAAAAATAAAGAATTTTTATGAGCGATATGAGTTTTTGAAATTATGTTTTCATGTTTGCAGACAATGCGAAATAAGAAGTACACGGCGAATTCAGAACCTTTTTCTTTTTTAAAGTCGGTTTAAAATCAATGTATAATACTCGAATTAGATGGATAAAAAATACCTAGAATTTTAACCATCAGTTGGAGAATATAGGTAAATGATCGTTCTTCGGTTATATAACTGTTGGGTGTTTATTAATTTTTATTTACGTTTAAGAGCAGAAAACAATACAAAACTTCACTTACCGTTGACAAAGTTTTCTTATTGTTTTCTTCTCTGTGATTAATAGCACGAATATTATGACACCGATTAAAGAATTGAAGAGGTTAACTATTATGTGCGGCCAGACCGGCAAAGTCCACTTCATTTGAGCTAGTTCTATGATCCAACCGACACCCATCATCATTGCCAGCTTCACGTACACCTTGAAACTGCGGGAAAGAAGAAATAATTATCATCACCATCAATCCAATCAATCCATCAGCCAAAGGAAGTCCACTGCTGAACATAGGCCTCTCCTAATGATTTTCACAGTGACCTGTTGGAGGCAGCCTGCATCCAGCGACGTCCCGCGACCTTTACCAGATCGTCTGACCACCTAGTGGGTGGACGTCCCACGCTGCACTTTCCGCTTCGTGGCCTCCATTCGAGAACTTTTTGGCCCCATCGGCCATCAGTTCTCCGTGCTATGTGCCCCTCCCATTGCCACTTCAACTTGCTAATCCGCTGGGCTATGTCGGTTACTTTAGTTCTCCTACGGATCTCCTTATTTCTGATTCGATCTCGTAGGGAAACCCCGAGCATAGCCCTCTCCATTGCTCGTACATACGGCACTGAGACGTGGCCTCTTACTATGGGCATTATTAGGAGGCTCAAAGTCACTCAACATTATTTACAACAAATTGTTTATTATTATTATAATAATAATCTCGATATTGGTAATTTTTTCGCTTATTGTGACGAGGTCTAGGTACCGTCTCCTCACGATTTCGACGAGTTACCCCTTAGCGAAATTCTTTTGCCCGAATATTTAGTCTTTTAGAAACTATTGCGTTTGCTCTCATTGTTCACAGCTATGTCACGTCACGAAACAGTACGTGGCCTCGTATCAGTTATGAACGCCCATGACGCCGCAACGGGCGTCCAAACCGTTGTAAGTGGCGGGCAACATGTCCCTTGATTAAAGGGATCAGTAATGATTCTATACCGGGTGGTCAAAGTGATAGAAATTAGAATATAGGCGCTTTTCGCGTTGGTATAGTGTCGCCGGTAATGCGTGCGACGGCCACCGAGGGTTTTAATCGGTATGCTGGTGTAGGATTTGGAAGGAACCCGGCTCGGTTGCAATATCTGCAAGCATGCTGGGTAGGGAGATTAGTGGCATCGGCAACCGGCATATCTTTTCCGGCCTCCCGCGAGGTAGCGAAAGGGGAGTTTGACAGCTTTCCTCTCGACATAAAAAAAGCAATGTGACGTCGGACTAAATTCATACAAAATGATGACTGGCACGTTCTAGAAATTATAAATAAAAGAAAAATACCTGCATACAGCCACTTGATTTCTTCTGGTTTCTTTATTATCGAATTTTTGCAATCCTTTTTTGACAATCCATATGTTATGTAGCGTCATACCAAACAGTCCACAGTTTATTAAAATCAGCATTCCTATAGGCATATACATGTACAGCATAGTTTCATTTACTGTAACAAAAATTATTATTAATTTAAATGGAAGAATTTGCGAAAAAGCCTTGAAAGTCTGTCGGTAGAATCCATATCTCGTTTAGTTATTAGAAGTGAGATATGTCTCATGAGCACTTCACACTCATGTTATGTGACATGTCACACCCAAATGGTCTTCATCTTAAGGCTTTAAAAGCAATATAGATTAGGATCATTATAAGAAAACTGAATTATCTCATCAGCTTATATTTCTGAGTAGGCTTTTGAATCCAAAATATCATAAATAATAAAATAAAATAGCCTTTATTACTGAGAATTATAGAATAAAACACTATTAAGAAAACTTAAATGCTACAAAATATTGCGCATCTCAGTCTGCATCTTGGAAAGGCCTCCTCTAACTCTTTCTACTGAGTCCTGTCTCTCGTGACTCCTCAATCCTCTTCAGTTGGGTCCCGCTGTCCTCTTCATTCCGTCTTCCCATTTGCAATGTGGTCTGCCTCTACTTCTTTTTGATCCTCTGGCATACTAATATATCCTCTAGGATACTAGAATATCATTATTACCTACACATATTTCGGGCAACGACGAAAGCGAAAACGGCTTATGAAATATGAAGTACACAACATTGAATTGCATTGCGTTATACGAGTACATTTCAATCCAATCTATCAGCTAAAGGAAATCCACTGCGGAACATAGGCCTCTCCCAATGATTTCCTCAGTGACGTGTTGGAGGCAGCCTGCATCCAGCGACGTCCCGCGACCTTTACCAGGTCGCCTAACCACCTAATGGGTGTGTGGACGTCCCACGCTGCGCTTTCCGCTTCGTGGCCTCCATTCGAGAACTTTTTGGCAAATTGCGTTATACATTAATTACACATAAATATTTTGGGACAGCTTGTTCAAATGCAATCAAGAATTATTTTTGACAGCGCCTATGGCACAGTTAGACGTTGACTGTGAACCGAGAGGTCGCGTATTCGACCTTCCACCGAAACAAATATTTGTGTGATCCACAGGTGTTTGTTTCGGGTCTGGGTGTTTATGAGACCGAAAAGTCGTAGTTCCTGATACCCACGACACAAGGCTCGATCTTAATGTGGGGTCAGGGCTATATATGTGACTAATGGTTGTATTGTACTCCTTTATTTTATTTACTTACCAGCCGTGAAACAGGTGTCGAAGTGAGGCTTTATAATATTAAGGTTTTGTAAATTTGATCTGTCAATGGCTGTGGCGATTGTTGTGAGTGTGCCTGATGTTCCATATACGGAGAAGAAGTACACCAAAAATTTGCATATCTCACCCCGCCGATGAATAGCCCTATGGAGTAGAGAGCCTCTGAAATATTAAATAATGATGTTATAATTAATAAGATTTGCTGCCGACTGCCTCGGTGGCGTAGTTGTAACGGTATGGTTACAAAATTAAGTTATCGGGTTCGAATTCCGGCTCGGGTAAAGTGATATTGGATTTTTCTATTCATTATCAGCCCGGAGTCACACTCACCTAAATGTCCACCAGATGTTAAACGACATAGTCGACAACCACAGGAAATTGGATATCACGAAGAAATAATATAATGGTCCTGAAAAAAAAAACAAATTGTAGCAGGAAGTAGAAGCTCAACTAGCGCGCAGTTAATTTAAAAAAGTCTCTTCCGTAACACACTGGACTGTATTAATTTCAAATCATTCTCATTTATTTAAACATTGAATGATTAAGGCGCTGGGCACACAGAAGAAACATTTTTGTTGCAGGAAACTCCCAATATTGTTCTAGATTTTGATAAAAATTACCAGGTTTCAGTTGCCGCGATTATAAATTTCATATTTTATGGGTTTCTTTAACTAAAGTTACTCTGTGAACAGCGCCTTAAACAAAGACCAGCTACATATTTACACACGGCTTTTGAGAGTGCTGTGGAGATGATATCTTTTTGTCAGAACTACATGTTTGAATTCTAGGCTATTGATATAAAAGGCTGAGTGGTAGCCTGATGACAGACTGCTGATGCTTTTTGATTGATTTCGTTGCGGGTTAAAGACAAGTCAGATATTGCCGGAGACTCGCTGAGCTTTTATGCTCAGTGTCAAATGCTTGCCATAGTTAATCTTGGCTTGCAGGAGGTGCAGCGGCGGCAGTCTCTAGTAACTGTTGATGTTTAGTATATTTGTGTTCTACCGGATGGCGACCACCATAAACAGTGGTAAAGAGTTCGTCATCGTCAACGGAGTCACCTTTAGAGTATTGTGTTTCATTTATCCTGTTTATACTTATAGTCGGATAACACCAAGCCGGCATAATTGTTAACTACTAAAATTGGTCATTTATTATATTGCATTCGCAAGCGGACGGGCATGCGGTTCACCTGATGGTTAGTGGTCACCGCCGCTCATAGACCTTCGTAGTG
Source organism: Theretra japonica (assembly GCA_033459515.1). Classification (NCBI taxonomy): domain Eukaryota; kingdom Metazoa; phylum Arthropoda; class Insecta; order Lepidoptera; family Sphingidae; genus Theretra; species Theretra japonica. Next base: position 10,564,979 of record CM065934.1, read on the forward strand.
CCAGGTGTCTACCACCAGGCCGTTGCCTACAGAAACTTGCCATCACATTCACTGGCAATAGGCAGATGCAGATTAAATGTTGAGAGTACTATGTTGTGAATGAGTAAAGAACACCATTTCAAACTTAGCAGTTTAGTGAGGATAATTGGGTAAACAGAACAGTTAAACTTATGTGTCGCATGAAATACACCATGTTATAGCGCAAATGATCAGACGCAGATGATGCTTCTCATAAGTATCTTAATTATAGCAATCAATGGTTTTGCATAGAAACGAAGATATCCGAAATCGTTCGCACCCCTGCCTAACCTCGCGCCTCTAGGCACGTGCTTAATTTGCCTTAGGAATAATCCGCCTCTGGCAATAAGTATCACGTCTGGCTAAAAAATAGCATGATAATGTACTTATATGAAAAATGTCTTACCAACATAATAACAATTCAATATCTCTAGTGTCGCTTTTAATATGTACGTAAACATTAGATTGCCCACGTAGGCCATATGGATCATGCCGTTAATGTTTCTCAAATCGGGCAGCAGGCAGTACACCACAAGAGTCAAGAATAAGAAAACAGCGGAAATAATCATACCTGAAAATAAAAACCGATTACACTATAACGGTGAAGGAAAACATTGTGAGGAAACCTGCATACCATAAAGATTTGTATGGAAGAATTTCTATGGTATGTAAAGTCCGCCCACCCGCATTAGGCCTGCGTGGTGGACTTTGGCCAAACCCTTTCAATCGTACTCTCGACTGTAGAGGAGGCCCGTTCCCTGCAGTTGGATGTACATAATATATGTCTGGCTGTCGAGGCTGTCGAATTATCTTATTGTTTTTCTTAGTCAGAATTAAAGAATTTACACCAACCATTTATTGCGACTTTTTGTGCAATGCCAGTGTTCTCATTGGGTTGGTCTTCGTCTAGAAATTTGTAAATATATTTCGTAACATTTTTTTTATTGATGAATATTTCCACACAATAATCAAATTTCTTTTGACCGTTCGTCCATCTTTCAACGTAACTTGGGAATTCAACTTGTACTGATCCGTCCTGAAACAAAACAAGGCATTTGTAAGAAGTAATTTTTATTAATAAGTATCAAGGGCGCCAGAAGAGATCTTAAGGTTGGAAACCAGACTAAAACTTTAAACGCGAGGCGGGAATTCGATCCCGAGACATCTTTGCGTGTCCCAGAAATATTTGATTCTGTTATGGGTTTTGTAAAAATGGAGGCCACGAAGCGGAAAGCGCAGCATGGGACGTCCACCTACTAGGTCGTCAGACGACCTGGTAAAGGTCGCGGGACGTCGCTGGATGCAGGCTGCCTCCAGCAGGTCACTGTGGAAATCATTGGGAGAGGCCTATGTTCAGCAGTGGACTTCCTTTGGCTGATGAATTGGATTGGATTGGATGGGTTTTGTAAGATCGATAAGTTGTATTGGAGTCAGGACTATGCGTGACTCTTGGATAAGCACCCAGACCTAAAACGAATACCTGTGGACCACGTATACAGTTGCCCCGGAGCGGGGATCGAACCGCGCCACGGATGCTGTCAAAACGTGACACACGGAACTTTCCCGACGGTCATTTATTTGGAACATTCCAAGATGAATATTTTTACTCGTCAAGAACGGATGATCTGGCTCGATATTATATCCAATCTAATCCATCAGCCGAACGAAGTCCACTGCTGAACATAGGCCTCTCCTAATGATTTCCACAGTTCCACAGGTCGTCTGACTACCTAGTGGGTGGACGTTCCACGCTGCGCTATATAGCGACAAAAATAAGTAAAATAAGTTCTTTTAGTGGTGCGACCACAGTGAACATTTTATTTACTCCTAAAGGTGCGACCAAAAAGTGCCTGGTGGCCTGTAGGTAAACGGACCAGACGCGGCTGCCTACATGATCACGGTGGTCGCGGGTTCAAATCCCAGGGCAGACCTCTGACTTTTCGGAATCATGTGTGTATTGACAGTCAATCACCACGCACTATAACGGCGAAGGAAAACATCGTGAGGAAACCTGCATACCATAGCGATTTGTATAAATTTCTATGGTATGTAAAAGTCCGCCAACCCGCATCAGGCCAGCGTGGTGGACTATATGGCCTAACCACTCTCAATCGTACTCTCGATTGTAGAGGAGGCCCGTGCCCTGCAGTGGGTCGTATATGGGCTGATACAATACAGAAAAAAAAAGGTGCGACCATCCACACAGAATTGCAAAAAATATTTTTAACAAATTCTAAACGGTTCTTGTCCATGATAATATGTGTTCGGACTAACGCTTTGGTGTTTATATATTATGAAAAATGTTGAAGTGTACATTGTATTTGTATTGTATTGTATCAGCCCATATACGACCCACTGCAGGGCACGAGCCTCCTCTACAATCGAGAGTACGATTGAGAGTGGTTAGTACATTGTACTACAACACAAAACTATTTTGCTCCAGTTGAAAAACCCTGTAATATTATACGTATAATATTATGACAGTTTTGCTACTTTTCTTCCTTATTATTGACGTAATACGTATATTCCATATATACCATTATGTGGTAAATAAGTAAAAACGAACCAAGGAAGATCAATTATGTGATGATATATAAAGTTAAATTATATATAATATAAATATTAAAAACGGTAACTCAATATATTGTTTTATTTAGTCAAAAAGCTTGAGTATTGAGAAATGTCAAATACTTGTGTGGATTTACGTTGTTTGAAGGAGTGATAATGGAGAAATGTGGATTGATATGAGGTAGAAGAAGTATTGCTTATATTGAAAGAATGAACATTAGGACTGACGGGAGATTTACGGTGTGGAGTCGGGCTTAGATTTCCCATTTAATTGTTTCTGTTAAGTAAGTGTCACATCAAAAGCCAGCTGCAATAAAACCTCATAAATAAAACTTTTCTTTTTTCTTTCTTCTTCAATATTCAAAAGTGCTGGGTTGGAAGGTGATACTGGCACACCCTTCCGGCCTCCCCCAGGTAGGGAAGCTTAACAATTTGTCTCTCGACCCCAAAAAAAAGCGTCACATCAAAATAGAAAAAACATACAAACGCTCTAAAAATCAAAACAAAAATCAGTATTTAATAAAAAAATACTAGGAAAAAAGCCGGTGAATTTAAATCTAATAATTATTTTGGTGAGTGCAACCGATTAATCACAATTTAATATACCTAAGCACCTACTACTCGTATAATATTAACGCACATTTTTTTCGATTGTAGAAAAGGCCCGTCCTGCAGCAGGAAGTATACAGACTATTAGGTATTAGGCACAGATATTAACTCATTGTTTTAGGAACAAACGAAATACATTTGTACCTAACAAGTTATCGTTTTAATTAATGTACCTATATGATATATCAACACCAGCGGCACGCCCGACTTCGCCCGGGTGCAAAATTTTTTTTACAGTACCTAGTTCCTGAGATTTATCATATAATAATTTATCTAAATGAGCGCTCACTTACAGTTCAACATTTCTTACCTCCAGTATGTAAAGAAGCATGTTCACGCCGTTGGCCTTAAAATGCTGCGAACAATTGTTATTTTGAAACTTGGGGTCATAGATAAAGGTGTAATCCACTGTCAAATTCCTCTCAGACACTTCTATTTTGGTTTTTACATGATTCTTGTATATTTTAAATTGGGAATAGTCGAATGTTCTGTCGTCTTTGTGGCACTGCTTGGCGCTGTTGTAAATCTGGCCCGCTGGACAACATTTCACTATGCAGTTGTTGCTTTTGCAATAATCATCTATTCTTTTTCCGGTGGGATGAATGAATGTAAAGTTTCTTTCCGGACACTTCAATCGAGCACTCTCACATGTTCCGCACAATAGGACGAAGGTGATAAGAAACGGGAACAAACACACAGACGACATTTTGCCCGCGTCTGATCCAGTTTAATGCTCGGCTGGTACTACATTATTTGAGGAATGTTTCCTCCTATGGTATACCCATAAAATTATATGTGTTGTTTATTAATTTAAAGCTACTCGGTTTGCGCTCGGTCATAATTATTGTGGTACTGTAATTACATGGAAGAAAAAGTTGGAATGTTGGTTTAAACATTAACAACTAAGACATATGATTTCACGCCGTCCCACACCGTCGCATTCAGTCCCAGCCACTTCTATCCAATTTCATCCCTTCCGCTCCATCTCATCCTTGCGTTCCAGTCCTTTACAATTCATCTCCATATATTCCTTTCATAGTCTCTCCTCATGAAGATAGAAAGAAGTATAATGACTAAAAGACAGAGAAGGAATAAAAGCGACCACGCAACTTTCTGAGCTTTCTGTTGAAAGAATTTAAGAAAATCCGTTCATAAAAGATGTTTGTTGGCCCATAAGTTAATCTATTTCGTATAGACAGCTTCCGTGGCGCAGTTGGTTAGACGCCGGTTGTGAAACGAGAGGCGGCGGGTGCGATCCCTGCGCCGAGACAAATATTTGTGTGAACCACAGATATTTGTTTTGGGTCTCGGAGTTTGTCAGACCGAAAAGTCTCTCGTAGTTCCTGATAACTAGGACACAAGACTCGATCTTAGTGTGGGCTCAGGACTATGTATGTGACTGTTGGGTGTATTTATTTATTATTTATTAATACTTTTACGATTAATTTTGCCAAAATAACCGTAACGCGTTTGGTGAGTGCCAATGGTTATCTTATAAAAAACAAACTGAGTCTAAAAAATCTGTATCAATCTCACAAGCTTTCATTTAGTTTCATAAATGTTTACGAAATTCTAATGTACAATGATAATTTATTAATGTACATATTTTAGACGCAAAACGTAGTAATCATGGATTGGAATTACATTTAAAATACATACATATTACATATACTCACGCCTTTTTCCCAGAAGGGGTGGCAGAGGCTCTCCTGGTAGTAACCAGGCACCCACGTTTCGCCTTGTCTGTTTCGTCCCAGGTTGTGATAGGGGGCGAGCCTATCGCCATATCGGGTACACATTCCTGACTTCGGACTGATGAATAGAAAAATCCAATATCACTTTGCCCGACCCGGGATTTTAACCCAGGACCTCAGTTTTGTAATCAAACCTTAGTACCTACAACTACGCCATCGAGGCAGTCATTTACATTAAAATATTAAAATTACCCTTCAACGGGAAACTGTAACGTAACATCCTGCTGAATGTTTTAATCCAGGATATTTCAGTACTTATTATATTACATTGTAATTTCCGTTTTATTTCTTTGTTTTTCGGAAAACCCGGTCGATTACAGTTAATTTTTTCACTGGCTCGCCATTGTAAACGCGATGTAATGTTGGTGAATGGTGTGCAATCTGATACAAAAATGTTGGGTTGATGAAAACCAGGTATCATACACAGGCTAAATCTGAAAAGCGACGGATCTGAGCAAATACTAGTGAATTTACACCGGTATTTGAGGCTTTTCGTTATTTAAGGTGCAGTTAGGGCTATGTCACCGTCAATTCACCGTTCCATACGAATGTTCGATGGTTGTTACTAATGTGGCTGATGATAGGCTCGCCCTATCATATGGTGGGACGGAACACACCACGCGAAAGCAGGTGTTCTGGTAGCGCCTCTGCCTACCCCTCTTGGAAAAAAGGCGTGATGTATGTATGTACATTTTTAAATAATAAGTAGTTGACAAAGTTGCGGTGTGGAATGAATGCACAATGCCCTATTTAGTACGTATATTTCTCGAAACATAATATTTATCCTTAATCCTTTCTGAATACTCATTGTAACTAAACATTAAATATTTTTATTGCCTACACAAGCAGACGACGTAGCGACCAGCCTGATGGTAAGCAGTCACCTCTGCTCATGGACCTTTGTAATGGCGAGGGGCCTAGCACAACCAGGTCGTTGCCAACCGTAAGGAGAGTACTCGCTTTAAGCCTCGCTTGAAGAAGGAGAAGCCGTAACGCTCGGGAAACACTGAAGCAGGGAGTTCGTTCCAGAGCTTACACGTAAGTGGTAGAAAAGATCACCGAAAACGCATTGTTCTTTAAGGCATCAATAAATACAATTCACATACATAATCGCGACCCAAAAGCGCAATTTACACGGGGAGAGTCTCTCGCGGCGAGAATCGTATGACATTATCGCATGACATAACCGCCATAAGATTATCGCGTTCTGAAAATGTTTACATGATGCAAGTTTTTTATATCTTTACGATAATCGTATTCTCGAGGTGAAAAACACAGAACAATTGCGAAGTTAGATGGGCGCTGTTGCAGCATCTTATTTTAATAAATAAATAAATACACCCAACAGTCACATACACAGTCCTGACCCCACACTAAAATCGAGTCTTGTGTCGTGGGTATCAGGAGCTAGGAGAGACTTTACTGTCTCACAAAAACCCAGAACCGAAGCAAATATTAGTGGCTTGCACAAACACTTGTTTCGGTGCGGTGATTGATCCCGCGACCTCTCGTTTTATAGCCGACGCGACGCGACGTCAAACCAACTGCGACACGAAGGCGATCCATATATTAATTGTGTATTAATTGCGTGCGTGGTGGCCTGTTGGTAAACGGACCAGACGCGGCTGCCTACATGTTCACGGTGGTCGCGGGTTCAAATCCCAGGGCACACCTCTGACTTTTCGGAGTCATGTGTGTATTTATAGTCAATCACCACGCACTATAACGGTGAAGGAAAACATCGTGAGGAAACCTGCATACCATAGCGATTTGTATAAATGTCTATGGTATGTAAAAGTCCGCCAACCCGCATTAGGCCAGCGTGGTGGACTATATGGCCTAACCACTCTCAATCGTACTCTCGATTGTAGAGGAGGCCCGTGCCCTGCAATGGGTCGTATATGGGCTGATACAATACAATACAAAGTAAAATGCTGACCGCGCCGATTTGTACAGTTGCACCGTACATACCTATTGCGTTGTACATAATTTAATTATTTTGTAGTACCAATGTTAGGAACACGTTCAAGTTACCTTTATATTTTAGTATTCAGTACAAAGTTTTTTTCCTTTAACTACATCGTATAATTTTAGCGTATAGAGCCCTGTTGGTAGGGGCTGGGCGCGGCAGCCGAGACTCCAACGTTTCGTGTTATATGTTCCGTCTCACTATGCGGTAGGGAGCGAGCCTATCGCCATATCGGTCACAAATTCCTGCCTTCGGCTGATAATGAGTAGAAAAATACAATGTACCGTTGGTAAATTTAGTTAGTCCCAACTTGAGGGACCTTCTGTCTTGCGTCCGTACCGTGTGGCGATGAGGAAACTCCGCCCATGGGCGCCCCCGCTGACGCAGAGTCTCCGGACCGACCTGGTCGAGGACGTTGTCGCGGCCTTGTTCCCGGCCACCGAGGAGTTCACTCCTCCACCGATGGCGCCTCATCCACCGGCGCCATCGTCATCGGTTTCGGTAAGGGATATCCTGGAGGTTTCGCCGCAAGAACTGGAGGCGGCAGTGCTTCGGCTGCGGAGCAAGAACTCGGCCCCGGGGCTCGATGGGGTGCCCGGACATGTTTGGGTGCTAGCCGTCGAGTCACTGGGTACGAGGCTCCGCGGCCTTTTCTCCGCGTGCCTGGAGCAGGGCATCTTCCCGTCGCGGTGGAAGACGGGCAAGCTTGTCCTGCTTAGGAAGGAGGGGCGACCCGCAGAGTCGCCGTCGGCCTACCGGCCCATCGTGTTGCTCGACGAGGTGTGTAAGCTCTTTGAGCGCATCGTGCACGCGCGCCTCGTCGAGCATTTGGAGGACACGGGCCCGGACTTGGCGGATTGCCAGTTCGGGTTCCGGCGGGGCCGGTCCACGATTCACGCGATTCTGCGGGTCAAGGCACAGGCGGAAGATGCGGTGTCCCGGGGTAAGGTCATGGTGGCGGTGTCTCTCGACATCGCCAACGCGTTCAACACCATGCCCTGGGCCTGCATCGAAGAAGCACTGCGGTACCACGAGGTGCCGCCCTATCTCCGGCGTCTGGTGCACGCGTACCTGTCTGACAGGTGCGTGGTGTATCCGGGCGCCGACGGGTGGCACCGCAAGGCGGTGTCGTGCGGTGTTCTGCAGGGCTCGGTTCTCGGCCCGCTCCTGTGGAACATCGGCTACGATTGGGTGCTCCGTGGTACCAACCTTCGGGGTGTCGCTGTCGTCTGCTATGCGGACGACACGTTGGTGACAGCGACGGCCAGGACGTTCCAGAGGTCCGCCCTGCTCGCCTCGTTCGGTACCGAACTGGTGGTGGGCAGGATTCGGCGATTGGGTCTCACGGTGGCCCTGAGCAAGACCGAGGCCGTGTGTTTTCACGGCCCTCGGTCCGGGCCACCGCCAGGGGCCCACATCACTGTGGATGGCGTGCGGATTCCCGTCGGCTCGAGGATGAGGTACCTTGGCCTCATTCTCGACAGCCGATGGAATTTCCGCGCCCACTTTGAGGAGTTGTCGCCGAAGCTGGTGAGGGCGGCGGGCGCACTTGGGCGCCTGCTGCCCAACACTGATGGTCCTGGCATCCCTTACCGAAACCTGTATGCTGGAGTCGTGCGGTCTATGGCCCTGTACGGTTGTCCCGTGTGGGCCAATTCCCTTGGCGATCGCTGCGTCCGCCTGCTGCATCGTCCGCAGCGCATGGTGGCGCAGCGCATCGTCAGGGGCTACCGCACGGTCTCGCACGAGGCGGCCTGCGTGCTGGCGGGCACTCTGCTCTGGCAGTTGGACGCCAAGTCCCTCTCGTCAGTATTTTTCTGGCGGGAGGAGGCGTTCAGACGCGGGCAGAGGCTGGCCCTCCGAGAGGTCGAGGCCATGAAGGCCTCCCTCCGCAGGGCCGCCGTGGAGGAGTGGCGTTCCAGGCTGGAGAACCCGAGTGCGGGCGTGAGGACCGTCGCGGCAGTGCGACCTGTCCTCGAACAGTGGCTGGACAGGCGCCACGGCGCGCCGACATACCGGCTGACGCAGGTGCTCACCGGGCATGGTTGCTTCGGTGCGTACCTGTGTCGCGTAGCCGGAGCGGAGGAGTCCGCCGTGTGCCACCACTGTGGCAACTGCCGTGAGGACACGGCCCAGCACACGCTGGAGGAGTGCCCAGTCTGGGACGAAGAGCGCAGCGCTCTCATTGCGGTCGTAGGGAGAGACCTTTCGCCGGCTGTGGTCGCCACCATGGTCGGCAACCGGAGGTCGTGGCGAGCCGTGCTCTCCTTCTGTGAACGTGTCATGTCGCAGAAGGAGAGCGCGGAGCGGGATCGGGAGCAGACCGATCCCGCTCGCCGCCACAGGAGACGAAGGAGGCGCCGGGACGTCACCTAACCCGGCGCCGGAGAGGCCAAGTGGGGCCGCCGTCCCTACCCTGGCGGCCCCCGAGACGTGACGCAACACGCGTCCCATGCCGCGTCGCAATGCGGCAGTGCACATAGAGGCGGTCCCGGCGCAATCCACACACGGTATCCCGGGGCCGTCTCTGAGGGTGCACCGATGGTGGCCAACGCGGGGTTTTTAGTCGGTATTCCGGCGCATAAGCTACGGTAGGGACCCGACCCAGCGGTCGCTCTGCAATCTCGCTGGGACGGAAGGCGCCGGTGAGTCCGACACACCCCCGCCCCTCCGGGGGTGGGATGGTCCGTAAAGGGATTTACGCCGCGAAAAAAAAAAAAAAAAAACCTTCTGTCTTAAGTTATTACTTAATTAGCCGTGCCGCTTTTTTGCTCGACTTGGGGGCACTGCCGTGCACCCAGATATCACTTTGCCCGATCTAGGATTCAAACCCGAGACCACAGCGTTGTAATCGTATCGACTACGATACTAACAACTACGCAATCGAGGCAGTCAATTTATGTTTCTAGAGGAAAACGAAACAATATTGTTTTGACGTTTAAATCAACGTCCTATTTGATAAATGTAGCGTTATTTTAATTTTAACACTATTATTCAAGCTTGTGGTAAAAATTGTGATATTGGTTATGTAGATATATTGCTATCACTATATAAGTAGTTATTGGTTTTGTCCTTTGTTTTAAGTATATAATGGTGTTGTTAATTTATAATGACAGGATAGTTTGTCGCAAAACCACAAAATCCATGTTATTGTGAAAATATTTTCCGCTATAAATGTTGTTATTATGTTTATGTTACATAGAGTAATGTACCATAAAAATATTTTACTTTTTTGTTTGAGTGCCTAGTTAAAGAATTACCCACAGAATTGTTAGACAACGTTTAGTAACTACTTAATAAACAGGTGAAAACCTTTTAAATATAATCATAATATAATATTTAAATATATTCATTATTGGAATTGTAGAAAAGACAATAAGAAAACATAATATTCATCAACACACAGAATAATTGCGAAGTAAGATGGGCGCTATTGCAGCATCTCATATAAATAAATAAAGTACCTGGATGACCGAGCTTTGCTCGTTATTTATTTATTTTTTTATATATTGTGTTTTTTGGAAATTATCGTTATTTTCATTAGCTACACGTTGGGCCGCACGCTCTCGTGAAACATCTAAATCATAAGACCTTTCTGCTCGTGTAATGTCAGTCAAATTTTTGCAAGCATCTTACTTTAGCAGCATTAGAAACCTGATTTTCATGACGGTATCCTTGAAATGAGTCTTTACTGTGAGAAGTTTGAGAATCCTGATCAGTTTGATGACGATGCTCTTCTAGGTGTTCTTGAGACGAGTTGCGGCTTCGTGAAGTTAATTGTTTATAAGCGTTTTTTTTCCAAGATCGTTTAGGCATTTTTAAGTGAACACGTGCATTAAGAAGACACAAATAATATAAATAAACAATTGATTTTCTTAGTCTAACCTCAAAGCAAACACTCATTGACTTCGTGATGCTTAACAACGCCATCTGCTGGAATAACTTTATTGCTCACAAAAAATAGTATTATTATTCGCCAATAGATGTCAGGAAGAGTCATATTTTTCAGTTTAAAAACGATCGATAAAACACGAATAAAATGACATTTTCTAAAATAACTTTATTGCTCACAAAAAATAGTATTATTATTCGCCAGTAGATGTCAGGAAGAGTCATATTTTTCAGTTTAAAAACGATCGATAAAACACGAATAAAATGACATTTTCTAAAATAACTTTATTGCTCACAAAAAATAGTATTATTATTCGCCAATAGATGTCAGGAAGAGTCATATTTTTCAGTTTAAATTGGGACTACTCAAACACGAATAAAATGACATTCTATAAAAATGATTCCTAGCTAGATCGATTTATCGCCCCCGAAACCCCCTATATACTAAATTTCATGAAAATCGTTGGAGCCGATTCCGAGATTCCGATATATATATACAAGAATTGCTCATTTAAAGATATAAGATAAGATACACCCAACAGTCACATACACAGTCCTGACACCACACTAAGATCGAATCTTGCGTCGTGGGTATCAGGAGCTACGACAGTCTTTTCTGTCTCTCAAACACCCAGACCCGAAACAAATACTTGTGGTTAAAAAAAAACATTTGTTTTGATGCGGGTATCGAGCACGCGGCCTCTCGTTTCACAGCCGGCGTCTTACTAAGTGCGCCACGAAGGCTGTCAATAATTTTAAATTATATTTTCAACTTATTCCGTATAAATAATTACAAAATTAAAATAAAATAGTATATTAGAGTAACTATATGAAGCACCTTGCTTATAGTTACATCAATGTGCACTTTAGGTAGATGTGTATGATCACAATTCTAGCAGGCGCTTTTTTGTTTGTTTACTGACATTTCTTTAAAGCAGGGTCTAGGGATGTGTTCATGATTTTGAATTATTTAATAGTACCCAAAAAATATCGTTTATAAAAAATATGAGTTCGAAAACATAATCAAAATTGGTTGTAAAATGCCTGAGATATTAGTATTTTCAATAGTGCGGTGGTCCCGCTTTCTCTTCCGCACGCATGCCTTATGGAGGATGACTTTACATCGTGCATGTTGCATCCTTTATCTTTTTCTATCACTCCTACCACCAAATTTTATTTTTTGTAATTTGCTTATTACTAAACAGATTTTAAAATTTCTTCGTGATTATGATTATGCATAACGTAACCTTTGATATAAACAATAATAACAATTGAGGAACCGAGCCTCTTCATATTCCAGACTTCGGGCCGATAATGAATTGTAAAATCCAATATCGCTTTGCCCGACCCGAGATTCGAGCCCGAGACCTCAGATTTGCTATCGTACCGTAGTACAACTACGCCACCGAGGCAGTCCAACATACTTATTAGTAAGTATGTAAAGTAAGTATAAGTAGTAAGTATGTTGGAAGATATTTAACAATGCAACTAATCCTGCCAGCTTTATGGTCACCAGAAACTTCCCGCAACTTTTATTTGGTCGGCCGTAACCTCGTGGGGTCCGTTTCGAGCTACTTTTGAATTCAGTTTGAGTGAAGAAGACAAACATTCGATAACTAAAATAGGTTTATAAACTGTCTATGAATAAGGCTGTTATTGTATAGTTTCAGCAGACGAGCAACCGGCTAAACTGAAGGTACGTGGTTCCCGCCACCCATTAATACCTATCTAGTATCTAGAACCCGTTGATCATGACAGTCTCACCGGCCGTATATCATTGGAGAGGAAAAGGATGGGAAGAGGAAATGTAATAACACAATATAAGGGCCAATAGACCCTGCGACAATCTCACCAAATATCACTGGTTTATAAGGAAAGACATTACTAATTCATATTTCTTTATTAAACTTATTATATAAAATATATAAAATTTCTGAATATCTAGATGATAATAAGGCTTGGGAATAGAATAAAATTAAACATATAGATAGTATTTCGGAGCGGAGGTATCGGTGTGCTCTGTATATTGTAATTTATATTAAGTAACTTTACACATTGTATTTTACTTTGTAAGCGATTGGGTATGTCATGCTCGCTTAAAAGTCTGTGCTCGCGGCGGCGTCGTGTGCCGGGTCGGTCACTTCCCTGTAGCATAGTTGAGGAGGCCGATGGCTGGCACATGCGTCATACTCGTGAACGGGTGCTGCTTGTGTGGACTGGTCTGTCCGATTTGCTTACATTGTAACTGATTTATAGATTACATAAGGTTTTCACGAGTATTCACTGCGTTGGTGAAACAGGGCATACTGATTCTTCGTTCTGGGTACTTCACTTTTATTTTATTTTTTATTTATTTATTTATTAAAATACAATGTTACAAATAAAAATAAATATTATTTCCACGAAACCGGGCTTCGGTTTGACCGTGGAGGTGGTGAGTCTCATTTACACATGTACAATACATTTGCATTAGACATTAAACAAAACATAAAGAAAAACAAAATAACACTTATGAAGTTAGAATTTTAAACAAAATTAACCAAGTATCATTCATAAACTTTATAACTATAAAATAGAATGAAAATAAAATAAAAACTGGATATAACTTTAAACAATAAAATCTAGCAAAATATCACTTCCAAAAATTTTAAACAGCAAAATAAAATTTCACTTCTAAACTTATCTATAAGATTAAAATAAAATAAAACACAATATGCATTACAACTACACAAATAGAAATAAACTGTAAGTATACCTAAGAAGTAAACTAAATATATGCTTAAGGCTATTAGTAGGAACATGTTAAAAGGTGGTTTCTTAATTTGTTTTTAAAACTATTGTATACGGGATCATTTCTAATTTCCGGCGGCAAGCTATTCATTATATAAGGTAATCGTTTATTAATGGTTCTGTCGCCATAATAATTGGTAACCCGGGGAACTACATAACTACCACCGGTTACTGACCGGGTTGTATGGTCTCTATAGTATGGAATTAGATATTGGTCTTTACTGCTAAATAGTTTGGTAGCCAATAAATATTTGTGCTTTTGTCTAACGGACAGAATATTGCAGATTTTGAACAATTTGGAATAATCATTATTACAATTATTTTTAATTTTTTTACTAACCAGTAACTTAAGAAATCTGATTTGAATTTTTTCTAATTTATTTAATTGTGTTTTAAAAGTTAAGCCATAGCAATCAAGAGCATAACTTAGGATGGAGTCGAATAGGGACATATACAACAATCTTAATGTTTTAATGGGAACTTTATGGCTCAACAGATAGAACTTACCCAATAATATTCTTAGTTTTTCACTTATATAATCTACATGATGCGACCAGGAGAAGTTTTCATCTATTTTTACGCCCAAATATGTTACACAATCGGTTTTTTTAATAGGTTTGCATTTGCATTGTGTTGAGTTGGTATGGAAACATGTATATTCATGAGTTAATAATGGTGTATGTAGAACAGGTGGGCGAATGTAAGGTGAGTGTATAATTAGCAGTTGAGTTTTTTCTGAGTTTAAGACTATTCCATTATCATGCGACCATTTTACGATCGCGTCTACATCTTCCTGCACTCGGGCAAAGGTTTGTGTAGCATCAGTGCCGGCATAGAGGGCGCACAGGTCGTCTGCGTACATGTAAGTAGAACAGTGACGCACCACGTCACACAGACTGTTCACGTGCATGAGGTAGCAAATGGGTCCGCACGCAGAGCCTTGCGGCACTCCACACCGTACGTCCGTCAACTTACTGAACGTCTCACCAACCTTCCCCCGGTATGAACGCGATGTGAGATAATCACTGAACCATTTGTTCAGTGGCTCCCTCACACCACATTCACTCATTGCGTTAAGCAGAGTATCTGCTTCTAAAGTATCGAACGCTTTTTTAAAATCAAAGAATATGGCAACTACAAACTTCTTGTCATGTAAATAACTGTTTATTTCATTTGTGAACTTAGATAATAATGTGGTAGTGCTCTTTCCCTTTAGGAAGCCGTGTTGGCATTCGCTAATTATATTATTTTTTTTTTTTCACTCAGCCATATTAAACAGAATATAAACAATATTGTATTAAAAATATATTTCACTTGCAAATTATAATAAATTATTAATGAACTGCTCTGATTTGAACCAACTTGTAATTTTTGTAATAATCACGATATTGTAAACTGGTTTTGAAAAGAGCAACACTAGAGTTTCTTGCCCGTTCTTCTCTAGTGTTAACCGCTTTCCGAACCGGGTGGTAGAAAAAAAAATGACTGAATCTAAATAATGTTGAACATTTTAATGGATTCAATAAATTATTTTCATTTTCATTTTCATTATCATAAAATTAAATGGACCATAATATATTTATCTCGCCTAAAATAAATATAGATCGGCTTGTCTCATTGTAATAAATCAAATATCCTATGGAATAATTGTCTTTCTCTAACTTAATTACGATTTCCAAAAATGATTTCTATACCATAGAATTCGCATTTTTCTTCTACATTGATGTCAGAGATCACATGCGCACTTCTCCTGCTTCGTATTGCACTGGTTGGGTACTGAATGTTCCTGAAAATGTGATATCAATCATAGATCATTTTATTAAGATTCTGGTGACTAAAGCCCCATTCACACAGGGAGAGTTTCGCGCCAAAAAAATAGGATTATCATAAGGACTTGGGTCTTATTTATGGACAGTTTATAGACTTATTTTTTTATTAAATGTTTTAGCCCTTTCGAACGAATTTTTAATTCAATTCGTGCGAAGACAAAACATTCAATAACTAAAATAGATATTATTATATAAATGTAATAGGTATTAGTAAATATTTATATAAACTGATTATGAATAAGACGTTAGGTATTACACTTTAGAGGATATTGGAAACAAAATCATCGCGTCCCAGGCACGTTTGAAATCAGAGGAACGAAAGAAAAGATAGTGTTCCCGGGTAGGAGTGACAGAGACAGTATTAAAAATAATTGTAATTTTTTTATTATTATTCATATTGAAAGGTTACGTTTTGCAAAAGCATCAACAGGAAGAATTTAGTGATAAACAAGTTACAAATTCAAATTTTGTTGGTAGAAGTAACAGAAAAGGATGTGACTGGCAGACTCTATTTTATTACATCCCAGTATATTAGTAGTACCGACTGCCTCGGTGGCGTAGTTATACTACGGTATGATTGCAAAGCTGAGGTCTAGGGTTCGAATCCCGGGTCGGGCAAAGTGATATTGGATTTTTCTATTCATTATCAGCCCGGAGTCAGGAATTTGTGCCCGATATGGCGATATGCTCGCCCCCTAACACATCGTGTGACGGAATATACAAGGCGAAAGGTGGGTGTTCTGGTAGCACCTCTGCCTGCCCCTTCTGGGAAAAAGGCGTGTGTTTGTGTGTGTATGTATATTAGTAGTATGTTATTTAATTTTTACCTGCGTTGCGTCTTTCCATTATTTTCGGGTAGACGATCAGAATCGAAAATATAGCGACTCCGATGAATATGTTGTAAATAGTGGTTATTAGTATTTGAGAATAGGAAGGAGACAGGGAGGCTCCCATATCCAACACGACGTGGAGTAACATGACGGCAATCTTCATCACGTGCATCCAGAATCTGAAACACATTACCATCATGTCTGTATCTGTATCAGCCCGTATACGTCCCACTGCAGGGCGCGGGTCTCTTCTACAATCGAGAGTATGATTGAGAGTGATAAGGCCACCACACCACGCAGGCCTATTGCGGCTTGGCGAACTTTTACCTACAATAGAGATTCTTCCGAATTGCTACAGTATGCAGGTTTCCTCATGATGTTTTCCTTCACTGTTATACTGGTGCTTGACTATCAATACACACATGACTCCGAAAGGTCAGAGGTGTGCCCTGGGATTTGTACCCGCGACCACCGTAAACATGTTAGCAGTCGCGGCTGGTCCGTTACCAAACAGGCTACCATGCATTTTTATTGTTATATGGGCCGACATACATATAATGAAAGGCATGAGACCACCGTCTGACGCCATTAAATGCTCTATCTCTTGAGATGCAAGGATAAAAAAAAAATACAAGAAGAACATTATTGAATGACCTCTCCAATGATGTTGAGAACTACCAAGATATAACTTTCAACCAAAAGCGGCCTCAGTTAACGTTTTTAACGTCCTCTGTCTGCTTAGTTCATAGTAGAAAAGAAATATGAATCTGGATGAAATGAATCGTGTCTTGTACTTTAAATGTCTTAGGACCTTTGGGCCTTTTACTAACTATATCAAAGCATTGCTCAATAACCATGAGATAGGAGATACCCATCTCTTCCGTGGAGTCAAAGTTATGGGAAAACTTGATGCAAATGGCGCTAAGTTGTCGGTGTTACTGAATACCTTTGCCGCTTATTTCCATGGGGAAGTTCCGGAGAAGACTCAGCTTGTTTGGGTACCGGCGCGTATATTCCCTTTAACCGCTGCTTCGCCATCAGCGTAAATACCACAGAACAAAGCAATAAGATCAGCAACGGCACGTGGAGGTAGATGAACTTCTGACCACCTGAAAGTAAAGATTTTTAATGCAAAGAGTGGAAACATTTCGTCCGGCAAAATGGTTTCGACAATAGTTGCGCATATTTCTCTTTAGATGTGGTTAGAAGACCAAAAATTTGGCGTAGTTTCCGACACCTGCGAAACGAGACCTGATTGATCTTAACTACTCGGTAACTATTTGTTTTAAACATTAATTTCTTATTTAGAAATGACATCCCGAAATTGTATTATTCCAGTTACAAAAAATATGCAAAGATTTGTTATTTAAAGTGTATGCTTGGTGTATGACATAAGTAGCATTTACTGTTTTTTAAACGACTTCAAAAATGGAGGAGGTTCTCAATTCGTCGAAATCTTTTTTTTTATATTGCCACAACAAAATGGCTACAATACAGCTGATGATAAGTGCGTTCTAGTCGAGATAGAGAATCCAAAAACTATACGAGTACATGGCTATATCACTGGTGGTAGGTCTCTCATATGAGAGGCCGTCTGGACAGGACCACCGCAATGTCTATATCACCCGCCAAACAGTGTAAATGCACTGTTGTGTTCCGGTTAAAACGACGTCATAGCCAGAGTAACTAGACATAATGAGATTTTACCTCTTATGGAAGGAAAGCGAGCGCAGTGGAAAAACCAAGCATTGCTTTGTATTTCATGGTTTTGTTTGGTTCTGCTACTGTCCATGAGCTGTCGAAAGCGCTTACGAAGGCAAATGGCATGCTCGTGTCGCCATTCAGTGCGTTAAAAACATCTCACCGGTCGATATAACTATGACGGCCAAAAAATTATATTTCACGGTATCTCTTACCTATAAGGAAGCATCCTGAGTTAGGAACGCTAGGTGTTATGATCCAGGGCATGTCTGTTAGGTCTACAGAATTCATCTTGCCAAACCCAAAGGTCATGATACCTGGTATACCCCAACCGAGCGACCCAGATACCAGGAAGAGTACCCAATTGGGTTTGGTATGTTTGTGGCTGAAAAATAAATTATTACATTAATTAAACAAATCCTGCTTCGTGGTACTACGGTACGATTGCAAAGCTTGAGGTCTCGGGTTCGAATCCCGGTTCGGGCAAATTGATATTGGATTTTTCTATTCATTATCAGCCCGGAGTCAGGAATTTGTGCCCGATATGGCGATAGGCTCGCCCCCTATCACATCGTGGGACGGAATATACAAGGCGAAACGTGAGTGTTCTGGTAGCACCTCCGCCTACCCCTTCTGGGAAAAAGGCGTGTGTTTATGTATGTATGTTAAACAAATCCTTCAGAACGCCGGGAAGTCAAAAAATGTAAAAATTCAAATTCACGATAAAATCCGTAAGAATTTGTTTTATTTCAATGTGTAACTAACATTCGCATAAATCTAATAAATGAAATCCTTTGCTTTTACCCATGTGAGGTTTTATACTGCGTGTATGCGTGGAGCGTTGGAACTATGGCCTAACCCCGCTCAATCAATTTGTAGGTTGTAGAAGACTTTTGCAATCATGCCGGCCTGATTATATAATTATATTCACTTAGTATGAACCCGTAACGCGATGCACTGACATGCGTCATAATGAAGGGACCCTATCCTTTCACCTTATGAGTAATATACATATGTACTAGCGGCCCGGCCCAGCTTCGCCTGGGTGCTAAGATGTTTAGACTCCACTCCACACCAGAAATATCTTATTCCCGTTCAAACTTTTGTACTCCTGAACTCAACCTAAGTACCTACTATCCCTTTTCCTATCGTATCCCATCCCATCTCATCTGGCTCCTTTTCTTTCTGTTACATCTCGTCCCATTATTTCCCATCGAATGCAATCCGGATCCGACCGGTTTCATCGCGTTCGTCCCACTTTATCCCATTTCATCCCTTAATGCCTAAATAGGCAAGTTGTAAATTTTTTGTAATTGCTTTTATTTTGTAGATAGGCCTTATATAAACACGAAAATACGACGAATATCATTTAAAAAATACGCAAACACAAATACTTTGCAAAATTCCTGCTAAAACTTTCCGCTCAGCCAAAATTCTGACTACGAAATTGATTTTTTAAAGTATAATGAACTACTTATTTTAAATTTAATTAATTTTATAGCGTCAACAACACGTGGTAATTATACTGTTAAAATGTAGCTTATATGACACGTTCGTAGATTTACAATAGCAGCGCCATCTATTGATTACTTACTCAACCCAGTCGAAAGGTATCGACATCTGTTAGAATCATTTGGAGTTAACAGATGATTGTGACTGTCAAATAATAACAGACAAATAATTAGCAATAAATTAAAATTGCGACTATAATTTGAGATTTAAACTATCCTATCTCTCAAGTTGGATCGAACTGCACATGGTGTGCAAATTTTATTATAATCGGTTAAGTAGTTTAGGAGTCCATTGAGGACAAACATTGTGACACGAGATTTATATATATTAAGATACATAAATAAACTCACGCCTTTTTTCCCAGAAGGGGTAGGCGGAGGTCCTACTGGTAGTAACTAGGCAACCGCGTTTCGCCTTGTTTGTGATAGGCGGCGTGCCAATCGCGATACCGGGCACACATTCCTGACTCCGGGCTGATAATGAATAGAAAAATCTAACATCACTTTGCTCGACTCGGGATTCGAACCCGAGACTTCAGTTTTGTAATCATACCTCAGTACAACTACGCTACCGAGTAGTATAAGTTCTTTTGGTGTCAGAATCCGTTCTTGTCATCATCCATCCATCCATCAGCCAAGGGAAGTCCACTGCTGAACGTAGGCCTCTCCCAATGATTTCCACAGTGACCTGTTGGAGGCAGCCTGCATCCAGCGACGTCCCGCGACCTTTACCAGGTCGTCTGACCTAGTGGATGGCCGTCCCACGCTACGCTTTCCGCTTCGTGGCCTCCATTCGAGAACTTTTTTTCTTGTCATGCTGTTGTCAAAATATTAGGAACAGTTTTTTTCCTTTACATTTTATTATATTGGACATGTTTATACTATTAGATTACTATTATGCTTGTCGTTTATATTAAGAAAACATACCTCAAACAATGCGTTATACAGGGTATATCAAGACTGCTACCGAAAACGAAGCCCAGTGGTAGTTTTAGTGACTTTAGACACAATGCAACTAAAATTTTTGCAAAAAAACGCGATGATTTTTTTTGGAATGTTTTAAACATTGTGTTTGGGTGGTAAATCCATAGTCTTTGCTAAAATTATAATTTAATTTATTATAATACCCTATAGAGAGAAAAACTGTTTCCAATATTTTGACCACAGCATGACAATAACGCATTTGCACTTGATTCGCACGTCAAAAGATTGTAGACAATCTATAACTATGATTGACAATATTGTGACAAAATGTAATAGAGACGCTCGTGGTTCGTGGAAGTGAAATGTTAAAACTTTAACTACACAATGAAGTTACTTTGTAATATGAAGGAAACAAGGAAATATACGAGTAATTGTTGTTTTTAACTTAAATTAGGCCAATACAAACATCATGATTCGTTGCTCGCAAATTAGTTAAGACAAAATTTGGTTCTAACTTAATAACATTGTTGCAATTAATTTTTTTATAGTAACAGTCCATACATAAACCGCTAGTGGACACGGAAGTCATGTACAATCGCGAATTCGATTCAGAAGGGTTAGGCCATATGCTGACTTCTGAAGAATTGACGAACTTCACATGACATAGACATTGTAGTAAAAAACTCTGTGAATTGTTTCCTTACATGCCTTTCTTTAGCGTTAAATACAATTTTAATTATGTAAAGTCGTACGTCCATACATAAACATCACGCCTTTTTCCCAGAAGGGGTAGGCAGAGGTGCAACCAAGATACCCACGTTTCGCCTTGTGTGTTCCGTCCTCATGATGTGATAGGGGGCGAGGCTGTCGCCATATCGTGCGCAAATTCCTGACTCCGGGAAAATAATTAATAGAAAAATCCAATATCACTTTGCCCGACCCGGGATTTGAACCCGAGACCTCAGCTTTATAATCACACCGTAGTACAACTACGACACCGAGGCAGGATAAAGTGGTGGTTGAGTCCATTCAGGTTCAAAGCATCGACATAAAGCTATTTTTGCATTTCTCAAATTCCTGTCCATTTGAAGGTTGCAAGAAATTGGTCAGTGCGATAAGGAGTTAAGAACCCCGGGAGATGTTGATTGGCGAACCTTGTACCCATATATTTCTCTCTCTCTTTCTCTCGTTAGTCACAGGAAGAAGAACATAGGCCTTCTCAAAGGATTTCCATAGAGACCTGTGGAAAGCGTGCGTCCAGCGACTTCCTCCAACCTTGGTTGGGATGTCGTCTTATTTATTTATCCCATTAATTAATTGTATTAGATTAGGGAACGTGCCCATATTACATGACTCCTTCAGGGGGAGGGGTTTTTAAAAATTCCACGCGGTCAGAGGGGGGGACCACCGTCTTAGGTTTTTGTCACGTAGTCAATAATCTTTAGAGAAAACTCACTACTTTTCGAGCTACATGCAAATATGGCGCTTTTTAAACTCGCAAGTGGCAGCCAGGTAGTCAGCTGCTTAAAAACTGACAGTATACCGAGCAGTGCAGTTTTTTTCACTTGTAGTTATAGGTATGCACGCATTCTGGGCGTCAAGCGGTATGCGTCGTATTAATAAAGAAACGTGAGCCAAAATATATTTTTTGAAGTTTCTGTTCGCCAAAAAACATTTACACCATACTTCTGAATTATTATATAAAAACTCGAGGGGGAAGGGAGAGCCTTAGCAAATATTAAAGGTAGTAACCAAAGGGGCGCGGGGTTAAACAATTGTAAAAACGGTTCATGTAGTATGGGTAATTTCCTAATTTATATTTAAATACAGAAAAGTGTACCTCATCAAAAACCAGAGACGGATTGACAGTACAGCCAACCAGCAAAACGTCGACAGATAAGAAAAGTAGATAGCTTTAGCTGAAACAAAACATAATAGTTAAAATAACGCATTTTAAGCGTAAATTTACTGTTCTGTATGTCCAAAGTGAGATCCCAAAGTTCCTTTAAAGTGCGGATCGAGTAAAACAGGTGGTTTTTAGCCGGTAAAAATGCCTCAGTTAAGGAGGTAATTATATAGGATTTGCTAATGAAACCAACCGTAATATATCTATTATGTTAATATCTAGTTTAAAATCTGTTTCTCGGAAAGAAAGTATTTTCTGATTTATTTTTTTATTCATTTGTTGGCAATTATACAATTTCAAACTGGTCAGAAAACTTTAGCATCTCGTTTGTACTTCTGATGATATTGAAAGTTTTATTATAACAAACTTTATTAAATTGTACTTACTCAAAGCAATGCATTGTTCTGCCGTAAAACTTAGTAAGTGCATGACGAAGAGAAAACAAAATGTCTTTAATAAACTGAAGATAAAAAGCACGACCATGAATCCTAGTAAGTTTCTGTTTTGTTTCGAACAGGGGTAAATAATCAGCGTGCCCAACAGCAATACACAGGGCACCAACCACTCTGGAACAGAAAATAGGTTTTAGTGTATTATTTTCACTGCACTACATTAAATACAAATGAATAAACACACCCAACAGTCACATAGTCCTGACCCCACACTAAGATCGAGTCTTGTGTCGTGGGTATCAGGAACTACGAGAGACTTTTCGGTGTCCCAAACACCCAGACTCGAAACAAACACCTGTGGTTCACACAAACATTTGTTTCGGTGCGTGAATCGAACCCGCGGCCTCTCGTTTCACAGCCGGCGTCTTACCAACTGTGCCACGGAGGCTGTCGAACATTGTACTAAAATATAGTTATACTGCGTCTTGGTATGCTGGTAACGGACCAGACGCGGCTGCCAGCATGTGTACGGTGATCGACTCAACTCTGACTTTTCGAAGTCATCTGTGTATTGATCACTACGCCCTATAACGGTGACTGAACACATCGTGAGGAGATCTCAAATCTGCACACCATAACGATTTGTAAGAATTTCTATGGTACGTAAAGCCCGCCAACCCGCACTAGGCCAGCGTGGTGGACTATATGCGTGAACCCCTTTCAATCGTACTCTCGATTGTACAGATGGCTCTTGCTTATTTGTTAGTAGTAATAATTAATTAATGTACCTAATGTAATAAAATGTTGTACTTTACTGTATCAGGTGTGACCTGTAATTAGTAGGATGTTGAATAATGAAAGTAAAAAAAGCATACATAACAACGTGAGGAAACCTGCATACCATAGCGATTTGTATAAATTTCTATGGTACGTAGAAGTCCGCCAACCCGCACTAGGCCAGCGTAGTGGACTATATATACTATGACCTAACCACTCTCAATCGTAAACTCGATTGTAGAGGAGGCCCATGCCCTGCAGTGGGACGCATATGGCCTATGGGGTGATACAGTACACATAACTCCGAAAAGTCAGTAGTATGCCCTGGATTTTCAATCCGTGATTACAGTGTTAGCAATCGCGTCTTGTACCAATAAGCCACCACGCA
This sequence comes from Theretra japonica, assembly GCA_033459515.1. Taxonomy (NCBI): domain Eukaryota; kingdom Metazoa; phylum Arthropoda; class Insecta; order Lepidoptera; family Sphingidae; genus Theretra; species Theretra japonica. The sequence goes on from CM065934.1 coordinate 10,588,836, forward strand.
CAATGAATAAATAAATATTCAATAAGTACATTCCTAATATAAACACGTTCAAGTTTAATAAAAAGTATTGAACAATTATACCGCTATTTATTTCCTGGGAATAAATTACGGTTCATATATGTTATTTCAATGTTTTTCCTTACCGTACGGGTAATATGACTTCAGAACAATAGGGTTGTCATATATTTGGATCCACAGGCGAGGTGCGAGTACTTCCGTTCTTCTAACCAAGTAGTCGACGCAAAATTTCTCAGGGCCTATTTTAGTCCATCTATTCAAAGTATTCGGGCGCTCCATATAGGCTACTCCGGCCTGGTAAAAAAAATTAGTACATTTTATGTTCGCACTTAAGTTATTACTGTTTTGTTGTGTATTGGTATTTTAAACTATACCGGAATAGGGCTAGGGGACTTGTACCTACATGGATAGCGACAACAAGAAATACTTAACAAACTCACATCCACATTTTTAATATTTTTTTTAATGTATCAGCCCATATACGACCCACTGCAGGGCACGGACCTCCTCTACAATCTAGAGTACGATTGAGAGTGGTTAGGCCATATAGTCCACCACGCTTGCCTAGTGCGGGTTGGCGGACTTTTACATACCATAGAAATTTATACAAATCGCTACGGTATGCAGATTTCCTCACGATGTTTTCCTTCACCGTTATAGTGCGTGGTGATTGACTATAAATACACACATGTCTCCGAAAAGTCAGAGGTGTGCCCTGGGATTTGAACCCGCGACCACCGTGAACATGTAGGCAGCCGCGTCTGGTCCGTTAACAACAGGCCACCACGCACTCATTTTTTAATGACCACCACCACCACTACACCACCACCACACCACCACCACTTTTTAATATTATTAAAAAATATTTTCAACTGTTCCCTTTAAATTTTATTATTTGACTGATTTCGTTGCGGGTTAAAGACATGTGACATTGGCGGAGACTCAGTGACCTTCAATGCTAGGTGTTATTAAAATGCGTGCCACTGTTGATCCTGGCTTATTGAACTGGCAGAGGTAACGGCAGGCCAGTCTCAAAGTTATACGATTAGTTAAAATTTCAACGATAAAAACTCGATTTTTATAAGTCATTTCCAATATGTTACAAAAATATATATCTAAAGTCTAAACACCGGAATGAAGGTTAAAAATTCGTACGAATTGTTTGCCTGCCTCGGTGAATCAGTTGTACTACGGTGCGATTGCGAGGCTCAGGTCTCGGATTCGAATTCCGGGTCGGACAAAGTTATATTGAATGTTTCTATTCATTATAAGCCCGGAGTCAGGAATTTGTGCCCGATATGGCGATGGGCTCGCCCTCTATCACATTGTGGGACGGAACATACAAGGGCCAAGGCGCAACGTTGTTGCCCTGGTTGCTCCTCTGGCTACCCCTTCTGGGAAATAAGCGCGTGTATATACGTATGTATGAATGTTCTATTTTGTTGTCTGCCTCTAATAAGGATAATTAAGGATAAAATAACAGCGCGGCGTTAAGGTAAGACCTAAAATAATAAATTAAATAATTGAGAATGTTAGTTCTTCAAATCAATTAGCATTGAATAACGGAAGAAAAAGGACCTCGGGACGAATTGATTTAACATTCGTTCTTGCTAATAATATAAAAGTGATTTACCTTAGTAACATACAAATGTATACCCCTATAAATGGAGAAATCGTACGACGCATTTTTGAACTTTTCACTGCTGAATTTATTTGGCACAAGATGCATCATTTCCTTCACTGTCGACACCTGTCTTGTTGCATCTTCGTCGAACACTGCCATGTTGGAGAAATCCAAATCGTCCGTTTTGAAAGGTATGCATTTTTTCTGTCTGTATACAACATAACCATTGGGACAGCATTTTGGTATGCACGTTTTCACTTGGCATATTGATGATGTGTTTCTAGGAGCTTCTGTTGCGTTTTCGAAGCACTGAATATTATTTAAGTACGTGAGTAAAACGAGCCACACAAAGGACAATGCCATCGCGCCGGTCGATTCTTTAAGAATGAAGCACAAAATGAAATTGCAGGGTTCCTTGTAGGTATTAATGACGCGCCGCATTACACATAGAATGATAACTGGGTTATTGAATACAATACGAGGGTGAATCAAAAAGTACTTAGAAGTGCATACATCTAATTATTTTGTGGCAAATTTTATATCTATTTAAATAATGTTAATACTTGAAGGAAAGTCTTTGTAGTTTTACAAAAGTTGCCCGGACGGAGAAGCATTAAAGGCATATATGTAGGTTATATGGAGAAGTTCAGAAGCCTAATATTTAATTAAAATATGTGCTGGAAATTCATTAAATTTAATTAATTTGTCAGTTCAAACATGCAAGTATGAGGCGACTAACCAATATAGGATGGTAAGAAAGAACACTGTAAACGTACCATTCGGGAGCGGTACGCTTCGTGCTGGTAGGATTAAACTCTCCTACTCTACACTTTTTTTTTTGTATTAGCCCTTATAAGTCTCACTGCAGGGCAGGGGCTTTCTCTACAATCGAGAGTATGATTGAGAGTGTTTAGACCATTTAGTCCACCACGCTAGCCTAGTGCGGGTTGGCGGACTTCTACATACCATAGAAATTTATACAAATCGCTATGGTATGCAGGTTTTCTCACGATGTTTTTCTTCACCGTTATAGTGCGTGGTGATTGACTATCAATACACACATGACTCCGAAAAGTCAGAGGTGTGTCCTGGGATTTGATCCCGCGACCACCGTTAACATGTAGGCAGTCGCGTCTGGTCCGTTACCAACAGGCCACGCATTTCACTTGCACTACGCTGATTTTTGCATAAACCAATGGAGGGAAAAAGAATGGAAGTGAGAATAACAAATGTAGTAAAAAATGAAATCATAAATAATAATCTGAACCCTATATGACCAAAGGGGTAAGCAGGGGTGCCATTAGCTAATAATACTGTGTTTTGCGTCTCAAGATATAAAAGAAGGGACGAGGGAAAACGAAGAGAAAAATAAATTCTTTGAAAAGATCTATCGGACTTAATTAAACAAAAGAGCGTTACTTTCAGAGGAATTATTGTATGCAACATTAAAAAAGGAGATGGGAACTGAATTTTAACATGAGTGATAAATAGGCCTTCATAGGAAAACCACTGAGGAATACTTTAGGAAACGCGTTGTATTTAATTTTTATTTGTATTTGTATGTGTACAAATTTTGATTTAGAGAATGGTGGACGGTGGTAACTCTATTGGTAACATACATAAACTCACGCCTTTTTCTAGAAGTGGTAGGCAGAGGTGCAACCAAGACACCCTCGTTTCGCCTTGTATGTTCCGTCCCACGATGTGATAGGGGGCAAGCCCATTGCCATATCGGGCACAAATGCCTGACTCTGGGCTGGTAATTAATAGAAAAAATCCAATAACACTTTGCCTGACCCGGGATTTGAACCCAAGACCCCAGCTTTACATTCATACCGTAGTACAACTGCGCCACCGAGGCAGTCTATTGGTAACTACGCCCAAATATATATAATTTTTTTTTGTTTTTTATCAGCCCATATACGTCCCACTGCTGGGCACGGACCTACTCTACAATCGAGAGGATCGATTGAGAGTGGTTTGGCCATAGAGTCCACCACGCTGGCCTAGTGCGGGTTGGCGGACTTACATACCGTAGAAATTCTTTTAAAATCGCTACGGTATGCAGGTTTCCTCACGATGTTTTCCTTCAACGTTAAAGTGCGTGGTGATTGACTATCAATACACACATAACTCCGAAAAGCCAGAGGTGTGCCCTGGGATTAGAACCCGCGACCACCGTGAACATGTAGGCAGCCGAGTCTGGTCCGTTACCAACAGGCCACCAGGCACTTTTTATACGCCAAATATATTCTCAATCTGAATAACTCCTTAAAATATTTATAAATGACACTAGCGGCCCGGCCCAGCTTCGCCTGGGTGCTAAGATGTTTAGACTCCACTCCACACCAGAAATATCTTATTCCCGTTCAAACTTTTGTACTCCTGAACTCAACCTAAGTACCTACTATCCCTTTTCCTATCGTATCCCATCCCATCTCATCTGGCTCCTTTTCTTTCTGTTACATCCCGTCCCATTATTTCCCATCGAATGCAATCCGGATCCGACCGGTTTCATCGCGTTCGTCCCACTTTATCCCATTTCATCCCTTAATGCCTAAATAGGCAAGTTGTAAATTTTTTGTAATTGCTTTTATTTTGTAGATAGGCCTTATATAAACACGAAAATACGACGAATATCATATAAAAAATACGCAAACACAAATACTTTGCTAAATTCCTGCTAAAACTTTCCGCTCAGCCAAAATTCTGACTACGAAATTGATTTTTTAAAGTATAATGAACTACTTATTTTAAATTTAATTAATTTTATAGCGTCAACAACACGTGGTAATTATACTGTTAAAATGTAGCTTATATGACACGTTCGTAGATTTACCATAGCAGCGCCATCTATTGATTACTTACTCAACCCAGTCGAAAGGTATCGACATCTGTTAGAATCATTTGGAGTTAACAGATGATTGTGACTGTCAAATAATAACAGACAAATAATTAGCAATAAATTAAAATTGCGACTATAATTTGAGATTTAAACTATCCTATCTCTCAAGTTGGATCGAACTGCACATGGTGTGCAAATTTTATTATAATCGGTTAAGTAGTTTAGGAGTCCATTGAGGACAAACATTGTGACACGAGATTTATATATATTAAGATTATACTTTTTTATGTTAACAAGTCTCAAAATAATGTTAGGTAGCCGGTGTATAAATTATGAACCAAACATTCCGCAACTTGGCGGGAAGACCATTTTGCGCGTCCCATGGGATAAATGCGGAGGGAATGTAACAATAGCAATCCTTTTTCCTTCCTTGTTCATGTCGTATCACAATATGTAAGCGTTTTAGACGGAAATAAGGTAATACAGTGCATGCAAATCAATGCAAAAATGGATGATCTAGATTCTAGGGGTTTTTTAGGCTATGTTGTTTTACCTGCGCATTTTGGAGGGGCAGTTATACCTACTAAGGTATGATTACAGCGCTGAAATCTCTGGTTCGAGTTTCGGGTAGGGCGAAGTAATTTTCTATTCATTATCAGTCCGGAGTCAGGAGTTTGTGCCCTGTATGGCGATACGCTCACCTCGCCTTCTTTACACTGTGGTACGGGACACACAATGCGAAATGTGGGTGTCTGTTAGCACCTCTGCCTACCCCTTTGAAAAAAGGCGTGGGTTTATGTGTGTATGTACTGTGTATATTGGTATGTATGGTGGACAGAAGACCTTAGTAAGGTTGCAGGAATGCACTCGATGCAGACCGCTTCCAACAGGTCACTGTGGAAATTCTTCGGAGAGGTCTATGTTCAGCAGTGGACTTCCTGTGGCTGAAGAGAGAGAGAAACAGAGAGCGAAGTGATATGTATGGAATTCACGAGTAGAATAAAAAAATAGTGGAATGTGATTATTATGGGGTATCGTCATTTGGGAAGTACCTGTGGTCTTGCGACTGGTCTTTCGGTGTAAAAATTTGTCAGTTCGGTGATGTCAACATCTGTCAAGACCATCATAATCGAGACGCCTATTGTGTCGGTCGCCACAATGTTTTTGTAAGTTAAATTAAAAGTAATTAATATTTGGGAAACATATAGACGAATTCACGTATAAATAACAGAACAATAATACCGTGAATACAAAGTGCCTTTTTTATTCGTTTTTTTTCATTTTTTTTAATCATTACAAGATTCTCCAAAATCATGAGCTGGCACACCAACATTCCGTGTACGTGTGTAATTTATGTCGCATTTGATTATTTTTTTTAATATGTTTACGGCAATGCAATACAATGCAAACATATTATCATACAACACACGTACAATCTGCATCAACAATGTTTTACTCTGTGATCTTTGATCAAATATACAGGGTATTTTAAGACTGCCACCGAAAACGAATTCAGGTGGTAATTTTAGAGACTTTAGGCACAATAAAACTAAAAGTTTTGCAAAAAAAGCGATGCTTTTTTGTTTTTCTTTCCTGGAATCGTATTTGGGTGGTAAATACATACATTTAGGTATCTAAAAAAATAATCTACATTCTTTTATTTTTAAAGACGCTATAGTACGCAAGGGTTTAAATTATAATTTTAGTAAAAACTATGGATTTACCACCCTTTAATTATAGTTCAAAAAATACAAAAAAAAATCGTCGCATTATTTTTGCAAAAAAATTATTTGCATCGTGTCTGTAGTTACTGAAACTACCACCTGGCTTCGATTTCGGCAACAGTCTTGATATACCCTGTATATACTACATACAGGGTCAGGAACAAAATCACATGCCTAAAGTGGCCGAGGTTGCTCATACTTATATTATTTGTATTTCGAATTACGAGATGAAGTAAATTGTCTTAAATATAAACAACTTCAGGTAAGAATAAACTTTAATACTTTGAAATAAGATTTATTGTATCTTATATGTTGATAGTTTGCGCTTACGCTGTTATTAAATTTTTCTCCTCTTTATTTCGCAGCAATAGGATATTCTGTTCCTTTTTTTCAATGTATTCTTAGTTGTTCCTAAGGTAAAATAATTTAAACTGCGATGTTTCGAAGACAGTGAAGAGAAAATAAAATCGAATAATATAATAAAATGCTTTTATTTCAGGCAATAACCCATAGTACATTAATAATCAAATAATAGATTGATTCATCCCTAGAATATGGTCAAAATTTCCCCTATTCAGTGCGGCACCGGGTGCATATGACCTTGTATTTTATTATAGCTATAAGTTTTAAACATAACAAGCGGTTGGCGTACGCCTACAGGTTCATGTCAATAAATTCATTATTGTTAATATTCAAAGCCAAAAAAGACCATTTACATTTTTACATGAAGCCAAAAAAACGATTTAATTATCTTAAACGTTACAGGGTTTAATATATCTTGTACCGCCACAATGATAGTTTTATGACCAGGTGTACAGCGCCTTGTAACGCAGGAGTGGAAAGAATATAAAAATCACTGCCGCAAGGTTTATTTATGTAATTAAAGATCCTTAAACTAATGACGCCCTAGATAAATAGTTACCATGTTGTTTAAAGACGAAAACAAATCATAATATGCAGCTGACGGACGCGGCTGAAGAGCGTTAGAACCACAGTCAGAACAGTCAAGGTCATGTCCGCGACTTAGTCTGATAGTGTGCACATATCAAAAGAATCCATTGTCTAGGACTCTAGAATCTAGATCAGCTTAAGACGCGTCCGTCAGCCGCGTCCGATAATTTATTTTCGTCATAAGCCTTGCGTTTCTGTTTATAGATAAAACCAGGAATACTCAAAGCAAAGATCTTCGTTGCTGCATCCCAGATTATTTATTTACAAATTAAAATACAATTAAACATTATAATGTCATTGCATTATTAGCAATGGAATGCAATGACGTAAGAGTGCATTTAAGAAATAACAATAAGATGAAATCACGCATCCGTACGTGTAGGAAGTAGCAATAATCTAAAATAACGTAAGAATGCGTGTAGGAATTTACGTTGTATATAAAGGGTATATATCAAGTATATATCAAGTACGCCAACCCGCACTAGGCCAGCGTGGTGGACTGTATGGCCTAACCACTCTCAATCGTACTCTCGATTGTAGAGTAGGCCCGTGCCCTGCAGTGGGTCGTATATGGTCATATATATATCAAGATTGCTACCGAAAACGGAGCCAGGTGGTAGTTTTAGTGACTACAGACACGATGCAACTAAAATTTTTCAATAAACTGCGACAATTTTTTTGAAATTTTTTAAATAGCATTGACTTTGGGTGGTAAATCTATAGTTTTTGCTAAAATTATAATTTAAAGTCTGCGTACTATAGCGTCTTTGGAAATAAAAGAGTGGACATTATTATTTTAGGAAAATGCATGTATTTACCACCCACATACGAGGATAGGAAAAAAAATACAAAAAATATCGTCGTTTTTTTTGCAAAAATTTTAGTTGCATTGTGTCCAAAGTCACTAAATCTACCACCTGGCTTCATTTCGGTAGCGGTCTTGATATACCGTGTATAATTATATAAATAAGTTTGAATAGCATCAAATTATTGATCCTTAAACAAGCAACATGTTTCTTTACGAAACCTAATGTCTTGCAAGACTAATTAATCACTATCTTAATTTGCAAGTAGTCTGTTATATTCGGCATTTTCAAACTGCAAATACACTCTTAAAACATTTTACAATAAAACGAACGATAAGAACGTTATTTCTAAATGCGGAAATACTGATAATTTGTTTTATTATAGCAATTAAAATTAATACAGCATATATGTTATTATCGATGGCAGATAGCAATTGTACTTTCCGTCGGGAGATTTTGTAAATTATTTTTGTGCTTATATTTCCCTATTTTTTGGTACATTTCGGCCGTTCAAACAAAAAAATCTTCGATGAAAGAAATCACGAATAAAAGTTATTAAAAATTATAGTTTTTTTTTTATATAATTGTTTTTTTTTTATATAATTTTATATAATTGTTTTTTTTTTTATATAATAATGAGTCATTTAATTATTTTATTTAACTTGTTTAATTTACAAAAATAAGTTTAGATATAAATAAATAAGTCACAAAAAACTGTGCACCGGTTTAACCATAGCAGAGCGATGAGTATCATTGCATTTAACTTAAATATATTAACATTCATAAACATATAAATAACTAACAACCGAACCTGTTAAGTATTACTTTTAAACATAAATGAAAATAAAATGCAGATCCGAATAATAGACATTTCAAATTACCATAGACCACAAGCACCCAGCACCATCACATACCAATTCTTGCAATTCATTGAAGCGTTAAAAAATATTTGTTTAAATTAATATGTTTAACCGTTTTTTATACAATAGCACGACAAAATTGTTATGCTCCTGGCCAGATAGTCCCAATAAAGCTTGATATTCGCTGGGTCCTTTTGGACTCATGCATACAGTAGGCGAAGATTCTGTGACGTCGTCAATCTGATCATCAGATAATGGCATGCACCTGAAAAAAAAGTCTGGTAGAGACGCACTGTAATTACTGTAGGCAGGGGACGGCTCTTCGATCAAAAATCCCACTAGTGGTAATCGTAAAAAACCAAGTGGTATTGTTCGAAGGCTCCGATCGACCGGGGTATCCTCGCTGACGTGTTTGATACGGCGAGTGGGATTGTCGGAGACCAAATATATCTTTCCTTCTCCCACTTTTTTCCCTCTCTTTCATCCCCGTTTATAAGAAACGAGCAACGCACCTACGATCCAACTGTCGTAGAAAATCATGAGTCGTGGTAGTCACTTATATTATCGACAAATAGCCGTCATGCCTGCCGGATGCCCAATACCCCTTTCCTCTTCCCATCCTTTTTCCTTCCCTTTCTCCTCCCAATTGGACCGGCAACACATCCATGATCCAGCTTTGTGGATGCTCATGGCCGGCAGTGATCACTTAACATCAGATGACCTGTTTGCTCGTTTGCCGATCCTATGCAATAAAAAAAAATCATGCCTATATCCCATTAGGATGTGCAGGAACTATAAAGCTTTTTTGCCATGACATATATATTTCGGTCCATTTTAATTAATCTCCTCTTGCATTATTATTGGCTTAGGTATATATAGGTACTCCCATTTTCAGGATGTCACCGGCTTAGCGTAGTTTCAATGAAGTATACCATATCTATTATAATTCATAATACTAATGTAATACTAATGTCAAAATATACCGCTTTTTTAAGTTTGATGAATATTTCCTTTTTGCAGACGAAAATGATGAATATGGCCAAGCCGATGAACGAGTTATATGTATCCGTGAGGATCCAAATGAACTGCAAGTCGCTGAGCAGCCGGCTGGTCACCTCGAATAGCCAGCTGAGGCCCATCACCACTGACAACTTCACGTACACCAAGAACCTAAAAATATAGCATTAAGTTTACTATACGACCTGGTTGTCGGTAGAACATCAACCATTGTAATTATAACACCTTATGTCTCAGGATGGCGAGCGCAGTTTAATGCCAAGCATTGCTTTGTTATTCATGGTTTTGTTTGGTTGTGCCACTGTCCAAGAGCGGCTGTATAACTTACCATCAGGCGAATGGCATGTTTGTCTCGCCATTCATTGCAATAAAATAAAAACTAAGACTGCCTCGGTGGCGTAGTGGTATTACGGTATGATTGCAAAGCTGAGGTCTCGGGTTCGAATCCCGGGTCGGGCAAAGTGATATTGGATTTTTCTATTCATTACCAGCCCGGAGTCAGGAATTTGTGCCCGATATGGCGATAGGTTCGTCCCCTATCACATCGTGGGACGGAATATACAAGGCGAAACGTGGGTGTTCTGGTAGCACCTCCGCCTACCCCTTCTGGGAAAAAGGCGTGTGTTTATGTATGTATGTAAAATAAAAACTATAGTCATTTCCATGTTAAAAATAATGTCTTAATACCTATCTGATTGTTTACGACGGGTCGACGAATTACCAGCAGAATTGTGTTCCAAATCCTGAGTTCCGCGATTCAACCTCCACACGTTGAAGGCGGTTAGCAGAAACAGTGCCCAATCGATGAAAATCAATATGAGCATTGGTATATGTAGATAGATAAACTTTGAGTTCTCTGAAAATAATGAATAAATGACATTTAATAGATACACTAAGAATTGCGTGGTGGCCTGTTGGTAACGGACCAGACTCGGCTGCCTACATGTTGACGGTGGCCGCGGGTTCAAATCCCAGGGCACACCTCTGACTTTTCGGAGTTATGTGTGTATTGATAGTCAATCACCACGCACTTTAACGGTGAAGGGAAACATCGTGAGGAAACCTGCATACCGTAGCGATTTTAAAGAATTTCTACGGTATGTAAGTCCACCAACCCGCACTAGGCCAGCGTGGTGGACTATATGGCCTAACCATTCTCAATCGTACTCTCGATTGTAGAGGAGGCCCGTGCCCTGCAGTGGGTCGTATATGGGCTGATACAATACAGAAATACAAAAAATAGATACACTAAAATTCATCTATCTGTTGGCGTGCGGCGAAATTTAGAACTACAATTAAAATAAAAAAAATATTTAACGCACTGTTTATGATGTTTTCATAATAGAAACAACATGAATTTATATTGGTAATAAATCGTAATTAACGTGTTCAATATAATAAAATATGAATACAGAAAAACTATTCCTAATATTGAAATAAAACGAATTCATACGGATTTTATCGCGAATATAATTTACTTTTTAAATTTTTTTATTTCCCGACGTTTCGATCACTTTCCAGTTTTCGTGGTCACGTGGTAAATTTAATTCGCGATAAAATCCGTAAGAATTCGTTTTATTTCAATGTGTAATATTCGCGTAAATCCAAGAAACCATTATTCCTAATATTTTGACAACAGGAGAACAACAACGCATTCGGACGCCAAAAAATCGTAGACATACTATACATAGACTTTTCGGAGTTATGGTTTTGGTAGTAAATTACCCCGTGCTGAAGTAAAGAAAAACATCGCGAGGAAAGCTGTACAGATCTTAACAAGATTTTCTACGGTTTGTGAAGTCCACAAACTATTTGGCCACCGTGATGGACTATGGCCTAAGCCCTTTCAATCGAACTCTTTTGTAGATGAGTTCCATTCACAGTAGAGGGCAATTAAGAGCTGATGCATTGCATGCACTATGACCTTACGCCTGTATCACAGAGCTCATTTACGTCCCAAAATATGATGTTATAATGAATCATATACATCTCCAGCCATTCGCCATCTTTTTTTAAACGATATTAATTTTATCTAATGGCTAAAGCCCCATTTACACGGGGAGAGTTTCTCACATCGAAAATACGATTATCGTAAGGATATAAAAAGTCGCATCGTGTAAACATTTGTCAGAACACGATACTCTATGGCGGTTATCATGCGATAATCCTATACGATTCTCACTCCGAGGAACTCTCTCCGTGTGAATAGGGCTTAAGGGAAAAAAATCCATAACACTTTGCATGTGCTCTCTGCTCTAGGTCGTTAGTTTATGTTAAGTGTTTTAATAAAATCATGTTACCTTCGAAGAAACAGTTGGTTTTGGCAATTAACGGAGTGATGATCCAGGGTTGATTCTGTAACGGCAGCCAGTTCATTAGAGCGACGAATGCGGTCAGAGCCAGCGGTAGGCCCCACGCGTAGGAGCAGTATCTGAGGAACTTGTTCCTGTCCCTGCGATGGATCGTGATGCGTTTAGTATAACTCCTGGGGGACAAAAACAATAAGAATTATACCCACCACTCATATATAGGTACATAGGTCTGACCCCACATTTAGATCACTAAGGATTAGTGTCAGTGTTTCATGGTATAACCAGGTCCTTGAGGTTCTTCTTTGCCTTTGTGTCTACATTATTTTTTTAGAAAAATAAATGTATATACCACACCAACTAAAATGCGATGATAGGAAAAATTATTACAAACAAAATCGTCGCTTTTTTTTCAAAAATTTTAGTTGCCTTTTGTCTAAAGTCACTAAAACTACCACCTGGCTTCGTTTTCGGTAGCAGTCTTGATATACCCTGTATATTATGAACTCGATACGCTACACATTTGCGCATGCCTCTATGAAGGATCATGCCACTGTCCAGTTAATAAATTAATTTTACTTTACCTAAATGTACTCCAAATATCGTAGGACATGACATTCATCCAGCAGAAACTCGACAAGAAGAAAAAGTAGTCAAGCAACGCTGAAACAAAGAAATGATATCCATTATAGTCAAAACATGCCTCTTACAAGGTCGAAACAGTGTCGTTTCATATACCTGATACAAGTGTAGTTCACGTCAAATTATGTTCTATGGAACAACTGATGGATGATGACTGACGGATGGAGAGGGCGCCACCGCTCACTACTAAGTACGCCTCTATTGTTTAAATTTATTTAAAATTAGTAATTATAATATAAGGATAGTTAATAAGTGTACCTTTATTTTACTTATTGAAAATGTTATTAAGAGATGAGCGGAATGGTCGCCTAACAGAAATGTATTGTTATTTAATCTTATCTGGTCTACTGCGATACGGGCCCAGAGCCTAGTGCAGTGACCGCTGTAAACCTTTTTGTAAAAACTGTTTTTCTGTTAAATAAAGATATTATTATTATTATTATTATTAAAAACTGCTTATAATTCGATAGTGGCATTAAAAAAGTCAAAAGTAGTAGAACCACAGGGGGGTCACTGGTGGTCACTTTGGACAACAGAAAGAAAAGACCGCCCTGACCCGGATGCTACCACCGTCTCATTAAAAACGGACGTGAAGTGATCGCTTTGCCTTTCGGATTTATTCATAGACAGTTTTAAAACCTGCTTTAGCTGTCGAATGTTTTGTCCCTTTTGAACGGCTTTTGAATTCAGTTTGAGCGAAGAAAACAAAACATTCGATGGCTAAAATAGGTTTTAAAATTGTCTAAGAATAAGGCTGTTTGTGTTTACTGTTTGTGTTTAAACTGCCCCTTTCCTACCGTACTTTTCTCCTCCTTGTCCCATTCTAGAAGTGGGCGGAGCAAATAGTAAATACTATCAAGTGTTTTAGATGTTAATGGACGGCATTTGCTCCTTTGCTAGACGTAACAAAAAAATCTTTAAGGACCAGAAATAATCAATAGATTTGAACGACAATCGCAAAAACCAACTAAGTTTTTGAATAAACTTCTTAATTTGAAAATTGTTAAATTGTGGCAGTCACAGCGGATGACTAATACCTCAGTCTGCACAGTAACCACGAAAACTAAAGTGATCGAAACGTCGGGAAGTAAAAAAATGTAAAATTAAACCAAATCTGCGATAAAATCCGTAGAAATTAGTTTTATTTCAATGTTTAATATTCTTAGATTAACCTAAGACATCATTATGAAAAAGACCTACTTATGTTCAACGCTCTCTCACACACTGTATTGAAGATTGTCCCGCCCTCACAATTGACACTGCAACTCCTGTAAGCCAGGATCAACAGTGGCACGCATTGTAATGACACTGAGCATTGAAGCTCAGCGCGTCTCCGGGAATGAATAACTTGTATTTAACCCGCAACGAAGTTAATCATAAAGTTAAATTTAAAGGAGGAGTTGGAAATATTTTTTGTCCACTTCCCTCTGTAACAAAGCGGGTGACAAGACAGTGTACTAAAGAGGTAAATAACCTCGGATGAAAAACTATTACAACCAGAGAAGCCAGATGTAAAGCACCACGGATCAAATTACTATTAACACAATGCATGAGGAAATTAATAAAATACTCACTTAAACTAACACAGACGTGATACGGACGTCTCTTTACTTCATTGATGAATAGGAGGAGGTACGCCCAAAATAAACTGAACACATAGGCCATCAGGATTTTCCCTCCCAAATTACGGAGATCTGGCAGCAACAGGTACACCGCAAACACCAGCGGTAAAAAAATAATGGATACCAGGTTTCCTGCGGAAAAAATGGTTACTTTGTAGATAAATCTGGGGGTACGGCAGTGCCCCGCCAAGTCGAGCACAGCCGTAGCATCTTGACAGCCTACGTGGCGCAGTTGGTTAGTCGCCGCGCCGGTTGTGAGTATATGTAAGGCAACTGTTTGTGAGTCTCGGGTCTGGGTGTTTGTGAGACCGAATAGTCTCGCGTAGCTTCTGATACCCACAACACAAGTCTCAATTGATAATTATAATTTATTTCAATTTGCATTTATTGGTACTTAATATATATTTGTCGGGCCGCGACCGCCGCGAACATGTTGGAAGTCGCGTCTTGACTTTTTATTTTTTATTTTACTTTGTTCTGTAAGGTGATCTAACAGCTAGAAAGTACAAAGAATAATCACTTAAATGGTAAAAGGCCAATAACAAGTTTTCACTTATAAGCTAAATTTTTCAATATATTCAACAAAAGGGGCACTAGTGTAGTAGTGACTGTTACAATTTAACTGTTAAATTGTAAGAGTGACTAAGCGGATGACTAACACCTCAGTCCGGCCCGTGACCGCGAAAACTGTAGTGATCTAAACGTCGGGAAATTAAAAAATGTAAAAATTAAATTAAATTCGCGATAAAATCCTTAAGAATTCGTTTTATTTCAATGTACTTTCGCGTAAATCCAAGAAACCATTACACACACTAAATACTAAAATATTAATGAGGGAGAGAAAAAAAAAACACATTACAGCAACCAACCAAAAAAAAAACGATCATTATACCATTTTTTCAGTTTGGTAACCGTGTCAAAGAACAAATCAAGGTCAACTTACTATATGTCCCGATGTCATTCTCAGATTTGGCTTTTGTTCTGTCTTCGACATACACTCGAACGACAGGTTTCATATAAGGTGTTCGCTTACTGATAAAGTAATCGACGCATATTTGTTGCCTCTCATGTCGTATCCACCTGTAGTAGTAATTTGGTTTTTCCATATAATAGTGACCATCCTGAAATTAAATAATGAATACATATTAATAAAAATAATAATATTAAATACACCCAACAGTCACATACATAGTTCTGACCCCACACTAAGATCGAGTCTTGTGTTGTGGGTATCAGAAGCTACGAGACTTTTCGGTCTCACAAACACCCAGACCCGAGACAAATATTTGTGGGCCTCACAAACATTTGTCTCGGAGCGGGGATCGAACCTGCGGCCTCTCGTTTCACAGCCGGGGTCCAACCAACTGCGCCATGGAGGCTGTCGTTCGGCTATTATTTCGGATAACGGGAGTTTAGCGGGAAATCGTAGAAATGTCATATAGCTCTCGTTTTATTTTCATTAATTTGCTGCATTTTAGAGCTTTATTGCATAAAGTAGAAGGCATTTTATTCAATGTAGTTCTGTAAAGGTGCACAAGTGTAGTGGAGGATAAGCAAGTGTTTTATGTGATTAGTTAGGTTTTTTCGCTGAGCCTTATCAAAAGTTTTGGTAAGGTTGCCTTCGCCTTACTAAAGCATGACTATAGACCAACTGACGAACGATAACAGACGATGGGTTATATTTGACCACTTTCGCCAAAATTGGGCAAAGAAAAATAATTATTACTTGAGGACTGGCTTTATGCACAAACCGTGCGAAGCCATAAAAAAAAAGCATAACGCATACGTTATCACTCTATCGCCTAATAATTGCAATAAGATGATCTAGTGAAATCATTACAAGTTACAACCATCTTAACTATAAAAAATCCGACGCGACAAATTCAATTTAAATGCTGAATTTGAATAATTCGAATTAAAGGAATGAACAGTGCATGAGTTTTACCGTTTGGTAAACACGTTTGAATTCATTGCATAAGAGTTTATTTATACGTATGAGGACAATGTTGATTCAACGATCTAAAAATTGACTCACTAGTTCAAGGAATGGTAACATTATTCACAAGACTACTCTATGTTGACCTATAGGATATATCGACACAATTGCAATCTCTATAATTTACAGGAGAGCTGTTTGAAGTTTTAAAAACACTTTTCGGTGTATTACATATTTTATTCCTAGTAATTGCAGTGAAATATAAGTTAAAAACGTATACAGTCTATTTTCAAGCATTTTTTTATTGGAGTTATGATGAAAATTAATACATTATTTTAAGATAGGTGTGTTCTACGTAAATATGCACGTGACATTTCTACTTGTTATCTTACGACCTTATTCTACAAATATTATGGTTACCTAAATACAGGGAGCGCAGGAAAATGGCGCACTTGCTCAGTTGGATACAAGAGCATAATATTAATATGATAATAAAGATATAGTATTTCGAAAATACCTATCCGTTTTGGAATTATGACCTTATAAAGTTTTAAGAATTACCACCACCTTTTCGAATAAAACCGGTTGGGATGGGTAAAGCACAAGATTTTAACATATAAGTATTTTTTCGTTTATTAAATAGTTAACGAAATAAACAGTGAAAATCATTTTGAACAACAAAAAAACTTTTATAGACTTTGCCTTAACATTTGTTAGATAGGTACGTAGGTATGTATTTGGCATAATACGTAAAGGGAAAGCACGTGCGTTGTTAATTGTTAATATCTCGGCACCTTTGTTATTATCAGACAACGCTATGAAAATGCATTTTAATCTAGACGCAATCACGATTAACTAAAATGTATCTTAGCAAGTGCGCCGTTTGTTTGCGCACCCTGTATAACGACGAAACATAAATATAACCGTTTCTATACATAAATAAAAAATGAAACATATCGATAACATGTGTAATCCATCGTACAATGATGCAATTGACGATACACAGAAGCTTGCCGACCCGACACGGTTTTGTCAGGTAGGCGACAAGAAAGTACATGCCATATTTATTTTATTTTATTTATTTATTTAAAAATGGTGCACCAACAGCATAATACATTAGATCGTTTATTTTTTATTAGATATTATGACTGTACCTACATATTTAAATGCAAATGCCCATGATAGGCGTACACAGCTTTGGCCAAAATAAACAATTACTATAACTTAATTATGGGCTAATATTAAACAATAAAAGTTAAATTAAATAAAACTATAGTAACAAAACAAAAAACAATGAAATTACTAGTATAACACTTCTATCCTATCAATTTACATAAATAAGAACTTGAAGCACAAATTAATAATATATATATATATATATATATATATATATATATATATATTTATATATATATAAATGTATAAATTTTAATTAAAACAATGCAAAATATATAAGTATAACAGTTTATTAAAGAAAATAAATTATATTAATCTCAATATTGACATAATATTGAGACATCGGAATAATATTAAGATGCAACTTTGTCCGATTGAATATCTCCGAAAGTATTCATTATATTTATTTAGCTGTACCGAAAGAGGATTGTTTTCCATAGTATAATATACAAAAAAGAGATACGGCCCATTGCAGGGCACGGGCCTTCTCTACAATCGAGAGCACGATTGAGTGGGGTTAGGCAATATAGTCCACCACGCTGGCCTAGGTGCGGGTTGGTGGACTTTACATACCATAGAAATTCTTACAAATCGCTATGGTATACTGTTTTACACACGATGTTTTCCATCATCGTTGTAGTGTTACCGCTATCGCCAAGCTGGGTTCTTTAAGTCTTGGTTAATTCATATAAAAATGTTAAATTCTTAATATTTATATAAAGTTGTTAGTTGCCTGGAATTTAATTCAAAGCTATTCCACGAAGTCGCTTATGAATCAGTGGTTTTATTTTTAACAGTAACTTGATAAAAAATGAACTAAACTTACCACAGTGAGGTACGTTTTGATCCCATTCACGAATGGTATAACGTTGGCTTTATTTTTGAATGTCTCCTTACTGAATTTATTCGGAATTAAATACATTGACTCGTTCACAGTAGACACGATGTTTTCTCTCTCTTGGTCGTACACTTTCATGTCCGAAAAGTCAAGAGTAAAGTTTTTAAACATATATTTAATGCAGTTTTTCGGTCCAATAATATACTCGTCAATCGCACAACATTTAGGCACACAAACACGTTTATTACAGGAATCAATTTTCGATACAGATGCAATCCCTTTATCGCTCCCCACTATTAAGTCACTTGTAGAGGTTTTAACTGTTGCAAATTGTGCTAAAAACATTACAGCAGCTATGACAAAACAGCTCGCCGCCATTGCAGACCGGGACCGCATTGAGTATTATGTTATCATCACCTCCATGAAACGTGTCCTGTTTCCTTCACATGAATCAGACTGATTTAATAACACTTCTAAAACACAGTTGTTGCGCAGGGCACGAAAACTATAAATAAAACAATAACATATTGTTATTATTTCAGAACACATTTTATTTCCGTTCCAAAATTAAATACCATTTTGATAACAAACACAAAATATTATAAAAAAATAGATCTTGACACCATAAAATAAACAGTACATATTACATAAAAATATAAACACAAATTAAAAAAGAAATTAATAAATTAAAGAAAATATTCATATTTAAAATTAATCGAAAAGACCACCCCGAACCATACCCGGTGAGAATGTTCCCATTATGCTCGCAGAACCAATATTAGTCTTTTGCGCGAAACGAACTTGTACCTAAATGCAATTTAACAAGTAACTGGGTTTTTCATTCCTACATAAACCTAAAACAAGTAAAATAATATATAATACATTATTCATATAATTCTGTATAACTACGTGCAGCATTATGCAATCAATTTAAAACTATATAGGGTAAGAGAGGGCAAGATGGAAGGGCTGTGCAGATGCGAACCATGTGAGGAGCATCCGTGTCTCGAAAGAAACACAAGTCTGTAAAGAGTTAACAGACACAAGGCTGTTTTACATTTAAAGGGTCAGTCTTTTTAGAGCCAGTTTAATATTGTTTTTGTTTAGGTAGATAGAGTCTACCAGAAATTATATAAATGAAAAGTAAAAAAAAGAATAGCAATTTTTATTGTCGTTGTTTAAATCTATTATTATTAAACATAATACATACATAAACACACGCCTTTTTCCCAGAAGGGGTAGGCAAAGGTGCTACCAGAACACCCACATTTCGCCTTGTATATTCCGTCCCACGATGTGATAGGGGGCGAGTCTATCGCCATATCGGGCATAGAAAAATCCAATATCACTTTGCCCGACCCGGGATTCGAACCCGAGACCTCAGCTTTGCAATCATACCGTAATACCACTACGCCACCGAGGCAGTCAGGCAGATTATTATTATATTAATTATCAACAATTAAAGGTGCATGGCGAACCTTTTTTTGTTCATGAGGAAAAGTTATTAAGCTCCCTTTCGAAACCCTGGGGGAGGCCGAAAGGGGCATGTCCGTGTCACTGGCCTTCCAGTCCGGCACAATGCGGATGTTGTGGCCGAGCTGGGTCCCTAGTAATACATACGCCAGCATACTGACTAAAAACCCCTCGATGTCTGTCACACGCGTTGTGGGCGACACAGAACATTGCAGGGTGAAAAGCGCCCCGATTTACTCAACGTCATGTCAACTATACGTTTACTTCACAAGAAAGGGAGAACAGATGATATTGCGAACTATAGACCGATATCGCTAATGTCTAATGTATACAGCGTATATCAAGACTGCGACCAAAAATGATTCCAGGTGGTAGTTTTAGTGAGTACAGACACAATGCAACTAAAATGTTCTTAAAAAAAGCGACAGGTATTTTTTTTAAGTTTTTTACATGTCATCGTGTTTGGATGGAAAATATGTACCTAGTTTTTGCTAAAATTATAATTTAAACCCTTACGTACAATGATATCTGTAAAAATAAAAAGATGTACATTATTATTTTACAAAAATAATGTATTTACTACCCAAATACGACGATATGCAAAAAATTACAACAAAAAAATTGGCGCTTTTTTTGTGACATTTTTAGTTCCTTTGAGTTGTGTCAGAAGTCACTAATACTACCAGGTGGTAACCTGGCTTCGTTTTCGGTCGCAGTCTGGATATACCCTGTACAATTTTTTCTCCAATATGACACAGAAACGGTTAACAAAGACCTCAGACGAAAATCAGGGAAAAGAACAGGCAGGATTTCGAAGTGGTTTTTCAACCAATGAACATATTCATACCATCAAACAAACTACCTAGACATGCTAAGAATACTACGACTACTACTACTTAGCATTCATTCACGTAATTCTATCAATAAATTCGTCAAACAAATATGTAATACCATCAATACTTTACATGTAAAATTGAAAAACTTACGTAGGTTTCATTCAGTTTTTGCAATGTGGTTTGGTAACAGTAACCAATGTGTTATCTTGAGCATACGAACTATTAACACACACAGATAGTAATTTTGTGTATTAGCTCTACACGAACGTCCCGACCTCTATGGAGCTTTGTCAATGTAATCTCAGCCTTAATGTGAATATATAGGGTATATTTTAAAAAAGCTCGTGTTGTTAAATATAAGGATATCCGGAACGTTTGCCATTTTTGCTTGTCGAGTAAAGACTCAATCTGTGAGGGCAGTATAATAAGTATTCATTTGGTTAGACGCCAGCTGTGAAACGAGAGGCCGCTGTTTCGATCCCCGCACCGAAACTAATATTTGTTAGGCCCACAAGTATTTATCTCGGGTCTGAATGTTTGTGAGAGAGAAAAGTCTCTCGTAGTGTTTGATACCCACGACACAAGACTTATTTGATCTTAATGTGGGGTCAGATCTATGTATGTGACTGTTGGGTGTATTTATTTATTATTTATCATCAGCCCGTTGCAGTCCACTGCTGGACATAGGCCTTTCCCAAGGTACGCCACAGAGCCCGGTCTGCTGCTTTATGTATCCAGTCGCTTTAAGAATTAATTATTTGTAATTGTACATTTTTTAACTCTAATAATATTCCATTCTGAACTGATTAAAACAAAATTGATACTATGTCGTTTATTTCTGTATTTTTACCATAAAGTTAAGCCTTCCATTGCGCCCGTCCTTCCCCGACAATTCCAGGAGATTCAATGGCATAGCTACGTAAATTTTACAGAATACGAATCTAGTTATATAACATTTTCCTTTTGCTTTAAAGTTTAAATGCCTTTGGTAAAAAGTAAATGAGACGGGACAAGGCGGGATGTAACGGGACGGGACGGGAAGGGATTTTTTAAATAAAAATAACCACGCAAACGGAGTTGCGGTCAGAAGCTAGTTAAATTAATAAATTCGGTTGCAATCCAAGCACTATATTATGTATGTAATTACCTGAGATGTTAAACAGTGCAATCTCTTGCCTAAACTAACAAAGGCCCCGATGATCCAGATGGTTATGGCAAGATCAGAGTTGAATATAAATAGATGCTGTGTTTCGTGCGTCAGAAGGAAGCTTAATTAGTTTTCTTTTACGTCTAATAGGTGTTAAGTTTGTAATACTTATAAATATAAAAAAAAGTCTGCATAAAGGTTTTTTATAGTCACGTGAATGTTAAAAAAATGTTAAAAGAATTGCATTTTTTTATTTTCTTCAAATTACAATGCTACTGTTACATACATTGATTTTATATTGTAATAATACACCCATAATACACCCGACAGTCACATACATAGTCCTGACCCCACACTAAGAAGATGATAATTGGTTCAGACTGTAATGTTCATGGTCTCTATTCTTATTTGATTGGCATTTCGTGTTGGCCTGTAAATAAGTAATTGTTAGTCTTATGAATAATTATTAAATCACCATACGATATTTATGAAAGCTGTAAAGTATTCGAAACGTCGCGTCGCGTCGTCTCGGTCGGGAAGTTTAAAAATGTAATATAAAACGAAATTTGTAATAAACACTGTAAAAAATATTTTGAAAATAAAAACTCTTAATTTTTTATTGCATTTGGTTTGTATTTGTGACTATTTTATTACATAAATCCCATCAGAGGACTTGTTTGGTGGGTACATCTTCATGAACTTATAAAATAAAAGAAAACATATCGCTTCTATTAATAACATCGAGAAAGCTTTGTTTGAATAAAAGAATGGAGTTCACAAACATATCAGACTGAAATTGTATAATTATATACTATTGTTTAACGACCGTTGAGGGCCTTACTTAAAAAAAAATCTTTGTCAATTTTAGGTTATACTAATTAAATTCTATGCGTTACTTATGTAGTATATTCTAAAACTGATTATCAGAATCTTATCTATAATTAAAAACTTTGGTTTATTCAGGGTATATCAAGACTGCTATCGAAAATGAAGCCAGGTGGTAGTTTTAGTGACTATAGGCAAGATGCAACTAAAAGTTTTACAAAAAACTGGACGATTTTATTTTGGTATATCATTGTGTTTGGGTGCAAAAACAAATCATCATTTTTTTCCCAAAATTGTTAGTTTCATTGTGTCTAAAGTCACTAAAACTGCCACCTGACATCGTTTTCGGTAGCAGTCTTGATATACTCTGGATAAAAGTAATTGTTGTTTTAAAGTACTTATACAACAGCAACTCCTTGTATGCTTTAACCGACTTTTACATGCATAGGTACAGCTATTCACTACGTATAACTATATTATTCTTACGCTATTCAGCCAAAGGAAGTCCACTTCTGAACATATGCCTCCCTATGACCTACTGCTATATACTATTTACTACTGTAACATACGTTTCTAATTCGAATTATATCTATTTACTAAATACTATATTGAGTATTTCGGTTTTTGGTATGCAGTTTTAATTTAATGTTAAATACATAATATTGGAAACTAAAACACAATCGATACAAATCAATAAGCATATTCTAAAATTATTACATTATGTGTCACATAAAAACGAATATATCACTAAACACAAAAATCACTTATGATATAAAACAATATTAACTATTCACTATTGAATATAATTAAATATTTTTAGTGTATTACTGACACAATACTCTGTATTATATGTATGGTTAGGTACCTATATATTTCAATTAATCTAATGTTTCGCCCATCTGTTCCCAATTGTACAAGAACGCCTCCAAATTTTACGCCCAAGTGCAGTGAAAGTACAATTACCTATTACTAAGGGACTAACCACATTCATTCAGTGTATTTACCATCCAAACACGATGATACTTAAAAGAATAAAAAAGTAGCTTTTTTTTTTGCGAAATTTTTAGTTGCATTGTGTCTGCAGTCACTAAAACTACCACCTGGCTTCATCTTCGGTTGCAGTCGGCATATACCCGGTATACAGTTAAATTGTAACAAAAATAATCGACACCGACATATCAATTCCGTGAGGTAATCACTCACTTTTATTATAAAAAATAAAATAACAGCTAAATAAAATAATGTGGTATGTTTGTTATTGTAAAATTAGTCTGATATTTTTTTAAATAAAAAATAGATTGATAAATAATAGTTTCGTTAGAAATCAATTCCTTTGGGTGATATCTAAACACATGTGACATTATAATCGATGAACATACATAAAAAAACAAAAACAAAGATTCCGACGAATTGAGAACCTCATTCTATTTTTGTAATCGGTTAAAAAGTAGATTGACGTCGGAAATCGTCGGAAATAAAACTATAAACAGCGTATTGCTCTTATAAAACAAAAAAAACATTTACCGTCGAAGAAACATTTTCCAATTTCACACAATTTTTGTTTTAGCAGAAGGTACTGAAAATAGGCGCCCCCCTATTTTCATTATAAAAAAAGTCGCCTTTGATTTCAATGTTCTTAAAATTATCTTAATTATTGATATTCTAATGCTAAACTAAATTACATTGCAAAATGAATTTAATTTTAAACGCTACAAAATCACTTTTCAATGTACAATATATTAGCATCTTTTCTTACTTTGGCAGTGCGAGCTGGTTAAACAATTAATTGCGAGTTCGGTTCCCACAGAAGTACATACTTTGTTTCACAAATAATTATATATACTTTTCCAATTCATATACATAAAAACATCACTGGTTAATTTTCTAAATATATTTCCGCAAAATAAAACCATGTTTTTCGGTTTACAACATTCAGGTAAATGTGTCCCACAAGTTTTGTTATATGTAGGATCCATTGACGAGTAGGTAAGCCATTAAACATTTTTCTTGGCAACAGAAACTCCCATTGAGGTCTTATTGCCAAAAGAACCAAACCAGGAACAAATATTTTCTCATAATTCTATAATAATATAAGTATATAATAAACGTTTATCTTTGTCCACTGATTTATTCAACCAGCAGCTCATTTTATATACGATTGTCGCTCTTATTTTATATACATATATTTAGCTTTATTATTATAACAAAAACATGTAGATTATGTCTAGTTTGTGAGACCGAAAAGTCTCTCGTGGTGTCTGTTACCCACGACACAAGACTTAATTGATCTTAATGTGGGGTCAGGACTATGTATTTGACTGTTGGGTGTATTTATTTAGTATCTAGAAATTGACCAGTAATTGGACATGTTTTTTTAAATACTGATTTTGATTTGGACTAGCATAGACACAATATTGCAAATAAAGCTTATCACCATGAAAAACAAAGTATGGCACAGAAGTTTCATTATTATCTGTTGTATATATATATATATATATATATATATATATATATATATATATATATATATATATATATATATTGCACATCATCACTTAAACGAATACTAACTAATAAAGCTCTATTTAAACAGCACATAAGTAATTTATACATCAAACCTAACTTACTTCTTAAAATTATTTTATAGATTATCATTTTTCAAGCGAGAACGGGTTCACAAATGTCTTTCTACTCGTATAATATATTTAAATGCCAAAAGCGGACATCTTATCCTGTATTCAACCATTTGTGTGCGACTTCCAGTTCATACTTTAATCTGAACCACGGGCCCTTTTGGATTGTTGCACACCAGAGGGAATGAGGTTTCCTGACTGGAGCACTCGGATATAGTGCTAGATGTGCTCTTAGTAGACGGGTAGCCGCGATCGTTCTTCCAGAACGTCATCTTGAATCTGAAAACAAAATTATAGATATGACTCTGTATTCAAAAACATAAGACAATTGACAAATTGTGTTATTGAAATAGACCACAGAGAAATATCGTATTAAAAGTATTCTGTTTGTACTATTTAACAATTACTAGCAAAAGAGTTAAAATCAATAGCCAAATGCAAAAAAGTGTATTTTATTGATTTTGATAAACTGTTAAATTTAATGGCAGATTTCCAGTCATTCCCATGTATCACTACCAAAGTCATGAATATATCTATCATATGAATATAAACACAATACCGTTTAATGAGCATTTTGAGGATCTTTTTCTTGCAGACGAAAATGAGGAAGATCGCGAGGCCGATGAGGATATTGTAGGCATCGGTGATGTTCCACACACGAAAACCAGGGCTGAGGAAGCTGACCACCTCAAACACCCAGTTGAGACCCATCACCACGGACAACTTAAGGTAGACCATGAACCTGCAAAGAGTGTGAATGTAAAATCAGACAAAGAATAACACTATACCCAAGTACACAATGAACCTGCATACTTGAAATATAGAATCTAAAAATAGATAGACAATGTAGATACACCAGTTACTGATACTCCTATAAGCCAGGATCAACGGCCGCACGTATTTTAATTAAACCGAGCATTTGAACTCGGCGCGTTTCTCCAAATATTTAATTGGGTTAAACCCACGAGAAATTCATCAGATTGTTGAATAAATAATGGAAGTTAATAATCAATTGTCCACTTCCTACAAATAGAAAAGTACATAAAAACAATGGTGTGGATAATATGCTAATTGTATTGTATTCTATTGTATTGTATTGTATCAGCCCATATACAATCGATGTCAAATGTAAGTATGAATACTAAAAAATATATCGACAAAGTTTTGCTGTTAAAAGAACGAAATACGCTGACCTATTCTTAATTATGGTCAGCAGTGTTCAAGATGAATCATATTATTATTGTATCAGCCCATATACGACCCACTGCAGGGCACGGGCCTCCTCTACAATCGAGAGTACGATTGAGAGTGATTAGGCCATATAGTCCACCACGCTGGCCTAATGCGGGTTGGCGGACTTTTACATACCATAGAAATGTATACAAATCGCTATGGCCTGCAGGTTTCCTCACGATGTTTTCCTTCACCGTTATAGTGCGTGGTGATTGACTATCAATACACACATGACTCCGAAAAGTCAGAGGTGTGCCCTGGGATTTGAACCCGCGACCACCGTAAACATGTAGGCAGTCGCGTCTGGTCCGTTTACCAACAGGCCACCACGCACTTTTAATATGCTAATAGTTGTATTCTATAATTGTGTATGTATGTATGTTGTTGTGTTGGCAAATAGTTGTTTATCACTGGTCAAATGTTAACTAATATTGACGAAGGTTATTTTCCTGCTTCGACAAAGCGACGGACAATTACGTGCTTCTCGCCGTTCGATATTATGGCGGCCTTTAATTTAAACTTCACAAAGGCTTGATTATTCCAACGACTACTATTTGAAATTAGTATCTGATGACTACAGGTTGGTTATGAACGCAATTTCCGTTAACAATATGAAATCTAGTTAAGTTAGTACTTTAAGTAAATTTAAAAGAAATGTAAGTAATTTACCTCACTTCACTAATTTATTGATTAATTAAACTCTGAGCTTTCTTATACTGGCTAGACGGAGTGATTACAATGACGATAGAGTCTGGATGGAGTATCCATAGAATTGAGATGGTGATCTTCGACACTTCTACACAACTGTGACCACTTAATTGTGTCCGGATATACACAAGGGTCTAGAATTTGACCAGCCGTTACTCTTGGCTGTAGAAGAGTCTTGTGCTAAGCAGTGCGCGAGGATCGTCAACATATCCAGTTGATAGTATGCAATTTAGGATTTGGGTTCAGGTCTCACGAAATTCTCCGGCCTTCACACCCGCCACTGCAGCTCCTGTAAGCCTTGATCACCCGCCGCATTTTGCACACCGAGCATTGTAGCTCAGCGAGTCTCCGAGAATGTCTAACTTGTCTTCTTAGAATTTAGGTTATAAAGTACCTGTTCCAGTGGGTGCGATGCGCCGCAGGGCTGCCTGCTGCAGCCGAATCCAAGACAGCTGTTCCTCGGCTGAGCCTCCACACGTTGAAAGCAGTCATCAGGTAGAGTATCCAGTTGCTTAGAATGAGGACCATCATCGGCATATACAGGTATAGAAGTTTTTCACCACCTACAAATATAATCTTGTTTTATTAAAATAAAGGATTTTTTAGGAAGTTCAATTTGCAGAAAAAGTTATACTTAAAAAAAAATTGTTGTTGCTTTCTTGGTGTTTATAGAAAATAAATTATTCCATTGAAATTAGCCGTAACATAGACAGTTTTGTTAATTAATTTAACATTTAAATTGCTTCTATAGTGTTTTAGCTAATTTATTCAGATCTTTAAGACTTATAATGTATTTTAAAATCTGGGATGCCAAAGTAAATCAAACTAAACGGAATAATAATATTCGATATTATATAAGGATACCAGTACTTTTCAAGTAAGATAGGTACGTATTCACTTGCGTTACGCTTTTGCCTTCTATGACAAGTAATTAATTGTATTGTATTGTATTGTATCAGCCCATATACGACCCACTGCAGGGCACGGGCCTACTCTACAATCGAGAGTACGATTGAGAGTGGTTAGGCCATATAGTCCACCACGCTGGCCTAATGCGGGTTGGCGGACTTTTAGATACCATAGAAATTTATACAAATCGCTATGGTATGCAGGTTTCCTCACGATGTTTTCCTTCACCGTTATAGTGCGTGGTGATTGACTATCAATACACACATGACTCCGAAAAGTCAGAGGTGTGCCCTGGGATTTGAACCCGCGACCACCGTGAACATGTTGGCAGCCGCGTCTGGTCCGTTTAATTAGTAATTAATTGTTTGTATTAAATTCTTTATACTCGTACAAACATATTAATAAACTACGCGACGGCTTAAATTATTATTTTTAGCATCGAGGAAAACAATTGACGATATTAATTTAACATCATAGCCAGATCTAGTTGGCCTCGCTTATAATAACAAAACAAAACGCATAATTGAATGTTTGAGGAGACTTTTTAAATTTGAACATATGAAGTGTATAAGTCAGTATTATTAATTATTTATAGTAACTACCACAGCGGCATAAATTTATTACGGAACGATTTTTGAGGTTCGAATCACGGGTCGGGGAAAATGGTAATTAATTTTTCAATTCATTATTATCCCGAAGTCAGTACCTTGTGCCCGATATGGCGATAGGCTCGCCCCCTATCACATCGTGAGACGGAACATACATGGTCAAATGTGGGTATCATGGTGGCGCCTCTGCCTAACCCTTCTGGTCAAAAGGCGTGATTTTATATAAGTATGTATGTTAGTTATTGTTTATTGGGGAAACATACAATACTTGAATTGTTAACTGTGTTAGGGACTAAGCTTTATTGATAAATATATGATATATCAGTAAATATTATTATCGGTTTACCTTCAATAAAACATCCGTGGCGAGGAATGAAAGGGGTGACTATCCAGGCATGGTCCCGCAAGTCAATAGTATTCATGACATGGAGAAAAGCAGTCATAGCCAGGGGCAGTCCGAAGGCGTACAAACAGTACATAATGAATTTAAAGTGTTCGCCGCGACGATGGATCGGACGAGCCTTCGCATAACCTCTGAAAAATTAAAAATTAAACTTTTTAACAGAGTTTAGAAATAGTTTCTTAGGTTTACGCGAATGTCACACATTGAAACAAGACAAAAAGGAGCTCATCCTTCTGCTTAAATCGGATCACAAAACACAATTGTTTTTTTTATTTAATAATTGTAAATTAAGGGTAGTTAAATTGTAACAGACACTAAGCGGAAGACTAATACCTCAGTCCGCACCGTGACCACGAAAGCTGTACAGCGATCGAAATGTCGGGAAATCAAAGAATGTATAAATTAAATCGAATTCGCGATAAAATTCGGTTTATTTCAAGAGTTTATAAATTTAAAATAATGTAATTTATATAATTTTATACATCATTCTGATTATCACTCTTTTTGCTCTACCACCCGGTTCGTAAGGGATTCACCAGAGAAGAGCGAAGAAACTGCAGCGTTGGAGAGCAGTTCATATACGACCTATAACTATTAATTTAATAACAAATAATTGAGTACTTAATAAATACCTGAACGTCCACCAAATGTCGTACGACATTACATTCATCCAGCAGAAACTTGCCAAGAAGAAATAGTAGATGGAGAATGCTGCAATAAAAACATAATTTATAAATGAAATGAATATTATGAAAATAATTTATTGAATCTGTAAAAATGTTCAACATAATTTAGATTCAGTAATTTTTATGTTCTACCACCCGGTTCGGAAAGCGGTTTTCACTAGAGAAGAACGGGCAAGAAACTCTAGTGTTGCTCTTTTCAAAACCAGTTTACAATACAGTGATTATTATCTACAAATGTTATAAGTTGGTTTAAATCAGAGCAGTTCATTAACAGTTGGTCATAATAAGCAATCATTTAATTATCTATTACTTTTGTGAATATAAATATGATTATGTAGTTCAATGCGGCTGAGTGAATGGAAATCGCCCAGGACGAAGAAGAATCAGTGCACTCTATAAACAAGCTATTTAAAATTGGAAGAAACACGCGTTGTCAGTCATGCCTCGGCATGAATGGGCGGGCTCTTCCGTGGCGGTCTCACTATGTCACAGGAGATCGTCGTAAATAAATAAATAAATACACCCAACAGTCACATACATAGTCCTGACCCCACACTAAGATCGAGTCTTGAGTCGTGGGTGTCAGAAACTAGGACACCTAGGTACAGCTCCGAAACAAATACCTGTGATTCACACAAATATTATTTATATATATATATATATATATATATATAAATCCAATCCGCGGCCTCTCGTTTCACAGCCGGCGTTTATCCAACTGCGTCACGGAAACTGTCGAACGTGAAGAGACACCCTTGCTGTCGCGTTTCTTTCGGTGAGTTTGGCGGATGCCCAATACCCCTTTCCTCTTCCCATCCATCATGGTTATTAATATGCTGAAATAACTGCGATAACTGGAAGACTTCTGACCAACATCTTTCTGATTAACTCTTCACCAAACTTGTATAGGAATTCACTATTTAGTCATTAAGACTTTATTGAAAACAATTAGTTAATATTATCTTTACCAAATTTAAACTTTGTAGATCAAACTTTACCATTATTTTTACCATAGATATGTTACTATAAATAATGTTGACAATATTATCATTATATAATGTTTTAATTCGCATGCTGAATAATATTATGCCTACATTATATTTAGCAGTTCCGTCTGATAATGGAACATTGATAACTTTATGTAATGCCCGAATATATTTCAGTCATTTTTCCATGTTGATGTTGTAACACTTTAACCAGTTTTCGATATTTTATTTGGTCGTATATTATTTACTATGTTTACGGTGGTCGCGGGTTCAAATCCCAGGGCACACCTCTGACTTTTCGGAGTCATGTGTGTATTGATAGTCAATCACCACGCACTATAACGGTGAAGGAAAACATCGTGAGGAAACCTGCATACCATAGCGATTTGTATAAATTTCTATGGTATGTAAAAGTCCGCCAACCCGCATTAGGCCAGCGTGGTGGACTATATGGCCTAACCACTCTTAATCGTACTCTCGGTTGCAGAGGAGGCCCGTGCCCTGCAGTGGGTCGTATATGGGCTGATACAATACAAAAAAAAAATATTATTTACTATGAAAAGTCCTGAGCCCTTATTAAAAAGCCTTCATTAGACTACAATGCTTCGATATCTTAAGCGGCACTTACACGGGGAGAGTTTCTCGCGGCGTGAATCGTGTGCCATTATCGCAGATATAACTGCCGTAAGATAATCGTGTTCTGAAAATGTTTACGCGATGCAACTCTTTTATATCTTTACGATAATCGTATCTTCGATGCGAGATACTCTGCCCGTGTAAATGGGGCTTTACGAATTTTATGTATTAGTATATGCGATACTGGGCATTAGATACTTAATACCATATATGCTGTGGTTACTGGCTCTGTGCAGTGCCATGCAGTGCTTAATAATACGTTTGGAATAATTTTGCTCTTGTTTCTCCGCAGGGTGAACCAATATGACGAATCCGATATTTTTTTTAACATCTCCGAACACATGTAAGTACCAATTTCAAGAATAGAGGTTTCAAATACAGAGTATCAAGACTGCCACCGAAAACGAAGCCAAGTGGTAGTTTTAGGGACTACAAACGCGATTCAACTAAAATTTTTGCAAAAAACGCGACGATTTTTTTTTTAATGTATACATTTTTAAAAATCTTTATGTTTTGGTGGTAAATCCATAGTTTTTGGTAAAATTATAATTGAAAACCTTGCGTACTATAGCGTAATTTTTTAGGAAAATGTATGTATGTATTTACCACCCAAATACGATAATAAGAAAAAAAAAAAAAAAAAAAGTCACTTTTTTTTGCACACTTTTTAGTTGCATTATGTCCAAAGTCGCTAAACCTGACTTCGTTTTCGGTAGCAGTCTTGATATCCATCCATCAGCCAAAGGAAGTCCACTGCTGAACATAGGCCTCTCCCAATGATTTCCATAGTGACCTGTTGGAGGCAGCCTGCATCCAGCGACGTCCCGCGACCTTTACCAGGTCGTCTGACCACCTAGTGGGTGGACGTCCCACGCTGCGCTTTCCGCTTATTAGTCTTGATATACCCTGTAGATATTAGTTATTGGTACTAAACCTTTATTGATATCTCTTATGATACCATTTGACGCTCTCGTCACTCTTGCCAATAAAAAAAACATGCCAAGTTTTAAGTCAGAATGCTGACTGTGGAAAATCGAGTCCTACTGAGTTGAACCACCTGACCTTATGCTGAATAGTGAATGGAATAAGCAACTAACCGCAAAATACTAACGCTACACTGGCTTCCGAGCTACTTTGATTCTTACAACTTTATTTATAAGCAACCAACATCGTGATTCACATATGAATCACGGCAGCCGTGATGCTTACATACTTCAGCTTGTTTTGTGGTCAAGCCTCGTGTTGTGATTGGTTAAAATGATCTGGGCGGTACAAGTTGAGATGATTTCATAATTATTAGGTACCTAGACTTAGTAATTAATATTATATTACAGCTTACATTAAAGACAATTTAAGTTTTTATGTTCCGATATTTCCTTTATTGCTCAGGAATATTTTTAGATAAATAACTGCCCCGGTGGCGTAGTGGTACTACGGTATCATTTGCAAAGCTGAGGTCTCGGGTTCGAATCCCAGGTCGGGCAAAGTAATATTAGATTTTTCTATTCATTATCAGCCCGGAGTCAGGAATTTGTGCCCGATATGGCGATAGGCTCGCCCCCTATCACATCGTGAGACGGAATATACAAGGCGAAACGTGGGTGTTCTGGTAGCACCTATGCCTACCCCTTCTGGGAAAAAAAGCGTGTGTTTATGTATGTATGTATGTAACTATGCGTTACAGATGTAGTGGTATCTTTAAATGCTACTAAAAATAGTTAAAAATAAACATAGCCTCCGTGGCGCAGTTGGTTGGACGCAAGTATTCATTTCGAGTCTGGGCGTTTGTGAGACCGAAAAGTCTCTCGTAGCTCCTGATACCAGACTCGATCGACTCGATCTTTGTGTGGGGTCAGGACTATGTACGAGACTGTTGGGTGTATTTATTTATTTAAAAATAAAGCAAAAGTACTTACTCAAACCAGTGCAGATTTTTGGCAAGTGTTGCTTAATCTGTATGACAGCTAGCAACAGAAAGGCCCAGAACAAACTAAACACGTAGGCCATCAAGATCAGTCCACACAGATTCCTCAGATCCGGCAGCAGAGCATACACCACCAGCACTAGCAGAAGGAACACACAGGATACTAGGATTGCTGTGGGAATAAAATACATTATTGTTATTATCAGAAGAAGAAATAATTAAATAAAATAAATTAGAAGTGCGTGGTGGCTTGTTGGTAACGGACCAGACACGGCTGCATACATGCTCACGGTGGTCGTGGGTTCAAATCCCAGGGCACACCTCTGACTTTTCGGAGTCATGTGTGTATTGATAGTCAATCACCACGCACTTTAACGTTGAAGGAAAACATCATGAGGAAACCTGCATGCCATAGCGATTTGTATTTCTATGGTATGTAAAAGTCCGCCAACCTGCAGGGCCAACTGGGCCAGCGTGGTGGACTTATATGGCCTAACCATTCTCAATCGTGCGCTCGATTGTAGAGGAGGCCCGTGCCCTGCAGTGGGACGTATATGGGCTGATACAGTACATTATTATTATCATTTACTGGTTATAGAATATTCGGAATAACGACCACCGGAAACAGCGGTTCAGGACCCGCCATAGAGACTCAAATAAGGGTGTTGCGTTTCGAATTGATAATATATCCTAGTAAAATGATGCATTGTGTGATGGCCCCCTTATTAGATACCTACTCCAGAAAGAGTATCCACTGCATTATACTTAAGGTGTCCCGAAGAAGTAGTTATAATAGTGGAGACCAGGGACGAACGTAACGATTTTAAATTTACTTGTAATGTCTATTTCACAGACTTTAATTCTCAAAATTCTGTACATATTTTGAAGAAATAAATAATACATAAAAAAGAGGAATTTGTTGCAATCATCCCTACTCTGAATAAAAATAAAAATAAAATGATTGACCCTTCGGGGACAACGTTATTATGACTTGATGATGAATCGCTTCCAATAAAACTATATAACATCAATATACAGGGAAACTATTTCGACCAACAAGATTTTCAAAATTCAACTGATCCTTACCGCTTGTCAAGTAAATATTTGACTTGGAAGATTCCTCTTCGTCCTCGAAGACGACCCATATATTAGGCTGGGGTTGTTTGTACATAGCTTTTACAACGAGCTGGTAGTCGAGGCAAAAGTGACTTGAGTCGCTCGCTATCCATCTGTCGTAAGCGTTTGGAGATTCCACGTAGAATATCCCTTCCTGAAATTAAAATACTTTTTTAGACATTTCGTGGTAGGGCATACTCGTAGTTGGTTGCGGTATTCCTTGAATTGACTCAGAAAAAGGTAAGAAAAATGTTTTTTATTAGTACACCCCAGTGGCGCCTGTATAGAAATATAGGCAAACAGGGATAACAGGGTATATCAAGACTGCGACCGAAAACACAACCAAGCGGTAGTTTTATTGACAACAGACACAATGCAAGTAAAAATAACAAAAAATGCGACAGGTTTTTTTTTCATTTTTTTAAATATCATCCCTAATTTTTGCTAAAATAATAATTTAAACTCTTACGCACCAGTGTGTGTTTAAAAATAAAACGGTGTACAATGTACATTATTTTTTGGGAAAACAATGTATTTATTACTCAAATACGACGATAAGTAAAAACTTACAACAAAACATTTTACGTTTTTTTGTGAAAATGTTAGTTGCATTGTCACTGAAGTCGCTAATCCTACCACCTGGCTTCGTTTTCGATCGCAGTCTCGATATACCCTGTATAATCAATATAGGCAAAGCTTACATCTGCTTTAACCAAGCGTCTAGTTACGTTAGTTCTACATATCTAGTTGTAAGTGGAGTATTTTATGCCCCAAAGGACTGATCAGTTTTGGTTCTGCTGCGCAGTCACTTGGAAGTAAATGGCAATTTTACATAAAAGAGGAAAAGTATTTTACAGCGATAACGAAGAATTGTGTAGAAGTATAATACAAAATAGGTAGTCAGACGACCTGGTAAAGGCTGCCTCCAACATGTCACTGTGGAGATCATTGCGAGAGGCCTATGTTCAGCAGTGGACTTCCTTTGGCTGACATATTGGATTGATAATAAAAAATGCGCTAGCAATGTCATTCTACGAAAATCCTTGGGAAAGGCTTGTATGATAGTGGAGGTCTTATCGCTAAAGACGATGATTTCAATACAATAGGTTCAGAAATGAATTAAAGCAAAACCAAGCTAATTAAGAACGTGGTTTTAGTCATTGTATTACTGTGTAATAAACAGCACAAAACTAAGATGTGTATGTGCCGTAGTAACGCTAATGATAATGGAAACGAAACGTAAGGAAACCCAAGCGTCATGGTCAACAACTACCCCTTGGTGCAGTTTTAACAGAATCAGTATATCAAATGTTTATAGTGAAATATTCTGAAGACATTTGGGTCTTCCTAGGTTTCTTGAAGTAAAATACATCTTGAAACAGCCCTAGAGATTTTTTTCAGGAATAATCGACAAATGTTCATCAACATTGCACGATTACCCAACAAAGTTGCCTACAAAATGACTGACAGAAAAAACGATCAAAATATTGTAATTCCGTTACATGGGTTAATTAAGTTGGTATTAACAAGTATTTATGAAGTGTTAATTTGATAACATAGGGAAAACAACAAGCGTACTGAGGAGGTACAAATTCTTAATTAATTTATTGTATTGTACTGTATATGTACTCAGAAATGATAAATATAAAATTAATAGTCATTTTAATGACGCTGAATATTGTTTATTTGTTGTTTTATAGGCAAATAAAATTGTTAACCTAGTCATCGAAAGACTGCTTGTTGTAGCACCTGGCGAAGACTGTATAGACATTGACGTTCTTTAATGTAACGAAATTATTCATTACGAGAGCTTAACGTATGTTAAGCTCATATAAATGAGCAGATCCTTCTCTAATTGATTCCCTTGCCTCAGACAGTGATAAAAATAAAAATGATAATTAAAAATCAGGTGAATGAATGGCGTGACGAGCATGTCGTTCGCCTGATGGTAAGCGATACGACCGGGCATAGACAGTGGCGAAACCAAACAACTACATGAATTACAATGCAATGCTTGGCAATTCACTGCGCTCGCTATCCTGAGACATAATATGTTAAGTCTCATTATTTGGTATAGGTAGTGATAGATTGGCAAGGCAAGTCAAATTGTTATATTTTTTTTTTACACTGGCACGGCATAATGACTGCACTGCACCTGATGGTAAGCGCAAATGCCGTCGAGACAGAGTATCGAATGGCATCAGACAGCGGTCCCATGCCATTCGACACAATTATCCCGGCCTGCTGAGATGCTTCTTCACACTACGGTGGAAGGACCCAGGATAAGAAGGAGGGAACACGTGTTATACAATTTGTGAGGAATTTCATTGAATGAGAGAACTATAATGGAAACTTGTAGATGACACACTTTATTATCATCATTAGCTACAGGAAGTACGTAGCTATTAGTTGGAAAAAGGACTGCTCTAAGAATTTCCGCAGCGATTTGTTGAAACCGTCCTGCATCCAATGACTTTCCTGCGAAATTTATTGCGTCATCTGTCCACATCATGGATAAACTTTTGGGCAACATTGTATCGATTGCCAGGATCCATTTATTTGTATAATCGGCACTCTTTTTGGACCGTATTGTGATTACCATCACGCATGGTGCAGTCACTTTGCCAAACCTAAATCTCTCTCCTTCTCTCTCTCTCTTCAGCAACAGACAAAATTATAAAAAACCTACATTCGAGAACTTTCCGACTTGTATGTTCCGTATATGTGCCCCAATTACTGCCATATTTAAACGACTATTTTAATGAACACCAACTAAAAGTTACGCTACTACTAGCGTTGTGCTGTGGCTCGCGCCGTAGCGCAACATTATGCTGAGTGGTCACCTAAGTGTCACAGTGCAGCGATGAGACGCGCAAACTTCTACGCTATTTCGTTTTTTTTCCTTCTTATTTTTTGTATGTTTGTACGTCGTATTCTGTGGCAGTAAATGTGTTTCTTTCTTTCTTCTAAAATTCTGTGTTAACGTTCGTTTTTTTAGAATGCCTAATGTCCTGACTGACTTCCTGTAAGCACATTTTCAACACAGGACTACGTAACTGTATACAAATAGGCATAGGCAGAACAGATAAGTATAATTTTCACTTACATCTCTAAACTTTAATCCGATTGATTTGTTTTGATACCGTCTGCAATGAGTGCTGATAAGCAAAAGATGATAATCTCCTGCGAAACATCACAATTATGTCCGCTTACACATATACGGCCTTATTCATAGACAGATTTAAAACCTATTTTACTTATCGAATGTTTTATCCCTTTCGAACGACTTTAGACATCAGTTTGAGCGAAGAAGACAAAACATTCAATAGCTAAAGTAGGTTTTAAGTCTTTCTATGAATAAGGCCGATAGTATATAGCCTAATCCCTCTTAATCACTCGATTGTAAAGGAGATCCGTGCCCTACAGTTGGGCTTATTTACCCTGATACAGATACTATTGTTTCTTCATATTCGTGGAAGGACGCAGGATGGCAGAAAAGAGGGAGCACGTTAGTCGCCAAACTGATCCAAAGCTGTTGAATAGCCGAATCTTTGGGTGCCATAATTTCTATACCTATTATCCCTACCTATGGAGTCTTTTATGGAGTTTCCTCTCAGCTTTGTTCTGACTTTATAATGTACTTTGTATCTTTGATAAGGGAAAGAGGAAATTTGTTACAATAATTACCAGTACACATCCTCCGCAAACACAATTTAAAATATGAATTTGTTTAGTCATGACTTATAATTGTAAATGCTTTAGAAGCGTATTACATGCGATTCTTGTCGCGAGAATCTCTCCCCGTGTAAATAGCGCTTAACTTGTCCTGCTTAATCCCGTCTGTCAAGTCACTTCCCGATTCGTCCCGTTAAACATCTATTAACATTGGCAGCCTCTTTGGCGCAGTTGAAAATGACCAAAACGAAAGACCAAGGTTTCGATCCCCGTACAAAGACAATTACGTATTCATTTATTTATACACAAGCCGATATACCGAAAGGGGATTTTAACAAGTTTCCTCCCGTTTTGGATAATTCTTGTAGCGGTTAGTCAGATTGTTGTGATGTCATCAGCTAAGCATTTTGTTATTGAACATTGGTGGTATGGGGAAAATTGGGATAAATAATTATTACACATGACATATAATTTCTTAGTTCTTCACTAGGGTCTTATATGTTTCTAAATAACCATATGCTTTTTTACACAACCATACGCGTTTGCCAAGGTGTCGAGAAATTCTTTTATATCTTCAATTTAGTTTTTTTTTTAGTTACAAATAAAACCCCATTTACACGGAGAGTTTCTTGCGGCGAGAATCGTTTGACATTATCGCAAGACATAACCGCCATAGATTATCGTGTTCTGACAAATGTTTACACGATGCAAATTTTTTATGTCCTTACGATAATCGTGTCTTCGAGACGAGAAACTCTCCGTGTAAATGGGGCTTACGAGGTAATCTGTATTGCTTTTCAAATATTGTAGATTTTTAGACTACCTTAATTACCGTTGGTAATTTAATTACATATTTGACACATGAAATCCTGTAAAAAATCGACAGAACATACAAAAATTGCTGTTTTTTTAATAACCAAGCCAACAGGCTTATATACGTAGTATATAGCAAAGTAAGATACGTGTCCTATGTCTTGTGTGAGGGACTTTACAAAACCCACGCCCTTATTCATAGACAGTTTTATAACGTCTTTAGTTATCAATTGTTTTGTTCCTTTCGAACGACTTTAGAATTCACTTTGAGCGAAGAAGACAAAACATTTGATAACTAAAATAGGTTTTATAACTGTCTATGAATGAGGCCGCCATATAACAAATATTTGTGGATCAAACAGTCGGTGCGGGAACCAGACCCATAGCCTTTCTTTCTCATTCACCTTTGCGCAACCTGCAGTATCTAAATCAGTCTGTCGGTGATATGTATGTCTTTTGACAGCCTCCGTGGCGCAGTAGGTGAGCCGCCAGCTGCGAAATGAAAGACCGCGGGTTCGAACCCTACATCCGAATTCCGGACAAATATTTTCGTGGATCACAAGTTTTTATTTAGGATCTGGGTGAGACTGAAAAGTATTTAGTTAAAGATACCCAAGATATAAAAGTTAATTGATCTTAATTTCAGGACCATATGTAACTGTTGGGTGTATATTAATTATTGTTATAAGTTCCAAATATTGTTGATATTTTACAAACTTCGAGTATGGACAAAGGGAATAATGTTCAGTCGCCAGATGTTTGGATATATATCTAAAAATATGTTGGAAGTGCACTATTAACATCATAGACATTAATCTACAGATGACGCATTCGATTTTATACATCAAAGCAAATACGCAAAATAATAATTTGTTAAAATACAAAATAAAATATAAATCCGAAAATATTATAAAGTATTATGGAATAAAGTTCTTATTCTGTGCTAGAATTCTTGGAAAATATAAAATACCCTGGTCCTTCTTCCAATCATTTCATTTTATGAGGTATTTTCCCCTTTAAAAAAATTAAAGGATCATCCTAACATTATGACTTAAATTAAATTATAATGCATTATTTATTACGACTTATTATAATGCATAGACTTAGAAGTAATCCATAGAATGTAATATACAAAAGAATTATTCGTAAAATTAGTACAAGTATGATAAAAAACTCACCTCGGTAAGATACAGGTTGAAGTTAGATTGGGGCACTCTGTGGATATTAACCGCCTTCGCTTTGAATGTTATGTTGTCAAACTTAGCAGGGTTGAGGATCAAGGATTCTTTCACATTCGAAACAACGTTGTTTCTTTCTTTATCATAAACAACCATGTCTGAGAAGTCCAAGGTGATATTCGAATAATCGTATTTCACACAAGCTTTCTTCCTATGAACATAATATCCAAGCGGACAGCATTTCGGCACGTACGATTTTTCCCTCCAATAACTGACCAGTTCACTGTGTTTTTCTTTTATCTGTGTATCACTTGCATAACTTAAGTTTGTGTTTTGTATTATTAAAAATATGGAGAATAATATGAGTCGGAGTGCCATCGCGACGGAGGCTTGAGGCATATTGAAACGTCACAGGCGTCGCGCGTTTTGTAAACGCTGTTCGATTAATTAATGTAACCACAATCCTGTTTCCAGGAAGTTCTTGGTGTAAATTGGACTTAACTCATAGGAAGGAAGCCGGTACACCTGCGCTGGAAGCGTGGTAGGAAATACAGAAGCAATTTCTACCTAATCTTATTTTAAATTGTTATCGTGCATAGCGATAAATATTCAGAGTACAGAGAAAAAAAAAACAAAAAATAATGAAACTACAATCAGTTATAATTAAGGAAACGTATACAATTATAGGTGGTTTTATTCAATAAAACCAAATAGTTATTTTTTAGATGAGGACTGTGCATTATGTGGTTCTGGTACAGGTTTCGATGCAATCGAATTTAAACAAGGTTTTCTTTTTGAGAAGTGTAATAGAAGTGGTCCCTATAACATCATGGGACGGACCACATAAGGCGAAACGTGGGTGTCCTGGTTGCACCTCTGCCTACCCCTTCTGGGAAAAAGGCGTGATGTTTATGTATGTATGTATAATAAAAGTGATTAGAAATTGTCCACCTTTAGCGATATATTCGCTCCCTCTTACATATTGGTACGTATAAAAGTTTGGAGAAAATAAATTCGTGAAAGAGTTGTCGCCATTTGCCAGTGGGTCCTCTCCAGAAAATACTTGCCCGTATGTAGGCTCAACATTGGCGAATTTAAACAAAACCAAGAACACATTACTATTAATTAAAACAAGTAGGTATAAACTTTATTATAGATGTGAAAAACGCACGCGATATTAACACTTACTGCTAATAATGAATAGTAGACACTGCAATGCTATAATTGCGTGGTGGCCTTGTGGTAACGGACCAGACGCGGCTACCTACATTATATTTAACAGTTCCGTCTGATAATGGAACATTGATAACTTTATGTAATGTGCGAATATATTTCATTAATTTTTCCATGTTGATGTTGTAACACTTAAACCAGTTTTCGATATTTTATTTGGTCGTATATTATTTACTATGCTTACGGTGATCGCGGGTTCAAATCCCAGGGCACACCTCTGACTTTTCGGAGTTACGTGTGTATGGATAGTCAATCACCACGCACTTTAACGGAAGGAAAACATCGTGAGGAAACCTGCATACCGTAGTGATTTTAAAAAAGAATTTCTACGGTATGTAAGTCCGCCAATCCGCACTAGGCCAGCGTGGAGGACTATATGGCCTAACCACTCTCAATACGGGCTGATGCAGATACTACAATGGTAAAGTTGTCTCAAGAAAGAGCGGTTGAAATTCCTCCTATTTGTTTTCT
The DNA here is from genome assembly GCA_033459515.1 of Theretra japonica. Classification (NCBI taxonomy): domain Eukaryota; kingdom Metazoa; phylum Arthropoda; class Insecta; order Lepidoptera; family Sphingidae; genus Theretra; species Theretra japonica. Next base: position 10,630,697 of record CM065934.1, read on the forward strand.
TTCTGATTCATTTCTTTGCGGTTGGGACAGGTTAGTTTACATAGGTGTCATCATATTTCTTTATAATCGCCCACTGCTGGGCACGAGACGCCTCTGAAACTGAGAACTCGATTGAGAGAGTGTAGGCTATATTCCATCAGGTGCCTTGTGCGAGTTGACGCAGTTCAGGTACTATAGGAAACCTTGGAAAGGTCTTTTTGGTATGCAGGTTTCCACACGATGTTTTCTTTCGCCGTTTTAGTGCGTGATTGTTGACTAGAAATAAAAATAAATAAGTTACAGGTGTGCCCTGGGATTTGAACCCGCGACTATCGTCTAAGCGGCCGCATCCATCACCAATAGGACACCATGCATTTTAATCTTCGATGTGAATTTATTGTCAGTATTGATGCTGTTTCGCAGAAGTTGCAGTGATGGGTATTCTTATGGGGTAGATTAAAAAAAAAGGTTTTGGGAATGTAGGTACTGGTAGGGGGGTTAGGGCAAGACAAGGTTAGCTGGAGACGCTAGTAATGCAGGGGCGCCGCAGACCTAGTTTTTTAGTTTTTGCATTGTTAGTACAAAGTTCTACGCAGTTGATAAGTCAGATAACCAGTAAAAGAGGAGCTGGGTTTAGTGATTTATATTGTATTAGATGAGTTGATATTGTGTTTAATGTTCATTGAAATTGCAGATTAATTCTTTTCCGTTGTAAAATGCAAATTTGACATTCCAGATATCAGTATTATTCAAAAAATTATTGTAAAATTTCAAATTGCTGTTCATTTAAGCACCGCGCAAATGCTCTGTTTTTAACCGACTTAAAAACGAATGTACTGTTTTCGACTGTGTTTATTAAAATTTTAATGTAATAATTTTTCCCTCTTTTATTTTCGTCTAAAATTAACTTTGACCGTATTCTCTGTTTCATTGGAATAGATTGGCAGCGGTTAGGACACCTTCTGACGCACTGCGTCCACCTCATATTGTTTGTACGTGATTGATTAAGCCGAAGTGAAGGCCAATTATAATGTTGTTTACAGGTTCATTATTTTAATATAAATACAAAAATAATTAAAGAATTGAAGGAGCGTCGTCGGTCATTTAAATACAGTCAACGAGAGATTGTTAAATGTTATAGGCCCCTGGAAAACTTAAAGCCCCATTTACACCAGTTATCGCAAAACATTATCGCCATAAGATTATCGTGTTCTGACAATGTTAACACGATGCAACTTTTTATATCTTTACGATAATCACGTCTTCGAGGCGAGAAAATCTCCCCGTGTAAATGGAGCTTTAATGCTGCGAGTTTTATGTTATCAAAATATTATTTATTCGAGTTGTATTTGACAAGTTTGAATCCTTAATTAATACTATCACTGCCTAGAATAGTAGTTGTGATGAAGAAACGAGAGTAAAAACTTATTTAGCAACACCGACTGTCTTCTTCTTATAATATGTTTCTCTCTCTCTTCAGCTACAAACACAAACGAAATAAAAAAGATAAAAATAACTCTTGTAGTGTCTAGTACAGGTAAGTGTTCCTTAATATCTTATACGTATATTAAGGCAGAAAAGTGCGTGGCGGTGGAACAAACGCGGCTGCTAACATGTTCACGGTGGTCGCGGGTTCAAACCTCAGGGCATATTTCTGACTTTTCGGAGTCATGTGTGTATTGATAGTCAATCACCACGCACTATAACGGTGAAGGAAATCTTCGTCAGAAACATGCATACAGCATACCATAGCGATTCACAATTTTATTATGGTATGTAAAGTCCGCCAACACGCACTAGGCCAGCGTGGTGGACTATATGGCCTAACTCCTCTCAATCGTACTCTCGATTGTAGAAGAGACTCGTACACTGCAGTGGGACGTATATGAGCTGATACAGTACAGATATTCAGTCTTCAGTCAAACATAATCTTGTTTCATTATTGAGGCCTGTGTGATACCTGATGACGCCTGATGTGCATATCGATTTTATACAATTATATTAGAAAATTCAAATACAGAGCTGAAACCGCAAAAAAAAGCTGTAACAAAACATTGCGGTGCCGTACCGCATTTTATATTTCTATCTCTCTTACTACTACGCTTTCACACTATTTTCCTTCGCGCTTTAATGATTTCCCTGTATATACAGTACCTACAATATGGACAGTACGTATTTACGTTCTAAAGTAGCCAGAGTCGTGGTTTAGGCATTTACTCATCGCAATATTTAATTAATAGTTAATTTAAACGATTGACAATTACTCAGTGTAACCATAATAATAAACAACAGCAACTTCATGAACTAAACGAGCAAATTGACGAAACTTTAAGCAATTAAACGTTACTTAATTAAGCTCAATTGAAAATGGAGTATGTGTGTTAATTGTGTCAATGTTTTCAGTAAATAGGTACATACATACATACATAAACTCGCTAATTTTTCCAGTAGGGGTAGGCAGAGGTGATACCAGGAACCCACGTTTCGCCTTGTATTTTCCGTCCCACTATGTGATAGGGGCCGAGCTTATCGCCATATCGGGCACAAATTCCTTCAATGCAATTATTGTTCATGCAATGCAATCAAACATCGTTGTAGGAAGATAACTCAGCTTCCTTACGCACGAAGCATGTCAAAATCCAATATTACTTTGCCCGGCCCGGGATTGGAACTCGGGGCCTCTGCGCTGTAGTCGTACCGAAGTAGAACTGCGCCGCCGAGGCAGTTATGTTTGTCACATAATTTTTGTATAATCGATTTAATATGATTTGCATTTTTTTATAGTCACAGTATTGGTACACTGTATGGCATGTACAGTGGACCAAAAGACGTACATTTTATTAAGGTTTGAAGAATTCGTAATATATAGGGTATATCAAGACTGCTACCGAAAACGAAGTCAGGTGGTAGTTTTAGTGACTGTAGACTAAATAGCTTATTTATTTCAATTAGAGATTACGATTTTAGTCTTTTCGATATTTTTATTATGTTATGTCCAATATTACAATATATCTAGGGCGATACAATGGAAACACTTAAATTAAGATACATTAAGAGACTAGACATTCCATACATAATACGGCCTCAATATAACGAATTCTTTGATGTAACGAATTTTTTGAAATCCTTGTAAGAGTTAATGCAAAATATACCTCTACATTACGAATAAGTCAATGGGAAACCTCATTATAATGATTTTTTTTTCGTGACCGAATAATGATTGCTAATTCGGCCTTTGTTGTTTGATACCAAGTAATATTAACACTACAGTTTGTAAATTTTATTAGTTTTTAACTTGCTAGTTTTAAAAACATCGTGAGGAAACCTGCATACCATAGCGATTTATATAAAATTCTATGGTATGTAAAAGTCCGCCAACCCGCACTAGGCCAGCGTGGTGGACTATATGGCCTAACCACTCTCAATCGTATTCTTGATTGTATAGAAGCCCGTGCCCTGCAGTGGGACGTATATGTGCTGATACAATACAGTACAGTTAAACTTGCAATGGCTAGGAAATAAAAAAATAAATTTTGTTACCTCGCTATAACGAATTTTAGTCCAACATAATATCTATATAATGAACTTCATTGTAACAAATTACTTAGTATAACGATTTTTTTCTAATCCCCTTCAGATTCGTTATATTGAGGTTGCACTGTATTATTGTTATTTGTTTTATGCTCATGTTATGATCCCAATATTGTAAATATTACTACTTAATTCAAAGATTATAATAATAAAATAAAGTAAAAAATTAAAAATACAGTATTATAATAATTACTTAAAATACTGTTCGCCTGTGACTAGGAAAGACTATTAAGGGGATTTATAAAAACACTTAATGGAATATTACATTAGTATTTAAGTTTTTATTATGGTTTTCAACTAATGGAAAGATTTAATTAACACTGAATGCCTCAAGCGCGAAATCCAAAAATTTCATAACGTGATCATCAGTATAAATTCTAGGATTTTAAGCCTTTGCAATCGATTTTCAGGCGTATAACAACAATCATAAGGTAACATTTACGATAAATGTTCGTACTAGGGATAACATAGCTCATGTGTTTAAAAATTGCTGCCCAATTTCAATGGTCATGAGGGATGAAGGTTCATGATCATCTGCTCTTCACGGATCCTGTTTGCAACACGCTGCGACTGGAGTAGGTGTGAAGACATGATGCCGTTGTGTTCCTCGGGTCGCCGCGCAATTGCTTATATCTGCGCAAGCACACAATATTTTATTTGCAAGAAAGGCCAGAACAAAATTCCTGCTAGTTACATGGAAGTTCGTGGTAAACGGACTAGACGCGGCTGCCAACATGTTGACAGTGGCCGCGGTCTCAAATCCGAGGGCACACTTCTGACTTTTCGGAGTCATTTGTATTGATAGTTAATCACCACGCACTATTACGGGGAAAGATTTGCAAGAATTTCTATGGTACGAGTATGTAAAATCCGCCAACCCGCGCTAGGCCAGCGTGGTGGATTATAATATGGTCTTACCCCTTTCAATCTCTCTCGTGATTGTAGAAAGATCTTAGTTCTATGTCAGCATACTTTGCCCACAATACAAAATTTTTGACGAAACAATTTTTTTTTTCGGATGATGGTAATGGATGGAGGGATGGATTGAAGTGGTATCGATTAAATGGAATGGGAGGGGATAGGGGATAGGAAAGGCTAGACAGGAATAGGAAGAAAATAGTAAGGTAGTTAGGTTGATATACAAAAGTTTGTACGGGAAATAACAGGGTTCTGGTGTAGAGTGGAGATAGAAGTTAGAATATATCTCCATCCGGGCAAGCCAGGCGGATCGCCAAATTTAGATATTAACCACAAAGGAGGAATGCAGAGGATTTGATAAATTGTTGGACCATGACCCGTGATGATTAAAATATATATTATCAGGAAGGAAGTACGCACTACGCCATAAAGTCATAAGCGTTATACCTAACTCTTGTAAGTATATACTGGCTCAATAAAATGGCTACAATGCTATAATAATTATGCAATTTATATAGAGTTTCTAATAACGACTAATAATCAAGTCCGTCATTTCTTGAAATTATTTTTCTCCCCCTTCCTCTTTCAGCTAAAGGAAGTCCACAGTTGAATATGGACCTTCCATCGAAGAATTCTATAAACGAAGGTAAGTTCCTCGAGTTATTACCAACACAACTAAAGCTTCACAAACCCACCTTAATAAAAAATGCTATTGCCATATTTCAAAATCATGTTACTAAAATGATTTTGCTTCAAAGTCTGCATATTGCGTCAACTAACCTCTTTTTGATTAATCTGAAGATCTTTCGCTTGCAGACGAATATGATGAAGATGATGACTCCTATAAGCATGTTGTAAGCGTCGGTGAAGATCCACAGGTTTTTAGCGTCAGGTAAGAGGACGCTGACCACCTCCAGGATCCAGTTGATGCCCATCACCGCGAACAGTTTCAGGTTTAGCAGAAGTCTGGAACAAAGAGACTATTTTGTTTCGGATTTTCACTCTGCAGACGGTTCCCATGATTGAAATGTTTTTCATTTTGTTTAAATTCGCATTTCATATGAATTCCAGAAGAAACAGTATTGGCCCACTTTATTTTGAATATTTTCCAGATGTGGTGTTTAACATTTTTGTTTTATGTTTTAATGTTTAAATCTAGTTATGCAAGCAAATACAACTTTGGATGTCTGTTTCTGAGTGCCTCTATCAAAAACTAGACTGATCACAATTTTTATACCTCTGCTTGTCATTCCGGTGTTGGTCGTGCATGGAGCTATCCTTGGACTTGAGCACCGACGTCTGCTTCTTGATCTGCGTGATCTTCACGGCCGTCAATATAAAGAACACCATGTTGGCCACACAGAGCACCATTATCGGTCCATATAGATAAATTAACTTGCTTGTGCCTGAAAATTAAACAAATATTCCAAGTTCTAGTTTTTAGAACAGATTTTTTTAACTTGTTAAGATTATATATTTCGCGTATAACTTATTTACTAAAAAAACAAGGCAATCAAAAGTAATTCACTCGCAACGAGTACCATAGCGGTAATTTTACGAGTACACTTAAAAAAATCTCCGTGATTAAAAGTCTATCGTCAATGTGAACGAAGAATATCGTAATGATTTACATGCAATATCGCAATCTGTAACACTTAGTACTTACTAGATGCCCACACAATCTTACCATATATAAAACACCCTTGATCCCTGAGCATCGGGAGTAGAGGATGAGATGGCAAATCAGAGAACTCAAGGGCGGCTAGTAGAATTGTCAACGCTGTTGGAAATCCGAAAGCGTATGCGCTGTATACCAGGAATCTTCCGCGGCTTGACAGCTTATTCAGAGATAAGCCGCCTTGACCACTGGAATGAATAGACATCAGTAAATCGATGTTATAAAAGTCACCATTGGCCCCTCATTAGTCTAGTGGCAGTGTTGTAATACTAATTTATAACCATAAGTAATCCTACCGGGAGTAACGGACAATTAAATTTGCAAGAGATTTTCGATTTCAAAATTGTAATATGCGTTACCCAGTATCACAAGACTGTAGTTAAAAGCAATGCACTACCTTGCATTGAGATTATCTACTTGAACTACATTGCCCTTACCATCAGGAGTATCACAATAACTTTTTTTAAATTCAGCAAAGTGACTGCACTGCACCTGATGGTAAGCCCAAATGCCGTCCAGAGTATCGAATGGCATCAGACGACGATCCCGTACTATACAATTGAGTCGGCTTGCTGAGATGCTGCTTCACCCTACGACGGAAGAACCCAAAAAGGAAGTAGGAAACTCGTGTGACGACAAATTATTCCACAGCTTGACGGAGCAGCACAAAAAATTTAATTCTGGATTGGTAACTGAATGGTAGACAGAGTGTTCATTGACGCAATAGTTTCTTTGTGTGGTGCGAAATTATAATAATTCATGGGAAAGACCCAAACGCATAACTGTCACTCTAAAACATATGTTTATTAGGTCTCGATTGCGTTATAACAGATGTGTGTCGTTCGTACAAGAAATTAATTCGAAGTATGAATCAGCTTACCTAAATGTCCACCAGATGTCGAAGCACATGACATTGAGCCAGAAGAATGCAGCCAAGAGAGAGAAGTAGATGATGAAAGCTGAAATAATTTATAAAATTAAAACAGTACTTATGGCAATGTCATTATTTGTTTATTAGGAGCAGGGAACATATCTTTGGCGTTCCGAAGTCAGTAGTATTTCTACTAAGAGTTATCCCACTTGGTACCGATGTCTTCTGCTTGATCTTTCTAATTTCGCCTCACCAATAGTAATTATTCTCGATTGTAAATTGACATTCATATTTTCTACTCTGATGATTAGGTAGCGTTTTTTAGGCTGACCTCAGGGCATTTGCCGAGCTATATTGTGACCAAGTCGTATGCTGGCAACGTACTCTTGTGGATAAGGTAAAACGTAACAAAGCTATCTCAAGCGACATTACTGGAGTTTCACCCTCACAAATCAATAGTGTCTACAGGTAAATTGTAAGGAAACCATCTCACTTTAGATTTTAACTTCAAGGTTTAAAGCAAGAATTTCGCACATATTGTAAAGTTTTTAAGTAACTTACTCAGTGTAACGCAAGTCGTCTTGTAGATGTTGTCGAGTGTCATCATAATTTCCATTGTTGCCAGGAACGCGAAGCTGACAAACAGGCAGAGAAGATAGGCCATTAGGACCATGCCGTGAAGGTTCCGAAGTTCTGGGAGCAACGCGTACACAGCGCAAGTCGCCAGTAGAAACACGCAGGATATTGTCATACCTGGGGAAGGAAGAGGGTGTAAGATTAAAGAAGGTTTTCGCAAGCGTGGTAGCATCGGGATATAGGATTGTTATAAAAAACAATCAAAGCATTGGCTAGTAGGATTCTCATTAAAAAAACAAATGCTAGTGTTTTTAATTACAAAAGGAATCGGTCATTTACAACAAAAAAAAATCGAATATTTTTCAATTATTTGTTAAATAATAATAATAATAAATAATTGTTTTGTTCTGATTTAAAATTACACTTTGTATCTTTTTTTATGTTTATTGTTTAGATATAGAGTTAACTATCAATAAAACTAAACAATTAAAATTCAATTAGTAAATTCAAAGAATAGGTGACTATTACGTGAGATAAGATGTACACAATCTTGCATCGCACCATTAGTATTCTATTTCTCTTTACTAATTAAAATTCAGCCTTTATTACAACCCATTTGGAGACGATTTTTCATCCGTCAAATATAATTAATTATTGGATAAAATGTAGTAGGGGAGAGTTTCTCGCGGCGAGAATCGTACGCCAGCATCGCATGACAAAACCGCCATAAGATTATCGTGTTCTGACAATGTTTACACGATGCAACGTTTTTATATCCTTACGATAACTGTATCTTCGAAGCGATGTAACGGCGATGATGCGGAATTCTCTCCGTGTAAATAGGGCTTTATTATAAACACATGAATTAGTATTCAGTAGTGCGTTATATTTCAAAACGAACGAACGAAAACGAAAGGTAGAACACGGAAGGCGGAAAGAGATATTGATTGGGTCTTAAACACTCTCACCAAAAGAAACACGAGAAGAACTGTGTATACTTACAAGAGATACCAAAGACATAATTCTGTTCCTGATCTTCTGTCAGGTATATCAAAACACCCAGGTTGATAGTCCTGGCTCCTGAATCATCTTCATACACAAAGTTATCGATGCAGTAGTCTTCCGGACCCCAGACCATCTGGTCCGTGTTATTCGATTGTATGATGAGCTGACCATCCTGAGGAAGAATTTTTTTTAGCATAGGTTCGGCAAACTGATGGTAAGTAATCACTGCCGCCCATGAACATCCACAACGCTGGATCATCGATGTGTTGCCGGCTCAATTGGGAGGGGAGCGGAAAGGAAAAAGGATGGGAAGAGGAAAGGGTATTGGGCAGAAATAGCCCAGAATAGTAAGAATTTCTTTAAAGCAGCCCATCATCGTCCACTGCTGGACACGAGATTCTCATACAACCGAAACCGTCGTCGTTCGTCAAGTGGTAGAGCCATGCTGTTGTCAGTCATGACTCAGCATGAATAGGCAGTCTCGTCAGGGCCGGTACCACTGTCTCACAGGAAATCGAAGTGAAGGGACAGCTTAGCTATCGCGTTTCGTTCGGTGAGTGAGATTGCCGGATGACCTATACCCCTTTCCTCTTCTCATCCTTTTTCCTTCCCGCTCCCCTCCCAATTGAGCCGGCAACACATCCATGCTCCAGCGTTGTGGATATTCATAGGCGGCAGTGATTACTTCCCATTAGGTGACCTGTTTGCTCGTTTGCCGGATCATAGGTTTATTATTTGGTTTCGATTATAGGCAATAAAAAAAAAGTCCAACGTCACTTAGTCCAGACCGGTATAAATGAGCACTCGGTTCGCCGAGATAGATATAAGATAAGTCTCGAGTACAAAGGTTTTTGGAAAAAAAAATTGGTAAATAACCATGCCATAAACTGCTTTATATTGGAGACTGTCTTGCCCTCACCTCGCCACTGCACCTACTGTAAGCCAGGATCAACAGTGGCACTAATTTTAATGACACCGAGTATTGATGCTCAGCGAGTCTCCGGGAATGTGTAATATGTCTTAAACCGCAACGAAATTAATCACAAATGCTTTTTTAGATTAACGTGAATTTTACACATTGAAATCATGTTACACATTAATACGTCGGGGAAGATAAAATGTAAAAATTAAATCAAATTTACGATATAATCTGTAAGAATTCGTTTTATTTCAATCATGAAGTTAAATTAATAGGAGGAGTTGCACAATGCACTATAATTTATTTAATGTTGTATATTACTTAATCTTGTATGTATAATATATAAGCTAACGTCTGCATATTCCCGAGGGGTGAGATATGTCACTAGTATCACCCACATTTTGGCAAAGTCTTCATTCCAAGATGTGATGCGAAGCAGGCTATCGGTAACATTAACTTTGTCATAATAAATTGAAAAGAACGGAGCTAGGCTCTTGCCCCGCATTGGAGCATTACAGCAAAAACTATTTTTTATATCCTATAATTTGACAGGCAGCATTAATATATAAGGTATACAGGTATTCCCTTTATGCAGTCCATTTTGCAGATTTATTGGACACTGCAATATTTTCCTCATTTTAATTGTAGCGAATTATAAATGTTTATTGTTTTATTTAAATTAATTGGAATAGGCTTATGTATCAGTTAACATTATTTTAGCAGCAGGACAATATTACGATGTGACAAACCTTTGGCATATTTTTTGTAGTGTAAAATAAAATTAAATAAGTGTACATATACGCAAGTATATAGTAGGCCGATATTTATTGTTTAATTAATGCTTTATATACAGAGTATAAAGGCGGACTGAATGCCCGAGGCATTCTCTGCCAGTCGACCTTTCGATGGTGCAGAGAAAAAAATAGTAGGCGCATAAATTATAGAAACTTGAGAAGTGAGAGTTTATATGTAAACAATACTTAATTACATATATATATTAATAATTTATATATAGATATATCAGTATATAAATATATAACACATGAAATATAAACTGGAAAAATACGTTTGAAGCGACTCTCCAATTTGTCACGGAAATGTATATTATCGTAATGTCCTTAAAGGACATTTTTCCCCTTTTTACAGTACAAAGTAACAATAAGGGTCGGATACCAAATGTAGTGCAATCCAAATATAAACATTTGCGAGATGGCCATCCATAGCCGATTGGCTCAATTATGCCGGGATAGTTGCATCCGGTTAATAAATACAAAGTAGAAAACGGTGAAGAACATAAACATAATTGCTATCTTACCATTTCAAGATGGTAGTTATCAGTAGCACCACCTACGGGAGCCCTCTTAGCACCGGGTGCAGTGCAGTTCATTTTACCAGGAATAAAATACGGCTGTTGCGTACCATTCGCATCTTTATCAATTTCATGTGTCAAATTGAGCCAGATAGGAGGATCAAAAACATCAGGAACATTATCACACCCTTTTCTCCTTTTGTTGTAACCGAAGCCCACGGGGCAGCATTTTCTAATACAGGTAACCTTTGAACACGCTGTGCAACTGCGCTCTTTGCCGCTTTCATCGAAACAGTACTCGTGCTTCTGATAGTGATGGTTTTTGTAAATTATCTCTCCGTTTGGCAAATGCACGCCAGTTGATATGTCCAGACTGCTGTCATCGTCACACACTTGGATCTTTGGTTTGTCACACCACGCACTTGAGATGTACAATACAATTATTACTATTTGATAAAACATTTTAAATTTAGTCCATATCACTAGATTTGTTAAAATGCGTGCACCTTCTTTCGCGGTTGTTGTCATACTAGCAATTCATCAGATAAGTCATCTACTAAGAAATACTAACAGATGTTGATAAAAATCATTGTTAACTTTCAGTATGGTATTGTCAAAAAATTACTACAGATCCATAAGTAAGAGAAGGAGTAGTCCATTGTACATTATAAGATGCACGTGCTGTCTCTTTTGCACTATGACTTGCTCTTATTAAAACTTCTATAGTCGTCTCTGATGTCCAATACATAGGTATACAATTGTGTCATAACTTAACACAATTAAAAACCAATTAAAACATCATTAATATCTAGAATAGATACGAGTAATGGCTATCAGTGAATTTATGTTTTAGAAGACCTACGAATTCACAAGAAAACGATAACACCAAGATAGTCAACTACACATTAAATGTAAGTTACACATTACTTTGGTGTATTATTAATGTATTCCATTTCGTTTCAAATTAATACTACTGAACAGTCACATTTTAGTCTTGATACCACAAAATACTAAACAAGTGTACCCACCATCGAATCTTCTCGAAGACTAAACTGGTTCTTTGTTTTTATATTCTTGATGTAATTATTAATCTCAGGTGAATATTAGGATTCCCCAGAAGACGTAATCGTTATGACGTGATTGTACCCGTTACAATTCAAATTAATTACCTATCATGATTTTTGTACCTTCATCTTCACGTCTCTGATATCACGTATTATCATAATACTTGCATTTGTTTTTGTAATTCGATTCATACTATTAGTTTACTTGCTTTAAAATTTTGAAAGCTATTTTAATATCCCGACATAGTAAAAAATAAGCAGGATCTAAAACCCTATTTAAACTGTTACATTAAAATGGGTTTTAATATCAGAATCATCATCATGATTGTTATCAATATTAGCTTAACCAATCCCCTGTTGGAGATAGGTCTCTCCACCTTCCCACGATCAATCTCGATCCTCGACTTCTCGTATGTCCCCTGCCCTGCCATTCTGTGAAGATCATATCCCCACCGTCATTTAAGGAAATATGACTACTTTAACGTTGTCAATGCCATATACTTGAAATGCCAAATATTATAGAACCATTACCGGTTACCGTCGTCAAGCTTTAAGTCATGGTCAAAGTTATTTGATACAACTAGACCTAGCGAGCACTGTGATATAGGTGGCGAGGTGACTTGGTTTAATTTTTCAAATGCTGCACAGCTATATTCTACTGCTGACGCGTCTTGAAGTTGTTTTACCTGAAGTAATTGCATTGCTAGTACATTTCGTTAAAGGAGTAATGAAAGTTGAAGTTCGCCAACCCGCTATAGGCCAGCGTAGTAGTAGCTCACACTATAGCCTGAAGCCCCATTTACATGGGGAGAGTTTCGCGCCTCGAATCGTAAGGATATAAAAAAGTCGCATCGTGTAAACATTTGGCAGAACACGCTACTCTATGGCGGTTATGTCATGCGATAATCTCATACGATTCTCGCCCCGAGAAACTCTCTCCGTGTAAATGGGTCTTTAGCTTTCTCAACCGAACTCTTGATCATAGAGTTCCATTCTCATCAGTGTTTGATACGGTTACACAGTGGGGAAGTAAAATATAATAGTTTTTAAATAAAACATCTTAAGTATCCACATATAACATTTATTAATGCACATTTTTGCAGAGGCGTGTAAATATAAACATTTCATAAAGTGCGATATTTATTTCACTTAAAAAGAATGCATAATCTAAAAATACTTAATATTTGGTTCTATACATACAGTCATTTATATACTATCGTCTTATTTAATTTCATAATCATATACTTCATATTTCATAATCTTATAAATGGCGATTTCGACCCTGGAAAAAAGGTGTCTCGTTGAGAGATATAAAATTATAAGATTTTTTTTCCTTTTCTATAAATGCTATAATAGAAATACCGTATAAAAATAAGCAACTAATAAAATACAATTCAATCTATTTTATATCACTGAAGTACATTCTGAATACTATAAAGTCGTTGAATATATAAAAATGTTTTCTTTGAAACTAAAGTCCCATTTACACGGGGAGAGTTTCTCGCCTCGAAGAAACGATAATCGTAAGGACATTAAAAAGTTGCATCGAGTAAACATTTGCCACAACACGTTAATTTATGATGGTTATGTCATGCGATAATCGCTTACGATTGTATCCGCAAGAAACTCTCTCCGTGTAAATGGGGCTTAAATGCCTATTAACTTAATCTAGAGATTCTCAAGTCTATATTTTGTGATGTTAAGTATCATATTTGTTATTTCTATTTTCCATGTCATTATATTATTTCCCAGGGAACACTTCAAAAAAATCACGATCTTAATTCTTATTCATGGACAGTTTTAAAACCTATTTTCCATCCATCCATCAGCCAAAGGAAGTCCACTGCTGAACATAGGCCTCTCCTAATGATTTCCACAGTGACCTATTGGAGGCAGCCTGCATCCAGCAAACCTATTTTACTTAACAAATATTTTGTCGCTTTCGAACGACTTATGAACGCACTTTGAGCGAGGAAGACAAAGCATTAGATAATTAATAGAGGTTTGAAATCTGTCTATGAATAAGGCCATTAACATTTAAATACACTAAGAGACTAGACATTACTTTTGAGTTTACGTCTTATGCTTGAGGCTCATATGGTCCCAAAATTGACGTGGAATTAATTCTGAAGGCCTACGTAATATTGTGAGTCCATAATTAGATTATATCATTTAGAATAAAATACTGTCAATTTTAATTTCCAATAATACGAGTAATTATGGATATGTTCAGAAACTCTAGATTCTCGATTCCTCGACAATTAGATTATTTAAAAGTCAAAGTAAAATAATTGTGATTTTAAGTCTGCAATAATAATTATATTAACTATATTTAGCAAGAAGAATTTTATCCTGTTACTTCAATTTGCGGTGCATATCGCATAATTATATTGTTTTTATAACTATAGGCACTAAGTCAAGTTTATTATTAAAGTGTATTTACAAATGCGTTTGAAATAATGAGGGGTGTGGCAACTTATTATATATTACATACCTATTTAAATTGCAATGTTGCTATCTTTATTATGTCTGCTATTATTGCGTTATTCTTAAGCCCCATTTACACGGGGAGAGTTTCTCGCTTCAAAGATACGATTATCGTTATTATATAAAAAAGTTGCATCGTGTTAATATTGGTCAGAACACGATAATCTATGGCGGTTATGTCATGCGATAATCGCATGCGATTCTCGCCGCGAGAAACTCTCTCCGTGTAAATGGCATATGCGTATAAAAGGATGTTTTTGACATTTTTAATATAGCTTGCAGTTTATACACTGTCAATTACTTAAATCGAGTATTCATATTGAATAAAAATAAATTAAACAGGAATTGGCTGCTCAGCTTTTTTGTTCCTTTTTATAGGTTGGTTAATTTGTTATTCGTTAAAAAATTCAGATCTTTTTCAGCATCCATTATTATTAATTCCTTTGTCTACTGTTAACATTACAACATTACTTACCCATGAATCTTTAAGTTTATTAAACCAGTACCTACTGCTGAGTAATAAAGAAACCTTCAGAATTAATTCCAAGTCAGTCCTATTAATAACATATTTACATTTAAATGGTAAATGCACCAAAACACGACATTATGGTCAGACAATAAAAAGAATATTCAAATTGTTCAAGTAAAATTATTAAATTATACGTATTATTCAATTGTCCGCTTTGTATGTACAATTAAATTTTAAATTACTATATCCTTATTACACAAATTAAGGGCTGTAATAAGCTTGATTTAATTGTAAATAATTACAATTTAAATAGACAACAAAATGTTCACTATATTCCCAGTAGGGTAGGCAAAGGCGACAAAAGTGCCATACAACTCGCAGTGTGCATAGAATTTTGAAATATTGTGACAAATTTTTCATAAATAAATATAGAAATAAGCGTAGATACATGTCATACATATCCAAAAAAATCAGTAATTTTTTATCACGACAATCTGATAACTAAGGAAAGCTCATACTATAATACAAAATGATTTCATAATATAATTTATTATACAAAAATACGCAGAAACTTTAATACATAATGCAAAATAATTTTAATTACGTCTATAGGTAAGTATCATTTTAATAGTGCATTACGTACATAAGCCAGATATCTAAAACTACAACATTCAGATGCAGACTGGTATTGCGCACAGAGGTAGATTGAAGATAAATTTATATAAATCTTTGCATATAACATAAGTAGGTAAATGTTTGCTTTTATACATAATATTATGTGTGTTATATGCGATTTGTATAAATTTCTATGGTATGTAAAAGTCTTCTTTATGGCCTAACCACTCTCAACCGTACTCTCGATTGCAGAGGAGGCCCGTGCCCAGCAGTGGGACGTATATCGGTTGATACAGTACAAATGCCAGAATTGTTTAGATATGATAATGTAATTAATAATTAAGTTTCATTTGATATTTTATCTTTACTTATTTCCACTTTATTATTCATTATATGTTTACTAAAGTAGCTATTTAGATATTGAGATTTAGAGTACATTTGTGATTTTTAACAGATGAAATTATGTATCCAATGTGATGTAAATGCATTTAATTTTACATGCTAGTGATTTCATATATTTAAAACTACCGGTAGAGATTATATATAATAAGAATATTTATAATAAAATACTTTTTACCACATTCATACTCTAAAAGCAAAGAGATTCTGTTTCATAACTAACTAATCAACTGACTGTAGATTTTAGTGGCATTCCAGTTTTTATCTCAACAAAACATTGACTGGCACGAACAGCTGGCATAAATAGTTTTCGTAAAGTTATCAAGGCTTACAGTTCAATCATTTTAAACGTTATGCCGGGAGATTAAGTTACATTTTTACATACAGATTCTTCCTAGTAAAATAGCTCAAGTATTTGTAAAATAGGCCGGCATATTTATGTTGACGGACACTCTACTTTGACCGCACCTACAATTATTGGTCTTAAGCCTTGCCTACGTCGATCAACAATACACAACAATCATGTACTTTTAAGCTTGCTAATGAAAAATCCCATACACAAAAATAGTATGAAGCTGCACATACAGTCCATTAAAGGCAGGTGTTCACTTGCTCTTGACGGAGCCGAGCTGCACCTCGTCCCGGCTGGAGCAGGTGCGCGAGGAGATGGTCGTCTGAGTCCTCGACATCGGGTCGCCGCGCAGTTGCTTGTATCTGCGCAACAAATTTATTTTTAAGGGTTTGAAGTGTTACATAATGATTAGGAGATTTTAAAATGCTATTGATTCTTTCATAAGTATCCACTAAAGATAAAAATAAAAGATAAAATTTTAAAAAGTTCCATTGATCTATTGAAAGTGGCTTACATCCAGTGATTAACTCGCTGGTCGTTTTTCCACCTTATTAGTAGAGTCCAAATCATTGATTGAAATACCAGATGATAATACCAGGTCGGCGGTCTTTGCCACAAAACCTGGCACAATGCCGCAGAACATCATTTCAGTTGTGAAATCTGTGTAGAATGCTAATTTAATTATTTATGATAGATAATGAAGCTGTCAACATCGTCATTGCGAATGTCATATTAATTTTAATTAGGTAAAGAATCAAAAGAATAAGGAAATTTTACGTGCATCCTAGTTTTGCAGCACATCACACGGCCAATGCTAGCTAGTTACCCGCCAGAATAGTATATAGGAGCCATTAAGATGTAGCAGTTAAAAGGATAAAAAATACGAACTCAGAATGGAGGTATACAAACATATTCTAGGTATTTATGGTGTACAACTACGGGTAAATACCAGAATGTTCTATAGTATTTTATATAACGTATATGTGTCATCAACAAACAACATTATCGAATACCACAAAGTGAATAATATCTACATAACATTAAAATTAAATTTATGTAACTGATCACGTTATACTTATAAACACAGTTATACCTAAGTCGGTATTATTAAATTAGTTTGCTATATCGACAATATTTCCAGCAAACACCGCGGATTTAATCACAAAAGTTGTTTATTAATATACTGCTTTATTTCAAAACCTAAATTTTTTACCACGATCCTATTAAAAGCTGCATTTTGAAATTTGTGGTATTTCACATAGACAGCAGTTTACTTAAGGACTTATGCATGAGTGACATATGGCAAGCCACGCACCGAAAGGTTAGTTATGAACAGAGAGGTTAAATGGTGACGATGTCTGACGGACGATCTCTATTACGAGTAGTAGGGGAGACGTGGAATATCGACTCTCACCCGACTGATAACCAGATGGGACATATTTTTTATCAAATATTATTGATTAACAAACATGCCTATGATAAGCCTATCGAAATATGGCCATGGTTAATCATTTCAAAAGTTACCTCAAAACTGTTTTACGAATTTAGGACATGAAATTAATTTGTGCAAATATAATTCAAGCATAGGAAGAGACATATTAATAAGCATTCTGTTAATGAAACGTGCAGCAGTAATACCAGAAATTATTATGAATTATATAACGATAAATAAGTCAACAAAATAGAAATTATTATCACTCTAAACATCTCTGAATTTAAATTAACCTATTTCAATGCATAATGTCAAATTAAAATATTATTTGAGGCTTCCGAATTACATTTGGCACGATCAAGCAATAATCACGAAGAATTATAACGGAGTTCGGACAGATAAGATCTAAACACATGTCTCATAATATTTATCAGCAAGCCACTCTATAATTTGGTATGCGACGGGAAGCAAAGCATGAGTCAGCAATTAATTAGTTATTTATAAACACAGCATCATTTGTTAGTTCCTACGCGAGGATATTTGCATTAGAAAAACGGTCCTTTGCAAAGCTACATTAGTACTAAGCCAATTATAAAAAAGTAATTATAAAAAAATCTTTCCGGCCCAGTGCTGGACAAAGGCCTCCCTCCTTTCCTTTTGTTTGTCGCGGTCAGATGTTATACCAGTTGGAAAGATATGAATGGTTATGAAAAAATCAGGATTTTTTTGTACTGACATGCGACATTGACCACACCTGATCGTTACTGCAGTAAATTCCAAATTAAGTATCTGCGGGAGTAGATAATTATCGTCGGTTGATGGAATTACGCGGATAAACTCGAAAGCGGATTTACGCAGACTAAACTGAGAAGGTGATACACTTCCGTGTTGTACTTACTATGATTTTTTTTCCAAAATTGTGTAAGGCGGTCACAATAGGCCTATTACGAATAACCTGCCAGTAGGAAACTTTGCAACTATGCTGAAAGGAGGTAACAACAATTGTCGTCCCTATGTACAATGAAGAGGACTTCATTTCTTTTTTTATAGCAATGAATGGTAAGACGAGCATGCCATTCGCCTGTGGTAAGCAATACGACCGCTCATAGACAGTAGCAAAACCAAACAACACCATGAATTACAAAGGTATGTTGGCATTCCACTGCGCTCGCCATCCTGAGACATAGGTTGTTAAGTCTCATTATGTCCAGAACGTCCAATTACCAATTCCAAGAACATTTTACTTTAGCTTTACTGGATACAGTAGCGACTGGATAGATAAAGCAACAGACCGGACTCTGTGGCGGACCTTGGGAGAGGCCTATGTCCAGCAGTGGACTGCAACGGGCTGATGATAATAATAACCTCTCTAACATCAGAGCCTTCTTTCTATTCTAGTAATATCCATTTACTCAGACACCAAGGTGAGTGAAATGAACAAGATGCCATAATGTGCTCTTTTTTTTATTGCATGGGTCCGGCAAACGAGCAAACAGGTTACCTGTCGGTAAGTGATCACTGCCGCCCATGGCCATCCACGACACTTGGTTCATAGATGTGTTGCCGGCTCTTACAATCAGGAGGGGAGCGGGATGGAAAAAGGATGGGAAAAGAAAAGGGGTATTGGGCATCCGACAATCTCACTCACCGAAACGAAACGCCACAGCAAAGCAGTGGCTTCACGTAAATTTCCTGTGAGGCAGTGATACCACCCCGGACCAGCCTGCACATTTATGCCGAGTCATGACTAACAACAGCGTGGCTCTGCCACACATAAATTCTGTGGCTTTCACCATATAGACGGTGAAAGGAGTGACTTGTATAGACACGTCAAACTTACATGTAACCAATAATAATAAATTCTCATAAGACTGATAAATGACAAAGAAATCCTTAAAAATCTTTGCACGAAAATTCTCATCACGTGTGGATATCTTGGTGACGACATCTTTTACTATTCTACGCATGTGTCAATAACCTTTACGTGCGGGCACACTTACGCATATCCCGCAGCGACAGGGGAGGTTTTTTTTTAAGAAATAATGTGTTGTCGTATGGGCGTATGCGGTCGTGTCAGTGAATAGTGTATTTTAATACATAGTTAACTTCTTCAAAAATGAAGGTTTTTTTGTATAATACTTGGTTCGAGGTAAGAGTATTCAATATCTTGCTTCAATCATCTACACATTTAACTTTTAATGTATATATTAAGATAACCTAGGGTGTATCACACAGCTTAGTCTAATACAACGTAAGGTCTGTGACCCTGAAAAGGTAGCTGTATTAGGAAAAGGGTTGGTAGTAATCATGCCTGGTGACAACCCTAGTTCGTTAGATTTATTTCCATCTCAATACGTAATAAGGGATGAGCCTATTGCCATCAGAAGTCTTTAATTCATCCCGAAGATCCAATTAACAAAAGTCTTTTCAGTCTTTATTTAATCTCATGCTAATATTGTGTTGGCATCTCTAGATGGGGCGTCTTAGTTTCGCTCTAGTTGTTTATTAGACACTTATATGTGCAAATACACTAGATTTCATTATGCATGCAGTTTATTTGCATGACCGTTGGCATTGCTGTCTATTCCACGGTCTAGATCATTTTATCGTGTTCTAGGCATCGTGAAAACTACGATTTATAATAATATTGTCAACAAAACGAGGCTCCTTTTATTATGTGTTTGGTTGGAACCCCGAGTTCAGTGAGCTCAGCATATTGCTCTAGACTTCGTTGCAGTCCTGTGTCTAATGCAATTTAAAATATAGTTAAAATTAGGTCCATGGATGTCATTTGGGCAAACACTATAGAACGCCAAGTGGTACGGCCTAAACATACTGATTTCGCTTTTTCAATTATCATTACTATTTTTACACGCGCTCCAGTACTTGAAGATGGCTATAGAAGGCCTCTATTGGATTTTTGTACTTTACACCTCTTGTTTACAAGTTTAGCTTAAAGTACATTGGCTGATTTGCGAGACAATCACAAAACGTTGCACTTAACATCACACAATTCAACAAATCACAATCCAGCAGTATATATTAGTTTTGAAGCAACTCCTTGCTTACATGCACTTACAGGAAACTAAAACAAACAACACTCTTCTAGCGGAACAAATCGTTCAGCAGCATATTAGTTGCTTTGTTAACACAAATAAGTTTATCTGAAATGTCACGTACTGGTTTATATCCCATCCTGTTCGACGAGTCGGTGGATACCTCCTTCGTAGACTGCTTGCTTTGAAAACTCAGTCTAGAATACGAATATAGCCATTGCATTATATGTTACAATTTAACCTTACCGCAACCAATATGCCAGTTAAATCCACATCCAAAATGTTACAGTGCTTTGGAAACGAAATGTGCAGCCAAAAACAAACTGGTGCTTGTAAATAAAACTATAAGAACCAAACCACGACCAAAAATCTTAGAACCTAGTTTGATAGTACTAAGTTGCAGCATTTCTCATTAGTAGCATCTAGAACATTAGCTACTACGTTAGTCGTTGCACTTTCTACATATGCTATGTATTGTGCTTATTCCATTCCATTAAAATGTGTACCTTCTCTTTCTTCCACAGTTTTGGTCCGGGTGGGATAGTTTTCAAATTCTTCGACGTTTCTGTCTTCGATTTTGTTTTTCTCAATCAGTTTCTGGGCAACTTTTCGTTCGATTAATGTTTTGTTTTCAATCGCATTTTACTTGTAATTTAATTCCTATTTTCAATAAATGTAATCCCTTATTATAACGTCAACTTTACCAATTATAATATCACCAGAACAAAAATTATATGTTTTAAAATTTATCATTTTTTTATATTTTTTTTATAACTGAGAGCTATGCGTAGTTCTGGTACTATCAGTATGAACATCCAAAGACGTTTTTATTGTGTCTAAACTTGCTCTCTGACCGAGTTTCCCTTCCCCGTTCTTTGTCTTCTTATTTTCATTATGCTTCATATCCCCATCATTTGCGGACCGGCGAAACTTCTCTTTAATCCTGAGCATGGAACGAACAGTCAGGCGTTTTGGAACTTAACTAACTTACAAGCCAGAATAACATTCACAAACACTAATTCTAAACATAAATGCGTTTAAGTTCATGGAAAAAATCTTTGGTCGAATGCCTGAGATTAAACCTTTTAAAGGTAAACTACATTTCTACATCTTCAACGAACCTTTTCTTGATTAATCTGAAGATCTTGCGTTTGCAGACGAAGATAATAAAGATGATAAGTCCTATGAGCACGTTGTAAGCGTCGGTGAAGCTCCAGAACTCCTTAGCTTCAGGGTAGATGGCGCTGATCACCTCCAGGATCCAGTTGATGCCCATCACAGCGAAGAGTTTCATGTACAGCAGCAGTCTGTAACACAGAAATACAGGCCTGATATCTGAGAATAAAAATAATATCCGAATTCGTAACATCATCCATCATCCATCCATCCATCAGCCAAAGGAAGTCCTCTGCTGAACATAGGCCTCTCCCAATGATTTCCACAGTGACCTGTTGGAGGCAGCTTACATCCAGCGACGTCCGCGACCTTTACCAGGTCGTTTGACTTAGTGGGTGGAGTCCCACGCTGCGCTTTACGCTTCGTGGCCTCTATTCGAGAACTTTTTGGCCCCATCGGCCATCAATTCTCCGTGCTATGTGCTACGTAATTCGTAACATATTACATGATAAATAAATACGAGTACATGTATGTATATTAGGATTGCTAGATAGTAGATACAAATCTATTACGTACTGTCCTACATTCGGAATGTTTACAGGAGCCGAAAAAGCATTTTGATCGAGACGGTTGGATGAAGCAATGCCTTTGACTTAAATTAGTAACGAAAATTGATGTAAGCAGCATTGGCCAGGTGTGAGAGAGAAACACGTTTACTTAGAAGTAATCTTTTTCGAGCCGTTTGTTTTTAATATCTTTCAACCATAGCATTCCAATTGTATGTTATAACTCCGTATCTGGTAACGAAGTTTCTGTAGTTATTAGCAAAAAACTATAACTCCACTTATAGTAATATACATAACTATCTAATATCTATGAATCAAAACTCTACTAGGCATTACGATAAGAAAGCTGTTACAATATTTGGCATGGATTTTTAAGCGGACTAGGATTTTGAAGACACGGAAATGTTACATGTTATAACCTGGATAAGCTCATTGTAACCGGCAAAGTAGATAGGAAAAGGCCTGAGGATATGATCAGACCAACATGTTTGGTGTCGCAACTAAACACGTTGGTCTGAATAGATCCGCACTTCTCTCGACTCTACAGTTTACAGCGCCCTTCACAATGCGGGAGACAAAACCAAATGGAGAAAGCTTGTTCGAGAGAAAGTGAAGAGGGCGGTCACAACTTCCAATACTGAGGAATACGCCGCAAGGGGAAGGAGGAAATGTTGAATAAAAATAAAATAAGCTGACTCCAAATAGAGATGTAGAGGAGACCCGTGCCCTGCAGTGGGACGTATATGGCCAATACCGTACAGTACAGACTCCATATAGCAGTACAATACTGTAGTGTATCAGCCCAGATACGTCCCACTGCAGGACACGAGCCTCCTCTACAATCGAGAGGGGTTAGGCCTATATGGCCTAACTGTCCACCACGCTGGCCTACTGCGGGATGGCACATATTGCATTTAAAAGAATTCAATTAAGTTTTATTCTGATACCTCTGCTTATCATTCCGGTGCTGGTCGTGCATGGAGCTCTCCTTGGACTTGAGCACCGACGTCTGCTTCTTGATCTGCGTGATCTTCACTGCTGTCAGGATGAAGAACACCATGTTGGCCACGCAGAGCACCACAATTGGACCGTATAGGTATATCAGCTTGCTTGTACCTGGAAATTATGTGATTTTTTTCAGGAATAGTTTCTTTAACATTATACTTTTCTAGATAAATTGCCGTTTGTATTTTTAAAGGGTAATTAACCTAATTTCATTTTTAGTCTTCAAGAAGTTTTTATTTAATTGTAATGATTTATTGAGGTTGCGTTATTTATTTAGTAACTTCACTTAAAAATATTGTCCTTGGCTTTTACATCCTGTATTTACTAAGTGAATCAGCATCACCCTTACTTACAAGTGTAAAAGTGTGTTTACACAGTCCGTTTTGGTTTACACCTTTAAGAAATTGTTGTTAAACTTCTTGCAATATATGAGACTGCATCTGCACTTTGTTAAATGCGAACATCTCGCCTTCATCATTTTCATGCATTCTCGTCAGTTCATGGTGCATTTGTGTGATCCACAGGTATTTGTTTCGGGTCTGGGTGTTTGTGAGGCCGAAAAGTCTCTCGAAGTTCCTGATACCCATGACACAAGACTCGGTCGTTGTGTGGGGTCAGGACTATGTGTGTGACTGTTGTCTTTATATATATATTTATTAGTTTAAAAGTAAATCTTACCGTATATAAAACAGCCTTGTTGCCTTATCATCGGGAGTAGAGGGTGTGAAGGCAGTCCAGAGAATTCAAGCGCAGCCAGTAGAATTGTCAACGCAGTCGGGATGCCGAAAGCGTATGCGCTATAAGCCAGAAATTTTGCCCGGATTGACAGCTTCTCCAGAGATAGACCGCGTTTGCCACTGCAACGAAGATATATTGGAATAAATAATTAGATGAATATTAAAGAGTTTTAATAAAAAAAAAATAAAAAAATCTTTATTATACTTTCTTAGTTACAAAATAGGAACAACTGTGATGCCCACACTAGGCTATGCCGTCACGTGACCATCAAAGTTTTGAAAGTATACCCGGCCAGAAATAAATTCACTTAAAGCGCATACGTCATTTTCCTGGAACAATGTTTTCGTTCACACAAAAGAACGCAGAATGAATAAAGAAATGCCAATCAGAAGTGACTTTTGAACAGATTCGGTCCAAGGTTCCAATTATAATTAAATTGCGAGTTAATTTTTCCTAGTAACGTGAATCGGCTTGTGTTAACTTTAAACGTTCGTTAAACAATATAAATGACTAATTTTGAAGACGTGACACTTTTCATTTGTATGTGTGAATCATTATAATTGTCATTCACTTTTTCATATCCAGGTATATACCCTGTAATTGTTGTTGAGTTATTAATTTCTATGACACGCATTGTTTTTAAAATACATAGTGTTCGTCCTCAATAACCAGTTCTGAATTCAGCATAAAGAAGCCGGTTTGACGTAGGTAGTGATACAGTTGTATTATAAAAACACATACATCCATAAACATGACGCCTTTATCCCAGAAAGTACGAAAGAAGGTAGGTATGCCCCGTCCCACGTAGTGATAGAGGGCGAGCCTATCGCCAAATTCCTGACTCCGGGTACATAATAAATAGAAAAATCCAATATCACTTTGCCCGACCCGGGATTCGGACACTGGTGTCTTATAAGCCGAACATATACACATTATTTTATCTACTTCGTTTTGTTACTAATATAGTCGGAGTTTCATAACTTTCAGCTATCAGTTACAATATAATTTCTCCCATACTCCATCCATTTCAGTATAAAACATCCATATATATTTCAATATTGCGGGTGTTCATGGGAGGCGATAATGATCAATTAAGCCCTGTCTATCGCCTGCCAATACACTATAAAACTAGAGAAAACATTGAACTCATTTATCATCCACCCAAGCTCTGTCATGACATGTAAAGCCTTGAAAATTGACGTCAGACTAAACGCTCGTTATAAAAATTACTGTAAACACTAATTATAAAGACTTGTTATGAATATTTTTCCTCCATTGCATTAAAGTGTCAGTAAAACGCATCAAACTGTCATCGGTTAAAAATAGGAAACTTTTGGGGCCAAGGAGACTCGTTTACAAAACAGTGTTTCTTGAATGTACAAACATTGCAGCAGTTGGACATACGTCGGTTTACAAGACAAGTAAAATTGTTCTTTTGGCACCGCAAAGTGACTATTATCCCCTTGGTAGCCAGTTCAATGCAGTCGAGATAGAGAATCCACAGTTGACAAAATTATGCCGGATGAAACTGGGTAAACTACAACTACTACTGGGTAACATTTTGCACGGCGGTTACTCTATGATCCGAAACAAAGTTCGAATGTTCGGATGTCCCACTTAAAACTGTACGAGTGTGCCTAGGTACTCCACAAAATGTTCGAATCGACTATCGTACGTTTTACCATTGACTTAGTTCGGGGTGAATGATAAGTATCACACTGAATCGTGTTGATTTTTAAAAGTAGAAAACTTATTACTTACTTCGGGTGTCGAAGTCCGAATATTCAAACTTCATTACGAATCATAAAGATCACCATCATAGATTCTGTACCATTATGTGGTGGCCGCTACCCATGCGGATTACAATAATCTAACTTACATACATACATACATAACCACCAGTGGCGTGCCTAGGGTTTTGGGGTAGGGCAAGCCCAATATTTTGTTTTATGTTCATATTGATTTAGAAGGAAAATATACTAAGAACGAAGGAAACGAATGTACGTCAGCAGACTTAACACATAATCTATACAATATTAGGATTAATACAAATATAGATTAGTTGTGGAAATGCAACCGTAATTGTTTATTGCAATAACTGCTGAGCACTTCATTTTTAGTACCCGACATTCCGCTAGCACAACGATGGCTACTATGGTGCCGTGTTTGACTTCGCAGTTATCCGTAAATGCGGCATAAATTATTATTATTAATTCATTAACGTTAAGTTTTTAAGAATTACAAGTAATAACATACTTTTTGAAAGAGCCACCTAATTTATTGCAATGTTTATATTTTATCAAACTATTCTACTACACAAGTGTCGTTTGAAAAACATAATATGAAACATCATTATTTAATATCCTATACAAAGGGGAGCATGTAGAAATCAAATTACGTAGTTTATTTAACTGAACTGATAAAAAACCTCTCGTGATTTACCACGAATATAAGAAATACACAAACTCGGCGTTGTTTTCGCTCTAGTTTCTAATTCAATATAATTGAATTAAATTACCTTTATACCGGCAACGAACACTTTCATCATCACACTAAAACCATCACAGGAAACAATACAACTCATTTTAGTATCAAAAAGCCTCAATAACATAAAAAAAAACTAATAATTAACCAATATTAGAACTATTTACAATAATTGCACAATGTCAAAATACTTATGAAGTTAGTACGAATTCGTTCAGAATTGCGAAACGAAACGTAAATATAAACATTACTACAAATTACAAACTGCAATTATAATTTATTAAAAAGTACCAACATTACAGGCACATTTTTAATCATTTAATTTAAAATATTTATAAATGCGAAACAAGTTAATTTAATAACAATAAATATATTTACTAAACAACAATAACAAATAATAACGTGACAACCGTGAAACGTACGATGTCCACCACGAAGCCGGGCATTTCGTCTCGTACTGAGAGCTATACAAAAATAGCCATACCTATACATTCGTAGCGTCTTGTACACCATTTCACCCATACGTGGACCGCGTTGCCAAAAGCCTCGTAAAAGCACACGAGAGAGAAAAAGATAGATATATGTGCGTTGTGCCGCCTTTTTAAGGGAGCGCGTGGAGCCACCGTTTTTTGAGTTTTAATATCATTGCCGAATGAATTTCGCGCGGCGCTTTGGCGCTCCGTCTCAAGCGCTGTATTTAGACGCGCCGCGACAAGACGCGGTAAATTCAAAAATTGTAGATGTTTTCTAATAAATGAATGTATTGTATTTATTGTAATGGTTTATGTTCAGTATCGAGTATGTACGTATTAAGTAGGGCAAGCCGGGCTTTTGGGCTTGTATGGAAGTACCGCCACTAATAACCACACGCCTTTTTCCCAGTAGGGGTAGGCAGAGGTGCTACTAGAACACCCACGTTTCGCCTTGTATATTCCGTCCCACGATGTGATAGGGGGCGAGCCTATCGCCATATCGGGCACAAATTCCTGACTCCGGGCTAATAATGAATAGAAAAATCCAATATCACTTTGCCCGACCCGGGATTCGAACCCGAGACCTCAGCTTTGCAATCATACCGTAGTACCACTACGCCACCGAGGCAGTCTAACAATAATCTAACTTCACACGATCTAAGTATATCTCATCCGTGTATTTAATCATAAGTCGCAGATTTTATATCAAGTAATATGTAGAAGAGATTATCTACAATGCATAGTACAGAAGTAATCAGAATAATTTTAAACCTACACACAGGCACTTTCCGTAATGATGACATGTAAATTCCTTAATAATTTTGGGACACGCAATTAATTAAATCCCAACGGAAGTTATTACACATGTGCGTGTATGTTCCAATCACACTACTCTAGTTACAGAAATATTAATTAACAAAATTGAAAAAAAATTTCGTTTGCGCACTTCTATTTCGCATTTTTGTTAATAAAATTAACCCACCATACAGAATTACAGATACTCTGGTGCTCTATGTTGAATTAGTAAGTATATCATTTTTGTAAAGTATATACGTATCAAGACTGCGACTGAAAAGCCAGGCGGTAGTTTTAGTGTTTACAGACACAATGCAACTAAAATTTTCTCAAAAAAAGGACCGATATTTTTTCAAATATTTGTAATATCATGGTGTTTGGATGGTAAATCCCTAGTTTTTGCTAAAATTATGACTTAAACCATTGCTTACTATTGTATCTTTAAAAATATATAGGTGTACATTATTATTTTAGGAAAACGATGTATTTATTATCCAAATACGACGATATGTAAAAATTACAACAAAACAATGTACGCTTATATTTTTTGCGAAATTTGTAGTTGCATTGTATCTGAAGTCACTAATGCTACCTAGCTATGCTAAATGGCTTCGTTTTCGGTCGCAGTCTGGACATACCCTGTATAATAAATACTTTATTATGATAAAATTTTCATTACGGTTTTTTTCACGGATCCAATTATATACTCAAACGCAGTACATTACCTAAATGGATTTTAAACCTAGACCGTTTCGTCTTACCGCTTGTTCCATTTATACATCCTTAATATAATATCTTTTATACAATACTGGTAGACAGTGACCGTAGTTTTCATTTTGCGCGTTTCTGAAGTTACGTTAAGTTACGCGTTTCCATATAAATAAGAAAGTAATAAATAAATCAATACGAGTAAATACACCCAACAGTCACATACATAGTCCTGACCCCACCCTAAGATCGAGTCATGTGTCGTGAGCATCAGGAACTACGAGAGACTTTTCGGTCTCACAAACACCCAGACCCGACACAAATACTTGTGGTTCACACAAACATTTGTCTCGGTGCGGGGATCGAACCCGCGGCCTCACGTTTCACAGCCGGCGTTCAACCAACTTCAATAAAACTGTCTCAACAAGTAATTTTATGTAAGTGCTGGAATTAAAAGTATCCATTATTTATAATAGTTTAATTAACGAGTTTAATTATGCGTGCATTTATCGTCATAAAATTAACTACGAGCATTATGTAGTTACTTGGATATTAATATGTATATTTAAAATCATTAGGAAAACCCAACGGTTAAAAGTTGCTTAACTTGTTCTTAACCGCAAGATTCCTAAGCTCGCTAGTAACTTAGTACAACGATTTCTTGGTTTATCCCGTATAAATTTTTAAACAAACTATACAATGCAATTTTTAAAACAATTGCGGCTTTGTATAATAGCCACAAAGTATGTATGGCGTCAGTGTGACAATTTCATTGTGTTTTTAATTTATAAGCTTCCTAGAAAATACAAAAGTCGAAACGTGGGTGTCCTGGTTGTACCTCTGCCTTCACCTTCTGGGAAAAAGGCGTGATGTTTATGTATGTATTTAGAAAAATAGCGTAGGTACCTAAGCCTTGTACTGAATGAACTCGATTCTCTAGAGGAGGTTATTCCTTTGAATAGAATAATACATTTTTTTCGAATATAGTTGTGGCCAATATAAGATTTTTGGAGTCTATTATTGCCGCATTAGATAGCAATTTTTTATTTAAAATTACAATAAAATCCTATTATAGGTTTTTCCAAATTGAATACGATTTTTAAACAATAAGCCTCATTTTTACTATTTATATTTAACTTTGGAAATTCCGGTAATTTTTTCCAAGTCGCGTTGACCATGGCATTTCTGATTTCTTGACAGGATATATTTCAAGGTGTTGCATATCTGCCCTTTGTCCACGCGTGGAAATGTCGATAATTTCGTAGATAATGTAAGCTTTCACGCGGAAGGAATTAAATCGTTCGAAACCATGAATACCGATGACGTCGTTGTGGTTATTATTATGTATTTGGTAAAGGTTGACGTCATAATAACTTTACTTTATAAAATAAGTTGAAAAATATTATGTTATAATTTTCCGCTGAAGACAGCCTCGATGTCATAGTTTTACTACGGTACGATTACAAAGCTAAGTGATATTGGATTTTCCTATTCATTATCAGCCCGGAGTCATGAATTTGTGTCCGATGTGGCGACAAGCTCGCCCTCTATCATAGGGTGGGATGGAACACACAAGGCGAAACGTGGGTGTCTTGGTTGCACCTCTGCCTGCCCCGATAAATACGTGATGTTTATGTATTTACGTATATATAATTTTCCGCAGATTCTGCTTGCACACGAAGCAAAGAAAGATTCAGCAGATAAAGTCACGGATACTATATACTAAAAGACACAGGATATTGTAAAATTAACATTCGTAATGAATGTAAATATTATTGGGTCGAAAAATCAAATGTTCGTATATTTGTTCACATAATTTAATTTTGTAATAAGTTTATATAGACCATAGGAAGTTGTGCCAATACTCGCCACGCTTGGCAGGAGGGGACTCGCGTTGATAACGCTGATGCTCGTCATCAACCGGGGAAAGGAAATGAGGTTTGTGGATAGTGGATATTATGGGAATGGAAAATATGGCCTGTAGGAGTGGATACTGCAGTCACGGAAAGGAGGTTGGTAGTGACTGCAGTAGCTCGGAGGGGGGCGAGGTCGCGTACTCGTAACACCTATTCTAGGACAGGCCATGACCATTAGATAGGAGCATCCCTGACCACAGACTGCCTCCAACAGGTCACTGTGGAGATCATTGGGAGAGGCCTATGTTCAGCAGTGGACATACAGTCCACGAGTGAACTTACTAAGAGAAAGTTAATTTTAATCCCAGCGCGGGAACACAAGTTCATACTTCAGTCCATAAGTAGACATGTTTCTTGTTTTAAAACCATTGAATATATAAAGAAGAATGATATAGGCATGATGTCACAATGTGCAATTCATTAAGTTAATAGGCTGTTGAAACTAAAATAATGATAAATGGTATGATGGGGAGCTCAACTGCTAACAGGAACTCTGTGAAACAATAGCTCCTTAATAATGATGATCCATAAGAATAATTGGGGAATACCCAATCATATCCCTAACAATATCACACGATCCCAAATGTTTAAAAATAGACTTGTATCGTTGGTAAAACCGGTGATAAATCAATTAAACGGGCAATTAAATTGGGAATTTACTCACCTAAATGTCCACCAGATGTCGAAGCACATGACGTTTAGCCAGAAGAAAGCAGCCAGGAGCGAGTAGTAGATGAAGAAAGCTGAAAAAGAACGCATTTTATTAGAACTCATTCATAGAACGTTATCTGTCTAGTTCGAAGCTTCAATATTAGAGCCGACATCTCTGGATTTCCGAAGTTGCGTATGTTCATAATCTATCATTTACTTAACATAATTAAATGTTAAAGGAAAATATTTGCGGGAGATTCTACATAAGTTGGTTTTGTAAAAACAACTTAAACCAAATTGTGAAGTTTACCAAACAACACTAGGCCAGCAGTGTAGATGAAGAACAAGTATTCTTAATTAATAATTGTAAAAGAAAAACCTGTTTCTATTAATGAGACAACACAATTAGGTACTGGCTGAATTTATTATTAGTTTTATGAAACAAAAAATATGTTAATAAATATAATAAAACAATTTTAACTCTTACGTACGAAAACCTGTTGTTCGTTATGTATGTTTCTAGGTGTATTTAAATTGTTTTCCTTAACCGAGGTATTTCCAGGTTCCTTTCACTTTAAGCGTATCTGACTATTTTTGCTTTCTGCCTATCACGTTGAATATTAAATAACTATCTTTATTGTTACTTTGATACAAATATTTGTTTTGAACTGGTAAACTGTTCAACGACCAACCAATGCAGTTTACCATTGCCAACCCAAATAAGTTTAGTAATTATTTGGGTATTTTATGCTTAAATGTTCGGAAATAGGCGTGCGAATTCATATTTATTTATTGAAATTTTTGTAAAATTTCAAAATAGAAAAAAACGTGCAAAGGATGGTCTTATTGCTCGAGGCGATTTATTAACATTTTTATGCATACTACTGGATCTTTTACAAACTTACAGATAAAAAAAAATACGATTATACTTAAGCTTTACGTCAGTGATTGAAAAACAAATACTTTTATCGATCGAACGGGCCCATCAAATTTTGTAATCTTTAGTTGCAACGCGGATGCAAACTCTAGAAGTCTAAACAAAGCAACCAATACATTCAGGAAATATCTTCTGTTTTTTATTAGTTTGAGTTACAAATAAATGTCTATTTCAATCCATAGAGTTAATAATGTTAATAATTCGAGACATTCCGCGATTACATCACATCGAACGAATACCAAAATAAATGTTATTTTTAGTATCGTTGAAGTTAATATCCGGCGCCATTGATTCCTCTCTTAAACAGGTTTTGATCTGCTTTGAAAAAACATTGCAGTGTTTTACGTCACATTTTGCTTGTTTGTAATCTCCTTTAGTGTTTATATTCATTATTATTTTATGGTAATATGATCAGTAAGTTTCCTTCACTTGAACTGTGTTTTATTTACGTATCGATTTAATCATAATATTTGTTTATAAATACAATTAATAACCGATAATTTTGGAATTTCCGCGAAATCTGATGTTAATCGTGCCAGAATTAGAGATTGAACGCAGAACCTCACGTTTCACAGACCATTTAAACTGCTAAATGATTGGGGCGATCATTTATCTTTACAAATCGCCATAAATAATATTTAGATTATCATCAGGATGTTTGTAAGATATCATCTTCGAAACCAGGTGATGCCAAGTTGCAACATCAAAATTGGCCCTTACTTTTTCCATGCCACAATATAATTGTGGACTTTGTCTCTTGCGTGAATTTAAAGAGCTTAGTAATTGAATTGTCTGATGTAAGAATCGAAGTCAAGACATTGCAATTACAATGGAAACTATTTTATAACACAATAAATACAATTTTTATGACAATTAAATAAATAAAGAAGTAAATAGCACTAACACGTAATACTACACAGAAGTAGGTAAAATAACAAAGGTATTAAAAATACCTCGATCTTTGCCCTCACAATACCAACAAGCATGTACATGTAGGCAATTAAGAGGCGTTTACATATTTCTTGCTAAGTTCAAGCAACACCTATTAGAATCACGAACGGGAAATGAATTGTAAAAAACACAATGAGTGCTTGGTAGCAGATATTACCGTGCTGTGCTCAACACATAGTATTTTCAGCAGGAAATGACGCAAATTCGGGCGGGGATTATTATAGTACTAGGAGATTCATGAAAGGCTGTGTCATGCAAATAAGTTGTAGGGTATACGTGATATGGATCACGTAAGATATACAGGAAGCGCAGGAAAATGGCGCACTTGCTCAGTTCGATACAAGGGCATAATATTAATATGATAATAAACAAATAATATTTGGAAAATACCTATCCGTTTTGTAGTTATGACCTTATAAAGTTTTAAGAATTACCACCACCTTTTCCAATAAAACCTGTTGGGTTGGGTAAGGCACAAGATTTTAACATATACGTATTTTTTCGTTTCGTCGTTTATTAAATAGTTAACGAAATAAACAGTGAAAATCATTTTGAACAACAACAAAACTTTCATAGTCTTCGCCTTAACTTTTGTTACAGAGGTACATAAGTATCTATTTGGCGTAATACATTAAGGGGAAGCAATTGTGTTGTTAATTGTTGATTTCTCGGCATCTTTGTTATTATCAGACTACGCTATCAAAATTCATTTTAATCTAGACGCAATCACGATTAACTAAAATGTATATTAGCAAGTGCGCCGTTTTTGCGCACCCTGTATATTGAAGGAAGTCAGATACAGACAGATTTCTGACAAATGTGCTGTGGATATGTTTGGGAGACTTATGTTCAACTGTGGACTTCTTGTGGCGGAAAATGGATATAATGCCTCTTCTTGTGTTCATTATTATATAATTAAATAGTCATAGTTTGCATCTAATCTTGAAGCGTTTACCTGATAAAATCCCGATAATCTAATTTTAATCAAACCATAAATTTTACTGCTACAATTAACTTGGCGGTAGTAATTACTGATAAAAGAAAAGGATTTAATTAACTGTATTTTTCCCACAATAAATTTGAATTACAGACATCTGGAACCATAATGAATCCGCTTAAAATTCCCGAAAAAAAAATAGCTGAGAACGCATAATTTCATAAGGTCACACGTGTCTTATAAATTCAGTATAAAACTATAGAAAAAATTGTTTACTGTATGATTCATATTAATCATTCACGAAAATATTCTTTGGAAGTCAAAGCCAAAGTAATAAAAAATGTGCTTTTTGCATCGCTGTTTTTAAGCGCCGCATCGTACCGTGTCGGTCGACATTGTCAGTGTAGATGAGTGATTACTTATTAATTAAATAATAGCCATACCCATGAATTTGTTTGAGCTTGTTTATTAAAAAATATTTGGGATAATATATTTTGATTACATACTAGAACACACATCGCAAATAACATGCATGTAACAGAGTAAGTCGGTAATGTTCTTACCTTACTGGAAAAATAATAAGCAATAATATATTAATATGTTGAGAGAGTACTTTTAGATTCTTTGACTAATCATAAGTTACTGTGAAGTTATATCGACTATGAAATACTCCGAAAGGGATTTAGAACAGTCAAGTCATATTTTACTTAGAATTAGTTCAAAGCATAATGTTTTTGATACAAAATTACATTTAATAAAACGTCA
Source organism: Theretra japonica (assembly GCA_033459515.1). Lineage (NCBI taxonomy): Eukaryota > Metazoa > Arthropoda > Insecta > Lepidoptera > Sphingidae > Theretra > Theretra japonica. The sequence goes on from CM065934.1 coordinate 10,665,459, forward strand.
AGCCTGAATAAATGCATTATTGAAACTAGTTAATCCACTTATTGTTTGAAAAAAATGTACATTGTTACCGTAAACACAGCGACTCGTATTTGCTGCCTTTTAAATTAAATTTAAATAAATCTTGATACTTTAACAATAATTATATAAAATGGCGAGAACAAAATTACATTGTATGGTAAAAGAAGAGTTGTATTTTACTGACAATACGGAGAATTGTGGTTATGGCGGTTCAATTTTAATAAATATAAAAATTACCTGAACTCGGCAAAAAACCTATACCCAATCTCACAATATCCACAAGAGGAAAATATTAACATAAATTCAAACAAATATAATGAATCATAAAGCCATTATTCGAGCTAAAATATAATTTCGAACGACAACATAACACTACACAAGCAAAAAATCATTGAATCACGGTTGACCGCGCTAATTTACCGGTTAGCAACACTACAAAATAGTAAGTAAAAAAATATTCTATGAAAACTATGGTCCATTCCCATTTTTAATATTATAATGTATTTTACCTGTAGTAGGTATCTCAGTAGTCTTTTTAATTTCTTTTATCTCATAATTATCAAGAAAAAAATCCACCAGTGCAAAATGAAACAAATACTTACGCGAACAAGGCAAGTCATGCAAGTATTAAGACGATTAAATACAATATTCTACATTAAATAAATTATTATGTACTACTTAAAAAAAAAACATTTATGACAAATTAGCACCATTACAATTTCCGCCAAAAGGAGTTATAGGTATAGGTGCTTTTTTAATTTGTAATTCGATCGGCAATGGAATTTAATTTCATACAGCCTTATCTTCTATACGGCTGCTTTTATTATTTGTAATTAACAGCTGCCCGACACGGTATTCGAACCCGAGACCTCAGCTTTGTAATCATACCGTAGTACCACTACGCCACTGAGGCAGTCACTACGCCACTGTAGTAATATTGGATATTTCTACAAATTATCAGCCCGGCGTCAGAAATTTGTGCCCGATATGGCGATAGGCTAGTACATCATGGAACGGAACACACAAGGCGAAACATGGGTGTTTTAGTTGCTCCTCTGCCTTCCCCCTAATACAGCTAATTGGCAGTTAAACTTATAAAGCTATGCCTGCACTTTTTTGTTCACACAGTCTGCATTAATACTTTATACTGTTTCCATTCGTTTATTTTATTTTTGACATATCGAGTACTGAATCAAATAGTGATGGCCTGATGCGTTATCGAATAATTTTTTTATAACAAACGATTTTATTTTTGAACAAGTTTTAATCGATTTAATACATATTTTATTTTTTGCTCCATGCATTGTTTTATAAAACTTCAGGGATATTTAAGTTACTTGATTTAATAAAACAGACGATTGTTTATAAATAAAAATATTAACAAATTACCTTTTAGTTGTTTTAATTATTTAATCCTTAAAGTACTATGAATTCCAACATGGTTTAACTGTTTATTACAAGTAGGTACTAAACATTTATTTTCGTTGTAATCATTGTAATTATTTTAAATTAAACTCTTATTAAAAGTCACTTCAATACGTATACCTTTATTCATATTAATTAATTTGCAGCAAATACATTCGATCCTAATATTGGGTACTATATTACGTTTAACTGTTTTCATTAGCATTTTAATGTAATTTTATTTCAAATGATTCCGATTGATTGATTCTATTCAAAATCGTTTTTGTTATCTGTGGTCATTCGTTACGAATGGCACAACTCTAAGTGGGCGTTACCCGTCAAGAAAGTATCTACTTTTATTTCAAAATATTGTTCTACTGTAATGTCGTACTTTATAGGCGTGAACTGTCAAAAATAAAATAAACGAATGGAAACAGTATAATAAGATTTAATAAGCGGAACCATTGACCTCAAGAGCGTTTTTATCAATTGACCATGGATACGGATGGTCGCGATGTTCAACAGAATATTGGCTAGCTCCGAAACTGAGACTGCTGTAATTAAGGTGCAAAAATGTTGCCTATATTTTAAGGTTTGTGCATAGTCGTACACACACCATTAAAAAGCAAGACATTAATTAATAAATCTATTCATCAAAATCTGAATTTGTATTAGTTGTATTTATCCGTTCGAGGATAAAACCCACAACTTCAATAAAAACAAGACGGCTAAGCTGTAAAATAATAAAAAAATAGCTTATCCATCACCAAGATACCACAATGACAGCACGTGGTTACCATAATTCGCATCTTTAGCGAATGTCAAGGAAAAAACCAAAGTATGATAGAATGTTGACTTCTCTTTAATTTTGTTATTAATAGTTGATGGTATAAGCAACTTTGTATAAAAATGATAATTTTATTACACCTCGGCTGTATGATTAGCGGAATTACCCGCGCTTTACCTTGAAGGTAATTTGCGGTTATACCTATTTTGTAAATAGTTTAGGTATTTATAATACCTAAGAGTATTTATAATATAAAGCGATTGTTGCTACTTCAAAAAACGTAGATAAAAATGGTGGTGCCGGGCCACCTTTTTCTGCCCTCCTATTGACTGACATTTGACAGGTTATCCAACATGCACGAATTATTTGAAAAAGAAAAATAAAAGTTGAAGTATTATAAATACTCTAAGAAAATAATATTGTTCTTCTTTAAAAATATATAATAGAACCAGTTCTTTATTCAATTTGATGTTTTCGTTTTATAATCGCCTACTTTTTTTATGAATTTAGTGAAAGGAAATTATTACATTTATTCGATAAGCCAAGGTTTTAACACTAATTAATTGATTCCTAAATTCTAGTACTGCAAATAATCTGCTTAGTTCTACGTCAAAATTATATCCCGAAGCTAGATTTCCTAACTTTCACATCAAAATTTTACGACTTTTAAAACAATGTAATGTTTATGTAGGTTAAATCTAGCGCTCTAGTAATCTCAATTGAACAACAAAATAAAATTCAGAGGATTATTCTGGCATATGCCTCTTTTATTGGAATACCTTCACGGGTATTTGCGGAATCATAAAATATTTTGATTCGATAACTGCGCAGTTAGCAACAACGATGGGATATTTTTTTTATTTTTTTTTAGCAGGTCGTTCACTTGAAGATAAAGTAAAAAAAAAACAGGAGCAACACTTAGTAAGCACTGCATGGCATTACACTGCGCTCGTCTTCCATAGACATAAAATGAAAATGAAAATAATTTATTGAATCCATTAAAATGTTCAACATTATTTAGATTCAGTCATTTTTTTTTCTACCACCCGGTTCGGAAAGCGGTTTTCACTAGAGAAGAACGGGCAAGAAACTCTAGTGTTGCTCTTTTTAAACCAGTTTACAATATCGTGATTATTACAAAAATTACAAGTTGGTCCAAATCAGAGCAGTTCATTGATAATTTGTTTGATTAATTTGTTTCTGTTTCACCAACGCAGTGAATACTCGTGAAAACCTTATGTAATCTATAAATCAGTTACAATGTAAGCAAATCGGACAGACCAATCCACACAAGCAGCACCCGTTCATGAGTTCACGATAAGATATTCTATCTCACAATCTCCAATAATTTCTCCTCACATCAACTCAAAAAATGCTTGCCTAGGTTGGAAAGGCGATAGGCTCACCTCCTATCAAATTATGGGACGCACATAAGATTCCAAGACGGCAGAGGCACAAGTACCACGTCTGCCTACTTCCACACTGATCTAAAGATGTGATCTTATATTGTGTGCGAACAAGAGATTACGCCATTGCATGAGATTACGCAAAAGCAGTTAAACTTTTAATGATCGAGAAGGATCGCGACACGAAGCAATTACCTGTTGGTATTTGACATAGTTTTAAGTAGCAAAGCAACGATGTAACCACTTTTGGTTTCATGTGCGATCCGGGTCAGACAATGCTTTTTTAGTCTTAGTTTGTAAAGTGACTGCAACTTATTACAGTGCAATCTCTCTTTCTTAGTGTATTTATGTGTATAATAAAGAGGGACCGCTCATACACTTGAGTCTTCAAAAACGTAGATATTTTCTTGTTCGTAATGTTGGTAGCTCTGCTACATTAATGAAAATTGAACTAATTATTTAATAGCAAATTGTTATAAATTCTGATGGTAACCGAAATTAAATTAAATTATTATCCGTCTAAAACCAGTTTGAGAGGAATTTTATGACATTTTTTTTTAATATCGTGCATGTTGGACAATCTGTCAAATGTCAGCCAATAGGAGGACAGAAAAAGGTGGACCGACACCACCATTTTATCTACGTTTTTGAAGTACCAGCGCTCTCTCTATATTATAAATACTCTAAGCTCTCTCTATCTCTCTTCAGCCACAGGAAGTCTACTGCTGAATATAGGCCTCCTCCAGGAATCTCCACATCGATCTGTAGGAAGCGGCCTGCATTCAGCGACTTCCTGCGACCTCAACGAGGTCATCCGTCCACCTTAAGTGCAATATACTACATCCATTGGCGACAAATAAGAGTATATTTTCATTTAGCATTTAGTTGCTATTGTTTCAGATTCCTGCTTGACAAGGATCCGTGAACTAAATTCCTAGATTTAATCTTGCCTCGGCGCGATTTTTTGTAATACCGTTTGATGACCATCGACCTTGCCTGAATTTATACCAATTAGTGTAACGGTCCACTCAATAGTCAGTCAATGGCTAGAATTTAAATGCATAATTTACGACATGTAAAGACCTAGATGAAAGACCTAGATTTTTAATATAAAATATATTTATAAATAATATAATCTGCCGAATGCCTAATTCCTCTTCTCGTCCTTTTTCCTTTCCCCTCCCGTGATGAATGAACGAAGCATTCTGGATGGTCATGGGCGGCAATGATCACTTACCATCAGTTGACCTCATTTGCCGGACGTATGCAATAAAAAAAATATTAGTCAAAAGTCTATTTAGAAGGGAAAGAACGAACGAACAAACCAGCATTATTAGTTGTGATAGCCTCTGGATATATGGATCATAATTGTTTCCAGTGAGACATTGATGGGTACCGTAACGGGACAGCACTTACTACCAGTTGTTTGCCGGACGTATACAATAAAAAAAAAATTAGTCAAAAATCTATTTAGAAGGGAAAGAATGAATGAACAACCCAGCATTATTAGCTTTGCCAGTGAGACATTAATGGTGCCGTATCTGGCCAGCACTTACCAAAAAATTTAAAAATAAAGTAAATACTCACTCAATGTAATGCAGGCCGTCACAGTGATGTTATTGACAGTCAGCATAATCTGCATGGTTGCCAGGAACGCGAAAGCCACGAACAGGCACAGGAGATATGCCATCAGGACCCTGCCGTGAAGGTTTCGCAGTTCTGGAAGCCACGCGTACACAGCACAGGTCGCCAGGATAAACACGCAGGAGATTATCATACCTGGGGAACGAAAGAAGTTAGATATTTTATGATAGATATTTTAAGATATTTTATAATATGTAAAATATAAACTAGAAAAATAAAATTAAACTCCACTAAAAACATTCTTGAAACCGCAAAGGTCGTTGACTTATGAAAGTAAATGAGACATGCAACAAGTTGTTAGATTGAAAGTCAAACCTGTTAGCCAAATAATCAAATAACTACTACCATTACTGGTTTTTGCAACTGTATAATTATTTTTAGAATATCGTTGTCTTACCAAGTTTTTCGAAAAATTCAAAGGCTTATTTTCCTGCTAGGAACACTTACTAAATCATATTCCTTGTTCGAAGCTACAGGAATAGGAAACATTGTTGGGTAATTCCAATGTTTTAAAGTAATATTCAAATGATTCACAGGTCTTGAAGACCTTAAATGTCGTTTAGAGAAATAAAGATGATTCATTTTCACTGGAGTTCAATTATTTTATTTACACGTATGTCTTGACATAGGTCATATTATTGTCGCACGCGTCAGCGTTCGATCGTCGCTACCAAAACATATTGTTTATAATGTTGCTCTACAGACTCTATATTAACTCTATTTGGATCCTTAAAGATTACGGTCTTATTGATAGACAATTTTAAAACACATTTTAGCTATGAAATGTTTTGTCTTCTTCGATCAAACTGTATTGTAAAGTTTGCTAAATAAAATAAAAACGTGTGTATTGATAGTCAATCACTACGTTCTACAACGGAGAAGAAAAAATCGTGAGAAAAATTTCTATGGAAAGAAAACCAACAATACGCACTAGGCCAGCGTGGTGGACTATATGGACTAACCGGTCCCGACCGTACTCTCAGTTGTAGAGGAGGCCTGTGCCCAGCAGTGGGACGTATATGGGCTGATACAAATTAGTATGTGCGGAAATCTCAAAAATACATTGTAGACAGAGTAACTACTGGACATTGAGACGTTACATCTTATGTCTCAGGATGGCGAGCACAGTGGAATGCCAAGCACTGCTTTGTAATTCATTGTATTGTTTGATTTTGCTGCTGTCCATGAGCGGTCGTATCGCTTACCATCAGGCGAAAGGTATGCTCGTCTCGCCATTCATTGAAATAAAAGAATGATACTTACAAGTACTGCTCAAAACATAATGATTTTCTTCCTGCGTCTCAGCAAAGCAAATAAGAGCGTCCAGGTTAGTAGTCTTGGCTCCGGAAGGGTCTTCATACACGAAGGTATCAATGCAGTAGTCCTCAGGGCCCCGGATCAACCAGGGTGGGATGTTACTCGGAATCATGATGTACAGCTTCCCATCCTGGGAAGGAAGGGGAATATTAGTCTAAATCATCTATATATTTAACTGACGACGCAAGAAGTAGGATGGTATAAATGAAACATCTGTGCGTTTGTGGTTTTTCAACACCTAAATGGATGAACGAATTTTGCTTTACTATATTTTTGAGTAGAAATCGTGACAATTTTGCTAGCTCTCTTCAAACCTAATACTCCATTAGGTTTGAATTAAGTATATTTTATATTTTACGTGCAGAGGTCAGTCTCGGAGTAGATACAGTTATCCACTTATGAAGTGCTTAGATAAATCAATTAATATATTATTTATACTAGTCTCCTTTAACAATCTACGTCTACTCAGCCTTGCATAGTTTCGAAGGCTTGGAAATATTCTCGAAGAGCGAAGAAACAACAATAAAAACTTAGCACTTCTGCGTATTATTTTGAGGCTAAAGCCCTATTTACACGGGGAGAGTTTCTCGCCTCAAAGATACGATTATCGTTAAGATATAAAAGTGTTGCATTGTGTAACCATTTGTCAGAACACGATAATCTATGTCATGCGATAATCGCATACGAATCTCGCCCAGAAAAACTCTCCCCATGTAAATGACGCTTCAGGCGATGATGATGCTTAGCTGGAAATATACTAAATGTTATCAGATAATTACGATTGTTCACTCGTGCTCAAGCGTTTTATCATGTTGATTTACTTATCAAACAATAATATATTACGATGTTGAAGTGAATCTATTAAAAGACATGTTTTGTAAAGACCTAATAACAAAAATAGCGTTTTACATGATTTACTTTCTTTTTTCGACTGCCTCGGTGTCGTAGTGGTACTACGGTACGATTGCAAAGCTGAGATCTCGGGTACGAATCCCGGGTCGGGCAAAGTGATATTGGACTTTTCTATTCATTATTAGCCCGGAGCCAGGAATTTGTGCCCGATATGGCGATAGGCTCGCCCCCTATCATATTGTGGGAGGGAATATACAAGGGTGGGTGTTCTAGTAGCACCTCTGCCTACCCCTTGTGGGAAAAAGGCGTGTGGTTATGTATGTATGTATGTACTTTCTTTTTTCTGTATAATTACGTGATGTCGGCGCTTTCTTGCATTATAATTTTCATTAAAACCAAATCGAAAACACACTTATAATAGATTGCCCGATTTATGAATTGAACATAGGAATATATCACATAGATGCCGTCGGAAAAATAATAAGACAGTGTATACTGCAGTGGCGAAGGGTGATTTTTTCAAATGGAAAGCTGAAATTTCCAGAAATATTTGCTGTTATAATTAACTATATTTAAACTTCATTATTTACGTACGATATTCAGCGACATATTTGCTTATTATTATTAATACTAACTATATTTTTTCTCATACACTTGCTACAAACTTGCACGGCGTTGTGCTATTCTCGTTGCGTACTTATATATCTTAGGTTTTATATATCAGATTCATTTCGAAACACAATAGTGTTTTACGTTTTGGGATTAACAGACAAAACAAACTTTAAACGTAACATAAATATGACAATATTTATTACAGGATTAAACATTGTCAGCTGCGTCGTTTCCCGGTAGGTACTTAAATGTCAAAGTTGAATACGAGTATAATATCCAGGGCGATTTTTATTTGTATAAATTGAGCATTTGTTTACTAAAACTAAACATGTAACATATTTTAAAAGTGAATGTTTGATTTTAATTATTTACGCCAAAATGTATAAATAAAATCGGAATCCTAATATAAAAATTTGGCACAATACCATTTAAAATATTAGGAAATATTTGGACGTAAAACCTCAAGTTACTGAAAAAAAAAATACAAAAAAGAAAAACAAAAAATTAGCTCATCAAATTATTATGTCCGCATGCGTTAGCCGAAACCTGGACTTGAACCAGGTACCTTTAGATCTCGAGGACCTCACGCTCTAACCACTGGGCTATTTCGGCTACAGCAGTATTGTCGAAAATATCGTACTGTATCATCAGCAAGAATGATATTTCATACTCGGTTAATTGTTTGTTTGGTCTTGTTTTCTAAATAGGAATCTGTTATGTATGACATAAATAAGTTATTGTCAGAAATTATTCACAACTCGCATTTCTCTCTAGTCTAGCCGTCTTCATAATCGAAGTGGTAAACTATTAATAAAGTTTATTGTTTTTTTATAAAGCAAAGTATGATTTTGATCGGTGCCAGCTGGCCCACTATAAGCTATAGGTACAACATCACGCTACGAACTATGCGGGTAAAACCGCGGGGCATAGCTGGTCGGCTGGCACCGAGCTCGGAAAATTGATGGAATATTTAGGTATTTAAGATTTATTAAAATTAGTTTTATTTCTCTCTTTTTATTACAATTTTGAAGTCGGTTTAATTATTTGAGTTTTTTTATTATTCTTTTTCAAAAAGTTCGTGCTCTTTGGACAACCTGTCAAATATCAGCCATAATATAAGCCGCGGGCCACCCAGCATAAACAATCGTAATAACCCCCTTTTTCACCTACAAAATAAATCTGGACCTTATATTGATTGATTTAAGGTTCAATTTTGCGTATAGCTTTGACCTAAAAATATATAACAGCAAATACCGCGCCGTATATGGAGTGACGTAGCCGATGGCTTTAGGAATCCCCTCCTGTTGTAGAGTGCTGCGCTTTCTTTTGCTTTTCGCTGTCACCGTGCGTTTAGTTTGCAATTAGCATTGAACGTTGAACGCGTTGCAGTGCGTTTTATGTTTATATGTATTTGATAAAGTTGTATTAATTAAGATGATGTTAGATAGTTGTTTGAAGTGCGTGGTGGCCTGTCGGTAACGGACCAGACGCGGCTGCCTACATGTTCACGGTGGTCGCGGGTTCAAATCCCAGGGCACACTTCTGACTTTTCGGAGCCATGTGTGTATTGATAGTCAATCACCACGCACTATAACGGTGAAGGATAACATCGTGAGGAAACCTGCATACCATAGCGATTTGTATAAATTTCTATGGTATGTAAAAGTCCGCCAACCCGCACTGGTCCAGCGTGGTCGACTATATGGCCTAACCACTCTCAATCGTACTCTCGATTGTAGAGGAGGCTCGTGCCCTGCAGTGGGTCGTGTATGGGCTGATACAGTAGATAGTTGTTTTATTATGTTTGTTTATTTATATTTTTTGTGTTATATAAATATGTAAATTAAAAATAGGTTTATGAGACAGATAAAATACAAAAGGGAAGCCGGGAATAATGTGCATGTATGGAGGTTTCGCCACTGGTATATTGCGTGTGTATCAGCCTATATACGTCCCACTGCAGGGCACGAGCCTCCTCTACTATGGAGAGTACGACTGAGAGGGGCTAGTCCGTATAGTCCACCACGTTAGCTTAGTGCGGGTTGGAGGTCTTTACATACCATAAAAAATCTTACAAATCGCTATGATATGCAGGTTTCCTCACAATGATTTCCTTCACTGTTAAGTGCGTGATGATTGATTGTAATTTACCGATATCTAGCTATTAGGATGTATCCAGTATTTTTTTTTCATTACCGTTATAAGCAGACGAGCTAGCGATCCACCTGCTGGTAAGTGGCCACCGCTACCCATGGACTACACAATGCCAGGGGCCGAGAAGAGGGCAGCGCATCCTCTGCCTAACGTGTGGTGAAAACTCTCTTTAAGCTTCGTTTAAAAGTCATATAAGAATATATTGAGGTTGTATGTTCTCTGCCTCGGTGGCGTAGTGGTACTATGGTATGATTGCAAAGCTGAGGTCTCGGGTTCGAATCCCGGGTCGGGAAAAGTGATATTGGATTTTTCTATTCATTATCAGCCCGGAGTTAGGAATTTGTGCCCGATATGGCGATAGGCTCGCCCCCTATCACATCGTGGGACGGAATATACAAGGCGAAACGTGGGTGTTCTGGTAGCACCTCTGCCTACCGCTTCTGGGAAAAAGGCGTGTGTTTATGTATGTATGTTCTCTTGGTTTGTACTGGCAGCAGCAATTAAATTATTTTTGAATTGGATTCTGGCACAATTATCAAAGAAACTCTGTAAACAATATAAAAGTCAAATTCAAATATTTCTGGAATACAGAGAACTGAACATCTGCTTCAAATAATTAATGCATACCAACGCAGGAATGACTCAAAGTAGCGTGAAATGGTGGCCATACAAAATTATTGTTGGCAAGATGCAAAATAAAAACGATTGAAATGCATAAAAGTTAAAAAAGATTATTATTTATAATACTTTATTATCTTCTTCCTGTTTTTCATTATTTGAGTTCGGCGAACTGACTACTGCACCTAATTAAATAAATAAATAAACAAAAAATAAAATACACCCAACAGTCACATACAAAGTCCTGACCCCACACGTAAATCGAGTCTTGTGTCGTGTGTATCAAGAACTACGAGAGACTTTTCGGTCTCACAAACACCCAGACCCGAAACAAATACTTATGGTTCACACAAACATTTGTTTCGGTGCGGGGATCGAACCCGCGGCCTCTCGCTTCACAGCCAGCGTGAAACCAACTGCGCCACGGAGGCTGTCAAAATTGGTCGCAAGTACAATGCTGTTCAGATAGATTTTAGGCCGGCAGCAGTCAGTAATCTCGTTCCATTAGACACTATGCTGCATCTTTCCGTTATGACATTATAATTCATACGTAAACAAACATAACTAACTTGACCTTATAACTAATAGTCCTCACACATTTAACACTCTTTTAAAAGAAATTATATAAAATATACATAAATTCCAAAATAAATTTCAATATTGGCACATAGCCTCTACTTATATTTTCTTCTCCGTTATTATTGTTTTTTTATTGTCGTATTTTATAGTTCCATTTTGTATTTAATTTATTTGATACTGTAAAGATTTTTTAACAATTATTGTGAAACTATGTTTTGTGTTTTTTTTTTCAAATTGTACTTCGTTTACTTTAGCGCTTACAGTGATAAATTTATTGATGTTCTAAACTTTTATAATTGTTAGTAGTTTTAATTTTTAGTACTGTCTTAAGTTCTTCACTAATTGTTTTAAAACATGTTGTGTACATCGTCCTGGAGTTACAATTAGAAAGTGTCACAAATGTAATTCCTCATCAATATATAATTTTTTGTAATATCTGTTGATGAACCGTAATAAATAAAAATAAAATAAAAAATAAAATGACGGGAAGACGGGATTATAGGAAGGAGAAAATGCGTGGACTAGCAAACTGTCTCGCAACCATTACGGCGAACTAGTACGGCATAAAATCGGTTGACGAATCTTTCTCGACATTATAGGAAGTAAAAAATTCCTCGGGCAAACTGTCACGCAACCTAAAAGTACAAGGGAAAACAGATTAGCGAATCTTTCGGTTCTAGTCAGGCAGATTTCGTCTCAGATTAAAAAATATTTAGTGTTCCCAAAAAAACTTGCCGATTTTTACCTCTCGGTGTGAACTTTCCGGTTTGAAGGACATTGTAGCCAGCGTTACTACTGGACATAATGAGGCTTAACACCTTATGTCTCAGGATGGCGAGCGCAGTGGAATGCCAAGCATTGTTTTGTAATTCATGGTGTCGTTTGGTTTGCTACTGTCCATGGGCGGTCGTATCGCTTACCATCAGCCGATAGGCATGCTCGTCTTGCCATTCATTGGAAAATAAATAAAAAATAAAACTGTGTTCTTTGCATGCCATTACTAACAACGTTGTCCTGGCTAATGCTTATTTTGGTACATTTTGTATTATTTTAAAGTGTATATTAAGCCTATTATCTTGAATTAAAATATCGGTTTAGACCTATATCTACTATCTTTGAATTTTTTTTCGATCCAGCGAAGTTAATGCAATCGTGTATCGGCTACCCGTCCTGTCAATATCAAGTGTTTTAAAATAACATATATTTTTTTCAAAACTCAAATACGTTTAATGCTCAAATGAAATGTAGTAACGTTTTAAGGATCCCCTCGCCTTAATCTTCGCCCGCTCGTTGACAATCTTCGGTTACAAAACCGTTTGCGCCTTTAGAATATTATACAGTATTGAGTATACTTATACCTAATATACCATATATATTAAATACATAAACTCACGCCTTTTTCCCAGAAGAGGTAAGCAGAGGTGCTACAAGGACACCCACATTTCGCCTTACACCATATATTTTATACCAAGCAAAATTGAGTCCGTGCTCGAACCGCCAACAAATTGAAACAATCATGCGACTGACATATTAAATAGCCATTATAGACTTACGGTTGGAAGTACCAAGGCACATCACTAGTAAAAATAAACAATAGTTTTTCGTGGGAGCCGTGTTATAAACTAATTTATGATGTAGTTTTTGCCAATGTACAATTACTTGTTTATGATGAACACATAAAAATAATGTAAACTGCCGATTTAAAACTTATAAATCAAATATTATAATATTTTATTTTGTTTTAAAATATGGTACAATACTGATGTAATATAATCATATTGTTTGGAATGTATTTCAGCACAAATTGAGCCACTTTTTTTGCCTTCAACATAATTAAAGAACATGAATTTGTATTAGTTTTAATGATTAAAGAAGAAAGAAATAAATGATTTTTATTTTTTACCGGCCTAACCCGTGTGCTGACACTTTTTCGACCACATCAAATGCATATAATTTCGCGTACTAACTGTTTAATATTAAAACTCAACGTGACTGCCGTCCTCCATACTGGTTTTCACGTTTCTTTCTTGATCATCCCACGGGAATACTACATTTTTTCGGGATAAAAAATAGCCTATACATCACTCCATGGTATCAGGTACCAGGCTGATACCAAGCTAAATTATGATCGCGGTAGACAAATTTTAAAAATGTAATAAAACTAGGTATTTTTTTAGGAAAACTTATTATTTCATTAATTTTATTTGACTCTATATACTCAATTTTCACTGTCAATGAATGTGGCATAATATGTGGCTTTATATAATAATTGTTAACATTGAACAAAAGCTTCGTGTCTATGTTAAAAAAAAAGAAAAACAGAATAAAAAGAAAATAAACGTTTAACAAGTTTCTTGCGTTGTTTTTTCTTCATAACTGGATCACGTTCCGAAACGGTAGCTCGACGTTTGTGGCAGTGTTATTAAACCATTCGAAAGAGCTACTAAACGACTGCTTGAAATAAGTATTTTAATTTATAAAATATAATAACTGGAATATAGGCTCATATTAATAATCAAATCAAATCACCCTGATGATTGATGTGTAGCGAGTAAAAATAACAGTTAGATCAAGATGTAACTGAAAGTTATACATTTTTGGTAATACTAGACTAAGTAACGATTACTACGATCGAACGATGACTACTGATTAGATTAGATTACGAAAGTTATTTAAAGTTAATCAAATTAGTAAAATTATTACTTCGATAAGGTTTAATTATCAGTTTGTTAACTTTTAACATTAAAACAATTTACATAATGCCACCATTACTTTTTAAAACCTTCACACCTTCATTTTTGATCTATTTTATTAGTTAATCACGCTTTTGCCTACCATTTTGGATCTATTTTATTTATTAGGTTATAAATTGGATATGGGTAGTTTAGTGCCCATTTAAGTTTGATCCAGTGGTTTTAGCCGTGCCTTCGCTTGTGTTAATAAACTTTATGTCAATCAATTTAGGTTATCGGTTGACACAGGAGGAATTCATTCAAAAAGGATTTTTTTATACCTCAGAAACAGCATTTTCTTGCACTACCTACATAATATTTTTTACCTGTACATAATATTTTTTTTGTACCCTTGACTAAGTGTACGCTAAATTTCATACATACATAAACACACGCCTTTTTCCCAGAAGGGTAGGCAGAGGTGCTACCAGAACACCTACGTTTCGCCTTGTATGTTCCGCCCCACTATGTGATAGGGGGCGAGCCTATCGCCATATCGTGCACAAATTCCTGACTCTGGGCTGATAATGAATTGAAAAATCCAATATCACTTTGCCCGACCCGGGATTCGAACCCGAGACCTCAGCTTTGCAATCATACCGTAGTACCACTGCACCACCGAGGCAGTCTGAATTTAATTTCATCTATTTTATAAATATTAAATTATTTTAATTTCATTAAATTTCGCTAAAATTCATGAGGATATTATGGTTGAATAGTTATTTGTAAAAACGTAATCAACATACAAAATCGTACATGCATTTATGATATTAGTAACACAGAGTAAATCGAGAAGAAGCTTTATACATATAGAATTTTTCTTAATTTTTTTATTACATTGGTGCACCCAGACAAAGCTGGCTCAGGCCACTAGTTAAAATAAACTTATAAATAGTGAGGTATATTATTAACATCGCAATGTAATTAGTAAATTACTTAGTTGCATTTGACATGTCGCATGCAACAAAACGTATAACACATAGGTGACGACTAAGTACTTAATATCATTTGAAATTAATGGTATTTCCACTCCCCAGGGTGGGTGCCGTTTTAAATTTTATTTCTCACAACACTATACCCAACTACTAAGGGCTTCATCTTAAATATTTTTATGTATAGGTATATATTCCTCCATATACATGTTATTTACTTAAGGCCTTATTCATATATAGTTTAAAACCTATGGTTATCGAATGCTTTGTCTTCTTCGCTCAAACTGAATTCATAACTTGTTAGAAAGGGACAAAACATTCGGTGACTAAAATAAGTTTTAAAACTGTCTATGAATAAGGTTGTTAAGTTAAGATAAACCAGGTTGATGCGGATTTTTATTTAAAAACTAATGAGTATCTGTAGTGTTGCCATATTAAATTATAGCCGCCGTTGTGGACTTTTCAGATAATGATTCAATTACTGAGACATTCTTTTATAGTATTATTTAATTAATCACAGATTATTCTGTATTTTTAACGACTCCTAGTTGCTGTAGTTACGTATTATGTTAGGCACAAATATCCGACATACATTATGCAATTAAAACGCATTTTTTTTAATAAATAATTACTTATAATTTCTAAAGATTACTTTACAATTGGTTGTCTACATAATGCTGTCAGTGACTCAATAATTTCAACAAAAGAAAAGGTCATTAGTCATTCCCATTAACAAGTAATTGTGTAAAGAAGTGTTATTTCGCCCATAGTCGTTATAATAAAGTTTTAATATTTCTACTTGTACATACTTGAACATAGGCCTCTCCCAATGATTTCCACAGTAACCTGTTGGAGGCAGCCTGCATCCAGCGACGTCCCGCGACCTTTACCAGGTCGTCTGACCACCTAGTGGGTGGACGTCCCACGCTGCGCTTTCCGCTTCGTGGCCTCCATTCGAGAACTTTTTGGCCCCATCGGCCATCAGTTCTCCGTGCTATGTGCCCCGCCCATTGCCACTTCAACTTGCTAATCCGCTGGGCTATGTCGGTTACTTTAGTTCTCCTACGGATCTCCTCATTTCTGATTCGATCTCGTAGGGAAACCCCGAGCATAGCCCTCTCCATAGCTCGTTGAGTGACACTGATATTATGTCGGCACGTAATTAATTAAATATTTAAATTATATCGCAGGATGATTTTACTGATGGTTAGTCCCTCATATGTGAGAGGCCGCCTGGGTAGGTACCACCGCAATGTCTATGTCTCTCCAAAAAGAAGGGTAGTGCACTGTTGTGTTCCGGTTTGAAGGACATTGTAGCCAGAGTAACTACTGAACATAATGAGACTTAACATCATATAATTCATATATTTTGCTTCCTTGGTGGCGCAGATGGCCTACAGTACGAATACAACAGTGAGGTCTTGAGTTCGATTTCCGAGTCGGTCAAAGTGGTATTGGATTGTTTTATTGATTACCACCGGATAAAGAATAAAGAATTTGTGCCCGAAATGAATAGACTCGCCCCCTATCACATCATGGGATGCGCCCCAAAAGTTCCGACGTGAGATTATGTATGTATTTTTTACTTTAAATATTCAAGTTGTTGCTAATACGTAATTTATTATTAAGTATATAAAACCTTATTTATGTTGGGGGCTTTCCTACATATTCAATAAAATCTTCTAAATTCCTCGTCTCGCGTTCTTCAATATTTATATTTATATAAAAAAATAAAAAACCGCCATTGCAAATAGTAGAAAAATCCAAAGTCTCTTAATAATAAACACATTTCCATTAATTCCCGTGTCGAAGGTAATAAAATGCAGTATTTATGTAGTCAATAAAAGAATCAAGTAATGGATTAAAATCAGAACCTACTAGGTTATCTAGACGGAAAACTCAGTGCTATTTTTTATGGCTTAATTCTATAATGGTTTCTCCGATTTACGCGAATGTTACATTGAAATCAAACTAATTTTAATAGCGAGTTTTGTTTGATTTTTACATCATTAACTTCCCGACGTTTCGATCACTTCAGTTTTCGTGGTCACGGGGCGGACTGAGGTATTAGTCATTCTTAATTCTAATAAACGAGCAAGAACATTACCCCGCCTTACACCCGCCACTGCCACTCCTGTAAGCCTGGATCAGCAGTACGCATTGTAATGACACCGAGCATTGAAGCTCAGCGAGTCTCCGGGAATGTCCAACTTGTCTTTAACCCGCAACAACTTCAATCAAATAGTAAAATGCACAAGCGGTTTACTGTCAATAAGATTACGCCTATATTCCTGGTGGGATAGGCAGGGGGGTCACTGACGCCGCGCCTGCTTGGTTTACCTATTTATTTCCTTTCTAACTTCTAAGATTTGTTAGGGGCAAGCAATTAAGTGCGTGACGGATCAGATGCAGCTGCCAACATGTTCCCGGAGGTCGCGGGTTCAAATCCCAGGGCACACCTCTGACTTCGGAGTTATGTGTGTATTGATAGTCAATCACCACGCACTATAACGGCAAAGGAAAACATCGTGAGAAAACCTGCATACCATAGCGATTTTAAAGAATTTCTGCGGTTAGTAAAATCCGCCAACCCGCAGTAGGTCAGCGTGGTGCACTATATGGCCTAACTCCTCTCAATCGTAATCTCGATTGTGGAAAAGGCCCGTGCCCTGCAGTGGGACGTATATGGGTTGATATAGACAGAAGCAATTAATGGGTCGATAGAGTAAACGTCGAAAGAAAAAGCGTATCGCCTTTCCGGAGTATAGTCTATACATAGCATCAAACAAAGTGACTTCCCGCTGTCCCTATGAAAGTTTAAAAAACACGCATCGGATTTTAATGCAGTTTGCCTCTATTCATATTAGGTAGATAAAAGAGGAAGTTTTACACGTACCTTTCGTTATTTTTTTATGCATCGAATTGTAACATTACTGTATACATGGTATATCAAGACTGCTACCGAAAACGAAGCCAGGTTAGTGACTTTAGACACAATGCAGTTTTTTTTTGTAATTTTTTTCCTTGAATCTTATTTGGATGGTAAATACATACATTTTCCAAAAAAAAGTAATGTTCGCCCTTTTAGTTTTAAAGACGCTATAGTACGCCAGGCTTTAAATTATAATTTTAGCGAAAACTATGGATTTACCACCCAAACACATTTAAAAAACAAACAAAAAAAATCGTCGCGATTTTTCAAAATCTTTAGTTGCATCGTGTCTGTACTCACTAAAACCACCACCAGGCATCGTTTTCAGTAGCAGTCTTGATATACCCTGTATAATCTATTAAAAAAATAACAATTGCCCTGAAGGATTGGGAAAAGGAATTAATTGACTAGGTGTATAAGAATTTCTGATATGATGTGGATTATTTGCACCTGGGTAAAGCTAGCTGTGCCCCTAGTTACTTATAAATGCGAAATAAGCTCTGTTAGGACGTCTTTGGTTAACCACTAAACCGATAGTAGTGTAATTTGGACCCGAAATACCTTGGGACCGCGAAATGTACTTAGGCTACTTTTTTCATTACATTGAAGTCTTAATGAGAAACGGTTGATAAGTTAACACGAGAAATAATTTGTGAAATTTACTTGAAAGGTGTAAGTGTTTTGATGATTGGGCTGGAGTTTTTGTACTCGGGTGAAACCAGGTTAGAAGTGTGTGAAATGATGCTGAAACTACCAACATCATATCGCCTACGGCTATTACAAAATACGTATGCAATAATGATCGTTTCGCCAACAGGTTGTAAATAAGAAAGTTTTTACGAAGTTAGTTTACGATTGCCTGACCGTTTAACACTTGTTCGTTCATTTTGTTTGTTAAGTGAGTCAAAGTCAACAGTTTATACTATATTTTAGAACGTTAATTATTGCCGAACTGTTGATGAAATGTTTTAGGAAATTCCTAGACATTTAGGCGTCGTAATTTTGCTGAAAGTGTTATTTCTTTCACTCATCATTTTATCTTTAACAATATATTTTTGATAACTAGTTCTATTCCTTGCTACTAATAATGAATCATCCTACTCTTTAGTCTTTAACAATAGAAGCATTTTATTAATAAATTAGAAAACAGTAATTACCAGGATTCAAACGATAAACGGCATTTAAGATACAAAACAAATATTTTGCACTGATCTGTTGGAATACTTCCATTGAATACCTAATAGATAATTCAAATGTGGGTATTTGTTTAAAATTTATTTATCTTGGTTGCTATAGTAATGTAAGTATAATAATGCAATAAATGATGTAACGTTTATCACATTAAATCAAACCTCAACGCGTATTAAAGATCTTCCTCAATGATCGCCATACATTTTATGATGCCGGTCGAAGCCGGCTTTACAAGGCCAAGGACTGAGTGGAATACTCGATCACTACTCCAGAACAAAGGCTAGGTACAAGCAAATGTAATAGATATAGAGACAAACCAATTGGAGCATTACATTAACAGATAGGATGAAAAAAAAAGAATATCTTCCTAAAATTGCGGAGAATGTATTTGTAGACGCTACTGACTAATGGAGCAAAATTTTCAAAGTCGGTATTAGCCAACTAAGCAAAACTTCAGAACACATAGATATCGGTGTATTCACAGAGTGTATTCATAAATATCTTATATCAACCAACCTTTTATCACTGCCATCAAAATAACTTGAAAAATACCAAATCGTAAAAAATATCAATAAAAATGTTATCTGTTATCTTACCATTTTAAGGTGGTAGGTGTCGGTAGCAGCACCGATAGGCACCCTTCTAGCAGGTGCAGTGCAGTTCATTTTGCCAGGAATAAAATGGAACATTTGCGTAGCGTTTATCTCTTTATGAATTTTATACGACAAGTTATCCCAAATGGGAGGATTGAAGACTTCGGTAACATTCTCACAGATTTTCCTCCTTTTATTGTACCCAAAACCCATAGGGCAGCACTTTCTTACGCAGGTAACTTTTGAGCATATGCAACCCCGTTCCTTCCCGTTCGCGTCTAAATAATATTCGTTCTTCTGGTAATAATAGTTTTGGTAAAGTATCTCGCCACTTGGCATGTGAATGCCGGTTGATATGTCCAAACTGCTGTCATCGTCACACACTTGGATCTTTTTTGATTTATCACAGATCACACTTGAGGTAAACAATACGACTATTAATAGTTTATAATACATTTTAAATTTAAATAAGTTCGCAGCACGCGATTGGTTAAAAACTAGAGGAGCGTGCGCCTCCTTTCGCGGTCGCTCACGAACTACCAATTCAAGTGTGCACAGATGACTCCTATGAGGGAATTCCGTTAGGTTGGTAATAAATTTAATTGCATTGTTTTTTCAACGCCAGTCCGAAAGTGGATTTATTATAGGTAATATGGTGACAAATAGGTATTAATTTGTTGATTAAGGTAAACTTTAAAAATATTCCGTCGCGTTCGCACGGCAACTTGTTAATAAAACTGGTTTAATCTCCTTCGACGTTCCTCAATATTAAACTTATTGTATTCTGAGATGTTTTTATCAATAAATCGAGACGGGTTAATAACTAGAATAATCACTGTCAGTATCTTGTCATAGTATTACTTGATAAGGACACTCAAGATCTACAAATTCACACGAATCACAATATCACAAGATAAGTGCATTTACACATAATTTGTGAGTAATATCAATGTTTTCCGGTGGGAACACGTGTACCCTACGCGGTATCTTCGCGAACACTGAACCGGTTCTTTATTTTGTTATTTTTGATGTAAATAGTCTTTCAAAAGGTCCCAAGTGACGTAATCGTCGTGACGTGATTGTGCGCATTAGAATACGAATTATTTTCGTATTAAGGCCTTTGTCCAAAACAGCTTGTGACGGTGCTATAAATGTATTAGGCAAAAAATTAATCTTTATAATAATGCACTATGAAATATGAATTACTGTGACAGGCTTCTTGAAAACGTCCGCTGATGTTCTATACGTAAACCCAAGTGTTTACGTATGTATACGTGGCTTTCTGAGAAAAAGGCGTGCCTTTTTCCCAGAAAAAGTAGGCAGAGCTTCTCCTGGTAGTAACCAGGACTCTCACGTTTCGCCTTGTCTGTTCCGTGCCAGGATGTGATAGGGGGCGAGCCTATCGCCATATCGGACAAAAATGACTCCGGGCTGATGATAAATAGAGAAATGCAATATCACTACGCGATATTGGATTTTTCTATTTTTCACTCGGGATTCGAACCCGAGACCCCAGCTTCGTAATCGTACTATAATACAACTACGCAACCGACGCAACACATGTGTGTTGTGAGTATTGCCTACTTAGCACAGGGTTTACAAATCAGAGGTGGAAAGTTTGAGTCCAAAGCACGCACCTGTTTCTGCGAGGTAATATTTCCTAGTTAATAATCGCTTTAACTATCAAGGAAAACGTGGAGAGGAAACCCGCATGGCTGAGATAGCTCCATAAGAATTTGTTACCTAATTTTTCCAACCAGCATTAGGGCCCTAGGCGGATTAATATTTAACTTTTCCTATGTAAGCGCAGCGTGGGACGTCCACCCATTAGGTGGTCAGACGACCTGGTAAAGGTCGCGGGACGTCGCTGGATGCAGGCTGCCTCCAACAGGTCACTGTGGAAATCATTGGGTGAGGCCTATGTTCAGAAGTGGACTTCCTTTGGCTGATGGATGGATGGATGATGTAACCTCGCGCTCCTAGGCACGTGCCTAGTTTGCCTTAGGGATAATCCGCCTCTGACTAGGGTAACATAGTAGTAAAGCCTGCACCCTTATCAGTCGTACAAGCGGCCTGTTCTCAGCACGATTTTATTTATATTCATTTATTACTTTATTCGCACATTGACGTCAGTTTAATCTATTACGATTTCCCAACATAACTATTAGCGGGTTCAATAACCCTATTAGCACATTGAATTGAGTATTACACTATTAAACTAGTATTATTCATCAACTAGACCACATGTTATGATCATGAAAAAACGCAAATCTAGAGATGTCGCGATTGCATGAGAGCATGCGGGGAGTGAGCTGTTCTTAGTAGTTACTAATCACTAGTTAAGCATTCATAAATCATAAGTCCATGCAAATAAATAGATACACCTAATATAGGGCCTCGTACACCACCCTCAAGAAAAGCGTCAAGTAGGCTAGTCATCAGTTAACATCTCTAGTAACATCACGTTTCGATTTCAAGACGCTCCAGTAATGTTAATCCTATATGTTACTGGCCACATCGTCTGCCAATTAGCGTATTTACTTGAGGGTTAAAATAAGGTTTTAATTTCAACCTCCATTCTTATTTTTTAAGAGCAAATACGTTGCGGGAGGCAGCGCGGGGATATTTGACGTAATATTTAACGAATATTTAATTAATTTCATATGTCATTCACTTAATCAGCACTTTGTTACTCTATACTTTGTTTTCACTTGTGAAATCGACGGAAGCTACTCGGCACTTTTACTTGGCAATTAAAGTTAATCCAAAAGTAACTAATCAACAGTTTACTTGAAGATGGTGAACGAGGCCTATGGTTATTATCTATGCACTTAACTGGCTGTCATCGTCTTCACAGCACATTAATATTCAAGTCTGAATAACAATCTAGGAGAATTTTTCCATCTCACATTAGACGGACACGAATTAAATATGTAGGTACGTGTTAAAACTTTTGACAAATATACTTATTTTTCTTTCTTTTTTCGAATACACTGCAAGACCTAATTTCCGCTTTCTCGATTAAAAGCGGGCGATTAAATCGACGTATATTTTTTCTAATTATATTTGGCTTTATGTGAGATGGTGGAGGAAAACATTTTTTTTTTTTTTTTTCTATTTATTTAACCTGGGAGTTTAGTCAGAAATTGACTATGTCACTCCCATAAAAACAACTTAAGTATATACAAAAAATGTCTTAACCTATGTATTATAATAGTGTCAACAAATTATCTTATCGTGTTTTTTCCATAAATGATAAATAAATCGCAAGTAATTTTCTTGTTCCTTCCGAAGATGGAGAACTTAACAAACTATTGCAAATTCCGACGTCAATATTATGAAATAAGGCGGTATTGCGACGTTCAGTTGCGTTTCGGATGCATTCCAATAGCACGTGATGAATATCTTCCACCACATTACAAATTGAACAATTGGGTGTATTCGAAACATTCATCAAATATTTAAATTTGTTGGAAGGAATGTGTCCGGACCGCAACCTTAGAAGCGCAACAATGTTTCGTCTCCTCATTTTAAGCTGATCGAACCACGGGTAACGAGGTAGTTGGCATTGTATTGTTCTGTACCATATTCCTTTAGTTGTTGAGCGCTCGTCAAAGTATTCACGCCAACTTAATCGACACATCTCTTTTACTTTAGCCAAAACTTCGCTATGTAATGGTAAACAGTTGTAGAGGATACCCTCGTTAATGGCAAGCTTAGCTGCATGATCTGCTTCCTCGTTACCGGTGATTCCAATGTGAGATGGTATCCATTGTATGACAATTTTTTTGTTTGCCTGTTTAATTTTACAGATGGAATCCAGGATGTTGTAGGCAATCGGATGTCCTCGAATGGTCGAGGTTATACGAGCCAAGTGAGATAGTGCACTTTTCGAATCAGACAGTATAACAAATTGGTGGTGATTAATTGATAAAGCATAGGATAAAGTTTCGGATATTGCTATCAATTCGCAATGCATTATCGAGATGTTAGTATCAACTTTAAATCCAACTTTGACTTCAGTCTGAGGATCGAAAAATGCTGATCCGCATCCAAATGTATCCTTGGATCCATCGGTAAATAATTTATAAAATGAGGCATATTTAATTGTGAGGAAATTATTGCAAAGGTATTTCATATCTGATACTCGAATTGATCGTTTGGAACTGGTAATACCATCAATATCAATCTTGATAATATCAGAAAGATCAAAGTTAGCTATCCACGTGTCTAATGAATAAATATTTAACTTGTGGGAGGAGTGTATATGTGCATCTTTATACTTTTTATGGATAAACAAAAGCAAAGGAATTTTATTCCGTCTACCGTACACACAATTGATTTTATTTAGCTGATCTATGACGTTGATAGAAACATTGCTAGAAAGGGCCTTTGATCTTAGCCAAAATTTGCCAGCCAAATATGTTCTTCTTATGTATAGAGGCTGAAGTGACAGTTCACTCTCCATAACATGGATTGGCGTGCTCTTGATAAAACCCCCAATGACCCGCATTGCCTGGTTTTGGATTTTATCAAGTTTCCGTAAATGAGTGATTGTGCTATTGTGATAAAGATAACTGCAATAATCTAGCCGGCTTCGAATTATTGCTATGTAAAGCTGCCTGAGGTGTTTAGGATGTATTCCCCAATTAGTTCCAGCCAAGACCTTGAAGACATTCAAAAATTTAAAAGTTTTATCCCTAATTTCGTTGATGTGTTTACCCCATTTCAAATTTTCATCAAGCCACATGCCCAAATATTTTATAGTATCGACTTGTTGAATATGTATGCCGTCAAGCTCTAAGTTAAGTGGAATAATATTTCTTAATTTTGCTTTGCTAAATATGCATGCTTTTGTTTTTCTGAGAGAAATCTTAAGGCCTAATTCTTCCACAAGTTGACAAAAAGTATAAAGTGCTCTTCGTATATCAATTACAGCAAGAGATAAATCCCTATTTGTACTGTATATGACAAAGTCATCCGCGTATTGCGATATAAAAACACCTTCTATACCTTTACAAACATTGACAGTGGCAATATTAAATAATATCGGAGATAATGGATCCCCCTGTGCAATGCCTAAACTAGTTGTACGGCTAATGACTTTATTACCAGTTTGAATTGATAAAATTCTTTCATTTAAAAATTCATATATGTACTTGCACAGGTTGGATCCCACTCCAAGACTGTCCATGATGTTCAATAGACTCTGCAAACTTACATTATTGTACGCACCATCAATGTCAATAAAACATCCTATAGTTGATTGCCCCTTAGCGAAACCCACCTGAATTCTTGTCACCAGTCTAGTTAAATTATCCATGGCTGAGAATGACCTTCGAAAACCTACAGTTTCATTGGAAAATAGGTCATTTTTTTCTAGGTACCATTCTATTCGTCGAGTTAGAATAGTGTGGAACACTTTGCACGGACATGATAGCAAAGCGATTGGTCTAATACCGGGTGTTTCTGTGTTGTCAACAACCGGTTTAGGAATCGGGATTATATTAATATTTTTCCATTGTCTAGGGACAAAGCTATTTACTAAAAATGAATTATAGAAAAAGACTAACATATTTATGCCAACTTCAGGCAAGTTGCGAATCATGGAATAAGAGATATTGTCTGAACCAGGTGCGGTGTCTGACTGTTTGATACAATTTTTAAATTCTTGTATAGAGATGGGGCTACATAGTTGGGGATTTATTGAACTAAAAATAGGTCTGCGGGAGGGTACAAAATCGGGTGCTAAACTACATAATAATGATTCTAATTTTTCACTGTCAACATTTGGCCTAGCCAGCCTGTAACCCTTAAGCCACTTCATACGATTCCACATCTCACTCGAAGAAGTCACAGTGTCTATGCTATCACAGAAAGACTGCCAGGATTTGGATTTACAGCGGCGTATCATGGACTGGGTGTTCTTTATTTTTCTTTGAAGTATAGCCAAATTGTCAGGTGTTGGGTTTCGCCTAAATTTAGCTAAAGCCATTCGTCTTTTGGCAACTGCATGTGATAAATCCTCATTCCAATACGGCTTAGGTGTAAATTTTTTACAGTTGGCGGGATTAGCAAATGTCTTACTAACTGGAATAAATTTATCCGCGGAATTGTTGATGATATCAATGAAGTTATCGTACGCAGTCTGAAGATCATCCAGGAGATTAACATTTGGTAAATGTTGTTCTAAATATTTTCTGTATCCTGACCAGTCTGCTCTTTTAAAATTCCTGTGATTTGTGTGACAATTTGTTTGCGGAACTTCAGTGGTAATCATAATCATTAAATGGTCACTTCCCAGATTCTCATTAATTACCTTCCAATTAAATTTGAGTGCGATATCTGCTGATGCAAATGACACGTCAGGTGTAGTCACTTGACTCAAGCCGTTGAACAGTTTAATACGAGTAGGACTACCGTTGTTCAGGGAGATGAAATCGTTTTCCATTGCAGCATCAAATATTTGGAAGCCTCTTATATCAGTTTTAGAGGACCAGTTAGTATGATGACCATTGTAATCGCCTGCGATAATCGTCTTCTGTCTTGTTTTAGTGAAAATATTGTTCCAGTCGTTATGAGAAGTATTTACACCCGGAGGACAGTAAAGTGATATAATATTTTCCAAGTGGTCACAATTGTGAATTTTGAGGTGGATAAGTTCGATAAGTGGGTTAATACAGGCAGTTTGAATTTTTTGTGCTTTGACAGTCCAATGTGTTAAAATTGCAACTCCGCCAAACCCATCAAATCGATCAGTCCTATATGTGTTGTACCCGCTAATACGGAAATCGCTTCCCGGCTTAAACCACGTTTCACTTATTATTGCAATATGAACTTTTTCCCGGTTGAGAAGTGCTTCAAACTCAGAACATTTTGGACGAAGACTTTGGGCATTCCACTGAAGTATGTTAACCGTAATGTGTCTGTTGTTATAATCCATATTGTTTCAGAAAATCTCCAAAATGCGAGGCTGACAGGTGCTGAACAACAAAGGATATTGCGAACTTCCAAATTATACTTATACAGCTCTTTATCTTCTCCTCCCAAGAGATGTTCAGTTCTAACATTTTATTCTTTAGTTTTTTAAATAGTATCCTCCAAGAAAATACTTCTTTGCCTGCTGTCGTTTTGTCAGAGGTATCATCTTCTGGTGCCATGTTTCTGTTTTCATCAGTTTGAACTTCTTCTGCCCAATCGTCTAAAATCATGCGTTCCATGTAATTTATATTATTGGTGCTTTTCTTTTTCTTTTGAGTATTTTTCCTTTTAGCTTCATCCTGCGTTACGGCTTTAACATAAGATCCACTGTGAATTGAGGAACTATTTGTTTCTGCTAGTCGCGAATTTTGCTTGTTTGGTTCGATCCGAGAATATAAAACAGGGAAATCTTTTTCAGATGCAATTATTGGAGGAGGAGGAGATGGCGGGACGTAAATAGTTAGAGCTCTCTTATAAGTACAATTGAACTCAGCCATGAGATCTCTTATCTTTCTCTCCTTAATGAAAATTGGACATGTTCTAGCCAGTGCCATGTGTTTTCCACCGCAGTTATTACAAGTGAAGTCGGTACTTTCACAGTTAAGGTGATTACCTCCACATTTCGGACAGACTGGTTTATTTGCAGGACACAATCGAATTGTATGACCGTATCTCCAGCAGTGAGCACACTGCGTGACTGGAAAGACATATGGGCTTATATTGACTCTCGTGTCAAATATTTTCACAAATGAAGGTAAGGAAGATCCTTTAAAGCAAATTTTGATGGCTTCACTATCTTCCCATTGGCCGGAGCTACCCCTTCTTTTGAGCCTTTTAACACCTATAATCGTTGTGTTACACGTGAGGCTTTCCATTATCTCTTCTTCATTGAGATCTAGGTCAATGTCTTTTATGACCCCATAAGACTGAACAACTTCAAATGTCTTTTGACATTTATAGCCGTCCTCATTAAAATACTTACAATTAATAATTTTATCAGCGCTTTCCTCATTAGTAAATTGGATTAGTACCTTATAAGCGTTTATGTATTTAATCCTACTAACATCTTGTATGTTCTCTGATTTTAGTACTTTAGCTAGTCTGAATTGTTTGGGTAGTTTTTCAGTGTGTGTTATACAAACTTCAGTCTTATCCTGGGGTATTCTACTCATGTCATCCTTACTTCCTGCTCGCGCAAAACGTTTTCCACTCTTTCCTACAGTAGTCCAAATCTCCTCATGATCGATTCTTCTATTTCTCTTAAATCCTCTTCTTGTCTCTTTCTCATGAACATCATCGTCAAAGTTATCTTCCAAATCCATATCCAGGCTATTACAACTGCTACTCATTTCTTGAGGAATTATAACCGGTAAATCACTTGACACGTTTTGTTCATTACTCACCAATATGTTTTGGTTCATGCTCGGTAATTATCAGTTAAACACATGTTTATTTGCACAGTAACTATTAAGCGAAGCGTCGGCTCAAACCAGTTTAAGTCAGTTCGAGCGTACGCGTCCGACAATAACAGGCGACCGCGCGGGACTGCTGAGGAAAACATCTTGAGGAAACCTTCATAAGATTTTACGTCCGTAAAATCCGCCAATCAGCAATACATATCCATAATTGTAACATAAGAAAAAAAGATAATAATGTCGTTGTCTAAAACAAGTTTCTTATAAATAAGTTATCGACGACGCATGCTAATGATCAAACAACCTCTATGGTATCTGCATTCTAAATTCAAATTAATTTATCTGTTCCATTTACAAACGATTACGTGTTCCAGACCAGAAAATACATACTTACTCGTAGTGTCATAGTCAATTTTTATTTATCACTTTACGGTGATTATTTTTTATTTATTTTTTAGTGATTTTTACTTTTATTTATGTATTTTATCCTGACATTAAATTAAGTATTTATTTTATTTCATGGCGCATAAGGTAATTATGGTTTAAAGACTCTTAATAAAAAAATCAAAATAGAATTCCGGCCAAATCACGTTAAAATTTACATATATTTTTTATTTTCTACATAGGCAGGTGAACTAAAATCCCACTTGATGGTAGCAGTCACCATCCCTTTGGTCAGAGATATTTGAATGTCTACTGTCCTGCCGTGCAGTTTAGGTAATATCAGGGGTAGATACTTTCATGCTCTTATCAATAAACAGAAAAATATCGAAAAGCACACATAGTAGACCATAAGACTATTAAATAAACAAGATATAATATTCAAACGAGTTCGTAGAAACCAAGGCAAGTTTAACAACTGCAACCGGATGAATTAATTGCCAGCACTAACTTCATAATGATTGGCGCCTCTGAATTCATTAGAAGCATTTTATCTGACGTCTTTGAATTCATTAGACAGAGTATTCTTGAAGTAAATATAATAACTCACGTGTATAATTAAATTATCTCATTCATTTATATGTACTTTAATGCACACAAAAAGAGCTGTCAGGAATCATATAAAGTTAAATAAATATCAAACTCTTTTCCATCGTACTCTCGATCGTGGAGACGGCCCGTGACGTCTCTATCTGGGCTGATACAGATACAGACAGACAGAAAAAATATAAATGGTGCTCTTATCGCTCTAGGCAATATAGACCAACTTTTAACATAATACATAGAATAATATAAAACGTTACATTAATGATAAAATTGCTATACGTAATAGCATGAAGCAGATGTCAGAATCGGTATTGTGAATATCGTCAGCCTCCATTGAATGAAATGATTGTAAAAGAACTAACAGCCAAGCCAATCCCAATATTATTTTTGACTATGAGAGTGTTTTACTGCAGGCCTTTGGAATATTTTTGCGATTGTTATAAAACGATACGAAATAACATTGTAAACACTATAACTTATAAGAAAATTTGGTGCCTCTAACAAATACCGTAGTTTTGTATCTATATAAAGCAATAGTGCGTCAAGGATTGCTGACTCTATACGAAAAATAGTCTGTCTTCATTCAGTTGCTTATAAAATAAATAAAAAATAATTCGACTTAAAAAGTAAAAAAAAATCAATAAGTTATTGTAACAATAAATATTCTTACTATCGTAGTCAGACAACGCAAGGTTTCCTAAATACTTTTAAATAATAATTTGCTATCGAAACTATGATAAAAGCTGCAATATCTGACCACTCTAGCCGCAAAATTCATATCGCAATAATTAGTACTGATAAGTTATAACTAGACAAAAATAATAGAAAATGTAAACATAAGTTAGAACATTGTCCAAACGTGAATCAAATTATTTGCGTGGGTTCCGTACTGTGCTGTTGTATCAGGACAGTAACGCCGCCCTATCGCAATTATAAAGTATTTTTTCCATCACATGATGTCTAAGTAAAGTACAATATTTGCACTAGATGGCGCTAATATGAAAATTATATATTTTTAATTTTACAGTTTTTAACGCAAGTCCGACATACAATTAAAATTGAAAACTACAAAAAAATCTTTACTTTGCGCTATCATAAATCTAAATTGATAGCTTTTACGATTATTTTTACGATAAAGATAAATAAATTGCTTCTTTTACTGTTATTGTTTCCATTGGTCAATTTTAGCTACGAAACCATAACAAAATAAAATGAATGGAATATGCCATACATTTCCTAATAGAACAATCACTCGTTGTATTTTATTACAAAATCACGATGACGAACACCCTACAATGTTTTTCATTTTTGTCTGCAGCAAATTGAGCCTTTTGTATACACGCTAATTATTGCACGAACCAAGGTGTAAAACATCACACTTCATATGTTTTGTGTACAATCTCATACAATTGTTTTTTGAGACGTTTTTTGCAGAAGTATTGACGATTCATAATGCTTAAAATAGCCTTTCAGGAGGTTAATGACACTGCTGGAGGTCTATATTTGGGGAAAATGTTATATATACATGAAAATATAAGATGTAACATTAGCAGACGCCGATTTTAAATTTTTCTTCATGTTTTTTAAAATACAATTAAATCCCACAGACACTATACCTACCTAATGCAAATATTACATCTGAAGTATTTATTAAAATTTAATATTAATTACGAAAGGGGGCCTATTCAAAACCAAAAAATACGGCAAGGGGTCGAAACGGCAAAAAGTTGGGCGACCGTAACGCTCATATACGGGGAAGGTGCCTGCACTGTGACGTTATAGTCCCGATATAGAACATTATTCAGGTATAAATGGCAAATTAATTGAAATTCGCATGACTTACATTTTCCTTATAACAATGTCAATGAAATAAATAGGTCATACAATCATCGGATTGGTAATACAAACAATAGTCAATAACCATAAATCCAATGCGCTAATCCCGTGCGCACAATCCATTACTAATTATATTCATACTATATTCATTGTATCTGTCTGTATCTGTATCATCCCATACACGTCCCACTGCAGGGCACGAGCCTCCTCCACAATCGCGAGCACGACTGAGAGCGGTTACTCCTAATAGTCCTCCACGCTGACCTATAGTATTTCTAATTCAAGAAGTCTCATTTGACATTTCATACTTTTATCATAAATAACTTTGTGAAGACGTAACTCACACAATTTCAATAAAACTTTCCGTAAAACCATAGAATTATGAAGATATTCTTATTTTATTACAGGATTTACAATCCATAATAACTAAATTTAAATATAAATCCTTTAAATAAAGCAAAACAACCATTTTAAACAACATACTTTTTTACTAGACGCATTACAAAGTCACGTCGTTAGGTCTTCCATGTGTAGAGTTGAGACTATGCAAACGGATTTGTATACGCATAATCGGTAAAAATATAGAAATAATCGAGCAATTTTAATCCAGTTGTTTTCTAATTTTAAAAAGTAAGTAATGTAAATACAATATATAAACCTAAGAGAATCAGCAATCGAAAAAGGCTTTCAATTGTATCCTTCGTATTATAAATTTGGCACGCACATATACAAGTTTTCCTTGGTATTTGTTAATTTATTCGATTAATTTATTTTATTTGTGTTAAATTTACTAAAGATAATCGTAAAAAGAGTTTTGGGAAATATTGATTTTTATCTTTTCTTTCGAACTGCATAACTGAAAAAATTGCAGGTCGATACAGACGTCCGAAGTATACAAATATAGTAGAAGACCAAGATTCAGAAAAATAAGATTTCAACGCAGGATCTAGCAGGATTTCGTAGAAATTTAGGGTTTTATAGTGCGTTCCATACATCAAAAATCTAAATTATTTTTTTTAGCCAAAATTATAGGGTTAAACAAAAATGTACAAAGAATAAATATTGTAAGGAATGATAATATCGAACCTTTGGCGTCAAAATAAATTGGAAATTCCGAAAAAAATCGTGTCACAAAAAATTACCATTTCGACTCAGTGGGCCGGGCCGCTAGTAATAAATAAATCATTGCTTTTGTTCCTTAATACTAAAGTGACTTATGCAATTGTGGATGTCTCATTAGGATAAAGATGTACATAAAAAAAACGAAATAATGTAAACTAAAAATATAAACTGTAATCGATTAAGAAATACAAACAAATAGTATCGATATCTCGTTAATAATCGAATATTGTACTAACCGATTTATTTGACATCATCCCTATTTCACAATTTTGAGATATGACAAATGGAACTTTTAAAATTAGATAGATTATAAGCTTGCTGATTTACACGTAGTTCAATTACACTATTCACTATTCAGTCTCCTCATTGATATAGGCCGCCAAATATATATATATAATATCTCGAGAAACATCTGAATACAAACCGAATTAGACAGATCTCCATTGTAGTTTGAAGTTTCCTATGCCGAGCAGCGAACTTCCTGTGGTTTCACAATTATAATGAGATAAACTAAACCTTTTCTCCTAGGAAGATGGACAAACAGAGTAATCGCAAGAACAAACTTACGACGGTTCGCCGAGTATATTTTTATCCCAGTGCAGGATTTTATAAACAATTACAATAATACAATAATGCTTACATTATGATAATATGTACACGCATAGATATGCATATTTAGATTTTAGATAAAGTACTAATAAGTACGCAGCACAAGGCGCCTTATAAATGTTATTACCGTGGAGTCGTTTAGTGTAATTGCTATGCAAATTTCAGCAGGCACTTCAATCTTAAACGGACTATTTATATGACACATGAGGAAATTAACTATAATATACATATTTTCGAATTATTACATAATTTTCGAATTCAATTATTTAGCACTTAATTACATTACATATTCCAATAAGCAACACCACTACCAGATAATAGGTCTAATGTGGCCACTTACATTTAAACATGTTTTTTATACTTGTATAACACAAGACCTATTATAAATTTTTTGATACTTAGTAAGACCCTTCTAATTTTATTGTTACAATATTCTTTTAACCCGGCGTTTATGATTACAATTTACAACACACTTGATTTGCCGAGACAGAACTTGAGTTATGTAGAAAATTACTTCTCGGGCTTTTGTAAAACAGACCAAATTAGTGTAGTTGAAAACATAAACAACACAGTAAACAAAATAGTCAATACCAACAATGGTTGCTACTTTTAACCAACGAGTTTGGTGACGCATCAAGTCTAGATGTCTATGAAAAAATAGGATAGAAATATTAGAAATATTTATTTTAAGACAGCCTCCACGGCGTAGTTGATTATACGCCGATTCTAAAACGGGAGGCCGCAGATTCCACGCCCGTACCGAGACAAAATTATGTTTGTGTGATCCAGTAGTAACTATTTGTAGTGGCTGTGTGAGATCGAAAAGTCCCTCGTAAAGTCAGATAACCGCGACACAATTAATCGATGTGTAGGAAAGACTATTTAATATTTATGTGACTTTTTTAGCGATGAATACCGAAACGAGCATGCAATTCGCGTGATGGTAAACTATATGACCGCTCATGGACAGTAGCAAAACCAAACAGCAAAAACAACACCTTGAATTGCAAAGCAATGCTTGGTAATCTACTGAGCTCGCCATCCTGAGACATAAGATGTTAAATCTTATATGTCCAGTAGTTACTCTGGCTACAATGTCCTTCAAACCCGAACATAACAGTGCATTTACAATTTTACACTGCTGTTAGGCATTATCATTATGTCCAGTAGTTACTTTTTATTTATTATCTTAAAAGGATATTAAAATAGAGAACCATTGCAGTAAGGTAGATAGCCTACAGAAAAATGCAGTAGCGAAGTCTTTCTACAAAGTTGAAAGTACTTACTGAGTATTTCTGTCATCTCCAACATTTTATGGATTGTTCGAGTTGCCAAGACGACCGAGGCAATAAACGGCCATAAGGAAAACATGATGTGTGGAAGTATTAACAATAATTCAGTATGTAGGTTACGGCCAGTACAATCAGGAAGAAAACGTTCGCCAGACGTTTACGCTTTTACGTTTATTTATAAACTTGTCGGCGTATATACTCATTCATAACAATGCGCTTTTTTCGATGCTAATCACTTTGTAAATTGGATTTTAAAGTCATTAACGTAAAGTATATTTTACAACAGCCGGTAATTCAAAGAAATAAGTAATAAACCGTGAGAAAACTGGATCACTAAAATTATTCTTGAAAATCTGAATCATTGAGCATTCGCTCCAAGGTCTTTCCTAAATGAGGGGAAGGTATAAATAAGGTTATTAAGGAATGCCAGGAAAATAATATTTTGCACTGATCGCCACAATTATGCCGGCCAGCTTGAAACTGGATATACTTAGTTACAACCTGTGTTACAACCGAAACGCTCTTGTGTGGAACAACTTGACGGGTTTCACGATATCGTTAAAGCGCCATTTACAACGGGAGAGTTTCTCGAGGCGAGAATCGTATGCCATTGTTGCATGTCATAACCGCCATCAGATTATCGTGTTTGACAAATGTTTATACGATGCAACTTTTTTATATCCTTACGATAATCGCATGTTTGGGGCGAGAAACTGTCCCCGTGTAAATGGAGCTTTACTGTGATCTCTGCTCAAGAAGAATCGCAGATACATATTATGAACCTACCAACTTCTACGAGGACACTAAACTCAACACTTGGTCTCCGATTATAATCTGAGTAAACGAAAGATGATAAAGCGCAGCGTGGGAAGTCCACCCGCTAGGTGGTCAGACGACCTGGTAAAGGTCGCGGGACGTCGCTGGATGCAGGCTGCCTCCAACAGGTCACTGTGGAAATCGTTGGGAGAGGCCTATGTTCAGCAGTGGACTTCCTTTGGCTGATGGATTGGATTGGAGTATGAAAGATAACGGGTACACTGTTACTCGTACTTTATTTCGGTTTTATGTAGAAAATTGTTACCGCCCGAGCCCAGTATAACAATTTCTACAGTAGCTTAATGGATCAGACGTAATTTCCAAGACAGTGGTCGCGGGTTCAAATCCCAGGACACGTCTCTGACTTTTCCAAATCATGTGTGTATTGAAAGTCAATTACCACGAACTTTACCAAAAAGGAAATCATCGTTATCAAATGTATACATATAATAGAGATTAGAGATAATAACAAAATTGTTTACGGTATATGGATAACGCCAACTTGTACAAGCGTGATGCACTATGGGCTAATCCTGCTCAATCGAATTCTCGTTTGTAGAGAAGTGCCGTGCTCGACAGTGGGCGATATTGAGAGTATTGGACATACACTACAATTAAAGGACAGCAAAATTATAGCGCTTTAATTTTAGTTTTTTTTCATACTAGTTTTGATTTCCTACTGGTTTGGTCATTGTTGTCAGACACTTGTATGGAATATTAATTAATGACGTAATGACAAGACAAATGCTTATCTTTAAAATTACAATAAACGTGATCTTATTTACAATTCTATAATACTCGGCATTTATTCAATGATTGCGTAATATTTCTTGTGGTTTATTTGTGTTTTTTTTATGTTATGTTATTTTCAATTTGTATGAAACAAATGGAATGTATTGTAACCATATATATGTATGTTTGTGACGAAAGTTTTTATGCATTCACATACAAATATGCAACATACAATAGAAACACAATTGTATTGTATTGTATTGTATCAGCCCATATACGACCCACTGCAAGGCACGGGCCTACTCTACAACCGAAAGAATCGATTGAGAGTGGTTAGGCCATATAGTCCACCACGCTGGCCTAGTGCGGGTTGGCGGACTTACATACCGTAGAAATTCTTTTTAAAATCGCTACGGTATGCAGGTTTCCTCACGATGTTTTCCTTCACCGTTAAAGTGCGTGGTGATTGACTATCAAACACAATAATATTTACAATTTGAAATCTAAAACTCTTTTCCTTTTCAGCTTGGTGGTCTTCGTATAAATATTTCACTATTTATTTTAATTTATTGTAACAATTATAAAATAACGGTTTCTTTCAAATAAAACGTTTACAAAATGCAATAATTTATGTTGAAAATTAATTATCCTCTCGCCGCGTAACTACAAAACGGTCACAAATAAAAAACTGTTTTTTATACATAAAGCTTTTAAAAATCACCCTATATTTTACACAGAAGCGAAACACCCGTTAATTACAACACACAAAAAAGCATCAGCTACCGTTTATTTTTATTCTTCGTTTTTTACGACTGATTTCGAAGTAAAACTGCCATATTGAGAGTTACTGCCGGAATCTCAGCGCCAATATGCGTTCTTAAACAAATGCACCATACGTCAAAAAAATACATAACTTTGATTCATAGTCTTACGTTATAATTGAGGCCAATAGCCGGTATCCATAGCCAAGTAGTTAATTTGGCTAACATTGTTGGCAATAAAGTTTGAGAATGTATTTTTTTTATCGCATAGATCCGACGAACGACCATACAGGCCACCTGATAGTAAGTGATCACTGCCGCCCATGACTATCCACACTTGGTTCATGGATGTGTTGCCGGCCCTTAAAATCAGAAGGGGAACGGGAAGGAAAAAGGATGAGAAGAGAAAAGGCATATTGGGCATCCGGCAATCTCACCAAACGAAAACTGCATAGGAATACCTGCCTGCTGCCCATGCTTAAAATCAACGAGCTGTAATAATGCAACTAATATTATAAAAGCGAATATTTGTGTTTGTAATATTTCACGCTGAAACGGCTGGACCAATTTTGATGAAATTTGGTATGAAGGTAGCTGATACCCTGGATAAACACATAAGCTTGGGATAGAATATAGGGCGGATGAAATGGGATATAAGGGACAGGATTACATGCGTGGACACATGGAGTAGGTTTAGATGGGGCAGGACGGGACGTAACGGGCAGGAATGCGAAAAACAGTATAGAGGGCAACAGTCATGTTGAGTTTAATTATAAAAGAGTTATTATCTACGCGAAAAATATGTTTTTGCATTTGTTTGCACCCGGGCGAAGCCAGGTCGGGCCGCTAGTACATATATAAATGAATACAATTTACAAATAAGAAGAAAATTGCACTTAATAGGCGATATTTTCTTTTAATTGACCTCAACCTGTTGTCAATATTATTGGCCGTACAAAACGCGACAGCGAATTATTTTGCATATTTTCTTGGAATATTGGTAAAAATGCTTTTAGTGCGATTTGCGGTAAACATAAGATTATATATTCAAATATCATTAATCAATACGGTATATTGGTTAAAGTAAACTAAATATATTTTCTAATCATGTTTTTGCCTCGATCGATGTGGAATGCGACAAAAAAGCTGCCTAAACAATAAAAGGCGTTGAATTATAAGATTATAAGTTGTAGAGCCATGTCGTAAGTTTTTATACGGTCTATAGACTAAAGACGAATGGTTCAGCTCTATCGGTGTGGTGGTACGTACAAAAGTTCTTTAAAAAAATAAAGGCGATCGTAGATCACGAGTGGTAGAGCCTTATTGTTGGTCGTTAAAGCTGTGGTTACGCACCAGGAATGCATCCACTTATTGTATCAGCCCATATACGACCCACTGCAGGGCACGGGCGTCCTCTACAATCGAGAGTACGATTGAGAGTGGTTAGGCCATATAGTCCACCACGCTGGCCTAATGCGGGTTGGCGGACTTTTTACATACCATAGAAATTTATACAAATCGCTAGGGTATGCAGGTTTCCTCACGATGTTTTCCTTCACCGTTATAGTGCGTGGTGATTGACTATCAATACACACATGACTCCGAAAAGTCAGAGGTGTGCCCTGGGATTTGAACCCGCGACCACCGTGAACATGTAGGCAGCCGCGTCTGGTCCGTTTACCAACAGGCCCCCACGCACTTACACCTGAGGAATGCGTGAGTAAGTAAGGTTGCGTGTTCAAATCACGTGGGGGTCACCACTTTAGCGATAAGAATAGCAACGACTGACTAAAACGAGTCTTTGAGCTGTACTAAAAATTATATTTTATTTTGTGGCCATACAAACCAGGTGCGTGTTTGGGTGATTACGTCTCACCACATTTGGTACTATAAAGGTTGCGTGGGTACGTAGTTACGTTCCCAGACATTCCTCAGGTGTAAGTGGATGCACTCCTGGTGCCTCACCACAAAGCTTTGCCGGGGTTGCACTAACATTTCACAGAAATTCAGCCTAAAGTGGAAATAAATACATCTAAATACACCCAACAGTCACATACATACATAGTCCTGACCCCACATTAAGATCAATTAAGTCTTGTGTCGTGGGTATCAGACACTACGAGAGACTTTTCGGTCTCACAAACACCCAGACCCGAGACAAATACTTGTGGACCTCACACACATTTGTCTCGGTGCGGGCATCGAACCCGCGGCCTCTCGTTTCACAGGCGGTGTCTAACCAACTGCGCCACGGAGGCTGTCATGGAAATGGACGTAAAGCAACAGCTTCGCTGTCGCGTTTCGTTCGGTGGGTCAGATTGCCAGATGCCCAATACCCTTTCCTCTTCTCATCCTTTTTCCTTCCCGCTCCCCTCCTAATTGGGCCGGCAACACATCCATGATCCAGCGTTGTGGATGTTCATGGGCGGCAGTGATCACTTACCATCAGGTGACCACTTTGCTCGTTTGCCGGACCTACGCAATAAAAAAATAAAAAAGATATCACAATTATCCTGTTGTTGCGTTTCATTGAGTGAGTGTGATCACCGGTGACCGGTGCCCCGAAAACTGGTGGAGAATTTTTTATCCCCCCAAATAACGATATATAACTTGTCAAAAAAGAGTCTGGTGCGACGAAAATGGTAATTTAAAAAAAGTAATTGTGGCAACACTATTTTAAATGTCATTGCTGTCAAATAGCCGGTACTTTCTATGTCATCGTTGTGTGCGCTGCGCAATTATTTACAGATTTCGACAAATTCTCGTGTATTTGTTGCTTGTTTTGTGATTCAAAATGAACAAAACGATTATTAAAATACTTATTATTTTATTCTTCAAATAGTTTCCTTTTAAGTCATTGATTAATATAAAATTAACAAGTATCTAAACATTTTACGTCGTAGTATATCAGGTTGCTATATCAAAAAAATATATTCGATCGTGGCGCCCTCAATAAAAACAGACTCTTTTTTGCCAAGCTATACATCAGCATTTATGAACTCTTCATATTGACATTGTGGCATTTACAGTTGTACTTACCATCAGAAATTTTAGTCACTATGCCGTGCTAATAAAACACTTTAGCCAACATGTTTGTCATTACTTATGACCATTACGATATCATGTTTATGGGTGGTTGTAGACAACTTTGTAAGTTTGTAATGTGAGTAGTTGTCCAAATATTGGCTCGAAATGGCAATGGTGTGGAGTATGGACTATGGAGGATGCTTGTTACTGTTTCACACGAAAACTACTGAATTAATTTTGATAAAACTTTACAGTATTATGGCTTACATTATAACAACACATAGACTGCGATTTCTTGAGCAAAGATCGCACAAGCAACATTGTAGGTAATAGTATGCTAATAATTCATAAAATTTAATAAACATCGCACACAGGTTATGTATATTACTCAGAAAGCATTATAATAATTATGTCGTGTTTGTAACTGAAGTAACTGGGAAGTACCCGATGACGCTTTTATCGCAAGATTTTCCTTAGACATTTATTAATCTCACCTGTTTCCTTCAATCTTACGCATCAACTATATTTTATTTTATTTAAGAGATATGACTTTTTATTTTGTCAAAACAAAGTATCGACAATCTGTCGCCGAAAACGCTGTTATAAAAATAATAAGAGTAGATTTTTTCTCTTTTCATTGTGTTTGCCAACCGCACTAGGCCAGCGTGGTGGACTATATGGCCTAACCACTCTCAATCGTACTCTCGATTGTAGAGGAGGCCCGTGCCCTGCAGTGGGTCGTATATGGGCTGATACAATACAATAAAAAAAATACATTGTGTTACATTGGGCATGTTAATACGATTAGATTACGAGTATGAATCCTTGTTCTTTATATTATCAAAATAAATCTCAACAGGAAGCCGCTGGATGCAGGCCGCTTCCAACAGATCAATGTGGAGATCCTAGGGGGAGGCATAGGCCTCCACTGCTGAACATAGGTTCAGCAGTGGACTTCCTGTGGCTGAAGAGAGTGAGATATATATATATCTCTGAAACAATGCGTTTAATAGATTTTTTAAAATTTGATTTGTAGTTCCACTTTTCGCCACGCGTCAATAGACGGTTAGCGGTACGGACGCGACGCGTGATGGCTCTATCTCGCCATCGACACAATTATGCCGGCTAGAGTATACACAGCCCACAGGTGAACCTCAAAATGCGACATATTCACTTAAGTCACTATGACTTGTCCTTGACCGCTATGTACGGTTGTTATCCGAGCGGATACGTACGGGTATATCCTACCACCCGCAAATTGCGTGATTACTGATTAGGCAGGATAGAGGATGTTGGTATGGTGAGAAAAAAAATTTTTGGTACACAGGATGCATTTAGTATTACTTTACCGTATGCCATCACTTCTCAGAATATGATCTTTATTAGCAACATTATCAAATGATGTAATAAAACATTAAACAGCATGTATTTTTTTTTCAAAATCATCAGGTCCGATTCCTCGTTAGGCATATTGATTTATTAAAAATCTAAGTATGCAGTTTTGGTTTTTATCAAAATCGGGCTCGTGACGCCTTTTAGCATTTTTCGCTATACCTCATAGTTTTGGATTTGACCATCCACGCCCATTTGAAAGATTGTTCGGACTTCTAGTTCGGCAAGGTAACTGCACCACAAGGAAACTATACTGTCATACTGAAGTACAGATAGAGAGACGAAAAGCGACAGACCCAAGATATTCGACATTCGACACAATAATGTCCTTTATTGTAAACTAGTTTTGAAAAGAGCAACGCTAGAGTTTCTTATCCGTACTTCTCTGATAAAAACTGCCTCGTGAACCGGGTAATAGACAAAAAAGGAGAAAAAGGACAAAATCTAAATAATGTGTAATGACCGCCACACACGTTCAAGTGCGCTTGCACAAACGCAAACTTGCACCAGTCTCGATTCGAAAATTGAACGAAGTTTCTGCCCACACACGTTCCAGTATACTGGTGCAATCTCTTGCACAGTTATATCGTTACGTGTGTGGCAACAACAATTTATAGATTCAATAAATTATTTTTATTTCAATGTCGGCCTGTTCAATTGCTTCTTCACGCTCCGCTTGAAAGATCCATGACTGTACAGCGCATAACAAATCAAAGCCACCGACCCACCGACCTTTGTCGGAAACTATATGTTGATGGGTTAGTTGGCAGCTTCACTCGTTGCAAGTCGGAAAACTTTTTCGACATGTCAGCGGCTTGAAAAGACATGAGAAACATTTTTATTACGTTGTTGAGTGTTGCTGGGCTACTGAGCAAAGCGCTTGCATCGTAAACATGTCGGCGGGCAACATCTGCGGGCGCTTGTTGTCAACATGATTCTTTTGTTATAGGCCGGCTGGCTTTGTCGTTGGGCCGGCGCGGCGCGGCGGCTTTGGTGTGTAGTGCGGTTAAGAAGGGAACACGTATGCCGGAAAACTATTCCACAGCTTAATGGTGAAAAGTATGAATTGGTGAACAGTTTGGTCGAACCGAGGTACTGTTGACCACTAACCTGAAGCTGTGTTAATTGTAACCCAGCACGCGTGATTCGGTTAAGGAAAGGAGAGGATGGAATAAGGCTTAACAATTCTTCACAGCACTCCCTGGTTTAATGTGAATGTTAATTTAATGCTACCAACTAATCGCATTTGATAATTTTAATGACTATTTTATCGTCTTGTTGCTTTTAGTTTAAAATCATTATATTTCCACATATAATAGTTCATTGATCTTAGATACAATTTGGGCATAACAAAAACGAGGATAACTTCAGAAGTCGATTATTTCTTGTCCTCGTTTTGACATAGAGATTAACCCCAAGTGTCCCTTATTATAAACGGTTTTACCCATCACACCACAGAAAAAATACATGATATTTGTATGTATTATATTTTAAATCAGTATACAACATCCGGTGGGCCGCGTCACTTCCTGCGTGGCACCATTCGGGTCCATATCACTAATTGCAATTGATTCTATATTTGTTCCACAGATTAGCAGCTTCCGTTCAGATAATTAAAAATCGCAGTGTTGTGATTTAAGAATTTTAATTGCTCGTAAAACTGAGTTTGTTTATTTGAGTTGGATTAATGAATTAGCAAATTGTATATATACAACCAACAGTTACATACATAGTCCTGCGACACAGTAAGATATTAATATTATGTACCTAGTGCATATCAGAGGAAACCTGCATACCATAACGATTTGCAAAAAAATCTATGGCATATAAAATCCGCCAACCTGCACTAGGCCAGCGATTCTGTGGCCAGCGTGTTGGACTGTATTTCCTAACCCCTCTGAATCGCACTCTTGATTATAGAGGAGGTCCGTGCCCATCAGTGGGACGTATATAGACCGATTCAGATACAGATATAGCTTATCAAAACCTAGGAAATACTTTCTGTTTCAACACCCAGTAATCATAACAAATACGTTTGTATCGATACCGGGAATTGAATTCGTGTCCTCTCTATGTGTAGACTAGATTAATAACTCAATTAAGTACGGTTATCATTTTTATTGTTTGTTTTATGAGCCATAAATAACCATACTTTATTGTCATGTCCAGCCAGAAGATGTAAGCCGTATCTACCACACCGGCATAATACCGTGTTTGACTCCATTTTTTTTGTATTTATTAAAAGTTGACAGCCTCCGTGGCGTAGTTGGTTAGACGCCAACAGTGAAACGAAAGGCTGCGGGTTCGATCCCCGCACCAACACAAATGTTTGTGGGGTCCACAAATATTTGTGTCGGGTCTGGGTGTTTGTGAGACCAAAAAATCTCTCGTAGTTTCTGATACCCACGACACAAGTCTTAATTAATCTTAATGTGGAGTCAGAACTATGTATGTGACTGTTGGGTATATTTATTTATTTATTAAAAGGTATCCATATCCAAAATCTAGCAAACAAACAATTTTGCAAATACATTCCGAATTAAACAAGTTAGAAACGTTTTTAATCTTGTAGTAGGAGTAAAAGAGAAGAGACGCAAAACAAAACTAGTGACGTCACTAGTCTTAATTATCCATTAGTGTGTATGAAAGAGACGGTAAGATGTCCGCATAACGCTGTCACTTTCTATTTAAATACAATTGTTTGCTATTTTATATAATACTGTTTCACAGAAATGTTTTATTTGTGTTTGTATGCAAAATAATAAAAAATCGCCGATAGATAAATACCTTATTATGTCAAGATATAACTATCATGGTCGATACCTTTTATCATGTGCACTGTATTCACTTCTGCTCCGCTCCTATTGGTCATAGCGTGATGGTATATAACTTATAACCTTCCTCGATAAATGGACTTTCCAACACAAAAACAAATTTCAAATCAAGCCAGTAGTTACTGAAATTAGCGCCCATAAACAAACAAACAAACCTTTTAGTTTTATATATTCTAGTATAGATTAACATAGGCATAAAATAAATTAAGTTCATTCATTGTTATTACCGTCCACCACGCACTAATACAATTTTATGTGTTTTAATTATTAGGAGCGGTTGATTAAAAAAAGTAAAATGACGAAAATCGAACCTTAGATCTCAAAAGATTTTACTGATATACCTATGCGGCATCGATGTCTAGACAAGCCCACCGTAGCTTTAGCGTAGACAGTTTTAAAACCTATTTTAGTTATCAAATGTTTTGTCCCTACCGGACGAGTTTTAAATTCAGTTTGCGCGAAGGAGACAAAAAATGCGATACATAAAATAGGTTTTAAAACTGTCTATGAATAAGGCCTTTAGCATTTAAAGAGGTTAAATTAACATTTCTACTCAGTTTTATCTAAAGTACATATTAATTTTTGAAGTTCTATGTCAATCAAATACTGTTCTGTGCATTTCCATTCCTTTTTTAAGATCTTAAAGTCAGAGGAAATTGTGAATATTTTATCGGTACTTACTATGCTGATTGAAATGTCAATTTTAACATCTTTTATCGTATCTACTTTATATTAACACGAAATATGAAAAATATGAAATGAAATAGAATAGAAAATACTTTTTTTTTTATGTTAGACATATATTATTTAGATTCAGTCACTTTTTGTTCTCTACC
Source organism: Theretra japonica (assembly GCA_033459515.1). Lineage (NCBI taxonomy): Eukaryota > Metazoa > Arthropoda > Insecta > Lepidoptera > Sphingidae > Theretra > Theretra japonica. The sequence continues at coordinate 10,709,870 of CM065934.1, forward strand.
GCCTGATCCACAAGGCTGTTCACTAGAGAAGAACGGGATAGAATCAATAATATGAATTATTTACATAAATTAAAACTTACTACTGCACATAAAAAAGTTAGGTGTCAATTTTGGCAGCCGAAACTTTAGAGGCCCAAGGTTAGATTTACCTGTCACCTAAACGTCACATTTAGGATCCGTATCCGCATTCGCGGATATATACGCCAATATTTAGTATCCGCGACATTTATTTCTATTATTGTTTCTTTATTATTTCTTGATGCATTGACTTTTTTAATAATACGCCGTATTTTTGGTCCGAAACAAAATCAAAAGGAAATTGACATGAAGTTCGGTTAGCTGTGACTTTTTTAATAACTTTGTTAAAGGAACAATAATTATTGTTGCTACATTCTACTTTCCACTACTAATACTCTTATAGTATTATCCATAAACTGTTTTGAAACCTATTTTATGAATAGAATGTTTTGTCTGCTTTGCTCAAACTATTCAAAAGGGACAATGCATTCGATAACTAAAATAGGTTTTAAAACTGTCTATGAATAAAGCCGTTCATGATTAATATATAAGGACTTAAAGATGGAAATTACTATTACTATACTATTCCAACTTAAAACCTCTATAACGCTATACCATAAAAAAAATAGTCACAGTTTTATCACCCGTACACCTTTATTTCATGGGGAAAAACCTCTTAGATACCCGCCTTTAGCAAAGTATGGCGGATTTTTACCGGCTAAAAATCCCATGTTACTTCATCGGCACTTTGGAGAAACTTCAGGACCTCAAAATGAACACGCCAAAGATTTCCCTGTGCATTGCTTTCTAACATAGACGAGATTAACAATGTGTGGCACGTTAAAAAAACCCGATGATTTTAGCACAAATCTATAAGATTGTCCCCAATATGTAGACCAACGACCCATACCAGGAAGTCAGTAACATACACACAGAATGTAATTGGGTCGACGCCAAACATGAAAGAAATTTAAAATGTGCCGCAATAAAATGCCTAATGCTAAATTTGACTGAAAGAACGGAACAACTGTTCGTGACACTTTTTATACTGGCGGAGGTGTGAAATAGGATTCCCAACATAAATGCATTAATAGCCGCACTAAATTACAACATTTATAAGTTGCTACAGTTTCGCGTGCATAATGACCATTCAGAGATTTTTCTAGGTATAATCAGATTTCTTTATTTTTCATATATGTGTTGCCGGCTCTTAAATTCAGGAGGGGAGCGGAAAAAGGATGGGAAAAGGAAAGGGGTATTGGGCATCCAGCAATCTCACTCACCGCATGAAACGCGACAGCAAAGCTATCACTTCACGTCGACTTCCTGTGAGGCAGTGGTACCAACCCGGACAAGCCTGCCCATGCTGATTCATGACTAACAGCGTGGCTCTACCACATTGATAGTTTTCGTCCGAGACACCACAGATCGCTATTACTGCTATCCATCTTTCGTCATATATTTTATTAGACCAAGTGTTTATGATTAATACCTTGGATTTTGTTGTTTTGGAAGACTGTCGAATCATTATTTTTCTTTTCCTAGGGAACAACACTTAGTTCCTAGATGAAACGTGTACTTATGCAAATATACTTAAGCCTGATAAAAATCTCTTCGAATATATAATACTAGTAATTAATAAATAATAATAAATACACCCAACAGTCAAATACATAATTCTGACCCCACATTAACATCAATTAAGTCTTGTGTCGTGGGTATCAGAAACTACGAGAGACTTTTCGGTCTCACAAACACCCAGACCCAACACAAATATTTGTGGGCCACACAAACACTTGTGTTGGTGCGGGGATCGAACCCGCGGCCTCTCGTTTCACAATCAGCGTCTAACCAACTACGCCAGTAAGGGTCTGCACTTATGTACATAGTGATACTTTGACCGTGAGAAAACCTAACCACATCTTTAACAATTATAAAATTGCGTGAAGTTCATCGACCTGTTCTAGGCCTGTTCGAACTAAAGCCTCATCATAAATAATAAACAATTTAATGCTATTAAAATAATTGGATGACAAATGCCAACTAATAAATTATACACAAATAAATATAAATTGTAATGCCTGTGAATATACAGGCTTATCTTTTTATGTATAACCTTTGCAGGAGGAAATTAGTTTAATTAAGCTCAAAATAGGTCTTGAAATACGAGCGTTTATCGAATATGGACCATTTACCTTAACAATAAAATGTTTATTACAAATGCAGTATGTAACTACAAAAAAACATGTCCATTCATTTTCAAAATTTAAATACCAATTTAAATGCTGACATCAAGTCGATACCTACCTTTGATTTTTTAAATTTAATTCTTTTCCCTGTTTATATAAAATTGTGACGCATACGGCGACAAATCGGTTACATTTTTAGATTTGGATTCAAAGAATCATGTCCAGCCATGAGACGTAGACTGAATATCTTTTTTTTTGTACTTATTTTTTCTTTTATATGAATCGCCGAATTAAATACGTATTATGTTATTAAAATTAATTGCCGTGGAATTAATGTGTATCTCGTATTCATAATATAACTATATTTATGTAGTTTTCAAATTAAAGGCGTTTTATTTACCACATATAAGGCTAGAAACGTGATCCTTACATTTTTAATGCTTAATTTACATAACATCTACGTATACAAAATAATGCATTCTTTACCATTCTACCTTGACGTAACAAGGACATGAACTAAAGTTGATTTATAAATACTTGTTCGATTGATCTAAAAATTCAAAATAAAAGGTTAAAACTTTCTAAAGTTCTTATTCATCGCTCAAATAATTGCAAATAAGATCAATCAAACTATACATACCTCTTGAACAAACCACGATCCATCATCTTCTTTGTAAACAATTGGGCACGGCTTCCCATACAGCAAACTAAATCCGGATTCAGGTATCGCCACGTTCTTCTTAAACGCGTTAAAATACGACAGATTCAAGCCGTAATTCAGAATTGTATCGTAATTTCTCATTTCCGCACACCCTTTGTAAGTTTCATTAATGTACATTACGGAACCAATTGGACAACATTTCCTAAAGCAATCTCTTAATTGGCAAATGCATCCAAAATCCCGTATTTCACCGCTCACATTTTTACTAAACACGTATTCTGGGGGGTAAGATATACCATTATGTTCTACGGAGCCATCCCGAAACTTAGTACCGTCGGTAACATCAACACTATTCTTCTGTTCGCACTCACTGGCATTCGCGAACGCAAATAGAAATAGGAATAAATATAAAAACATTTTTGATCGCGATGTATTGGTTGAATCGCGGAGCGGCACTCGACCGGTCGCTGCCGTGCCTACCGTCGTATTACTGTTAGAAATACTCATCTGTTTTAATTTATACGTAAGGGTTTGGTCACACTGGGATACTGTAATTCGGCCAATACATAACAATGTACGGGTACACGGCTTATTCTATAAATTTTGCTTTTTAATTCGACCTTATATTTTCTGTCTCTTTTCCGCTAATGACTGTTATTTATGAGCCATCGAGACAAGTCTGGAATTTGACAAACTGGTTTGACTTCTAGTTTGCATTAATAAGATTTTTTGCTTCGTTTATGTCAGCTGTTTTACTTGCATCAGCTCAACACACTAGAATTCGTCCTAGTACATTTTTTGTATGATTTTTATTACTGAAACGATTAACAAGCCCTAAGATTAGATGGGCCGAGGAAATTCGGAGAATGACTGGCTCGGGTAAAGCCAATTATGGTGGTCAGTGACATCTAATTGAAGAAGCTTATGTGCAAGACACTAGTGACTAAGGCTGATGATAATAAGAATTGCATAAGAAATAAAATAAAAGAAAACGTTCAAACTGCTTTTGATACCTTTGTTATGAATCTGGATTTGCATATAGATAGAGCACGATCGTATTAACTACCAATACCTATTATGCAATTATGACTTGGTGAATATGCCACATTCTCGATGCTTAATAACAACAAGGTTAAATGATTTAAAGATGCTGATAAAACCGTTGTAAGGTGTAAGGAGTCTATGATTGTATTTTGTTGAAGGACTGATGTCATAAATTATAAACCTAATGTTAAAAGAACCATTGGAATCATACTCAATTTTACATTAAATTACCTGTCATATTTTTGAAGGGCAGAATTTAATAGCAAGGAAATTAGAACGCGTAAACCTTTTGTCTACACTGAATACAGACAGACAATTCAAACAACGCTCTTTTTGAAGTCGATGAAAAACACTTTATTAATGGCTCTCCGATTTGTACTTATCCTTTATCCAACGAATTTAGTGTACCTTACATGTTACCAAATTTTTCTACTATATTTTATTTTTCTACTCAATTATGGCCTCTTAATTATATCGACGTGTATTATGTAGGCCTAATTATATCTCTTGGGGACATTATTTCACGGTAGAGTGGAGTTTTTATTGTTTCGTCGACTTTATTAATTTGGGAATTCAACTCCCCAGTGGTTTAGTTTTTCGAACTTAACCCTTTATGAGCTAACGGAATTCCGAAACATAAAAATGTAATTTGAACTTTTTATGCTTTTAATCTATGTATATTGCCTTGTATGGTAAACTCCTTAGGCTTCCATTAAGTCTTTTTATTATGTTTCGTGGTTTGGGTCGCTGTTCATCACGCTGGTCAAATGATAGACACACACACCCTCCACAAATGCAATTAAGGATGTTTCCTTATATGCATTGACAGCCTCCGTGGCGCAGTTGGTTAGACGCCGGCTGTGAAACGAGAGGCCGCGGGTTCGATCCCCGCACCGAGACAAATGTTTGTGAGGCCCTCAAGTATTTGTCTTGGGTCTGGGTGTTTGCGAGACCGTAAAGTCTCTCGTAGTTTCTGATACCCACGACACAAGGCTTAATTGATCTTAATGTGGGGTCAGGACTATGTATGTGACTATTGGGTGTATTTATTTATTTATGCATGTTCACTTGACGGTACGTGCCGCTCTTAAACATGTAAACAATTGGATCTCGAGTGCGTCGCCTCTGAAAATGGAAGGTGCAATAGTAGGAAAAACGACTGGAGGAGGAAAGGTTTGTCGGGCCTGCTACTATCTGTCACCGAACGAATCATGTTATCAGAGCCTCCACTTCATGTCAATTTTTGTAGGATAGTAGGTCCACTCAAGTTGATCCAGCCCATTTTTAACATACTTCAAAAAATAGAGGTTCTGAATTCGTCGGAATCTGTTTTTTGATATATGTGCACCCGTCACCGATTACTCTAAGACGCTTGAACCGATATGGAATTTTTTTTGGTCTCAAAGCGTATACTTTTTAACCGACTTCAAAAAAAGGAGGAGGTTCTTAATTTGTTGGAATCTTTTTATAGTAATTGTAAAAACCCATAGTCGCCAACAGTGTGGCTCTGTCACTTCCACGGTCATTTCTAAGCTCTGTACTAAAAAATTAAAACCAGTTGATTTTATAAACCAGTAATCAGTCTGGGTTAGCAACACTATAATGACGACATAATATTCTCATTTCAACTGGAATCCTTAAAAACACACACATAAAATACGACGAAAATATATACCCATTCTTTTATTAAAACATACTCGTATCAGCGATGGCTCACGTTAAGATTCAAGATATAAAGATATATCAATTTCTAATACTAAGAATTTTATTCCTTCAACACGACCTTCATTGGTTTAATCTTGTAGACATCCTTAGCACATCGAAAGCCTTTTTAGTTCGTTTTGTACACATTTAAGGATGTAATAAAAATACATTTCAAACTATGACGTAGGACGTAATTGGTAATATACCTATTTTGCTCAACGCTTGTTTATTTACATTACCTTTACCATAACATCTCTATAAAAACAGTATTATGATCAGTATCCCCTTTTCCTACTTAGTAATAGTTTTTGTGTTGTCGTTTTTTTTTTCTTTTGTTTGTTTAAATGATGCCTTTATAATCTAATGTTACGTTATTAATAACAATTGTTACCGAAAATATAGTAAATTCTTTGAATAGTGGCCGTCTAGGTTTAAGAAAACCCAATTACAATCAGGGTTCTGGGTTTATGTATTCCGGTATCGACTATGGTGACGTTGCATTGTAATGACTGAACTGATCTGTTACTTAGTCATCATTACCATGACACATTATAGCTATTTATGACTACACGACTAAACCTCTTTTTAACCTACCATAACTATGACTAAAGTACAAAATGTACAGGTAAATGGTAAATGTACAGTGCAATTCAAAGTATAGAGTAGTTACAAGTTAGACGCGAGTTTTAAAACGAAAAACCGCACCGAGGCAAATGTTTGTGTAGTCCATAGATATTTTTGTCGGGTCTGGGTCCTTGTGAGACCAAAGAGTCTCACGTAGTTTCTGATACCTACGAGTCACAACACAATACTCGATCTTAGTGTGGGGTCAGGACTATGTATGTGACTGTTGAGTGTATTTATTTATTTGTTTAATATTTATAATTACAATAATTTAATGTTGTAAATTTTGTTTAAATAAACAAAATATCCAGTGAAATATAATTGTCTCCCGCTGGTTGGCTGAAATATGACTCTTGTTCGGGTTCGGTTTTGATAAGACAGGTACAGAGGTTGACACTTAACCCCCAAACGCGAGAAACTTACGTACTTTGACAGGTTCTTCACCGGCAAAGGCTATCCTAGCGGATACGAATTAACTACCGGTTCTTAAAACCTTTATTAAACTCAGTCACCGACAGAAACTCCACAGCAATCTTGTTACATCATGTCGATTTTCTACGAAACAGCGTAACCAGTTCCGTGGAGTCAAGATATTTGTACTGTAGCTTTATGGAGCTAAAGTAAGGGCTAAGACTCTACCTTACATTTAAGATTGTCAAAAATTTATGCAAAATACCACTTCTACAATCATATTATATTTCTGTCAATCCAAAGGTTGCCGGGAAGAAATACTATAAGGCCACTCATGGTCCTTATATCCACTTGTTTAATATTTATATTGTATACAATGTACATAGTACTTATGTATAATAAAGATAATAGATAAATAAAGTAAAAATATTTTGACCTTAATTCAGACCAGTATTCAATGTTGACATTTTCATAAACTTTTTCTACATAATTAAACATTATCTCTTGGGACGCCGTTCATAATTGACAATTTAAATCCCTCATTTGGACACACAGAACCCTAATTAGTCCCAGTTTGGACAATAAGTGACGTCATATTGTCATGTTTTCCTGATAACAAGCTAAATTATGATAACAGGGAAAACTTGGGTGGTAGTGTTATTAATTATTGTTAATACAATGGCTTAGCTTGCTCACTTGCGGCATGTCTTTCATTGCCGGTGTATATGGACTATGAAACATGAAAGACTGGACTATTAATCGTATGGAGGTCATAAATTCAATCATTAAATTAAATCGATTGACTTAAGTTACAAGTTACAAGTGCGTGGTGGCCTCGTGGTATCGGACCAGACTCGGCTGCGTATATGTTCACGGTGGTCGCGGGTTCAAATCCCAGGGCACACCTCTGACTTTTCGGAGTTATGTGTGTATTGATAGTCAATTGATAGTCACGCACTTTAACGGTGAAGGAAAACATCGTGAGGAAACCTGCATACCGTAGCGATTTTAAAGAATTTCTACGGTATGTAAGTCCGCCAACCCGCACTAGGCCAGCGTGGTGGACTATATGGCCTAACCACTCTCAATCGTACTCTCAATTGTAGAGGAGGCCCGTGCCCTGGAGTGGGTCGTATATGGGCTGATACAATACAATACAATACAATACTTAAGTTAACTTATCCAACTTTATGTGAGTTTTGGTTTGAGAAATATCACATGGGTTGCCATAAGTGGATTTTATCCCGGCATGGCACAGGTCAAATGTCTTAACACGGAAATAACCTTTGCAAACTGTAAAGCCCCACTTACACGGGGAGAGTTTCTCGTCTCCAAGACACGATTATACTATTATAGTAAGGATATAAAAAAGTTGCATCGTGTAAACATTGTCAGAACACGATAATCTATGGCGGTTATGTCATGCGTTAATCGCATACGATTCTCGCCGCGAGAAACTCTCACCGTGTAAATGGCGCTTAAGTAACTCTAGTAGCCCTTTTGCCTAATTTCAAGTCTCATCTATATATTTTTTTTTAATTAATATCAGACAAGCTTGTCGTTCGTCTGACTGTAAGCGTCAACCCATCAAGACCAACAAAAATAAAACTGTTTTAAGCACTGCGTCAATTTGAGGAAATAGCTGTTAAATGTCTTAATGCCTAGTAATTATTCGCTGCAATGTTCTTCAAACCTAAACAGTAAACACATCAGTGTTTACACACTGCTGTTTGGCGGCAGAAATAGACAACGCGGCGGTAGGTACCTACCCAGTCGGCCCCTTGCTTAGGACGGACCTACCTAGATATAATATATCGATATTTTTTCAGTCTTCGTGGCCCACTTGATTAGACACTGTCAGTAAAATAAGTGGCGATGGATCTGGTTTCTGGACCGAGCCAAATGTTTGTGCGGCCTACAAAAAATTGTTTCGGGTCTGGGTGTTTGTGAGACCGTTAGTCTCTCGTAGTTTCTAATGCAGTTGAAGTTTCTAGTGACACAAGAGTAAACTTTGAATTTTGTGTGTATTTCTTTTATTATTTCTAAATCAGAATACGGCCGTGTTTAGTCTTAATCTAGTTTAACCCATTAGCGGATTGTTTACTTTCATTCGTTGATTTAAAACCCACTTGCATAATTAATATAAAGGCTTTTTCTACTCGCCTGTCACTCGGCATTTGTAAGTAAATAAAGCACACTCGTTCACACCATTTGAAATAATTAAAGAATAACTCTAGGGATTTGTGGAATAAAGAACCCGTTGTAATGACGGCTAGGAAGAAAAAAATAGGGAATGTTTTTAAATTTAAACAAAGAACGTTATACGGTACATAATTGATTATTTAAACTGAAAAATAAAATGAGTGCAAAAAAGTGTCATAATTCGGAAAAGGTTTATGTTTTCTTCGAATTCCATGTTTATTATATTATTATAAAATCCGTGTAACCAAAACCTTGTACATAAATATGTTTATTGCAAAATGTGTTGGATTCTATCGGATAAAAATCTTTCAGAAACTACGTATGAATTCAGCCCTTTTATAAAAAAAAGTAAAGAAATATTTGGTAAATATTTATATAGCGCCATCTAGCGAGATAGCTTTGAATTATTTAGTAAAATGCTTGTGTAAAGTTAACTACGTCAATTGATAGTACAACTACTTTAAATTCGAAATGGCTGTTTGCAGTTTGCACATACATTCATGCGGGAGACAGATGCAACTTGTAAGCTCGCATGAAGTTAAAACTTGAAAGTACCAAACAACTGACAATAGTTCCGGTGTCTGACGGTATCCCCTCTAGTACCTAGTAAAAGTAAGTTATTAAAATGTTTGAAACAGAAAACAGCGTTATTGTACCGCAATATTTGTTTCTTGACACAAGACATTTATCTTAATGTGGATTGTGGAGTCAAGATTATGTGTGCGCAGGTCGGGTGTATTTATTATTAATTTAATTTAATATTTACATTTAATTTATTATTGGCAATATATAATAACCCCACACTAACTGGAATCCTATTGTTACGTTTCATACTTTTTATACCTTAAACATCTCTTGTACCTGGGTCGGCTGATGGTAAACGCAGTGCAAAAGGCCATAAACGAAATACTGGAACATTATATGTATTATTATTACTTAATATGCACGTTGTTTCTCGCTCCCAAAATGCAAAAATCCACAAATCACAATGCGCGCCATGGGGCCCGGCAGGTATAAGCCGAGAGGGCGCCACTGGCCGACAGCCGACAGCGCTGGCCTGCGAGCTTAGCATCACTCGGGACCGGTTGCGGCGGCCGGCGCAGTTAAGAATGGTTGATTTATTGCGCGAATAAAACGTATTATTTTTATAATCAAGTGACAAAACAAACAAATATTAGACGTGATAACCTCCATTTTAAACAATTGTCTAGAAATAAAGTGAGAACACATTGAGGCTAACTACAATATCGAATAATTAGATACAGTTCACGGTGCTGGGATGTTTTTGGTTATGTTGTAAACGGTGCGGAGATAAGAGGTAAGCAAGTTGTGTTATGTAAATAAATACGATCTGTACGAATTAATATTGTTTACTATATTGTTCATGTTTTGCGTCTTCAAATGTCTTAGAATGTATTTTAACAGTGGTTTTGTTTGCATCTACGAGTATTATGCTTATTGTCTCGGTTGTCCATACATACGGCAACAAATAATTCATGAATAAAAAATTTCATGTCAATTTTATTTGGTTTCTGGCTCATTTTTTTCATCGTATCGTATTTGCCTAAAATGAACTTTTTCGTTTAGTATGCCGTATATCATTACTTCCTAGAATTGGATCCTTATTATCAATATTATCGGGTGAAGTAATAATATATAAGTAATAATATGTAAGTATATCGGGTTCGATTCCCCGCTAGGTATATTGATTTATCAAAAAATTAAGTATATAGTTTTAGTTCATAATACACCTGTATACAAGTTACATACAGGGTATATCAAGCTGCGACTGAAAACGAAGCCACGTGGTAGTTTCGCTTTTTTTTGCAAAAAAAATAATTGCTTTGTGTTTAAAGTCACTAAAACGGTAGTTTCTGGCTTCGTTTTCGGTAGCAGTCTTGATATACCCTGCATAAACATCGTACATAATTTAAGTATCTGAGAGAGATGCCTTTGGTATTTTAACTTTATTAAAAATATATATTCTTTTATATCATTTGTCACGTGTTATTTTTTTCTGGCTTGAAAAATTGCCAACTAGTATTTTTCGAAAATACTGCTACTGCATAAAACAATGATACCAAGATAAAACCTGGAGCCTTCCAAGTAAATTTAACAAAAAAAAATCATAAGTTTATGCTTGCTTTCACTTTGTAACGAAAAGCTCTTGACTCAGTCAAGACTGAATTGTACATAATACCTAAAAATATTCTTGTTTCTAATTTCGTATCGCGTTATTTTATAAATCCCATTAATTGATTTAAAAACTGAGGATATTTACACAACTAAGGATAGACAACCTCCGTGGCGCAGTTGGTTAGACGCCGGCTGTGAAACAGAAGGCCGCGGTTTTGATCCCCGCATCGAAACAATTTTTTATATGAACCACAAGTATTTGTTTCGAGTCTGGGTATTTATGAGACCGATGACTCTCTTGTAGCTCCTGATACCCACGACTCAAGTCTCGATTTTAGTAGTAGGACTATACAGGATATATAAAGACTGCGACTGCAAACGAAGCCAGGTGGTAGTTTAAGTTATTACAGACACATTGCTACTAAAAATTTCTAAAAAAAACAACATGTTTTTTTGCAAGTTTTTAAATATCATCGTGTTTGGATGGTGAATCCCTGGTTTCTATTAAAATTATAATTTATACCCTTACATGGTACGTACGGTTTAAATTATGTAAATAACTAACATATTAGTCAAAAGTGTCTAAATGTTATTTATTTTGTAAACGAGACATTTCGTATAGAGGCAAGGCGCATGAATGACGTCGTCTCTGACGTATCGCTATCGATTCAGTTCTAGTGCAGCGTACCTACAGGACATCGACTAAATCCGTTTTTCTAGTATTTTATGATATCTAGATATTAATTTAAATTTCTATGACAAATTCTACGTTTGAAGATGTAATAGTTTGTTCGTAAAGTGCTTCTGAAATAAAACCGAAAATATACGACACAAATATTTGTCTTGGACCGGGGCTCGAACTCGCAGCTTCGTGTTTCGTAGCTGGCGTCCAAGCAAATACGACACGGAGACTGTTACACCTTAAATTCAATCGACAACTTATTTAACCAAAGCCACATTTTAATTTAAAAACCCGATAGAAGTGTCACCTAGGTTTTATTATTCTTATGTTATTTCATTCATTGATTAGTATTGTCTTTTCTTGCAGGATATTTTTTGAGAGAAGCAGAAAATAATACAGAAATGGCGGGTGAGTTATCCTTACTAATATAAATCGAATGTTATTTCATTTTTTCGGTTGAACTACTTAACTGACTTCCAAGTTTGCGTAGTCTTTGCCAGGGGCATAAAAAACATATACTTTTTAACCAGAAAGATCTATTGATTAAGAATCTTCGATCAAATATATATTTCATCGAAGTTCAGGAGAAGAGTGGTAAATCTTTTGAAGTCACTAAACATGTATCCATAATTTTCATATTATTTATATACATAATCTTTTTTTATGGATTTATAATTGTTGGTGTTTCACCGCGTTCTTGCGGGATCTCAAATCTAGTGTAGGAAAAAATATATTTTATATGCAAAATCTGATCAATAGTACACATAGAAGAAATTATGTGATATCCTTTCTCAATGTTTTAACAAATATCTGCCTCTTTAAAAACATTGGTTTAATTTATTTTCTTTGTTTAAGATAACACGCTCATCCAAATGGCGAAGTTTGACTTCACCGCTCCGGTAAAGACTGTGATGCTCTTTGAAGATGACTCCGATGAAGAAAGTTTACCATCTCCAAAGAAACAAAAACCTAATGACCCAAAATCCAATGAGGTAATAACAGAAGTGGATCCTTTCGATGACACAAACTCCGATCTTAAAGAATTGCACAAAATCGTCAATAATTGCATTGTTTCATATTTAGCATTAGACGAAGCCAACGCTTGCAAATCGATGTCGAATAAATCAGAACAGAAAAAAGACATGAGGAACGAAGACAAAGCTGAAAGCAATACCCATTGTTTTCAGCAACAACCGTCACTGGACAAAACATCGAAGGCAGCCACTGTCACAGAAAATACGATTATAGAAACCCCTACTGAGCCAACACGTACAAAAGTGAGCCCAAATAATAATACAGAATTTAACATATTGAGCTCTTACTTATCAAAGTTTCGATACTCCAAATCGCCATCGAATAAACCAGCACGGAAAAGAGACAGGAGAAGAAAAGGAAAAGTTGTAGACAATCCTAATAAGCAACAACCGTCACTGGATACATCATCGAAGGCAGCCACTGTCACGGATAATAGGATTATTAAAACTCCTACTGAGCAAATGCATACAACAGCAAACCTCAACAATAATACAGAATTGAACATATTGAGATCTTACTTCGAAAAGTTAAAAGAAACAGTATCGGTATACTTGGCTATGATTGTGAGAGCATACCAGAATTATTTGAACGCTGTGAAGTCGAAGGAAAAGTACTTGAGCGATCAACATAGAAAACATTTCATACATATAAAACAACACCTTTTCAAATTATGTTACACTGCAGTGGATAGTATATTCATGCCCCAAGAAAACAGTGAGGCATTTGCACGAAGTTTTATTGAATCCACCATTAATATTGCTAGCAAATTCTCTGTCAAGTGTTCGTATGATGATATCGCGCCACTTTATTCAGAATTATTGGCATGGGCCAAGTTAGAAAACCAGTCATTGCACACTTACATTTGTTGTCACGAGGCCCCACGGGGGCAGCAGGAAAAAATAGTACCAATGCAAAGAATAGAGAAAAATCCGCAAAATCACCCTCAACTGAACGAGGAATTGCGTGCAAATCATATGGTAAATAGTCGACCTGAGGCTCAAAGAACGGCAGCCATGGCGTGCAACCGAACAGGGCCTCCGAATGTTGTATTGTTTCCTTGCAACGCGCCAAAATTGCCAAGTTATGAAGAAAGTATTAATTTGCTCCAAAACAAAAATAATAGCCAATCACTGGATAATCCTGACACAAGGCAACACGAAAATTCTGTCTAATAGGTTGGACTACGAGAAACATATTTTTGGAATAAATATACAGCTAATCCTACCAATGAACCACCTCAACGTAATATTATATCTTTTTACAAAAATAAATGTTTATTTTATTACCATTATTTTACCATACCATTGAAATACATAATCTTAGCTAATTATTAGGTACTAGTGGCCGGCCCGGCTTCGACCGAGTGCAGATACTTTTTGAGTATAGTCAACATCAGCAACACATTTCCCGAACTGCAATAATATTTTAACCCAATGAGATTGCCGCCCTCTGTTTTGTTTTTTCCGTTCCGTCCCTCGTTAGATCCCGTCCTGTCCCGTCTCATTATGTCCTCTCAAGGCATGTAATCCTGCCCTCTTCTGTCCCATCCCATCCTGCTGAGTATGAAAAGTAATAAATATATCTGCATTCCTTCCTCATCCCAGGGGAACACTATATTTTTCAGGATAAAAATGTTTAGCATTTGTATTAATCCAGGGTTTCAGCTACCTTCATACCAAATTTAATAAAAATCCGTCAAACCGTTTCTGAGATTATCCTGCACAACCGCACAGACTAACAGAATAAAATTATAACAATATTTTTCATGCTTCTATGACGTTCATGCAGTTCCTCTATAATAGTTTTTCTCAAATATATTTCATGTACATACATCGATCAGTTACAAAGTTATATCATGTAATATGTATGGATAAGTGCGTCGACCGTCGTAGCCTGTTGGTAACGAACCGGACGCGGTTGCCGCGACGGTTGTCATGGGTTCGAATCCCTGGGCACACCACTAATTTTAAAGTCATGTATGTACTATTAGACAATTACCATACAACGGTGAAGAAAATATTTCAAGAACATCTGCCTGTCAGAGATTTAACTATAACTTCTATGGTGTGTGAAGTTTGCTAACCGGCACTAGGGCGGCGTGGTGAGAGGAGATATAGAGAAGTGTCGTGCTAAGCAGTAGGCGGGCTTGGGCTAAATACGTACATAGAATTAATAATTGTTTAAAGGGTTTAAGGGTAAAAGTAAAAGAGGCTGTAGTCACATTTAACAATTGTAGAAAATGATACGCAAGCCCAGTTGCATTAACTAACTTTGACGATTTTCGTCAATGTCATCGGCATACATTTGACACGTACCTATTTGAAATTGCTAATGTAAGGCATTGACATCTTCAAAGTCAAGGTCATAGATGATACTCAAGGTTATGGGCAGTTAGTACAATACATCCGTCGTTTTCAAATCACAATTGAAGTAAGTCAATTGATAGCGCCCATATAGTTTATTATTACAATGCCGTGCCTTGCGAACTGACCTAAAGTTCTCGCTACAGCAAGAGTACCACTTTACCGACTGCGCGACTAAAGCCATCTATGATTTCATTCAAACATTAGAGGCACAAAAGGGGACAGCGATTACTTCATTCGGCCACAACGTAATTCTTCAATATACCAATAGATGGCGTTAAGTGTAGCACTTAATATCCCTTGTTGTTTAATATCCCTTACTACAAATGAATGGCGGGAATAGGTAAGCAAATCACATGCTTACCTGCCTAAACCTTAAACGGCTAAAGGTGATGTTGAGGTCCTATAGAATCCATGTCATGCACTTGCTTGGATTGAGCTTTTCCGTTTATAAAACTTTTGTTATGGCCATAAAAGCTTGGCGAAATGTGCAACTCGCCCTCTTGTGGGGATCCAGGCTTATATATCTTTAATAATAAATGCACCCAATAGTCACATACATAGTCCTGACCCCACACTAAGATAGAGTCTTGTGTCGTGGGTATCAGAGACTTTTTGGTCTCACAAATACCCGAAACAAATACCTGTGTATCACACAAATATTAGTCTCGGTGCGGGGATGGAACTCACAGCCTCACGTTTCACAGCTGGCGTCTAACCAACTGCGCCACGGAGACTGTCTATCTCAAAGTTAACTACAGCAAGACTACCATTCTGTTCGTTCACGCGCTGAACAATACCCCAGGATCGCGTGACGCGATCTAGACGCGAGCGTATCTGACAGCGGCTGTCAAAATCACGAGAATACGAAAAGGGCTGTTTTGATCGAAACTTAATTGCATCTGAACTTATTTAATTACGTGAATAAGCCTACTGGTCTACTTAACGTAAATAGAAACATAAAATCCGATTTACGAGCAATAAGATAGGATACCACTCGGCAATAATAGCATAGCAATAATAATAAAAGCGGTGGTTGGGCGTCCATCAACCTCGTTAGCGTGAGTATGTGCTAACAAAGAACACTTAATGGCAGGGCCTTATCACGAAGTTCCAATTAATACCAATATATTTTGTTAAGGCGGTATTGATTATATGACAGTTTCAGTTATTTGGAAATTGGAAATGGTGAAAGGCTCTATCGGAGTCTATCGAGTTCCATGTTCAGCAGTGGGATTTCAATGACCTAAAAGGGAGAGAGAGGGAAACAGAGAGAGAGAGAGACATAATTACAACAATGCTGCACCAACATTCAAATTGTTTTAGTCCATATACGTCCTACTGCAGGGCACAGGCCTCCTCTACATTCGAGAGAACGATTGAGTGGGGTTAGGCCGTATAGTCCACCACGCGGCCTAATGCGGGTTGCTGGACTTTACATACCATAGAAATTCTTTGAAAATCGCTATGGTATGCAGGTTTCCTCACGAGATTTTACTTCACCGTTATAGTACGTGATGGTTGACTATCAATAAACATATGACTCAAAAGTCAGTGGTGTGCCTTGGGATTTGAACCAGCGGCCATCGTTAACATGTTGGTAGCCGCATCTGTTTACCAATAGGCCACCACGCACTATGCATTATGGTAGTTTTATATTGGCAAATATAACTGGTACATTCAGGCTACCCAGCGTCTCTATTACATTAGGTACGTACATACAGTCCCGTTTCAAGTGTAATTTCCTTTTTATTACCGCGAAATGTAAATATTACACATAATATCGCACATGTTATGAATATTTATGTCCTTTGCAGCTTTATTAAGTCGTGACATAGTTGTTGGAGCTATTTTGAATACACTAGGCTTTAATTAAAAACGGTGAAGGAAAACATCGTGAGGAAACCTGCATACCTTAGCGATTTTAAAGAATTTCTACGGTATGTAAGTCCGCCAACCCGCACTAGGCCAGCGTGGTGGACTATATGGCCTAACCACTCTCTATCGATTCTCTCGGTTGTAGAGTAGGCCCGTGCCCAGCAGTGGGACGTATGTATATGGGCTGATAAAAAAAAAAAACAAAAAAAAAGGGTTTATTTCTGGTGTAAACAATTAAACATACACATAAACTCACGCACTCACTTTTCCCCTTAAAGGGATAGGCAGAGGTTTCCCTGATGCCAGGGCACCTACGTTTCGCCTTGCATGCTCCGCCCCACTGTGTGATACTATTATTAGTCTATCATATATGATACCTAGCTCAACAGACAACAAACACTAGGACTTAATTGTTATGACACCTGTTTTAGAGTGCTTCATAGGATTTTATTAATACATCGAGCTTATCCGATAAGCTGAAAACAGGCAGCCCTCGTAGTGTTATCAATGTTGACTTATCAATTTGCTCGTGAAAACAGATGTGCAGGGCTGGCATTCGATGGGAACGTAGAACGGATATGAAGTTCTTTTTATCCTAGTTCGGTAATATGACTGAATTATTTTTTATGTAAAGCCCTATTTGGCATTTACACGGGGAGTTTCTCGCCTCGAAATACGATTATCGTAGGGATGTAAAGAAGTTGCATCGTGTAAACATTGTCAGAACACGATAATCTTATGGCGGTTATGTCATGCGACAATGGCATACAATTATCTCCGTGAGAAACTCTAGATAGATAGATAGAAACAGAATCGATACACTTTTGTCTCTCACCAATTGAAATGTGATGGATTTTTTAATTAATTTATTGAAAATAAGGCTTGTCTACAGTACACACTACAACATTGTAATTTTAATGTGGGTATATACTCAAACTATGTTTGGTTAAACAAAGAATGAGTAGTCATTTAATCCTCAGAACTCAAAATAAATCAACTATACTTAGAATAACCACAGTTCCATATATTTTAAAGGCAAGAAATTAAGATGACTGTATTGGTATTGTTTTGTATTAAAATGACTAGTCAGTGGCATCCCTGGACATCAGAGTGAAATAAGGGGGCGTTTCGCTAATCCAAGGCTAATGTACCGCGTCATGTAGATTAGACATTGATTGATTTCATATTTAGGCATACAGCGTGAAGAAGCAATTTAACGCGCCGGCATAATTGTTTCGTTAGACGCCGGCTGTGAAACGAGAGGCCGCGGGTTCGAACCCCGCATCGAGTACCGACATAAATGTTTGTGCGGCCCGCAAATATTTGTGTCGGGATTGGGTGTTTATGAGACGGAAAAGCCTCTCGTAGTTTCTGATACCCACGACACAAGACTTAATTGATCTTAATGTGGGGTCAGGACTATGTACGTGACTGATGGGTGTATTTATTTATTTGTCGCTAATCGTCACTCTATCTACCTATGATCTCCAGGATAGATATTAATGGTGTAGACGACATTTTAAACAATATATTTCTCGAATGAACTGGTTTGTGCAAAACATATTATAAAAAAGATAAAATAAAATGAAAACATCGTTTACCTCGCTCTAATTTTGTTGTAGTTTAAGGGGGATTCAGCAATATCTTTTAAACATGTTTGGCAACATTTGGCTCGCAAATGTTTCGCCATCTGGTAATACTATGAAACCAAGTGACTTGTAATTCGAATTCGTATGCCCGATAGCGACCATCTCATCTATCGGGTGGTAGCGGAATCGAAGAGATCGAAAACGACGAAAAAAACGACTATTGTTAAAATAAAACTAATTTTTACGACCTTTATCGCGATATTCGTTTAATTTTTACATATTTTAACCTGACCTTTCGATCACTTTGCAGCTTTCGTGGTCACGGGGCGGACTGAGTCATCATCATAAGTTTTATTAGTTTCAAAAATATTATAAATAGACACTGTCTATTTAAAAAATAGTAAAGCTGTAACCTTAGGCAACTATATATAGGCTGGCTAGACTGGCGTACACCATCACACAGAAAACCAAATCAAAATGACGGATTTGCTATTGTGTTTCGTTCGGTAAGTCAGATTACTGGCGACACTCTGTACATATCTTCCCCCATCCGTCATAGAACCTTCCCTTTCCCTCCCATTTCAAAATAACAATGCTTTTATAATCCTAGCGTTGTAGATATTCATGGGCGCCGGTATACGCAACACAATATTTCAGTAATTACACTTAACAAGTGAACCGTTTGCTCATTAATATATACGTATAAACTAGCGACTCGGCCCGGCTTCGCACGGGTGCAGATAGTTTTTTAATCAAGTCCATATCAACAACATATACCTATAGTTTTAGGAGCGCTCGCGATATAAATAATATTTTAGGTATTTTTTTTAGATTGGAGTTTTAGTAAGGATCCCTAAAGTTTTTGAAAATATAAATATAGCCTATGTCGCCCGGGGATAGTGTAGCTTCTCAAAAGTGAAACAATTTTTCGAATCGGTTCAGTAGTTTCGGAGCCTATTCAATGCAAACAAACAATTAAATATTTCCTTTTTATAATACTAGTATAGATAAAAAATAAATAAATACAGCCAACAGTCACATACATAGTTCTGACCCCACACTAAGATCGAGTCTTGTGTCGTGGGTATCAGAAACTACGAGAGACTTTTCGATTGTAAACACCCAGACGAGAAATAAAAACCTGTAGATCACGCAAACATTTGTCTCGGTATAAGGATCGAAACCACGGCATCTCGATTCATAGCCGACGTCTAAACTGCGCTACGGGGTTGATTTGCCAAACTTATGATAATAAACTAAAGAATACTGCGCTAACTAGTAGAACATATTATAAACTTGTAATTGACCTTTTCTTTGTTTAGTATTTTTAATTTTTATTATTATAATGCATTATTCTAGTTGTAAGTTTTCCTTAATAAATAAAATAAAATATCTATTCACTTTGTCGCATCACTATAAAAAACACAATAGTAAAGTCAGATAATTTGTTAATTTAGTCGTAAGTGAGCTAATAAGCGTCGGGTCAGCGGAAAAACATTAAGGTCACTGGGTATTTGCATACACACGCTGAAATTGTCCAAGTTCATTTAGCTAAACAATTCACTTTGCTAACTCACATTGTATGAACTGGCATGTCATTGCCTAAAAAATTAAAAGATTAAAAAGCATTTGTTGTTACTCCACAGGATATAGTTAATTGGTTTAATCGGTTTTTCATGATAATAATTTATTAATTAATGTGCATGGACAGTTTTAGCTTGCCAAATCTTTTAGTTTTAAGTTCGTACTTCTTTTAAGTTTTTCCAGCATATTTTGAGAGTTATCTATTTGTCCTTGTGGTATATAGGCCATTCGATTGACTTATTATTTTAACTACTTTGATGCTGCCGAGTTAGGTAAAGAAATATTAAATTATCAACTGGATTAATTTGTGCCCGGCATAAAGCGCCATTTACACGGGAGAGTTTCTCGCGGCGAGAATCGTATGCCATTATCGCATGACATAACCGCCATTAGATATAAGATATTATCGTGTTCTGACAAAGTTAACACGATGCAACTTTTTTATATCCTTACGATAATCGTATCTTCGGGCGAGAAACTCTTTCCGTGTAAATAAATAATATAAATAAATAGACCTAACAGTCACACACATAAATAGGGCTTTAGTGTGTCTACCTATCTATTCATGGATCCAGAACTGCAATTGCACGTGGAATGTTACAATTTATTCCATTCATGTCACGTTAATGCAATTTACAAGAAATGTTAATCAGCATCTAATTAACTTTGATTTGCATCTTGTAGTAACATGTGTACCATAGAAACGGGGCATACTTAAGATCCTTAACTCATGGTATGTCATTACCACCCATGAATATGCAATTGTTACTATACGTGTGTAATAAAAAAAAGACTACAATTAAAATGCATAGGAGTACGTCGTCAGTCAATTTTGTATTGATTTATTTATTTACTAGAACGCAAAAGGCGAAACGTGGGTAACCTGGTTTCACCCTTCTGGGCAAAAGGCGTGATGTTTAATGATAATTCATGTATGGATGTAAAACGCAAAAGTGCCAATACAACTGATAATTCCAGTGTAATCGAAATAAGAGACAATAACATGCGATAATGTAAGTCCGCCAACCCGCACTAGGCCAGCGTGGTGGAATATATGGCCTAACCACTCTCAATCGATTCTCTCGATTGTAGAGTAGGCCCGTGCCCAGCAGTGGGACGTATATGGGCTGACAAAAAAAAAAAGAAACATGCGATGTCATTGGAAAGATCTTTTGAAATGCTACAACTTCTCTGGCAAGAAATACCAACTCTCTGTATGACTAAACAGAGTATTTCGTCTATAGGCAAATCTGAATCACCTTCTCGATATCGGATAACGACAGGAAGCTCGGGTAAAAGATCTACCACCGTTTCCTGGGCCTCTATGGTGGGTTTTCCTTTGGGTATACGTCTTTGTACGTCTGGCGTGGTGGCGTGTTGGTAACGGACCAGACGCGGCCGCCAACACGGTCACGGTGATTGCGGGTTCAAGTCTTAGGGCATAACTCTGACTTTTCGTTCACGTGTGTATTGACAGTCAATCACCACGTACTATCTTGAGTTCGATCAGGCGAACCACTCCCTCAATATCATTCAGGTATAAAAATACATTCAGCAACTGAGAGATTAGCCTCTATTAAACCGGCGTTAGCACATATATATTTTTTTTTTTACACTGGCACGGCATAATGACTTCACTGCACCTGATGGTAAGCGCAAATGCCGTCGAGACAGAGTATCGAATGGCATCAGACGGCGGTCCCATGCCATTCGACACAATTATGCCGGCCTGCTGAGATGCTTAAGATTTATCTTTATTGGAATAGTAATTTTGCATCGATATTCAATCAGTCGTGATTAATGGTGCTTTTAAGATGTAACATATTCCAGGTACTCATTAACATTGCAAATCTTTCACGACCTTATGAGGTCAAAAGTCACTGAGCATGGGCCGTAGGCTTCAATAAACATATTCAGTCACTGTTGGTACTCAATCACCACACACTATAACAGTGAAGGAAAACATCGTGAAACCTGTATACCATAGCGATTTTCAGAATTTCTAGGGCGTGTAGAATCAACCAACCCGCACCAGGCCAGCGTGCTGGACTTTATGGCCTAACCCGTCTCAAGCGTACTCTTAATTGTAGAGGAGGCCCGTGCGCTACAGAGGGACGTGTGGTTTGATACAGTACAGTAGTCACACACGCAGACCCCGTAGAGTATGGTTAGTCTATTTCAGAGCATCAAAAACTACTAAACGGGTGGTAGAAAAAAAATATGACTGAATCTAAATAATGTTGAACATTTTAATGGATTCAATAAATTATTTTCATTTTCATAAAACATTTTGGAACTCATAGAACTGAATGACGGCTTGCAATGCAAAGAGAGTAATGACTGTTTGGAAGACGCTGCTCATACCATTTTGCCAGGGTGCAGTCACTTTGCCGAACCGAGAATAGTTTTTCTGTCATAAAAGCTACGTACAAGCTGGAACCGAGGTAGTATTTCAATAAGCATAAAGTAAAATAACCAATAAAAAAAACGAAGTTTTACATTTTCGTGATCACGACCGACTCATAAATCAACAAACACAGTCAATTAAAATTTTTACAACTTTAAAATAGATTGGGAAGTGGAGAACGACTTGAGAAATGTGATTTTTCATATAAAATTACTTTTATAAATATGTCTAGAGACATTAATTACGTCATTCCTGTCTGGGCTATTTCGGAACGAAATGTTTTTCATTCAAAGCTCATGATTTTGAGGTTTTCAGTCCATACTAATAAATAAGTAGATAAATAAATAAATACAGCCAACAGTCACTTACAAAGTCCTGACCCTACATTAAGATTGAGTCTTGTGTCGACCGTCGTGGGTACTAGGGACTACGAGAGACTTTTTACAAACACCCAGACCCGAAACGAACACCCTATGGATCTCACAAATATTTGTTTCGGAGCGGGGATCGAACCCGTGGGTGGCCTCACGTTTTACAGTGTCTAACCAATTGCGCCACGGAGGCGGTTGAATCAACCAAAGCGGTATACGGGACCTTACTGGCCGAAAGTTCATTTTACAGGGCTTAGGCTGTCTAGTCCACAAGCTGATTGTTAGGACGTAAATAAATTCGGGGTAATGTAGGTTTCGGTAGTGTCACCTCCCCAGAGAATACACGTCAGCGTATGTAGGCGAATTAAACTTAAACTGAGAACACATTAGTACAAATTAAAACGAGTGGAAGTGAAAGGAGCACGTGAGATATCGCACTTAAGCGTCATTTACACGGGGAGATTTTCTCGCGGCGTGAATCGTATGCGATTATCGCATGACATAACCGCCATAGATTATCGTGTTCTGACAATGTTTACACTATGCAACTTCTTTATATCCTTTTGATAATCGTATCTTGGAGGCGAGAAAGTCTCCTCGAGTAAATAGGGCATTACTGCAAATATTTGTACACACATGAGGATAGATTTGATAGCCCCCGTGGCGCAGTTGGTTAGACGCCGGCTCAGAAACGAGAGGCGGCGGGTTCGATCTCACTGAGACAAATCTTTTTGAGGCCCACAAGTATTTGTCTCGCTTGTGGGTGTTTGTAACACCGAAAAGTCTCTTGTAGTTTCTGCTACTCACGACTTTATCTTAGTGTGGGGTCAGGCCTATGTATGTGACTGTTGGGTGTATTTTTTTTATAGCATAGGTCCGGCAAACGAGCAATCAGGTCACCCTGATGGTTAGTGATCACTACCGCCCATGAACATGCACAACGCTGGGATCATGGATGTGTTGCCGGCCCATCGGATTGGGAGGGGAGCAGGAAAGAAAAAGGATGGGATCAGGAAAGGGGTATTGGGCATCCGCCAGTCTCACTCACCGAGCAAAACAGGGACAGCAAAGCTGTCGATTCACGTCGAGCTCCTATGAGACAATGTTACCACCCCGGACGAGCCTGCCCATTCATTCTGGCTACAATATTCAAACCGAAACACAACAGTGCATGTACACTGCTGTATGACGGGAGAAATAGACATTGCGGTGGTACCTACCCAGGCGGCCTCTCACATATGAGAGACCTACCACCAGTAAGTGTATATGGTCTGTAAACTTAGTTATTGTACATTGTTATCTACTAAGTAAATAAACTTTTACTTAGTGCGTGGTGGCCTGTTGGTAACGGACCAGACTCGGCTGCCTACTTGTTTACGGTGGTTGCGGGTTCAAATCCCAGGGCACACCTCTGACTTTTCGGAGTTATGTGTGTATTGATAGTCAATCACCACGCACTTTAACGGTGAAGGAAAACCTCGTGAGGAAACCTGCATACCGTAGCGATTTTAAAGAATTTCTACGGTATGTAAGTCCGCCACCCCGCACTAGGCCAGCGTGGTGGACTATATGGCCTAACCACTCTCAATCGTACTCTCGATTGTAGAGGAGGCCCGTGCCCTGCAGTGGGTCGTATATGGGCTGATACAAAAAAAAAACTTTGCAATAACTTTTTATGTACTGATATTAAACAAGTGCTGATATGTTTTATCATTAGTTTATATCATTAATGTAAATAACAGAAGTATTAATAAATATTTCTTGTCTTTCGTGGTCGTATAATTTACAATAAGTAATCGGGTCTTTCGTACGAGGTCAGTGTTACTTTTTATCACAATTATGTTCTCGATTTCTACATCATTAATCATATACGAAATAAGTAGTTTATATCTGCACCCATTGTACATATGTAACGGTTTATTTTTTAAATAAAAAAAACAAATAACTATGCGAAGTTTACCAATTGCCATTATCCGTTCAAAAACATTTTGTTTCATTAATTATAAACGTGCCTACCTGATGACTTAAAAACAAATCTTTTCGGAATTCTGTGAAACATGATAACACGTTCAGTATTGAGCATATCTGATAATCATTAATACTTATTATATCCTCACAAACACATACCTAACTTACGTAAATATGTACTCAAAAAGCTATTTTTAAAATATGAAAAATATGAAAAATAATATAAATACCTGTTGAATGTAAACAGATCCTGTGTACAAATACTTCTTCTGGCAAACAAGTCCGAACAACACTTCAAATTCATCATAAAACATCACTTCTTTTGTCACGTTCGTATGGTTGTAAACGTAATTTTCACCCTCAAACAAATTTGTCTCATTAACCCCGGGGTGTGTACACACAATCCTACCCTTTCTTGTCATAATCATCCCTTTAGGACAACATTTACTAACACAAGAACCATTTTTGCACATATTTTTGTCTCTTCTAGTTATATTTTGATATTCAGCACTACACAGGCATATGAGGCAAATAATGAACACAGGTCTAAACATTTTTTTTTGTTTGATTCCGCGAGTGGTGTTCGATATTTGAAATGATTGCGCGGCGGTACAAACGTTTGTCCCCTGTCAGAAGTAGTCGGTGAATGACAAGACCTGTTAGTGCCTAGTGGCTCTTAAATTCAACTGGCATGGCGTTCAATTATTTTTTGGTGTAGGAATCTTTGGAAGTTGGAGTTATCGTGTTGTTAAAATTAAATACAATTTTTGGCGAATAGGTTTAGTAATTTTTTTGGTATGATGTAAAGATGAGATTAAAAATTAAAGATATATAAAAAAATATATTTATTTTGTTTAAGGGAAAGAAACTAAATAATAATTTACAAACGATAATATGTAAATGATTTTGAAATTGATGCGTAAAATATAGAGAAGGTCTGTCGAAGACAAAACCGAAACTTTATCTTTTGGTATTATAATAACATTTTTAATGATAAAGTCAATGAACAATAAAAACTCGATAATAGTAAAAAATATAGGTACCTATACAAAACAAAAACATCGAGTTTTATGGCAGTAACATTCTCTCTATGTATTTTTTGCTGTAATCCCAAATGCATTGTATGAAAAAATTTAATAATTGCAACTTTTTAATAACTGCACAGAAGCGGCGCAAGGTGTGACAGATGGGGGTGTCGCCCACGGAGTCGCGGACCATTGTTTAAAGTTTTTTTTTTCTATTCATGATATACTAAAGGAAACTCCATCATGTCTCTTTGACAGCTTCCGTTGCGCAACTGGTTAGACGTCTTCTGTAAAAGGAGAGGCTGTGGGTTCCATCCCCGCATTGAGACAAATATTCGTGTGATCCACGGGTATTTGTTTCGGGTTGGATGTTTGTGAGACCGAAAAGTCTTTCGAAGTTTCTGATGCTCACGACACAAGACTCCGTCTCAGTGTGGAGTCAGGAGTATGTATGTGATTATTGGGTGTATTTATTGATTTAGTTTTAGTCAATGTATATATGTATATCCAGGCTATATAACAGATAAGTAAAACACCGCATGGAATTTTACTTAATATATCATAGAGATCTAGTTTCTATGACACAAGATAATGGCGTAAGTTTTCTGAAAAGAACGCTTGCTTAGAGAGAAGACCTATAATCAAGATCATATTATGACTAGAGAATACACATATGCATTCCTATTTAATAATGATAACCCTCACCGGATAAAAAAATCAGGAATTACAAACCATATTTTTCTTAATTAATGTAAACTAAGTCGACACGAATCCACTATCAAGGTGGACAGAAGACGTAATAAAGATTGTAAAAAGCTGCTGGATGCAGGCTCTTCTTAACAGGTCCTTCTGTAGGTATTTGTATCATGGTTTCTTAGATTTCGTTTTATTTCAAGGTATTTGTCATATTAAGGTATCAGCCCATAAAGTATCCCAGCCCAGTCAAGGTATCACTTATCAGCCCATAAAAGTACCACAGCCAGGCACAGGCCTCCTCTACAATCGAGAGTACGATTGAGAGGGGTTAGGCCGTATACCCCAGCACTCTGAGCGAGTTAATGGACATTACAAACCATAGAAATTCTTAGAAATCGCCATTGTATGGTTTCCTTACGACGTTTTGCTTCACCGTTATAAAAATCCTAAAGCAACATATTCAGCAATAAACTTTCTGCGATTATACAAAAAGGTGAAACTAAGTGGGCCTTTTTTACCCACATCAATAGATTTGCATCCGACTCTGTGCTTGCATTCATGTATATTACATTTCGTTATGACAATAGTCCCAAAAGAGAACGGTTTTCATTAATCGATTAGTGTTTACACTAATACGGTTTAATGTTAGTATTACTAATTAATTAGTGCAAAACATCAATTTAATTAAATTTCAATGCAATGTAAATTCTAAATGTTAATTTATAATAATATGTTTGACGTTAATTCTCATATTTTTTTATTATTATCCGTTGTAAAATTGACTCATTCTAACTGTGCATGTTATATCAGTTTGTAAAAATAGTTAAGTATAACTATATTATTATTGTTTAATAGCATTACAAAGAACAATTAATTTAACATTGAATGTTATTTTATTAATGAATAATATTGTATTATTATCTATTGTGTTTATTGGATTTATTATTCCTTTCTATTCCTTAATTTTTTAAAACCTTTTTATAAATAACTTTATTTGGAGTTATTATTATTGTGTTATAAATCGTACCCTCGATTGTAGAGAAGGTCCGTGCCCTGCAGTGAGATGGATATGGGCAGATACAGATACAGTGTATTAGCATCGTTAGTTTTACATTTAACCTGCGTCGGTGACGCAGTTCTATGGTATAAAGTCTCGGGTTCGAATCCCGGGTCGGTCAGCTTTATATACCCTTTATGAGTTGTAAATTTTTCCGAGGAAAATATCTCTATAAATAGACTATCCAACATTGTTTTCCTTTTTTCAGTTGTGTTTATTAGTACACATTAATTAGAACCACTCTCAATCGATTCTCTCCATTGTAGAGTAGGCCCGTGCCCAGCAGTGGGACGTATATGGGCTGATAAATAGAAAATATAAACTCTCTCTTCAGCGACAGGAAGTCCATTGCTGAACATAAGCGTAATTATAAAATATTTCTCAATTTTGTGTAATAATGTTGATTCTAAATATATACGAGTCAGGAAGGAGAGGTTTAATATTACCTATTACGATATTTTGACATGCAGTAATAACACGACTGTTTAACATTTTCGTGCTTAAGTCACTACTTTGAACTATTATCTTACGTCATAAAAAGACGCGACCGAGACCTACGTCATCACAATCTGTGTTAAATTGTTTGCACGAGACTACGCAATCATGTTGCCGATGTTAGTAGAAGCACATAACCCTTATCAAGTTTTAAATGTACTTTCATTTTGTATTTACATATATGACAAATTGTTAAATAAGCAAGGGTTATCGGCTGCTCTTGAAACCAATCGCAATCTTAATAAAACAGTCTTTAACCATTTCGATTCCAATCCGTAAATTATTGGTATTCTCGACAAATTCGTGTTTGCAATACTATCGAGAGACATGTATGAATGTATGGATACGACCAAGTGTACGTAATATCGAGTGTATGAATGTATTGTACTGTATCAGCCCATATACGTACCACTATAGGGCATAGGTCTCCTTCACAATCGAGAGTACGATTGAGAGGGTTTAGGCCATTTAGTCCACCAAGCTGTTCTAGTGCGTGGTGGCAAATTTACATACCATAGAAATCTTTATAAATCGCAACGGTATGCAGGTTTCCTCGCGATGTTTTCCTTCACCGTTATAGTGCGTAGTTATTGAGTATCAATGCACGCATTACTCCTAAAAGTCAGAGGTGTGCCCTGGGATTTGAGCCCGCGCCCTCCGGGACATTTTGCCGCGTCTAGTCCGTTACCAACAGGCAACCACGCACTTGTCTGTGATTAAGATTAAGAGAAATTGAATTCCTTTGGTTAAAACAACTATATCTCGTCGCAGTA
Source organism: Theretra japonica (assembly GCA_033459515.1). Classification (NCBI taxonomy): domain Eukaryota; kingdom Metazoa; phylum Arthropoda; class Insecta; order Lepidoptera; family Sphingidae; genus Theretra; species Theretra japonica. The sequence continues at coordinate 10,738,782 of CM065934.1, forward strand.
CAATAAATCGATAATGTAGCGTTTTAAGTATCAAATGACAACGTGTCAATACAATTTTAATGGTTCTTTCATTTTTTTTCACTTTCAATTCAAAGTTTCAAGGGTAGCACTGCTAATTAATAATGTTCTTTAGTGACCGTGAACATTAAAAACTGTAGAGTCCTTAACGTCTGTTGTAGGACGATAAATTATAAGGTTTTAAGAATGACTCGGTAAATTAAACACAGGACTAGACTACTGCACGATACAAACTTTCTCGTTTCACAATTTCCCATTTTTTCTTCCCGGCCAAGACGAGAAAAGTGATACCCACATTTGTTAAAAAACAAATCTCTTACCAAAAACACCTACGTTCAGTTCTGAACTCTCTCTCTCTCTCTTCAGCCACAGCAAGTCCACTGCTGAACATAGGCCTCGCTCAAGGATTTCCAGCTCTGAACTACCCGTGGATAAAGATTATGATGAATAGAAAAATTATATCTCTGATGAAAGTTGGCACATAAAATTATATACTTATGACGACATCGCAGATCGTATCAATTATTTTTATGACCAGTGTTAATACAAACGACCTGGTAGCACTGTATGGGGTGAAAAAACGTCCTCAACGAAATAAATAAGTTTCCGCCTTTATCTATATACAATATATATGTATAAGCCAGCCTTAAACAGCAGTGTAAACGCATTGTTGTATTCTGGTTTGAAGGACATTGTAGCCAGCATAACTACTGGATATAATGACACTTAGCACCCATGTCTCAGGATGGCGAGCGCAGTGGAATGCCAAGCATTGCTTTGTAATTTATAGTGTTTGGTTTTGCTACTGTCCATGAACGGTTGTATCGCTTACCAGCAGGCGAATGGCATGCTCGTCTCGCCATTCAATACAATAAAAAAAAGTAGAGATAGCACTAATGTTATCTACCTCAAAATGTTACGAAGGGCGACCCTATCATGTCCCGGGTAATTCATACGGAAATTCCTGAATTGAAAATCTTAGCATTGTGGAGTGCCAGAACTGGAAATCGAATATAGCACGTCACTAGATTAAAGCGGCGATAATATTTCGGTTTCAAATATAAAATAGGTTTATGAAACCGAACTATACGAGTATTACAATAATAACCTAAGATACTATGAAAATTAAATTATTTTAATCGTAGAGTGAGCTTATTGTTAATGGCTTGGTCATGAATCATCTTTGCGGCCACACATTTATGTCGATTGTCGGCATGCACATAACCACACGCGCACAAGTGAATTCCGAAACGTAACCGACGAATTGTGAGTCACTATGACGATTATTTCAATTTCGTATAGGTAACTACAACACCCGCTCTTGTATAAAAATATCCTGCATCTAGATCTGGGTAGGCAGAGGTGCAACCAGGACACCCACATTTCGCCTAGTATGTTCCGCCCCACGATGCGATAGGGGGCGAGCCTATCGCCATATCGTACACAAACTCCTGACTCCGGGCTGATAATGAATAGAAAAATCCAACATCACTTTGATCGACCCGGGATTCGAACCCGAGACCTCAGCTTTGTGATCGTACCGCAGTACAACTACGCTACCGAGGCAGTCAGTACGCTAGATAAATACATCAATAATTTTATTTATAATTGCACATTTGCATATGATCATGAAAGTAAGTTGATTACTACGCGTCTGTTTGTAACTCGATAGTTAACCATAGATAATATGCAGTGTGCACTCGCGAAATACACATTGATTAATAACACCACAATGCACACATTCCATTACAATGTTAATTACTAAAGTGCAGTCACAAATTTATAAATACTTTATATGACAAAAGGGAGCACAGGGACTTTAATGAATTAAAGTCTACAAGCATTTATTCGCTCGAATCATTCATATAAAGCCCCATTTACACGGGGAGAGTTTCTCGCCTCCAAGACACGATTATCGTAAGGTTAAAAAAGAATTGCATGGTGTTGCCGAATACGATAATCTTAGGACGGTTATGTCATGCGATAATGGAATAGGTTATACAATGCTCGGAGCGAAAAACTCTCCCCATGTAAATAGCGCTTTACAATTGATAAATATAGGAAATGATACAAAACATTAAATTATAAGTTTTAATACTGTTAAAATTCAACAATGTAAAACAGAAGAAATAGAAGCTATACACACAAGCAAAAGAACATTAACGTATCGTACAACCTTAGGGTATACACAAATAATACAAAATTAATACCTTCCTTAAAGATATTAGAATAACTGGCCGTCCAAACGTATCAATAAACTATAGAAAACATTTATTGTAAATATTCAATAGAGTATAAAATCTTGTGGCAGTAACAGTTCCTCTATGCGTTTCTTTGTCCTAATTCCATGTGCACGTATTAGAAAAATTGTATCGTAAGCAATTTTCAATAGCTATGCATCTATGTTAAAAGTAATCGTGACACCAGTCCCAAAAGAGGACCGCTGTCGTTTACCAACTAGCGTGAACAAGAATATGGCATAAACTACTAATAAATAAGTACAATAGGAAAAACTACCACTTATTTCTTAAACTCGCAAATACTTTGGATTCCATTGTGAAGCGTTCAAATTTGATGCCAGAAACAAATGGTCTTGGAGAAGTTTGGTATCTTTCATTTTTAGCACCAAATTTCGAAGTGGTTCCATAAATGTTCGCGATTCTAACACTAAACGGAGATCTAAGTCGTCATTTCTGTATAGTCTCTTAAAAACAAATCACTAAATTTCCACAGCGTCGGGGAAAACATGGTCTAGGTACGCTTGATGTCCATAACTTTGCAACGGCTTCGGCCTTTCTCGCTTCAAATTTGATCCTCTTAGGTAGTCACCACTGTTTCTATCAAATCTTGAAGCGATTTCTCTCACTTTCCCGGGCCTCGGTTTGCAGTCGTCTTCAATAACTTTTACATTGTTATTAGGTATTTGTACTTCATCAGATTCTTCATAAAATCTTTGCCTCGCATTGCCTTTATCTATTTCCAAGTTACAGCTACGGTACGAAGCTCTCTTTGCATCTTTAACAATATTCTCTTTACCTTTGTTTCTCCCAGAATTATTCCTATCATACATTCTTGTGCTATTTGCACCAGTGATTTCGTTGTGTCTAGTATTTTGTGCGTTATCTACAGTGCCTTCATTATTTTTCGACATACCGAAATACGGGTCCTTGGAATATTGAATATCTTGATTACTCTTGCAAGTGTAATTTTTGCGTTCGTAAGTTTTGATTTTTTTCTCATTACTCTTAGTGGATCTTCTGATGTTTGGAGCTGATTTGAAAGTGGTAAATTTATTTTCGATATAGTTATTGTTAATTTCATTGTTGGATTTATGTTCGTAAGCGTGCTTTCTTTGGTGAGTTAAAGGCTTAGATAGTGACAAATATTTAGGCGGTTCCCCGTGTTTATTTATCGTAATATCGTATTGGATATGCGGGTCCAGTACCGCATATACATTCTCTTTGGCTTCTCGTTCCAGCGATGACAAAGCAGCCTGCGTACAAAATATTATTATTAATATCATTAATTTCTCCATAAGCTTTAAGTTTAAAATCAAAGACATAGAAGAATGTACGTAATAATGTCATGTACCCATCACCTCAGAGGTTAATGAAAATATTCTTTAATTTTTCCCGGAAACGTAACCATGTGTTATCTGCAACTACCTAAATAGTGTGGCCTTCTCCATTACATGTAAAGTAGTTTGTGGACAAAATTAAACCATTACAACTGTTAATGATTTTATTATTGTGTCAAATTCTTTGTGGGTAAAAGACAAGATAGACATTCCAAGACTCGCAGAGCTTAAATTCTGTGTAATTTAAATGCATGCTATCAATCCTGGTTTACAAGATTTTCAGGGGTGGCTGGAAGGGCGGGACTCTAAACAGTGGGCTCTTAGAGGTCGATAAAGCCATGCAGTGCGGTCCACACCTGTGCCGTTCACGCGCACACATCACACGGTGGTGGGGGGCTGCAGCACGACGGCGGCGCGTCGCACCTGCAGCGCGCCGGGCGAGTAGCGCGACGCGGGACCTCCCGTGACTCCCCCGCTAGCACCCGCGGGGCCCATCACCCCCGCCACGCTGCCGCGGCCCGGCCCTGTTACTGCTTGTATGGAGCCACGCGGCTCTCGCGGCGTGTATACCGCGTCGGCGGGGAGGACTGTCTTCTCACTAAAAACATAATATACAAGATTTCATATTTAGTCTAAGAAGTGATTTCTATTTTTCCTCTTTGGTTGATTAAGAAGGAAATAATTATGACTAATATTGTGATATTATCTGTGATAGTATTCAAACACTGATTCTCTATAAGTAAATAAACTGTCTTTGTCGTGAATGTAGATAAATAACTTCTTACCTGTCCAAATCTTCAGTCTTGTATTCAACGCTCTCTGAAACAACGTAGATAATTTTAAATTCAAGGTAACAATTCCATATGCAGCACGTAGGTATTATAAATTATAATAAATATAAAACTCCAGAAAACATGTAAACGTTAAATTATGAACACCACTTATAGTGAAAATTATATAAAACGCTACCACGTTACTCATAAAATTACAGAACATAGGACATCTAAAATTTGAAAAAAAAAAAATTCAACTAACCTCTCCTTCGCTTGCACCTGATAATGAGACAGAACACGACCACTAGGAGGGCGGCGATAACCAGAGCCGCCGCTATCAACGGCGCCACGTGCGCAGTCTCTGTTAGCGAAAAATTATCTGCGTGAACAAAATCCATGGTTACACATGCAAATTAAAACAAAACTACAGGTCTAGATGAGGTAGACGATGATATTAAAATTACTACTGGTAAATTTGAGGCACTTAGTGAAATTTATGTTAATAAAAGAGTGAACAGGGCAGTAAATGATGATGACGGAATTAACTAAAGATCTAAGCTTGATAATAATGGTGTGACAGTCATTGATGATAAAAAAAAAATTGCAACATCATCAGATTACGTATTAGTTTTAGTTGGCATTTACACTACATCAGTGAAAGCATTGTAATAAATTAGTATTGAAGACAAATCAATTCTTTGGGTGATTAGATTTAATGGTAAATTATATGCTTATCTACGCCTTTATCAGTCAATATACCTTTCGATGCTAGAAATATGTATCTCACTACATCAGGTACGGTAAGCAGAACAGATCTTAGGTGATCATGCTGATGCAACAATGGTTCGTGGATGGATGAATTTATAAATCTGGAAACTAAACAGAAAGAACAGATTGCTGGAGACACAACCAACCTCACTTTCCGCTTTCTTTTCGTCGTCTATCTCCAAAAGAAGTATCGAAGGTATTATGGTTGGCAGTGATCACTTATCACTATTTACTTATTCATAGGAACTACTAGGCTTTGGAGACGTGACAATAACTCAAACCACACAGTGTCACATCATCGCAATTCGCACCACCACTCTGTATAACTATAGCCTAACTCTTCAATCATAGACCTCGTTTCCCTGCATTTACATAGAAACTTACAAAAACCAACTAACCATGAACAGTAAGAGACACGGCGTGGGAAGAGAACCCGCGCTCGTTCTCGACGTGCAACACGTACACCCTGGCGTCAGCGGTGCCGGTGCTGCTGATGAGCAGCGTGTAGCGGTAGCAGCCGTTGTCAGCTGACGGCTCCACGGAGCGGTAGCGACCTAGAAACAGCAACTTTATTAAAAAAGAAAGAAGGAAAATAGAAAGGTCATGTTTTAAAAATAGGGAAAAAAAGAAAAAAAAGATTGAAAGAGATTTTATAGACAAAGAAGAAAGTAGCGGCATAATCCATGTGTAAAAGGAATTAAAATATAGATCTATAATATCCATGCACTATAGTAAACGAAACACAGATATAAGGTAGTAATTCAAAACAAACTGTACTGTATATTTAAAGCTCATTTTCTCTTATTTTATGACTGATAAAATGCATTAAATTTAACTTTAGTAGATTCCAAATCGTCTTTTTTGTTATCGTTTTGTTTACTTTAGTTGCAGCTAAATCTAAAGTCAATAAGACGTTCGTCGATCTTCATGGTTCGGTATCAACTCTTTAAGAACACTGTTGAGTTGCAGTGGAAGGTAATTGAATTAGATAGTCACTACTAGAGTTTGATGACGTTACCTATCTGCGAAGGTACTTCAAGCCTCAAGCTGCCCCATAGCCAAGCAGCCTTCCTGGGTGGAGGATCAGCGCAGACCGTGGCGTGTAGCCTGGCCTCGCCGCCGCTCCACGCGTGGGCTGTGCCCGTCTCCGCGCCCACCGGTGGGCCCAACACGTTCAACGTCACCGCTTCTGATTGGTGACTTCTGTTCAGGAGGATTGATATTAAATTGGATGAAAGGATACATACACAGGATCTCGCGTTATCATTACAATGTTTATAACAACTCTGTAAGATCCATTACGACAGTTGAAGAGAAAACAGAGAGTACTGATCGGCACAGGCATCGAGATTATTTTCCGTGTGGACAATAAACATTTGTTTCACATCGGAATGTTGTCGCTGACCCAAAAAACGACTCTTTGTATGCTATTGTGCCCACTTGGTTATGTACAGATATAAATAAATAGAAATACATTAAAGAAGAAAAAAGTTTTATTAAAATTAACAGCAACGGTACGGCCATGTACCGACGTTACTTATGTTCCTGGCTCACAGTCGAAGAGAACCACTTAAGATTAGATGACTCAGATTTTTTATACTACTAAGGAGGCAAACAAGCATACAGCCTGCCTGACAGTAAGCTGTTACCGTAGCCAGTGGACGTCTGCAACACCAGAGGTGTCACGCGCGCGTTGCCGACTCTATAAGAACCTTTGCCTTCATCTACACATATTTGTCCTACTACACCGTGTGCAGCTGCAGCTGTGGATACATCCTCCTGTACTTAAAAACAATTGCTAGAGTAAACACGTACCGCTCTTCAAGTCCGATCTCGTTGACGGCGACGCAAGTGTAGCGGCCGTGCTGCGTGTACGACACGTTGTGCAGCTGCAGCTGTGGCGTCGACGATATCGGGTAGCCTTCTTGCTGCAGGTTGTTGATGCGAGCCGATGGGGAGGGGCTGAAAATAAAACGCATTTTTTTATATATCAAGAATAGTTGATTTTAAAGTGGATATTTTCTAGGTTTATATAGCTTTAGCGAAGTCCCGATTTTATGTTACTGACATAAATATTCATATAAAGGAGCAGGGGGGTTAATCTATGATCCGAACTCGAATGTTCGGACGTCGCACGTAAAACTGTACGAATGTACCTAGGTAGTCCACAAATATTTCGAATCCTCTATCGTACGTCCTAACTATAGACTTAATTCGGAGTGAATGATAAGTATCATAGAGCATAGTTTAATTTTTAGAAGTGAAAACCTTATAACTTATTTCACATGTTGAACGTCCGAACATTTCAGTTTCGTTTCGGATCATAGAGTAACCCCCCAGAGCTGATCGAAACTACGAGTATATTTCCTGCTAAAAATAAAACTACTGTCCCAAAGAGAGCAATCACACTCAAATTTCCATAATAGCATTAAACCTTATACTTTTTCTTATTACATTTTACTTTTTATTAATTACAAGGAACGGAGTATTACTTACTCATGGTACCATTGGTATGAAGGTGGGGGATTGCCTTCGGCTTTACACTCCAATGTCACTTGAGAGAATAGATTCGCTTCAACGACGGTGTCTGGTCCAACCCACGTCACTCTCGGCGGATCTGGAAATAGAAATTATTATCGATAAGGTTAATAATATGCACATATGAAGTGCGTGGTGGCCTGTTGGTAACGGACCAGACTCGGCTGCCTACATGTTCACGGTGGTTGCGGGTTCAAATCCCAGGGCACACCTCTGACTTTTCGGAGTTATGTGTGTATTGATAGTCAATCACCACGCACTTTAACGGTTAAGGAAAACATCGTGAGGAAACCTGCATGCCGTAGCGATTTTAAAGAATTTCTACGGTATGTAAGTCCGCCAACCCGCACTAGGCCAGCGTGGTGGACTATATGGCCTAACCACTCTCAATCGTACTCTCGATTGTAGAGAAGGCCCGTGCCCTGCAGTGGGTCGTATATGGGCTGATACAATAATAATATGATTCATCTTGAACACTGCTGACCATAATTTAGAGAAAGGTCAGCGTATTTCGTTCTTTTAACAGCAAAACTTTGTCGATATATTTTTTACGATTCATACTTACATTTGACATCGATTTCAATCTTCACTGAATCTGATGTACCCACAGAATTTCGCGCTTGACACCCATATATGCCTGCCAATTCATAATACATTTTATTACCACTTGGTGCTCTAATGCTATGTTGTGTTCCTTATTTATATGGTTTTGGTATCATATAGTACATACTCATCTTAGTTAGCAGTTAGATTACAAAGATCTATGATACGTAAAATTATGAGTCCAGCAATTTGATCATCTCCATAAGCCAGTATACCATTCATAGCATTTTTGATCGAGTTTTGTTGCATTAATACGAATTTAATAAAAAAACTGCTTTTTAACTACTTTGCAATATGCGTTCCTGATAAAATCGAAAGCTATACATTTTACTTCCATACAGACATGTTGCAACCTACCTGAATGATTTCTAGCGACAGGAGCGAGTATAAGCTTGGGTCCGTTGGTGGCGATGACCTGTCCGTTCCTGGTCCACCAGACGTAGGGGTTGGGGTTGCCGTCCGCCCGGCACTCGAGGGTCAAGGCGCTGGAGCCTTCCTCTAAGTTGGCGAGGGAACTGGCGTCCGCTCCTACTATGGATACAGCTGGTGCATCTGTGAAAAATAATCGATGATTACAAATCTCATATTTTATGAGCATTATGTTCCTATGATATTTTTTATTTTATTAATTTGATATTCAATTTAGTATTTTTTTTATCTACAAAAATTTAAGGTAACTACTGTCTGTTTTATGTTTGTTGTCTATATTTTTTTAAAATTATACTCGTAAAAGGATTATGGTCGAACGTTGATGTTTTGGCTTTTATTTTTACGACTGCCCCCCAGCTTGTAATAATTTTGGGATATTATAAGTATCTAGTAAATACTTGTGCCTCATAAATGTATTAAAATATCAGATCCACAAATGAATCACTATTGAATGAAGTTCACAAATTAATCAATCACAACAATTTAAAATACTCTACAATTTACTCTACTGTAAAATAAATATCATAAAGTATTCCAGAGGCAAGGAAATCTTCCTTTGTCCAGACGACAAATGTTAAGCACAAAATTATGTAGGTAAGACATTTTAATGCAAAATGTTTACACAAGCATGCCACTCCATATGCACACGCCAGGGAGTTAATTCAATTATCACATGGATAATGGATCACCTACTAGTAATAGTTTACAAACAATAATTATTCATAATTTTATGGCAACAGACCAAATTGTAAATTCTCTCATGAAATATCACTTATAATGAGTACATTAATCTTTTAGTACATAACTATGCTAAACATACAACATCAATTTGTATGCTGGAATGTAGAATAAATAAGATAATCATAATTATTCTTAATGATAGAGTCAAGTGTCGTGTCGAGAGGAAAAGTTGTTAAGCTCCCTTTTCGGTACCCCTGGGAAGTCTGAATGGGGTGCGTCAACGTCACTGGCCTCAAGACCGATAAACTGCGGATATTGCGACAGAGCCGGGTCTCTAACAGAGTCAAGTTGTTGACGATAAATCTGCTCCAAAGAGTACTATAGTCCCATTGATTTGAACTAATCAGCAAAATCCGTCGACCTTTAGCAGATCTGTCCAGCTGTGGATTGGAGTTCCTCAACATCAGTAAATAATTAATCATGTCATACACCCCACGGTCACACCCATATTCCTAACCTTACAATAAAATACAAGCATTGTGTCCTGAAATTACTACTACAAAAGACTTTTCGGTCTCTCCTCAACCAGGCCCGAACCGAGTGGTTACAAACATGTTACATTGCGCCGGTACGAACTCTCAACCTGCCATTTCACAAGCCTCTTGCCAATTTTGAATTCGTGCCATGGAGAATCATGATGGTAAATATCATAAAGTTCACTTACAAGTAACATCAAGCATGGTATAAGAATCTCGGTAGTAAGGCGAGGGGTACGAGGGGTGATGGGCTCGGCAAGCCAACTGCCTTCCATGAGCTGATCTGGTAGCTCCAAGTTCCAGCACCGACCGGGCTGCCCACACTCGAGGTCTTTCTACTTCTGAAGCGTTGGTCTGGCTCCACGCTGTGAGACGCTCCTTCTCTGAAAGCAGGAGATATGAATCGTAGTAAGATTGGATGAACTGGTGAGCTGATTTGTATTAAGGTGGATAATGAAATAGAAAAGCAATGGTAAAAGACATATTTTACTAATGTCACCGTATTTATGTATGGTTTTGTGAAATGCGTATAGAAAGACGTGAATCTAATATTCAGTATATTGTTTTATTACAGCACATAACACAATAAGATGATACTTGTGTATCATATTTCGATATAATTTGATAGTGAAGAATATAAAGTAGAAAAAATAATTTGACCTTATTGTGTGCCTCTGGTACCACAGTAAATAGTAAAATATGACAATCTTATAAATTCTGCGTCACGTTTCATTCATTACCAATGTAATCCAAAACACAACAATAAGGAAAAACATGACCAAATATCACTTACCTAAATACCACTCAATATACGCTGGCGGGTTGCCATATCTGGCTTCACAAACGACCGTAGCTCTAGACCCTGCTGGCACCGTGATATTCTGTCCAGGCATGACGTGGGATCCGTTGAAGAGTATCCTGGGAGACTGTGGGGGGACCCGCACTGCTAATGCCGCTGGTGGACTTGATAAGGCATCCTGGAAGATAAGAGATATCGGAATTAAGCTTTATTTTGCATGACGGGATTAAGGTAACTTAAAAAAAAAACAAAATTTGTTTGCCTGATGATTTCCTCGTGTGGAGACTGGAAGGTATGCTAAATTGTAGAAATTAGACCTCTATGTAAAGATCTGAAGGTGATGTAACTCCTTCCTAAAATCGTGCTTAACGCAGGGCATAAAGATTATTTCAACGGTTCGTTGTATATTATCTGAAATCATCTTCATGACTGTGAACTTCATTGTACAAGAAATAGCATTAGTCCAGTGTGGTGTATAAATAAGGTTTAATGTGTTCCAACGCTGAGAAGCCCTGTATTCAGCAATGGGTCATCGATATTTATGCTCTAGTATCATCTTCGCAAGTTCATCGAGTTTCTGGTTCAGTCGACGTACACCAGTATCGAGAAATCTAGAAAATTGTGTCGAGAGATGATCATCGCTGTAGTAGACACTCTATTATTTCACTGTCCTACCATCAAGTGCTTTATCATAAAAAATGAGGTCAATAGGGAAGTGTGATTGTATCTGAGCTGTTATATTATGTTCCGCATTGCACGATGCAAGTTTAGCGTTTAATCTAAGTTTGTAATTGATGCATTAAATTTTAGCGAGCCGTATATTTCACGTAATTTTTAGTGCATTATTAGGGTGTGAATCAAGATTTTTATTGATCACCTGCTGAAGTCCTGCTATAATTTATCATATTTGAAAATAGCGCCTAATTAAATACGATGGTTTGTTGTCCGTTGAATCTTTATAAAGAAAAATTGTTTGTATAATTAGTGATAAACAATACATTTTATAAAAATGTTTTTTTTTTATAAAAATCTTTGGAGTCACAAGCATCGGAATAAAGGTCACTAATTACCGTAACGAGAAAAATACAATAAATGTATTCATACAATATTTTCCGACCTATTTGGTAAATGAGCTAACGATCCCTTCGTCTGTTTTTCTACCGCGAGTAATTTACGTGCCAATTATTATATTACAACTCAAAAGGTAGCCGTATTGATGAATAAAAAGTAAAAACAGAAATGTTAATATATTTTCATACTGTATATATTATATTACAAGATGGAGTTCCCTTAAGAAAATATAGTAAATATTATCACGAATATGATTGTTGATATTTCCAACTATAAAATACGTCAATTTATGAAATGGGCAACACACAGCACATCATTCAAAATGACCTCCAAAACACAGATGAATATTACTTTTATCTTTGGTCGACTATACCCTAGATTCTAGAATTGACATTTTACAAGACCAACCGACCAAGGACGTGAACACTATAAGAACTCAAAATATTCTTTATTCATATAGTCTTTTTATATGAAATATGATCTTGTTTATTATAATTAATATCCAGTCTATACTCTGTATCAGCCCATATACACCCCACTGCAGGGCACGGGCCTCCCCTAAAATCGGGAATACGATTGAGAGGGGTTAGGTCATATAGTCCACCACGCTGGCCCAGTGCGGGTTGGCGAACTTTACATACCGTAGAATTTTTTATAAATCGCTATGTTTTCCTTCACTTTTATAGTGTCATGGTAGGTACTCGTACTACCGTGTTGGAAATAGAAACAGCGCAAGAAACTATTTTAGTAACGCAATATTTACAAAATCACATATCACAGATAAAAACTGTTGCGACAGTATGCTTAGCTAATAATTTAATCTAAGACTTATGAAGACGGACAGAAATTCTATAAATACGCTTTTTAACTAAATATTTAAAAATAGAATTTACGCATTCCGTAAAAAAGCTAATAACTATTCCTATGAAGTAATTAATTGCATTGCCGAAGTCCATTAGCATTGAACGTTTACAATCACGCATGTCATATCGCTCTTCGTACTATATCAGCAATCTAAATCAAAATAACCTTTATTCAAATAGTCTTCCACGACATTTTTGCATCGTTAAGTAGGGGTCGAATAAAGTGTAAATTGAAATATGTGCATTACACTACAGATATAAGGTTGAATTTGCTATGTTAACTTTTGGATTGACGCTTCACTGCGCTTCTGCGCTTCTGGAGTTGACCCTAAAACTATTGCCGATTATAGATAGAAACCAACTGTCTCCTTTTTTTCTATTCTTTTATGCAGAATTGAAGTGGGAGGAGCATCTCTGAGCTTTAAATATGAACGTCCAAAGAGGGCGAATTTTAGATGAGCGTCATCTGAAGCTGCGGCGAAAGGGTAATTTTAAAGAAAACGCTTAAAGTAATACGAATCTTGGACAACTTTTCAAATAAACAATCTTTCTCATTACAGTAGAATTGAGTTTAAGGCAATTATTTTTCAAACACCTTCAAATTACTTCCAAGTGATATTATTAATTCACAAAAATATTTTTTAAAAATTAAACCGTCTTCATAATTGTAAAAAAAGAGGGAAATAAAACGAATAGCTTAGTAAATCTAAAATACCTAAATATGCCAACAATTTTTGGGGTCCGGTAAAACCGCGGGGGATATATAGACCAACATGATATCCAAAAACCATGCATTTCTGACAAAATAACGTACATTCACGTCGAATTAATAATCTCTTTTTTTTAATTCGACTCTAAAAGTCTCTACAAATCAGTACTTTTGCTACACTGGCACCACTCCGTGCCAGTGTAGCAACTTTCTCAAACTACAACGTGTCCTTTCCAACAAGATATTTGCAAACTTATCCCCATACTAGACGGTACTTATAAGGAGGTACTAGTAGGTAGGTAGGTAAAAAGGCACAAACCTGAACATCATAATTACTGGCAGTAACTTGGCACTGCCACTGTCCGTCGTCGAGTTGCAGCGTGGCCGCGCGGACCCAGAGCGAGCAGTCGCCCCCCACTGGGCTGTTCTCGTTAGCCCACTCGTATTTACCGTGGTATATCCCCACGGGCTGCAAAGAAAAGAAAATATTAAAATTGGGTAGAACTTAAATCACTTAGACATGACAGCAATAAATATAAAGTCAAATAACTCTACTAGAAATCTAAAATGTTATGTAACTTATGATATTACGTTTATACGTCTCTGTAAGAGTTATTGGGTGAATATTAAAAGGGTATTTTGTTTCAAGATGTTAGAGTATGTCGAGAAAATTCGGTGTAGTTTTCAGACCAATAATTTATAGGGCTATGTGACTTTTGACATTGATTAGAATATCTGCAGACAATAAAATAATCAATTAAATAAAATTAAATACACCCAACAGTCACATACATAGTCCTGACCCCACACTAAGATCTAGTCATGTGTCGTGGGTATCAGGAACTACGAGAGACTTTTCAGTCTCACAACACCCAGACCCGTAACAAATACCTTTGCATCACTCAAATATTTGTTTCGGTACGGGATCGAACCCGCAACCTCACGTTTCACAACCGGTGTCTAACCAACTGCGCCACAGATGCTGTCGAAATTGTAAATAACATCCTCAACGTTAAAATAAAAACCGTTTACGCTTTAAGTTCGTTCAAAAATAAAATCAAAAATAAACGAAAATTGCGTCTTACAAAATACATATGTACATAAAAGTTAAATTATAACACAGCAATATACATCGCAGGCACTTTCAGGTAAATTGGATCGCAGCTAGGCCAGTTAGTTTATTAAATTACGTATCTGACTAGCTCACTGATTGGAACTCCCTGGTGATTTTAACCGACGAGGTAAATGCGATATTAATTGCAACTGTGAATTCATCAATTTGCACTCCAAGAGATGGCCTTTTGGAGAGCGATTGTTGTGTAATTATTCATCGTTTAATTCGTGTTACAAACATCGATGCTAATAAATGTCCATGTACTAATAAGTAATATATATACGCTAAAATATAAATCAAGAAGAAAATTTAGTAACTATTTGATTGTAAAAGTAAAAGTGCGGGGTGGCCTGTTGGTAACGGACCAGACTCGGCTGCCTACATGTTCATGGTGGTCGCGGGTTCAAATCTCAGGGCACACCTCTGACTTTTCGGAGTTATGTGTGTATTTATAGTCAATCACCACGCACTTTAACGGTGAAGGAAAACATCGTGAGGAAACCTGCATACCGCAGCGATTTTAAAAAAAATTCTACGGTATGTAAGTTCGCCAACCCGCACTAGGCCAGCGTGGTGGACTATATGGCCTAACCACTCTCAATCGATTCTCTCGATTGTAGAGTAGGCCCGTGCCCAGCAGAGGGACGTATATGGGCTGATAAAAAAAAATGATTGTATCTAAATATCATTATGATCAATTTAATTTTGATGCTACTCCATATTGTAATCTCATTGAGCTCAATGCACCTACGGACCTCAAATGCAACACATGATTACCAAAAAAGTCCCTAATACACTCATCACATCCTTTCAATAGTTATTTGTAAACATGCGTGCCACACAAAACATTACGTCTCAATACGCGCCAAAGCTCACAAAAAATGTTATATGAAACCAGTGGAACAAAACGAATTGGATTAACCGGCAACTGTGGAACCCCTAAAATGTATTATTGCATACAAAAAGCAGAACAAATCTGTCGCCGACATTCTAATCATTGAAAGGAAAGTGCATATGAATAGATTTCCAAGGAAGGGGATGGACAAAGGGCAGGAAGTTGGTAACTAGGCGCTCAGCGTATGCGGGGGTCTTTAATTGACATCGATATCTCGGAGTTATCGTACATCTAAATATGGACATCAAAGAAATTTCCCATGAAATGAGATAAATGTCCCCTTTAGGACACGTAGTTGATTAATACTTTGATAAAATCATTTTCTTTGATGGCTACAAGGTTTTGATGTTGCAATTATTTTGACTTATTGGCTTCGTAGCTATCAACCTGACTGACATTAATCAACTTAAGGATTAATGGGTTATATCCAGTAAAATACAGTTAATGAGGGAGAGATATTTTCCGCTCTTATAGATGCCAGTATAGAGGTATATAAAGGTAAATATGAAGAGATGCAGAAAACAGATAATGTTATGGAAATTATTCACTAAACTAATCTGGAGATGTAAACTAAAAAAAAATACATTCACTTCAAATATTATGAGTTGGCGATAATACGTTGACATAATATAGAAAAATAAAAAGCGAAATAATAATACGCATGAATTCAAAATATACCAGCATTGAAAACGAAATCAAGCCATATTTATAAATCTATAAATATTTATAAAAGTGAAAACATAACTTCAATACTAGTTGAATTGAAACAGACAAAGATATCCCAGAATTTACTATTTAGAAGGTTCAAATAACTTCTAAATACACGTCATAAAACAAACCCCAACATGACCCGAGCGAAAGGCATCTAGAAACATTCAAATACAAATCCACCCAATTATGACCATATAACTCAACAGTCAACACAGTTAAATTACCTCAGTTCGCTCCATTTGGCTAACAAAATATCATGTATTACATTCCACATTTTGCATAAGTAACGTAATGCTGACACGGTTCAGCGATTTCTTTTATCTGTGCCAACGGTATGTAAAACATAAGGCAATTTAAAAAATTACAGTACGACCGAGCGAACAGTGAAATCCATCAGGGTCTTACTATTGTACGCATTCAATGAACGATTAAGTAGGGTACTTATCCCTTTATGATTTTGTAGGACGGGAGTAAACCCTTTGCATATGGATTAAAAGATTTTTTCTTGTCATTCGATACTATTTACTGGTCTTTTGGTTCAATTGTCCCATTGTTAAGGAGGGCTGTTCAGTTCATTCATTTATATGTAGCTTACGTGATGTTGGTATTTGGTTGATCAATTATTTATTCATGGGTAACCTTCAAAGGGACAAATCGAACTGGAAAATTTCGGTCGTGTACTTTGTAAATACGCTTGATAGACTTGAGGTTATGTATTCAGAAGTAATATATAATTGGTAGGTATGTATATATGGCATGATACAAGAAGCTATTAACCCTATGATCGTTGAAGCAAGAAGGTTCTTAAGTGGCGACCACGCACCGGAAGGCGCTGAGCGGAACGGTCAGTCGTTAGTCGGACAGACGACCTTACAAAGGTCAGCCATTTGATGTCAGCAATAAAAGATAAAAGCTGGAAGTGTTCATATCTAATTTATCTATGTTAAGAAAGTCTTTGATGAAAATAAAAGAGGTAAAATGTTATAGAAAATAGAGCTAAATAAATTGTCGCTGTTGTCTTTAGGAAAACGCCGGTAGCGATAACACAGCCAATTCTAACACACACTTCAAGTTTGTTATTTTAGTGTTCATTGTTATTTTTCTTTATATGATGTACAGTAAAATATAAAGTGGACTATGTTTGATCACGATCTATTTTACCAAACTCAATTTTGTTTATTTCTACACTGAGAAACGGTTAATAAGTATTAGAAATTCATTGAAACCATGACCTAATAATGAATAAAAAACATTGCTTAGTCATCAAGAGAGAACTAAGAAATGATTAAAATAGTTAGCATACAAGCACCACCTTAAAGCAGATCAGACCTTAAGAGGACTCACACCAAAAAGGAAATAAACATTATTAATTGTCCAAATGGAAACTTTAAGGAAAGGTGCCTATTACGCAACTACGGAGAAAACTTTGGAGATCATAAATCGCAACCCTTCCGAACCTGAGTTATTATCCTTTGTTTTTAAAGTTGTGATCTAACTAGAAAAACACACGAACAGAAAGAACTAGAGCCTAAAATATTTATTGTACATTGAAATTAACGTAATTACAGGATTATTTGTTTTATTTTAACTTCCTACGCCGTTTTCAGGGCTTCAAATTATCAGCATACAGCACCTACTACTGACTACAGAACAGTAGACGAGTTCTCGAACAGAGACCACGCCTCGGAGAGAGTAGTGTAGGACGCCCTTTATCCAGGTGTAGCGATGATATTCGTAAAATGGCTGATACCAGTTGGAGAAAATGGGCTGAAGATCAAGCCCAGTGGCGTGCCATAGGAGAGGCCTATGTCCAGCCATGGACACGGAAGAACTATCGATGATGATGATCATCATTAGCAGAGGACTCTTCTGGAGCTCACAATTTAAGTAAAGTAGAGACCATAGTCCATTATATTGGCTTAGTGCGGGTTGGTAGAAGATCCTTTTAAGATATCTGTGGCACGGAAATTTCGTCACGATATTTTCCTTCACCGGCAAAGTGAAAAAAAGGCAAAAGACACAAAAAAGCAAACTTATTTCTAATGCGAAACTCAACCATCCAATACGAAATAGAAACAAATCTTGCAAAACATGTATGTAGATCAATCAGACGCCGTGTGTAGACATGCTAAGCGGCCGAGTTTCGCCTCAAACAGCCATGACGACTGTTTTCGGCAACAGGGACACTTCTTTGATAAATAACCGGAGAACAATAAGGAGTCGCAACATCTAACTGCGAGGGCGTGCCTACACGTCCGGCTACAACTTTATGAGCCGTTGATTTTGATAAACATCGAACGCTGTTGGTTTAGTTAATGTCTGTTTTGGGCCGCGTTGATTCCGCAATTATTGGGCTATTGTGTTTTGACGGGTTTCGTAGATTTGTTATTTGTAAATTGAGGGGTGTTAAATATTGCGACATCTTTCATTTGTAATTTTTAATTTGTTAATTTTTTTTTGTGGGTGAAATACGACCGATAGATGTTATTGTAAGTACGCAACATGGCCTTTAATATTGTACAAAATTAATGTTTGATACGCCATTTTAGATCATTTATCGCTATGATGACAAAAAAGTATTTTAAAATTAATTGTCTTTTTGAATATCAAGTTAAATCATGCGTTGATATATTACAAGATTGTGATGAATATAAATTTGTAATCAAATGTAATTGATCTGCCTAGGTTATTTATTTTGGTTAAATAAAAAATACAAAGTAAAAACTGCATAATTTCGCCATTAGTGTGCTGCGTTACAGGATCGAACATCATACATCTTGCTTTTCAAGTCAATATTGATATTGCGGCCGAGCCATATTTCATTCGAAATCGTTATTATTTATTTCCCATTAGTCCTTCGACAATCTATTTCTGTGATGTTAATATATTGAAAGAATATACTTCGTGCCACTCCTTCAATTGAGACCAATGTGATCACTCTTCATAACATTATTCATTTGTTAAAATTAGGAAAAGATTTACGGTTTTACATTACATTACACTCCATCGGCAATTGGGTAAAAGTGCTACAGAAAATTTTCAACGAATAACTTAAATTCACAAAGAATTCATAGATCCTAATTCCAGACGTCCCTAAATCAAGGTTGTTACTAACATTGAAGCACTAACGGACACACTAAACCCCAAATAAATATCAACCCAAACGCAGATTTATGTTCGTCCATTAATAAAAGTGGAAAGCTATAAAATTAATAAAACCCTTATAAAAGCCGTCGTGGATGTATAGCATGGATTCCCTTGGAGGGACCCACATAAATTCTTTAGCTTAAAGAGGCATTTGCTCGGCAAGTGAACCAGACATTTCGCGGTCACATATTCGTGACTTCCACTTAGTGAGACGCGAATATTAATGTCATATGCATTGCCAATGGTTATTGTTCTATGTTATTTGAACAATGCTATGATCAAGGACAATGGATCTGCCATCATATTTCCAAATTGATTTTCGTAGAATGTTTTGCTATAGCGTATTGGGCCAGGTGATTACCATCTGTAGCTCACCGTACAGGTGCCAGCGCGTATGATGGTTCGATTCCTAAGTCGAATACTTAGATAAAGATTTTTAAATTATACACCGCCCGGGGCTCGTATTTATACCCAATGTCAATTGGACCGGCCCTAATCACATCTTCAAACGCTCTATCCATAGATAAGTTTACGTGCTCCAAAACTGTGGGTGGAATAATCGCACCCCTGTCTACATCTTCAGGGTTACAGGCGTGAGGATATGTAATTTATTTGCATTTAGGACATTACTTAATACTTACTATATTAAATGTCTTACCATTACGTACTCTATTAGGTACCCTCACAGGTATATTTGATACAAAAAATAGACGTTAGTAAACAGTTCCCGACTAGTTAATGAATTTTTAATTGTACAGCGGAGTTTTCGCGTTGACTCACTTTTTCAGACCTTTTTGCAAAGCGCAGTTCTTACGAGTATAAGGCTTCAGGAGACATTTTATTAACAAAATAACTATTTTAATTTAATTGAGAATTTCTTTTTTTGTAATGATCAATGTCTATGTTTAGTTCTAAAACAAATATTTTGACAATTAGTATAATGCATACAAGGTATATCAAGACTGCTACCGAAAACGGAGGTGGTAGTTTTAGTGACTTTGAACACAATGCAACTAAAATTTTTGCTAAAAAAGCGAAGATTTTTTTTATTTTTTTCCTATCATCGTATTTGGGTGGTAAATACACACATTTTCCTAAAAAAATTATGTATACCTCTTTTATTTTTAAAGACGCTACAGTACGCAAGGCTTTAAATTATAATTTTAGCAAAAACTATGTATGTACCACCCAAACACAATGATATTTAAAACATTGCAGAAAATATCGTTTTTTTGCAAAAATTTTAGTTACATCTCTTCTGTAGCCACTAAAACCACCACCTGGCTTCGTTTTCGGTAGCAATCTTGATATACCCTGTATAATCTGATTGATTCTATGGACCCCGTTTACATCTCACTGCTGAGAGTTAATCATAAGTCAGAGGGGTTTATTAATATTTCAATTTACACACCTTACTTATTCTTCTAGATAACTTTTATCATGCAGATTTTGTGTTGATACTTTTTTCTTGGTAAACGGATCAGACACGGCTGCGAACATGTTCATGGTGCTCGCGGGTTCAAATCCCAGGGCACACCTCTGACTTTTAGGAGTCGTGTATTGATAGTCAATCACCACGCACTATAACGGTGAAGGAAATCATCCTGAGGAAATCTGCATATCATGGCAATTTGTAAGACCTTCTTTGTAAATTGTGCCAACCTGCACTAGGCCAGCGTGGCGCACTATACGGCCTAACCCTCAATCAGAGTCCTCTCATCCTCATCTTAGAGTCCTCAATCAATCTCAATCGTGTTCTCGATTGTAGAGAAGGCTCGTGTCTTTCAGTGGGACTTATATTTCGACTGGTACAGTATAGTAATAGTCAATGAAGGTTGCAGAAATTTGCTTATTGCACACTTCTTCCAACATATCACTGGAAATTCTAGGGACAATGTTCAGCGATGTACTTCATTTTGGTTGAAGATGACGATGATGAGGTCACTAATGAATTCGACGATTCATAAGTAAGTACACCGAAAATGACCTCAAAAGACCTTCCGTTTCGAATTGGGCTAAGTGAGCAATGCTTTATCAACAATTTCGTAACTACTAGCATCTGCATTCACATCGGTAGCATTACAATTTTCTGATCTAGTTGCTTCTCTAATAATCTCTTACATTTGTTGATGGTTAATGTGCCGTCTCGAAATAATTACGAAGCGGCATGTTTATAGTGTTTCAAGATCTTGTATTTAGAATTTGAAATAGTTTCAAGTTGTAAGATTTTTTATTTAATATTGTAATTGGGTATTGCACATACCTTTTCCAGTACATGTCATATTATTCTATCTATACCCTAAATTCTAATATATTTTAAATCACTAAGTTATAAGCAGCTTTTTAAATTGTTTCCCTAGTTGATATATTAAAAAGCCGGTTAACGATGTTAAAAATAGTTTCTACTGCTAATACAACACATATGAGATGAGTAGCATTAAGAAAATTATCAATGAAAGATCCTATTTTAACCGAATATTGACCATACATCGCCTGCTTAAACCACTAACTGCCGAAAACCCAATAAGCACAAGATTCGTATCAACATCCCCTTTCAAACAACAGTAAGTACTTACAGAGACAATAAATATCCCTCTTTATCAGCGATGTTCCGAACTGCAGTGTCCGATGAAATCTTTTTATTTTATGAGACAGCCGTAGAAGTAAGCTGTGAAGACGTTATCAAAATCTTCGCGACAACTACTGGTTCTCTGCCAACTCCCCTATTTGACTAATGTACACCCGCCTTACCCCAGTTCCGGTAAAAGAAGCATATCTCCGTTTTATTCTATTTTCGTTGAAATAAATTATAGGATTTAATATTTTTGAGTGCTCGATAAATTTGTAAAAAGTTTTTGTGATTTTTAGATATTATCTTATGATAGTTTTTGAAAACTACAACTGAAGCTAATTGAGAAAAATATTTTAAAAAGCTCCGTCTTTATATGTTTGCATTTCAACCAAAAATCCAGGATATATTCAGGGAAAAAAACGAACACAGGCTCGTAAATAAATTCTGTACAGTTAAGATATAGAATGTGTCATTCGGCGTGGCCATAATGAAAATGGATGGCCGCAATTCGCGAATATATCGGGGCCTTCCGGGTATTAAAAAAAACGGTAATCGTCGTTAAACCTTAAAAGTAAATCTAAAATTATTAGTCTAGACTATCTGCGTTTTTATGACTCCTTCGGTTTCAATAACGTTTTGCCCTACATAAAACATACGCCCTGATTTCAGATAGTTATTGTTCCACTTTAAAGTAGCTGTTATTGTACATAATCGCGCCTTCGTCCTATGAAGGTAGGCAGAGAAAAAAAAAACCACAAGCTATGATCCTGACATATTTTTTCACCTTTACATTTATACATTTTGTCATGCATATCTGCCGAATATAAGATATTTACCTTAACAATAAAATCTTGCGATAAAGATAAATACACCAAAAAGCACACCTTAATTTCGATCTTACCAAGTATCGTCTCTTATATCTTGTGAATTGTATACTGCTAACTTTTCAGTCGTTGTACTTTCAAGCAAGACAAATATTTTTGATCAAACATTTCGCTTCCAAAACATAGTGCTAGAAGTTTGGATGCTGCTTGGATTCAGCAATGGACATCTGGAGACATCATACAACATCCACTGCAAATCCTGTCAGTTGGGATTAACCAGGGAACACGAAAGAAATCATACTGAGCACTGGAGCTCAACTACTCTTTTGTCGACACCAGCTTGTCTTGAATCCGCTTCGAAATTAATTAAAAAAATAAATAGGAGTTGGATATAATAACCAGTGAAATTAGTAGGCATTAGGCGTTAAAATACTTAATTCCTAATGTGTCTGGGTGACGACCGCAGTACTATCAAGCAGTTTTAGTAGTAAGTTCTGAGTTGTATTGGTTCTGTTCCGAGCGTGACTCTATCAGCCGAGCGACATACTCGTCGCGTCATTCCCGCTGGTTCAAAAAGAAAAATTGAGACGTGGAAAAGTGTTCACTCTCCATAGCAAAACAAGAGCCAAAATATCTAGTAACTAAAATCTATTTGGTGATCAATGATGATGGTATAGCCACTTGTATCAAAAATCGAATCTGCAATTTCTACATTGAAAGCGAGTTTTCGACCCACTAAGCCAGGATGTAATTGATGTACATTCTCCAGGTAATATCTCAATGGCTCAAATTATGCATGAACATTCTCATTGGAGCGTGTAAGCTTTCATTAATGCTCACTAAAATCATAATGTGTGACACATGACGCATTGAACCAAGACGATGGGTTAACAATGATTTGCTATATAATTAAGGATTTCCGATGTGACTGTCATTACCATATGTTGTGTTCTAAATGCGTTGACAATAGTTTTAAGCCGATGACTAAATGACTTACGATGTAGGTCAAGATTATTTGAAAAAAAAAAAAACAATTACTCATCATCCTGAATCCTTTGTAACTTGTAAGCTATCTCTTCCTTATACGCAAGATAAAATACATCTTTTGGTCTTTTCACATATGTTATTTTCATGTGATTTTTTAGCATGTTTATAATTTATATTAATAAATACAGTTAATGTAATTTACTATTAATAAAAAATGTTTTAGTTTCAAATAGATATTTAAATATATAATGTAATTTATACACTTAATAAAATATCTATAACGTCGTGTTTAAGGGTTTGAACACTTTCACAATATCCGTCGCTAAAATAATTTGGACTTTGGTGTAAATCATTGCAACTTCTGCAATGCATATAAAACCAACATATTCAAAATCACGGTATCATCACGCTTACATGTTAAAACGAACATTAAAGGCTCCCTGGCAACTGCAATGTGTGAATAAAATCAATTTTTTAACTGAATTTCAGCGTCGTTTCGTCAATACCGGCTGCCTTGCGCAAACATTTATATGAACCGACTATGATGTTCGGAAAAAATCCCGATAAAACCTTTTCAAATAGAGTTCGCAGTTCAACTCGGTGTTTTGAAGTCCGCCCCACGTCAGTGCGGAGTAAGACCTACATACGATGTGTGCAAGAGAAATTTTGTGAAGTCCTCTGACGGAAAAAAATTGGAATGGAAAAAAAGATTACGCAAAATACCTGTGTGGCCTAACCACTCTCAACTGTAATCTCGTAGAGGAGGCCCGTGCCCTGTATTGGGACGCATATGGGCTGATACAATACAATACGATACAAAATACCTGTATTTTTAATAGCTTGAATAGAAACATACAGTGAAGTAGGTTGCCATTTGTTTTGTATCTGGTGGAATTTCTCAATTAATGGGAAGCATATTAATACTAGCCTATATATTATCTTTACTCGTAATGCTATTAAAGCCCTTGGTGCATATTGTTTAGAGAAAAATGAAACTTACATGGTAATAGCCTCGCCCTATATCCCATCTTGAGACTGTAATAAATTCGAAACGAAAATGAGAGCAGATTTAATCATACATCTGCCTATCTTCTCGGATATACAAACGTGACATAATGCTTATTAAGAAAGTGATTTAAGCCTTCAAGGCGTAAGGCACATTTGAACCACGATGCAAAACCCTCAGTCCGTTTCTGCTTAACGTTCCAATCTACAAGAGCACCCAGTCATAATGGTTAGACTCTTTGGTTTTAAACTCTTTAGGTCGGGCTTGCGTTTTGTCAACTCGGCTTTCATTTCACAGTAATTGATCTATCAAAGACTTTCTTGTAAAAGCCGTAATGTATGGCTTTAGACTTTACGATTCTTTCAAAAGGGTTTGTAATCCATCTTTCGAATATTAAATGTATTATGCCCCGATAATTGCCAAACGTTTTAGCAGTAGTTAGTTCATCGAGTTTTTTATTGACGATATCCAAACAGTAATTGTTGATCCGTGTTATTATAAGAAATAGAATAAGTGGATGGAGTACTTAACAGGATCTTCATTTTGTGCAATCTTGGTTTATAAAGCTTGTACTCATTCAGTCTTAGGGGAAGATTGAAATTAAAAGAAGAGAAAGTGAAAGGAAATATGTTTGGGCTAATAATTATAAGCAACCAAGTAGAGAGCCTATAATACTTTCAAAAATATCCCAACAAATACTATTACGTCTGCCGAAATGGAACAACATTCTTAAGTTATTTTCTGACTTTAAAATAAATACCAAAAACAATTTTATATCGAATATATTTTAGCTCCTAAACAATAAGGTCGATAATAAAATTATTATTTATTTTTGGGCACACGAAATTCACTTTTCTACAAAGACCTTACCACGGTGACTTGTTGGAATTGACCTGCATCCACCAACACCAATGAGATTCGTCCATAAACTGACGCCTTTTTCCCAAAAGGTGCAACCAACATACCCACGTTTCGCCTATTTTCCGTCCCACGATGTGATACGTCGAGCTCAGCTTTTTAATCATACCGTAGTACAACTGCGCCACCGAGGCAGTCAATGAGATTCGCATAATGTAATTAAGGAAATAATGAATATTAACATAAATTATCCCCCGGAGCCAACTAGCTATAGCCAGCGTCAAACCAAAACTTATCAAAGTATTCACTCGGAAAGTAAATCTGCTCGAAGTGTGCTCGTGTTCAGTGTACTATAAGTTCTTCGAGATGACTTTACTTTTAATCAAACACAAACGCCTGGCGCGAAGTTATCTCATAGCTGTCTGGTATTTTATATAAAGGCTGATGGAAGTATTTAAATTAAATACTTTTAGAAATAAATTGTATTATGAGATTTTTTTATTTGAGACATCTTTTTTATTATCCTCCACATACCTAGCGTTTTCTTATCATTACTTGGGGTGTAATATGCTTTGCAAAAGGTTTGATTTACAATTTTACATCTGTCAGCTTGATTTCAACTAGTTTTTCGCAATAGGCTTTTTAGAGTTCATTTTTAACTTTCATACCTGTAATGGTTCATGGACCTTACACTCCTTCAATATAATTGCAAATCAAGAACATTTGTAGGTTTCTTCTTCGTTCCTTAATGTCATTGTAAAATTTAAAGAACCGACCTCAAGTTGGCATCGCAATAACAAATGGGATTTGGGTAATTATAACTAACATTTGTAACTTGGAGTTAACTAGACTAAGAAAGTTCAGCTAATTAGAGCCTCGTCGCAGTTAGTTTGGACTGCAGTGTGAATGGTCAGATTCGACCGACGTACTTCCACTATCTTTCGTGAGACTAGAAGTAAGTTTTACTGTCGTGTTTTGTTTAATGAGTTAAAATACCGGTGACCTAACAATCCTTACGTCCTTACCTGCTTTTCATGATTTTGTATTAAGTGTACAATAAAGTGTTCTCTATTTCTATCTACTTAAGTCCCCTTATTTCTTGATCTTTTCCTTTTCAAGGGTAATGAATTGCTCATGTCTTTTAGCGTCTCTTGAGCTAATTTCATAATCATCATCGATTGTTAATCTTTCATTTGATTTTATGTGTTTGCGTTATTGGCCTGCCTGTTGTAATTTAAACATACAAATTCACTGAACTATTACAGGTACTTATAAATAAAAATAAATTTAACAAAATTGAAAACTGAAGGCTCAAATTCAACAATAGCGAAACCAGCCATGATCTAACAAACACAAAACAATTTCCTTAGGCCATAGTTCATAGCAATCAATACCCGAACTGCGTGTACCATGGTGGCCCTACACCGCATTAACAATAGTGGGATCGGCTTTATACTTCAAACAGCTCATGAATTCACAACGGCCCATTGAATGTGGAATATCGTCGGATCCAAGGCCGCCTGAGAATGCCACGAAACCCTTAGTAATGCGATCGAGATTATTTTTCTGAACGTATCAAATCTCACCGAATATTATTGTGGATGATTATTTGCGAGTAATGTATGTCGTATTATACGATATTACTTTTGAAGAAACCTGAATATCGGATGTATTTTATGTTAGAAAACTTATGTATTTGGTAGCGTACCGGATTGATAAATTGAAGGTCGTAGTTAGAGCCCCTAGGCACACTTCTGACTTTTCTGAGTTACGTGTGAATGAAGGTAATTTTCGCTTACCTTAAATATGAATTAAAATATCGTGAGGAAATTCGGAAAACAAGGAGTTGTGCAAAAGTATTTCAAAGATTACAGTTGTGGTTTCATCCCGGAAACCTGGATACCAGGCACCTAGTCGGAAAGTTACAACGCAAACCCTCTGTGACGCAGTTGGTTAGTCGCCGTGAGTTAGTTGGCTGTGAAACGAAAGGTCTCGGGTTCGATCCCCGCACCGAGACAAATGTTAGAACCACTAATATTTGCTTTGAGTCTGGGTGTTAATGAGACCGAAAAGTCTCTCGTAGTTCCTGATACCCACGACACAAGATTTGATCTTAGTATGTGACTGTTGGGTGTATTTATTATTTAAATATTGTGAGAACGTAGTTGTTTTAAAAGCAAATAATTTAAGACGGTAAAATCCCTCGTAACTTTTGATACAAGAATTGCGAATTCAAATCTTGTATGTATGGGTCGAATATTATGAGTATTTGATTTAGGTTAATTTAAATAATTTACCTAAAATTTTCGTTTGAAATGTTACATTAGTTATGTATTTCCGATAAAATTCACCCGATAAGCAATGTACAGCAAAAACGACAAAATAAATCGCGCGAATGCTAATACAAACGACGTTATGCTATTGTCAATCCAACTACGAGTATTCAATAACATCGAACGCTTTGTCATCGGCAATATAATAGTTTCGTTGATATTTTTTAGTTTTATCCCGTGTTGTGGAGCAGAAAGTGACAATGGTAAATTTTTTCTCTAAAATAAAATGTTTTGCACGTAATATATTTATTTGTTTACTATGAAAACTTTATTTGGCAGTCTGAAATACAGTTTTTATTAGTTTTACCGATCCATTAGAAATTGTTTTAAGTGTTTTTGTGTGACCGAAAAGTCTCTCGTGGTTTATAATGTCAACAGCACTGTACTTTACTGGCCCATACATGTCCCACTGCAGAGCACGAGTCTCCATTACAATCGAGAGTACGATTGAGAGGGGTTAGGCTTAGTCAGCCACGCTGGCCCAGTGCGGGTTGGCAGCCTACATACCATAGAAATTCTCCCAAATCACTATGGTATGCAGGTATCCTCACGATGTTTTCCTTCACCGTTATAATGCGTGGTGATTGACTATCAATACACACATGTCTCCGAAAATTCAGAGACGTCCCCTAGTATTTGCACCCGCGACCACCGTGAACATGTTAGCAGGCGCGTCTAGTCCGTTACCAACAGGCCACCACGCACGTTACAATACCAACAGCACAATTCTTGAATGTCAATCGGTTCAGTACTATGTATGTTACTGTCAAGTGTATTTATTTCTTGATTTACGTATTAAACAATAGTAATATCTTTATAGAGCAAGAGCCCGTGGTCGCCAGACTCGTCATTTTATAAAAGCTAAAAGTTTGTCTGCACATGTCTCTGACATAGCCATCACGCGATCAACTGTGGCAAACGCTGACAATACAAAATTTTAGTTATTTTAAGGTTTCAAAATATCGTAACATACAATTTTGCTAGCTTTATAGTATAAAAGCTGAATTATAAATATGTTGTTAAGGCAACTAGCTAAAGATGTTTCCTTGTCATTCGGACACTTTTGATGGTTCTTTAATCTTGCCAGACGCGTTAAAGCTGATTACTATCAAAGCCCCCTCCCCTCCGTCGGAACATCATAATAGCTGATCGTGTGATAACTGTATTGTATTGTATCAGCCCACATACGACCCACTGCAGGGCACGGGCCTCCTCTACAATCGAGAGTACGATTGAGTGTGATAACTGTGATATCTATCTATGCGCAGACAAACTTTCAGCTGTTAAAAAATGACGAGTCTGCCGGCCAGAGCTCTTGGTCTATTAAGGAATGTTCTTCTTCTTCTACCTGGCGTTCTTCTGGCCGGTGCCAGGGTCATTTCGCCTGATCTTGGGCATCCCCCATAGTAAGGCCATTGACCCTCATATCTTCCTTAACGACATCCAGCCAGCGCTTCTTTGGTCTATCCCTTGGTCGAGAATATTAAAATAAAATAAAGAGTTTGTTTCTGTCACAGAGAGCGCAAGAGTAAATGCACGGATTTTTTGTGCTTTTCACTGTTCTGCCAACGAAGATTTTTTCGCATTGAATACGCGTATTGAAAATTGCTGGCTTTTATATTCGTGTACGGGGATATTGTAACGTACATATGTATATACATTTACATAGACACGTGTATTAAGAGGCATAAGACTAGGATTTGAATTACAAACCTTTTCCTTTTGCCTACCCTTATCTCTTACATCGGTATGGTGCAATATGACTTTTCAGGTATACTCCAGATTAGTTTATCTTGTGATATTAAAAACCGAATAGGCCTTTAAGTCCTCCACGCTGGATTATTTTCTATAAAAGTTAAAGCGCTAAAGCAGTAAAGTTACAAGCACTAACCATGTTCCCAAATACAGCGCCAGGCGTAATCCCACATACTTGTGTGATAAAATCAAATACATATATACATGTATGGATTTTCTATTTTGATGGACAGTAACTCCAAAAACCACAATCAAATATCAGAACAAACTTCTCAAATATTAAAATTTTAATATATTCATACAATGGTATATGTTGATGAAAAGCGTCTCATATAAGTATTAATACTGGACATGATAGTAATCGGAGCGAAAGGGACGCGTTATGTAATTACTTCCATAAATACCCTTTGATGTTTATCCATACAATAAAAAGGTACGTAAGCGAACATATTAAATTTTAATCCGGTAGAAATGAGCCGGGATCCCGCCCTGTGTTCATCGCAAGCAATGCGAAATCAAATTGAAAATATTCCCTTACAAGATGTTTTGAATCGTCAAACACGCTTCGGTACGTATTACACATGTTGGCTCAAATGTGGCTAATGTCATTTTGTAGATCCATAATGAAAAGTCTGATGTTGGTCCAACGTTGGAAGCCAGGGTTTTAGGGGTAAGCAATCCGCCTTACTGACATCTGTCACATAACGAAGCTATAAGTATCTACAAATAATCTGTAAGCGATTTATAAGATGTATACGAGTATTTAGATGTATACGGAATCCATATTTTCTCAAATATTTATAACTTACATACATACATAAACTCACGCCTTTTTCCAAGAAGGGGTAGGCAGAGGTCTAACCAGGACACCCACGTTTCGCCTTGTATTTTCCGTCCCACGATGTGATAGGGGGCGAGCTTATCGCCATATCGGGCACGAGTTGTGATTTGAAAAATCTAGTATCACTTTGCTCGACCCAGGATTCGAACCCGACACCTCAGCTTTGCAATCATACCGTAGTACAACTACACCACCGAGGCATATAACTTATAATATTTACTTATAAGTTTTGGCCTTAATACCATAAGCGTGTATCACCAAACTAATGCTTTCGAACTGAAATTCTAAGCCAGGAAGTGAAAAACATCAAGAAATAACGGTCAAAAATAAAGGATCTTCTAAAATATTATTTACCTTCTAATATATACTTCAATAAAAGTGAAATAAATAACTTATAATAAGACATGCCTTATTTAATGCCCCAACAAACATTAATCTTCATTTTCCTTGTTTATTTCAGTTTTACCAAATTTAAATAATATTGTTGATTCTGTGCACAAAGTAGTACAAAACAATTCGCCGTTATTGAGAAAAGTTGTATCTTTTGAACATTCTGCAATATTAAATCCGATAGTTGAGTCACAAAAAATTTGCTTACGATGTTTTTCACAAAGACACAAGGAAACAATCGGACAGAGCCTAGATTTATTCACACTGCGATTTTCGACTCTACTGCCTTAGAATAAGACCGTTCTGGCCAAAAGGGCACAGGCTTTCGACATGTGGACGTATTTTTTATTTCTCTAAACTCTCAATTTGTCCGTGTGGTGCGGAATAAATATTTTTTTTTATCGAGCGCAATTTTTTGCTCCGTTCTCATTCATGTATAGAATTCGTGTATAGCTCTCGAAACATTCTGAATCGTATTCAGTTTAGGGAACAAATCGGTTGATTTAATCAAGCGTTTGTAGAGTTAACTTTTGTAAACGTTTTAAACAACCTACAGCTGAATTCAGCACGCATCTAGTGCCAAGACAGACTAGAAAAAGGGAAATGGAACCTAACGCTTAATTAAATAGAACGGATTAGAAATACTTCGCTTTGGTTATTTATTTGGGTATAAAAGACATACGACATTTCCGTTATTTGATTTTCTTTAAAAAACACGACGATACAATGTTAGGTAACAATAAGGATTACCAACTATCTACCATGAGACACATTTTCAGTTCCATCACTTATTGAAATGAATAATTTATTAATTAAAAATTAATTAATTAATGAAATTTAAATTATATGATTTTTATTTAAATTAATGAAATCAAATTAAATTAATTAATTTAATTTAATTTCATTAATGTAATAAAAAATCGTATAATATAGTCCATAAATACCAAAATCATTTTGATTCACAAATTTTCAACGGCCAAATTCTACAGCCATAACATTTCAAATAATGGCATCTTCACAGCGTTCTACACACACACACACCTAAAATAGCCTAAACACCCCAACATTCAAAAACATGAAGCGAAGCACTTCGTTACGTGCCCATATTGAAATACATCAAACCGTCGACGTTGCAAAAAGACAAAGATCCCTTCGATTGAAATGCTTCGCGAAACTCATTCCTGTATCCACCCGCATATTTTCAACCCATTTGAATGTGCTTAATCCGAGTAATGACATGCGGATGAGCTTACAAATCTGTAGGATATTCAGGCAAAGAAGCGATTGTTGAAACTATAGTTAAGGCCCTTCCCAGTACAAAGCGCGACATGAGTTTTTAGTTTTAAGGAAGTCTAATTGTTAAAAAAATGATTTAAAAATATAGATTACGTTTGTAGAATCTTTACAGTAGTACAAGTCCAGTTACTTTGTAGTTTTAACTGGAAACACAGACTGGAAAGTTTTCCGAGAGTTTTGAAAATGGGTACTCTTATAGAATTCGACGTGGTCTCTCCGGGTTTTAAGTTACTTCTTATCTCTTATGTTTTTACCATTCTAGTCGCCATATTGGAAAAATGGCGCATAATAGCAAAATTTGGATAATGTCTCCATCCTGAATATTTACCACCAAGGCGAACTGAGATAAAGAATAAATCCACGCGTATCCCTTAGCACTCATTATATAACGTGACATTATCTCTAGATAGACAATTTAACGACGAATATTTTTTACTTTATATTTTTTTATAATTTTTGAAAAACCTATTTTAGTAATTTTTTTTATCAGCCCATTTACGTCCAACTGCTGGGCACGGGCCTTCTCTACAATCGATTGAGAGTGGTTAGGCCATATAGTCCACAGACGCTGGCCTAGTGCGGGTTGGCGGACTTACATACCGTAGAAATTCTTTAAAATCGCTACGGTATGCAGGTTTCCTCACGATGTTTTCCTTCACCGTTAAAGTGCGTGGTGATTGAATATCAATACACACATAACTCCGAAAAGTCAGAGGTGTGCCCTGGGATTTGAACCCTCGACCACCGTGAACATGTAGGCAGCCGAGTCTGGTCCGTTACCAACAGGCCACCACGCACTTATCATCACATTTTAGTCATTATAGGTACCTATATATGCACGAAAACTTATCTTCCATCGAAATCACTAACGAGAGACGATAAAACCCCAAGGTTATTTGCTCAGAGGACCTTAACATCAGTAATGTAGTTGAGAGCCGGTGTACAATGCCCTTATTCATAAACTGTGGGGGAGAGATGAAAGGCAATATACAGCTTAAAATAAAGGCGACGACACACAAGGGGCGATTTCAATTGAATACATGTCACGGCAGACGTTATTGCAGTTTCGGCCCTTTGAGACGCGGTATTAAAATATATTGAACCTTTTTTGCATTCTTTCGGTGTTTTGTAAGACAGTTCAGTGGGATAGTATTGAATTTGAAGACAGGAATACAACTGAGAAATTAATGATTCGGCTTTATGACTAATGGGTAAAACACAGGAATAATATTAAAGTACGGTTGTTTTGAAAGCTGTTGTGGCACTGTTGGGTTTGATGGCGGCTGGGTTCGGTTCGATCCTAGGTCCAAGAGATTTTTTGTGTGATTCAAGCATTTGTTTTGGGTCTTCATTTTCTCATAGTTATACTCATGACGAGGCGTAGATTTTGGTTAGTCATCACCAAAGAACA
Organism: Theretra japonica; assembly: GCA_033459515.1. NCBI lineage: Eukaryota > Metazoa > Arthropoda > Insecta > Lepidoptera > Sphingidae > Theretra > Theretra japonica. The sequence goes on from CM065934.1 coordinate 10,772,287, forward strand.
GTTGAATATGGTGGCACTATGTTCGGTGCATTTAATATAACAATTTATTTCCGAAGTAATGTAATTGTAATTTATTGAATATTGTTTTTAAATTAGGCTGCCTCGTTGGCGTAGTTGTACTTCGGTACGGTTACAATGCTGAGGTCTCGGGTTCGAGTCCCAGGTCGGGCAACGTGATATTGGATTTTTCTATTCATTATCAGAATTTGTACCCGATATAGAGATAGGCTCGCCCCCTTTCATATTGTCGGACGGTAAAAATAAGCCGTAACGCGGGTGACCTGATTACAACCAGGAGAACCTCTGCTTATCCCTTCTAGGAAAAAGGCGTGAGTTGATGTGTTTTTAAATTTTGTTTATCAGATTTCTACTTGGTAAATTTATACAATTCGTCTTCCACATTTACGAAAGGTCTACTCTATGAGACCTACTCCCTAACACCTTCTTCGCGTTGCCAAAACTCACATTGAAATCTCCCATGGGTCCCATTACTTCTAATACAAACATATTTTTATGGATCATTCTACCCTTTATTGACAGTCGTTTGATAAAATTGGGTGTAAAAATTCAGCCCATATACGTCATATTGCCCACAGTAGGGCACGGGAATCCTCTTCGATTGAGATTGGTTAGGCCACAGTCCATCACGCTGGACTAATGCAAGTTGGCAGATAAACAATACAAATTATTTTAATAATCTCTATGGTATGCAGGTTTCCTCATAATATTTTCCTTAATCGCTTAAGTACGTGGGGATTAATGCAAATACGCACATGACTCCGAAAAGTCAGGTTTCTGCCCTGGGATTCGAACCGGCGTTCACTGCATCGTTTCCGCAGCTCGCGTCCGGTCCTCTCCTTTATCCATTTAACGGTGGATTTTTATTATAAAAGACTAAGAGCGTCCATTTTAATTATAAAACTTACCGGTTAATTTTTAAATTTCTGTGCATTACAGTTTCGTCATTATTTCATAGCCAGCGAATAACACTTCGCTTCTAAATATCATATTATGTGTATAATTAAAACGACATACAGTATATTTTATTCTAAAACCTAAGAATCAAAGAACTAAAAATGTAAAACCTCAACAAAAACACATTTATTCAAATCCATTACGAACCATTAAAGCCATTTCGCGAGCAAAACAAACAAAAAATGAAACAAGAAAATAAAAGTACGATTTTGACGTTGGTGTAATTCCGATATGTTTTTCAGCGGTGAAAACAAACAGCTTTATGACATGATTGGCAGATGTCCCACTGCGGCATTCAGTATACCCCCACATTACTGGGGGAGGGGGAGGGAGGGAGGTAAGCTGTTATTTGCGCCAAAACGCATTCTAACGTATGTTTTCAATCCACTTATATTACGTTCTGGACATATTTTTTATTGCTTATATTAAATTATTATACGTAAATGTATTATTGAATATATAATATATATAAGTATTGTTTGCATATAAACTCTCAATTCTCAAGTTTCTATAATTTACACGCCTACTAACTTTCTCTCTGCATTATCCAAAGGTCGACTGGCAGAGAATGCCTCAGTCCGCCTTTATACTCTGTATATAAAGTATAAATAAATAAATAAATATTTTCATTATTTATTAGAAATAAATACCTTCACTGTAGGAACGTCAAAAACCAACTAGTTTTTAGAACGCGATATCTAACCTCATAATCTGCTACTCTGATTTCTTTGAAGTTCCTTATTGCTTTTTACATTGTAATTTTATCATAAATAAAAAAATCAGTAATTATACTTCTTGAATCACTTATACTGAAATCGCCGACAGCGTTAAGACCGCAGATTGTTACACATTTTTGTGCGCTTAATGATTTTGTTTGTGATCATTTGTGTGGTGTATAATAACGAAATTGACAGCCTCCGTGGCGTAGTTGGTTAGACGCCGGCTATGAAACGAGAGAACGCGGGTTTGATTCCTGCACCGAGATAAATGTTTGTGTGAACTACAAATATTTGTGTCGGGTCTGGGTGTATGTGAGACCGAAAAGTCTCTGGTACTCGATCGTAGTGTAGGGTTAGGACTATGTATGTGACTGTTGGGTGTATTATTAGTATTTATAAATAAATAAATTCTGCTCTATATTTGACTCTTTTGTTCCATAGCATAAAATACCATGAAGTTTTATTCTAGTATTACTTAGCACCTGCCTACCTGCCTCGGTGGCGTAGTTGTACCACGGTATGACTACAAAGCCATCGGGATCGAATCCCGGGTCGGGCAAAGTGATATTGGATTTTTCTATTTATTATCAGTTCGGAGTCAGGAATTTGTGCCCGATATCGCGATGGGTTTGCCCCCTATCACATTGTGGGATGAAATACACAAGGCGAAACGTGGGTGCCTGGTTGCTACCAAGGGAACCTCTGCCTACCCCTTCCGGAAAAAAAAGGCGTGAGTTTACGTATGTATGTATTACTTAGCAGTTATTTGTTTATTCAGTGCATATTGTGACGCCTGCAGGTAGTTCATTAAGCATGAAACCAAATTGTTAGTGTATTCGACATAAGACATAATCTAACTACCACTGAAAGTCCTTAAATAAATAAATAGCATTAACAAAAGAACTAAAACTAGTATAAAACTATAAACAAGAATAGACTTGGCAGAATTAATAACCCATTTCAAACATAAAGAACTGCGTTATCTACAGCCCTTGAGCACACAAAGAATCGAAACATATCCCATCCTTTAACATCGTTTGTACCCTTTAGCCTATAGTTACCGTATCGATGTATCATGACATAGCAACGCGTCTCCACGACGACTTATGAATATAAATATGTACAGTCACGAACATAATCGTCAATGATAGTATTAACTACTATGATACGTGTCACACTTGTGTGGTCTTCTGTGATTTGATCAATTTGTGATACTGCGGTTTTTGCTGTGATTAACGAGCGATTTAGGGAAGCCAATTTGGGTTAGGTCGAACCTTTAATGTTGATTTTGTTTGTGATTGTATTTATATTTATTTGATTTATTAAAACTTTTTTGCTATACCTATCAGTTCGCCTTTTATAAGCTAGGATCGATACTGGCACTGGAACGACACCAAAAAGCAAATTTCGCTGAAAATAGCAGGCACCAGATAATGCTGAAGCGCGTAACAGATGCACTATCAAATTAATAAGAGTTGAAAAAGAATAACAATTGTTTTATATACAGACAGCCTTATTGATAGACAGATTTAAAATCTATTTTAGCTATCGAATGTTTTGTCTTCTTCGCTCAAACTGAATTCAAAAATCGTTCGAAAGGGACAAAACATTCGATCACTAAAATAGGTTTTAAATATGTCTATGAATGAGGCCGAGAGCCTTTAATTTAAAAATAAATATTTCAAGGGCAGAATTAATGCGGTACCTATGTATTTTTAGCAGTCAACCTTTGGATGGTGCAGAAACCAATTCTTCATTCTTTCATTTCAGGGCAGGGCAAGTTGTTGCCTCCAAATTACTCCCTCGTGGATCAACATTTACGAGGGAGCAATTCGATTAGGCAGAACCCATGATTCCATTAAAGATATAATAAAATAGTACAAGCCTAAACAATTCAAGAGCATAGACACAAAATTCAAAAGCATAGATTACAGTAGAACACGCTAACCGAGGCGATATTATCCCTCAGGAACCGTGGCTCCAAGTTCTTGATAACGTCTGCATCATTCACAATGTGGTCGCGAGACAGGAATGCGAGAAAGTTTTCGGGCCTAGGTCGTATTGAACACGGATAGATAAGGGAATTAATAAGGCCGCTTTTGATCACGCAACTTGAAAAGGTAGTTGGTGAATTCTTTGGTAAGCCCAACATAAAACCTTATAAATATTAAAGAAGGATAAATTTTAAGTAGTTTTCACGTATTTTATATATTAGGCAGATGAAAATCTTTAATGAAACGGTGATATTTTTTGAACTGGCCTAATAAAGTGGCAAAAAATATACCCGATGGTTGGCAAATTGCATTCCAGATGGATTATACATTGATGTGAAATAGTTACGATTCTTCGCTCGACGCAACTATACCAACATAATTTTATCCAGATACAAATTGACGTGACACACTTAAAACTTGACAGTCTGGCGCAGTTGGTTAGACAATGCGCCGGCTGTGGAACGTGAGGCTGCAGGTTCGAACCCCTCGCCGAAACAAATATTTGTGTGTGTGGTATTTGTTTCGGGTCTGGGTGTTTGTGAGACTGGAAAGTCTCGTAGTTCCTGATACCACCGACACAAGACTCGATCTTAGTGTGGGGTCAGGACTATATATGTGACTGTTGGGTGTATTCACTATTGTATCTGTACTGTATCTGTAAAGTTATTAATTTGTAATTTGTAAATATATAATCTTGTACAAACGTAATCATTAACAATTTGTATATCTATTTTTTATTGGAGCTTGTATCTTTCATATTCTAGACTGCCCTCTCTTCTTTCCCTTTTCTTAAATCCATCCAAAGTTGTCTGTAGGAAATCGCTTAGAGCGACAAGACCGCCATCTGTACTCTTTTCTTAATTTGTATTATCTTTATGTGTTTTTCCTTTAGTGAACAGTTAAGCATAAATAAATAAACACGTGTTTTCAATTACGCCACAAATATGCCATATACGAGTAAACTTACAAAAGGTACTGTTGAACTCGAATCTTATAAGCCAGACATAAGTCACCCTTCCCAACGTGATATAACTTTACAAATAATTAGACTTTTCGTCACGTTAAGCCATCGATGACACGTGTCTGCCCGAACTAATTCCAACTCTGTAAATATATCAATAAGTTTTGACAAGAACTTTAATAGGAAAAGTTTGAGCGGAAACTAAGCTTTGACACTGCGTTAAATGAAATAACGCTGAGTTACACGACAGTCTTTGTGGCCTGAATACATTCTGTATTGTCTTGGGATAGTTTGCAGTATTGAAGTTATTGTAGCGTCTCGCTTGTGAAGTTTATTTAACAGGCTCGCACCGCGTGGTATTGTTTAAGAACAGGACTGTTCGATAAAAGTCAATTAATTGGTAGAGTCGCAAATTCATGGTTATTTCCTTCTTTACTGAACTGTATCGGCTCATATATGTACGTCCCACTGCAGGGCATGAGCCTCCTCTCCAATCGAGAGTACAATCGAGATGGGTTAGGCCATACAGTCCACCACGCTGGTCTAGTGCGCGTTAGTGAACTTTACATTCCATAGAAATTCTTGCAAATCGCTTTGGTATGCAGGTTTAATTCACCGTTATAATGCGTGGTGATTAACTATCAATACACACATGACCACGAAAAGTCAGAGTTGTGCCTTGGGATTTGAACCCGCGACCACTACGAACCTGTTGGCAGCCGCGTCTGGTCCGTTTACAAACAAAGTGGCCTGGTGACCCACGCACTCCCTTCATGTTACTTCCTTCTTCTGGTATTTAAACCTTTAAATTGCAATGGGAACTAAACTATTAATTGCAAATAAACCTTTAGAATACAACGTGCGTTCGAGATCCCAGTCAAAACTGCATAAAAGATCTCTATCAGCAGTGTAAAATTATTAAACATATAAAACCCTTTCAGCCTTACTGTTCCATGTTCCATAGAATAATATCCACAAAAATAACATAAATCCGAAACGAACCGGGGCGGAAACTCCGTCGGGGTCAGTTAGGCCGTTTACGCCCGTGAAAAGGCAAAATCGAAACTCTTAAAAGCTTGTGTGAATCACGCAGAGCAATCAATGCCGTACGCAAAAGAGAAAAAACATCCTTTATGACAGACACTGGCGTAAAATACTTTATGCGCCTCGTGTTAGCAATTTGCCTGACCAGTGGTTCTAGTATGAACCAAATTTTATTTTCTAAGAGTGGTATATTTTTGATATTGTCAAGAATCTGCGCAGTATTGTGGATGATCAGATAAGTCATCAGTGAACCTAGGATGGATTTTTCCACCAAGACAAATGTCTGTATGATCAAAATAATATAGCGGCAATAAGCTCTGCCGCTTTTGACATATTATAAGTCAAATTAAAGCAATTATTGTGTAAATTGTAATACAATCCACCTTCTCAACCCGCCAACGCAGTATCAAAATTTATAACGGGCTAAAAGCGGGCTGGGTTAACATAATATTTCAGCATTCATATATACATATATTCACACATAGTATGAATATCATAATCACACAGTTAGTCTAAATTTCCCTATAATACATTAAACCTATATACAACAATAAGGTCTACCGATCATAACATTTAAAAAGTAACTTTATTCCTCAAAATAAAACCAAATATTAATCCATTCTGAATATTTTGACGCACAGACACATCGTGAAAAAAAAAAAAAAAAAATCAGGCAAAGTGGTCTATTAAATGCCATACTTAGATTAACAGCTATCATAAAGGTAGAATAGACGTGCCATTATCCAAGTGGTCTAATATCTCGTGTCTTTTATTTTCTTCGGATGCTCAGAATCCACAAGGGTGAATGAGTAAGCAATAATTGTATAGTAGTAATGACTAATCAAGGTTATGAGAACAAACTAGCCCGTATTGGGGATCTTGATGCTTTTATAAAAAATTAAATTGAAGATGAAGTTTCAACTCCGCAGTAACAATTTTGACGTGAATTGTTCACCACGAAAACCTTTAATCTTACGTTACTCAGTCTAAAATCGACAGGTTTTAATGATACTTGTTTTGCCTTGAAGAATCAAGCTTGATGTTAGGTTGAGACGGTGTGGTAAGCCCTCAGCCGTGCGTTGCCAATTATACTAGCCTCAGCATAGTCGGCTAAAAAGCGCGGGTTCAATGTCGTCATGGAAGAAATGAGAGCCAATGGTGGTACAATCGTCGATACAAGAGGCTAAAGACCGACTGAAATGGAGATTCCGGTTTCTGAAACATCGATAGCTTCCAGGGAATACTCATGTACGTTGCAAGACCAGACAGTAGGTCTGAAGCTATTAAAACTTAATTATATTTTCCTAAGAAATACCTTGAACGGCTTGCGGACGTTTCGATTGGGTTTACCTTAAGTGTAAGCAATGGAACGAGTTCATAACTTTCAACAATTCACTCAATTTATTATGAAGAATGGAAATATTAGTTTGAAAATGAAGTTTTCAAAAGCATTGTTAGAGCTACAGAAAATTGGTATTGGAAAGTAGGCTTAATAGCTTTGGTAGCCCTGCTTGGTACACAAGGGCTTGTGATTAATGATATGAATAATGTGAAATTAAGTATTGATACAGATCATTGGTCTAATGGCATGTGGCGGGTAAATCGTGAAGGTCTGGATTCAGATACCAATGTTATTACAGAGTGATGGATATATTACGAAATGAAGCTAAAAATCTACTTAGGTTTTTAGATATTTACAAAAGTATCATTAAAATGAAATTATAACACTGGTTACCCCAAAATAACATTCGATTATCTGTAACACACGAAATACCAGCTTTATATTTCGTCACAATTAGCTTAAATTTCAGAACCCGAGCCTCGATCAACCAAACTAAAATAGAGGATTCTTAGTAGACAAACGGCTAATCCCACATTGCGCATCTGTGAAAAATGAACACGCAATCCTCCTAATTGCCAAAGAAACCAAACACCAGACCCTTCGATAGATTAAGACAACGGGGCAAAAACAGCATTGTTCGATAACAAAAAGAAATCATGACAAGCGCTTGACAAAGCAACTCTCATGCTCCATAAACTCGCTTACTAAAGGAATTGTTACGAGCATACACTATTGTGAATTTTGAATAGTGAATTTGTAAAATGCAAGTTTGCATCTTTGTACGTTGGCAAAAACTTCGACATGGTATCAAGCACGGAATCTTTTGGAGGACTATCGTAAATGCATGTGTAATTGTACTCGAGCTCCTTAGTTTTGTAATTTTTCTTAACTACTGCTGTGGTGACAGTATGCAACTTTATCTTGTTCGTATAATTACATCCCTCGCGATCAATTTATAATATTTCCTGATAGATAGCCCTTAGGGCTTAGCTCCTTGTTTCTCGAAGTTGGGTAAAGCATGGTATAGCCTTGGTTTAAAGACTTATATGAACATTAAATTAAATACTGCCTCGGTGGCGTAGTGGTACTACGGTACGATTGCAAAGCTGAGGTCTCGGGTTCGAATCCCGGGTCGGGCAAAGTGATATTGGATTTTTCTATTCATTATCAGCCCGGAGTCAGGAATTTGTGCCCGATATGGCGATAGGCTCGCCCCCTATCACATCGTGGGACCGAATATACAAGGCGAAACGTGGGTGTTTTAGTAGCCTACCCCTTCTGGGAAAAAAGGCGTGTGTTTATGTATTTTTATGTATTAAGTTAAATATTATATGTATAGATAAGACACTTCGGTTTCTCATGTAAATGAAACAAGATCTCCTTTTCCTTATCCTGTTCTTCTATCCTCAAAAGCCCTCCAGATGTTAAATTCTCAGTACTTATGAGTGTTCATGGGCGTTGACGATCACTTTTTGTGAAGTTTTAGTAATATAATTCTACCCATATAGGTACGTCCAACTGATGAGCACGCGCCACCTCTACAAATTGAACCGGTTCTAATAGGTAAACTTACTTTTAAATGGAATCTAGATGTTATAAAACACGTCCACCCGAATTTATTAGAATTATATTTCAGCGGAATCGCATATTTTCTTGAAAAATCACAGAATCTAGAGTCTGCTCTGGTCAAAGTACCTTGGAGTAATTGTGTGCAGTGGGGCATACGCAAAAGTATTGTGAGTTCGCGAAGAGTAAACCTTTTGTACAACCTCCTTATTTATTGGCGTGTGTTGTTAAACGAATATTTATTGCGTAGTCCAGAGCAATTTGTGTGGTTCGTTTTTGTAAATAATATTTATCGAATAAATCTGGCAGAAACCTGAAAAATTGCTTGGAAGTTTTGGCCATTAGTATAATAAAATTCTTTTGTTCGTAAAGTAGACTAAATTTAAAGAACATTTACGTAATATAGAAGAAAACAGTACTGTACTGTACCGTATTAAATACGTCCCACTGCAGGGCACGAGCCTCCTCTTCAATCGAGAGTACGATTGAGAGGGGTTAGGCCGTATAGTCCACCACGCTTGCCTAGTGCGGGTTGGCAGACCTTAAATATCATAGAAATTCCTGCAATTACTATGGTATGATTATGGCTATATTTCCTTACGATGTTTTTCCTCATCGTTATAATGCGAGGTGATTGACTATCAATACACACATGACTCCGAAAAGTCAGAGGTGTGCCCTGGGATTTGAACCTGCGAGCACTGTGAATATGTTGGCAGCCGCGTCTATTCCGTTACCAACAGGCCACCACGCCTACATAATATACATCATTCATAATATACAAAAATAAATAATATAAAAAATACAAAAATCATTGCATAATATACAAAAATAATAAGTTAAAATTAGCATACAACACTTTTAATCTTCCCCTAAAATCCCTACACAAAGCGATCTGTTTCCTAAGAATGACCTGCTGTGACCCTTACCAAGTCTTCATCTTACGTGTTCAATGCTGCATTTGTTGTACATGAACTCTCCTGCCCTTTATATGAATCATACAAGCCAAACATGTAAACCAATTTAAATCCTCAATGAAGGAAGCCGTTGATCGCACGTGGTACAAGTGTTAATACCGGGAATTATATCGCTAATTACAACGCTTTCGATAACTCCGTGCTCTATTAACGTATAGCCAATTAAAACTTACCACAACTTTAATTCTGACTCATTGGATAACAGAAAGATTCTTGATAAATCGCTACTTTTATTAATGAATAGAAGTTGAAATTGATTGTGGAATTCAAAATTATCTTCCTTTTGCCATAATGTCTCTCTTTGACATGCAAATTGATATGGTCTCCATCGCATGGAATTTGTTGTATATATATAACAATAGACTCTATGGGACAGTCACCCACAAGGTGGATGGACGACCTGGTTAAGGTCGCCAGTCGACACAGAGTCGACCTGGTTAAGTCAGACGCTGGATGCAGATCGCTTCCAACAGGTCTATGTGGCGATGCATAGAGGAGGCCTATGTTCAGCAGTGGACTTCCTCAGGCTGAAGAGGAGAAGAGGAGGCTCTATCTCACTCTTCGGCTATATCCGATGTAAGTGACAACTCCTGCTCGAACACTCAAAAAATTTAAAGAATCTTAGGCTGCATAAAACCTACATAAGAAGTACGATTCATTACCTAAAATATTAAAAACGTACGTACATACATAAACTTCACGCCTTTATCCCAGAAGGGGTAGGCGGAGGTGCAACCCAGACACCTACGTTTCGCCTTGTATGTTCCGTCCCACGATGTGATAGGGGGCGAGCTTATCGCCATATCGGGCACAAATTGCTGATTCCTAGCTGATAATGAATAAAAAATCCAATATCACTTTGCCCGACCTGGCATTCGAACCCAAAACCTTAGCTTCGTAATCGCACCTTAGCACAACAACGGCACCGAAGCAGGTAGTATTTAAAACGCAAGTCAGTTAAAATTTTACAAAACATAATTTCCTCAAAGCTTTATTTTACCTAGCAAAGAGCGTAATGAGAACAAAATCATAATACCTCTGAATACATCCTTGAATATAAAGTTAAAGTCCGAAATTTCATAACGAATTATTATTTTAATTCTGAGTGTCCGTTACACAAAGGAAATATAATAAGTTTACATAAAATTCATACGTGCATATTTATAAGCTTATGCTGTTACTCTCACAACGTTCGTTAACTGCAAACAGTACCACACAGTAATACAATTTTCACAGAAAAATGTTACGAAATTAAAGTATTAATTTTTTATTTTTTCATACTGGCACGAAAATCTACAATGCACTTATGCCACAGATAGCTGCAATGCATTATGCAATTGAAGTTGAGTATACATAAATGCGGCCGTCAACATTTTCAAGATGGTCGCGGCTTCAAACCGTTGACCGCACCTCTGACTTTTCGAAGTCATGTGTGTATTGATAGTCAATGATCACGCACTATCGCGATGTAGGAAAACATCGTGAGGAAACTTGCCTACCATAGTGATTGCAAGAATCTCTATGATATGTAAAGTCCGCCAACCCGCACTAGGCCAGCGTAGTGGACTATATGGCCTAACCCCTCTGAATCATTCTCCCGATTGTATAAGAGGCTCGTGCCCTGCAGTGGGATGTACATATATGGGTTCATGCATGCATCAGATCTATCTGCGAGTAATGGTTATCTCTCGCCAGTCGACACAATTATGCCGGCCAAAGAGACGTGATGTTACATGTTAAGCCGAAACGCGTTACACTTGCGTACGTCACTTTATCGGGTTTTCCAGTCGTACACTGGTTTATCCGGAAGGATAAAATTTATGTCTACCACCAGCAAAAATGTACTTATAAATTAATATTTGTGTCGGGTCTGGGTGTTTATGAGACCGAAAAGTCTCTCGTGATTTTTGATACCTACGACACAATACTTAATTAAACTTAATATGGGGTTAGAACTATGTTTGTGACTATTAGAAGTATTTCTTTATTGATTTATTATGTATTGTTATTCTACAAATTTATGTAAGAGACATACAATCGCGTATAATTTATAATATATACAAAAACTGCAACGTGGTTCCGACCTTTAGGGAAAATTATCCAATACGACAATGAATGTTTTCGGACGGAAACCTCAATTGTGAATTGCTGACTTGGGAATTGAACCCCATACTTTACGGCTCACAGCCCACCAGACCAATGAGACGTTAACATCAAACCATATTTTACATAAATACGAGAAAAAGTCATGTGGAATTTAAAATGATGTCTACAAACTTTTTCGTGCCTAATTGGCTACGAGTAAACATTAATTTTATTTTAAACTAGCGTTTCGGTCCGACTCCATCTGGGTGCAGATATTTCATGACGTCACTGCACTAGCTAACATCTAACACTATCCATCTAATTGTTCCTGATTATCAACAAATTCCGACTTTCCCCTATAGCCGAAGTTGAACAAAATACTGTATAGATAACTCGGCTCCTAGGCTTTGTATCAAGATAAAACATTTTTCAAATCTTAACATGCCATACAAAAAATATTGTGAAAACTCATCAATTTCGGTCCAGTATTTTTGCGTGAAAACTAACAGATATAATAGGCCGTCTTACATATAAAAATTTAAAATAATTCTTTTGGTTTTTACTTTTATAAAAACCTCTCATATATATTTTTTTTCAAATCTGTGTACAGACATCAGTAACTTACAATTTTATTAATAATATAAGGATATATTTTAACACTCAGGATGTAAATCCAAATTAATTTTAATCCGAATATATTTTACTCGTAATTTAAAGTTTTATTTACTTTAATGGTCAGAATTTAAAATTACCTCTCTCCCGAATTTCGTTAAAATTATTGAATGTGGTGCTCGGAATAAAATCTCCGCGCATGTTTTTTTTGGCTTTTGTGTCAAAGGTTGCGGGTTCGACGCACAGATAAATATTTACAACAGCCGTTATTTTTATTTTGAGAGAAGTTATTTTTCATTTTCCCAAAACATACACCCATGCATCGGATATGAATCTTTATCGTGCAATACAATTCAATTTTACATAAGCGATAAGTTATAACCCTCCTTTTCATTGTTATTTCCATACAAATATAAGAATGACGTGTCGAGTACAGTTAAATATATCGTGATAGAACATAACTTGAAATCAAAAAAATCCATAACATTGAGACAATTGGTTTACAAATTATCTGGGGCCGCACCCCCGCTGCAACTCCTTCCAGCCAGGATCAAAAGCACGCAATGAAACCATACCGAGCACTGAGACACGGCGATACTCTTAGGGATATTAGGTAGTCTAAAACAGTTCTATAGATAGAAATACATACATATGTACATGCAATAAATAATTAATAAATACACCCAACAGTCACATACATTGTCCTGAACTCACACTAACATCGAGTCTTGTGTCGTGGGTATCAGAAATTACGAGAGACTTTTCCTTCTCACAAACACCCAGACCCGAAACAAATACCCGTTCATCACACAAATATTTGTCTCGGTGCGGGAATCAAACCCGCGACCTCACGTTTCACTGCTGGCATTTACCCAACTGCGCCACGGAGGCTGTCACATAATCTACGACTGTATTACTGAAGGAGTAGACAGAGGTGTTAGTCCCAGTACGTCGAGCTTAATAAGATCTAAGATAAAGAAAGAATATAATTTGTCATAACTGCCTCGATTGTACTACGGTAGATGACAAAGCTGAGGTCTCGGGTTCGAATTCCGGGGCAAAGTTATATCCGATTTTTCTATTCATTATCAGCAAGGAGTCAGGAATTTGTGCCCGATATGGCGATAGGTCGCCGCCTCTCATATCGTGGGACGGAACAATCAAGGCGGAAACGTGGGTGTCCTGGTAGCACCTCTGTCTACCCCCTCTGGGAAAAAGGCGTGAGTTTATGTATGTATAATTTGTAAGTTTGAGAACTTATGAAATGTCTAACCTAATAGTCAAACTCAAGCACTCACAATTCATAAGCTGTCTTTATTACCATTTACCACTAAACCATTGACTAATAGACAAAACAAACAATAAACTCCATCGACTAGACAAACGAATTGTTGAATCCAGATAATCCGACATAAAGGGACATCCACACGTCAAATAAAATGGACTTAAACAATGAACGCGTAGTGATGCACATAAAAGTATATCGATAATCGATAATTTTCAACTAGATCGATAAACGGCGATGTTAAAATGTTTTAATGAAGTTTGGATTGTGCCGACCTGGACCTTCTATTTTGGAAATGCCTGTGTAATATATATTTGTTTACGCCACGAAAAGCAACCAATGTACACAGTATCAAGAACCCATCATGTGCTCACGTAAGTGTATGTATATCCGGATTCAATTAGGTCAGCGTATAATATTTGACTAATGTTTTGTCACTCTCCTGACTGGATGTGCGTGTGACGCCAGCGCTCACCGTTGAGAATCAGCGCTACAGTGTTGCTTATACCATACTGTAGTATAAAGCTGACTGGGAGGCCAATTGCCAGCGCATTAGTTGTTTAAGACTTAGTTGTATATTGTTGTTTAATATTTTTATCAATGTAGACTGCCTCGGTGGCATAGTTGTACTACGGTATGATTACAAAGCTGAGGTCTCGGGTTCGAATCCCGGGTCGGGCAAAGTGATATTGGATTTTTCTATTCATTATTAGCCCGGAGTCAGGAATTTGTGCCCGATATGGCGATAGGCTCGCCCCCTATCACATCGTGGGACGGAATATACAAGGCGAAACGTGGGTGTTCTAGTAGCATCTCTGCGTACCCCTTCTGGGAAAAGCGTGTGGTTATGTATGTATGTATATTTTTATCATGCTTTTTTATTTTTAGTTTTGTTTTCTATTTATATTTATTTGCGCCTTCAATAAATGTAATATTTTCTTTCTTCTTTCATTTGTTTCAACCGCCAACAGATGATCATCTTACGACGCGGTATAGTCTACTTAGATTCCATTGCACAAACCAAGTGCAATATTATTCTTTTGTATTAACAAAAACCGATTACTTGCGATCGATTGACTGCCTCTGTGGCGTAGTTGTACTACGGTACGGTTACAACGAGGTCTCGGGTTCGAATCCCGGGCCGGGAAAAGTGATATTGGATTTTCCTGTTCATTATCAACCCGAAGTCAGAAATTTGTGCCCGATATGGCGATAGGCTCGCCACCTATCGCATCCTGGGACGGAACAGACAAGGCGAAACGTGGGTGATATTGGTAGTAGCTATGAGAACCTCGGTCTACCCTTTCTGGGAAAAAGGCGTGAGTTTATGTATTTAAAAATCGACTAATCGTTACTACAATTTCTCTAATCGATATGCATCGCTTGCCCACAGCCCTATAAACGCGTGGACACGCCGGATACGCTAGTTACAATGGACGCGCGAAATACGTAAAAACTAAAAAGTATATGTGTTTTTTAACACCGTCGCACGCGGACGTGTGAGGCCCGAAATGTCAGCGTGCTACTGGCAATGCTTTCTGTTGTGGCGCACAACACACGCGAGCGCGGGAAACTAGAACTCGGGTTAATAAGTTTTGTTAGGTTAAATTAATTGTTGGTTTTTGTTTAGTTCTAATAAAATTAAAGTTGGATGGGACAATTTGTTAAAAGTTCGGTTTAATAGAGGTACAGAAAATTAAGACGGTTGTGTTCATTGAAATGTTTAGTTTAAAGCCTTGTTAGGTTAATAATTAGGTATGTAGGTTGAAATTTCAAAGCCTGATTCCAATTTCGAATTCCTGGCATATGCTTAATTTTTTTAACTGGGATAGAAATCATATACTTTTATGCAGTGATTTTTAGAAATCGTGCTTTACAAAACATTTGTGACGCAAACACAAATGGAAGAAGAAATATATTTTTTTTATAACTACCAAATTAAATTTAAATAAAAATGAATTAATGAGGTCTTTCAAAATCTATAGTAATTTATTAGAAATTGAATTGAATCGGAAATTACACCCATTTATAACGCAATCTGGCACACGTGAATAATTTTAGTATTGTATTGTATCAGCCCATATACGACCCACTGCAGGGCACGGGCCTCCTCTACAATCGAGAGTACGATTGAGAGTGGTTAGGCCATATAGTCCACCACGCTGGCCTAGTGCGGGTTGGCGGACTTACACACCGTAGATTTTTTTTTTTAATCGCTACGGTATGCAGGTTTCCTCACGATGTTTTCCTTCACCGTTAAAGTGCGTGGTGATTGACTATCAATACACACATAACTCCGAAAAGTCAGAGGTGTGCCCTGGGATTTGAACCCGCGACCACCGTGAACATGTAGGCAGCCGAGTCTGGTCCGATACCACGAGGCCACCACGCACTATAATTTTACACAATAATTTTAGTGACGTCACAAAATACCGCTGGCCGTTCGAACTCCGACCACACCACACAGCCGTAGAACAATGCGGTGCATTTCACGGCGTGACCACGAGGCGTGACTGACTGTGACTGTGCCGTACCGTACCACCTACCAGCGCCTACCATCGCCCTGTTGTTTATCTGCTATGTACTCATAGCTTTCCATGCTGAAGTGTCAGCGAAGTGAGAATTCTTTTTATTTTGCTGCGTTCGATTTTCGAATTTTTGCAAATGATTTTTTGTACTCGTAAAATGATTTAGAGAGTTGGTGTTCACATTTTTTAGAATGTCGGATATTGTTCGATATATTGTTGTTCCGTGATACCTGTGTGGTCTAGGGTTATGAATTTTAATCTGTACAACATTGATAGCCTTTGTGGCGCAGTTGGTTAGACGCCGGCTGTGAAACGTGAGGCCGCGGGTTCGATCACCGCACCGAGACAAATATTTGTGTGATCCACACGCATTTGTCTCGGGTCTGGGTGTTTATGAGACCGAAAAGTTTCTCGTGGTTCCTGATACCCGACACAAGTCTCGACCTTAGTGTGGCGTCAGGACTATGTATGTGACTGTTAGGTGTATATTATTTATTTATTTTTATTAGAGCCACACATTACAATCAAACCAGGCTATGCCTGTTTCTTGTCTGATGTAGAGAAATTAAACAAGAATAAGCTTAAATATTTGCCCCCGAAATGGTAGGCAGAGATGCAGAGATGAGATAGGAACTACACACAGTTCACAGAGCTTATTTGCGCGTCAAGATATCTAGGGGCGCTATAAGCTCCACCTTCATACACCTCAGGCTGACCGCAGGCTACCTCCAACAGGTCACTGGAAATCATTGGGAGTGGCCGATGTTCAGCAGTGGACTTCCTTTGGCTGATGGATTGGATTGGATCATACACTACATGTAAAGTTTATCAAACCGGAAAACTCTTATTAAATGCATTTCCCAACCTGGTAATCGAATCCAGGATATCACAGTTCACAAGGGACTTAAGCATGATTAAAAATTATATGAATAAAACTGCCTCGGTGGCGTAGTGGTACTACGGTATGATTGCAAAGCTGAGGTCTCGGGTTCGAATCCCGGGTCGGGCAAAGTGATATTGGATTTTTCTATTCATTATTAGCCCGGAGTCAGGAATTTGTGCCCGATATGGCGATAGGCTCGCCCCCTATCACATCGTGGGACGGAATATACAAGGCGAAACGTGGGTGTTCTAGTAGCACCTCTGCCTACCCCTTCTGGGAAAAAGGCGTGTGGTTATGTATGTATGTATGTATGAATAAAACTAAAGCGTCATTTACACGGGGAGAATTTCTCGCCTCGAAGATACGATTATCGTAAGGATATAAAAAAGTTGCATCGCGTAAACATTTGTCAGAACACGATAATCTATGGCGGTTATGTCATGCGATAATCGCATACGATTCTCGCCACGAGAAACTCTCCGTGTAAATGGGGCTTTACACTCAAATTCGCCACAAAACGCTAAAAAACTCAACAATATTAAAACTATTACCACTCCTCTTGTCTGCATAAAATGAACTTCTAATTAAAATGTGGGATAATAAACGTCCGCTTCAATACTTAAAGTCATGGTTTTAAAATGTGTAATTACTCTTTTAACGGGGCTTATTCATTAGGCTAGATTCTCTGGGCAATAACGCTGGCTAAATACTCGCTACTTTGAAACGTATGACTTGAGCACGATTAACTAAACGGCTCCTTTTTTTGAAATGCTCGTATTTTAATGGCTTTTGTCACATTGTGCTATTGCCAAGAGTTTTTTAAATTATGTTTTCAGTGTTTTTAAAAGTCCATGGCAATTGTGTTTATGAAACATGGTTTTTATTTTTTTGTCTACCCTCAGGCAACATTTAAGTGAGTAATTATCATTTTAACATATAATCATCATCAGCCCGTTGCATTCCACTGCTGAAAATAGCCTGTCCCAAAGTACGCCACAGATCCCTGTCCGCTGCTTTATGCATCCAGCCATTGCCAATATATAATACATCGATTTTACTAATTCCGACATCACCACACACATACCCAAAAAAATTGTACTCTCATTTTCCAAACGTCCCAAAAGAAGTATAACTTTAAAAATGTTGAGGGTCATAAAAACATTTCACTCGGTGCGTGAACTCTCTAAGCCTTTTCTTCCCCAGTACACTAAATAAAGAAGTAAATGCACTAAAAGATATTAAACAACACCCAGGTCGTTCGCCCGAGTAACCTGAAAACTTTTACCCGTCGCGGCGTAGAATTTTAAATCCTACACTAAAATGTTCATACAAGTAGATATAAACCACATTTACACTTTCTTTATGGCCCACATTATTAATTCTGTGAAATTTCCAAACGTTTATGAAAGTCTTCTGGCCTCTCTCTTTCTCTCTCTCTCCATCTCGAGGAGAGATTCTGAATATTTTTCCAATCCAATCCAATCCATCAGCCAAAGAAAGTCCACTGCTGAACATAGGCCTCTCCCAATGATTTCCACAGTGACCTGTTGGAAGCAGCCTGCATTCAGCGACGTCCCGCGACCTTTACCAGGTCGTCTGACCACCTAGTGGGTGGACGTCCCACACTGCGCTTTCCGCTTCGTGGCCTCCATTCGAGAACTTTTTGGCCCCATAGGCCATCAGTTCTCCGTGCTATGTGATGCTATGAGGAGATCCGTAGGAGAACTAAAGTAACCGACATAGCCCAGCGGATTAGCAAGTTGAAGTGGCGATGGGCGGGGCACATAGCACGAAGAACTGAATATTTTTACGACCTGCTAAACTTACTGATCTAGTAAAGTGGAGATCCTTGGTCTTTACCCCTATGGGATACAGACGTGAAGTTTATGTATGTATGTCTGCTGAACCCGCATCATTCTTTCAGGAATACGTCTTTTAGTCTACCACATTGACCAAATAAGGTTGGTATATTTCACACCTTTTTAAAATCATCGAGAATATTTCTAAATATGCAGACTGCCTTAAGATTATTTTCTCCGTTGAAGCAAGCGAAAATTAAGTAAGAATACACAACGTGTACAGGTATATGTCTGTGTTGCAGTACTGTTCAGACAGTACTGCAGCATTTAACTGAATGAGAGGGACATTTCCTGTTGCAGTTTTCTTTTTTCTCTTTTGTCAACATGTTTATTACGCTAGTAATAAACGCATTACTCACTTTCCTTTTATTTATTTTTCAACGAAATCAAAATATTCTTCATTCAAATATTTTTTATGAAGCCTTTTGAATCGCCAATTGATGCTTCTATCTCTAAGGACTTTGGTAGTTGTGAAGAAGATACAGCTCGAGAAACTCCTTCAGTAACACTGAATTAACATTTCAAAGTCACTATATTATCTACCATCGAACCCGCGACCTCCAGCTAACACTGTCCCATCTAAAGAAAACCATTTAAAAACCCGCACTAGAAATGCTCAAACAAATAACAACACTTACTCCCAGCGTGGCGGTTATATTTGGTCTCGTGTGAAATATTAGAACGTTTATGAAACTGCTAAACGCAATTACCACGTACAAGCAATTGTGGCTTGCACTGGCGGAATACAGACGGAAAAATTAACCTCCATTTAATTACCACATCGTGCATGTTACTTATGGTTATGCCTTGTGGTTATGTGCTAAGTTTTGTCTATTACTTGTATATTTCGAGAGTCTTATAATATTTTGGGTTTGAAGGTTTAAAGAAGCTAGTGAGGACGTATTGTAGTTGAGGATAATGATAATGATGGGATACCCCATATAGAAGGATATCACAAAGTTGCGAGTATCCTGAACTGACGATAATGTTTGAAGAGATCCGTGAAACGAAATGTTCATATTATACTAGCTAGTTTAGAATTACACAAGATTGTGATACGCGATTTTATTAAAATAAAATTATAAAAAATGCTAAAGGATCAGGATCACGTTGGTCAAGATCGACCAAAGTTTACTTTTACCAATTAATATTAGAGAAACGGTTTTCTTATGTATGCCAAAGATACGTACAAAAAAGTGACCGATAAGACCGCCACTTGTATTTTTTTTTGGCGTTGAATCTGTATACTATGCTTTATTTTGGTATACAAAGCAACTAAATAAATACATAAAAAGTATAAATAAGTATACACAAAACGTTTTTATAAAAGAAGAAATACTAAAGATATTGTTGCTTCAAACGTGTTTCTGTTATCCTAACATCGAATCTAAATATGGGTCGTGATATCCTTACCTTCTAAAATATGACCCTTTCATACAAACTTGAACGCTCATTTAACCTACTTACGCGAGAGTGTTACTAAATCTTTTCTTAGTAAATGCATACCACTTACAAGTACTTTTATCTACTAAATTTATTTTTTCTAGCTTTCATAACTGCAGCGACTGTAATGTGCCAAGTGTGAGTGTTTAGTTGGATAATTTTGGCTCATAATGGATGTTGACGGAAAACAAAAGATTATTTATTTATTTATTCTTAATTGCACACAGAAAAGAAAAACACACAAAGATACAAATTAAGAAAAAAAATACAGATGGCGGTCTTATCGCTCTGGGCGATTTCTTACAGACAACCTTTGGATGGATATAACACAATGAAAAGAAGCAAGCTCCAACAAAAATAATATAGATAAAAAAATTATAATTAATATATACACAATATATAGTACTTAGTTACTTAATATAAGATTTAAAACTAACTTTTATTTTGCCTATCATGTACATTAATCATTAACATAATAAAATAATGAGGATAAAACAAAAATAACACTCATAACTTTAGCTTCATTCTATATCCGAGAAAGATCGCACGCAAAAACAATTCGACCAATCAAAGCACTGCAAATATTTCCCTTGCACGCCAGCAGAGAGCTAAAACCGCGACGGAAATACTGGACCCATTGAAGTTCACGTGAAATGTTTACACAAGCGAAAATAGTTTTAGCAAATACCGATACTGATCAAAAATAGAATCGAAATGTAACGGACATTGTGAGCATGATCGGTTGACGATAAAATTATAAAGTGCTTTCAGCTACCACGCACATGCTGTGGACAACATTTCAGCACAAAATGTGTTCACAATCATTAAATTTCGGACACTAAGCTAGCGAACTTGTGAAGCAGAATTCCATTGGCTTATGATACAGATGAATGAATAGTATTGAATATCGACAGGAATAAATTAGTAGTCGAAGATGAATTCAATTCCGTAACACCATCTGTTTGTCCTGGAAACAGCTCCGGTGACATATCAAAGTTAGCATCGGAAATACATCTTGCTGAGACTGCAGTAATTTCCTGGGCTTATACAACTTGCCATGAGCCGCGCGCTCGATAGCTGTTTGTAACTTGCGTAAATCCGCCTCGTCAACCATATTAAACACAGCACTGGATTAAAATAACAGTGGGAATATAAAATGCACGAAACATTTGAAATTCCAATGACAATGCATAAAAACATGTCAAAATTCATCAACGAAACCGCCGCATCACGCAAAAACTTTTACCGCACATCACGACGCTATGAATACGTAAAACCCGCGTTTATTAAAAGCGACATTAATAACCTAATGACAGTTCTAACGTTTTCCTATAATTTGCGTTCGTTGAGCTATTACATTGTCAATATAACATGATATCTGTCTATTATTTTCCCACAATCCTGCAACGCCTTGAGGGCTATCCAGGCGATATGCCAAGTTTCCCAGGACATTCGCATGAATCACGAATGCTAGGCTCGTGACTGGCTTGGTAATTATGGTTGAGTCGGCTTAACGCCTTTGTCTTCGATCCGTGAAGCACCATAATGGTGAACTACAACCGCCGGCCATTAGCGATGAATAAAAAATATTTTGACACGTAATACCGAACACGAGTCTTGCAAACGGCACGTTGAATAAAATAACAATTGTAATTGTACGGTGATAGTTCTGACTGCTATTATTAAACAGCTGGATATAGGAACGGTCTGAATATTTAACTATTTGGTAATAAGTATCAAAATAGGATGAACATAATTTATGATATTCGTGTCCGCCTGGACATCGATCATCGTAGATGGGGTACAAAACTCGCCACAGTGAGCAACGCAAACGCATCTCAGTGAGGGATCTTGAGAATATATTTGGTTTCATGCAGTCCGTCATAATGATGCAGACCGTCGCCAAATTATAATCATCTCTCGCAAGTTGACACTCTATTTCAACAAAACTGGACTTACCATGAGACAGACAGATATAAAATGAATAGAAATTTTAACATTATATTCAGTTGGCAAAGATATTGTACACTGTCCTAGATTCTTTATTCCGTAATAAAGTAATATTAGAGTACTGTCTTTGTCTTTAATTTTATATTTCGCAGCTCTTTTATTTACATCAGGCGGTTCTTTCGTATATTTACATTATAAAAGGATTTAAACATTCCCTCAAAGCGTTACATTTCTGAATCCTTGAAGCAAATAAAATCTTCACCGATGTATTCAATTTAATTAAAGATTGAATTTTACTGGGGCATATTCATTGTAAGCCGTTGAAGGTAGGTACTATAGATTCCATTGTGTCATCGCATTCAGAAACACAATGCTCTGTTCCTATCGCTTCAATACATGTCAAAAGACATTAGCACACACAATCGTATCAATTTTATATCACGAATGTAATTCCCAAAAGCGGCTAAAAAGATTTATAACTCCTTCATTACGTGGCTACTTTAACCGCAGGACGGACACCACCTACGTAGATTAATTCCAGCTGCATTGCCTATTCGTGTTAAATTTAAGTAGCAAAATTGTTGTATTCGCTTCGCTGTAAAGAAAGAAAATGACCAACAAAAAGTTTGGAGAGTTAAGCGAAAATAGCAACGAACCGGATAAACATTACCATTCAAGCATTACATTGCAGAATGTGTTCTAGAATTATGTTGGTGTGTTTAGCTTTTATTCCACGTGTGTTGAAGATTTAAACGAGGTAAAAGCCTTTTGAATAACATTTACATGGAAACCGGAGGCGTTGAAATTATTATCTCTGCCGCAGATGTGACTTGAATGTTATCTGCTAGTTTTGGAACAGACAGATGCGGAAATGACATCTCTTAAGAATTGTTTCATGCAATATTATTAATTTTATTTATAGAAAAAATGAAAAATATCTTGAGACTACTCTTAAAGTCATATAATCCAACGACCCTAGTGGTTTAAGCACTCGTGATCCCATAAAAAAATTACTACCTCGAAGGTCGTCTAAACCTCCAAAATCCGGTGCTAAAGAAGGAAATTTTCTATGAGATAAAAATCACGTCATAAAACGTAATATACTAGTCACAAGAGCACGTAGTAACAATGGAGCAGACTCGAAACAAATGAATAACCAAATAAGGACGTTCATTACCATAAATTAAAGATACCAGCGCCTTAACGTTAGGCGTCGAACAATGGCTTTAATTTGAGTCTTCGTGTGTGGAACAGAATAATAATTCGAGAAAGACATGAACAGACAAATTAGGTGTTTTACAGATGAAATGACGTTTATATTAAAATTAATTACGTATCTGGTGAAGATGCTGTCTTTGTTTGTTTGTTGCCTCGTAACTTTAACACTTAAAGAAGTGATAAATATTTAGGAGTAAATGTGTTTTTGATTTTAGCATTATTCATAACACAGCTCTACGACAGTTTTCTGTTTTTCGTGCTTATATTTAGAGGGTTTTAGTAAACAATAGCTAAATTGGTCAACATTTGCGACAAACCTGAATGACGATTGCAAAATTGTTACAACCGGATCAGATTCAAGATTTTTATCATGTGTTAGATCTCCGTTATAAGAATATGACACTGGAAACAGGTCTGAAAAAAATGTAACAAAAGATATGAATTATTAATTAGACTTTGTATTATATTTAACTAACTAATGAATTAATGAAAATCAAGGCCTATTGGAGTGTAATTTCAAGAAAGAGACCGTTAACTAAATTATTCAGTTCTATAAATTCCGCTAAGGATCTAACTAATTGCATTCTACGTGTGAGATCTGAAGCTTAATTGGCATCAGGTGTTACTCCCATTTGTGTAGACAGCGTCTTCTAGTGTGTACACTGTAGGACATGCATGTAATGTGACGATGCGCAGAGGTTGAGACATTAGTCTTGTGTGCTGGAGGTTGCGGGTTCGATCGATGGCTAAATATTTTATACTCGGGGTCTGGGTTTTAGTAGCTGTGAAATTGTTTGCGAACGCAGCTACGACACAAAAGTAATTGTTACGAGCGATAATGTTTTAAAGTAAAAACAAGCATTTTTCCATGTTTCACACTATGTTTAATGTCTAGTTTATGGCTCAGTAGGCGCGACGTGAACTATGAAACGAGGAATACTGTCGGGATCAAAAAAATATATTTATGTACTAAAAAATAATGATTTTGAATCTGGCTGTAGTAGTTTTAAAACAGCTTCAAAATGTTTAATACCGTAACACGAAAAGATACGTAGTTTCCCAGTCAAGACTTTGTGTGTGATCATTACAAATATTATAAACTTGTGGTAGATATTCAATACGTATAATTGCTTTTAAACTGTACCTGGAAAGTTATATCTAAAGAATCAAAGAGAAATGGAAACAAAGGGCCTCACTGCAGATCCTTTGGATAGTAGAAATCATGGCAGAAAGCAGGCGGTGTCAATCGGGACCGACTTCCGCTTCTATCCCGCGGGAGCGAACCGTATGAATACATGCATTTTATAAATATGAATGATTCTAGAATGCTCCATTTTATGCATTTTGTTTTATCGTTCCGTAAACATTGGGACTCTTAAATTTCAATGTGGTTAATATTTATAACAGGATTTGTTTTGGGTAGTTCAACTTTGAATAAGAAATGAAGTTTGGGTATTGTTTTATCATGAATAACTTTAAACGAGATGCAACGTCGATAAGTATTTAGTATAGGAAATTATTGACAGCCTCTGTAGCGCAGTTGGTTAGACGCCAGCTGTGAAACGTGAGGCTGCGGGTTCGATCCCGGCACCGAAACAAATAAAGTGAGATCCACAAGTATTTGTTTCGGGTCTGGGTGTTTGTGAGACCGAAAAGTCTCTCGTAGTTCCTGATACCCATGTCACAAGACTAGTTCTTAGAGTGTGGTCAGGACTACATATTCCTGACTCACATATGACTGTTGGGTGTATTTATTATTACGACGAGTAGTTGAATTCTAGAGAACAATTTTTCCAAAAGATACAATTTTTTTTGACGTTCAAAATATTGATAGTCATATCTAATATAATATAGATGGTCCATCAGACAGAGGACGAAAAAGGTACATCTACAAAAAAAAATTAAAAGTTTATCAAGTCTGCAATATCCGATTACGGCAAGTCGGTTTCTTAGTTACCGTTAAAACATTTAACAGCAGTGAAATGGCTAGAAGATTGTGTGACGATCATGTTAAAGGAACATTATATTCCAATATTTCTGGTCACGATTATCAAAGATACGTGTATGTATTATTGATGAGATGCAGCAAAGATGGCTGTGGAATTATTGTTTCAAAAGCCAACGGTGACATTTAATACAATTATTAATAATATGTTATAATAAATATATGAATAAGTAATATATATTAATTACTGCCTCGGTGGCGTAGTTGTACTAAGGTATGATTACAAAATGAGGTCTCGGGTTAGAATCCCGGATCGAGCTAAGTGATTTGGATTTTTCTATTCATTATCAGCCCGGCGTCAGGAATTTGTGCCCGATATGGCGATAGGTTCGCCCCCTATCACATCCTGGGACGAAACAGACAAGGTGAAACGTGGGTGCCTGGATACTACCAGGAGAACCTCTGCCTACCCCTTCTGGGAAAAAGGCGTGAGTTAATGTATGTAGGTATGTATGTAATTACAATTAATTAACATGGTCCATGGATGCACAATTAAGGTCTGTAAAGATAAACGTACTCATTTGTGGCAGCTTGGTGGTGGCAGTTATACCTTCGAGAATACACGAGTAGAAGCGAGCGTGTATACATATATACATAAACATTCCGTAACACATTCAAAATATCAAGCAACGTTATACAAATAGAACTAGTCCACAAAGATCTCATACAGCCAAAACGTGCTTCATTAAAAATTCATACAAAACCACCAGATCCAGATCCAACGCCAAATTAATTCAAAGAAACATATGTCACAGTTGAGTAGTGACAAACCAGGATACAACCTTATTTCCCGGTCGAAACATAGAATCGTGACGGAGCCTAATTAAGATTCAGATCTCGTGTCCCGACAGAACTCGATTGCTCATACTAAATACACCCTCCTTTGAATGGTATACTCGCGTTTCTAAGAAAGCGGTTTGGATAAGACTGTCATTGGAATTGAGGTGAATGGTATTTTTTAAAGGCTAACCGCCTTATTTATAGACAGATAAAATTCATTTTAGTTATCGAATGTTTTGTCCCTTTCGGACTGTCTATGAATTAGACGGTAAGTGAACCAATAAGGTAAGTGCAATACAGTTCAGATGTTCATTTGAAAAGATACATTTTCGCTTTGCTACAGAAATATGCAGAATTTATTGCTTAATTCCTTATTAATATTTTTCGGAAGAACCCAAAGGTTATAAACGGCAGAGAAGATGTGATAAATGTGCATGACAATTTTATCTTCAAGTTTCCTTTATTGATTAAGATTGGTAAGACCCAACCTTAACTACCTTTTTTGTCTTTAAACTTATCTTTAAAGAAAACAAGATAATTTTACAGTTGTTCTCTGACTCTTCAGAATTCTAGATATTTAATGGCGAAGGTAAACACCATCAGGTGTACAGCTCATTTGTCAGCCCCAACTATAAAAAGGCGTATAATATTTGGTTCTAAAGTAATATATTGCAGTGACAGTTCAATTTGTAACAAGCTGGTGACGGCGTCTGCGCTCAACGGATGTTAAAACTTCGCAGAGAACGCTTTTAGTGGTTAAAATTTCCAGCCCGGAGTCATGAAGTATTAGCGCGAAGATTCTGACATTATGCAGGGCTCTAGGTATTTTATTATAACGTACATTATCATTATCATACGTGGCTCTACAGACTAGAGGTCTGTGAAACGTGGGCTCACTGGATGATTTGAGACAAGCGTTTGGGCGCCAATAAAATTTGTTTCACATTGGATCTTAAAGTGGCCTGTTTATTCTGAATTCATAATCGCGGATGTAATTTTAAATAATCTTCATTTGATACGAGTTATTAATATGTTTATCAATATACTTTATTACATTGAGATATGTTAAATGTAGTAATTAAATGTTTAAAATGTGGATACGACGCAATATTTACGCAAACTCGAGTAATGAGCGCTTCATTAAATATTTGAAAATTACAGCAAATAAAACATCTTAAATTGGTTTTAAAGACTTATATTGCGGTTCCATGTGTATTGAATCAATTCGTACAAATAAATTCAATGCGTCATTTCAATATGATATTACGGAATCGAATATTTCTCAACAATGTAATTTTATTCGTGGATGAATCACCACATCGATTTGTCAAAAATTTTCAATATCCCACATATTTCCATTATTACAAAGCCGTAAAAAAGTCAAATAATTCAACGATTCCCCTATCGGTAAAGCCGAGTATCCACCAAATACCTCTGTTACTCCTTTATAAAGAAGTGAGGCGCGCGAATGATTTAAATTCGGAGGGAAATAGTCCCCCAGCTCAACTGGGATCCTCTCAAATTGAAACCATCGTTTGTCTAACATTAGCGTTTAAGATCCGTATTCAGTGAGCGTGCGACGTTTATTGGGTTTGTGAACAGGAATCGCAGTACACTTACTTAGAAAGTCGTTTATTTATTTTTACTAACTAGTTGGTTCTGGTAATGTCGCTTTGAGACGTACGTGCATGCATCTTAATGCACTGGGGCCGAAACCTGATGGTCGCTCAGAAAAGCGCTTGGTTAATGTCTTTAGCAAAGTAGGATCTAATGGTCTTGCAATTAAGGACGCCATAGATAATTGAAAGTGGAAAAAAGTTTTAAAGATGGTACCTTAGTGCAGTGGCAGCACTTATAAGCTTCGAACAGTAAGGTGATTTAGATTTATCGGTCGGAAAATCCGCTTTCTGTTAGTTTAACATTTCGAATACGATGCTTTAATAGAAATTTGAGATTCTCGGAAGGGTGAGTGTTAGGCGTGCGTTCAAATATAAGCCAAAACATGCCGCAACATGAACGAAGTCCCCGGAGACAAGATTATTCTAGGAACTGTATCAGCGTAATGGAGTCTTTGGTTGTCTGTTATAACAAGAATTTATCTTAATAGTCTCCATGGCGCAGTTGGTTAGACGCCGACTGTAAAACGAGAAGCCGCGGGTTCGATTCCCGCACCCAAATCTTTGATCCACAAGTATTTGTTTCGGGTGCATGTTTGTAAGAGCGAAAGGCTTGTCACTTCCAACAGGTCAATGTGGAGGTCCTTGTGGGAGGCCTATGTCCAGCAGTGGACTTCCTGTGGCTGAAAAGAGAGAAAGAGAGAGAGAGAGAAAACGGCATGTAGTTTGTGTTTCTCCCAACACAAGACTCGATCTTAATGTTAGGAATATGTACGTGACTGTTAGATGTATTTATTTATCTTTATTATAAACACCAGTGGACAGTTTGACAGCCTCCGTGGCGCAGTTGGTTAGACACCGCCCGTAAAACGAGAGGCTGCGGGCTCGATCCCCGCACCGAGACAAATGTTTGTGAGGCCCACAAGTATTTGTCTCGGGTCTGGGTGTTTGTGAGACCGAAAAATCTCTCGTAGCTTCTGATACCCACGACACAAGACTTAATTGATCTTAATGTGGGATCAGGGTTATGTATGTGACTGTTGGGTGTATTTATTATTATTAGCTGATGGTCATAACACAAATAATTACTCCCTACACGCTCCACGCTTTAAATCCTCTCTCTAGTTTCAGTACTATATCTGCGACGGACGCAAACTCAGTTTAGCGTTTGTAATATTCAGGTTATGTGGGTGTTTCGTTGAAGCTTCAGGCACTTGTTTAGCGGTCTGCAACCGCCTGTAATTCTACCCATTAACCACGGCAGATTAACGTGCTTATGTCCATGATTTAAATTCGAAAGTAATTTTGCGTTTGTATGTTACCGGTTTACAGAGGAACCTATGGACGGATTGTAGTGGAATTAGAGTAGGAGATAGCCTGAGACTTGGAGAAGGTATTAAGGTATTTATGAATGTCAGAATTTTTTTGCATCTGTACGGAGGGTGAGATCCGTAGACACAAGTGTAAAATCCGCTGTAGAAGTGCGGGCAAGTTTTCGTATTCTGGGTTCATGAGTGGTTCTATATATCCGGTTTTGAGTAGGCCCGTGTAACTGTGTCGAGATATAATAAATTGTCGCCAAAGGATGCTCAATTGGATAAAGTCTCTCCCACTTACTTTCTACTAGTGGTAGGTTTATCACATAGAGAGTCCGCCTGGGTAGGTACCACCGCAATGCCTATTTCTTCCGCCAAACGGCAGTGTAAATGCACTTTTGCGTTCCGGTTTGAAAGACATTTTAGCCAGAGTAACTACTAGACACAATAAGACTCAACATCTCATGTCTTAGGATGGCGAGTGCAGTGGGATGCCAAGCATTGCTTTGTAATTCATGATGTTTGGTTATGCTACTGCCCATGAGCGGTCGTATCGTTTACCATCAGGCGAATGGCACGCTCATCGCGCCATTCATTGCAATTTAAAAAAAGTGAAAAATACAATACAAACAAACGATGCTGGACCAGATCGACTGTTCGCAATAATCCTATAATTTACGGAGATAACTAGTTATTTCGATCTATTCTATTCTGTGAGCCAAACTGAAACTAGCTGGATTAATGAGGCCAGTGCAGTGCCGTGACAAAGGGTTATTTCACAGAGTTATTTGGTTACAAATTCGTGGAAATGTTATAAGCAACATGATATATTCGATAATCATATTTGAAGAAATAAATTTTGTTTTAGCGGTGGATCGTAACGATAAATTATGAAAATGAAAATTAATATATATATATATATATATAAAAAACAGTCCAATCATAATTTTTTTATTTTAAATGTAATATGCGGTGTTTAAGCCATCGTATTCTCGTTGTATGCAAAACCCGCTATAATGGCGCCATTTTAGCGGAATAACACAGCATAGCTAAATCTAAACTAAAGGCCTACATTATCACGTCGACCATCAATAGTAGATCATCTATTACTAAACAGCACTACAGCACCAGCGATTAGACTTACTTCACCTTCCCTACTACGAAAAACATCGTCAATAACAGTCATAAACTTCGCTAAAAGCTACACCGCCTCAATTTTAACGTTAAAGAAACAATTTCACTTCATTTCCACAATCCCTAGCGTTTTATCGTCACATATCTCTTTATTTTCCTAAGCCCTTACGGATCTTTTCACATGTCGAGTACCTTTGCCTTGCTCTCAATGAGTGCTCGAATTCACATCTTTGTAAACAGCGCGCGTACTTCCTCCTACCCATCTGTCGTCTCCGGTATTAGAGGTATAATATTTGAGTTTTAAATATCATTTTGGAGGCCTTCGGTTTTCTGCGTATTCTTTTAGGAGTTTTATGAATCAACACAAATACTTGGATTGGGTTCATACTACAATGATGGCAAATGAAGTACCTAATTCATGTGTTTTTAAAATAAACCTATTTAACTTTTGGCAAGTTTTTTTAAGCCCGTAACAGACGACCGAACATGGTACGGAGCGAACCGCGAACTTGGTGCGCTCCAGACCATATTTGATCGTGTGGAGGGCTCAGGGCATCGATCTGAACCATGCGATAAGTAATTTCTAATTGTCCTCTTTTGTTGTGCAGAGCGGACCGCAGTGTACGGTGTTACGGCCACACCATATTGATCGTCTATTACGAGCTTTAAATACCAAATATACATACATACATACATACATACATTCCGTCCCATGATATAATAATGAATAGAAAAATCCAATATCACTTGGCCCGACCCGGGATTCGAACCCGAGACCTCAGTATTGCAATCGTACCGTAGTACAACTACGCCACCGAGGCAGTCATATCAAATATAGGAAGACTTCGTTCAACAAGCAAAACCACTGCTCAATATAGCCCTCTCCTCGTATTTCTACGCTGACGTATTGGTAACGCCGTATCATATCAACTGCATCCTTTATGTCATATTATGTTCTTGAACGATCGAAGGTACATTTACCGGTACGTGGCCTCCACTCGAGAATGCTGGGATAATGTTCAGTATCAAATGTTATGGTGTCTCTGTGTGGGCTCCGAACGTCACTTGTGGTTTCTGGTGCGCCACAACACATGTATATCTCGCTATTAGGTCAGGTAAATAGATGTACCATAAATTCAGTATATATCTTAGAATTATATCAAAAATACTACTGCAAGATTTGCAATTCTAGAAACAAAAATACTTCTACGAAATTTCCTACTGGTTCCCCATATAAAATCATCTCCTTCGCCTCAAACATAAAGCAAAACTTTAATACACACGCATTTCTCCACACAATCATTAAGAGCTCTAAATCATCTCCGTAACGAGACACGAGAGATAACTCCTGCCGTGGAAGCGAATGAGGTCATTCTGCAGGCACTGATAAGAACTTCTAAGAAAAATACGACACCTGACTAATGTAATGAGCCGAGCGAAACGGAATGCAATCGTAATATCAATCGTACTGACAATGAAACTAATAATGCTGGGTGAAATTGAATAGGTTCCGCTGTGATGTAGTCAGTCAGTATGGTTGTTTTGTATAAGTAGTAAAGAGCCAGCCAATGCAGTTTAAACTTAAGTTAAGTAAAATTCAAGTTAACACTTTATTAAGTTTAGATACTACAAATTGAAGTAAAAAAACAAAAAAGAAGTGGTCTTTCAGCGCCCATAATTATAGATATTGAAGTTAGATTTTATTGTGTTCGCAGAATTTTACATTAATTTAAACATGCCAAGTACATAATATCATCATCCATCCATCAGCCAAAGGAAGTCCACTGCTGAACATAGGCCTCTCCCAATGATTTCCACAGTGACCTGTTGGAGACAGCCTGCATCCAGCGACGTCCCGCGACCTTTACCAGGTCGTCTGACCACCTAGTGGGTGGACGTCCCACGCTGCGCTTTCCGCTTCGTGGCCTCCATTCGAGAACTTTTTGGCCCCATCGGCCATCAGTTCTCCGTGCTATGTGCCCCGCCAATTGCCACTTCAACTTGCTAATCCGCTGGGCTATATCGGCTAAGTACATGATATATTATAGATAATTAAGTGATTTTTTAAAACTGTAATAAATACAGGGTTTATCAAGACTGCTATTGAAAACGGAGCCAGGTGGTTTTAGTGACTTTAGACATAAGGCAACTACAATTTTTGCAAAATAATGCGACAATATTTTTTGTAATGTTTTAAATATCATTGTGTTTTTGATAAATTTATAATTCAAAGCCTTGCGTACTACAGCGTCTTTAAAAAATAAGAGTGTACATTATGTTTTTTTTAGGAAAATGTATGTATTTACACCAAATACGATGATAAGAAAAAAATACAGAAAAATGTTGTCGCTTTTTTTTTTGAAAAAATTTTAGTTATATTGTGTCTAAAGCCACTAAAATCATCTGGCTTGGTTTTCGTAGCAGTCGTGATATACCATGTTCAAAATCACAAAAAGATTTCGTCACTATTTCGAAGGTAGTAATACAATAAACGCTATGTCCAACCATGCAGAAGGAGCAAAACAAAAGAATCATCACTGCACGCATCAACTCGTCCCAAAACGTGTCGACCGGTCAATACATAAATCGGCTTTTGATGCGCCAAACTTTACATGATGAATTAACAGTGCCTTTATGCACTTGATATTTTGCCAAAACCAACAACAGCTGGTGAGATACCCGTATCTGGATAGCAGCAGTACAGAATGGTGGAAAACATAGCAACATGCAAATATGCGGCATAATATTTGCTTGTTTCGGCTTTAGTTTGGATACCTGGTTCACGGAGCTCGGTATAAACGTGCTGATCAGTAAGAGATATATATCACTTTTGTCCTATCATCGTGTTGTCACTAAAACTACCACCTGGCTGCGTTTTCGGTAGCAGTCTTGATATACCCTGTATAACGGATTTAAAGAAATAAGCGTAACAGTAGAATTTTAATCAATTTGTATGAAAATAATAAACAAACGTCCAAGCTCATATCTATTAAATAAAAGGGATTAAGTAATCATGATAAACTAAGCAAAGTGGAGGTGGCCATGGCCGAAAACGGTGTAGACATTGTCACCAAAATACCCACTGTAAGGTTTTACCTTTTAAAATTTCTTTGACCTGTACCCGAATTTATAGTACGTGAACGAGGCGAGTTGTAAAATCGTACGAATCACGAGATCCGACCAACGCAAGCGGAATCACAGGAAACTGGCGTCACCGGAGAATACAAATTAGATTAGCTATTGCTGCAACAAATATTTATCTTGAGTCTTAGTCAAAGAGTGACTTATTTATTTATTTATTTAATACGTTTTTGCACAATATAGGGATACATATAGGAAATTACATAATAAATAATAATACAACTCGACTCGACTGCCTCGGTGGCGTAGTTGTACTACGGTATGATTGCAAAGCTGAGGTCTCGGGTTCGAATCCCGGGTCGAGCAAAGTGATATTGGATTTTTTCTATTCGTTATCAGCCCGGAGTCAGAAATTGGTGCCCGATATGGCGATAGGCTCGCCCCCTATCACATCGCGGGACGGAACATACAAGGCGAGATGTGAGCGTCCTGGTAGCACATCTGCCTACCCCTTCTGGGAAAAAAGGCGTGAGTTTATGTATGTATTTATAATAATACAAGAGGCGGCCTTATCACACTAGGTAAGGCAGTGATGTGAGCTGCTTGGATTTAAAATAGCGGGGTATGACTGCATTGGAATTTTAAAGCTTATAATAGCTTTCTTAATAATATCATTATAAAAAATGTATTGAACTATCATTAATATGATATTGACAGCCTCCGTGGCGCAGTTGGTTAGACGCCGGCTGTGAAACAAGAGGCTGCAGGTTCGATCCCCGCACCGAGACAAATGTTTGTGACACAAGTATTTGTCTCGGGTCTGGGTGTTTGTGAGACCGAAAAGTATCTCGTAGTGTCTGATACTCACGACACAAGACTCGATCTTAGTGTGGGGTCAGCTGGATAATTCACGTAATTTTTTGACGCGCTGATCAAGTTGCGGTGCAGTTGCAATTAAGTTTACGTCTTAGTGCAAAATTATATTCTTGTCATTGTTTAGCTGCGCGTGAACTGCACCTAAGCTATGCGTAAACTGCGCGGGTGCTGCGCGTCAACTATACGTCAGTCGTATGCAAGAAGCTTACACGTGAATACCGATCAAGTTGCGATCTGAATCACGCACATAAAACACGCAGCAGTAGAATACGCTAAACCATGTGACGCGGACTTGACGCGATCGTATCTGACAGCGGTTGTCAAAATTACGAGAATATGAAAAGGTCTGTTTTGATCGAAACTTAACTGCAACTGCACTGCGACTGAACTTATTCAATTACGTGAATTACCCTACAGAACTATGTATGTGACTGTTGGGTATATTCATTTATTATTATAATATGTATTTCTTTCGGGTCTGGGTGTTGTGAGGCAAAAAATTATTTCGTAGTTCCCTAAAACTAAATAATAAATATGTAGCTAACTGTTGGGGTAGTTATTTTATACAATACGATACAATTATTAATTACATAATAAAGTATAATAATTACATAACCCAACCCGCACTAGGCCAGCGTGGAGGACTATATAGCCTAACCACTCTCAATCGTACTCTCGATTGTAGAGGAGGCCCGTGCCCTGCAGTGGGTCGTGTATGGGTTGATACAAAAAAAAAACATAACAAAGTCTTAAGGAAGATACGTAAGATTTGTGCTGTATTTGAAACTACGGGTAAGTATCTTAATTGTAAGGAGTGTAACATGATCGCGCTATGAACGTATCAGGCAAAATGTATTTAAAAAAATATATTGATGCCCACTTAATGGATCCGTTACCAGCCGGAGTTATTCTGTGATTCATAATATACATAAAGGATACTAATTGTAATTCATAGTATGCTATGTTGTCGTGAGCAGAAACCTTAAAAGGAAATTTGCGGTATCAAAACATCCTACATACGCAATAATATTACTATTTATTTATCACACTAATGTTGGTCTTGGTGCGAGAATCCAACCCGCGGCTTCTCGTTTCACAGGCGGCGTCTAACCAACTGCGTCACGGAGGCAGTCAAATTGCGACTTAGTCCCGGAGTTCTTGGAGAAATGAACTTGAAGTCCAATAAAAATTATATTTTTGTCACCGGCTCAGTGAAATGTGATGATAATTACTTTATTTTATAAAAATCTGCGCCCGGGATAAAACAGGAAAACGATTAGGGACAAACCATAAAAAATGCTATAATGAATTTTAAGCAATATCGGTATCGGGATATTTTTACCGATACCATGAATGGGCATTCTCCTTTGTACACACGAAAATGTAATTGACGATATTGTACATTTTGGAATAAAGCCCGATTTTTGAGTCGTGAAACAAAAATTGGTCGAATAAAACACAATACGAGCAAATTGAAAATGATAGTTAATATAGTTATAGATATCAATACAGCGGTCCGATTGTATGACTTTTACATTCATTCAAGTTATAAAATATTGGAAGGATTGGTCCATTTTATATTGTGCGTGGTGCTGCCGATATGTTCACGGTGGTCGCGGGTTCAAATACCAGGGCACACCTCTGACTTTTTGGATCCATATGTGTATTGATAGCTGTCAATCACCACGCACTATAACAGTGAAGGAAAACATCATGCGTAAAACCTGTATACCATAGCGATTTATAAGAATTTCTATGGAATGTCAAGTCCGCCAACCCGCACTCGGCC
This sequence comes from Theretra japonica, assembly GCA_033459515.1. Lineage (NCBI taxonomy): Eukaryota > Metazoa > Arthropoda > Insecta > Lepidoptera > Sphingidae > Theretra > Theretra japonica. Next base: position 10,808,325 of record CM065934.1, read on the forward strand.
GATGTGGTAGACTACATGGCCTAACCCCTCTAAATCGGGCTCCTGACGTGTATGGGCTCATACAATACTGTACAGTATCTTTTATCTGACGATTAAAAAATCCATCCTGAATTTTCGCCTATAATTTTGACAGTATTACAGTATCTGAAAATATTAAATCATCCATATCGTGTTAATTAGGCATACGATAAGGGCACAAATTAACGGCTGAACAACGGTATTGTGTGAACAATTAGAAATTATCACTCGCGTGACCTACATCAGCTCACCTAGGCTATTCGGCCTATCGGAATGATAATATCCCGTGGGAATATACGGTCATGAATTACGAATTCAGGTTGCCTTTGCCCAGTCATTAAAAAAAATCTATAATAATATTATTGTGTAACTTTTTTCACTAGATGGCGCTGTCAAATGACTGGCTGATCGTCAACGTCAACAGCGCCATCAAAGGAATTAACAGCTTCGCTGTGTGATTCTTTCGGTGAGTGAGATTGCCGGACGCCCAATACCCCTTTCCTCTTCCCATCCTTTTTCCTTCCCGCTGCCCTCCCAATTGGGCCGGCAACACATCCATGATCCAGCGTTGTGGATGTTCATGGGCGGCAGTGATCACTCACCATTAGGTGACGTGTTTGCTCGTTTCTCGGACCTATGCAATAAAATATTTAAAAGACATATTCAGGATAATGGACAGTACGACTCCGTTAAAACCATACAGATAACGTAAACTATGATAAAATTATTTTATTGACACCCGATTTTTAATGACTAGCCGCACAAAATATACCCGTCGTATAAATTGAAAACCTGGCTAAATATAAAAGTAACACAACTGGAATATTTTATTAAAACACCCGTCATTTTTAATTTGTCCATGTTATATTTTTATCCTAAAAACTATCTTTTGATTTTAACAAGCTGCCTCGAACAGGTGACTGTGGAAATCATTGGGAGAGGTCTATGTTCAGCAGTGGACTTCCTTTGGCTGATGGATGGATGGATATTTTTATCGGACGAATAATTTTTATTTCACTATTGAAAAATTGATTTCAAAGGTTTATACTTACCAATAATATTTAATTAAGGCTATACACAACAGGAAACTATTTCGCATTCGTCAACCATTGCAAAATATTAGTTCAAAACAAAGAGAATATAATAATTGGATTACAATTCCAGTAAAAGCAACAAACTCGCAAAATCTGGATATGCATCCTGAAAGGTTTTAGAGTAGTTTTTATTTTATTCAAAAATGAAAATTATTGAGTTACCGCGCTTTCACGATCGAATACTTAGCTACGTATAGCTTAGCTTAGCTTAGTATTCGGTCTGAATCATCGGTTCAAACTATAAATCTTTTTTTATACAGGATTATTTTCGTTATTAAATTCTGGATGCAGGCTGCCTCCAACAGTTCCCTGTTGAAATCATGGGGGGCCGATGTTCAACAGTGGACTTCCTTTAGATTCAAAATCATGAATATAGTCCTTTAGTAAAATATAATTAAATATATGTACGAGTATATATTTTAAATATCCCATATTTTTTATACTTACGGCCTTATTCATAGACAGATTTAAAACCTACTTTAGTTATCGAATGTTTTGTCACTAAGACTACCACCTGGCTTCAATTTCGGTAGTAGTCTTGATATACCCTGTATATCCATCCATTTGTAGTCTGGAAGAAATTTCCTGGTGTGATAAAGCCGCCTCTTGTACTGTTACATTATGCCATTTCTGTACTGTAATTGTTCCTTTAAACTATTTAAAGTACGATAAAGGATTAAATAAACAAATTGGTACCACAACCGTCAAAAAGTATTACACCAAAAAAACGAATGAAACGACCCATTCCAAAAATGGGAACCACCACTGATCTAAAACACGGAACATCGGCCTAACATTTGTACTGGCGAGAACTCTCAAAATGTACCGGGTGTACGTGCCCCGAGTGTTAATACCAAGATATATTAAAATACAACATAGCCGAGTCTACGGTGCATGTTCCGCAAGTTTGTGAATTTAAAAATGTATATCAAGTCGAGTAAAAGAATGAAACTTAGCGCCGCGCGTGACGTTTATGCGAGATTATACCGTGACTGGCCATTTCAAATTTTCAAGCCATTTGTAATTCGGACTAGTTGGCCAGCCCGGTTTTATACGGGTGATATTTTTTGTAGATTAATATCTTGTGTCAACGAGTCCATTTTTACGTAAAGTTTGAGTGTGTCAAAAATTACGACGCTCTCTTACTCGTGTTTTTCGATGTAAACTGAAGCAATTATTAAACCCAAAGGGCCTTATTAATAAACTGGTATGAGCGAAGGATTAACTTTCCATCCATCCATCCATCAGCCAAAGGAAGTCCACTGCTGAACATAGGCCTCTCCTAATGATTTCCACAGTGACCTGTTGGAGGCGTCTGACCAGGACGTCTGACCACCTAGTAGGTGGACATTCGAGAACTTTTAACTTTACTTTTGACTATTAATTTGACTATAATATTGAATAAAGCAACTGCAACACGATGGTTTCCTAGCCCTCTATGCAATTGCGTGTTTACTAATAAAGTCGTGAATACCTTGCTATTCAAAATAATCGAGTCAATTTTAAAGCCTTGGATTAATTCACTCACCTGAGTTTATTAATAAGGCCCTTACGGCCTAATTCATAAGCAGATTTAAAATCTATTTTAGCTATCAAATGTTATGTCTTCTTCGCTCAAACTGAATTGTAATGTTCGAAAGGGACAAAATATTCTAACACTATAATCCTTTTTATCACTACATTGTAATTTAACTCACATTTCGTAAATGTAACAATCTTTAATTTACCGCCCTAAAGTATTTTAGCGTACCTCATCGCTCCAATACACACAGTATTACTCACTACAAGTTTAACATCTGAAAGCCGGGCCACAGGAGCACTTTATACATATCACAGCATACGAGAAATCCTAGAATTTATGCAAAACAGTCTGTACGGCGCTCTCTGGCACTCTTCAAAGCTATCCTAGGTAATAGACAAGATTTTACCCGTACAAATGTCGGTTGAATTTAGATTTTAGACGTGTGTTAGGAATACTATGTTCAGGAATTATAACTGTCGAAGCTGCAAGGGGCGATAATTGACTTAATATAACAGGTATTTTGGTAATGTAATATTGCTTGAACCTCAATGTAAAGCGTCCTTTTCATTGTGTAACTTTAATTGTTCTACCATTGCTGGCGTCAGTTGATTTCTTGAATAGCGTTACATGGCATTATATAAAAAATGGTAATATATATTTTGATGTACCTAGTACCTACACAAAATGGTACCGCGTGGTCGTATATATTGCTATCAAATACAGGATATGTCTTCGATATTCTTACTACCTTAATCATAATCATTTAGAAAGCTGTTTTAGTTATCGAGTGTTTTGTCTTCTTCGCTCAAACTGAATTCAAAAGTCGTTCGAAAGGTTTATAAACTGTCTATGAATAAGGCCCTTAGTATCATAGTCGTTCTGAAATGGTGTTCTCATACTATGCACTAAAACACATGTCTTGTTACGGGTTGAAAAACATATAACCAACAGATTTAAATCTTAAATATATTTTGCGCAGAACCCTTGATTAGTAATAGCCTGAACATGTCTGCAAGCAAACAGAGCAAATACGAGTATTTTCTAAACAAACAACTGTCTTGGGTTTGATCCCCGATCTATCGTACAGTCGGGTTCTGCAGTACCGCCACATGTCGAATGCATATTCCAGACATTAACACAAGAATAGCAAAATGCTAAATTATTCATCCATGTTTGTGCGGGAGTGAGTACATGGTTATCTTATTGATTTTGTTGTTGCATGTCTGATATTGACGCTGGAGAATATTAGTACTGTATCAGCCCATATACGTCCCACTGCAAAGAACCTCCTCCGCAATCGAGAGTTCGGAATATTAGTATGTTATGCTATTACGATATTTTTTTTCGATTAAAGTCGATTTAGCCAACTAAATTTTGCGTGGCTGTCTCAGTTTAGATAAAAAAGAATGTGGTGGACCAGTAATGCTCATATCTTAATATGTATGAGATTTATTAACTTATAATTAGTAACTAGTCGTGGTCTCCGATTTTAATTACACCATACAAACCTATAATACCTAATATATCATTAAGATAAAAAATACTTTTAAACCTCTAAAGAATAAACTCTAAGGAGTCAAAATACTTTTATTTATATTTATAAAATCCTTTTCCCATTTCATCCAATTTAAAAGTGGTTCCATGTTAGATTCTTAATTACTCGGTACACAATTGGGTTCCCAACATAGATTTTTTTCCTCGTTGCGGGCTTAAAACCTCGACCTCTCATTTATCAGCCCGTTCTCATTCACTGCGCCACGTAGGCTTTCGGTTAAATTCAGTAAATTAACTTGATGGTACGCAAACAAAACGTTGCCTAACACTAAACACTATCATCACATCGACTGTATTGAGCAACTTGGCAATTTTACGCTTTAGGGTATTGCCAAATTGTTCGAAGGCTTCGTATTATTTATACAAAAACACATCTTATTGGCAATAAGAATATAACTTCACTGATGAAAGGATATATACGTATCAATATTTTACATGACGTTCGATTCTCAGTTTCAACGTCCAGTTTAAAATTTGTATCGACCCATATACGTCCCACTGCAGGGCACGGGCCTCCTCTACAATCGACAGTACGTTTCAGAGGAGTTAGGCCATATGGCCTAACTCCTCTGAAACGTATACGTGGACTATATAGTCCACCACGCTGGCCTAGTGCGTGTTGGCGGACTTTACATTTTTTGTATTGTATTGTATCAGCCCATATACGACCCACTGCAGGGCACGGGCCTCCTCTACAATCGAGAGTACGATTGAGAGTGGTTAGGCCATATAGTCCACCACGCTGGCCTAGTGCGGGTTGGCGGACTTACACACCGTAGAATTTTTTTAAAATCGCTACGGTATGCAGGTTTCCTCACGATGTTTTCCTTCACCGTTAAAGTGCATGGTGATTGACTACCGTATTAAATACGTCCCACTGCAGGGCACGAGCCTCCTCTACAATCGAGAGTACGATTGAGAGGGGTTAGGCCGTATAGTCCACGACGCTGGCCTAGTGCGGGTTGGTGGACTTTACATATCATAGAAATTCTTACAATTACTATGGTATGATTATGGCAATATTTCCTTACGATGTTTTTCCTCATCGTTATAATGCGAGGTGATTGACTATCAATACACACATAACTCCGAAAAGTCAGAGGTGTGCCCTGGGATTTGAACCCGCGACCACCGTGAACATGTAGGCAGCCGAGTCTGGTCCGATACTACGAGGCCACCACGCACACACGAGGACTTTACATACCATAGAAATTCTCGCAAATCGCTATGGTATGCAGGTATCCTCACGATGTTTTCCTTCATCTTCCGACATAGTGCGTGGTGATTGACTATCAATACACACATGACTCCGAAAAGTCAGAGGTGTGCCCTGGGATTTGAACCCGCGACCACAGTGAACATGTTACTCTCAAACATTTGTCTCGGTGTGATAGAACCCGCGGCTTCACGATTCACAGCATGCGTCTACCCAACTGCGTCACGGCAGCTGTCAAGATCAATATGAATGAATAATATCAATGGGAGAGAGAATGGGCGGGAATAAGGACTAATGTGCCAAATTTTTGTAGGTGTCGAGTTGACCTATTTGTGCAGTGACCAAAATAGTATACTCTCCGCGATCCAAAGTTAGTACAAAGTTTTATCCCGTAGCTCACTTTGAGATTGAGTAGTTCACTTCGAGTAGATATTTCAGGAATCGGGTCTGGATTAATGAAAGTGATTTTTGTTACATTCTGCAATCTAAGAATGTACATATGTACTATATATGCATATGCGTATAATCTTACACCTGTATTCCCAAAGGGGCTGGCAGACATGCTATTAATGCGACACAAAGTTCACCGTATCTATTACACCGCCGTGATGCGTTAAGGGGAAGAACAATAGCCACTTCGAACACTAATTTCAGCCCCGAGTAAGTTTATAATATTTTTCAAACCAAAAAACTGACGAATTGGATAGTCCGAACTAGATTACAGACTATATATTGTGTTTCCTTTAGATCAGCGATGCTACAAATATATTTTTTATACAAAGGCAAAAAATGAGTTATTTCCTACCTAAATAAATACACCCAACAGGCACATACATAGTGCTGACCCCACACTAAGATCTAGTCTTGTGTCGTGAGTATCAGGAACTGTGAGGAACTTTTTCGGTCTCACAAACACCCAGACCCGAGAGAAACATTTGTGGGCCTCATAAACATTTGTCTCGGTGTGGAGATCGAACCCGCGGTCTCTCGTTTCACAGCCGGCGTCTAAGCAACTGCGCCGCGGAGGCTGTCAGCTAATAAGATAATTTTCGGAAGAGAGCTCAAAGCAATAATACATTCATAACGCACGTCACATTGTTAAAATGCCGCGTATTTTACAACTTGGTTCATATTTAATTCATGATTGATCTAATTTACGCTAATTCCATGTTTGCAGATTATTGTATGAATATATAATAATGTATCCAAATTCAGTATTTCATCAGCTGGCCAGATTTATTATAATTCATACATTATGAATTTATGTTATTTTAATTAAATTCCATAGTGAATGTGCTTTACATTGTATTAAACTAATTTCGTACTCACAAATATATTTTACAAATACAATATTTTTGTACTGTACTCTATCAACTCATATACATCCCACTGCAGGGCACGGTCCTCCACTACAATCGAGAGTGGTTAGGCCATAGAGTCCACCACGCTGGCCTAGTGCGGGTTGGCGGACTTTTACATACCATACAAATTTGTACACATCGCTATGGTATGCAGGATTCCTCACGATGTTTTCCTTCACCGTTATAGTGCGTGGTGATTTACTATCAATACACAAATGACTCATGAATGTTCTTGTGGTTCACGTAAATGTGTTAGTACTGAAGCTAAAACGATCTACCCCGCCCTCACACCTACCACTGCATCTCCTGTCAGCCAAGATTAACAGTGACACGGTAAGTATTAATTCAAAGCACCCAAGTTAGGCGTGTCTCTTTAGTCTTAAAGAGACACGCCTAACTTGGGTGCTTGGTTTGGCTGGAGTCTTCCAGCATGCCTTTAATCCGCAACTAAATTAATTAGAAGAACGAAGAAGCAAGCCCATATTTATCATAACAATTGAAAAAGCCAGTAGGACGCGAGGGACAAATTTTTCCACGGGTCTTACAGTGCGAGCTGTTAAGTTTGATTTCAACCTATTACCTGACTAGATAATATGTTTATACAGGTGTAAACAAATCAACCTAATTTATTTTTTGTTGTTTAGTAGATACTGATGAACTTTAGTGTTACCAAATCAACAATTTCAACAATTGTAGCCACCATCTTGAACCTTAATAAATTTCGATCCAATCGCCGTGACATTATTAATATCATCACTTATTTACGATCGATGATCACAGATGTGGTGTAAATAGCTGAGAGCAGGGAAGATCCAGAGATCGTATAGACATAATCCTCTTGCATTATACAAGCGATATTCCGCCAACGCTTCAAGTATTTACAAGAACTGTCACACTGTATTCCCCAATGAATAGACGTGCATACATACAATTTCGACGGAGCTGTCTCAGTATGACAGGCTGAGACGTAGTTTTGTCATCACAGCAAACATTAAGCTTACTTAACTTTATACTTCATAGCTGTATTAATTTTATGGTGGAAAAATCAGTATCTTAATATTTTTCCTTCTCCACTATTTATATAGTTAGTAGACTTAGTAGCTAGCGTGACGTGCTTTTTTTTTGTGTTCAAGAGAAAAAGCTAATAAGTTCCCCTTTCGTTACCTCGGGGGTGGTCGAAAGGGGTATGTCTGTGTCTCTGGCCTTCCAACCCGGCAGAATGCGGATGTTGTGGACGAGCTCGGTCGCTACCAATAGCTAGGGCCATGACCTTGCCAATAATTTGCCATATTCTTATTTCCTGTACACGAAATTAATTTAAATCCAACATTTTCAACACTATATTATTTTTACAAGTATCTTTATTCATTATTTCAAAACACATTTATGATTTATTTACAACGATCATTTCGTATTTAATGTCATTATCTCCTTTAGTCTATACTGTTAATATTTGAGTAATAAACAAAATTCAATTATTAAATTCTAATTTTTTTTCCCAAATCAATTGTCTGCGGCCCTGTATATCTTTAGTGGAGTTCCTTCCTACTTATGCGCGGGAATCGTCCCGAACTTGGCCAAACTTGAAGTTTCAATCAAACGCTAGAGTTGGCTCAAAGTAGCCTACTTAAATGTGTTTGGAATAGAATAAATTCAGCGCAATATACTGACTTTTATTTGCTCTGCTACAGGAAGTCTGAACCTAATGCAGTTTTTAATAGATCGCTCTGGATTTTTTAATAGAAAACCTCCTTTTGAGAATGGAAATTTCAAGGTGATGACGAAGGTTATGATAATTAAAGAAAAACAATTTTACTTTTAATTCATAAATATGTCTAATAAACGGTGTAACCAAACTGAGTTTATTGAGAAAACTATTATTTTTCACAAAAATATATTGATTTAATATCAATTATTGTTAATCCTAGTTTCCTTTTGAAAATGAAAAATAAAACATTTTATACACGGCATAATATCATTTCACCGGGGTCTTAATTGACTTGACAGCTATGATACAGAAACTGTCAACAAAGAATAAATATAAATCAGAAGCGAACATTTGGTTATGTCAATATTATATCCCTTTGTTTGACAGTTTCTGTTATGAAGTTGGCAGCACAAATAATACAACACAGCATGTGAAAAAAGACAAAGAGAAGTTTAAAAAACATACGTTTTTAATTCGAACATGAAAATTTTAAAGTTTTTCAGTACAAAATTTATTGTTTGCAACACGGTGATTTAAAATGCAAAACATTTTTATTGTTATAAACGTGAGGTTCTGTATGTTTGTACCTTTGCGCAGGAACTATTTACTTGTTAAAAGTTAGACATGGCTTAGTTTTAAGATAAAGGGAAAAAGATAAAAGTGTATTGAAGTGATATATGAACAAAGGACTCATGACTACAATACACTAACGGCCTTATTCATAGATCTAAAACCTATTTTAGTAATCGAATGTTTTGTCCCTTTCGAACGTCTTTTGAATTCAGTTTGAGCGAAGAGGACAAATCATTAGGAAACTAAAATAAGTTTTTAAATTATCTATGAATAAGGCCGTTAATGGTAAATTGTAGTCTATATGGAGTATCCCACGAACACAGCTCTCTCCGGTTGAGACCATTAAGTCGGCCAGCTTGAAACCGAATATATTCAGGATAAATCATAATAATATTTTTTGTAATATGTTACATTGTACCCAAAGATTAGTATTATGAATTAAATTTAAAAAGTACTATTCAAAAGGTAGAACCAATGGGACACAGCTAGTCGGGTAGTTATTCAATTTTAATCTAATATGCAGGAGAAACACAAACATTTTATAGTGGATACATGAATAATTTAGGACTGACGCACACACTCGATGAAACATCGCATCGCTTATCAATGTGTTGTGGTACATCACACAACCGGCTTGGAAATGACAGGCCACAGGTTTGATCACCACACCGAGGCAACTGTTTGATTCATATGTATTTGTTTCGGGTCTGGGTGTTTGGGAAACCTACAAGACGTCTTGTATACACAAGACTTGACTTGTATGACTTGTGTCTCATGGTAGAGTTAGAACCACCTAACAGTCAGACTGTTAGGTGTATTTATTCATCGTAAACGTTGCTCGACGTAGTCTCGACTAATTTCTTGTCATGGTTTAAGATCAAACGCGTTATAAGCAACGCGTTCCCAGAATGACGTTATTTTGATCATATTATACTCAACGCAATGTTGTGCGTTCCGGTGATGTGACCGGAACGCACAACATTGCGTCATAAATGCTTCTCGATGGCGCTGCATAACAAAAGACATTTGACAATTTTATACATGGCCGTTAAACCGTATACCGTAGCGTTGTGCGTTTCGACCGAAATGCCAAAACTTCAACACCGCACCGCGTCGCGTGTGTGTGACGATCACAAGATTCTCCGTAAAAGTAAAAAAAAATCGTACTTTACTATAATAATTCCATTTAATACGGTTTGTGTACAAATAAACATTTACTTGAATAACGTTACTATCCTGAAACAAGGAAGATAAAATTCATTACCCGAACCTTTATTCTCGGAGAAGTTAGTTTGAAAGTTTCCCACCTTATTATCCTTCTGCCAGGAACACACGCCTTTCTTGTCGGATATTCTACACTTGAGCAGTGCGTCTTCACCCGGGTTCACCTCCGTGTACGTCGGCATTTCGATGAATCGCTGCACCGCCGCTGAAATGGAATGCAAACTTTAGATTGTATTCATATATTTCATCATCTCAGTCGTTATCATTCTTGACAGATTGGTTATGGTTGGTCATCTTTTAAGGTGTGGCTTAACAATCCGTCGCCATTTCTCTCGCTCTGACCATATTTACTATTTTTGCAGTGTACGTACTAACGAAGTGCATTGCACAATACATTAAAATCTATTCATATTATAAAACAAAGTAGCTTCCCACTGTCCGTATGGAAGCTAAGATCTTTTATATTACTCAACTGATTTTGATGCAGTTTTGATTAATTGATAGAGACTCATGAGTAAGGTTTTACGTGTAAACTTAGTTTTTTATTCATATGTTTCTGGTGTCAAATGGCGGAAAAGAATATCTACACCCGGGGGAAGCAGGGCTGGTTAGCTAGTTGTTCCTAATTCATTAAATTGTTCATACATTTGCAGTTTATTATTTAAATCGTATATTGCAAAACGTGCAGTACGAATGTGTGTGTGTGTGTGCAGTGCTGTCTCCGCTTTTTAAATCTTTGAATGTTCAATTTCAGGGCACTTTGAAGCATATTGAATGCATATGCATTATGCTACAAAGCATTCCCGTATTTTAGAGACGTTGCATATCTTATAATGCATGGTTCGGGAAGCCGACGTGATTGTGGGGAATTTAATTCACATTTTCACAAAGGACGGATTCGGCGACACGAATTAAGATAGCATGTCAGAAGTTGCAACGAATGAGTTCAAAACTTCTTTAGAAACATTTAGAAGACCTTCTTCTAGTTGAAAAACTCTGCATATCAGACTACAAACTACTTGGCGACCTAACCAGGGAACATCTTAAAACAAAAATTACATAAAAAGAAAGCGGATCAAAAATGAATACAATATTGTGTAGATGAGGAGAAATATGCAAAGAACACGACTGACGTGACTTGATTTAGATAGAATATTGGAGAATACAAAATATTTAAAAGGAAAAAGATAATACATCATGCTGTGCGACACACTATCCCAAGTTAAATTCAAAATGCAAGTTGCAACTTTACCCCGTCATTCCCGTCAGATAGTGTCGTCTTTAACGCGATGTTTGGCGACACGAGTTCCCCGAATGAAAGCCGAAGCTGTACTGATCGAATTTCAAGTAATATCATTTACTGATGGTAGGACTCCACTATGAGAAACGTCGCTTGGGTTGCGCAGTTATACGATTACAAAGCTGAGGTCTCGGTTCGAATTCAGGGTCGGGCTAAGTGATTTACATTTTTCTTTTCATTATCAGCCCTAAGTCAGGAATTTGTGGCTATAGGCTCGCACCCTATCACATCGAGGGACGGAACACATAAGAGAAAACGTGGGTGTCCTGGTTGCACCTCTGCCTACACTTTCTGGGACAAAGGCGTGATGTTTATATTATGTATTAGTTTGAATACAAAGACAAGTTGAATAAGTATAGGCACATATCGACCCGGCATCAAAACTGATGAGGTCACACGTTCACGCAGAAACAAAAACACTGCACCGATTGTCTTTGTGACAAAGAGCTATTTACAAAACAGTTACTAATGCACAGGGTTGCATTAAATGCGAAGCCATTAGCATACTCCATCGGAAATTGCATGATCCTAATCGAAATATATTTCTGGCAATCCAATACAGGTGATTTGAAATATTAATGTCGGTATTACTGCTTGTATTTGGTTTAGGTTTGTTTAAATTGGTTATGTATAAAATTATCGGGAAATAAGAGTCGCCATGCTGCGCACAGATATATCAAATTTTACACGATTAATCCTTGGTCCTCCACGCTGGGCTAATACGGGTTGGTGGAGTTCACATTTCAAATTCTTGAATGAAGTTTAGGCAAAATTGCAGGTTATCTGGCTATGTTTTCACCGTTGGAGTGAATAGTTAATTACAAGCCCATCATAATTATCTTCAGTCATCAGAAGTTTGCTAATCATAAGTAGCATTAAACTAAAGATAATATGATATATACGGACACGTGACATAAGTCTCAGCTAGCAGTCCCACTCTCAAAGAATCTATCGCGTTCTTTCTTTCAAAGATGTTATATTTATTCCGATTTAACAAAGCATGAAAGAACACAAAGACTGCACAAATCCAATCTAAGCCATTTATAACAAACGATATTTTTTGCCCAGTACCAAGTGTATTGAATAAAGCTAGGAAATATAAGCCGAACATAGTCGTTCCGATGTTAAAGGTGAAACATTTCCCGCTAGTATAAAGCACAGTGATCCGTTTAAATCACTACGCTTTGAGTGTCAAACGCGAGGCGGATTCAAAGAAAATGTTAAACAACTGCTGTCTCGACCGAACGTGCAACAATCAAACGCCCGGTGTGAGGTTCATTTTAATTAGCATAGGTGGTTTTATCATTGAGTTTTGTTAAGATTTTAGGACTTCGGATATCAATGGCGAATACTAATATTGAGATGTCTGAGTGAGTGCATTTCTCTTTCTGGTAAATGTAGTCAAAAGTCCACTTCCAACAGGTACATATATATATATATATATATATATATGTGGCGATTTATGGGGAAGGTTCAGCAGTGAACTTCCTGAGGCTGAAAAGAGAGAGAGAGTCTAAAGTCTCGATAGAGTATCGCCAGGCAAGATATAACAATGTCATAAAATCAAACGCAACAACAAAACTATTATGTACGTCGATTTTCCAACCTCGGTCAAAATGGCCCATTTTCACTACAGCTTAAACAAGCTACAACAAGGCTCTATCAATAAGTTTCGATCCAATCCGATAGCCTAAATAAAATGAACATTTAAAAATTAAGGACACTTACACGCTCTAGCAAAATCGAAAATAAATTGTGTTCAAATGAAATCCAACGAAGCACAAGCGGCGAATTAAATCCAAAACGGCAATCGGGTAACATTAACAAAATCAAAGCGACCAACAGTCTTTAGCATAAAATAAACAAATTAACCCGTTCCGATGGCTCGAAATTTTCTGTTTAAACGGCCAAATAGCATTTTTATTAGGCGAGCGGTTGGCGGAATGAATTTACGTCTCGTCTGAGGTTAGTTCAAAGCTTTTAATTGCCTGCATCCGAGGACCTCAAAGGATATGAGCGTTGCATGTCTGTGACAATGGCGCAGCTTCGCAAGACACTCACGGTGCGTTTTTGATGTTTGCTATAAAATGGATACTCTATACGAGTAGATATACTGGAACGCGTCACAGAGACTAGCAGAAGTGTACGCGGCTGTTCATGCCTCTGACTCTTTGTACTGGCTAGACAAAGTGACTACTGAGCTGTGAACGTAAAATGGAACGTAAATTATTAATATGATTTACTGGCGTGCTGTTACAATGAAAGTAAAAGATAAAAAATATAATGTAAGTGCGTGGTGGCCTGTTGGTAACGGACCAGGCACGGCTACCTACATATTCACGGTGGGCGCGGGTTCAAATCCCAGGGTACACCTCTGACTTTACGGAGTTATATGTGTATTGATAGTCAATCACCACGCACTATAACGATGAAAGAAAACATCGTGAGGAAACTTGCATACCATAACCATTTGTATTTTCTATGGTATGTAAAAGTCCGCCAGCCCGCACCAGGCCAGCGTGTTGGACTATATGGTCTAACCACTCAAAATGGTCCTCTCGATTGTAGAGGACACCCGTGCCCTGCAGTGGGACGTATATGGGCTGATACAATACAATATACTCAAATATATATCAACCTATACACGCTCATTGGTTATACACACTTTTATAATCAGGAATTCGACTGAAAGGGCCTAAATCATAGTCAACGCCGGTATATTTTATACCCTCCGTGGCGCAGTTGGTTAGACGCCGGCTGTGAAACGAGAGGCCGCGGGTTCGATCCCAGCACCGAGACAAATGTTTGTGAGGCTCACAAGTATTTGTCTTGGGTCTGGGTGTTTGTGAGACCGAAAAGTCACTCGTAGTATCTGATACCCACGACACAAGACTTAATTGACCTTAATGTGGGGTCAGAACTATGTATGTGACTGTTGGGTGTATTTATTATTTCTTTATTATTAGCAAGCCATAGCATAGATTTTTTTGTAAACATGTCAATAGTACTCCATTTCCCTCGCGTGTTTTCCTTCACCATTAAAGTTATATATACGACTATATTATGGAATAGCAAAACAACCATCTGTTATGTTCCGTCCAACAATACGAATCGTGAACCTAAGCTTCACCACACTTTATTTCCGAACAATTCGACTGAATAACATCGTTACGCGAACGTGTGATACAATGTATTAAATAGATTAATAAAACCCTTTATTAATGTATATTCGGTTATTACTTAATTAAATTGTTCTAAAATAATTAAATTTTCTATTAACTTACAATTGTGGCATAATTGAAACTAAATTTTGATAAAACGTTTGACTGTAATTGTTAAATGTATGTATTTGATTAGTTAATATATTTTGGTATTTTTAATAAGTAGATATATTTTAAATATTTTGTGTTGAAATGTATTGCTCTACTTTACAATTTAATCTTTAATTACTTATGAAATCGTCACAGTGCGAAACATTCATTTTTCTTTTATAACTTTCAACATTCTTTACCTATTGCTATCACATGACTGTTTAATAAATTATTCATAATTATTAGGGCATTAATTGTATTCTTTTGAATTAGGTAAAAAAAAGTGTTAAACCTAAAAAATAGAATGTTTTCAACTATCAAAATCCATTAATTAAATGCAATCAAAAATCGAAAGCAAAATGTTTTCCGAACTATTATGTCAATACAACCGTTTCAGATTCTCGCACGCAAGCCCCCACATTACTTTCAGTAGTTTTATAAAGAATTCTCTCCAGATATCTAAAACAAAGAGAAATTGAAATCGCATTTTCGTCCGCCACGTTTTGTATACGTATTTGTAAAATCCAACGTGGATTTGAAACTGTTGCCGATCTGTGCGAACTTCCATTCGTTATTTGAAGTAACAAAATTTGTTTTTTTTTCAACTGCCATCCATTTGAACGGTGATAAAAGCGACTGAACTTATTCAGTACATCGATAGTTGATTGCGCAAATAGGTGGACTGTTATTTTGCGTACAGAATAATAAAAATACGTGAATGGATGTCGCCAAATTGAAACAGTTTAGAAAAAAGATAAAACATGTTTTATCTCTGAAATTGCAATGCAGAAAAATATTATCACAAATTCTTAACTACAAGCTGTCATATTACAGAAAGATTTTCATCTGAAATTTAGCTACAAGTTATTTCATATTTATCGCCAGTTAAATAGAGGACATACAGATAGATTTTAATTTAATATTATATTGAGATAGATATATATATATATATATATATTATACCACCTAGTGGGTGGACGTCCCACTCAATATAATATATATATATATATTATATTGAGTGGGACGTCCACCCACTAGGTGGTCAGACGACCTGGTAAAGGTCGCGGGACGTCGCTGGATGCAGGCTGCCTCCAACAGGTCACTGTGGAAATCATTAGGAGAGGCCTATGTTCAGCAGTGGACTTCCTTTGGCTGATGGATGGATGATGGATGGATTGAGATAACGTTACTAAAAAGAGATCTGAGATTCTGAAATCTTTGTAGTCTTAAATATCACCGTAAAATATACGCTGAACAGGCGATCCCATTCTTTTAAATAAATAAATAAACAATTGATTGCTTCAATTCAGTTACAAAAAGGACGAAACAATCGAGAATGACCTGTAGAGCAAAAGGAAATGACTCAGCTTGTGCTGAGCGGCAACTCGGTATCCAACAGCGCTGACTTTCAGCCCCCCTTTCTCCCTATGGTGTTATGCGGGATCTGATATTTTCATACAAGTGCAAACACGACATATTTTGCAACATGTTACAGGTAAATAGTAAATACTTATTTAATACCATTCATCAGTTTACTGCTGGTAGACCTGTCTCATATCTGAGAGGCCGCCTAGGTAGGTACCACCGCAATATCTATTCTCCTGCTAATCAGCAGTGTAAATGCACTGTTGTGTTCCAGTTTCAATGAGCCATAGTTACTTCTAGACATCACCTTATTATTATATTTTTTTTATTTAATCTTATGTCTTAGTATGGAGAGCGCAGTGGAATGCAAAACATTGCTTTGTAATTCACGGTGTTGTTTGGTAATGCTTCTGTCCATGAGCCGTCCTACCGCTTATCATTAGGCGAATGGCATGCTCGTCTCACCATTTTTTGCAATAAAAAAAATCAATAATGTTTACCATACCAAACAGACAAAGTTATAGTAACAAAAGATATAATACGTATACCCTTAGGATTAAGATCCACTTTTTTTATTAAGATACACACACAAAGCAATTTTTTATTAAGATGAAGCCCTGGCTAAGGCAAAAGAAACTTTATGAGGAGAAATTCGGTTACAAAACGGGATAAGAAACTCTGTAGAGTACATTACACCTCGGCTAATTAGCAACACGTCGCCTCGACCGAATGGCGTGAAGATCGTGCGATATGCATGCAGACCAGAAACAAGCGAGTTGCATCGCTTCGTACACTTGTTTATAAAATAATAAAAATACACCCAATAGACATGCAGCCGTGTGACTAAAGTGCGTGGTGGCCTGTTGGTAACGGACCAGATGCGGCTGCCTACATGTTCACGGTGGTCGCGGGTTCAAATCCCAGGGCATATCTCTGAGTTTTCGGAGTCATCTGAGTATTGATAGTCAATCACCACGCACTATAACGGCGAGGAAACCTGCATACCATAGCGATTTGTATAAATTTCTATGGCACGTATAAGTCTGCCAACCCGGACTACGCCAGCGTGGTGGACTATATGGCCTAACCACTCTCAATCGTTCTCTCGATTGTAGTGAAAGCCATGCCCTGTAGTGGGACGTTAATGGGCTGATACATAGGATATCAATTTTTAAGTTGTGGGTTTCTGAAACTACAGCAGTCTTCTTGGCTTTAGAACACCCAGAGACGAAACAATTGTTAATGGCAAGCATATTGATATCGGTGCGGGAATCGAACCCCCGGCCGCTTGTATTATAGCCATCATCTAAGCAACTGTGCCACGGGGCCAGTAAATTATAACTTTACGCAATAATAACTATGATCAGCTATAATATTTTCAGCCCTGTTACTTGGGTCTTGAGACTGACCGTAGAAAAATGTACCGTTTTCTAATTTATCATTTTTTTTTATAATATGTGTAAAAAAGACCTTCATCAAACAAAGAGAATTACTCCTGATATCAGAACTTACGCAATTTTTTTTCAATACGTACAAAGATTTCTTTTGTAGTTTGAATTTTGAAGCGATAGTACCATGTAGGTTGTTAAATCTACTATAGTCTATACGAATGGGTCGGCTCTACCGGGGTACTTAGTACTTGGTAACAGCTTTGCTATAGCTTTTCATAGATAAACTCACGCCTTTTTCCTAGAAGGGGTAGGCAGAGGTGTAACCAGGACACCCACGCTTAGCCTTCTATTTCTCGTCCCACGATGTGATTGGGGGCGAGCCCATCGCCATATCGGGCACAAACTCCTGACTCCGGGTTAATAATGAATAGAAAAATCCAATTTCACTTTGCCCGACCCGGGATTCGAACCCGTGACCTCAGTTTTGCAATCATACCGCAGTACTACTGCGCCACACACATTTGATATTAAAATGTCCGGGGGCGCAATAGCTGGTAGTAAATATTCACCGTACAAAGTAATTGTACCCTACCCGATTGTAAACACGGTACCATCCAGAAAGAGTACCGGTTGGCGAGTTTGTCAATTGCCAATCGAAACAATTGTGCCGGCCTGTTCAGCTGCACCTTTACGCTGCGACGGAAAGACTGTTCCACAGCTTAAAGGTGCCACGAAGATACGAGTTTGCGAACCTTTTGGTTCAAGCCGAATTTGAGTTACCATTTAATTTGCGATCAAGTCGGCATTTTTATTCAAGTATTATAATAATCTCCAACAGTACACGATCCAAACCACCAAATTGTATGCTTAGGTAATAGCACCATTACGTACATATCAAAGTAAACACTCGTACATATACAGAGCACAAAGCAGAATCGCATAAACACGGATTGCTTGTGTGCGAAAGCAAATTCCACTCGAATTTACCTGTTTGGTGAAATTGAACGGAGACATAAATCTGTGAGCCTACACGCCCAGAAACTAATTCAGCACGATTGCTTTTTGCATGGAAACCTACTGTCATTTTCTGTGGAATATTCCAGGACACGGTGTAGGAAATGTTGTTGTTTGTGTTTATTTATTTATAGTGTCTATGAAGGTGGTTTTTTTGCGTGACCAAAAATGATTTGGTTACTAGCACAACAATAACTATAATACATTAATATTAAGTAAAGTGCTAGAAAAAGGTGCCCAGGCTTAAACAAATATCCTAATATCGATGGGTTGAAATTAACGAGACAAAAATACATGGCTATTGCAACACCATTATTAGAAGGTTGCGTGGAACAACCAAATTTGATACTTGAATATTATAATTTTTAATTGATGTTTACGTAAAATCAGTTCAAAAGCTTTGCGCAAAGAAGGGAAAATCGTCTAGATATTCTTCTTTACAAGAATATGGGTAGAAATGTCCACGGTCGCTTAATTTCAGGTCTGGTAAGTTTGTGCTACTGAAAGGGCTTATTCCGACGATATAGGACGATATACGGGAATCGGAATACTAAATCTGGTCGTTGCAAGGGGTTCATGTATGATACTAATTATATATGTGCATATTTATTTAAACCATTTATTTTCCACACACAATACAGCTAAATAACAATAAAACACAAGGAAAAGGTCTACATTAATATGCGCGTAGAAAGGTTACCAGCTCAGTATACGCTGTTTTACAACGGCACTAATTTTCAGCTGGCTCCGCAGCCATCATAGTACAACAATTCTACTATACGTGGAGTCGAAGAATATAATAGGACAAAAAAAAAACAAAAGTAAAAAAACAGACGAGATCCAAAATAACAATTAAAAACGACAGTATTAAATAAAACAAATCGTGGGTGCACATGCATCAGCTAGAGAGTATTTTTACAATTTCTTTGATCAAGACATAATTTCATTTATGACACGACAATATGCTATGAAAGGGTCATGGTTGCTTATAGCTTGTGAATCTTTAAAAGTTCTATTTGGATATGTTTCTTAAAAGTCAGTTGGTTTATGTCTTCTAAGAAACCGTTTACCAAAATGCTTATAAACTTGAGTTTGAGTGTATGTAAATAATACTGTTAAATCTAACAGGATATTATCGAATTATTGGCGATGTCTGAAACGCGGAACCAATCAGATTACAGATGACACAAATATTCGTCCCGACACGGTAATCAAACTAGCGACCTTTAGTTTCCAAGCATTGTTTGTTACGGCATACAGACTTAATAATTTATTAAATTTTAAAAACGTTATATAACTGTCTTTGATTCTTATTTGTTCAATGTCTGATCGTGGAGTTAAAGTTAATGGAACGCTCTACAGTCTATGACCTATGGCGTAATTTTTAAATCGCCAGTGAAATGAATAAATAAATAATAAATACACCAAACAGTCATATACATAGTCCTGACCCCACATTAAGATCAATTAAGACTTTTAGCGTGGGTATCAAGAACTACGAGGGCCTCTTCTCATAAACCCGAGACAAATACTTGTGGGCCTCACAAATATTTGTCTCGGTGTGGGGATCGAGCCCCCGGCTTCTCGTTTAACAGTCGGCATCTGACAACTGCGCCACGGAAGCTCTCAAGAAATACAGGTTATAGATTTAGAATACAGGTTTGTGGATGATATTGATAGATAAAATAAATTATTATTTACTTAGAAGAATTAACTGCATTTAGATACCACGCGTTAGGCCATAATTGTTACTGATAATATCTGCAGAATTGTACTTATGAAAAAGTACTTTATCCCAGAATTATAAGCAATATATGAGGATAAAAGATCGCGTCAAATATACGATTATTGTTGCAAAACGTCAAACATCCTCGGATATTAGCGTTTAAAACTTTTCCATTATCCAGAGTAATATTACTTCGTCAAAAGCGAACTGGAACCAATTTACTGATAGTTACTTTGTATACTTTAAGAACTTTCATGTAGCCATTTTTTTTTTTTTTTTGTATCAGCCCATATACGACCCACTGCAGGGCACGGGCCTCCTCTACAATCGAGAGTACGATTGAGAGTGGTTAGGCCATATAGTCTAATTTATTTTAATTATTCTAATTTTAAATTATTAATATTAAATTATTAAATTATTAATATTAAATTATTCTAATTTCCATGTAGCCATTACTTTATTATTAAAAACAGATAATGTAATCAGTATGGATATTTTCAAAGAATAGGTATCTTCATCTAACTTCATAATTATTTATTGATCTACTGACGAACACTTAATTTAATTACACTTAATTTAATCGATAGGAATTCCAAAGAGCAGTGTTCTAAAAATATCTTCGAAATAAATAATTAATGAAATGGCAATCAAAGCTTTAAAAAGCATTAGCCCAATTTACATGCCATTTAAATCAAAGATGGCGTCGTAGAAAAAAAGAGCAAACAGCCAAAGCGCAATCAAATAAACGCAAACATTGTTCATTTTTCAAAAACCGAACGCGACAATGACTACCTCATCAATCACCTGCAACAAAAGGTGAACCATAGACAACTGGCCAGAGGCAGTGCTTTACTCGAACCAACTTATATTTACCGTTGAACAAACAAACTCGCGCGTAAATGTCGGGATAAAATTGACCGTTCCGTTCCACGCAGCACGCACGTACATATTTGTCATAATGAATGTTGATAATAGACGCCGTGGGAAGTGTACCGTGTGTATTGAATGATTATTTTGGCAGGCCATTAATGGATTTTCATTAATTCTCGGTCGCGCTAATCACGTTTTGTTAATATACGATCGCATCATTCTGTATTTTACATTGTTTGGTGATTACTTGTTATTGGTGGGAATAATGCGATGCTATCTGGTGAGAATTATTATCTCAATAGCGCTACGGGTGCAGACTGCAGGGGTCTTTACAATGCGTGGTGCTTAGTTCGGCAAATGTTTTTTTTATTGTGACGTAGGTGGGCCTAAGATGCCATAACAATAATGCTCATTATAATTGGAATATGAATTATTTATTGACGACAGCAATTAAGTCAACATATTCCTTAGCATAATATTTTTGTAATCAAAGTAAACGTTCCGGTCAAATTAGTATGCAACAGCACACTAAAGCCATCTATTGATTAAATATGCAAAACAACATTACACTATATTGGATGGGACATCTGAATATTCCAATTTGTAGGTAGTTCAAATGCCCTCAGCTACTCCAGAGGTTTCTAGTGGAGCATTAAATTAATATTACACTAGTATTGAGTGCACTTGGACGTCATTTAATATAGATTTCTGTGTAATTACTTAGAGTGCTCTTGAAGTTAGGATCATTTTGTTATTAATTTATTTTATACATTCACCAATGACACAGATAACCCAGATCCCGGATCTCAATGTCTCAATAATACACGATCGCGCCTTTTATGCTAAAAACTAACAGACAATTTCGATCGGCATTGTGGTAGCCTAGGTTCAGTATTTTTATGCTCAGAAGTAAGAGGCCGTGGGCTCGGATCCGAGAACGTACAATCCGCAATGTGTGTTTTTCGGATACAAAATAACATTTATAAGCAATCCAATTTAGTTCAACCAATAGCACATCTTTCTACTCCTTCGAGGATACGGGCATGAGGCCTGTTCTTTTCATTCCTCAGTCTTCAAACCAGAAACAAAATGTATCTATCGACAGCAAAAACATTAATACCAAATGGTTACTTCTCGTAATATTAATTATATTCATAGTCAAGTTTCGCTCATTCCTGAAGCTTAAATACTCCTGCCAAGTGTCAAAATAAATTTAGTTTTTCACGACGCGTCCTCCGACTTAGAACAGCAGCCCGATTATTGTGAAGGGGCCATGTTCGTAGAACCATGTCAAGTGGATGCATAATGACTTAAAAATTAGCCTTAGTCTGGTAAATCTCACATGCTAGGACCTAGCTTGTAACCTATCGTGATTGGCTATGCCTGAAATTATAAAGTGCTTTTTACGTGTATTAATTTTTTACATGTCTATGTTTATGGGCTTTGGTGGTGTAGTGTTCCCGATTCTCATAGGCTTCCCTTGTAATTTATGTAACCTAAAACATGCATTGGCTGTTGTTGCTGTTAACATAGGCTTTTTTATTTTATGTTGTCCCTTAAAACATGCACTATAACTTAAAAAGGTTTTTTGCAAAGCCACCGTTGCCTTGCACGCAAGATTTAGTCGTAAAATTTTACGCGTATAAGTATAAAGGTGCATTAAAGTCCAAGCATAAATGGAAATGCTCAATTTCAGAACGGAACACAAAACGATGTATGGCAAGGAGTATACAACCGATATTCCAAATTAGAATTTGAAATAGATTTCAACAATTGCAAAATGCAGTGAAATCCGATTTAAAATAGAGTTAACCGTATATGAATACGCAGTGGCGTGCCTAGGGTTTTGGGGTAGGGCAAGCCCAATATTTTGTTTTATGTTTAATGCATATTGATTTAGAAGGAAAATATACTAAGAACAAAGAAAACGAATGTACGTCAGCAGACTTAACACATAATCTATACAATATTAGGATTAATACAAATATAGATTACTTGTGGAAATGCAACCGTAATTGTTTATTGCAATAACTGCTGAGCACTTCATTTTTAATACCCGACATTCCGCTAGCACAACGATAGCTACTATGGTGCCGTGTTTGACTTCGCAGTTATCCGAAAATGCGGCATAAATTATTATTATTATTAATTCATTAACGTTAAATTTTTAAGAATTACAAGTAATAACATATTTTTTGAAAGAGCCACCTAATTTATTGCAATGTTTATATTTTATCAAACTATTCTAATACACAAGTGTCGTTTGAAAAACATAATATGAAACATCATTATTTAATATCCTATACAAAGGGAAGCATGTAGAAATCAAATTACGTAGTTTATTTAACTGAACTGATAAAATACCTCTCGTGATTTACCACGAATATAAGAAATACACAAACCCGGCGTTGTTTTCGCTCTAGTTTCTAATTCAATATAATTGAATTAAATTACCTTTATACCGGCAACGAACACTTTCATCATCACACTAAAACCATCACAGGAAACAATACAACTCATTTTAGTATCAAAAAGCTTCAATAACATAAAACAACTAATAATTAACCTATATTAGAACTATTTACAATAATTACACAATGTCAAAATACTTATGAAGTTATTACGAATTCGTTCAGAATTGCGAAACGAAACGTAAATATAAACATTACTATAAATTACAAACTGCAATTATAATTTATTAAAAAGTACCGACATTACAGGCACATTTTTAATCATTTAATTAAAAATATTTTTAAATGCGAAACAAGTTAATTTAATAACAATAAATATATTTACTAAACAACAATAACAAATAATAACGTGACAACCGTGAAATGTTCACCACGAAGCCGGGCATTTCGTCTCGTACTGAGAGCTATACAAAAATAGCCATACCTATACATTCGTAGCGTCTTGTACACCATTTCACCCATACGTGGGCCGCGTTGCCAAAAGCCTCGTAAAAGCACACGAGAGAGAAAAAGATAGATATATGTGCGTTGTGCCGCCTTTTTAAGGGAGCGCGTGGAGCCACCGTTTTTTGAGTTTTAATATCATTGCCTATGGAATGAATTTCGCGCGGCGCTTTGGCGCTCCGTCTCAAGCGCTGTATTTAGACGCGCCGCGACAGGACGCGGTAAATTCAAAAATTGTAGATGTTTTCTAATAAATGAATGTATTGTATTTATTGTAATGGTTTATGTTCAGTATCGAGTATGTACGTATTAAGTAGGGCAAGCCGGGCTTTTGGGCTTGTATGGAAGTACCGCCACTGTGAATACGTATTATTCTAGTTCAAACGTAGCAAGTCTTCAAGAGAGATAAATAAATAATTTTCCGTTATAATTTCTTTATCTTTGCATTTTTTAACCTCGGAAATCCATTTTTTGAAAATATTATGAAGTTCCATTTTACGTTGTAGAATTTCCTTTACATTCACGTATGGTCGAGAAGAAAATCATATATTTATGGTTCAAACAATTGAACCGCGAGTCGATATTCTGCTAATGGTAGTACGTGCTTGGTGCTGAAAACTGCTGAACTCGTAACCCGACAGTGGCTGAAAATTTTAAAAGCATTCGGGATATCGACGCAGTCTTCGTTTTTATCAAACTCGTAAAATTTAATTGTTCAATGCGCTCTGTCGCTGGAAAGGCATTATTTCACTTGCAATCTGAGATTTCTAGTAGAATAGGACTACGTATTGCAGGGCAAGGATAGCTTAGCAAACACATAATAATATTTTTTATATAATTCCCAGTTTAATTTAATTTCTATGTATGGTATTCCCACTTGTTTGTTTTTTATGTATGTAATTTATGAAGATGGGTATCGTGGTAAATAAAAAAATACTATAAAAGGCCCTAAACTAAATGGCACATATTTTATTGATTAGTGATTCAGTCGTCAAATGCGAGTAATCATTTTTGGGGCTTGTTCATTCAAAATAGAATTTTTAACAAAATAAAACCCTCCAAATATGTATTATATATACGAAAGAAACTCCGGAACATCCGTGATAAAATATTCTTATCTAATTAAATTTAAAAAAGCACTTAAACCACGACCCGGAGACCTACTTTTCTATTCCAGCCGCTAATACGCTTAAGATATCAAAAATATACCGCAATTTAATAACACTGGAGGCTTCATCCAGCGAAATAAAGTTGTGGGCAATAAAAATGTAGATGCACATTCGACTCCGCTCTATTGAGTTTTTGATAAAAAATATGCACCGACCGTCCCATACAATACATACATACAATAAAAATATAATGTTTTATTCAGCAGAGCATGTTCGGAAACAATATAACAGACCGGTGGGTATTGGATGTATGTATTAAATGAAATATGTTAATTGGATCATGGACGTTTCCCGTTCGGTTCCTGTTGTTCGGAGACTTTTATTTTTGTCTACAAACACTGTAATTGGAGCCGGCTGTAGTTTTAGCTGGATATGGAAACATTGTTTAGTTTTTAACAATGGCATTGATACGGTTTTGACAGCGATCCGGGAATTTACATGTGAAATACATCACTATGTCTGGACGAGAATGCGCAGTAGTATAAAACGTAAAAAGTTAAAGTGTTGTAGCTAATGGTTATACTGTGAAAGATTTTAAAAGGGCCTTTACTTCAAAATAGGAGGGCAGTGAAAATTATATGCCGAGGTAAATAAATCTTCCGATATCATCATAGTAACAAAATGTTTAGTTTCTTAGCGCGGGCGAAAATTAGAAATAGATACTTAACAATTAACAACATAGTAATCGCAGACATTAATAGTATATGATAAGCATTATTTTTGCAATTAAATATTGATTAAACTTTGTTGATTCAACAATTGAAAATGACACACAATTCAAAAAAGTATCAATACATTTACTCGAGCTCAATGTAAATAGCTAATAACGGAAATCAAAAACCCTAATCCCATCCCTATGCCTAATATAACCAAATAGACAATCAGAAATGTAAATGTACCTAATCCGTTCATACGCCAAATAATCTATTCCATTAATTTGCATAAATCACTTATTCCACAAACATTCCGATCCTGTACAAACACAAGCAATTTCTTCCCCAACATTCAGTTGCCAGTACAAAGGAACAACAAAGCATTATGTATCTAATGTCTTTTTAATAGCGGGCGAACACAATCAATTCAGCAGTGCAAACCTAAAAAGACCGACTTCCCCGAAAACCAAGTATCGAGTGACATATTCAAAAGAAATGTCATAAATGCGAAACAAATTGGCGCGAAATTAACGTGACGGAATAACAATGCAGTTATAAAACGCAAATACGGGATCTTTCAATGGACACGGGTACAATGGGAACACGTGTCGCCAGTACGGGACAAAAACTTTTTTTAATTTGTCAGTGAGTTTATGAACATGCGTAGCGTTTAGAACATTTTTTTTCCATTGGAAAACAACAACGGCAATTTATTAGTTAGTTTTATTTGTGTTAACAATATAGACGAAAACATTTAATTTTACTTTTTTTTTTAAATATGTATATAAGTATTAAAACTATTATACTCAAATGACAAGAAAAACCAATAAAATATATAAATGGAAAAAAAAACGAAGATAGAGTTTTAAACGCTCAGTCGCGTGCAATTAAAAAGACTTCAGGCCAGCAGTGGATTGTTAAATACAAATGATGATGACAATGTAACTATTATTACAGGCGTATCCTTTGATGAAATAATGTCATTTTTATAAAAACTTTGCGACAGTTATTAACCGAGCTTTTATTTTTCTTTTCTGATAAACTCAAACTATTTTCTTTGTTTCGTTGCATGTGTGACATCACTTCAAACAATTCGAAAACTGCATTGTCATAGTCACGTCGGAACCGAACGCCATTACCGATACTCAAAAAAAAGAATCCAATGTCACGCCCATACAGCCAGAGAGGTTCTCACGCGATCCCGTGCTGCTAGCAAACAAACCATTGCAATATCGACCTTAAATTTAACTTTCTCAACTTCATCGTACATTACTCCTCAAGTACGGAGAAAATTACTTTGAGAATTTAAATTCCTTACATAAAGAGCAATGAATGCATGTTGTGGCAAGGATGCTTGCTATGGCTTCATAACGACAGTGACCGCAGATACCTTACAGCGAGCCTAATCTACTGTTTATAGTATGGTTGTCTGTTTGTGAGTTAGTTCCGCTTGATATACTTTGATATTATGACTTTGTTAGACTTGCGATATAAACGAGCTATGCCGCAAAGTTTTTAATTATTCTTGCTTTCTTATTTTGTTGTATTGAATCATTAAACGTTATCAAATAATTGTTTTTATCAATATATTTACTTATACCAAAATTTTTGAAATTACACGTATTAGGCATTTTATTAATATATTTCGATATCCAATATATTCATCAAAATTCAACTACTTATCAGTTTTATTTTGTCATGCCAAATATTTCTATATTTTTACAACATTCACGCACAGTCCACAGTCTTATATTTCCTTTGCGTTTATTAATTATTAAAAACGTAATAAAAAAACAAAAAAACAATACAGCACGAGAGCCGCGCACGCTCCTAAAGGTACACCCGCGAGGTCCTCACGCTTGTGTGTAATTTTAAAATTTCATCCCGTGGGAACACGACCCGCGGCGATGTGATAATTACCTAGTTTGCCTAAACCACCGCGCATACCCTCGCGATTGGGCAAGGCGAAAATAAACGGTAATAACAGGGCAAAGTAACCCGGAATGTCCGAAAGACCAATAGCCAACGAGTTATTGACATATTTATGGGGTAATGATACGGGTGAGGGATTGGAAGGATGATTTGTGTTTCATATTTGAAATGTGTGCTTTTTAATTTTTTAAATATTTTTTGTGATTGATTGGCACAGCTGTTTAATTACCAATTTGCTTTGAAGATTAATGGTTCTATCTCCATAAGGATAATTATTTATTTGTTATATTATATACAAATCATTTAAAGAAGGCGTATGTTCAGCAGTGGAGTGCCTGCGGCTACAGAAAATTACTATATTTTTTCGAAGTTGTTGCATTTTTTTCTTCGTTAAACGCACCCATAATACTTAAGTTATACAAATGGATGGAATGTTAAAAAATAAAAAAGTGTGTTTTAAAGCAGTAATTACACGGTGCAACAAAATTAATGTTGTTTAACGCTCACAATATTTTTTATTACGAAAGGAACTTATGCAAGCGAAAAGTAGGCTATTTTATTTCTCCATTTTCGATTCAATTATGACTTTCGAGCATACAATTTGCGATGACAAATTGACAGTTGCGAGAACGATAAACCTTCGCGTAATCATTAAATCCGTGAGCCGCAGATATTTTTTTTATAATTTTTATTTTTACAGTTTTGCATACAAAACTTTGAAGACTTTCATAAAAATTGCTCTAAGTATGCATTCTGGTTTGTAAAGCCTACTTGTATAGATATTTTCTTAATTTTATCCAGTCCATTGATAAAACTGCGAGGTGATACGCGTAAATATCTGACTGCGATTCGACATGCCACGGCTTCAACCCCGCTTAATCAATTACAATTCAAATAACGTTTATTGCAATTCACTTGAACAGGAAATCGAAATCACGTGCTCACGATTCTCTGCCATAGTGTGTCGCAACAACTAAGCTTTATTCGTTTGTATTATAAATTATCAATGTTTACTCTATTTAATAACCATAATAAACAAAAAAGACTAAACTACCACTTAAAAACTAAACGACGAAAAAATTCAGGAAGCAAAAAGGAGAGACATCACCAAACACAAAATGTTCGATGTTTCCTGCGCAGACGACGCGACGATGCGAGACGAAAGCACGCACCAATCTAGTTGAACTGAACAAATATTTGTCTATAGTGGACCAGCTCAGCGTTTTTACCTTTTACGGCAGTCGGCAGCCGATAATGACGTTGGCATTTGTAATTATATCCCAAACGGAGGCGTGTGAAGGTATTTCCAACAGATAATACACTTTTTTTGACATTACTTTTGGAGGTTATGATTTTTTCTTAATTGTCCCGCAGCGGGGTGGAGCAAAGAGGTTGATTGACAATTTCTTTAGGTGTCGTGTTGTTGTTTGTTTGCTTGACGCCTTTCACGTAAACATGTTTAGTGCTACATCCTGAATATGAGGGTTTGCATAGTTAAGTTTGCGTAAATATAGGAAATTCGTATACCGTCATAGATTGTCGTTTTTCATGTTTAACCTATGTGTATCCGTTTTAAAACAGGCCGGCATAATTTAGGCGATCAGCAAGAGATTTTAAGATATGCTCTCGATATGCAATATGGCCGCCCATTGTACCATACTATTTTGATTTGTTATATTTAGTCACTGTGGAACCAGAGATGTACAATAAATATTATAAATGAATAAATATCCGGAATTCGGGTGCTCTATACGGATTGCACTCGTTAATTTGGTTGTACTCGTAAAACCGATAAATATGTGTAAAACGTCAACAAAGTAAAAATATTAATAAAATAAATTCCTTTCCCTTAAAATCGAACACCTACACAATTCCAAATAAATCAAAGATTAAAGATACCTTGTATCAAGTGTGCTAATCACATCGGATCAAAGAGTCCCTACAAAGTTACATCTAATTACATTCCTCCTACTTATCAGGCATATGGGCCTGCGCGACCCTTCACAATTCACGACCCGTAAGGACCAATGACCAGTTCAAGGGTTCAGGGAGGTTTGAGGACCCTTATCAATACTTTCGAGTTATGGACACCGTCCCTATTTGCCTTACGATCCGTCAAAGAATGATAAGAATTCTATCGATTTTTGTTTGACATCGGAGACGTGATAAAGGAAAGGTGGTCAAATATTTGTATGGACGTCGTCAAATACAGCCTGTATATAGGGGCGTGTGTACTTTACTTACATAGAAATATATATAATACGACGCACCTAGTTCGATCGATAACGCATTTTTATGGCTTCACATTAAATGACAGTACATTTAGGGCCAGAATTAATGTCTATAAGCCCAAGAAAGTATATTATGGACCCCGTTGGTCTCTTGACACCTAAATTCATTTAGTTCCAATAATAGCCACCACTCAAGCAAAACTGAGTCAAATCGCAGGAATGTAGCGTTTAGTTGATGGTCATGGGCGGCAGTGATCACTTACCATCAGGTGACTTGTTTAGTTAATTGCCGGACTAAGATACCTGTATAGAAAAGAAGACACAAATGGCTAGTAAATACATAAATATATAAGTACAAGAATTGTTATACGTAATATATACACATTAAAGAGATAAATGTGAAACGGATTGAAATGTATGAGAGGGTTGAGATTAAACTTGGCACATAACTTTACTTGCAGTATCGACTGGCTGGCATGTGACTAATCTGAACGTACATTTTGTGAGTATTTTCAATTTTACTGCAACTGCGTGGAGGGAAAATAGCACATCTCTAAGAATTATTGCTTTTACTCGAGGAAATTTGTTGGTATTATGTTCCGGAGTACCTAAACGACCCACGCGATGCCGTTGCGAGCTTTAACGATTCAAGGATAATCTTAAATTTCATTCCAGAGTTTCAGAAAGGAGATTTTAAGGAATAAACTCATAACCTCATTTTTGTAATATGTAATTTCAGAAAGAGTCCACAAATGTGAAACCTCGATTTGCATTCCTACTCAACATTTATAAATAAGTAGACACAGATAGAGCGTAACAAGCGTCGTCATAAACCCTAAAAAATCCAATATACGAATACCGCCTCGGAACAATTTTATACATACACAATGTAGAATGTTTAGGGCCGGGAACACTTTAAGAAAAACGCTGAGAGCCAGATAACAAAAATGGAAAATAATTGGACACCGCACCTGAGGCACGCGTAAAAAATAGCCCCGACTCCGAGGAAGCTCTGCCAAATTTGTCATAAGTTTCAAACGTTAGCGAAATTCTTGATTAATTCCACCGAAGGCTGATGGATATTAAATTCTGCAGGTTTGCAAATGCGAATATCATTGATGTATTTAGAATTGTAATTGTATATGTTGAAGTTAAAAATGATGTAGTTTCTTTTACGAGTTCATTATTTGTTTTAATGAAAACAAAAGCAGTGCGTGTTCAATTTGTAACTTTTCCTTAGTATCACATAAAATAAACGAAAAATATGCTTTTAAAATTCTTTACAGGAATTACTGCGTTCGTCTTCCCGTAGGACTTCTTTCGTGTTGGCCCACAACGTTCTGTCCCTATGGATCCTTCGTGTTGCTTTATTTCACTGACCCAACTTATGGATAGCCTTTATTCCGAAGTCGGAGCACTCTCAAGGCTTAAATTATAATATTTCTGTTACATTTTCGATTTTCATGCGAACTTGACCTGCTATTTTGATTCAAATATTCTATAGAAGATACTACAGTCACGAGTTTTGTATTTTTATATAATTATTTGTATAGCCAAAGGTAGGTTAGTGAGCTGAGAGTAGATCTTGACAGTAAAACGACACCATAACACGGCTACTAAATACAACTGGCCACCAAGTAGTAATTACTTTCTTTACTCTTCGTTTCAAGATAAAAATACCATATCTTAAGGGAAACACCGCATAATTTTCGTCAATTAGTTATCTCCTTAAAACTGTTCCAAGTGCATATTCTAATGTTCACACAATCTATTCCTTTATGGCTATTTTTAATAGCATTATCAGCCAGTACTGGAGTCTCTGTTCATACATAAACATCACGCCTTTATCTCAGAAGGGGTAGGCAGAAGTACAAGACACCCCCGTTTCGCCTTGTGTATTCCATCCCACGATGTGATAGGTGGCGAGCCTATGGCCATATCGAGCACAAATTCGTTACTGATCTGATAATGAATAGAAAAATCCAATATCAGTTTGCCCGACCCGGGATTCGAACTCGAGACCGCAGTTTTTGTAATCGTACCATATTACAACTACGCCACCGAGGCTGTCAAGTCTCTATTCATAAAGTAGTGAAATCTACAAAACCATAAACCTAAATGCAAGAAGCGAATGCGTTAGACCGTGGTGGTCAACTCTACGGGGGGCCGTGTCCAAAGTCACCATTGGAGAAGTAAAAAATTGCTTCAAACTTACAACCAGTTTTTGTCATTTTATTAATAATGTAAACGTATTTACATTTGAAAGTATTATTTCTTTTTTAATGGAACAAAGGGGCCGTAGTATGTTTTAAAGCATTTTTCTCTATATTTTTGTGTGAACCAAGTTCTATTCCAGGTTGAGAACTATCTTAAAGAACACGATAATTCTTAGGCACCAATAGATAACGTTCAGCAACTAGGGGTGTTGTCAGAGACCCTATTAAGGCTTAGGAAAGTCTGACATGATACTAATTCCAGGAAGCTCAATAAACTCTTTTTTGGCATATAATCACAATTTTGTTTATCGTAATAGACCTAGACTTAAGAGTATTTATTATATATGAGTAGAGGGAGCGCTGTCATACATTTGCGTCCTCAAAAATGTAGATATATTTTTGTTCGCAATGTTGGTAACACTGTCATATTAGTGAATATTAAACTAATTATATAACAACAAATTGCTATATCCCGTTAGTAGCCGAAAGTAAATGTAGTAGTTATTCCTCGTCTAAAACGAGTTTGAATAAAATTAAATAGCCCTAAACATTTTTTTTTAAGTTTTCTTTTTCAAATAATTCGTGCATGTTGGACAACCTGTCAAATGACAGCCAATAAAGGGCAGAAAAATATTTGGCCCGGCACCACAATTTTTGTCTACGTTTTTTAAGGACCAGCGCTCCCTCTTTACCAACAATAATCTAAGACCAAGACGTATAATTCCTCATATAAAAAAGGCGAAAACGGAAGCCTATTGTTGACATGGTAAAACTGTATGACTGAAGTAGACAATGGAAACTATTAAATAATACATCACAATAGAAATACGATTACAATATTATATTTATATACAAATATATAACTATATCGTACAAACAAGATAGATTGTGTACAAATAATTCATTTCCGGTAAGATGCGACCCGTATAGATATACTCATGTTCTTGGGACCGAGAGATCTTATCTATTGAAATTGTGTATTATACGTCCGTGTATTTACTTAAATGCTTTTCCTAAGAAACGATATTGATTACGATAAAATGTATTGGTTGGTACACTTCCTTTTGGTCATTGAATGACCGCGATGTATCGTCTTGTAGTAGTTTTGTATGGAGTGATCATAGTGAGTCTTTGAATAGTTAAAATATACAGGGAGCGCAGGAAAATAGGCACTTGCTCAGTTGGATACAAGGGTATAATATTAATATGATATTAAAGAAATAATTTTGTAAAATACCTATCCGTTTTGGAGTTATAACCTTATAAAGTTTTAAGAATTACCACCACCTTTTCGAATAAAACTGGTTGGGATGGGTAAAGCACAAGTTTTTAACATATACGTATTTTTTCGTTACGTCATTTATTACTTAGTTAACGAAATAAACAGTGAAAATAATTTTGTACAACAACAAAACTTTCATAGACTTCGCCTTAACATTTGTTACAGAGGTACATAGGTTTCTATTTGGCGTAATACGTTAAGGGGAAGCACGTGTGTTGTTAATTGTTAATTTCTCGGCATCTTTGTTATTATCAGACTACGCTATGAAAATGCATTTTAAACTAGACGCAATCACGATTTACTAAAATGTATATTAGCAAGTGCGCCGTTTGTTTGCGCACCCTGTATACCATATTTTACTTGTTATTGCCTATAGGCAGAGTATTTGTATCCAGAAATATAGCATCAAACTTACACGATAGTGGACAATACATCAGCCATTAGAGCACCCCACGGAAGAATGTCGCTCTTGGGCTTTTTTTTTACTCAATAAGTCTAGCAATCTTGCAAACAGGTCACGTGATGGTTAATGATCACTGTCGCCCATGAATATCCCAAACCTTTGGATCATATATGTGTTGCCCATCCTTAGGCAAGTTTCGGTCATAATTGTGATTACCAGTGAGAGAACTGATCAGGTAAGATGTAACCACTGGACTTGTCTACCATCAAATAATAAAACTTTGTAGCCGATGTAATGTGCTGCTATAAAAAATAGCCTGTCTGCCTCGGTGGCATAGTTGTACTACAGTATGATTACAACGCTGAGGTCTCGGGTTCGAATCCCGGGTAGGGCAAAGTGATATTAGATTTTTCTATTCATGCCTGGAGTCAGGAATTTGTGCCCGATATCCCGATAGGCTCGCCTCCTATCACATCATGGGACGGAACACATAAGGCGATACGGGGTTGTCATGGTTGCACCTCTGCCTACCCCTTCTGGAAAAAAGGCGTGATGTTTAGGTATGTATAAAAAATAGCACGACCTAATCTGATCACATAACTATTCGAAAATATGTCTTGTGCTGTTAAAAAGTCACATTTCTATGGTGTGTGACGTGCGCAAACTCGCACTAGGCCACTGGGTGCGTAAACGGCCTAAACCCACTCAACCTAACTAGGTTACAGAGCAGTCCTATACGTAGCAATACGCTATTATGGACTGACACTGCACAGTATGAAAAAATATCTAAACCACATGAGTTATTTTTTTAGTTTTTACCAATATCCGGTATAGACGAGAGATTTCTTCAGTCTGTTTAAATAAAGGATGTATTTGTTTGCTTAGGACCGTGATGGGACGTGTCACTTTTTAAGGGCTGTTATAAAAACTGCTTGGCGGCAAACGTATGGGGTGTTTTTATAGCAATAACACTTAACGACTCATTCATAAATTATGTTACGTGTTGGGGATGACGGGGTGTAGTTGTTTTATGACGTAATAGTATAGGACAAGAATAATATTTCCCATTTGCTCGAATAGTAAATGTGCATTTAATTGTGAAGATTTATTTATTTCGGTCATGTGATTTTTCATAGAATTTGGAAAAGATCTGGCAAATCATTTAACGAAGGCAAATAATTACTAATGATAATTACATAAATATTTTTTTGAAAAATTTTATCAGATCAAATCATGCTTTTTACACCAAAAACTGTCAAGTGACAAATAATAGTGACCCGGAAATCGAACCCCAGACATCAACTTTAACATTAAGGCATAACCTAAACTGCTGACGCTACGAAGAAGACAAAACAAATTAATCACGTACTTATAGATTTTTGTTAATCATAAACAAAACTCGCTATTTGTTACAATTTATTCACACTAGTATTATAAATGCAAAAGTCTGTCCGTTTGTCACCTTTTCAAGGCTAATCCTCTAGATTAATCGTAATCAAATTTTGTTCACAATGACATAGATTCCTTCTATTATGAACCTAATGGGAAATGGCATAGAAATGCTATTACATGAAATAATAATATGTTTATATTTTGGGTTGTTGAGGGAAAACAATGAAGGGCGTGGAAAATTAATTGCACCCAAGTAAACCTGAGCTGAACAGCTAGTATCCAATAATATAATGTTTATAGAGCAAAATTAATTGACGTCGACTTAACTTGATTTATGATGTGGTCGGAAGTCACGTACATTTTTAATACACAATTTATATTTAAAGGATTTCCTTTCAACTACTGAAATAAACTGATGATCGGTAAAATATGCGGTTGAGATATTGACTTTCAGCGTTGGTTGCGGATTCAATGACCGGACGAATGAAATTATGAATTGTATTTGTTTACGCTATTATATTAGAGAAATCTTATTTTGTTGAAATCATAATTTTCCATAGAAATAACGACATATATAATACGTAATTGGTGCTTTGTTTTTGTTCTGTATCATATTTTGTAACACTATGTTTCCAAATAAAATTAAATAAAATAGATACAGAATAGGTATTAGTCAGGCTTCTTTGTAATTGGCTTTATTATCTGCTGGGTTCGAAATGAATTCCAAATTCAAAAACACATTTTTAAAGTACTCGTATTTTTTTTAAACATTTTGAAACTGTGGTGTATCAATATAAGTTATTATCGAGTGGTGGCGGGTACTTAAATATAGTCAGTTGGCATTACACGTTGGTTCCGAGAGCGGTGTTTTATTTCACTATTAGTTATTCCCTCAGTATATTACATTGGCGACGAGGAAAAATTTGTGATAGTGCAACAAACATAACGGGAATTATGTCAATCGGAAAAATTCGCGAATTCGATCCAAAATCGGGAATGTGGTCGTCATATGTAGACCGCCTCGAGATGTATTTTAAAGCCAACGGTATTAAGGAGGAATTGAAACTCCCTACTATGATTTCGGCGATGGGGGATGAGGCATACGAGCTGCTGGTGAACCTGGCAAGTCCGAAGAAACCGGCGGAACTAACGTTTAGTGCAGCCAGTGACTTGTTGTTTAAGCACTTACAACCTACCCCGTCAGTTCTCGCGGAAAGGTACCGATTCAGGCAGCGGAGGCAGCTTCCTGAGGAATCTATCGGTGAATATGTGGCAGAATTAAAAAAGTTAGCAAGGCAGTGTGAGTTTAATGACGGTCTGAATGAAAACCTACGAGATCAATTTGTGTGCGGGCTCAAAGGAGAAATAATACGCCAACGGTTGTTTGCGGAGGACGGTAATTTAAATTTTGTTAGTGCCGTAAGACTCGCGTCGTCATTAGAAGCCGCGGAGCGGGACGCAGCGGCGGTGGACACGCGGTCCGGAGGCGCGGAGATTCCGGGGAGCGCCCAGGTGCATCATGCGGCGGCGGCGGCGCCGGCCTGGCGGGCACACAGTGAGCGCAGAGGCGGCCCGCGTCACACACGTCATAATGGTTACGAGTCGAGAGTGAGTAGCGGATATCGTGCACCCACGACCACGCGGCAGTCGCCACACCAGCAAAGTTACACCAGCAAATATTGCAAGGGCTGCGGTTCGTCTGGTCACCAATACGAAGCGTGTAAATATAAATTTTTCGTCTGTAGCCGATGCAAAGGTACAGGTCACTTGCGCCGGGTTTGTCCAAAGGAGTTACCCAGACCAGCGAAGTTCCATTATGGTGAGATTGACCAAGGTGAACATTCCACAGAGGAACAAGAAGAAGATAACATCGATTTACATCACCTAAATTTGCGAGCTTACCACGCGGTGAGTTTTCCCATGTTATTGGATGGCCAAGTGCTTAATATGGAAATAGACACTGGATCGCCTATATCGTGCATTAGTAAGGACACTTACGATAGATATTTTACGCATCGACCCCTTCAACCGTACGAATTATATTTAAAGTTTATAGATGGTTCAAAAATTCAGCCGTTGGGAGTTATTAAGCCTTTAGTAACATACCAAAGCATGGCCAAAGAATTAGAATTATTTGTTATCAGCGGGGGTACTGCTTCCTTGTTAGGTAGGCAGTGGCTAGCGGAACTAGGAATTTCGGTTCCGCCATTTAAAAATAATAAGATGGTTAAGCCGCACATCACGAGTTGTAGGGAAATATTTTATAATAAAGGTGTAAAATTAAATAATAAAATTGATAATTTGTTGGACAGGTATAAGAAGTTGTTCGACG
The DNA here is from genome assembly GCA_033459515.1 of Theretra japonica. Classification (NCBI taxonomy): domain Eukaryota; kingdom Metazoa; phylum Arthropoda; class Insecta; order Lepidoptera; family Sphingidae; genus Theretra; species Theretra japonica. The sequence goes on from CM065934.1 coordinate 10,846,097, forward strand.
GTACCCTGGGGAAGTTTACGGGGGGCAAGGCGAGGCTGCGGGTGCGGGAAGACGCTGTGCCAGTGTTTCACCGAGCTCGGCCGTTGCCTTTTGCATTGCGCGAGCGGGTCAACGCGGAGCTAGATTCGATGCTTCGCGACGGAATTATTGAACCGGTCGACTGTTCCGAGTGGGCTTCTCCGCTCGTTCCCGTAAATAAATCTGACGGGGCACTCAGGATTTGTGTGGACTATAAAACTACGGTAAATCCTGCTTTACTGGTTGATAGATATCCGTTACCCAAAATAGATGACGTACTTGTAGCTTTAAATGGAACTCGGTACTTCAGTAAAATAGATTTAAGTCAGTCATACAATCAAATTGAGTTGGACGACTCGAAAAAGTATACAGTAATTAACACTCACCGGGGTCTCTTTAGGTATAATCGCTTAGTGTTTGGGCTCTCTTCCAGCCCGGGCATATTCCAGCGAATTATGACAAATTTACTTACGGGTATACCCAACGTGGCGGTATTTATTGATGATGTCATTATCGGGGGCCGAACGGAAACTGAACATTTAGAAGCATTAGAACTAGTATTCAAACGGTTATTAGACAGTGGTTTGCGATTAAAAAAAGCAAAATGTGTTTTCTTAGCGCAGGAAGTGTCATATTTAGGGTATATTATAACTAAAGACGGTATTAAATCTGACCCTGAAAAAATTGCAGCGATCGCAAAAATTCCCAGACCAGGAAATGTGTCTGAACTGCGTTCCTTTTTAGGATTAGTAAATTTTTTTGCTAAATTTGTAAACAACCTTAGCCCCACGTTAGTACCACTTTATAACTTGCTTCGGAAGAATGTCAAATGGGAGTGGACTAATCGTTGCGAAAATGCTTTTAAGGGAATTAAAAATATATTGATGAGCTCAAGGGTGTTAGCGCATTACGATCCCAGTAAGCCTTTAATTGTGACGTGCGATGCAAGCGCGGTAGGGCTGGGTGGCGTTTTATCGCAACCGAGTAAACGCGGCTGCGCGGGAGACGAACGCCCGATAGCATTTGTATCGCGCACACTTACCAAAGCGGAACAAAATTATTCTCAAATTCATAAAGAGGCACTAGCTATAATATTTTGTATGAAAAAATTTCATCAATATATTTATGGTAGAAGATTTACACTACGTACGGATCATAAACCACTTGTATCGATTTTCGGCCCACACGTAGGTATCCCCACTATGACAGCCAGTCGAATGCAAAGATGGGCAATCATATTATCAGCATATAGTTATGACATAGAATACGTTAGGACAGATGCGAACACAGCTGACGGGTTGTCGCGACTGCCGAGGCCCGGCGATAACAAACCGGTTTTTGCGATGCCCGAGCAAACGTATTTACATTTTGCGCAAGATGCAATGTTATTAGATTGTAGCGAAATAAAAAGTTTTACCGCTAAGGACCCTATTTTAGGAAGAATATTAGGTTACATTCGGGACGGTTGGCCTACGGAGTGTGAAATGTTGGGCTTACGGCCTTACTTCAATAGGAAGAACGAGTTATATGAAGAACTCGGATGTGTTATGTGGGGTCACAGAGTCGTAGTACCGGAGAAATGTCGGGCGAAAGTTTTAAAAATGTTGCACGAACCACACATGGGCATTGTCAAATCTAAGACCTTAGGACGTAGTTACGTATGGTGGGCAGGCATGGACGAGGCTATCGAGGCCATGTGTCGTGCATGTGCGACGTGCGCTGCACATGCTGACGCGCCGCCGCGACAAGCGCCACGCCCCTGGCCCTGGCCTACCAAACCGTGGTCTAGGTTGCATTTAGACTTTTTAGGGCCACTTTTTGGGCAGACATACCTCGTTGTTGTAGACTCGATGTCCAAGTGGGTAGAAATATTTAACGTGGCTAGTACAACAGCTACCGGGAAAATCGCGAAACTACTTGAACTTTGGAGTAGATGGGGCATACCGAGACAAATTGTTACCGACAACGGCCCCCCATTTACAAGTGCGGAATTACGCCAATTTCTTAAAGATTACGGGGTGGAACACGTATTTACGGCGCCTTATCATGCCGCGTCAAATGGTGCTGCCGAAAATGCTGTTAAGACTTTAAAAAGGGTTATCAAAAAGGCACATTATGAGAGAAAGGACATTATAAAATCATTACACACATTCTTACTCTATTACAGAAATACACCCCATTCATCGACAGGAGAATGCCCTGCGAGTTTAATGTTAGGTAGGCGTGTACGGACTAAATTGGACATTCTAAAGCCTGACTTAACAATACGGATGAGTGAAGTCCAAAAGCAACAGGCAGAAACGGCGGGTGGTGCGAATAGGTTAATAAGTCCCGGTGAATCGGTGTGGTTTAGACAATTTCTTAAAGGGGAGAAGTGGGGATCTGGCAAAGTGGAAAGCCAGATCGGCACATCTAATTATCAAGTTAGGGATGAGAACGGTAATCAAGTACATCGTCATATTGACCAGATCAAACGCAGGCCTAGAAGTTCGTTAGTCTTCCCAAGTCTTGAATGTCGTCCTCCAGAATCTAATACGGAGGATTCTCACCCGGGGTTCGATAATAATGAATCTAGTGATAAATCCATGGTAACACCCGGAAATCTTGAGAAATCGACTCTGGAGCAAGCAACTGGTTCTGTTGATAATCGCGAGCATATTACTAATACGCAACCTGGAATTAGTAAACTTCCTCAGGGGTACCAAGAATGTAAAGGTTCTCGGCCAATAAGGCAATGTAGATTGAAAAATACTGTAAATTACAAATGTTGATGTTGACTGTTAGATAAATAAGTATATCTATAATAATTTGTAAAATTGAGTGTGTAAATGTTAAAATAAGATATTAGTTTTTATAAATTGTGTAAGAAATAATTTATTTGTGGAGGATTGTGGTGTATCAATATAAGTTATTATCGAGTGGTGGCGGGTACTTAAATATAGTCAGTTGGCATTACACGTTGGTTCCGAGAGCGGTGTTTTATTTCACTATTAGTTATTCCCTCAGTATATTACAGAAACCATTCCTACATTTAACGCTCATTACCTACAGGGTATATCAAGATTGCTACCGGAAACGAAGCCAGGTGGTAGTTTTAGTGGCTTTAGAGTTTAGACACAATGCAACTAAATTTTTGCAAAAAATGCGCTATTTTTTTTTCTTTCATCGTATTTCGATGGTAAATACAGAAGTATTTAAAAAAAAAATGTACACCGTTTTATTTTGTATTTTGTATATTTAAAAATGTTTAGTTTCATCGTGTTTGTAGTCACTAAAACTACCACCTGGTTTCGTTTTCGGTAGCAGCCTATTACGCAAGTCAAGTTCTGTATGCCTGTATAAGGACACATAAAATACTCATAACAAGTGCGTAATTAATGTTTCGTGACGTAAACTATACTTATATTTATGCTAATCAGTTAGGCGTAAAAATAAAAGTGTTTTTCACTTTACGCTCGTAAAATAACTATAAAGTTAGAATAATGCACAGGGCAAGTGGCAAGGCTGATACGCGACGGCGTTATCGCATTTCGCACGCTTAGACCATAGTTAATAAAGAATGCTGTGTAAAATACATGATTTTAATTCCCATATTTCATAGCCTGGTTATGTGCAAATTAGTACTAGTAAAGTAACACAGGTTCGGATTCAGACTTGTTTTAAAAAGAGAAAAGTAGAGCCACGCCGCGCCGCACACGGTAAATGATTAAGAATATAATTTTTATTAATATTTAGGTACGGCAAACGAACATACGAATCACCTGAGTAATGACTTTATTAATATACATTTTATAAACCAATTTTAGTTATTTAATGTCTTGTCCCTTTCGAACGCCTTTTGAATGCAGTTGGAGAGAAGAAGACAAAACATTCGATAACTAAAATAGGTTAATAAACTGTCTATGAATAAGGTCGTTAATGATTATCGCCGCCAAAACGAGCCGAACATTAACAACACTTTGGACGTAGGTACATTATGGGTCTCTTAAAAACATAAAGGGAGGAGAAAAAAAACGAGGCCTCCGAAAATCTAACTCGCCGAACGAATCACAACAGCACAGTCGTCACTTCAAGTCGGTTTTCTTTGACACCCTGATATCATCACAAACAAACCCTCCTGGATACTCTATTTAAATTGCCTTGTACTAGTCACCAGATTCAATGTAGCAACTTTGTCGTAGTAGACCAAAATAGCAGCTTGGAAGTCTTCGTTGTCATCAGAACATATCTGCGCACTACTTCCCTCTGAGTTCTAACACTGCAGAGCATTAATGCACAGACTACAGTGCATTCATAGCTAAAATCCAGGAGCATCCAGGAACGGAGCAAACGTTGCTCTTATCAAAGTAATAAACATGAGTTCGAGCACACAGTCGATCCGGCACGGCACACAATTAAAGCATTCTACGTCGGCGACCGTGCCGGGTTTTGCATACGGCAGACAATGTATCGCTTTGTTATTGTACGTCTGACTGAGACGGTCTACGTGGAAGTACGCAGGCACGGCGTTTCGGTGCTTGCAGTGTCAGCTGACGTAGTGATAAGTCAGAGGCTGAAGGAGCTAGCAAGCAATTATTTATTTATTATTGTATTTTTCAAGTTACGTAATATGTATTCGTAGATGAAGTAAGGAAACATGGTGAAGAAATCAGAATGCCTGATTTTAAAGGTTGGTTAAGTCTAATTTAACGGTTAAGGTTGCTGGAAGTCGATGAATGCAGACCACTTCCAATAGATCAAAGGTGAGATCCTTAGGGGAGACCTATGTTTAGCAGTAGATTTCCTGTGGCTGAGGAGAGAGAGACAGAGAAGACCAATTTGTAATTAGCCAAGGTGGTGGACTAAGGACTAACTGCTCGAAATAGCAGAGTGTATGGACTAAATTGCATATTTATAAGTTGTCGTCGTCAATTCTTTCTGTCCTTGGTCTTGGCTTACCGAAGAAAGAAAAGAGATAGGATAGAAGGTAGCAGCTGAAGATTATAACTGCTTTGAAAGTTTTTCAGAATTATTGAAAAAAGGGAAAGCTATAAAAGCGACATTAAGATTAATGAGCCTCCGAATTCCATATTCTTTGGTTAATTAAAGATTTTCGGGCTATTGAATCAGCGGCAATTGTTTTTCAGGCCGCATGATTGGCAACCGCCCGCCACATCTCGCGCTGGTCAATAATATATTTCCACTGCAGTGAATTTAACCACAACTGCATAGTAATCAGTTTGCCATGACAATATAAAAAGACAAAGTTTATTTTGGAAACAATTTATTCTGTTTGCCTTTGAACATCAACAGCAGTGTGTGGCGTGACTACGCTTTTATATTCGTACTAAGAACTAGTATTAGGGGTTAATTTTCAGCATTTATCGAAAAACTAGCAAATTCATACAAATATTCCAACATATTTCAACAATTGTCAGAATTCCCAACAATTTTGTTCAACAATTTTTGTCATTACCAGTACAATTGGTTTGTGTATGACGGGCGATCAATCATTCACACATTCACTATCGAAAATGATGGCAGATTGCGTGTTACCACTGAACTATAACTTATAAGTGGCTATAGCGAAAACGCGGATGTTAAATTAATACGTTCGCGCTCTCACGGATTAAACGATACACGTGGTGCGAAAATGATCAACTTTCCACCATTATACTGTCAATACACGAAAAAAACGTAATGATTACTTAGTCAAAGATCTATCTTTAAGTCAGGCGATAGAACTAATTTTGTATAGACCTTAAAAGGAACTGGATCAACATTTAATGACTTCGAGTTCGCAATTCATTTGCTTATTATTTTTAAACGCTCATTCCTTTAACACTAGCTCTACCTAATTCCTATGATATAAAATAAGTAAGTATAATACTGGCGGAGTTCGTCATATGGTCCTAGATTCAATTTCCTGGTGGTGGTAAGATAGCCTTATATAAAAGATTTTCGATTAGGGATGATTCGCCTAAGATTTAATAATTCTCTAAAATATAAAATATGATATCTATAATGTGATAATTATCTCTAAAGGTTCTCGGCACGCAAAGGGCGGTCGTTAAATTATGACCCAATTCATTCTAAAACATAGCATGTACATAAACTTGTGCCAACACCACGCAAACTACATCCTATTCTTAAAATCCTACCAAATATATCATATATTATACTAAATATATTATATATATATATATATATATTTAGAATTAAATGCTACAAATTCTAAAATCGTCGTTTTTGAATCACCTAAAGTTAGAATAACCATTATTTTACTGGATCCTAATATAAATGAATGACAAATCTAATAAAAAATAAAATATCACGAACTCTAGAAACATCGAATATTAGATAGTTTATACCAGAATTTGAATAACTCAAAACGTGATCATCTCAGCGATGTAGAACGATAGCTTATCAAAGAGAAATCGTTTACGTGGTCACAAAAACTCGATAACACTTTTGTTATGATATTTAGCAAGCCATTTTCCAATGTTATTGCGTTTTTGTAAGGCTGTCGACGGCCTTCGCGGAGATTACGCTAAGGCAATCCACTGATTTTGAATGTCTAAAGCGATTATTTACTCATAATAACCCTAATAGATAGGTGTAATTGTAAATTGATGTGCTAAAATTGCACGTTTATATTTACTGTTAAATGTTAAAAGAAGGCATTGATATGCCAAGGTCATTAAAATTGTCTTTCTAAAATGATTCAGAGACCGAGGCTATCATCACATCTTCACCAACAGGAAGTTCTATACTCTATAAGTCAAAGTTTAGATTTTTGTTATAGCTACCTACTATGTTGCTTAATTACTAAAGCTGTGTTATTTAAGTTCACTTACAAAATAACTGATTGCCTCGGTGGCGTAGTTGTACTACGGTACGTTTACAAAGCTGAGGTCTCAGGTTCGAATCCCGGGTCGGGCAAAATGATATTGGATTTTTCTATTCATTATAATAAGCTCGGAGTCAGGAACTTGTGCCCGATATGGCGATAGGCTCGCCTCCTATCACATCGTGGGACGGAACACAAAAAACGAAACGTGAGTGTCCTGGTTGCACCTCTGACCACCCCTTCTGGGATAAAGGCGTGATGTTGTTTATGTAGTTACAAAATATTTTACGTTGTTCTAAAATTCAAAGGGTGCGGATTTAAAGAATATCACCACGACAATTCCTTTTCTCTATCTCTATGTTGCAATGAAAATATAAGTTATTGTGGAATGTCACCGTATCCATCAAACAATAGTCTTTACTTCAGCACTACTATACCTACACAATATGACCCACACATGCAACATGCTATACCGAGAACGAAGCCCGTTCGCCTGCTCGGGCCGAACTCAACGCCAATTTAAACACAATCTAACTTAAATATTGCAAAATAACCAGATACACATCTTCATAGTGTTGCAACGTACAAAATTGTAGTATCAGCCCATATACGACCCACTGCAGGGCACGGGCCTCCTCTACAATCGCGAGTACGATTGAGAGTGGTTAGGCCATATAGTCCACAACGCTGGCCTAATGCGGGTTGGCAGACTTTTACATACCATAGAAATTTATACAAATCGCTATGGTATGCAGGTTTCCTCACGATGTTTTCCTTCACCGTTATAGTGCGTGGTGATTGACTATCAATACACACATGACTCCGAAAAGTCAGAGGTGTGCCCTGGGATTTGAACCCGCGACTACCGTGAACATGTAGGCAGCCGCGTCTGGTCCGTTTACCAACAGGCCACCACGCACTTCACGTACAAAATTACTATACTTCATTCTATAAACATAATAGCTTTCTTTATCCACATTATAAGATTATTATCGGCTGAACAATGTGCATTAAACAAATATATAATATGTATAATCGCGCTGCGCCTTGACAGTGGGTGCACGGTATTAGACGTTTGGTTGTTGAACGTATTTTTTATTAATTTACAATTCTTTATTGTACACAAAACATCATAAAATAATTTTACAATATAGGGACATAAAGCTAAATATAGGTACAAACGGCGGCCTTATCGCTAACTTATTTATTTAAATAATAGGCATTCTATTCACTCTGTTGTTAAATTGATTCACTGCTGGCGAGCCTCCTGATTGAGAAGAGTTCCAGACTATTTCCACCTATAAAACTGTACTGAGCGTATTGCGAACAATTTTACCGGGCGATCGTAACGATGCCATTTTTTCATTTTATTTTATTTTATATTATTTTTATTTATTAGGTCTACTAACAATCACATACCAATACATAAAAAATTAAAGGAAACAAATTAAAAAAAACTAAGTACTTGATTATACCAATTCATACGCAACAGTCAACAAAATCGGTAGTTATTTTACGATTTTTTAACATATTTATCGTCATAAATTAACTAAGCAAGCACAGTGTTAGCATCTTTTAAGATCCAAACAGTTTCGAAACAACCAAAATAGTCGTTGATTTTAGAATCTCCGTCCCAAATCCGTTCGCGTCAGTTAGACAATGGAGGCGAAGTGGCTTCTGTTGGTGGTACACACCTTTTTCGCTTTCTGGGCACTCGGGCCTCCGAGCAGGGCTCTTCACTCACATCATTCTCATCAGACATTGGTCAGCAGTCGGGGCGGAGTTTTGAGAATTTTCGTTGTTGAAACGCGTAGAGGATTGTAATGCAATTGTTAGTTTAAATGACTTTTATAATAATTTCATGATTAAGCGAATGTTACATATTACCAAACTATATTGGGGATTTTATCGCGATTTTAGTTCATTTTTTAACTTCCAGACGTTTCGAAGATTGGTCAACGTGACTCCAATGTCTCCAATGCATTATATTTAAGAGCCAATCCAGCCTAACAATATTCGAAAAACTGGAGTTAATCCAAATATAATTGAGAATTCAAAATAGCTGGGTAGGTATTGAAATATTTTCACTAATTTTATTAAATAATAAATAATTCAGCCGTTAGTGCCCACTGCTAGACAAGGCCTCATTTCCTTCCAGATTGTGCAGTCTTGTGCTATTTGGGGCCAGTCTTGGAGAAACCAATTTCGCATTCTATTTATTTCATGATATTTATTTTATAAATAATCTTTAGAAGTAAAGAAACTAGATGTATCTCACATAACCTGTGTCGATACAATTCAATGATTGAGTTATCAGTTCTATTAGTCATCGTATTAAGATGTATTCAATGTGGGAACGATATTATCCGCCAAAATCTACTTTCGGTCTATTCTTTATTGTCTGGATAGGGCGGGTGAGGCACTTACACGTGTCAATAACAAGAATAAGGGCTAAAACTAGCGTTATACGGACTTAGGTCTCGTTTTTCTCGTATTTTACAGGTAAAAGTATATTGTTTTCGTTTCTTAATTGGGTCTGTGCACGCAAGTATTTTGTTATTGCTGTGTTAAACAATGTTGTGTTTGTTAACACTATTGTAACTCATTTCCTACGATTAGTATAATTCAATAAGTTATATTTAATTATATTGAAAATTGACAATGCATAAATCAATTTAATCTTACACATCATTTAGATTGAGAAATTATTTTCTACCACTAAATTCAGAAGGTGGTTGCACCATAGAACAACGAGCAAGAAACTCTAGCGTCGCTCTTTTGCAAAACCAACTTATAATTTATTTATTTATTTTATTCATACTCTTTATTGTACTCTCAAGTTACATAATAATTAAATATAATAAATAAACTTAAAGTAGTACAATGGGCGGCCATATCGCATTGAGCGATTTCTTCCTGGCAAACTTTGGATGAACAGGAAATGTTGGATTGATAAATAGGGCTTGACGTGCAACAAGAGTACATTAACAAAAGAAAACAAAAATATATAAAAATGTACATACACATATACTTACATATACATTTGATATAATAGTTTAAAGAAGTCGCAGTTCAGTTTAATTCAGGGCAGTTTACAAATCTATTTATTAATTTCGCCGCATTGGTTCGGTCGCTTCGTTGGTTCAGTAGAAACGTTTATGGCTATGAACCGTGAGCTCCCGTTCGATTTCCGGGTCGGACTGCTAACACCCCACTTAATGCGTTTTTCAGTTGGAAAATATAATCTGATTTGATGACCGGAAATGCTCGGTGTGGCGAAAAGCTCCCTATCACATCTTGGACGGAAATTAGTTCGGTAAACTATGAGTGGCATAATAGAAAGTGACATATAGCAGGCACATATACAGACGAGAGGCTTTTTATGTGCTATGTTTTACATATTCCAGTTTTACATATTCTAAATGTAAAGAAAAATATAATAAGGAATCATGTGTAACCAAGAGCTTTGCACATGATTTTTAAAGGTTAATGTATATATGAACTCTACCAACACGCACTAAGCGAGCATGGTGGACTCTCTCTATTTCCCTTCAGCCACAGAAAGTCCACTGTTGAACATAGGCCTCCCCCATGGGTCGCCACATAGACCTGTTGGAAGCGGCTTGCATCCAGCGACTTCCTGCGACCTAAACCATTTGTAGAAGAGACCTGTAGCCTGCAATGATACGTATGTAGATTGATGCTGTTATAAATTTCTAATTTCACCCTGCAGCTTCGATTGGTAGAGTATGGGTTCAAATATTTACGATCGTTTTTCCGACGTAAAACGTAGCTTTTGTTGTTTTCCAGTCTATAAATCTATCTGTATGCAAAAATCATGACAATCTGCGGTTTCATCGCTGCGCGAAGATAGAACGGACTGGCAAACAAACTTTCGCCTTTATTCATCACGATATTATAATTCGAAAGTTTTTAGAAAAAAAATCTCAATGGACTAATGTTTATTCATCTATTTGTTCTATATTAGTTAATTAAACATTTGATCAAACATTTTACTTATTAAAAAGCAACTACAACGTGTAAAATGAATAACGCACAACTTCAGACACCCAAACTTAAAAATATTATTGCAATTATAGTATATGCTTTAAAATTGTACTCCGGTGTCTACAAATATATTTTATTTATGAAATTAGTTATACTATTTGTAGGCGCACAACATGGTCACCATACAAATAAGAGCGTACTACGACATAGTACATATGCTCGCGGCGGACACGCACACTTACACGAGTACCTACGCGGGTCGTTTGAACGCCGTGCCGCGCCGCACCGCGCCGCGCCGACAATACTACTTATACTACTTATGTTACTACAAATAACGAACGCAGGTGATTGCCGGGTGGTTTCATAAACAAATTACTATTTATTTAGGTACTCAGTCAGCATCTAGTTTTTATCGAGCTATTAAATAAGTATTTAAATTTACTACAAATAATGAGCAGGAAGTCACAAAACAAGACAATATTTTGCATTAATCGACTATTAAATCGGCAATAATAACGCAACAATTAAAAAAACACAAAAATAACTTACGTGTTACATGGCACTCATACGGCGACTTCTTTTTAAAACATTTTCAAAATGTCCACCACCTTGCTCGATACATTTTAACGCACGTTTGCGCAATTGATCGCGTAATTTATTTAAAACGGCAGTTTCACTCTTCACCTTTAGGAACGCTGCCACTATCCTACTTTTTAGTTCCTCCACACTAGTAGTTTCACTGCTGTATACTAGAGATTTAATACGTCCCCACAAAAAATAATCAAGAGGCGTCAAGTCGGGTGACCTAGGAGGCCATTGCACTGGCCCACCACGACCGATCCATCGCTCACCATACTCAATATTCGAATACCGAAAAGACATCGCGAAAGTTATCGAAATATCTACTTAACGAGTGAACACAAGAAGTCACAGATAACAGCGGCGCACGACTAGATTTTTTGACAAATTCGGTGCATATTTAGAGATTGCAATACCGGGATATCCGACACACCGGGATTCCGCATACATTGGAATAAAATTACGAATCAAATGAAATAATGATTATCTTAACGTTTCGCGTTGTTCTTCGGCATAGAAATATTTGATCTTTCTTTTCCTTTTGATTATTACAATTTAATTGATATCATTTAAATAGTTAGTTACCCGTATTGCGCGGGATTCAGAATGCCGGGTCCCGTAAATATCGCATTAGATTTTTTTCGCGGTACATCCCTATGCGGACTGCACATACCCTTTGATGTGCCGCCCGCGCCGCGCGCGCCGTTTTTTATGTTTATCGGATGATTCAAATTTCATTAAACAATAGTGGCGTCCTGCTCTGTCTAATGGTAGTTACATTTGCAGAAAAGAGAATAGATAGTTATTAATTTTGGTAGCTTATCATGCTTTTTGAGGACTGTCGTTGTGTGCGTTTGTTTAATGCTATTTTGCTAGTGTATTTGAAATAAACCTTTATGACTATCGAAATAATGTTCATATTTGTTTATCTTTGATTATTCGTTTATAATTTTATTTAGAAAAGACTTTATGTACTGGAGTTACGTTTCAATTTTGTTTGTTCGGTGCATCAATGAGAGGGTGTCTGTTATTCACTTAGTCTTAATTAATTATTAAAAAAAAAAATACCTACAAAAAAAAGTATTGATATCGATTCAGTAGCTGATTTTGAACATACTACTTTCCGCTTTTACATTTAAATGTGTTACATGTTGTATAGAAGTAAATACTATAAGAAAAAATTATGTCCAATCTTTGATTCCAACATTTGATCAAACCTTTCAGTATAGTCGGGTACTTTCTGATACTAGATTAGGTATAGAGAGCATATGAAATGACCTGCATGACCAACCAGCGTGCGGTAACATTACGGCATCACCAATTTAATGTTTCTTACAAAACGCATTTAAATATGTGCACTCGTTTAAGAGTAAATGAACTCTGCGGTTGAAAGGAGTGCTTTATTCCGAATATAATATGAAGCATTATATCCAACTCTCGACTCTCGAAAGATTAAGATGTCTTATTTATGTCCGATGATTCAGTTGACCTGGGCTTAATACCGTATGGGCCATAATCGACCATTGAGCACGGGACTCTAGGGAGTCCGATTGAGACGGCTTAGGCCATAGACCACCACACTGGACTGTTCGTAAAGGTTTAACACTTAATGCGGAAATGAGAAATTGTACAAAATTCGTTCAATTTTTAAACATATTTTTTTAAAGAAAGGAAATCTCATACGTCCAGTGAGCCATAAACACCAATTATTATGGACTGAAAAAAATCAATTTGTCGCTCCGCTATATAATATTGCAATAAAAACGACGTATAAGGAGGAAATTATTACCAAGGGATATTATTATTATTATAGGGAGATATAATAAAAATACGTAACAAAAAAATTACATCACATAAATAAATATAAAGTACTTATATGAAAAATGCAATGTATTTAACTATGATTTCCGTACTTATGCCGAAAAAACTTTATGAAACAAATCAATAATTTATAAATGTGTAGGTAATACAAAAGTGAATCATTTCTAAACAGTACAGTCGTTATTAATTCATTCATCATTGCCTTTTTGAAATATTATTTATAGCGAACGCCGATGTATCACCACTAATACGCTCCAAACGGGGATTAATTTCAGTGGTATACAGCAGTCTAATTATGTGTAATTCGATAATTATCCTCGAGGACCCTATTAAATTTCCTCGCTATCAACAATTATATAATTATCAACACTAATTTGTCCGATTATCGATATATTATTAAGGATTTGAGGCTAGCATAATTAATAAACAGATATATTTTTAAACTAGACACAAACATAGACGTAGGATTATTTTTGCATGGGCATTGTAGCGTATCTCTACTATGTACTAAAAAGTTCAACGCTCTAAAAAGTATAGGAATGAACAATTATATTACCATAATTTCAATTTTAAATTCTATATGTATTTGATTTTTTTACTCACCGGTTTCCAAGGTAGACATAATTAAAACGAATAAAATCATAAACAAGTCCCATCGCGTATTCATTTTTGCTTCTTTTACAAAAAACTTTATTTTAGAGCACAAACTAAAAAAACTCAAAACACATTTTGTTGCGACTTCATGCGTAAACAAATTTAAAAAATAATCCAATCACATCACTTCACAAAATAGTTTTAATTCACAAAAATAAAGAAAAATGTCCATAAACAATAAATGTCAAATTCAAATTAAGAAACAATTTTGGCGCGAAACCGTACGCGTAGTACGCGCTCTCGAGCCGAATTCCGAATACGTAAAGTCACGCACACACGGCGTTGGTGATCGACCCCACCGGAACCACAGTCGGTAGGCGCGCGACTGCCGAGTCCGTGTGCATTGCACCGAAACGCACCTTCAACCGGCATCGCGCTCCAATCAAGTTTAACCTTTATTGTGTTACAATAGAGACTATTTTCTAAAATCAAAATAAGAGAGAACTACTAATGATAGTGTTCGAAGTTTTGTAGAGCGTGCGCGCATAGTCCCCTATTGAATACTATGCCTGATTGTGAAGACAATAGCTAAAATTATAGATAAGAAATTACGCAGGACTCAGGAATGTGGGAAGTGATATAACTGAGGCTTTTTGCACATGAGTAATCCTGATATATAATAATATGTATTTACTTTTGAGAAATTGCATCTATATATGTTTAACGCCTCACTGGTACAACGGATAAGGGTACAGGCTGTGAACTGAGGTTCGACATCCAGGTTAGGCAATACACTCTGGATTAGTTTCTCGAATTTAGAAATGTACCTAATGCCAGTTGCCCGACGAAGAAATTTGTGCTCGACATGGCGTTAGACTCGCCCCCGCCACATCCTGAGACGGAAAAAACTTGTTGAAATGGGAGTGTTATTAATACCACTTTCACGGTTTGCGTACATACGACTAATGGCATGCATGTGTGAGCTAATGTAGTACATTTAAGTAAACATTTAAAAAGTTACCATCCAAGAGGAACAAAATCCTTACGGGAAAAGAATAGACAAGAACAGCCAGTGATTAAAATTAAAAATACACTGATAATGAAAAACATTTCTCTATGAATAGGTTCATTTTAACAATAGACACTTCATTCTTCAAAAAAAATTAATATCCGCAGCAATTTTTGAATAGACTTAATAACTCCTTTTATAAAGGTGGAATTCCTAGGTGTTCATTAGTAAAATAAAAAAAGAAAGAGCGGCTTTTCAACCTTTCTTCTGAGTCTACAGCTTCCGAACGCTGAATGCCAATCGAGCGAAAACTTAGTTCAATAAAGTGAACAGTAAATATACCTTTTTTTTAAAACGTCTAGATGTGGAAAAGAGCGGGAAGGCGGCGGCCATGTTTAAAATTAACACTGCGAATATCTTGTGTTCCAAATTCAAATTGACAAAGTTGAAACTTTTGAATAATGCTGCACGGTGACTTAATGTATTCATAGTGTCAGTTTGTAGTTCACGATTCGATGTTTTTTTGCGACACAGTAAAATAAAATAGTAAATCGCAGTTGTACTACTAAAGACAGGCTCCGTAGTTGGTTATAACGTCCGCTTCAAAACGGATGGTTGTGGATTATATCTCGGGACCATTTTTTTCTGATCTACAATTATTAGCGAATTAAAAGATTAGTTATATTTTCAGAATTATTGTGAAACTTGATTAAATGTACCGAGCGATGTATGTGCCTGAAATGTTGGTAATTTTATTAACCGAGGAATTTTATGAAAAATATTTGAAATAAAGCAATTGAAAACAGCCATTGTTAAACATATTACGACATAATAATAAAACAAGTTTAAATTGTTGTTTACAAAATAATCGACTCTAACCGATACAAAAAATCATAACATTATGATTTTTACATATTTTCAATGAATTTTCTTAATTATTCCAAAGTGTTTGCACACAATAATTTATCAAAAGTATAGGTTTAATATACATATTATTATTTTTTAAAGGTAATAAATAATGTTATTCGCGCGGCGTTGCAGTATTAATCATAAAAAGGTGCAATCAATTCGAAAGATCCTGATTTTTTTTTCGTAAAACAATATCAAAATATTTAAATTACATTATTTTATAAAACATTTACTCTTGTACGAATATTAAATAAAACGTTTTTTCGCGGGACCGATATGGCCCATGAAACATTTTAGGTTTCAGTGCTATAAACATTTTTCTCCGCCTTAAAATCGAACCCGCGATATCGGTTCCCGGCGGACTTCATTGGATCACGGCTGTCACCGATATTTTAACGTCTCCCTAATTTACCGCATTAAAAGTTCTATTACGCTAAGCCGGCAAGAAGTTAATATTTACGAAATGAACAAAAGCAGTAAAAAATCTTTTAATACTGTTATCTGTAAAATCTAGCTGTTAGCTATAATACTTTTGCCAGTTAGTTTGCCATGTTAAGCCACAAAAACGCATTATTCAAGCGTGGTTTAAAACGGCATTAGGGAATAAGCGATTTCAAATTGTAATAGCCTAACACACAAGCTTACGCATCTAACCCTGAATTGTAGGTAGTGCCACTAGTATATTATGTAGTTTTCTGCGCTGATTTCTGTTCTACCATAGTATACATAAGAAAAGATCAAATACATAATATATTGCCATTAAATTTCTACGTATTGATTCTGGTAAAAATCGGTGTGTAAAGAGTGTAGAAAAACCTCTGTTGAAAACAAAGAGCGATTATATAAAAAAAATATGATAGGGACTGTCGAAGTGTTACTTTATCATTAAAAAATCACGAAAACTCATTATTCAACCTCATTATTAGTTCTGCAGCATAATATTGAAACTATTGCCTTTTTGCCAACAATTAAAACATATTTTTTATACCCTTATTTCGAACAACGCAATGAATACATTTTCGCTAATTATTATCCCTATCGATCAAGGATACTCGCCTGCTTTGAAACACCTTTTAGAAACTATCCCACGGCGCACCGTCTCACCCGCTACTGCTATCCCTGTAAAGGATTGACAGCACGCATTTATTTACAACTAGCACTGAAGCTTAAGGAGTTTCTAGGAATATATAAGTTGTCTAACCCTTGAGTAAATTAGTAAGTACCAAATAGTAAAATGTTAAGAGCTGAAATTAAAAGGCGCGCCCTCCTATGACATCATGGAACGGTGGGTGTCCTGATAGCACCTCTACCTACCCCTACTGCAAAAACGCGTAAGTTTATATATGTTTGGAAAAGTAAAATGCTATCCATATCACTACAAAGCACAGTGGATAGTAAGATATTGAACTAGAGATGTAATAGCATCGTTAAAAATAACTACAATGAAGTACGTATTGTACCTGAAGTTTTGAATGTTTTGCATTGCTGGTGTAAGAAATATAGTAACTACTAACTAACTACTAACTATAACTACTCATAAATTCCACAAATTTCGTTTTCCAATCATTGAAATAAAACTACTTATTAACGGAATTGGTTTAAATATAAATTCTTAACTTCCTTAAACTATTTGAAACGTCGCGTTGCGTCGGGAAGTTAAAAAAGCATAAAGCAAATCCACGATAAAAACTCTAAAAAAGTAATTTTACTTCAAAGTGTAACATTCACGTAAATAAGAAACCGTTATGTTTTCCAACCATGTTAAGGTATATTATTGCGTATTCGGTTTGGGTAAACATCCCCTTGTGTCAGGAAACTTAAAGGGAAACACAAAAGCAATAACGTCACTAGTCACTAGTCACCCACGGGCGCCGGAAGAAGGATGCGAAGGGGTGCATTTGCACCCTCCGACCCTAGATGAAAATATAGATAAAGTTTTTTGTATTATTATCACTAATTTATTATTGGTCTAACAGGGAACACAGACTCAACGTGAGGCAATGTTATTGCGTTTCGTTTAGCGAGTGAAATTGGCGGGTGCCCATTTCCTGGTGGTCGGATATTCGTATCCGCCCGGATGGCGACCTCCGTACACACCACACAGTGGTTAAGGACCCGTCATAATTACCCATGTAAGTATGTCGTGTTCCGTGTGCATACTGTATCAGCCCATACACGACCCACTGCAGGGCACGAGCCTCCTCTACAATCGAAAGTACGATTGAGAGTGGCTAGGCCATATAGTCCACCACGCTGGCCCAGTGCGGGTTGGCGGACTTTTACATACCATAGAAATTTATACAAATCGCTATGGTATACAGGTTTCCTCACGATGTTTTCCTTCACCGTTATAGTGCGTGGTGATTGACTATCAATACACACATGACTCCGAAAAGTCAGAGGTGTGCCCTGGGATTTGAACCCGCGACCATCGTGAACATCTAGGCAGCCGCGTCTGGTCCGTTACCAACAGGCCACCACGCACTTCGTTCCGTGTGCATGCCGAGTTTAAATAAATAAATACACCGAACAGTCACATGCATATGTACATAGTCCTAACCCCACACTAAGATCGAGTCTTGCGTCGTGCGTATCAGAAACTACGAGAGACTTTTCGGTCTCACAAACACCCAGACCCGTAAAAAATACCTGTGGATCACACAAATATTTGTCTCGGTGCGGGGATCGAACCAGCCACCTCTCTTTTCACAGCCGGCGTCTAACCAACTGCACCACGGAGGCTGTCACATATGTATAGAGCCACCAAGTTATCTGTTCAGTCGGAAGTTCGGAATCGTCGCTAGTGAGGAATTGAGTATTGCCACTTTAAAAATATCTTGAATTAGATTAGAGTAAATTAGAGAATTATATACACAGTTATGTATCTTATAAAATACGGTAGAAACGTTACGGTAATATAACACTACCGTAGGCAGTGTTTTGGTGAAAAAAATAATGTGCATTTGTAGTAATTACCGTATATCTGATAACACTGGTTTAGTTCCAATTATGGCCACCTGAACAGATAAGTTGGTGGCTCTGTACGTATACATACAGATACAAACAGGCCGGCATAAAAATGTCAACCGGCCAGAAATTAATCATAATGCCGGTTGATACTCTATCTACACAGCTCTACACTAATTGCATTGCAATCACTTTGTCGTGCCAGAATGAAAAAAACAGCATAAATCAATTAACATGGTGCAAATGTTTTTAATTAAAGAAATATAATCTAAATAGATAGTTATAAGCGGTGGATTAGATTATTTTTCGAAATAGTTGACGTCATATATGCAGCCGGTCGTAAAATTAGATGCTGGACTATTTTGCAACATGCACAAAAAACAAGTAACGCTGACTCGTCTTATGTTTAAGATAAAAGCTTATCTCGTTTTTCAATTAATATATTATCATCATAATATTCATTATTATAATTCAGAAATCCAATTTAACACAACCCTCAAATTCCCTAACACTTTAGCTTTACCAAAGGCGTCGAACATCGTGATTATGAACAATAAGCGAACTAAATCAATTACCAAGCCGTCGTTTCCACAACGTGCGCCTGGCGTCACTCGGCAAGTGCATTTCACCTTTAGACTACTGGCTTTCTAGTCATCAGCCTTGTGACCTAATTAGCAGCGCAAAGTAAACATCGAAATGAAACGCAGCAAAACGCTTGCACTATCAATTTAATTTGAAACCGAAGTGCAGGAACGAAACGTTTTAAGAATCAATTTTAAATTTAAAAATAAAAAGGCTGTATAGTATTTTTATTTTTTCCAGACTAAAAGAAAGGCGATGGAACAAGGAAATATAATTTTAGCCTGGAAAGGCCAAAAGAACCACCTGCTAGGTGGAATGACGACATAATTAATCTACTTGGCCTAAGCATGGAACAGATTAGCGCAGGATCGAGCAGTGGTATGCTAGAAGACATGTCCAGCCGTGGATACATGTGGTCTGAAATGATAATGACGATGATAATAGTATTTTAATAGGCATAGGAAACGAAAGTTACAGAGCATTGTTTAATAACGATTCCCTTAATTAAAGCGACACCATTTTGCAGAGTTAATTAGATAAGTACTGATATTATTATGATGGTGCCGCAGGCACCTGATTTTAATTACCCAGCTACCGAAGGATAACGTTGTTATTAACATAATATAGTCATATTTATAGTCTATTCGGTTAAATCCGAAAGTCGGGAAATTCCGATAAACACTTATTCCTATTGAGGAATTTGAGTCAACCAAAATGGGCGAGCGAATTGGCATATGGCGGTTTGATGAATGTTGTTGGAGCAAAATATACTGCCGTATTTAGGAGAAATTAGTGATTATCGGAATTCTCCGACATGCGAATTTACCCGAATATACCATATTTTACGAGTATACTATCACCAATTTCAGTAGTCTAAAGCATAATGAAAGTGAAACACAATAAAGATGCAGAAAACAAGAATCATCGTTTATTTTACATTGACTTATTTTTTTATACTTACGTCGACCTAATATAAGCTTGGTTGTCCTTTGTTCAGCAAATGAATGTAAAAAAGCTGAAACATATTCCGCGTTTAAGTTTTAATGTTTGTTTTTTTGTGGAGCGTCTATCTCGAGCGTTTGTTAATGAACTTGCAAGCTAACGCATGCATTGTTGACTACATCGCCACCATAATCAATTATGTAAATGTTTTATTATGTTCACGGTTTGTTTTCTTAAAATGTACAAAAAGCAATTGAACAATCTATCTTCAATACTCTATTAGCATTTAGGTAACACTTATTACATCTACTCTAGACGAACAATCAAAAAGTACCTAACACATGTGGCTTCTTTGCAGGTGCAACGAAATTGACGAAGTTCGATCTTAAAAATTATATATTGAAATACAACGAATTCTTACGGATTTTATCGCGAATTTAATTTAATTTTTACATTTTCTAATTTCCCAACGTTTCGATCACTTTACAGTTTTCGTGGTCACGGGGCGGACTGAGGTGTTAGTCATCCGCTTAGTGACTGTTACAATTTAACTGATGTTAAATTGTATAATTATATATGCAATACCTTACCTCCGTAAAAGGACGATGCGACGGATAAGCGCGGTGAGAAGTTTAAGTTCCGCGCTGGAAGTTCCGGGTTCAATCACGCATCGGCAAATATTTGTATGACTTATTTATTATGTGGATGTGACTTTTTCTAATAATGATTTTAAATAGAAAGCACCCGCTCATAGCATCAGAATATAAAAATTGGTGCCTACCTACTGTAAATATTCTTAATTATTCGAATAAATTATTATACTTATTTACGCAAAGTACCTACGTACCAAGACGTACTACAAAAAAAGTAGATACTTAGCTTAATACGCTTTTAGAATCAAGTGGTGATCACGAACTTTCATCTCTACAGCTAAATCAATGAAGAGGTTATACGGTACGTGCAAAAGGTTTAATATTTAAGGTAGAATGGCCCACGTAGGCCGGAAGGCAGTTCCGTGATTTAAAGGCTAGCTGGAGTTTCCAGAAAACGGTTTCATTGGTCGAACGAATTTAGAACTTTAATACATTCGGAATATTCCAAAAGTACTGTCACAGAATATATAGGAAAAAAATGCAATTTATATAAAACGGAAGTATATTCATTATACAAAAAAAATACAGAACGGTTATTAGCGTTGACTGGTTTGAAATAGAATTTTTGTAATTATAAATTATTAAAATACCGCACGTCACCAAGTGCCCTACACACGCCCTACATCAACACTAATGTGGCGATTTATTTATCATCTAACTTAAAAAAGACATTCTACGGAGTATTTTTTCTGTTTTTTTTTAATTATTATTATTTACTGGAACAAAGACTAGTGGACCCGAAAATAAGACTGCCATAGATTTTACTATTTAATATTTTAAAATGCTTACCGTGTAGCCTGAAAGGTGAATAAACTCGAGTAATCTCGCTTACCATGGTTGGTCCGTTTTACAAGATGGAAAATATCCTACCTAAGGACCTGACATTTGCAAAATCACTACGGAATTATTTCTGTTTAGCTAAGGCCGTCTTACAACCGATTGAGATTAAGATGCCAAAGATTGGACGAAATAATGAAGATCATAGATAATACCACACAACACTATATAGAAAACTGAAGATTGAGTAGGTATTGTATTGTATCAGCCCATATACGACCCACTGCAGGGCACGGGCCTCCTTTACAATCGAGAGTACGATTGAGAGTGGTTAGGCCATTTAGTCCACCACGCTGGCCTAGTGCGGGTTGGCGGACTTTTACATACTATAGAAATGTATACAAATCGCTATGGTATGCAGGTTTGAGATGAGATGAAGATTGAGTAGTCATAAGTAAAGCCTAACCTAGCTCCAGTAGATAAAATAAATAGACTAAATATAAATCTTATGGTGTTTGAATTCAACAATAGCACTATGCGCAAAAAATTACTGGTTAATAAAGAAAAAGAAATAATGGAAAAACTAGAAGTGTTAAAAATGCTGGCTAGGCGTCACTTCTGGAACACATCCTATGGGACAGTAGCTGTCCCTACACTGTGCTGCTGTGCAGTTTTGTTGGGGAAATACGAGCTGACTACACAAAGAAATCTAAAACAATGCTAATCAATGATTTTCATAATATTTTGTCTGTTTTTTTTTCTTTTGATCGAACCGTATTTACATTACATAAAGTAACTCCCTAGTCTAAACTCCGTAGATTTAATTACGGGTTTTGTAGTCTTCATTTACTTTAAAAAAATAAGTATTTATAAAATTATGGTGAGTAGAGCTCCTTTACTCTCATTCGTTTATTTTTCTTTTAAAAGTGCTTTGAAGTTTTGATTTTATTGCTTGTGATATTGGACTTTCTTAGCTTTTCGTAAACGAAAATTTTTATTATTTTCTTGGGAAGACATATTTCTATAAGAGTCGGCATTCGATTGGAGACGATCGAAATATTCAACATAACATTATAACATAACATCAGTGGCGTGCCTAGGGTTTTGAAGTAGGACAAGCCCAAAACTTTTTTAAGTATAATACATATTGATTTAAAAGGAAAAAAATACTAAGAACGAAGAAAACAAATGTACTTCAGCAGACCTAACAAACAATCTATAAAATATTAAGATTAATAAAATTATAGATTACATGTGGATATGCAACCGTAACTTGGTAATACACTAACTACTGAACACTTCTAGTAGGTACACTAGCACAACGGTAGCTACTATGTTGCCGTGATTACTTCGCAGTTAACCGTAATTGCGGACAGAAAATATTATTAATGCATTAGCGTTAAGTTTTTATGAATTACAAGTGATAACATGCCTTTTGAAAGGTCCACCTAAGTTATTAAAATCATTATACATAATACAAACATTCTAATATACAAGTGTCGCTTGAAAAACATGTGAAACACGACTGTTTAATAACCTATTTGAAGGGGAGCATGTAGAAATCAAATAACGTAGGTAGTTTTTTTAAACTGAACTGATAAATGCCTCCTGTAATTTACCACGAATTTAAGAAATGCACAAACCCGGCGTTGTTTTCGCGCCAGTTTTTTTTTTTAATATAATTGAATTAAATTACCTTTATACCAGCAATGAACACTTTTATCATCACTCTTAAACCATCACAGGAAACAATACAACTCATTTTAGTTTCAAAAAGCTTAATTAACATAAAAAACTAATCATTAACCTAAAAACAGAACTATAAAATACAATTGCACAATGCCAAAACACCTATGAAGTTAGTACGAATTCGTTTAGAAATTGCGAAACGAAACGTAAAAATAAACATTACAACATGCAATTACAATTTATTAAAAAAATATAAAAACCACATTATTTTTAGCTAAAAAATGATAAAACAATTTCAAAAAGGAACAAACATAATTTAATAATAACAAATATTATTAACTAAACGAATAATGTTACACGTGACGACCTTCAAACGTACGATGTTCACTCCGCGAAGCCAGGCATTTTCTGTCCGATTTTTTAGTACAAATTGCTATAGTCACCAGTGTATTACTATACTCTATGGCTATAGTTGCATATCTGTAGCTATACATTCGTAGTGGCAGAGTGTAGCATTTCAATCGTAAGTGTGAAAGAGACAGCATGAGTTTCCAAAAGTCAAAAGCATACGAGAGAAAGAGACATTTAAAGAATGCGAGTTCCGTCTTTTAGAAAATGCGTGAAGCTACGCGAGAGGTTAAATTATTGAATGAATTTAATACAAGCGTTGCGAGGCGCGGGCGGCGCTCCGTCGCTCGTAGCTGCGTTTCATTGAATTGCGCCGCGCAGCGACGCGACCGAACGCGGTAAATTAAAAAATGGTATATGTGTCGTAATAAATTACTGTAATGTATTGAATGTAATGGTTTCTGTTCATTATCTTGTATTTGCGTATTAAGTAGGGCAAGCCGGGCTTTTGGGCTTGTATGGAAGTACCGTCACTACATAACATTACATTCCTTCGATTTTAAACAATGTCCCCTCTTATGCCACTGGTTTCCCGCGTCCTTGGTACAAGCATACATATTTTGTTTCATGACGTTCCCTTCATTATGGGTTACTCCGGCCCAAGGTAAGGGGATGCACAAGATAATTTATCTTTCGTTTTCGGGATGAAATAAAACACGTTATAAAATATATTATTGTACTTTAATAGTTCACGCGCTCATATGCAGTGGTCTAATATTCCTGTGGTTTTGCAAACACCGGACAGTACAGAACTTGAAGCTGTTGTACTCAAAGGGAACTTTAGGCAGGCTGCCGCCGCAAAGGAAACAACGGGGCTCCAGTGATTTTACCTGCAAATAAATAAATTAATAAATAAATACACCAAACAGTCGTATACGTAGTCCTAACTCCACGCTAAGATCGAGTCTTGCGTCGTAGGCATCAGAAACTACGAGACTTTTCGTTCTCACAAACACTCAGACCCAAAACAAATATTTGTAGTTCACACAAACATTTGTTTCGGTGCGGGGATCGAACCCGCTGACTCTCGTTTCTTAGGCAGCGTCTAACCAACTGCACAAAGGAGATTGTCAATTCCCCGACTAAGAAATCTAATTCAGCTCTTTAAGATTCAGATGTTTGTATTATAATTAATTCTATTTCTTTATGTTGTCTATAAACCAGTATTAACACCGAATCGTTTTCCATAATAAGAAATAATTTTATAAAGTTAAACCGACTTCAAATATATAATAAAAAAGTTAAACTAATTTAACTTTAATAAAAATTAAACTAATCTTTTAATAAATCTAAAATACTTGAATATGCCAACATTTATTTTATGTCGGTGTCAGCTGAGTAAGCGGAGTAAGCTACATAACATCACGCTACGAATCAGGGGGCATAGCTGATCATTCAGTCGAATTGATTAACCCTTCTTTTCAAGCCTGTTAAAAAAACGAAGCACATGATTTCCTAACACATGAATGAGTGATAAATAACCTTCTGATCGTCGGTGAGCTGCAAGAACTTGTTGGTTTTGGTCTTCTCCACCTGTTTCTCCTTGTCCCTCTGCCTCTTGGCTCGCTTCTGCTGCGCTTTCTTCTCCTTCTCTTGTTCCAGCTGCTCGGGGGTCAGGGGACCTGGGATTTGAGACTGTAACAAACAACAATTAAATAAATATACCCAACAGTCACATACATAGTCCTGAACCCACATTAAGATCAATTAAGACTTGTGTCGTGGGTATCAGAAAATACGAGACTTTTCGGTCTCACAAACACCCAGACCCGAGACAAATACCTGTGGGCCTGACAAACATTTGTCTCAGTGCGGGGATCGAACCCGTGGCCTCTCGTTTCATAGCCGGCGTCTAACTAACTACGCCACGTAAGCTGTCAATTAATTACTATCCATCTAACATTATATGTTCGTCCAATAAAGGCATATGACTTTTTAAAACGCTCGATGATTCTCGAATATTTTAAATCAAATCTGATTGACTCAATCCCATTTGACTTGATTTCATTGGCTTATTTCGTTATTGATTCTTAGATATTAGATCGCTTATTAATTTCAGTTATCGAATGTTTGGCTTCTTCGCTCAAACTGAATTCTAAATTCGTTCGAAAGGGACAAAACATTCTAACTAAAATGGGTTTTAAAACTGTGTATGAATAAGGCCGTATATATTTACCTTGGCATAATTATATTTGTCCGGGAACTGCGCCTGGAACAGTCTGAAGGCGACGCGCGTGTCGTGGTGGGGGGACGCCGCGTAGGGGGTTTGTAACTGATGGTTCTTGATGCAAGGGTCTCCGCCCGCGCCCAGGATCTCACTGAATATAAGGAATATTGAGGATATTGGATGATTTTATACGTTTATTACAATGTGTTCTAAACTACATCTTGTGGTAAGTTTAGCCCAGAAATAACAGAGATGTGCATTTTTTTTGCTCTGTAGGCAGCTACTTTTCGGTATTGGATAGGGTCTAACTTGTTCACTTTATACAGGGTATATAAAGACTGCGACCGAAAATGAAGCCAGGTGGCAGTTTTAGTGATTGCAGACACGATGCAACTAAAAGTTTCTCCAAAAAAGCGACAAAGCGAGTTTTATTTGCATTTTTTTTTTAATATTATTATGTTTGTATGGTAAATCCCTAGTTTTTGTTAAATTATAATTCGAACTCTTATGCGCCATTGTGTCTTTAAATTAAAAAGGAGTTCTCCTTTTTATTAATTTTTTGGGAGAACGATGTATTTACTAAAAAAATACAACAAAATTGTCGCTTTTTTACGAAATTTTTAGTTGCATTGTATCTGAAGTCACTAATACTACTACCTGGCTTCGTTTTCTGTCGCAGACGGGATATACCCTGAATGAATGTTTGCAGATTATTTAACTTCAAATGAGTTTTTGACGTTTACTCTACAATAAGATGAGAATACTAAAGGTATCCATGTGAAATAGCAACGACTGGCGATAGGCGATTTTTGATGTTTATTACTCTGGAACGGTGAAGTGACTGCAGTGAATCTGCATCTACTAATACAATGCTATCCAAATACCAATGAGTGATCATATAAATATTTAAAAATAATTTAATAATAAAATGAAATATTTTTATTAGCTCATATTCCATTTCAATAATTATTTTTTATTCATAGTAAACAATCCAATTGCATGCACTCACGTGACCATATCAGGTTTGGCAGCAATGGCAGCTTTGTGTAAGGCGGTGTTGCCATCAGCCGGATCCTGAGTGTTACAAGCTGCTTCGAAGTCACTCCCCTCCCAAGATTCTATGATGGTTTCTAAAGAGTTTAACTCTTGCCCAGAAATCTCTTTCCACATCTAGAATGAGGATAGTAAAAATAGTCAGCTAGAGTCGCGGTAGTTGAAATATGCATTCCTCTTTTAGAACAAGTTCGACAAACCTGCTAACGGCTCACTAGATGACAAGTGGTCACCGTGACTAAATCAAATTGGGTTGTCCGACTTCTCAAAATGGAAGGAGATAGGAAAGGAATATCGGATTCCCAGCAATTTCACTCGCCAAACAAAACACAATAGCATAAATTTCTAGTTTGTAGCCAGTAAGCTAGTCGTTTCACTTTTGTTTTCTACGGAACAGTAGCAGTCAAAGGTCAGCGTGGCTCTATTTCTAAACTATTCTTTTTTTGCATAGGTGCCGGCAAACGAGCAAACAGGTCACCTGGTAAGTGATCACTGCCGCTCATGAGCATCCACAAAGCTGGATCATGGATGTGTTGCCGGCCCAATTGGGGAACGAGAAGGAAAAAGGATGGGAATAGGAAAAGGGTATTGGGCATCCGGCAATCTCACTCACCGAACGAAACGCGATAACTGAGGTGTCGCTTCACGTTGATTTCCACTGAGACAATGGTACCGTCCTGGATGAGCCTGCCCATTCATGCTGAGTCATGACTGACAACAGCGTGGCTCTACCACTTCCAACTATCTACCGATTCTATCTCAAATTTACCTCAAATCTACTACGCAATGAACATACCTTTTTAACATTAGCCGGTATCTTCTGCACAACCTTCTGCGGCTTGACTTGTTTCTCATCTTTCCTTTCTTTTTTCTTCTTCTTCTTCCCCTGTTCTTTCACTTCCTTCACTTCTCTCTCACTCTCAGAACATTCTGGAGTGGCTACACGACTATTACTCAGAGCACAGTCGTTGATGAGGTCTTTCCTAGAGTTGGTCAACCCCTTGGCGTGTTGAGATAGGGTCTTGATCCAACCAACTGGTGTTTCGGAGTCGATGAAGCACGGGCCTTCGTCTTCGCTTGACGTCACCGTCGTGGGAAGCTCGCGGGGTGGGCGTTCTCTAAAAATATATACTTTTTATTGACGTTGGAAGGTTAGTGCGCTATAACACGACAGCTTTTGTGGCGTAGTTGGTTAAAACGAGAAGCCGCGTGTTCGATCAGATCCCCATAACGAGACAAGTGTGCGCGGTCCGGAAGTATTTCTTTCAAGTGTGTGAGAGAACATTTGAGAGAGTTTGTTAAAATCTCCCGTAGTTAATTCATGGCACAAGACATGATTTGTTTTAATATGAGTGTCAGGAATTTTGGTATATGCGACTACGAGAATGGGGTCCATTAATTATGACAACCTAATCTGTATTTTTTTAAATTTTGTTGCAATCTCCAGTCAAAACCAGTTGAAAAAATGAATTTACCGGACGTTAAAATCAAATACTTCACCAATACAGGTAGATAGAAATATTTAATGGTGTAGTGGTTAAATTAATATGAACATACCTTGATTTCGCTCTGTCGATGGCTTTATTGAGACTGTTCTTCGGGGGCTTTTTCGCTCGTTCCGTGCTCTGGTCGGATCCGGACTTAAGAGACGTCTTGGACGTCAAAGATATCAGCGCCTTTTGGAACGACTCTAATGATTCTGCAAGAAAAATACAAGTTCACAATATTAAACTTTACAACTTTATAGGTAAAAAACAACCAATATTGCACTTTTAAAAGCCAAACATGTAATAGTTTTGTTAAACAGAAAAAAAATTGTAAAAATGTCATAAGTAGTTTAAAAAACTGCGTTTTGTCTTCGGGTTTGGAGTTAACATAAAAATACATAAGAAATCGGTCTAGTCGACAAGTATATTTTCCAATGGTTTCCTCCATTCACACATCATACACTTACCATAAACCTCAATACTGGCTAAAGTCTCGTGCACCCTCTGTACCTCTTTGTACGTGGGTTTCCTCGTAGGGAACGGCAGTTGTCTCACTCTAAACTCGTCTCTCTTTATCGGCGAGTTCTTGCCGAACAACGCCGACTGGTTCAATGAGCCCACGGCCCGGTAGAAAATCAACCCGCAACCAATCAAGTCTTCCGTCCACCCTGATAGTATGTCTTGAACGTGCTGAAAGGGGGTAATTATTGTACTGTATCAGCTCATATGCGTCCCACTGCGGGGCGCGAGCCTTCTCGACTGTCGTGAGTTCGATTGAGAGGGGTTAGGCCGTATAGTTAACCACGATGGCCTGGTGCGGGTTAGCGGAATTTAAATACCATAGATATTCTTACAAATCGCTACGGTATGCATGTTTCCTCACGATATTTTCCTTCATTGTTATAGTGGGTGGTGTTTGATTATCAATACACACATGACTCTGAAAAGTCAGAAGTGTGACCTGGGATCTGAATCCGCGACCACCGTGAACACGTTGGTAGCCCGTCTGGTCCGTTTACCAACAGGCCACCACGCACGTGATTACTAAGAAAAAAATATTGTAAAAATTGGGATGAAAAATATAGTAAAATATGTTCGTGCGACATCCTCCGTTTTGTAAGTTAAGACACCGCACCGGCTATGTAACGACAGGCTATGAGGGCGGGACAGGCTCCATTTTTGGGTGTATTAGCTTTAATAGTTCTAAGTTCGATCTCACATACTTACATTATTTGCTGTGATAGTTATTATTAAACTCTGAATCATAATATTTGGCACTCAATCGGTCAGTGTATGAGTGTTTTCAATAGCACGCGTTTTTATGACTTCATGCTATAAATTATCCTCTACTTCTCTCCTTAGCAAAGTTGGGCACAAAACGATAAAAAAATACATTTAATCAATACTTTTACTGCTAACTTTATAAAGCACCAACAATCATGAAAAATAACAACCAACCTCCAAAAACTGCGCCTGATTGTATCTCCTTAGACTGGCTCCAGCCGACCTGGGCATATTGCCATGCTGGTCTCTATTCGCCTGAGCCTGGCCCTGGCCTCGTCGCGTCACGTACGAGTGCATGGTCTTGTGGACCACCGCGGTGCCGCCTGCGAATATGGCCCCCGCGAAGTGACCCCCTGAGACCATGAGTATGGCCCATCGTTGGAACCCTGGGATGAGAAGTCTCTGGCAACGTTCGATCCACGCGCTGCCGTCACCGTCTGTTGATAGCTCTTCCTAAAAATAAAAATAAATTACTTATAAATACACCTAATAATATATAGTTTTGACCACAGAGAATGATATAAGTCTTATGTCGTGCGTGTCAGAGACTTTTCGATCTCACAAACACCCGGACGCGAAACAAATACCTATCCGTTTGAATCGGCACGGGGATCGAACCCACGTCCTTATGTTACACAGCCGGCATCTAACGTCATATTAGACGTTAAATGTTAAATGTGATTGTTTTGTAAAAAAAAAACAACCAGCTGCGTCACAGAGGCTGTAAAAAAAGGAGGCTATCAATCTTGATAGACAAAGAGGCGCTGTAAATTATAGGAACACGAGTACACGGAAAGTATTTCCAGTTTGGATGCTGTGAGACTGACAAGTCATTCTAAACTAGGATAAATATGCAGAGTTACACAAATTAAAAATATTATGACATTTAATATTGTATTTTTTATTAGCCCATATACGTACACTGCTGGGCACGGGCCTACTCTACAATCGAGAAAATCGATTGAGAGTGGTTAGGCCATATAGACCACCACGCTGGCCTAGTGCGGGTTGGCGGACTTACATACCGTAGAAATTCTTTAAAATCGCTACGGTATGCAGGTTTCCTCACGATGTTTTCCTTCACCGTTAAAGTAATATTGTAAATATTGTATTGTAATGATATAATATATTCTTTCTCCTATTTATATATCCGTCACATGATTGCCTGTAAGAAATTACCTAGTGCCTTGTACTATTATTTTTATTGTGTAATTTCGTATATGTATGTGTCTCTATATTTTACAAAAAGTATTCAATAAATAAACTGTTTTAAATATAAAAAAATAAATACATATACAATATTATACCTTCCGGTGGTGTAGTATGCACCTATAGATGCAGAACACCTGTCCACTCTGATTGGTAAAGAATGATTTGCAGTGCCTAGTGGCGGCTGCAAACAGATCCGTGGCAGGAACTTGTTTATTGTTCTGCTGAGCTTCGTCATCAGAATCACTTCCTGACACACTGGAGTCCTCTGAAAGATTCCACAAACAATATCACATAAACTCACGCATTTTTTTCCGAGGGTAGGCAGAGGTTCTTCTGGTAATAACCAGGCACCCAAGTTTCGCCTTGTCTCTTTCGTCACAGGACGTGATAGGGGGCGAGCCTATCGCCATATCGGGCACAAATCCAGACTCCAGACTGATAATGAATAGAAAAATCCAATATCACTTTGCCTGACCCAGGATTCGAACCTGAGACCTCAGTTTTGTAATCATACCTTAGCTTAGTACAACTACACTACCCAGGCAGTCAAACACTATAAATAATTTTAAAATCAATTCAGAAGTATATAAATATATAAATCACCAATGACTAGCTGTACTAGAGTTCGTTGAATTCGTTTCCATTCTCAATGTAGTAAGGGACCAGCCTAGGAGCCAGGTAACTTCTGTGTTGGGCAAGTTAATTCCTTAATTATTTATCTTTTTAATAGTTTATTTTCAACTACATACCTTGTCTGCTATTAAACTGCCCCAGCGTCAGTGCATTCTTCCCGAAAAGCTTTCGTTTCAAATTGTGTGTGTGCCAGTGGTGTTTATAATGAGCTGTCTGCTGTGCTCGCGTTTCAAACGGTCCCACACCACAGCACGAGCAGCAATTACCATCAGCAGGCCCATTCAGTGTCAATGCACTTAGTCTTTTGAGTACACTCGCTTCATCCACTGAAAGGGAAATACGACAAACAATTATGTACTGTTTTATTGCTTTCAAATTATTAAGGGTGTGGTGTTAAATATTAAATTTAAAAGAATAACAGCCTTATTCATAGACAGTTTTAAAACCTGTTTTAGTTATCAAATGTTTTATCCCTTTCAAAGGAATTTTGAATTCGGTTTTAGCAATGAAGACAAAACATTCAATAGCTAAACTGATTTTAAAACTGTCTCTGAATAAGGCCATAAGAGTTTAATTTATGTCTTATTATCATACGCTAGAATGATTACATTTGTTGGCATAATAAATATTGACAAACATTACCATACCCTTATCAATTCATTATGCATAATAACACAATATTATCTACTTTATCAACCAATTCCCAATTGATGTCATTGAAGAGCAATTCATTCAATGTGAATGTGTGTATTGTAGAACATAAGTCAAGAGATGAATTCAAAACTATTCGTCTATATTATAACTTCCAACATGTCTATGTCGCAATCTATGGGGTGGATCAGCAGTGGACTTCCTGTGGCTGAATATAGAGAGAGACTGTCCATATAACTTAATTAACTTGCCCCAGTTTGTGTTACAGATATTGATGTAATCTGATTATATTATGAGATGATAAAAATGGTAAAAAATGGGGATATTCAAGTTTCTTTGGCTGCTTTTGTCGAACAACAGAAGTAACTTACATAAAATGTAAATTAATTTATGTACACATGCAGTTATTAATTGTTATAAATTAACAATGCTGTGACCTAGAAAAATACCTCTTGGGATTTGATTTCATTATGCAAGTTTACACTTGGGATGTTGAAGAATTGTTGATTTCTGGTATCTCCAATTTGCAATATAGGATGCCTACTAAAAGTTACTGTACAAATTATTTTAATAAATACAAGGTGTAATCATTATGTCACAATGTTTTATTTTAATTTTTTCATTGATTGTAGGTTACCTCTTAATTACTTTCACAAACAAAACTAATTCTTATAGAATAAATATGTTAATTAGATTTAGTTATTACTGCAATATAAAATATAATACAATGTCATTCATAAAAAGTATTGCAATTTATGACGTAAGAATGTTAGCTAAATTAATCTAATTGATTTTCCTCCTAAGCATATTGCAACATAATTATTATCTTCTATGCGAATCAACGCGTTTTTATGTGAATGTTGAAATAGATCATGCTTATTCGAATCTCTATATTATGCAGTTAATGTGGATAACAGAGTAACGCGACACAACATATACTAGGTAGAACAGTAAAAATCTAGGTATTAATATAACCTAAATATGCATTTATGAATGGATTAACTTACCAACTTGGTGGGATTCCGTGAGCATGCATGCTGCGACTTTTATACCTTTCAATAATTTCTCAAAGTCATCGAATTCGTAGGTCTTGACTGTTTTAGTCTTCACAATTTCTGATTTTGCAGCCATAATTTAAGTAGGACAAACAATTTTAAGGTGACAGAAAGAATATACAATAACAATACGAGAGCCTAAAAAAATAGTTATTGTTTTATGTAATTCAATAAAACGTAATTAAACATCACTTAGCACCTAATTCAAGGAAACAAGGAAATTCGAGTTCCTTTACGTTCCTTGATTTAGCTATTGTCTGCATTGTCTATGGTTAAGTTGACAAAATTGACATTGACAGTTGACTTTTGTTACCATAGTGATTACAAAGAGTTTAGAGCCATAGCGCGCTGTCGACCGATCGCACGGCAACTCAGTCGACCGAGTCGCCGCCGACCAGGGCCAGGAGACCAAGCCGAGCGTTTTGTTTCTTGTACATTCGTGCGGAAAGGTCTTCGAAGAAACTGCAGTAGCAGCATTACTTATTATTATAAAGAAGACAACAAAAAAAACGTAAAATAGTTATTGGGTACATCTTTGTTGCAAGAACGGAAATTAAAAGAAATGTTTAAAATCTTTTATAAAAACGTTAGAAACTTACTCGTATTTTTTTTATTCGTTTGATGGACTATAGTGTCTTATAAAACCATAATAATTATGTAGCTGCACTGATTTTCGGAATTGTATTTCTGATATACAATCTATATGAAAACACTGAGCCATTTTTGGCTCGTCGTCAAGTCGCCTCGAAAGTCGCTCTCAGTGCGAACGCTTCCATTTGAACCCATACTTTTAGTGGTCACCGGCGACTAGCAGTCGCCTGTATGTGGCCACTGCACAGCGAGTCGCCGAGTCGCTCGGGCGGCCGGCGACTCAGTGCGTACGCTTCTATATAAACTGTAAGAAGTCACGGTCGCCGGCGACCGGTCTACAGTGCGCAATGAGTCTTACTCCTTATCCCTCTTCTCCATGGTTATAAAAACAAAATAGAATACCCTTTGAAAATAAGTCATTTAAATTATTAATTAATAACTAAACAAAGAATCTACACGTTATTTATTTTTATATAATAATTTTAAGTGTATATTATCGTTCACGTTACCTTGTGGAAACATGCGGTACTAAATTGGACGTGCACTGATAGAGTTTGTAATTGTAGAAAATAGATGGCACTATTACTGTGTCAGTGTTTATATTATTTCTGATTTAATCTTGATAATAATTCAGTTGATAAATAATTTAAAAAAATATTTACAAACAGGACGGCGATTCCCCTGAATACTTTCATTCATTTATTTATATTCTTATTCTATAAAATGATGAATCAAACCGTTAATAGATGGCGTAATGTGCCAGTTATGTCCGTGGTTACGTCTTCCAAAATTGTTTTACATTTTGGCGTTAGAGCTCGTGTACGCTCTTCTGACGCTCGAATGCGTTGTTATAAAAATAATAAGAATAGTTTTTCTCTCTTTACGTTTTATTACATTAGACTTGGACATTGGATGATATTATTCAAATTCCGAGTATTATTGCTTGCTATTTATATTATGAAAATATATCTCGAACAATCCGTTAAAAATATATATTTTTTACTTTTATTTGTAGTTCCAGATTTCGCCACACACCAATAGAAGATAAATGACCCTTACTAATGATGATTGATGAACAATATGAAGTTACGTTGGTACGGCATTAGTGATACGTCGCTGTCGTAATGTCTTATTCGTCGGGTTGTGAACGAAAAGTTTCTTTGGACGGGATCATTTCAGTAAGATGAAAAGTTAAAATTGGGGTTCCACAAGGTTCCTGTTGGGCTCCTTCATTTTTTGGTATAAATAAACGACCTTCCTGAGAGGCTGCAGAAGTTGTCAGAAATAGTTTTATTTGCTGACGAGTGACGACACATCATTCATAATATTACAGATTAGCCGGAGAGACGAAAATCTCGATACACCTAATAATATTCTTAATTTAATTTCGGGTTGGTTGTCAGCTAATAATCTGTAACTAAATGTTGGAAAGACGAAATGAATCCGTTTTGCATTAGCAAACGTAGCAAGCGTAAACTCGCGTATCGAATTAAATTCGGTAATACTACATTTAGTTACCTAATCCTACAGCTTTTTTAGTTTTTGTGAGGCCCACAAGTATTTGTCTCGGGTCTTGGTGTTTGTGAGACCGAAAAGTCTCTCATAGTGTCTGATACCCACGACACAAAACTAAATCTTAATGTGGGGTCAGAACTATGTATGTGGCCGTTGGGTTTATTTATTTTTATTTTTCTTTATTTAAATAATATGACGACGGATCGAAAAAATAATATATAGCAAACTTTATAAGTCAAGTCATAAATATTCTTCTTCTTCTTTCGTGTCAATGGCTCGCGTCTGTTGCCTTGATGATGTCCCATCTTGTGCAGGTTGTAGGGCACAATGGGCACAACAGTAAGTGGGACATACTCTGTTCTGGAGCGCCACAGTCACAGCCGGACTTTGACTGATATCCCCACCTTACCATATTTGTCCACACCTGTGCAAAGGCGGTTAAGTGCCTTCCAGATAGGCCATTGAAATTCTTCACCCGGGGGCAGATGTTCCGAAGGTGGGATGAAGTTCGACGAGACGGGGTATTTCAAGCCGCAGTGGTGTTTTTTTGTGTCCTTTGGATTCATGATCTGTTTAGATCTGTTACTTCGAGGAAACTCTTACGGCTTTTTAAACGCTTCGCGGCATGACGTGGCCGAACAGTGGGTGGCGATGATTTGTTTCCTGTCGGTGTTTCTCAATTTGACAGGCTACCTGTCGGCGAAGGTCTGGTGGAGCTTTGCCTGCGAGAGGGTAGTAAAGGTTTAGAGGGGTGGGTTTAAGGCAGCCCGTGATTGACCGGCATGTCTCATTCATTGCGACGTTTACTTCTTTTGTATGAATAGAACAATGCCACACTGTGCACGCATACTCATCGACGGGGCAGGACAAAGCGAGACCCGTTGTTCGTAAAACATCAGGGGCTGCTCTCCAGGAAGTCGAGGTCAGACGCTGCAGAAGGTTTTTCCGGGATCCAATCTCTTTTCTGACATAAATATTCATTTCTGTAAATTTTTCAAAACCAGACCCACTGAGTCGCACCGCGGAGTATCCAGTAGTAAAGTTAAGCCCGCTGACTTTGTTTCGCCGAGTCCTCTCAGTCAGGGCCGCGTAGGATCCGGTGGTAACATTAATACTTATCTTATTTATATTAAAATGTAAACAACAAAAATAAATAATCAGCATCGAGATTTATTAGAAGTTTATCTTCTAAGCTGATTCCTATCCGTTCCAAAGAGCAAATCTTTGATAAAGGTTTCAACGGTTTTCACACTTCCAATCAATCCATCAGCCAAAGGAAGTCCACTGCTGAACATGGGCCTCTCCTAATGATTTCCACAGTGACCTGTTGGAGGCAGCCTGCATCCAGCGACGTCCCGCGACCTTTACCAAGTTTTCACACTTACTTTGAACTAATTTTGTCATATGTACTTCTCGATATGCGTTTTCTTTAACATTTTGACCTTTTTTTGGTTTAATTTCCTCTCCAATATATTCAACGCATTTTTATCTGTTACCTATATTGAAATCAGAGGAACATGGTTGTTACTTTTTGGAACTTCTGAGTCCCAGAAAACCACTTTTGAACATTAAAACCCCTGTGAGATGGTGGCAAAACGTTACGTGCAAAACGTGGTGGCAAACTTGGTTGATTTCTGGGGGTATTAGGAAGAACTACAAATAAAACTATAGATTCAAGAATATCTTATTGCACATAATATTAAATATAGTCAATGGTTCATTTTATTCCCTATAACTAAAGCATAATTGTAATTTTACCGTGGAATAAATGCAAGCTCTAAAATAGATACACGTAATGACTACCATTTACCAAACGTAGGTTTATATCTATTTATAGTGATAAAGAATAATCGCAGAACATCGAAAGCATGAATTCCTATAATTAGTTAAATACCCGCCCGTTGTAAGGAAAACTTATCTTTCACAAATAAAAAGTAGATACCAGAGTTTTCGCAATGTTCAGTAACAAACCTTTGCCAAAGGAAGCTACAATTACTGTATAACTTTTCTATTATAGGCCTTTACAAATTTTGTATGTATCAACCCACATACGTCCCACTGCACGCCACGGGCCTCCTCTACAATCGTGAATACGATTGAGAGTGGTTAGGCCATATAGCCCTCCACGCTGGTTTAATGCCGGTTGGCGAACTTTTGCCTACTATAGAAATTTATACAAATCGCTATGGTATGCAGGTTTCCTCACGATGTTTTCCTTCACATGTATGATGTAGATGTTTGCATCTTATCTAAGTTTTATCTATTTTATTTTAACCTAAACACATTTATTTTCTATTGATACACAGGCTTATTCACGAATTTAAAGTCTTCTAAAGTACTTCCCCTTGACTAAAAAGTAAATAAAAAAACCAGTAAGTAGCCTCTATGCCCACAAGAAAGAAAGTGAATCATCGAAATGTCTAAAGTACCTTTTTTCCGTCCTAGACAAACTATATTTGGCTCTTAACGACGTCGTTAATTCTTGCAATGAAAGCATTATAATTTGACGAGTCTTGTTATCATTTTTGGCGGGTTATCGTAAGTCATAATCGTTTTTCTTCTGTCTTTTCCAAGGCCGTCGACAAAATGGCGTCTGATAAATAAAGTATTTAATATAATTATGGGTATTAATGTTAATATAACAATAGCAATTGAGCTCTCACAAGTATTTGTTTTTTCCTAATTATACCCAAATTAAAGTTTCATATTGTTTAGTGGTGGTACCTTACAAAATAAATAAAAATATACCTAAACTATAATGAAATTCAAGAAAATATTAGAGAACTAAAAGAAAAGAAGTATCGTGTTCACATTTTTACTAGTATCATTGGATCTAATTGGATTCTAGAGGTAAAGTGTCTTTCATTAATGTTTTATCCCGGGTAGGATAAAACTGATATTGGATTTTTCTAATCATTATCAGATCGGAGTCGGAAAGTGCCCGATATAGCGATACGCACGCCCTCTATCACATCACGGGACAGAACACGTAAGGCGAAATGTGGGTGTCCTGGTGGCACCTCTGCCCACCCCTTCTTGGAAAAAGGCGGGATGTGTGTATTTATTTATTTTATTACACGTAATGTATCTTCTATCCTGCTTCTGACAAAATGGTCGTCCATGTTTTACTTTCTTAGAATGTAAGGAACACGCTGTACTTCATTTGTAATAATTATCACGTAATAGCTTTGTAAATCATGGATCTTTGCTGGAAACTAGAAATAATATAAAGTATTTATAATTAATTGAATTATTAGACGCGTTAGGAAAATTGCAAACATTGCAAATAAAAGTGCATTCGTAAAAAAAAGGATCTATATTTCCCTTTACTATATCTTTTAACATATGAAGATATAATTTATAGCTTAAATAATTAATTATGTATTGCTATACTCGTAGTTATACGTGCTTTAAAATTAATAACGATTAACGTGAACAATAATTTATTACTAATCACATTTTATTCATTTCATACTAGGCGTATAAGGAATTCCTTTCTAAAAATATTCCTACACCCAAGCCTTTTTTCCACACGTAATTGTAGCTATGAATTAATCAGAATAACTTAACAAAATATATTTGTAAGCTACGGCATTACATCGCTCGCATGCAGCAAATCCGCCAGCTTTCACTGGCTATTCATCTTTAAAAATGGGAGGGCGCTCACCCCACCCGTTCGTACGCCATTCCAGAACACCTCCGCCCCTCTGGCAGCCTCAGTACCGCCACGCCCACTAGTTAGCACAAACTCACGAATACGCTCAAAACAACATCATCATTTTATCACTATTTATTTTACAAGACGAGGAGCTTACGTCGCCATTTTTGCATTAACAAAATGAAAATAATAAGCAGCTTATACCATTGAGTCTAATGGATGCAGGTGGGGAAAAATTAATACCCGATATACACGCCGTCGCATTGTTATTTTATTTTACAATAGTGGGCAGCGCCACCCCGGCCACCCCGTCCATTTTCCGACTAAAGCCTCTGCGATGCGAGCTCAAATTATTGCATTTAAAATGGACGTGTAACACTATAGCTGTGTAGGTAGGCCGTCGGGTGCGCTCGATTGACGGGGGTTGCAAAGCAAATTAAAGTACGCAACATCCCCCTTCTCCCCAGGCTGCCGTGTAACCTAGGTACCGTCGACAGACTATTCTGGTCCGTTCAATTTATTCAAAAAATATTTTATGCACGAAACGTTGCTTTGAATTATTTAATACGTTTTGTTTCGTGAATAGCTATTTGGCTAAAATACTTGTTGTCTCATATATTACATTATATCAAAGATCAGATTTTACTCTTCAAATTCTCTAACATACATATATGTATACATATATTTCGAAATTGTTGCTATAAAACGGTGCAATTCCCCATTCTAAATGAATACCCACGGCACTCCATTAAAATGATAATATAAATGCGTTTCAAACCATTAACTTAGGCGCCCCTTGCATTTGCTAATCTGTTTAACTTGTTCCGTGTGGATACAAGTTCGTTCCGCCGCTGTGCCGAAGATTCACGAGCAACCTGTTGAAAACAGCCTGTAGGCATTCAACAAACGCGCGACTTTACTCAGCTTGTTTTATCTTGAGATACGTAGTTTATACTTGAGAAGCATCGTATTGTTATTTGTTACCCCATAGATAACCCTCTAGGAAATAGATATTCCATAATCAAATCTTTCAATTAATTGATTTCTTATCGGCACAGATATGTTAAACTTTTAAATCATTCCTCTCGCATCGATTGGTAAGGTATTAATAAGTAAAACTATGAATTGAAATGAAACGAATTCTTACGGATTTTATCGCGAATTTGATTTAATTTTAACATTTTTTAATTTCCCCACGTTTCGATCATTTTCAACTATCCTTGGTAGTTAAATTAACAGTCACTAAGCGGATGACTAATACCTCAGTCCGCCCCGTGACCACGAAAACTGTAAAGTGATCGAAACGTCGGGAAATTAAAAAAGTGTAAAAATTAAATCAAATTCGCGATAAAATCCGTAAGAATTCGTTTCATTTCAATGTGTAACATTCGCGTAAACCGAAGACACCATTATGTCTATGAATCTATTTTATGTGACTACGAGTTATCAGAGTATTACCTATTTGTCAATTCGAATCATTTATATATTGTTTACATTATCCTATACACCTTACACTGGCATTTTTTCACCTTTTTATGTCCATCTAATGATTTTCCTAAAAAAAATACGATTGTATACAAAAATATAGTTTAAATAATTCTTTCCGCTGATCTCCGTCACCAATAAGGTGAAAATTTCAGAAAGAATGTAGATAGTAATTGCTAGAAATTCTAAAGTTAAAAGTCTAGAAAAGAAAACGATGTACTCGACCTTCATATGTATGTATTTTCTCAAAACTACTAACCGTGTGTTCTGTAACCTGTACTGTTCGTATTTTATTCCAGTTCTAATTATCTTTTCCTTTTGTTCCCTCTCAAAAACTACTGGCGAGGGATGCATCCCTATTCCACCGAATACACCTGCACAATGAAAACAGGCATATTATGTTCGTATTAAGTTACCACCTGCCCTCACAACACGATCTCAATAATTGATAACCCCAAATTGCCCAATCAGTGCCTACCTCCCTTCGCATCCGGCGTTGCCATGACGACGCTAATAAGGGAAAATCTCCGTGAAAAAAAACATAAGTGCTGCTCATAACAAGGGATTCTTATCAATTAATTTGCTTTGGAAACAATTTGCTAGCTAGTGTTGTGACGCGGCGTGGGTTGAAATTTATTGTAGATATTCTTCTGGAGTTTTGAGTGAATCCAGTTGAGAACGAAATTGTAAAACAGATGCCGCGGTTTTGAAACCAGAGCATTCGTATAATTCATACCGACTTTCGAAGTCGGGTGTACCTTAGTGTACAGGTCCATGCTCTACCACAATAGGAGATCTCTAAGATATTATCCCATTTCTAATTCTTGAATATAATCAAAATTACAATAAGAGTTTGCGTCATTATTACCGTCATTTATTATTGCGTCGGTCTTCTAACCCTTTATATGTTTGATTCATTGTTACCCTTTAACGCGATGTCA
This sequence comes from Theretra japonica, assembly GCA_033459515.1. NCBI lineage: Eukaryota > Metazoa > Arthropoda > Insecta > Lepidoptera > Sphingidae > Theretra > Theretra japonica. The sequence goes on from CM065934.1 coordinate 10,887,614, forward strand.
ATTATCGGCTTAACAGAATCGAAATAGTAGAAAAAGATGTACATTTTTCAATTCAATTATCCAATTAGCTCATTGTCAAGGGGAGGAAAATACCCTGTAGCTACGTAATTTCCCAACTGGTAAACAGTAAAGCCATTAGCCGTCAAATCACCCTTCTAACCCCATGCAAACATTTGTAACACCCGTCTCTCGATACTTATTTTGTGCAAACGGCAACTGTTAACAAATTGTGCATATTATTTATTTACTGTATTAATTAAATAGGGTTCATAAATTATTAAAAAATATATTAAGTTGAAGATAGATTTGAATTTACAAAGTGCATTTTTTCTGATAATTAGACATGATATTTAGGGAATAAAATACGTAATTTAGAAAATATTTCAACTATTTAAATTTGAATTAACTAACTGGCATCCGCACCGTGCTGGGCTGGAAGGTCAGTGACACTGACATACCCCTTTCGGCCTCCACCATGGTACCGAAAGAGGAAATTTATAGCTTTCCTTTCGATAAAAAAAACAGTGCTCTTAAAGTAGAGTAGTTTTTTAGGTTTCTGTCGCGGTCGGGTGATAATGTCTGCCTACTCGACATCTAATATGCACAGGCTGAACCCAAAAGACTACTCTCTTGCAGAAGTCACTATGGAATTTTTCCCAATCACTATTACTGAGAATAACACCCCTATATACCAAGTAAGATTTTTCTCGACTTTATAAAAATACTGTAATAACACAGTCTTTTTATATTAAAACATCGACGAACTAATCCTCTTAATTGCTGCTCGAAACGGCTTAAGAATATTGAGACGTATTTTCGCTGTTCCTAAGCAGAATTTTACGAAAAATTGCCAGAGATTATATTATAAAATTAGCTCGAGGGTATTGGAAACGATTTAATTTGTTTTATTTTGTGTTCTTAATTTTTTATTTGTTTACGAAATTGTGAAGCTTTTATTTTATTCGTGGAAACAGTAGGTAGCAAGTATAATTTTGAATTGAGTTATAAGCACTAGGCCGTGTGATGATAATCTTCATCCTTATCAGCCATATGGAAAATAACAGTTGAACAGTCAACTTTTCCCTGGTGGTAAGTCTCTCATTTGAGAGAGACCGCCTGGATAGGTACCACCGCAATGTCTATTTCTCCCGCCAATCATCAGTGTAAATGCACTGCTGTGTTCAGGTTTAAAGGACATTGTAGCCAGAGTAACTACTGGACATAATGAGACTTAACATCCTTAACTAAGAATGGCGAGCGCAGTGGAATGCCAAAGAATGACTTTGTAATTGATGGAGTTGTTTGGTTTTGCTACTATGAGCGGTCGTATCGCTTACCATCAGGCGAATGGCATGCTCATCTCGCCATTCATAGCAATAAAATAATACAGACTTGTTCTAAAGATTTTCATAGATATCTGTTGGAAACTGCTTTCATGTACATGAAGGTATGTAAATATGTATGTACATACCTACGTATTCCACAAATATCCTCATTAATATACATTAACTAATACCTTAGTATCCTAAATACATTAAAATATTGCATTCTTTGGGTATAATATGTAAGTATATTGTTAAAAACTTTTCGAATCTGTTATTCCATTGTCAATCATTGTTTATTCTACTTGCTGTATCGTCCAGAGTAGGAAGTAGTAACAATATCTTAAATAATAATAAAATTATACTAAATAAGCCCCATTTTTGAGAATGTCAGAAAAATATTTTTATTTCTGCGATATTTTTCAAGTGTCCTGTAATGTGTGTGTGATAAAACAGATGTTTGGGTCGATGCCAAATAGAATAGTTATTAAATTAGGGAGAATTGAAAGGGTTTTAAATGTATGGGGAACAATAATTGTAGGTACTAATTTATTTTAATATAGGGGACACTGTGATGGGCACCGCCATTATAAATTTATAGCGTATGGAAACTTTTGAACTTCGACTATCATGAGTTTTTCAAGTAGTTTTTTACATTTGGCTATGGTCATAAAGAAAAAAAATTAAACAACGTTTCAACATCGTGAAAAAAAAAAAATTATAATTACTTCGTATTACTACTTTATCAAATTAATTTTGTGCCTAAACATTTATTTTCGAACTTAACTTTAACTTTAACAGTCAGTACTCTTTTTATTATGACATCAGTGTTTTTATCAGAGCACTGTAATTTATGCCGTCGGGAAAGTTAATTTGCAAAACAAACATACAATTATAAAAACTGAAAATATATGTATTGATCGTTATTGCGACTATTAATTAACAACCAAGCAGCTATTTAATGAGTTATAACATTGTTATGTGATAAGCATGAAATCAATCCTTATTTTCTCCTTGTATTTTTTAAATTCTGAACAGAAATCCGTGGACATAGACAAAATAGAGTTCTGTTCAAATTTAGAATGTGATGACGTCAGTCAGGTCAATGTGTGTGGAATAAGAACAGAAGGAGACGGATTTCGACTGAAATTGTTCGAAAATGAATGCGAATTGTTGAAATATGGTTGCCAAGTCGATAATTCTGAAGGTAATTTCTATTTAAAATATTTAACAATCATTTAAATTTAGTTTTAAGTAAAATGGAACAAATGAATTATTTAAATATTAGTTTTAATCACAGCCCTCTATAATCCTGGCCGCTGAAGTAACCATACGTGAAAATTTAACCATACGGTCTTCAAAGACACAGATTTTTTTGTTCGTAATTTTCGTAGCACTGCCATATTAGTTAAAATTGGACTAATTATGTAACAGCAAATTGCTTTAAATTCCGTTGGTAACCGCAAAGTATATGTAGTTATTATCAGTCTAAAACGAGTTTCAGTGGAATTAAATAGGCCTAAACTATGTTTTTATTCTTTTTCAAATATTTCGTGCATGTTAGACAACCTACCACATGTCAGCCAATAGGAGGGGAGAAAAAGGTGGCTCGGCACCATTTTTATGTACGTTTTTGACGTACCAGTCCTCCCTCTATATTATAAATACTCTAAGGATACGGTAATAAACTCATTTGTTACTTTCATCCCGCGTTACTTTCGTCTTTGAACTCCCCTATTCACTGAAATTAAATTATTCGTTAAATATAAAACGGTCTATTGTCTTCAATATGAGTAGTACTTATCTACGTAATAAAATAAAAACAGCTGAGAAAAACATTTTATCGTGCGTTGTTAAGAAATAAAAAAATATGTTTTCCAATTTTTAAAAGGAAAGTAATTATTATGTATACAAAACTACTTTGTGATTTATCATGAATTTATCTTTGAAGAAATGGTCCTTATCGGACCAGTACATATTATAATAGTTTACAGCATTTTATATGTATTTGCTGTATCAGCCCAGATATTATACATCTTGTCCCACTGCAGGGCACGAGCCTCCACTACAATCGAGAGTACGATTGAGAGTGGTCACGCCATATTGTCCACCACGCTGGCCTAGGTCTATATGTATTTATTAAAATGTTATGCATTTCATTGCGCAGCTAGATATGGAATGTTTCGAAGTAAACATTTGTTTAGCTGCCGAAATTAATTACCTGATCTCCGCTCACCCTCTTCACCAAAAAGTTTTATCCCCTCCGCTTTTAACCTTCGTGGTAAAACAAACCGAATTTATTACTCATAACGAACCACAAAAATTACTAATATATGTTGAGGAATTTTAATTAACCTTCTACCAACAGAACAGGCTTGGTTGCGGCTATGAAATGAAACGTCGCAAATTCGATTCCCCGTTGGTAATTTTTCGTGTGTAACAAATACTTATGTAGGGTTTCTGTGTTAGACGGAAAAGTTTGTGGTCATTTTTCAATATCGACGGCACAATAATTGGTATCTTCCTGTAGGGTCAGTACTATATGTGTGACTTTTGAGTGTATTCATTTACGCGTTTTTATTAGCTACGCTTGTATGTAACTTACATGTATACTTAAGTAGGTATGTAAAAGAATCTTAGATGTCGAATTTCGATCACTTCAGAACATCGAATTGATCTGGAATTTTAGCACACTTATTAAAGACCGATGACAATACAATAATTTGAAAAGTTTTTAACATTATCTTTACCAGGACATTCAGAATTTTTAATTTTTTGAAAAAAATAAAATAAAAGTGGGTAATTATCACGCAGCTGCTTTCCTTAGATATGATATCAGTAATTTTTTACTAAAAGAAATAAATAATAGTTTAAAAAACTAATAATTTAAACTAACTAATTTAAATAAGGTAATGTCGAACACCAGACAACTAAAAATCAAGTTAGGGGATGTGGAGATTGCATACGTCGATGAGTATTCATATCTAGGCCAGATAGTATCCTTCCAGAATAGGCAAGAAGCCGAAATCAAGAGACGTATAGAGAACGCCTGGAAGAGCTACTGGTCTATGAAGAACTTGCTTAAGAGCAATCTTCCGCTCGCTCTTAAACGAAAACTCATGGACGTGTGCGTTTTCCCCATCCTTACATATGGCTCTCAGACCTGGTCTTTGACTAAAGTGCAAAAGTCCGAACTCGGGGTTTGCCAGCGCGCTATGGAGCGCAGTATCCTGGGTGTAAAATTATGTGACCGCATAAGAAACAGAGATCTGCGCGCCAGAACAAAAATCGTGGACGTTGGGCAACAAACTGCCAAATTAAAGTGGGACTGGGCAGGTCACATCTGTCGTATGCCAGGCGAGCTGTGGGCTAGGACTGCTACCGTATGGACTCCACAACACTTGAAAAGACCTCGTGGTAGGCCACGCAGAAGGTGGAGAGATGACTTGGACCATTTTGATACCAACTGGTGGAAGAAAGCGTTGGATAGAGAATGGTGGAAGAAGGAAATTGAGGCCTTTGCCCTGCAGTGGGACAGTATAGGCTAGGAAAAAAAAAAAAAAACACGCTTTAGTATAAGATCCAAATAAAAAGAAAAATAACAGTTAATAAGTCTAAGATTAGAAAATGGAGTGAAATACAATCATTTTATTGTTAAAAAGCGTGGGGTGTTAACAACAATTACTAATTATCATTAAGCACCCTAGATTAATTCTCCTAGCAGATTAATTCTCTTTTTTCTGTTTGTTTATTTTTTTATTTCACCATAATTAAAGAACACTGATAACAATACCATGTTCAATAAGGGCAATATGATGTACCACGCGGAAATATTTCCTAGGTATGCTAGGTTCACTCCAAGTAGATGTCAATTAGGCTCAGACGTAGTATGAAGTGAAATATTGTTTTATTTTTGTTAATTATACATCAGTTTTGTGAATCAAATAAAAATCTTATACTAAAGCGTGTTTTTTAGTTTTTTAAAGTGTTTTAAGCATCTCTGTGGTTTTAGGTCTGGCTGTTGTAAACATAAAAAAATCTCGCCTAATTTCTGTTATCGACAACAAATGCAAAAGTATGTTTAAGTAGCTACTACGAGTAATGATGGCTTGTTTATTTTTCCTAGTAAAAAAGAAAAAATATCGCCATTATAAGGGATGGTTAACTCAAAACAATTTATCTTAGCCGTGATCTTGTTGAGACTGATATTTTTCTAAAAGGGCAAATAAATTATTTATGTGTTAAACATTTTCTTAAGGGTTCCGTTTATTGAAAGAGATTGCGGACCATGATAAGGTTATAAGAACAGCGACACTGTCAACCCACTACAGCCTGATTTTTTTATAGAATTGTAAACGCGAAAACAGGCCACCTGATGGTAAATGATCACTGCCCCTCATGAACACCCACAACGCTTGGATCATAGATGTGTTGCCGGCCCAACAATAATATTTCCATCCATCAGCCAAAGGAAGTCCACTGCTGAACATAGGCCTCTCCCAATGATTTCCACAGTGACCTGTTGGAGGCAACAAAATATACATATATATTCAACAATAATATTTACTAGTTAGTAAGTGTTTTGAGTTTTCAATTCATAATTTCTGTATCTTTATCAGCCCTTAAATATCCCACTGCAGGGCACGGGCATCCTCTACAATCGAGAGCGGTTCGTCCACGTTGGCTTAGTGCGGGTTGGCGGACTTTACATACCGTAAAAGTTCTATAAAATCGCTATGGTATGCAGGTTTCCTCGTGATATTTTAATTCACCGTTATAGTGCAATTGAGGTGCAATGTATCACTCATATGCCGACGGCAATTTGCATAATTTGTATTTTGAGGAAATGTTACAAGATTTGCTACTATCTCCACAATATACCAAAACATATTCGAATGAAAATGACTAACTGGGCTTGTGAATTCTAAATTAATTGGTAAAAATACCACGTTCCATCCTGGAGGGGCACAAAAATAAACATCAATAACAAGTAATTAATTATGAAATTATTGTTATAGACTTCATTAAGTTAACATTTTAATTGCTTTTTGCTTGTCACGTATAGGCTTTAATTATATTCGTTTTCGAAATTATAAAAAAATATATAAAACAATGATAAGATAACTCTACGTTTAAAAATATTCATAGCCGTGTTCCAAGAAATTGATAATAACTCCAACGCTTTAAAACCAATTAAGGGGATTGAGCGAAAATACACTAATCTGAATTAATCTGCTGTTATCTCCGGGGGTAATTAGTGAAAAATCCTGTCTCGGTGTTAACGGCTTCCGGGTATTCCATTAATGTTCAAAAATATTTTAAAAATACGAATTTATGGAAACAGCGGCTGTTTTACTTAATTCATTTTTCTTCCTGTTCAGAATATTTTGTTGGGCATGGTTCAACATGACTTTTTCTGTAGTGGCTGTAGCCCTATGATAGGACTTGAGATGACGTAATGTCCTTTCCTCTTCCCATTCATTTTTCTTCCCGGTCTGATGGGCAGACAACACATATAAAATCTGAGCGTTGTGATTCATGGGTGGCAGTGATTATTTATCATTAGGTCAACCGTTTCGTTCTTTGCCAGACATTTTGTATTAAAAAAAAGACATTAAAAGCCCATCTGTTGATAATACATAGTAACTTAGCCGTGTCGATGTAAAAAGGCTTTTAATATTTTGAATAATGTAATACTTAATAGATCCGTCTTACTTGCCGTATTCTAACCCGCTTTAATATGCTTTGTTCTTGTTCAAAAGAATACTAATAAGAAGACTGCCTCGGTGGCGTAGTTGTACTACGGTATGATTGCAAAGCTGAGGTCTCGGGCTCAAATCCCGGGTCGGGCAAAGTGATATTGGATTTTTCTATTCATTATCAGCCCGGAGTCAGGAATTTGTGCCCGATATGGCGATAGGCTCGCTCCCTATCACATCGTAGGACAGAACATACAAGGCGAAATGTGGGTGTCCTGGTGGCAACTCTGCTTACCCCTTCTGGGAGAACTCACGCCTTTCTCCCCTTTTATGTATGTATCAAAAGAATACGGGACACTTAATTCTTTGTCTGCTCGTTCTTGACTAATCTTATCATTGAAATGACCTTCATCCTCGATGTTTTTGTTATTCTACTAAGAAATGAAACGTAATAAAGTCTGTAAACAATTCTCTTGAAATCAAGTGGCATCTTCTTATACTTAAATTCTATTAAGATTTTTGTTTATGTAGAAAGGGAGTTTGGCATGTGTTTTCATCGATAATGTATTTTTTTGTTGTACTTATATCCAGTTTTGGAGCTGGCCGGCAAAATGATTTCGATCCGCGAGAGATAGATACTCTATTTGAAATAGGGATTGCATTGCATTAACCAAATTGTCAGACTGTGTGGCGCAGTTAGTTAGACGGCGGTTGAGAAATAAGAGGACGTGAGTTCGATCCCCGCACTGAGACAAATACATGTGCGATCCACTGGTATTTGTGTGGGGTCTGGGTGTTTGTGAGACCGAAAAATCTCCCGTAGTTTCTGATAGCCACGACACAAGACTCGATTTTAATGTGGGGTCAGGACGATGTATCTTACTGTTGAGTCACACTATTTATCCATTTATTTATTAAATGACTATCAGGTACACCGTACAATGGACTCACTATGTCATGACAGTTATTATGTTAATTTACGACATTGCTTTGCTTAACAACAATGTGCTTACTTCTATCTTTGACGTCTGTTAGGCGCATTCTGAGAGACTCTGTTTGTTAGATTTAAACCCTTTTTACATAATCTGTGTTTACCAATACTTGACATTGGCGGAGGTGTCGCACTCAGAACAATGACTAAGTTGTCGTATCTGCGATAAAAACCATTTTTTTTTAATTGAATTGAAGTTGCTTGTGAAAACAGAGGTCACATGTTCAATGTGAACCTAGACAGGTGTTTCTTTAACTAATGTTCTTAACCCTCTATTGAATTCATTGTCCTTTTAGTACGATGTTTCAAAAAAGGCCAAAGAAATACACGTTCATTTATATTTTTCACTTGAATAAACACAAAAATTATTTTATTGGACTGATATATTTTATATAATTACAATCCAAGATTACTAGTCCAGCCAATAAACATGACGTCAAGTTCTTACATCTCCAACTAGAGCTCAGTGAAGCGAGGAATCATTGCTTAATTACATTTATCTGCTAAGTAGAAAGTAGAAAATATTATTATCGATATTAATATATCTACACATCTGACTGTATTTCCACGGCTATAGTTACAATTATTAATCTAAGTTAATAATTATAAGCGAATTTTGTAATTCCCTTATGATTTTTTTGATTATGTAGAAGTTTGAAAGCCGCATAGAAATAATGTAAAAAGGGAGGGATTGATTTTTTGTCTGAAAATTAGAGAAATAGTAAACACGTTTTTTAGATGTTACCTTTTCAAAGATCCCTAACTATATTTCACAATCAGTGCCGAGAACTAACATATTGATGAAATTGTGAAAAATATCACATTTTAATAAGGCGTACACCAGTTTTCCATTTTCTACCAATTATATATTTATGTTTGATGGACTAACGAATCGTGTATTTTAATGAAACTAAAACCAATGCAAGTATATTTGGTTTCTAAACTATTTAAATGTTAAAGAAACGCATTATTATAAAGTTAATAAGAAATTGTTGAGCTGTTTTTTATGTTTAATTTCATTTCTTTGGGATTGTAAAATAATATCAACTGTGAGACAATAATCTTAAACAGTTCACAGGACGTACAAAAATAAATACAAAAATAATACGTTTTGTTGAAACGGTTATATTCGTATAAGTAACATTTCTAAGTACGTTTAAATACAGTTCGTAGATAGATAGCAAGCGGGGGGTCGGTGAACAATGAGCATTTATTTGCTTTTTATGTTATTTTTAATACTTTATACATGTAATTCTCTATTTAATAAATAGTAAAATTAAATACAATTTATTAAATAGAGTACCTATAGGTGGACTCAATACATACATACATAAACATCACGGCTTTATCCCAGAAGAGGTAAGCAGAGGTGCAACCAGGACACCCATGTTTCGAATTGTGTTCCGTCTCACGATAGGGAGCGAGCCTATCCCTATATCGCAGTAGGAAAATCCAATATCACTTTGCCCGACCCGGGATTCGAACCCTTAGCTTTGTAATCGTACCGTAGTACAACTACGCCACCAAGGCAGTCAGGTGGACTTAATGGCTGACGCATTGTCTACCAGTCGAACCTAGGGTGATGCGGGGTGAAAAGAAAAGTGATAATTTAGGCTCGTAGTCTAATAGTAATAATATGGGCCACATATTAAATAAAACTAGTTTTTACGTATTTTATCGTGATTTGGTTTGATTTTTAAATTTTTTAACTTTAGACGTTTCGATCACTTTATTATTCTAAGTGCGTGGTGGCCTGTTGGTAACGGACCAGACTCGGCTGCCTACATGTTCACGGTGGTCGCGGGTTCAAATCCCAGGGCACACCTCTGACTTTTCGGGGTTATGTGTGTATTGATAGTCAATCACCACGCACTTTAACGGTGAAGGAAAACATCGTGAGGAAACCTGCATACCGTAGCGATTTTAAAGAATTTCTACGGTATGTAAGTCCGCCAACCCGCACTAGGCCAGCGCGGTGGACTATATGGCCTAACCACTCTCAATCGATTCTCTCGATTGTAGAGTAGGCCCGTGCCCAGCAGTGGGACGTATATGGGCTGATAAAAAGAAAAAAAATATATTCTAATGTGTAACATTCGCGTAAATCTAAAAAAGCATTATAGTCAATGTTATAATAAAAAAGAGCGTAAAACTATTCTTATGAATCTTCACAATACCGCTTTCGACGACAAAAGATCGCAGACGTGTTACAAAATTACGTCAATCCTACAAAGGCGTGGACTAAGTCGGCAGAAAAAGTCGTTACAATAGAAAAATACTACCTGTCAGGCCGTCACAAAGTATAATGGTTATGAGTGGAAAATTTCGCGCAAGTACGTGATGCATCGGCGTCTGCGTCAGAGTCAAAGCTTTGTGTCGCCCTCCTACACGCCGTGACATTTGAACCGGGTATCGAACGCCTACATGCAGCTACATTATATTTTAAATGTACTAGGTACATTTGTTTGTCTGCAATAAAATGAGATATATAGATAGGTAGGATAGGACTGCCTCGGTGGCGTAGTGGTACTATGGTACGATTGCAAAGCTGAGGTCTCGGGTTCGAATCCCGGGTCGGGCAAAGTGATTTTGAATTTTTCTATTCATTATCAGCCCGGAGTCAGGAATTTGTGCCCGATATGGCGATAGGCTCGCCCCCTATCACATCGTGGGACGGAATATACAAGGCGAAACGTGGGTGTTCTGGTAGTTCACCTCTGCCTACCCCTTCTGGGAAAAAGGCGTGTGTTTATGTATGTATGTATGTATAGATAGGTATGTTTTAGTGAGTTAGGGAGCGGGCAGTCTTGTTGGACGTTAAGGGTTGGAGCCTAACGTACCTATGTCTGTTATTGTACATATGTATTGTATTGTATTGTATCAGCCCATATACGACCCACTGCAGGGCACGGGCCTCCTCTACAATCGAGAGTACGATTGAGAGTGGTTAGGCCATATAGTCATATGTACATATGTAAATAATAGAATAATTCTCTAGAGATTTTTGACAAATCTCCCGCAAAATTGTAGCTAACTTAACTTTGACGCAAATTGAAATGAACTTTCAGACATAAATAAGTAACATCCTTAAGATAGCCATACATGGGAAAAGGAAAGGGGTATTCGAGTATTGACAGTCTCCGTGGCGCAGTTGGTTAGATGCCGCCTGTGAAACGAGAGGCCGCGGGTTCAATCCTCGTTTAGAGACAAATATTTGTGAGGCCCACAAGTATTTGTCTCGGGTCTGGGTGTTTGTGAGACCGAAAAGTCTCTCGTGGCTTAAACACAAGACTTAATTGATCTTAATATGGTGTCAGGACTATGTGACTGCACTGTATCAGCCCATACACGACCCACTGCAGGGCACGAGCCTCCTCTACAATCGAGAGTACGATTGAGAGTGGTTAGGCCATATAGTCCACCACGCTGGCCCAGTGCGGGTTGGCGGACTTTTACATACCATACAAATTTATTCAAATCGCTATGGTATGCAGGTTTCCTCACGATGTTTTCCTTCACCGTTACAGTGCGTGGTGATTGACTATCAATACACACATGGCTCCGAAAAGTCAGAGGTGTGCCCTAGGATTTGAACCCGCGACCACCGTGAACATCTAGGCAGCCGCGTCTGGTCCGTTACCAACAGGCCACCACGCACTATGTGACTGTTGGGTGTATTTATTATTATTATTATTTATTACACACGCTAGCATATTAAAGGCTTGGAGGTTTGCCTTTACAGTCAGACCTGTCAGTAATCAGTACACCCGTGGCTAGCTTTACGAAACTCACTATTTCTAAATAGGATGAACGTTACTTTTGCATCAATTATTAACCATCCTGTATACGAACAGTAAGTTTAAAAAAAACACATGCCGCCTTCGCCGTCCGACGGCGAACCGCCACGCGCCGTTTGTAACTTCACTGACGTGGCTTTTAAACGCCTTGCGCCGGTCGACAGCCTTGATTGCCACTGAAGGAATAAAGAATTAAAATGAATAAATATTTAAGTATCACGTATTATTAGGATATTATATACCGTCTTATAAAGGTTTTTGTATACTGAGTATCAGAATCGTGTAGCGCGTTCTTCCCACATGTCAAACACAGATATTTTTGTCGAATTTGTCTGAACTCTGACGTCATTACTCTTAATACTCTCAATACTCTTACAAATGTACCACGCGTGTAGACTTTGAATAACAGCGTTATTATTGTAACTTAAAATATTTTCGAGATTTCTAGTACATGTTATATGTATTTTATCATATTCATTCAGACTACTATTAACTTTTCATTGTTAATATTTGAAAAGTAGCAAAAATAAATAGAATTTTTTCGGAATACATTACTATAAATAAGAAACAGGAACATAGAAGTCGTATACATGTAGATAGTTCAAAATATCTCATCCAAAAAATAGTGTGACAGTTACGAACGGTGAATTTTTCGCGTGCAATGCAATTTTTTTTACGTTTTTGCAACACAACAAGGTAGGCAAAATACAGCGTCAAAACTATAGACAATAGTTTCATTCCCAACACCAGAACAAATGTAGTTTGATAATTGTATTTTTTGGCGGTCTTGTACTGGCTGACCTTTCAAAATAGTACATTTGATGATCGATTTTTTTAAATATTTTGCCTTTAAATACTATTTGTGTTAAAATAAAACATTTCTGTGAAAACAGTATAAAAGTATCATGTCAAATGAGGTAAATTTGAGTATGTTAAAAAAGTATGGGAGCGTAGTTGGGACATCTTACCGTCTCTTTCACACGCTCACACTGTAATGCATATTAATACGAGTGACGTCACTGGGTTTGTTTTGCATCCCTTTTCTTTTACTCCGATTGCAAGATTTAAAACGTTTCTAAGTTTTATAATTATGAAAGGATTAACAAAATACAATAAAAATTGGAGTCAAAATAAATATTAGAATTTGAGTTGAAACTTTATACTGACATCCTATTAATATTAAAGGCAAAGCCGGGCCGGGGCGCTAGTGCTAGTTAAGACTTCATATAAATACTTAGGCATTGTGTTACGTCTATTCGCGCTACAGATATTTCGATTTTTCTTCCAAGTACCACCCACCGGTATTGTTATTTTTTATAATTCTTGTGCTACCCACGGCTGTCTGGAGAAATCTCTCAAAGCGTCTGAGCCTTCCATTGTGTTTATAAAATAATTTGTATTTTTCTCTTCAAGCTTGTAAAAAATATGTTTCTATTATCATGCTCTGAGGAATTGTTCAGTTTGATCCCCTCCTCTCCTTTTCTTAACAGAACCACGGGTGCTGATTGGCGAAGCCATAGCTTGATGGTCTAAATCATCTCGGCGCGAACCAAAACGTTCGCAAATTCTTTTTTTGTGTCGCACCGTCAATCTGTGGAATTGTTTGCCGTCACACGTGTTCCCTCCTTCAGATAATCCTGGGTCCTTCCACCACAGTGTGCAGAAGTATCTCAGCAGACCGGCATAATTATATCGAATGGCATGGGACCGCTGTCTGATGCCATTCGATACTCTGCCTGAACGGTATTTGCGCTTACCATCAGGTGCAGTGCAGTCATTATGCCGTGCCAGTGTAAAAAAATCATATCAGTTACGTTAATAAATAAATCTGCAACACATTATTAACGATTTATGATATAAAGCAATTTAACTTAAAAACATATCGTGTTTTTAAGTTCGTGCAAAGCATTGATCATGACAAAATTGTGACAAATCAGCTACACAGCTGATTTGAGTTGGAGAAAAATCTGTCTTTTTTCTTTAAGAAGACGTAAATTCATTTATTTTAATTAGATATCAATTACTTTATTGAGAGGTTTCGAAGCCATACATAACCATATTGGTTATTATTTTTTTACTTATTCATCGGAGCAACGTAAAATTAACAAACTTTTTTTTTCAACAGCTTACGGAATAATCAATTTAGATTACTGCGAGAAATCATTTGAGGGAGAGAAAAATTCTGGCAATATACAACCAGAGTTAATTAAAGATAAATGTGACATACCTTGTTCTCAAGAATCGCGAGAAATTTGCGGAATAAGACAAGAAGGAAAAGGTTTTAAAGTCAGGCTCTTTTCTGACGAATGTAAACTGCTCAAATACAATTGCGAAAATGATGTAAAATTTATAGAAACAAAACACCATTACTGCAATGGTTTGGTTATAGCTAAAGACGCAAAGGATAAAACCAGCAATGGACACGCAAGTTTCAAAACTAAACAACTAATCGTAGTCGATGCCTCAATGTTTAATAGCAAAAATATAAACGAAAGTATTGAAAACTTCTTCGCTGCGACACATGTTTTTGATATGCCAATGAAAGAAATCAGGAGAAGTGATCTGAATGAGACTAATAGGAGGATGTTGTTGAAGATTGCTGGTCCTGTGAAAGTTTTCAAGCCTTGGATCACTATACCGAAGAATATAAGTGACGATTATCACCATAAACCGACGCTTTCTTCATGCTATCATACATGTCCTTCGGTAAGACTTATTATAATTTCTTTACATTTTTAATCGACTTCAAAAAAGTTTTTATTTTTATTTTTTATTAGCCCATATACGTCCCACTGCTGGGCACGGGCCTACTCTACAATCGAGTGAATCAATTGAGAGTGGTTGGGCCATATAGTCCACCACGCTGGCCTAGTGCGGGTTGGCGGACTTACATACCGTAGAAATTCTTTAAAATCGCTACGGTATGCAGGTTTCCTCACGATGTTTTCCTTCACCGTTAAAGTGCGTGGTGATTGACTATCAATATACACATAACTCCGAAAAGTCAGAGGTGTGCCCTGGGATTTGAACCCGCGACCACCGTGAACATGTAGGCAGCCGAGTCTGGTCCGTTACCAACTGGCCACCACGCACTTAAAAAGTAAAAGGTAAAAGCACTTCAATAAAGTAGGAGGCTAAAATCAACTGTATTTTTATATACGTTACCTCATAGTGATTCTTCAAATTGTTTATATTCACTCGGTGCTAGAATTTAAGGTGTAGAAAACTTTATTACGTATGGTTATAGATTCAAAGGTTACAGGGAAAATCCTTACCTATAGTACATTCTTATTTTCCCATACTTTAATTACACTGGCACCGCAAAGAAACATTACATCTGATGGAAAATACACAATTATTATACTTAAGTATCATCTGATTAAATATCTTTTGCCTGAGAACATTATTCAATATGAAGATATGAAATTAACGACTTTAAACTCTCTATATCGGTCGCTATCAAACCCCAATGTTATAGAGGAAAAAACAGTTTACAGTCAATAAAAACCTAGTATTTTTCAACATTTCCATCCTCAAAAGGGGCAATCAGCGTTTAAAAATAAAACCATCAACTGACAGGGAATTAAACAGTCAGTAACAACTGTCTTTCAATTGAAAGTCCAAGTTACTTGCAAAGGTCAGTTGTGGCGCGACGGGTAGGCATTCTATTCCTGTATTTAGGTCTTATGTTACCGATCGATGCACTGAACCTAGGACTTAAATAATTCAAGCCGGTCTATTTCCAGAGCCTGCAGCGTGGGGTTGATTCAGTTTGTTCAAGTTACATTGATAATACTTAAACTACCTTCATTTATCACGCAGCATTTAGTTCTGCTTTCTGGTCATCATAATATAAACAGTAGCAGTAATACCTTTGATTTTGCGGTATTGATCAAGTTCTTCATTTTGATAAATATTAACTTACAAATATTACAAAACACGGCCACTAGACCATAGGATGTTTATAATTCATACATAAATACATAAACATCACGCATTTTTCCCAGAAGGCGTAAGCAGAGGTGCAACCAAGACACTGTCGTTTCGCCTTATGTGTTCCGTTCCACGATGTGACCGGGGGCGAGCCTACCGCCATATCGGGCACAAATTCCTGTCTCGGGGCGGATATATAATAGAAAAATCCAATATCAACTTTCCCGGCTCGGGTTTCGAACCCAAGACCTCAGCTTTGTAATCATACCGTACAACTACACCACAAGACACGATTATAAAATTAAATAAGAAATAATTAGTAACCATTTTGAATTCAAAGCTTTATCCATATTGGAGAATGGTTCTATTATGACACGAGACATAATAACCCCATGAAATTGAGCAGTCTTTATAAAAAGACAAAACTAATTGTCTGTTCGTACAAAATCACTGCGTGCAACTATCCTTGTCTCTGTCACAGCACACGTTTTTGCTAGATAACTTAATTATTCCGAGTCCCGGCTGTTCGGCGATGCAAAGCCGTGCAACATACATATTTAAATATCAATGCCTTGTTGATTTGATACAATGATCTGACTAACAGATGGCGGTGTGATTGTGGCCCCACACGTGCGCGGAATAGCGTATCACAAAGCCACTTTGTATTCGACATTGTAACGTGTGTACAATTGCTTTGGGGGCACACACAATACCGTCTTTGTGGTGCACCAGGCTTGCTATTTCGAAGCTTATTGATAAACCTCAGAGTAATTGGTAATTTGGGTATACTAGTGGTTACTATGTTGGTCAGGGTATGAGTTTGTGAGGCTTGTTTTAGGCTATGATATTCCCGCTTTCTTGAATTGAAGCGAGGGTTGATATTGTAGTGTAAGAATAACATATTTAAACTTCGTTTGAAAATCGAAAGGAACAAATATTGGCTATTTTTCTTTGACGGATTAACCTAAAACCGGTGTACTTGTTACCTTTTTTTTTTCTATAAGATTGTATTGAACATCGCGGAAAGTCGTGTAGAGCCGCGATAGATCTAAAAAGTGATGAGACTTAAAGGCATCTGTTTGAAGGGTTTGGTCTGAGAAGAAACCCAATCATCCTAAATTTTACCTTTTCTTTCTCGCGTCTACTATATTTTTATAAGCCAGCCATACATGCTTTTTTCAAAATTCGTAGTGAGCTTTTGAACGATGCCGAGTGAAACATCTCATTGATTCAATGACGTAGCCAATCAATATTAGATTGTGTAAAAAGTGTTTCACATCCATATAGGTATGTTTTTTATAGTAAATCAAGCAATCTATAAATGAAATAAAAAATTAGCATCAAAGTTTACTCGTCATCGATACCAGGGTCAGTAATATGCGTTCAGTATTAGGACAATAAATAATTGAGTATAAAGGTAAATCAGGACAATTGGGACGGGCTCCAACTCTGACTGCTAAACCTTCATTAAAACACTATGTTATTCACATTGAATACTCTATATTCCGATACACCCCGCTGTTCATAATAGGCTCCGGCAGACCAGTTAGCGTCATCACGCTTTGCGCTCAAATTAAACCAGAAGCCTTGTAACAATGACTGCCTGTCATCCGACAACTGTATTGAAGGTGGAAATGCATCAAAGGCACCCCACGCTATGCCTATAGAATATCTACATCTGTGCTGTTACATTGTCACGTTAATTGATAAAGGAGACATTATGCTAAGATTAGGTGCCAATTAAGACAAGAAATTGTTTATTGTCGACTGCCACTGTGGCGTAGTAGTTCTACGGTACGATTGCAAAGCTGAGGTCTCGGGTTCGAATCCTGGGTCGGGCAAAATGATATTGGATTTTTCTATTCATTATCAGCCCGGAGTCAGGAATTTGTGCCCGATATGGCGATAGGCTCGCCCCCTATCACATCGTAGGACGGAATATACAAGGCGAAACGTGGGTGTTCTGGTAGCACCTCTGCCTACTCTGGGAAAAAGGCTTGTGTTTATGTATGTATGTAATTGTTTATGGAAGCTATTAAAATTGATTACAAGTATTAGTTCCCAAATCTCAAAATTCTTAAACATTTTTGTCTGTCCTTACCCCAAAACTAATAGTTTTCGATGATACTTTTACATATCAAAGAAATGTAATCTATATAGGTATCCTAGAAGTGTGGTTGCAATTAATTACGTAGATTAAGAAATACGGCCTGAGCCATTCAACGCACAAAACATTACACACTTGAGGGGTCAATGTAAAATGGTCGTCAAATTGAAATTTCCACGAAAAAAGGAGTTTATAAAATCCATGCTGCACGAACTACGAATGATAAATAATATTGATGAAACAAATTCAGCGGAAACGCAAATGAAATGTTCGGAATATTTATTTGGTATCATCAACAGAAGCCTTTGACAGAGTACCGAGTATTTATGTCGTTTCGCATGAATAACTCCAAATATGTATGCGATGCTTCTCAAATTAAAATGTGTTCTCTGAAATCACGGTTATGTAATATATTACGTAAAACTAAAAGCGTTGATAAAAGGTATTTTTATTTATTTATTCTTAACTGCACACAGAAAGGAAAAACATACAAAAAAATAATAATAAAAATAAGAAAAAAGTACAGATGGCGGTCTTATCGCTCTAGGCGATTTCTTACAGACAACCTTTGGATGGATGAAAAGAAGACAGGGCAGTCTAGAATATAAAAGAGACAAGCTCCAACACAAACAAAAAAAAAAGGAAAATTTACAAATTGTTTATAATTTATATTATATACACAATATATAATACATAGTAATTTACTCCTAATATACATACACATGCCAATTCTTATAAATATACATATAAATACATACATATACATACATACATACTATAAATTACCTATAGGTTCAAAAGCAGGAAATTATATTAATTAATATGTCTGTTCAGAGAGAAAGGTAGTGGTCTTTTACCATTTTTAGTAGTAGTTATTTTTAGTAGGCTACCTACCTACTACGCGCTATGCGTTGCTAGAGAAATATAATGTAAGAACTAAACTTTTCGAAAAGACACATTATTGAGTACAACCTAATATTCAGTTCTGACGCAACACCTTTTGATGCAGGCAAGATGAATTTTACGAGACCGTCATAGTTGGTAGAGTGAAAACTTTTAAGTTGTGATGTAAGATTGTTTGACAAGAGGAAATATTATATTGCATTACCAACATAATGGCCGCCGCACACGTCACGATGTAACTATGCAAGTCTCAGTTTGCACCACTATACTGGCACGTGTGTGGGCAAATAACTGCGCAAACTTCATACTTAACTCGCGTTTACACTTAAACGTGTGTGGCAGGCGTAAGATATACCGATTGAATAATTGTTTTACTTCAAGCTTTTCTCCAAATGAAACGCAATAGTGAAATTACATCACGTTGTTAATATAAAACGCCGTTACATCACGTTATTAATATAAAATATGAAAATCGCGTGACGATTGACTCTACCGCCATTAAAGACACAAAATATGTCTCCGCTTTCGCGTATACAAGCGTGAATATTTTTTTGTATTCCAGAAATGTCCAGACACGTACGCGCCGGTGTGTGGCGTCCCTGGTATTGTCGCCCGGGAGCCTTCTCTGATGTTCCAGAACCATTGCTTCATGGATGTAGCGCAGTGCAAGATGCAATGGGAAGACAAGAGCCCCACCGCGCTTAGTTCTTGTGAGTCTTTCATCATCATCGAAATAAAACTATTGTTGCAGATTCTATCGCATTGGTTCTATTAACATTAATAATTGTATTGTATCAGCCCATATACGTCCCACTGCTGGGCACGGACCTACTCTACAATCGAGAGAATAGATTGAGAGTGGTTAGGCCATATAGTCCACAACGCTGGCCTAGTGCGGCCTAGTATTAGCAATATTGATCCAACCTATAATCACGATTATAAAATTGGAAATCATTTACGTGGAATTGCTTTAAATAGTCTTACGTGAAGAAGGGGAAATCGATCGGAGTATAAGTGGGCAACGCATTTACCAGGGTTCTTGGAAATGTCAGTATGATTATTCCACGACCTATTCAAATCTGTGCTATGAATTGTTGAAAAATCGTTCGGATTTCCTTTCATGTTATTTTGATTGTTAAATTTTTAAAGGTTGATGTGCAATAATAAAAGTGCGTTGTGGCCTGTCGACAATGGACCAGTAGGGTAATTCACGTAATTAAATAAGTTCAGTTGCAGTGCAGTTGCAGTTAAGTTTCGATCAAAACAGACCTTTTCGTATTCTCGTAATTTTGACAACCGCTGTCAGATACGCTCGCGTCAAGTCCGCGTCACGCGAGCAGTTTAGCGTATTCTACTGCTGCGTATTTTATGTGCGTGATTCAGATCGCAACTTGATCGGTATTCACGTGTAAGCTTCTTGCATACGACTGACGTATAGTTGACGCGCAGCACCCGCGTAGGTTTACGCATAGCTTAGGTGCAGTTCACGCGCAGCTAAACAAGAATACCATTTTGCACTGAGACGTAAACTTAATTGCAACTGCACCGCAACTTGATCGGCGCGTCAAAAAATTACGTGAATTACCCTACTGACGTCATGTCACGTCACGCCTACATGTCACGGTGGTCGCGGGTTCAAATCCCAGGGCACATCTCTGACTTTTCGGAGTTATGTGTGTATTGATAGTCAATCACCACGCACTTTTAACGGTGAAGTAAAACATCGTGAGAAAACCTGCATACCGTAGCCGTTTTAAAGAATTTCTACTGTATGTAAGTCCGCCAACCCGCACTAGGCCAGCGTGAAGGACTATATAGTCCTTAGGACTATCCATATGGCCTAACCACTCTTAATCGATTCTCTGAAAATGAAAATGAAAATAATTTATTGACTCCATTAAAATGTTCAACATTATTTAGATTCAGTCATTTTTTTTCTACCACCCGGTTCGGAAAGCGGTTTTCACTAGAGAAGAACGGGCAAGAAACTCTAGTGTTGCTCTTTTCAAAACCAGTTTACAATATCGTGATTATTACAAAAGTTACAAGTTGGTCTAAATCAGAGCAGTTCATTGATAATTTGTTATAATTTGCAAGTTACATATATTTATAATACAAATATGTTTACATTCTGTTTAATATGGCTGAGTGAAGCGAAGTAGCCTAGAACGTAGAATCAGTATACCATGTTTCACCAACGCAGTAAATAATTGTACTCTCGATTGTAGAGTAGGCCCGTCCCCAGCAGTGGGACGTGTATGGGCTGATACGTACAATTATTTTCAACAGTCGGTACCACGGCTATCTTTTCTCTTGCACTTGAAATAATTTCTAGACTTATACAAAAAATCATATGAAAATACTAAATATAATAATAACTAGGTATGTACCTAAAAATCTTGGAAAGCGTAGAAATATTTTGCTTTCTATAATTACATGGACGATGCTGCCATGAAAGTTAATAAATAAAACAAAAATTACTAAAAGCTACTTCACCGATCATAAAAAGAAAACATTATGTTCAATTACCTCGGTACCGTGCAACTAAGAGCATATTAAATGCGTTACCTGCATCGAAAGACGTAAGCCCTTTGATGTATTTGAATATTCTATGTCCCAACTACGCTCGCGTTTTCTATTAAAAATCCTTTGAGGCGCTCTTTGTACCATATTTTATAGTCCTTTGTAGATAATTTAAGAAAAGATTAATATTAATACGCAAAAAGCCGCTCTTAAAAATATGGAACAAGAAATTGCTCAGATCTACATACACATACCTAAACTCGCGCCTTTTTCCCAGAAGGGGTAGGCAGAGGTGCTCCCAGGACACCCATATTTCGCCTTGTATGTTCCGTCCCACAATGTGATAGCGGGCGAGCCTATCGCCACATCGGGCACAAATTCCTGACTCCGGGCTGATTATGAACAGAAAAATCCAATATCACTTTGCCTGACCCGGGATTCGAACCCAAGACCTCAGCTTTGTAATCCTACCGTAGAACAACTACGCCACCGAGGCAGTCGGTGGCTTACGCGTACTTTTACTCAGATCTAAAAAGTATAAAAAAACTTTCAACGAGATGACATCGTACATATAATAAAATATTATGTCGATAACTAGGATAACAACTCACCGATCGACAAAATAATGCCGGCCTTTCCGAAACTGGACACGTGAGCGGTACAATGTAATGCTTTTATAAGTCATCTAAAATCTCTTGGCGTGTGGCGACATATGGAACTACAAATAAAATTGTAAAAATATCCATTTAACTGTTTAATATATGTAAATAACAAGAAGTATTTACACTCGTAATCTAATAGTGTTAACATTTCCAATAAATGTGAAGAGAGAAAAACTGTTAGTAATATTTTGCCAACAGCATAACAACAACGCATTCGAACGCCAAAAGATCGTGGTCGATCTATAAAACTAGGTACTGACCAACGTTACGAGGTGTAATAACATTCGCATCGAGCATGTTATCGGTGTGTTCTAAAGTCGGCGTAACATGTTCATTTCAACTCTAAGCTCCATATTCACCAGCCACACTAAGTCAAGATGTCCGAATTGTTACAGCGTACTGACTGAACCGCGTAACACACAAAGGGTTCGCCAAAAAACCGACAGCCGGGTGGAGTATTCAAAAAAACCAACGAGCGGCTCATTGCTCGCTGGTTTACCCGTAACACTACGTACTGACTGCATGAGTGCTCGCTGTGCTACATATTACATTACACCTCGTAACGTTGGTCGGTACCCAGCTTAACAGATTTTGCATATTATTATGCATTGCGATCACTTCTCACCCTAGCGCAAGTATTCTACGTTTTCTTTTGTTTCAGTCTACATAGAATCATCCTTCCTGTTCTGTCTGGGTGATGAATTAAATGGTCTATACAGGTTCCTCCCCCTCATAAGGACGCTGCAGCACATGGGCCGACTCAAGAAGAAAGGGCACTTCAGATACAAGCTCAAGAACATGAGGTTTTTCAACAACTTGCTCGCTAGAGAACCTAAACTTATGGGTTGATTTCTATATTAATAAAAATGATAATACACAATTGGCTTCATAGTTTTTATTCGTCATCGACATTCGACGCTGAAAGTAGACCAAGATTTCAGACCGGATTCCGAAACGTGACCGGAAAATCAGACCTCTGGCTTTTCGGAGTTATATGTGTATTGATAGTCAAACACCACCCACTTTAACGGTGAAGAAAAACATCGTGAGGAAATCTACATACCGTAGCGATTTTAAAGAATTTCTACTGTATGCAAGTCCGCCAACTCGCACTAGGCCAGCGTGGTTGACTATATGACCTAACCACTCTCAATCGATTCTCTCGATTGTAGAATAGGCAAGGGCCCAGCAGTGGGACATATATGGGCTGATACAAACCAACAAACAAATTGATTCCAGAACACCCAGAAAAAAATAATGCTTAATAATTAAATTATTTCTTAGTATA
Organism: Theretra japonica; assembly: GCA_033459515.1. Taxonomy (NCBI): domain Eukaryota; kingdom Metazoa; phylum Arthropoda; class Insecta; order Lepidoptera; family Sphingidae; genus Theretra; species Theretra japonica. Next base: position 10,910,839 of record CM065934.1, read on the forward strand.
AATTTCAAAGAGAAAAATATATATATACATACTAAAGAATTATTTAATTAGCTATTACATGTCTGAGATCGGCAGTTGATCTAGATTTATTTCAAAACAAAAACGAGTCAATAAAATTTCATTACTTATAATATATAATGCAAAAAAAATATATTTTTGAGAGCGTTTAGAAGTTGATTTTACAGACACAGACGCGGTAGTTCAGAGTCGAATGAAGATTTAATCCACTTTGCGACACAGCGGAAGTGACTGCATCCGGCGGGCGGAAGTTGTAACAAAACTAGCGCTCCGTATCCGCTCTAGAATACGTCAACTACGTGTAGTTTTAATTACCTCATATTGCACTCATCATTTTACAAAGTTATTATTTCATAGTAAACATTAAGAAAAGAAAAATTATAATCACAGCTATTTAATACATACACAGACGCAGATACTATCAAGTATAAATACTACTATAATTTAAACCATCTTTTTTCGTTCATCTCATACTCATATTTTTTTTTTCATGTATGAAAAATTATGATAAACAAGTAGCTTCGAGCCACTGACAGCAGCTTATTAACAAAAGACAACAGCTTAGTCCTCGATTTACGTTGGTTTTCCGTAAGACATTGATATCACCCCACTCCAGCCTATTCCAAAACATTTACATCGTATTTCTATATTTTTATATCATTCAGAAATATAGATACAAAAACACGTAGCGCCAATCTCCTTTAAGCGTGGTATAAATACAGCTGAAGACGAATATACCAAAGACTTAATAAAAATCGAATCAATAAATTCAATTTTAAAATTGAACGCAAGCGATTAAAGGACAGTTTTCTCCGTATTTAGACGAAGGCAGGCAGACGGAAAGCGTATTACGTTTTCGCGCCTTCCGATGTTATTTTATTTAGGATCGACAAGCGGAAGCTGTGCTCCACCGAGCGTGAAATGGATTAATACACCTTGCTATATTGGGATTCATTTTTAATATTTATTTCGCTGCGAGAGAAGACCTAGACATTTTATAAAATATTTTTAGAAAGTTATTCGACGGCGTAAATCTTACAATGAGCAATAACTCTGAAAAAATAGTAATTTATAATAAAACCAGCGAAATTCTGGCTTTTGTACAGGGTATATCAAGACAGCGACCGAAAACGAAGCCAGGTGGTGGTTTTAGTAATCGCAGACAAAATGCAACCAAAAATTTCTCAAAATAAAAAAAGTCCTATAAAATACCAAACTCGATAATGGTCGAAGAGCCGGTGAAGATCGACCTACACTAATCTGGTTACATTTTTTTATCAAATATTATTGATTAACAAATATGTCTATGATAACTTGCTTTAGAAAAGTGTCCATGGCTATTAATTTTATGGCAATAATATTATTAACAGTTCTTTGCAGACAAGTCTGTACGATTGGTTTTGTAATTAAATTCTTCATCTTTGCTCTTTTTTGTGGGGTCGGCTCTGCTAATATGGTTACGCCAAGTTGTTCTATCCTGGTGTCGGATCAGGAACATTATTTTTGCGCATGGTTTTGGCCATACTGGTCCACCAGGTAGAGGTAGATCGACCTCTCCCTCTTTTATGCTCAGAAAGGCCAATCGCTTTATTGACCACGTGATTTTCGTTTCGGCATAACGTGACCGAACCACCGTGGTTTTGTAATTAAATTATCTTTCTTATAATACCAATTTGGATTGACAATATTGTATAGTAATAAAATTTGGAAAACGTATATCAAAAACCCAAGAAAGCAAGTCGCGTGTAATGCTACATTTTTGCTTTACATTTAGGAAAAACACATGGCAAAGTTAATATAAAAGGTAAGTTACCGAATTTTATTTGGAAGTTATTTAATGAGTGTGGAGTGGAGTGTAAAATTTGTAGCGCTGCGAGTCGGCCGCTAATTATTTATATTACAATTGATACTCGCCAATCACTGGCTGAAAAATTGAAATTGTAAATTCAATTCGTTTTGATACTCGAATATCGTGTTTCATTTATAGTTAACTGGCTGTGTCCTGCGGTTTTGGTTGCGTTAAATATCAATTGAGGTGTAGCAACTATTAAGAGAAATGGTTTAATTTTCCATCATACAAATATACTATGTAAGTAGTACGAAAATGTTATGGTATAACATTAAGGGCCTTGTTAATAAACTCTGATGAGCGAAGGATTGACTTTAGTCCAAAGCTTTAGAATTGACTTGATTATTTTGAACAGCAAGGTATTCACGACTTTATTAATAAACAAGGAATTGCATAGAGGACTAGACAACCATCGTATTGTAGTTACATTATTCAATATTATAGTAAAATTAATAGTCAAAATAATCGAGTCAATTTTAAAGCCTTGGACTAAAGTTAATCCTTCGCTCATCCGAGTTTATTAATAAGGCCCTAAGATTATTAAGTTGCTATTTTAAATATTTAATAATAACACATGGGGGTAGAGTCTGAAATTGAACACTTATTATTATTGTAAGTCATTGGATATTATATGTATGTAGTATGTCTGTTTTTATTGTTATGCGCCTATCATGTTTTGTCTGCACCGCCCAAAGGTTGACTGGCAGAGAATGCCTCAAGTAATTAAGCCGCATTTAAACTGCCTATGTATACAAAGCATAAAATAAATATATGTATTTTGATGTTAATTTTTGCCTACAAATTCATTCGCATTGTTTAAAGAAATCTTCATTACATATAATATACGGTAATTGTCCAGTTTATACCGCTGTTTCTCTCAGAGTAGATAATATATTTTGTTACAAAAACATCGAAAAATGAGACGATATATTGCCGCAGGAAATGACAAAATAACAAACGTATCGAATTTGTGGAACTAATTGTTATGATTTGGGGAATATTGTGAGTTTTGGCTCATGTTTTGTGTTATGAAACATAAACCGATAATACTCGTATGGGATAATTAGTTGTCCTATTTGTGTGAATATAAACATTTGCTACGGGTATTCATTTCCTCAAATCAATACATACTTACATACATAAACACACGCCCTTTTCCCAGAAGGGGTAGGCAGAGGCTACCAGAACACCTACGTTTCGCCTTGTATATTGCGTCCCACGATGTGACAGGGGGCGAGCCTATCGCCATATCGGGCACAAATTCCTGACTCCGGGCTGATAATGAATAGAAAAATCCAAATCACTTTGCCCGACCCGGGATTCGAACCCGAGACCTCAGCTTTGCAATCGTACCGTAGTACCACTACGCCACCGAGGCAGTCACCGAATCAATAATTTTACTAATTTTTGAAATGAAACGAATTCTTACGGATTTTATCGCGAATTTGATTTAATTTTTACATTTTTTAATTTCCCGACGTTTCGATCACTTTACAACTTTCGTGGTTACGAGGCGGACTGAGGTATTAGTCATCCGCTTAAGGACTGTTACAATTTAACTACTCTTAGTATACAATTATTAAATTAAAAAGTTAATTGGTTTTTGCGATCCGATTTACGCAGAAGGAGCTCAATGTCAATGTGACATTAATTTTTTTTAAAACATACGAGGTATATTTAAAAAAAAGTAATATTATATTATATTTAAAACGAATATAATATATCCTTCTTCAAACGAGGCTTAAAGAGAGTACTTTCCTTAAGGTAGGAAGCGACTTTGTTGTGCTGGACCCCTGGCACTATGGGCACTATGGTCTATGGGCAGCGGTAGCCGCTATCAATCAGACAGGCCGCTAGCTCGTCTGCCTACAACGGCTATAAAAAAATATATATACCCTATTTATACTTATATTAAGGCTGTCATAACATTAACATTGACATTAAAAATATACCCTATTTAAACTAACATTAGGTTGACATTACATTGACAAACCTCTATAGCGGTCAGGACGGTCGAGTTAGTAATCATCATCAGTTATGAAAAATATATGAAAATTGGCCTCTCCCAAGGACTTTCACAAGGGCATGTTACTTGTAAGAAACGGCCAGCATCCAGCCACTTCCTACAATTTTATTAGGTTGTCTGTCTACGTTATCATAAAACTTAAAAGTGCTCAGATATCTCTCTTAATTACAAACCATGTCTAATTCTTTAAACATCTATAAAATGAAACGTCTTTGATACGTAAACACTCAAAATAATCAAAACCATGCGTACATTTGAAAGCCTTCACGGCGGCACAAAGCAAGAATTTAATTGTATCGCAACGAATGATAGAAACCGTTTCAAATCATTTAATTAACAGCCATTGCCAAATTCCAAATATGCTGTGATTGTGCCTGTGTAACAAGGGTTTTACATTCGGTAATAACAACCCCTCGTGGATCGAGGGTGCATCGCTTAGTGCTACCCTTATTGAAAGGGAAAAATGTGGCGGTGGTTCGTTGTTCATTCGCTTATTAGTAATGTTGGAATAATGAGCAATGGTGCCAAATGATCTGTTTTATTTACATCAATGTTAGTATAATTAATGTATGTCTATACAAGATATTGTGAATACTGTTTTTCGTTTTAATTTTATTTACCGGCCGTTGAGATCACAGATTAATAACGCACAAATTATTTTTTAAGACACAATGGTACGCAATAATTTAAACAATTATAATTAAAAAAAACTATGGATTTACCATCCAAACTCGATGATATTTAAAAAAACTACAAAAAAAACCTGTCGCTTTTTATGAAAAAAATTTAGTTGCATTGCATCTGTAATCACTAAAACTACCACCTGGCTTGGTTTTCGGTCGCATCCGTAACATACCCTGTATATATTCCAGAGCAGACAGAAGGATAAAATCGATATTTTAAAAACAGTTTGAAGCTATTGAGCTGTGTCAACATCAGGTTAGCAACTCAATAGAATGATACGCGTTTGCATCACAGCGCAGTGTCACGTCCCCGGGGTACATTTCCATGGAAATTAAAACCAACCCCTCGCGAACTGCAAACATTGTCGATGACTAGTTACACTCGCGCAAAACATCATGGCCAAAACACTTTTGATGTGATTTTTTTGTAAAAAAAAATTCTCAAATTAATTGCTTATGCTTTAGCATCAAGATTAATTATCGTCTTGAGCCTATATGCACTCCAGTGCTGTATATTAATTCTTACCAATTTAACCTTAATAGAGTCCAACCAAAGTAACTTTGGAATACTTTAGAAAACAACCGATCATGTCATCTTTATTTCAGCGAATGAAATTGCCGGAGGCCCACCTTTTGCCTTTTCTAAACTATCTTTTTCTTGGGATTTTAAAAGGCCGGCAACACTCCTATGTTCTAAGTGTTAATGGAAGGCGGTAACGCTTACCTTCTTCACTCATATGTGACTGTTGGGTGCATTTATTTATTTATTTAAACTACGTTGACTCAGTGCATATTTACTTTTAGAGACTGTACTATCAATGATATGTTACGTCGACAGATCTACTGTCAGTTACGCAGATTCCCTTATGTTATCAGACGGTCGAATTGATCGTTAATTAAGTACGAATATAACATTAAGGTCGATCAGGCTCCTAATTAAATTACTCTTTGAGTTTAGATGTAATTGGACGTAATGCAGTCAAAGCTATCGGTAGCCGATTCACTCCACGTCGTTATGTTTAATTAATTATTGTGTGTTAATTGTTACAACAACTATAGTAATCCATATGCATAACATTATAGATGGCTTGAAATTACGCATCACGAAATGAAACTCGAATGTTCGGACGTTCGACGTCTGCAGTACGTTTTTAATTTTGCACTTCTAAAAATCAACATTATTCTCTATGATACTTATCATTCACTCCAAACTAAGTCTATAGGTAGAATGTACGATAGAGGATTCGAACATTTTGCGCAGTACCTATCCACACTCGTACAGTTTTACGTACGACGTCTGAACTTGCGAGTTTCGTTTTGGATCATAGAGTATCCCCCAGGGTTGATAACAGTATCGGATCTAGCATTAACGACGCCCTAGATGAGATTTCTACGGCGCCCATGAAGTACAATCATATTTAATTACTATCTATTGCCTACACTGTTTTAAATTTTATTTTATATTCATAAAGTCTTTGTTATTTCTGTAATTGTTACTGCGCTAACTTAGCTTCTGTACGTCGCGTCGCCCAAGGTTACATCTGAAAACCAGTGTGTGTGGTTGCTTCTGTTATCACTCAGCACCGTGCTGAGATGATGACCTGTTGTCGCCAGTGAGCCGCGCAACATTAGAAATGTTAAGTAAATGGTTATTTTTTGTATATTTATTTTTTGTTGCATTATATTAATTATATTGTGTTCTGTTCTTTCTTTCTTTCTACTATCCAAATCCAAGCGAAAAAAATAAATCATAGAAACACCATAGGTTACAGTAAATCCTGGCAATCGTCGCCCTTTCGGCACTGGCGCCCTAGGGCCCAACTGCGCCCTACCCTCACACCGGTACTGGTTGTTAGATGAATTTTCATTGAATTTCTTTTCTTTTGTTCCTTACAATTGGTATGTTTTTCTTCTACGCGTCAAAAACATTTATGTCTATAACCGCTATATTGTTAGTGATATTACCATAAATCGATTATAAAATTGTGACAAATCTATCAAATAAACTTAACAGTTTTGTTATAACACCCTACACTTTCTGTATGTGTCTACCACACGTTACTAATTGTTGCGATTTTTATTATTTTCTTGTAACATTATCTTTATTTCTTTTTTGTATTATTATTATTTCTGTATAATTATCATATAAGCGTTTTGGTGTATTTCCACTGTAAGCTTATATTGGTTCTTTTTTTAAAATAAATAAAAATAAAATAAAACTCTACGACTGCCAGGCGAAATTGATTTTATTTCCGAATTTTATAGCGTAATTATTAAGCTAAGATATCTTAGCTTGCTAATTTAAATACAGAACACCAATAATGGTGTGGTGTATTTAAACGGCTGCGGCCCTTAGAGGCCGTGAAAAAAAAAAATTATAGACTTTTTGGTCAGATATACTTAGACCCTAGTAATGAGTGTGATAAGAAATGTACAAGTCACACTGACATAAACTACGTCAAATCACTAATTAATTACAACAAAAATCACCATGATATAGTCTGAAAATCTACTCACTTATCGTCAGCGTCTAACTCAATTATTAACAGGGATCTGTTGCGTCATTTGCATGTAGTGACGTTAACTGAAACTTCGGACTATTTGTAATGCAATCTGCGTCAACCCAACGTCGCATGAGCCTCTACGAATTAAAAGGAATAAGCATAGTGTCATTTGAATAAAGAAAATAAAATTGCGACATCTTATTTGGCCATTTAGATAATTAGGTTCGAACATGCAACCGTGATAGTTAATTCCTCTGGCCTCGTGGGAGTTCTTACATGGGTGATCTTCGCTTAAGTTAGCTTGTTATTCAGTTGCCCATATAATAAAGTGACTAAAAGTTTCCACCCACTCAATAACCTACATATTCTTCCACGAATATTCCCTTGTATCACTTGAAACTGATTGGCATAACTAAAAAACCTCCTAAATTTCAAGTCAGAGAAGTATCGTCTACGATCAAATCCTTGTTATATCTCAGCCGTACGTTGAAACATAACTACGCTATTCATGTTCATAAACTATTTACTGGAAGCGTAACAATACCAAGCAGTAGCAAAATGTAACGCGAGTATTGCACAACAATTTTAATACATTTTAATAATGTCCTCCCAACCCATCCCCGTCTCTCACCTTTTGTAAGAACACCACACACGCTAAATGCACTCGTAACACAGACACACACACACACACATGCCCACTCATATTCACCAAGTTTCACAATATAATATCCATGAATCCGTATACAGAATGGTGGGTCGCGTCGTGTCCGTGCGTTAATTTTTTGATGTATTCAAAATCCGGATGATGGATTGGAGAGAGACCAAATAGATTTTGCCGCACTGAAAGTGCACCTGTAGTCGTTTTTTACCGCGGAATTTGGAAGTTTTCCATACGAATAAACCCGTATTTTGTAATAAAAAAGGCTCAATTATTATTGTATCTAAATATAGTCATACCTTTATTTTCAAAGTTAATACAGAACAAAAACAAACAGCAATATTGCAACTTAGAGTTGCCTGAAAAAAAACCCTTCTTCCTTACATTAAGTCAATAAAAAAATTAAATTAAAAAAATATATATCAAAGGAAATACTTTGTACAGCCTAAATAGTTAAAATGAAAGTAAACGAGCGAACTCGGGCATTGTAAAAGGTCAGTTAGTCCATATAAATTGAAACTAAAGCCCACAGACGGTCAGTCAAAGGTATTCGGGGGCCTGAATGGCGTACACACACCCAAAACATGTCGCCTTTGACGCAGCTGTCAAACAAAATGCAATTAATTACATGAACCGTAAGCCGCCACTGTTTTTACCTGGCAACATTTCAAAATGAACTCCAGCTATTTCAATTATTTCGAAACGCAATGCCTTTGATTTTGCGATTTTAATAAACTTCCATATTCGGTCCCGTTATTAATTTTGCGTTCATGCATACACGCGGCCTTTGGTAAATTTATTTTGATCCGTATTATTTGTAAAATATTTCGCATTATTGAAATATTTGTTTTGTGTATGAATTTCCGCCGACATGATTTATTTTATCCTTGTAATGTGATATTCTGTTAATTAGGTAGGTAGATAATCATTCAATTATGGAATTATCCAATAATATTTTAATCGATCGCAACCTCGCACTATTATGAAAGTGTACTTGATTTTACAACATACCTACTTTTTAATATTCATGTTAACTTTTTAAACAATGAAGCAATATTTATAAGAAAATATGTTTGTTAAGTAAATTATGTCTCTTATAAGTGTCTCTGTGTTGATCTTATGCAGATGAATTTGTGCAATAAAAATGCCATTGTAACACACTTGGTACGTTTTTTACCTGTTTTCATTAGTAATCGTTAATCACCCTTAACAATTTACGACTTATACAATTTTTAACCAAAAGGTAAACACTCATTTTATTTTCTTTCTTTTGTACGTCGAGATCAATACCAACCTCTTTTCTTATTTAGTCACCAATGTTGCGTTTAAAAATTAATTCAGTCAAATAATTAAACATCAAAATACGCCAGTTTCCTATCAATTCTGAATATAATTTTATTGTCAACTAAATAAGCATTTTCGCTTGATATACGATTGATATATGATTTCGCTTCGCTTACGTCAATATTTCAATTTAGAATCCAATGCTCCCTCTAAAATCAAATTCTCAATGCAATCGTATTTGGCACGCCAAACGAATAGTCAAAGCAAACCTGCGCACAAAGGTAACAATAACATTTCCAAGTTTATTAAATTAATGGCATGCAGCGACATTCGATGCCATCCTCGACGTCTCCCTCCGTACACGTCATTATCCATCAGTATCAAATTGATACATACGGATACAATGCCTTTTGTGTTAGCTACAAATTAATTATTGGAAATTGCATCGCGCATAATGCCGTTCTAAATTCAAAAACATTTATACAGAGCAAATATTAAATGATTTAATTAATAAGGCTGTCTGTTTGGAACGCCTTTGATTGATAAGATTTGAAAATGAAAGTAACTTCATGGCTTCTTAAAGACGAAATGATAATTTACTGTAAAGCATAAATCTGTCAAAGGAGATCTTATTGCTTTTTTATGGCTGTAGTAATTAATTTTATTTAAATGTAACGTAATAATGTTCTGTTAATACTTTGAGGCTTGAAGAAGCAGATAAATATGAAGTAATACAAAAGCTGTTCATAAATAATGTCTATTAATAATATTGAAGGAAAAAAGGTAGGTAATGCTATAATTTTATTATTTGAATAATGACGTTCTTCTCACTTACAATGTTGATCTTCAAACATTTAAGTTACTAAATTGTAAATCCTTACTTACTATTAACTATTAGTCGTAAAAACCTCCATATTGTTTTTCAGTTGGCGGAAATATCGCGTGACCTACAGAGGTACGTACTTACAAAAATAATTAGACAAATCAAGAACCTCCTTTTTCTTTAAGTTGTCTGTCTGCCTGTCTATCAGCCACACGTCCCACTGCAGGACACGAGCCTCCTCTACAATTGAGAGTAGTTAGGCCATGTAGTGCACCATGCAGGCCAAGTGCGGGATGGACGAGTATACATACCATAGAAATTTTTACAACTCGCTATGGTATGCAGGTTTGCTCACGATGTTTCGTTCACCATTATAGTGCGTGGTCATTGACTATCAATACACACATGACTCCGCAAAGTCAGAGGTGTGCCCTGCGGCCACCATGAACATGTTAGCAGTCGCCTCTGGTCCGTTTACCAACAGGCCTAAGTGGTCTAATCGAAAATAAATTAATTACATTTCATTCGTATACTTTTGTTTTTGCGTTTTGCTACTTTTGTAGGTTTTCAGATTTGAATATAAGTGCCTATAGTGCAATGTTAGAAGAAAATGTGAAATAACAAAAAACCTTTAATTTAAAAAAAAATATCTCAAGACAAGTAAGTTTATAAAATCATAGCGCTGGTATAGGATGCAGAAGAAATCTGATTTTACTCCACCCCTTTCTCAACCCTCTCTCAGCGGCTATCGTAATTAATTATTTGTTTGAATTGTTCCGATTTCATTCAAAAGGGTGAAGTGTCGGGAAAATATTAATGTATATTTGTGTTGTAAATACTTATATCATTGTTTTAATCACGACGCAATTAATTATGACTGCCTCGGTGGCATAGTGGTACTACGGTATGATTGCAAAGCTGAGGTCTCGGGTTCGAATCCCGGGTCGGGCAAAGTGATATTGGATTTTTCTATTCATTATCAGCCCGGAGTCAGGAATTTGTGCCCGATATGGCCCCCTATAACATTGTGGGACGGAATATACGAGGCGAAACGTGGGTGTTCTGGTAGCACCTCTGCCTACCCCTTCTGGGAAAAAGGCGTGTGTTTATGTATGTATGCAATTAATTATTTTTTTTTGTATTTTTATTGTATCAGCCCATATACGACCCACTGCAGGGCACGGGCCTCCTCTACAATCGAGAGTACGATTGAGAGTGGTTAGGCCATATAGTCCACCACGCTGGCCGAGTGCGGGTTGGCGGACTTACATACCGTAGAAATTCTTTAAAATCGCTACGGTATGCAGGTTTCCTCACGATGTTTTCCTTCACCGTTAAAGTGCGTGGTGATTGATTATCAATACACACATAACTCCGAAAAGTCAGAGGTGTGCCCTGGGGTTTGAACCCGCGACCACCGTGAACATGTAGGCAGCCGAGTCTGGTCCGATACCACGAGGCCACCACGCACTTTATTTAATTAATTATTTTAGACCTAATATAATTATTTACAATTAAGTATACTTTACACATATTATTATATGCAACACTTTTTTTAAATTATCTAATCAATTATAGAGGAGGCCTGTCCTTTGCAGTGGGTTGCATTTTGGCTGGATTATTATTATTACAAGCCAGAGGGTCTTTGAAACACGATACCTCTTTGCAAATCGGACATCAAACAGTGCTTCTGTATTATGCTGCACTAGACCGTAGGCGCGCCGACAAATGATTATAGGTAACCATTTGATACCTTACAAAGCGTCTGTAACCCATCAAAGGGGATGCCACACGAAGCTGTACTATCGATATAACTTTGTGTCGGATCACGATTCAGTCTATTCAAAGGAACGTCACTATTCACTAGAATTCTGCATTTGAATTTGAATTTGAATTTGTTCGATAAACTGCTGGCCAGTAACTTTGAAGGTTTATCTTCTATTAGCGTGTGGTGTTTGTATTAATATGTAAGTAAAATGTGAATGTTTTTTATACAATTAAATTAAATTTTAAGTTTGCAGTATTTAATAAGGAAGTAGATAAAGGAAAGTTTATTGAGATAAATGTATGGAACGTTTTAAAATAACTTTTATTAAACAAAAATGACTTTTTTCTAAAAAATCTTCCAAAAGTACAATTTTTTTAAAACAACTATCCTACTTTTAAAGCAATACTAAAATGGTATTGCTCTATTAATCGATCTATCGCAGTTTTGGACCAACCACCAGTCTCCCAAATAAGTAACCCATCGATAATTATAATTTAACGTGGACTATCCCTCAAAAGGGTTGGACGCCCCGGAATATTCCGACGGCCCTAACACGCCGGCAATCTGTTTACATTATAACCTGCGGTGAAAATTACCAACTGATGCAAGCATTTTTAATTTATATCCGTATCACCGCAATTTAATCGGGCGGGGTTCGAAAATTGCGATAGCCAAAATATTTTTTGAAATATCCGGCTTACTACAGGTGAGCTGGTAGTAGGGTTGCTACGTACTAAATAGCACTATTTTTATCGCACGTTATAGTGTGTGAACGAGAGATCGATATAAATTCCGCCCTTTTTCAATCCCATTCTTTATTTGTACAAGTAATACATTAATTCACTATTTAATGTCGCTCATATACGAGGAGCTGTTTGAGACCCAAGACTTTGTAACATTCCGACGTCAAGAAGCTTGTAAGCACTGTTGTGGTTCGGTTTTAAGAAGGCTGAAACCAATTAAATCATTGGGCAATGGAAATTAACAGATTTAAAGCCTCAGATCATAGCGTGACGAGAGTAAAGCCACTGAGTGCCTCTGTTAATATCAGGTCACGCCTGTTAATGTATTTATCAGGCGTGACTTTTACCATCAGTCGAGGTACTTGCTCGTCTCGCTTTCCCCTAATATAAAATCAACTATAACTATCATTACAAATGAGCTGAGTTATAAAACATTTTTCTATATTAAAAAAATCAATAAAAATTTAACAACCTACGAAAAGTAAAGCCCCATTTACACGGAGAGAGTTTCTCGTAGCGAGAATCGTATGCGATTATTACATGACATAACCACCATAGATTATCGTGTTTTGACAAATGTTTACACGATTCAGCTTTTTTATATCCTTACGATAATCGCAACTCCGAGGCGAGAAACTCTCCCCGTGTAAATGGGGCTTTACACAACACCGTTCCATTAATTTAAGTCCAGAGTGGATTTAGTCCGACATATTACGCACCCTCTATGAAATGCAAGTGCACTTTGATGTTTTCCGAATGAGTGGCAACCCTACCCGTGGAGTCTGGTGCTAAACGAAGTTATCGGCGGACTGATGGCCACTAATGAAGTCAGCCAGAAAAAAATGTCACGCGCGTCCCTAGCGGATCTTTTAAAACGTTAATTGAACGTGGCATGTACGTGTACGGGCTTAGCGCCTATTAGTGATTAAATATTTAGAGTTTATAAGCGTGAAATAAATATTTATGGTAAAAAAACGTAAAAACACTAATTCAAACGTGGTACATAGAAACTAAGTAAAAATCCAATTTACGCCAATAAATTGTGATTCCAAGAGATTGACTAGAAGACTTCGAACCGAATAAGTTTAGTGTTTCGTTTCAAAATGTTGCAAAGGAAATTCTAATAAATCTAAAGTTGAGCAGACGACTACACTTCAGGTGTCTTAAATTTCGTCTGAGAATGTTACAAACGGCGCGGGGCTTCAAATACGTAGTAAATAAAAGAACTATTAGATTAATTAAATAAATGATTAGTTTACAAAGGTAAGAAAAGTGACTTCGAAATAAAAGAGAGTAAATAAATATCTGTTTCTGTATCCGCCAATTCACGTCTACTGCAGGCTGGCCTTATGCGGATTGGCGGACTAAATATATATAAATATATTTATAAATGCATAAATTATATGATATCGCAGTTGGTTAAGACGTATGCTGTAAGCCTATTCCTTCGCCTTTGAAATGTGACAATGTGAAATACCCAAATATTTCTTTCTTTCTGAGTCTTGAAACTGGATTCTCTCACAGTAATATCCACAAGACAAGATTTGTTTCCACCGATGGGTGCTGCCAGGACTCTGTTTGAAAATATAAATTGTATTTTAGTTAATAAGGTAGACTAAGTTAGTAGATAAGGAGGATGTTCGCTTAAATGGGGCCGGCATAGTCACATAGTGACTAAGAAAAAAAAAATTATAGGTAAGAAAAAATAAAGTAAAAAATAATGTTTCTAAGTGAGGTCAGACACTGTGACTTGCGTCTAATTATTCACTGCATTAAAATATGTCTCATATGATAAATACGTTAGTAAACAAGGTTGGTTAGTTGTAACAATTGAATTATTACTTTACAGCTAATGACATGTTTTAGCGTGATTTTTTAACATAGGCCATATTTTTTGTGTAATACTTTTAGCAGTAGTAATGTGCAAGGCTGCTTTTATTTTCTATAAACGAATATGCTCTAAAAATATACTACGGGACCCGGGCATGTTAAATCAAGCAATGACCTCAAAAGTTATAGTAGTTTGGCCCACACAGAACCCTGAAAACATTAAAACAAACAAATTTACGTCCCTTTGATCAAAACTGCGCGGGAAAGCCATCACGGCATATTTATTTAGCATCGTAAAGGGATATATGTACACAAGCTTGTTTTCCACGTAAATGCATTTTAATATCATTCGGTTGCAATACAACCGATGTTTGTACTCCATTCCGACGCTTTAAACGTTCCGTTACACGCAAAAACTTGCCTCTGAAATGAAGTCGCTTCTGTTTTATATTTCCCTTTGTGGGAGATGTAAAATGGAAAATATTTTATGCTTACATTTTCTAGCGTATCTATTTTTTTATTCTATCTTCCTCAGCCACAGTAAGTTCACTGTTGAACATAGATTTTTTCTTAAGATTTTCACAGCGACCTGTTGGAAGCAGCCAGTATTTGTGAATTTATTTAAAATAGATATTTCTAGAACGTGGTATTTTTTTCATAGTAATGGTACAGTTTTATAGCAAATGGAAATAAGTCGATTGACTTGCCTTCACCTTTGGATTAGGTGTTAATGATAATAAATTATTATTAGTATTTTGGAAGTGTTATTAACATGATTCTAATAATTTATTTAGGGATATAATTGTTTTTTTTATTTATTTATTTATTTATTCTTAACTGCACACAGAAAGGAAAAACACAAAAAAATAATAAAAATAAGAAAAAAGTACAGATGGCGGTCTTATCGCTCTAGGCGATTTCTTACAGACAACCTTTGCATGGATATAACACAATGAAAAGAAGACAGGGCAGTCTAGAATATAAAAGAGACAAGCTCCAACACAAACAAAAGAAAAAAAGGAAAATTAACAAATTGTTTATAATTTATATATACACAATATATGATACATAGTATTTTACTCCTAATATACATACACATGTCTCAATTCTTATAAATATAAATATACATATAAATACATACATATACATACATACATACGATAAATTACCTATAGGTTTAAAAGCAGGAAATTATACTAATCAATATGTCTGTTCAGAGAGAAAGGTAGTGGTCTCTTACCATTTTTTTGAACGAAGTAAGTGTTTCAGCCCGTCTTACAACAACTGGAAATGCATTCCACAGTCGAACAGCTTGGACTGTAAACGACTTATCCATAAAAGTCGTGGCGTGCACTGGCATTCTCAATTTCAGATTCTCCGACGACCTCAAGGACTTAGAATGAGACTTATGGAGAAATATAAAACGTTCTTTAAGATATGGAGGGGTGAGGGGATTAAACAAAATATTGTAAAGAAGAGTAAGAATATGAGCATTCCGACGAAGTCGTATGGGTAACCACTTGAGCTTAGCACGGAACTCAGAAACATGATCATATTTGCGTAAACCAAATATAAATCTAATACAGAAATTTTGAAGACGCTCAAGTTTATTAAGTTGGTCCTCGGTGAGATCTAGATAGCTGACATCGATAGCTTTTTCTTTGCAAAGCTAATCTTTATTTCGACATAAGTAAAATCACAAGTAAAGATGTTCATAGAATCAGGCGCCGCTAAAACGTTAGAATATCTATTTCATGTTACATACATTTTTCTCAGGGAATACGTTCTTAACTTTGCAAAGTTACGTAAGTATTCTTAAAAATCGTTCGTCTGAAAGGCGACGGAAAACTTCGCGAGAAAATCTGTGAACCTTACATCTCTATTCAACAACTTCAAAGGTAAGTACGTGAAGTCTGCCAACACTGAAAGTTATGATTTCTATAAGCACGTTTGCAGTAATACTAAATGGATACTACGAAAAGTTACCAAGGACTCTTGTAGTACACAAATAAAGCATTGTAGGAATAGAAAAAAGTATTAAACTTGAAAGATTTTACAGTACAACTACTTAAACTATTTTTAATCGTCGATTTCAAAAAATATAGACACAATTCAAAATATTCTAAATGACTGTATCTACTTGGAAGTTTATTAAACCCGTCGTTGTTCTACGGTCACGTCGAGACATGTTTTTCATCAAACAACCTCGTCCCCGCTGTACAAAAAACACCAACAGCAAATTAAGTCAAGCAACTCACATCAAAAAATGCAACGCGACACAAGGCAATATCTTTTGTGCCGAAGAACATCCCCGCCTAATAAAACTCAAACAGCTCAAAGAAAATTTAACACCCTTGCAAAAAACAATGCAAAACTCCAAACAATGGCCGGTAAAGACAACGAATATATTTATAGCGAGTACAAAGGGAGTCTGCATGAAACCTGACGCGGGAGAGCAGGTACATACCCGGCCAGAATACCTGGAAACAACTCCCTATTATTCAATAACGTTGCGGAAAATAAACCCCGAGCGAAACTAAACTCGATACGCGCAGAATGAAAATTCAGACAGCATAATTAAAATGGCTTCAATGAATTCTGCATGCCCATGTCTGCTGCAGATTTAATCATCCGAGAATTATATTTACAATAGTGATGGCGTGTTTGTTGTTTTGAGGTATTTAGGGATGTCTGTGTTGATGTTATCGAGCTTTGTATAAATTACACGAGATGGCGTAAGTTTGTAAAATTTTGTATGTTTTAAGTCGTTTGTAATGACGACGCTTTGTTTTATACCAGTATCTATTGGGTTAGAAACTTATTGTGCTCCCACAATAACGTACCATTTTACGTATGTGATTTGAGGTTAAAAATTATTTTTATGAATCCCTTGAAAATTATGTATTAACTTGTAAAAAGGGTGACAACATTATAATTAGGGACCCAATCCCTACCACTGTTTCATACCAGTGTCTATTGCTTAATTGAAATTGACGCGAAGGTAAGCCCAATGTAATGAACTCTATCAAACATTATTATTCTGTTATTTGTAAATATAATAAATTACCTTACTATGGGTATTCTATCCTAACGATATAATATTTTTGATAAAATGTATTTTTATTATGATAAAGTATAGAGTATTTTCTCAACGCACTTAAAAACCTTTCATTTCAAAAACGTTGAAACTTATTCACACCATTTTCCCCTCATCCGTTCCCCGGACATAAACAAGCTCTCCCTTTAAAAATATGAAAAAAAAAACACTTCCAGAAAAACTAAATAAAAATTACAACGCCACGTCACTACGACAGCATCAAAGGATCGATTTTTAAAATCTGTTTTGTGTGTGATGGGCCACGTCAGTGTGCCACGAGCCGCCCGCCGCACTTCGATTCACTACCCTCTAATTAATACGGGAACAATGCCGGCAAATCGCTTTTGTCACGTATGTACCGACGTCCAAAATAAATTCAATTTGGACGCACTTTTTCAGAAAGGATATGAGGGGGATATACTGATTGCCCGGTTAATATAAATTAATTTTTATACCCTTATTCAGTAGTTTAAAATATGAACAACTTTGTAGTTAGGTATGTACATGTAAAGATATATGTACATACCTAACTACAAAGTTGGGTACATACATGACTTGTTTCTAATAACGGGAAATAATCATATTCCTTTGTAGATATATTTATTTTTAAGTAATTATATATATTTTATAAATATAATATAACTATTACTAATTAAATGGTTAACACGTGATCCCTAAAATAATCATATATCTTAATGGTTTCAACTTTAATTACATACAAAATAAAAGATATCACGCAATGTGTGAAATAGTTTATTATAATATATTTTAATTCATTTGCATAAACGACAGCCATGTCCTTTGTAAATTAACTGAGAAAATATAAAATGATCAAATTAACAGCACAAACGAATCTGATTCTTCGAAAAATGTGCTGGACAATCGACAAAGGTCCCTCTGACAGACAAAGAGAAATTATTAAAAAACAAACGCTTATTAATTCTGTTCCTCTTTCATTTTACATTTTGTTTTGTGTGCCTTATGTGAGAGCAAACAGACTTATTAATACGCTATACGCGTGTCCGTCTTTTAGAGTTCTGTATGCAAATGATTTTATTTTTAATCAATAAATAAATACATTCAATGGTATCACACAGACACCAATTTAAGTATGAACCTTATCACTTAGTATTCAAATAAAAAAGTTGCGCAATCCGTAACGATGTTAAGGTTGAGTTACTAATCGAGTTGACGACAAAAAAAATACGGCATGAACAGAATAATACAAAGAATAATTTTGTAATTTACCAAGGTCAATTTGTTATACCTAGAAAGATTTGTCACAAAAACAAAATTCTTCTAAATCAATGACAATTCTTCGATATAAATGAAACAAATTAAAATAGAATTTTAAAAATCCTTCCACCCGTACATTTATTCATTAAAAAATCTGTATGGTGTCTTCATCAAGCGACGCGACGGGACCCTGGCAACATGCGCTTCACTCTCCCTCTATTAGCTAAATTAAATAATGCTTTTTTGCTCGGTATTGTTTCGGCCTGCGAGGCTCCATTATTTTCCATTTTCCTCGAACTTCATGCACTCCACATGCGTTGATATTATGTAAGCCCATTGTTCCTGTTCCGTATTGATTTTATTTGGTTTCGTATTCTGAGTTATATTTTTCAGGGTATATTTCATTTTTCAAAAGTTCGACATACGTTTTTGTTCGGCTCATGTTACTAATAGTACAATGGGGTTCATTTGACGTTGTTTTGAATGCACAGTGGATTTTATTTCTTTTTTCGTGTCGCTTTCCTGGCCGGTGCCAGAGTCTGCTTTCCTGCTCGGTTTTTTGCCATTACACCCGATTTTTGGTATTTTCATTGACAATTGGATGTAGATAACCAAAAAGGATCCACCCCACAAAATGTTACAATTGAGTTATTGAAGATTGAAGTGTAACTTGTGTTTGCTCATTAATAGACTTGCTTGCGTTTATTGTTTCTTAATGTCATAATATTCGTATTTTACTTGGATTGTTTTTGCTAATCGAAAATATAGACCTTGACGAGCAGTTTGGTATACTTAACTTATTTTCGGTCATGTTGTGGGTTGGATCCTTTTTGCTTATCTACGTCCAATTGACATTGACTTGACATCGGACGTAAACAAACCAATAGGAATAACTAACAGCAGCTCAAGTAGAATCTAGCTGAGGAATATTTTTTGTCCATTCGCCTCTTTGGTAAATGTAAGTATATATGTTTATGTATATTGTATGTATGTGTAATTTAATATATAATTTATGTTTATATTTGTATATCATATTTGTGTATATATGTATATTATTCATTTGAATTCATTATTATTTCACACTACCTTAGACTGCCCCCTCATTTTCCCTATTTATATATCCATCCAAAAGTTGCCTGTAAGAAATTGCCTAGTGTGATAAGGCCGCCTCTTGTACTGTTATTATGCCATAACTTTATTGTAATTGTTTCTTTAAAGTGGAATAAAGAATTAAATAAATAATAAATAAATAACAGCATGGAAGTAAAAATTTGACGGTCGCGATTGTTTTGAAGGCAGTATGATGGTTTCAAGTTATTTCAAGACGATTGTCCTTAAATAAAAGTTTTATTAATAAAATCAATTCATTTTATTTGCTCCAGTAGCGTTTCCAAAAATAATCGTCCATATGCAGCGCCAATTTCAATAATTAATAATAACGCTGTGAAACGAATGTTCGTACGGAGCTTTTTTATTATCATTATCTCAGTGCAATTTTCTCTCTATTATTTGGTATAGACACCAAACCACTTTATTATACCTTATAACCAAGTTTATCCAGCTAAATCACAATAACTTTCAACTAATAGTGCTTTATGTAATTAATTACATTTGGTATTCCAAGAAACAGGCTTAGCTTAGATTGAGTACCCTTGTAAAGGGTTTTAGTTTACCTAGTTTAAGAAATTCTCCATTTTAGTTTATGTTTAATCTAATTATAAACTGAATTCTGTAAATAATTAAGATTTATGTTATATTCGAATTTATAACTCTGCTCATAGGTATATCTTTTTAACAAAAAAACTATCAAAGCATTTTTCTCTTTGTGCAATTCTTCATTAAAGAAAAACACAACAAACGTTGAATAAAAGAAACAAATTGCCGTTTAAATGTCATCCGATGTTATATAATATGTAAATGGCCCGCTGTCTGTCCGAGCGTGGAACTAAAAATGCATAGGAATCGATCAAGCTAACCTACTTATTCAATTATCTTTCGTCTCTAATGCCTTGCAATTTACATTATTTGCCATCATTTTGTTTACTTCAACTTCAGCATTGGCTTAGTAATAACTGCTGTGAACCTTGAGGTTTCAGGTTAGTTTGATAAGTTTAGTCGGAATTTTTCAAGATCATCATATACCAATATGTAATAGAGTCACAGAGAGTCACATTAATGGTCACACCTCTGACTTTTCGGAATCATGTGTGCATTGATAAACAATCACTACGCACTATAACAGTGAAGAAAAACGTAAGAAAACCTGCATATCATAGCGATTTGTAAGAATTTTTATGGTATGTAAAGTCCGCCAAACCGTACTAGGTTAGTGTAGTGGACTATATAGCCTAACCCCTTACCCCTCTCAATCGTGCTCTCGATAGTTGAGGAGGCCCGAGTCCTGTAGTGGGACGTAATTATATCAAGTGATACAGAATAGAGTCGCAAATTCTTCGCATTACGACCGTGCTACCTACACCCGCAGTTTTGAGCAATGTTGCAGAATGGTTTAGCTTATGATTTCACAACCTGCTGCCTGTTTGACATTAATGGGATTTTTATTTACTTTTTAAAGACATACATAAATAAACACACGCCTTTTTCCCAGAAAGGTTAGGCAGAGGTGCTACCAGAACACCCACGTTTCGCCTTGTATATTCCGTCCCAAGATGTGATAGGGGGCGAGCCTATCGCCATATCGGGCACAAATTCCTGACTCCGGGCTGATAATGAATAGAAAAATCCAATATCACTTTGCCCGACCCGGGATTCGAACCCGAGACCTCAGCTTTGCAATCATACCGTAGTACCATTACACCACCAAGGCAGTTTATTACTTTTAATTCTATAAAAGTTATTTAGTAGTTAGTACAGTTATTTACTTTTTATTTATATAAAATAGATAAAAAACCTTTCATAATGAAATCACACTCGTCTAAAAAAAATACACAGTTGCCCCTTTACAGCTCTGCTCAGCTATGAAATTGATTCACTTTTATAATAATTATTGGCTGTTATAGGACATTATTTTAATTATACCATCCATTTTGCTTTGTTCGTATTCCTCATTTCCTAGATTATAGAAACAATTTGCCAGTTCAAAGCAGTTTATCACGCAATGATATCTAAACCAGCTATAAAAGAGCTTTTTAAACTTAAAGACGTTATAGCTTGCTGAGGTCTTGAGAAAAATCTCAGGAAATAAATAGTGAATCTAATCACAAACTTGTTAAAGAGTCATTACTTGGAAGTGCATCGATATTAAAACGGTATTAGCCGATATTTTACAATATTATTTGTCAAAGGATCTCGTTTTACCGTATCATTGACGATACTTCGCTGAATTGATGGGCGCTCGAATTGAAGAGATGAGTAGATAACATAGTTACAAGACAAAACTTATTTGTTTATTATTTATCTTTAAAGCCGCTCATGAACATCTATAACAATTTGATCACGGTTGCGTTGCCAGTTTCTCAAAATGGGAGGGACAGGGAAGGAGAAGGAATAAAAAAAAGTAATGATGTAGAGCATCCGATAATCTTAGTCATAGGAGCAAAATACTAGACCGTTGGATAAATTCGCACGCCGAGACAAATGTTTGTGCGATCTAAAATATTTACTTTGTTTCAGTTCTAGGGATTTGGGGCCATAATTCCCTCGTAGTTTCTGAATTCTGATGCCGCAAAATACGTATAATACTGTGGAATTGGACCATGTGTGTTATAGTTCAGTAAATAAACATTACTTTTGTTGTTTAAGCTCATTAAATCTTCTTACAACAAACATCTGTTGTCAACTTACTTTCACAGTCTATTGTTATGAAAACAACGTGAAAAGAAAATACTGAAATGTTTTGTTCGCAGCAAAACAATTCTTAGTAAGTATGTTTACTTTGTTTTTCTGATGATAAACAATACTTGTTGATGTTTTATGTAATGTGTATGAAAGACAGATGTTTGTATAAACTAAAATGAAGATAAAACAATTTGAAGATTATTTCACGCCACAGTCATGCTTGCACGAGGTTTGTTGTTCAGTGTTTCCATCATTTAAATAAAATTCAAACTTATATAATTTGATTATAGATAAATAACAACAAAATAAAACGAAAAGGAAGTAATGAGGTCTAGAGATCGCTCAATTTTATCGCCATTATTTACTTTTATTGTCGGATTTAAAATGAACAAAAGGCAACGACAACTTTAATTAACAAAAAATGTATTCTGAACTAATAATAGCTCCTTTATTCTAGTATTTAATGTGGTTTCGAAAGAAATATTCCATTTAATCAAACTTTTGCAATAGTATTTCAAAATCAAAAACAAAAAACTCCGTATCTGCTACGCTCCGTTTGCATGTAACTAAGTAAACGTCCCACCTCCGAATTTAGACGGCAGGGCGACCACAGGCGGAATAAAATGCAGCGGGCCAGCAAACATCATTAGTGCTGCCGGAGCCCCGCCGGAGCCCGGTTTAAAATGAGCGTACACGCAAATTGGCCGGCGACGCGACGCGACGTGTCACCACGAAATTTACACGCCACGTGTGTACTTCACGGTTGAATCGGTAAAATTGTTGAGTTCGTTAGTAAAGGCAACATTTCAGCTTCAATCTTTTTATAATGTAAAAAAAAGTGTTTAACAAGCAAAGCTTTGTGATTCGCATGTTTGCACAGCTTAAAAAAAACTAAGATCAGTAAAGAAAAATAAAAATGATTAGGTGTTTTGAACCGCGTAGATATCGTTGATTCCACGGCCTCGAACCATGGGGTGTTGCAGCTAGAACCTATAACTGACTTTTGTTTCTGAAATAAAATAAATCTAGATCTCAAAAGCGTCGAGAGATAAATCAGCACGATTAAGTTATTGCAGAAACACATTATATTTCTTACACCGACTTCTTACCGCAGGAAATTCTCAATTCATCCTTATATTTTCAAAAACTTTCTCAACCATCTCCTGTACCTGTAAATCGATATTTCAATCCAATCTAAAGGTTTAAAGGTACTGCAGTCTCGCAATATCCGCCCATACCTTTATGCTTAGCCACTGACGACATCAAACTCGACAGGCAAAGCCGTTCGAATTTCCTGTGAGACAGTACTGCCCGTCTCCATTCAAGCCCATTCATGCAAGTCACCAACGCAGGTCCTCGTACAAGCTGAGAACAGATTAATTCTCGGAATGCAATACGTACAAATGGCCCTTATTTGCAACGTGGGACGGGACTAGACGCAATCAATTAGACCCCGCGGGTGTAAATCATAGAGCAATCAATCTGTCTAACAATGACCGGGTGACTGGATACTGATACTTCTGCTCTTGTAGCACTCATGCGAATAAGATACATAATGGGGTTTCGTTCATGGATTCTTTCATTAAATTATATATACATACATAAACTCACGCCTTTTTTCCGGAATGGGTAGGCAGAAGTGCAACAAAGACACCCACGTTTCGCCTTGTATTTTCCGTACCACGATGTGATGGGGGACGAGCCGATATCAGGCACAAAATCCTGACTCAGAGCTGATAATTAATAGAAAGATCCAATATCACTTTGCCCGACCCGACATTCGAACCCGAGACCTTAGCTTTGCAATCATGTCGTATTAACTGCGCCACCGACGCAGTCACTAAATTATATTTTTATGTTACGTCAAATTCATATTTTTAATAGATCTGATGTCACCGACTCTCGCAGCATTGATTTATTAATAAAATAAGTCCACAGCAGTGTTTATTAAGATATAAATACAAACAGGAACAAAGCCATATTGTGTAGCATTTAAGCAAGGAAAAACACCAAAATCCTACGCCAGACTTGTATTCAACCCACATTTTGAAAGCAACATATCTGAAGGGAAACTCCACATTCAGTTTGCAACATTAAGCCGATTGGAGGCAATTGAAAGGACCTAGGTATACCCTCAATGGTAGCACCGGCCGCAAACATTTCACTCGCTAATTAGCGAAGACTTTGGGGGAGCGTTTGTAAAGGGAATAATTTCCGCAACACCTCATATTTGGGAACATGTTTGGTGAAATATGTCTGTCTAGATCGCCTTACGTCTGCTTATTTGTGTATTATATTTAGACCTCTATGTACTAAACCTTACATTGCAGTGCATTTGCAAACGATTTCATTAAACTTTTACTTATTTTATTGTTTTTTTAAAACGGTTCTCATTGTGTTTAAGAGATGAAGCCCCTATTATTGACACATTTATTCCCAATAACATTGAGAAGACATTTACAAAAATTAATACGAGATATTTTACAAAATACTTAACTACGCTTGTTTCGACTTTGGCACACTGATAACTTGGTGCAAGATGAAAAGCTATCGAAGTGATTATATTATGACCAAGTTTCTTAAAATTTATACCTGATGTTTTTTATTTATAATAAACACAAACCCCAAGCAAACATAGTGTTAAGTTTAGTTATTTCCAAGACGTATTAGGGATGGAATTGTTTAGCGATGTGAATCACGTCAGGAGACCGTCGTAGTCGAGACGCCTTTGTGTCCCAGCATCCATTCGCTGCGGGGAGGCGAGGTAATATTCGATGTCTTTAACTAAAAGCGAATTTATACCAAGACGATCTGAACTACCTGTGATTCTTAGAGTTATAATTAAATGCAATTTGTTTCCCAAACTTGAAATATTTTTTAGTAGTCTTGGGTGATTGTTTAGTAAGGTCTACATTATCTTTACACTTCCTAGTATTAAAGTTGACACTAATTGCATATTGTTTTATATATAAGTATTTTAATTAATTTACAAAAAAAACTACAAATTGATCCCGTAAAAATCAGAAAAAGTTCCAAAACATAAATAAATATGGTTTGAATTTTCACGCTCTGCAAGTTCTTAATAAATGACGTTAAATGTAATTAATTTTATCCAAATTCAAATTCAACTTAAAAAATCTTACAACCATAAAAAACCTTTCTTAAAACAAAGAAACTCGACTCAAAACCTACAAATCCACTTCCACAAATATTTTCAAACTAAACAACGAACTACAACGAAAATCCCAGCACTTCTCAACACTCAAAACATTTGCACAAACATTTGAATGCAGACACGAGCCAAGAGCGAGGGTAGTCGTAATGGCGCCCAACAGGTGGCACGGGGGCGACAAACACTTCACAAGCTTTATAACAAACATTTATTCTCAATTACATTTACTTCACTGCGTTATGCTGAGTTTGAATGCGGCGGGTCGAGTTTTCAAGTATGCCATGATTAAAGACTTATGGATGCCGTTTGCGTGGGAAGAATTTTGTGGTACGATATATTTAATATAGAATCAATACGGTCAAATAATGATAGCTAATTTGTAATGGAGAGTGAACAATCAAAATTAAAGTATTCTTTATCCAATTATTATAACAGGATAATTTTGATGCGTTAAGTAAACTCACCATAACTTCGCAACGAGAATAATTATTTATTATTCTTTACTATACATACATACCTAGAAAAGACAAAAAAAATAGAACTATTTTTAAAGAAGGTACAATTTGTGGCCTTATTGCTCTGGGGAATATTTTACAGACAATCTTTGGATGAAGATAAGAAAAAGGAAAAGAGATAGAAGGAAAAGAGAAATGGTAAAAATAAGTTTTTTAAGAAACACCAACTGTCGTATGTTTTTCTCTCTTCTTTTATATTGTTAAGACGAAAAATCGCAACTTGAAAAGATTTTCAATACGTGTGTAATGCAGAATGTAAGTGGTATATCCGAATTTTATTTTGTAATAGCTAGGTAGAAATGATTATCCCCGAAAGGAGTATCCTTACCCTATCTTACAAAAAACCGACGTAAAACAACGATTTTTCTGTTGCCTTCCGTTGGGTGAGAGTTATTTCTGGAGACCTAAAAGCTGTTGGTAAAAGATTCGTATTATACCCAACTTAACTTTCGCTATTCCCGACTCTGGATTCGAAGCCGAGACCTCAGTGTTGTAATCGTAACATAGCACAACTGCGCCACGGAGGCAACCAACCTTTTTAATAAAACAAAAATGCATTGCCATGTAGGTACATGTCACGCTGAACCGGGCGGAGGGCCGCGTCAAACTTTTAATAAAACCAGCATTTCACCCGGTATTAATTTAACATTTCCCCATGCGTCCAATTGTTTTAGGATGCTGTCACGGCTCGTCAGAGGTTTCAATGGCGCACGCTATTATTTACAAAATCTGCGGTGTTCATTTGATGCGGCCGACATGCAATTTTCGCCAATATGCTACGGCTTCAGGCGCTTTGTCCGTGTAATTTACGTATCTGGTTGGTTTAATGACATATTGTTATGACTTAATAGAGATTCTGTACATTTATAAACTTGTAATTAATTTTGAAGGTATTATTCTAACTTTATATGCTAGGAAGGAGCGATTAAAAGATTACTAGAGATTATTAAAAGCAATTACACAATTGGTTACAAATATTTATATAAAATAAAAAATAAAAATGTATGACATTAAATAAAAAGGAATAATTATTATCACAACTGTTAACTAAATGTTGTGTTTCTTTCTTTATATTTCAAGACCGAATTATTATATCAGTAGTTATTATTAAATTTATAGATATGTTAGCATAAACAAAAACTTAAAACCACCACAGATCATACCATCAATAATAAAATCAATTTGCGCGCCCCACAACATCAGAATCCACACGACACTACTTAATTACTACACGTTTCCCGCATTACTAAAAATCGATCATTCAAACCCCACTCGACGGAACATTCCGGAATTAATAAACGAAATATTCGAAACGCAAAGCAAATTGTAATCCAAACGTTCCACTATTCAAACACGGTGTGTAATTTCATGTCATTCGAATATCGAAGGGTCCTGTCAAAATGAGCTCTGCCCTGTCCCTTTGAAGTCCGCAAACAGTTGACAACGTCCGTTTATTAATGTCCATCTGTAATTAGTTACATGCAGTCCAACTGGATATTGGATGTTTTGTACATTGTTTGTTTAAACTGCACGAAAGAGCTCTCCCTTTGATATCGGAATTTACACTGGTGATCCCCTGCATTTATTAAATATTGGTTTTGGTTGTTGATTAAGATTT
The DNA here is from genome assembly GCA_033459515.1 of Theretra japonica. Taxonomy (NCBI): domain Eukaryota; kingdom Metazoa; phylum Arthropoda; class Insecta; order Lepidoptera; family Sphingidae; genus Theretra; species Theretra japonica. The sequence continues at coordinate 10,938,461 of CM065934.1, forward strand.
TAATTGCAACGTTTGGGATTATTTGAATGGCGGAGGGATTTATTGCGTATAAATGTTGTCAGATTTAAGCACGTCTGACGCTAGATGGCGTGGCGGTAGCCACATACTTGTCTGCTTAAGAATGGACGAAAAAAACAGAAGATTGTGTGTAATAGTATGCATTTACAGAGACATATGTCATACTGTATGGCTTAGCGTATTCTAACGTCTAAATCACAGTGACAAACTCTCAAAAACTTTCAATCTTTTATATAATACCTAACACTCTCTCTTATAAGAAAATGCCGCGTATTGAAAATTAGTTTTGGGATCTTTGCCCAAAATATACACCACCTAAGTAAGTTCAGTGTTAAAAACATTGTTCTCGGGATTTTGAAATTTAATTTACATTTCCAATCTAAGATAAAATACAAATATATCTTTTAAATAAAAAATATATTTTTATAAGCGGACATAAAATGAAAATGACTGTACGAACACAATATTATCTAAATCTTGTTCCTAAGTCTTCCTTTATTCTTACAGAGAGAAGCCCCGTCTCACTGATCCGAGCTACCTTTGATGTTGTGATTAAAAATATTTCTTTAAACATAGATACTTCACAATGTAGATATTTCAATAGAGTCTGAATAGAATTAGGTATCAAAGGGAGGTAAAAAGATGCTAGATAATATAGAAACGCGTTTAAAATTACGGCTCATATCAAAGAACTGTGCCTTTTTGTATAAAAAATAAACTATTCGACGTTTCTTTCTGTATCAGAAGACAACTTCAAATAAACCCTAAAAATATGGCTAAAGATGAAAACACTAGAGTACCTTTGTTACAATGGTCAAGAGAAAATCTCTCTTGATATTACAATGGTATCAAACGGAATCCTATACTGATTGAAATAAAACGAATTCTTACGGATTTTATCGCAATTTAATTTAGTTTTTACATTTTTTAATTTCCCGACGTTTCGATCACTTTACAGTTTTCGTGGTTACAGGGCTGACTGAGGTATTAGTCATCCGCTTACTGAGTGTTACAATTTAACTACCTTTAATTTACAATTATAAATTAAAAAGTTAACTGGTTTTTGCGATCCGATTTACGCAGAACACATTTTATTTCAATGTGTAACATTCGCGTAAACCCAAGACAACATTATAATCCTATACTGATTAATTCACAATCTCTTAGAAACAGTTTTATCAGACGTAACTTTGTCGGACGTCCGACTGTTAGGCCTAAATGACATGTCCCGCGCGGGAGACACTTGAGTTTTGAAACGCGACGCGACGGTTGACTCATTACATGATTATTATTTTTATATTTATATGACTATTTTCTTTAGTACTAGGTAACCATTAACTTAATTTGAATAATAAATATAAGTTAATACAAAAATTTATACGTACCAGTTATTTATTTTTTTACATCAAAATTTTAAGAAAATAGAAAACGATCTACATAAAAAATCTCTGAATGCGGATTTTCCAAAAACATATACCTACACAAGTTACATAACTTCTATAGATTTTATTAATCATTTTCTTATGCTATGTATCCTTATCTATCCTTCGAAGTGCTGTTATATGTTTTTAAACATCTGATTTGATCATCGTGCAAGTTGCAACATCAATTTGCGCCAATGAACACCATTCTAACACAACTGCAATTAATTACTAGAGTTCGTCTACGATGTCCAGTCGCCAAAAGAGCTCTGGTCAGAGTTATAAGAATAGTTGTTCTCTCTTCACATTTTATTCCATTGAGCATTTTAATACTATTTAATTACCAATATAAATACTTGTTATTAATATTATTAAAACATATCTCTAGCAATGCGTTATATAGGTATTTTTAAAATGTAATTTTTAGTTCCGAATTTCGCCTTATGACTTATACAAGGTGCTGTGTCAACACTTTGACGTACCTAAATACAAAAGAATAGTCGTTGGTCGCTTAGAACAATTACTGAAGTAAAATCGTCACGAAGGCATTCCAACACATTTCCAGCACATCTCTGTCCTGAATATCGAGGTTACATATTACATATATACATATACAAACGGCTTAAAAAAAAATTACTGCACTTTTTTATCATTTTATTCAGAATTCAAAAGCGTATATTCATACTGTTTTTCCCAAAAGCAATCGAAACAGTTTCCCGGTATGTCAATACGAAGCTTTTCAAAAAACATTGTAGTTTAATATTTTTATTTCCCGGAACGGACTTTTCGTCGCACAAAGGTTGCGTCGCCATTTTGTTTCGTGCCAGCGAAATATTTTATTGAAATATTAAAAGCGAGTATTACGAAACAAGTTGAATATGTTTTTTAATATTTTCATAGTTTAAAAGCCTCGAATATTAATCCGATCAGAAAAATACGATATTAACGAAGAAACGTTATAAACAATGCGTAAAGCCGGTAAATAAAATAATTATTCTGTCCGACTGAATATATATATATATATATATATATATATATATATATATATATATATATATATCATACTGAATTATCGAAATGCCCGATTTAGATTTACCATTTGTGGTTTTTAATCTATCAAACCTCCGTCATTTGGGTAATATTTCGACAATTAGCTGGCAATAATACTACGCCAGTATGACATCTAGCCTTGCGAAGTTTATCAAAATATTTCGATCAGTCTTTTAACATGACGCGCCAGCGACCGCGCTAAATGGAGAAGATTGAGTGGGAAAGCGGACCATAGGTCCGATCAGGATGATGATATGCAGTAAGAATAGAAAGTCTAAATTATTTATTTGAAAAATAGGTTGATTTATATCAAAAAACAATACCTGTGTCATGCATCTGAATCTTTGTAAATAGGCGGACAAGATCACGGATACATAACTTAATATAAATACATATTTATCGCTTTATATTTTATAATCGTAGTGTACAATAAATAATTTATAAATAAAATATAAACATACATAATACATGCACCAAACTTCCAAAATAAACACAATACAAAATACGTACAGAATTCCACAACAAAACGTGAACAAAACAATTCTGCTTTAAACACATCAGGTATTCGCAGTAATCAAACAAATTCACAGTGAATTTATTTTGATATATTACTCTGCGAGGGTAATTTTCATTGCAAGTAGTGGCTGTAGCCTGTAACAAAGCCCCCTCTCCCCCCTTCCCCCTCTTTAATCGGATCTTGCGCCCGAACGCCCTCTTCACTCAATATTTCACAGTTTTGCAGTTATTACAAAGTTTTCACCACGCTAATATTTGTAAGGACAATTGATAAAGTTCCCACGGGGACAATAAATGCATGTTTTCGTTTTTTAAGAGGATTGGTCGTAAGTATTTTTACAAGTATTCATTTTGTTTGTTTATTTATAAATCTTTTATACACCACAAAAATATTAACATGAATGGAAAGTACTTAAATTAATTAAATAATGTGTAACGATCAGAGGTCTTATCGCCTTGGGCTATTTCTTTCAACCTATTTTGCTACTTTTATTCTATTGATAAAGGCCTAACCACTCTCAATCGATTCTCTCGATTGTAGAGTAGGCCCGTGCCCAGCAGTGGGACGAATATGGGCTGATACATACATTCTATTAATAAAAGAAACGCACAGTCTTCTTTGTGGTAAAAAATAAGCTCCGTGCATCTACCATAAGTTGGCTTGTGGCTAAATTAGAAATTAGAAATAAAAGTAAAAAATATATCTTTGATATAAAAACTGTCTTTGAATTATGCAAACAGCCCTTTCGGGCGACAGAAGATCGTAAACGACGTGCCTATAATAAATGGTACAGAAAGATCCTCACTTAGACAAACATCGTAGCGTAGTTACTTAAGTAGCCGGCTATGCTCCTCGAGGCCGCGAGTTTATCCCCTCATCGAAAGTTAACCCGCATACAGGTGTTGTAAGAAAAGCAAGTGAAAAGTCCCTCTTCATTTCTGATTACCACCACTCAATTGTTACTCATTGTGAAGTCGGAACTAGATTTATGATTGTGAGTGTGTGTGACTTTTTTACTTTAACATTAAGACCATTAACGGTGCTTTTTAATAAAATAAAAAAAACAATATCCCGAAACCCGCTGCATTTTAAGTCCAAAATTCATTATTATTTCAATACAGCCGCCTTATGAAAAATCTATAACAATTATAATCAGCTTGTTAATCTACATTTTTTTTTTCATTTATTTGGTTCACAAAACTGGTTACAAACAAATGACATTCCTTAAAAAAAAGCGATAAAGTAGAGCATACAAAATACTTGCAACCTTCTAGAAGTGAACGCGACATGCATAAATTAGAAGTTAATATTAACAAAAATAATAGATATAGGAAAAATGAAAATGAATAGAATGAAAGGACGCGGTACAAATCGTGTCTGGGTTATATTATATATTTAAATATATTATATATTTACATATCGATCATTACCGGAATATAATACGTTTGTTGCTGGACGGTGCAATTAGTCCGACGGTAATGAGATACTGCGTTGTCAATACCACAAACACGTCTTCGGCGCAAACCAGCTGATTCCCCTTACGCACAGGAAATGCGGTAATTATCGACAATTTCACCAAATAATTAATATGCAACTATTATCTCAATTAATTACCTTATAGTAAATAAATTACAGGCAAGCGCGGTGTCGGACGCCCGTTACAAGGTGGATGGACGACTTAGTTAAGGTGGCAAGAAGAAGCTGGATGCTGGTCACTTCCAACAGGTCAATTTGGAGGTCCTTGGGGGAGGCCTATGTTCAGCGGTGGACTTCCTGTAGCTGAAGACAGAGCGATAACAGAGGCTTAACAGAGGTACATTTTTGTGAGAAAGGTGTAAAAACGAATGCAGTTGTGTATCAAAATACAGTCCTGACGAACCTTGTGGAACCTGTTTCTCATACCATTGTCAATAACAGGCACTGGGTAGTGGGTATTCCAACAAGATTCGGCACCAGCTCATAGAGCGAAGACCACACAAGACTGGCTGGCGGTGCGTGAAATCGACTTCATCCGGCACGAAGACTGGCCCTCCTCCACTCCAGATTTGAATCCGTTAGATTACAAGATATGGCAACACTTGGAGGAAAAGGCGTGCTCAAAGCCTCATCTCAATTTGGAGTCACTCAAGACATCTTTGATTAAGGCAGCCGCCGATATTGACATGGACCTCGTTCGTGCTGCGATAGACGACTGGCCGCGCAGATTGAAGGCCTGTATTCAAAATCACGGAGGTCATTTTGAATAAACTTTAGTGTCATAAGAATCTATGTTTTGTTAAGTTCATCTTTCTTCTAATATATATAAATCTCGTGTCACAATGTTTGTCCTCAATGGACTCCTAAACTACTAAACCGATTATAATAAAATTTGCACACCATGTGCAGTTCGATCCAACTTGAGAGATAGGATAGTTTAAATCTCAAATTATAGTCGCAATTTTAATTTATTGCTAATTATTTGTCTGTTATTATTTGACAGTCACAATCATCTGTTAACTCCAAATGATTCTAACAGATGTCGATACCTTTCGACTGGGTTGAGTAAGTAATCAATAGATGGCGCTGCTATGGTAAATCTACGAACGTGTCATATAAGCTACATTTTAACAGTATAATTACCACGTGTTGTTGACGCTATAAAATTAATTAAATTTAAAATAAGTAGTTCATTATACTTTAAAAAATCAATTTCGAAGTCAGAATTTTGGCTGAGCGGAAAGTTTTAGCAGGAATTTTGCAAAGTATTTGTGTTTGCGTATTTTTTAAATGATATTCGTCGTATTTTCGTGTTTATATAAGGCCTATCTACAAAATAAAAGCAATTACAAAAAAATTACAACTTGCCTATTTAGGCATTAAGGGATGAAATGGGATAAAGTGGGACGAACGCGATGAAACCGGTCGGATCCGGATTGCATTCGATGGGAAATAATGGGACGGGATGTAACAGAAAGAAAAGGAGCCAGATGAGATGGGATGGGATACGATAGGAAAAGGGATAGTAGGTACTTAGGTTGAGTTCAGGAGTACAAAAGTTTGAACGGGAATAAGATATTTCTGGTGTGGAGTGGAGTCTAAACATCTTAGCACCTAGGCGAAGCTGGGCCGGGCCGCTAGTTTTGGTATATAAATGGTTACATAATCAATAAACTTGTTTCAATTATTTTATATTAAACATGTGACAGAATTTATGACCTGACTAGGTACATGCATACAGATATCACACAAACACGAAGATAGGTAAAAAAATCGTCACTTTTTTCCCAAATGTTTAATTGCACCGTGTCTGAAGTCACTAAAACTACCACCTGGTTTCCTATTCGGTCGCACTCTAGATACACCCGTAATATTCTCTCACAATAAAACAAATCACTACATAGTATAAAACAAAGTCGCTTCCCGCTGTCTGTCCCTATGTATGCTTAGATCTTACCACGCAAAGGATTTTGATGCGGTTTTTAATAGAGTAATTCAAGAGGTAGGTTTATATGTATAATATATGTCGGGGTAAAACAATAATTTTAACAAAAAGAACAGCTGTTTTGATTATAGTGGTAAACACGGTGACGTCATTTGTTACTGAAGTCACGCGGACAGAGTCGTGTTGGAGAGTAGGGACTGTGTAACGAGCACTTGCGTTCGAGAAACCGACCAGTCCACACCTCCTAGGCGAAACTATCGAACCTAACATGGTGAATCTAACCGAACTACCGAACATGGAAAAAAACAGCTCTACCGCTCAGCCATCGCTGCCGCCGACATATACATATACTCGTACAGCGTGTTCTAGTTTGTACGAAAAAACATATATCTAGTGTGAAGTGGAATCAAAAACATCTGCACCCAAGCAAAGCTGGGTCGGGCCGCTAGTTATCATCAACCACACAAAGTCACACACGAATACATAACAGCATGCTACTTTGTCCAACAAACATTAAAACCATAGTGCATGAAATTTTGACTGGAACCTGAATAAGCCGGCTCGATGGGAGTGGTATTAGTATCGTCTGGAATATTAATATTAAACATTGAGTTTGTTGAGTGAGATTGTCGGCTCAACAGTCAACAGCCACTAAGCCCCATTTACACGGGGAGAGTTTCTCGCGGCGAGAATCGTATGCGATTATCGCATGATATAACCGCCATAAGATTATCGCGTTCTGACAATGTTTACACGATGTAACTTTTTTATATCCTTACGATAATCGTATTTTCGAGCCGAGGAACTCTCCCCGTGTAAACGGAGCTTAAATGGCCTGCTGTGAGCGAGCCCTCAAAGGCTTAAAATGTACTCGGGTAGTGATTTGGCTGCACCAATTATTCTTTTAGGTAGCTATTTCTATTATAAAAATATTCTGTTATTTTTTATGCTTTTATTGTATATGTCTGGAAACAGGGCGGACGTTTTACCTAACAATAAATACTGCTGGACATCTTCAACACTTGGATTATAGATGCGTTAATGATTACATTATAGATGCGTTGTCGCTCCTCGAAATAAGCGGTGAATTTTAAAGAAAAAAACAATTTCTGCATATCTATAACTGGAAAATACCTCTAGTCAACGCATTTATCTGTGCAAATAAATCCGCAGCTTATTGCAAAGAAACCAGACAAAACCCAGACACCAATCATAGTTAATAATCGAATAATAAAATACTCAAAACTATAAAACCAAAGAGTGTAATAAAATATTGCAAACGCAGCCATATAAAATACTTATCAATGTTTACAGCAGGTATTTTCCAGACAAACTGCAATATTGAGTTACGCTGTTATTCTGTTTGAAAGGTAAAATCGTTTGCCCGTGTTGCCGAGGACGAGTCGAGGTTTTTTTCTATCTCAGCTTCTGAGGTATTGCAAAAAAATAAGTCTCTACTCTCCAGTTTGTATTTTAAATAAACGATGTAACTGTTTGGATTTATTTTGTATGTTTATGCAAAATATCGATAGTCGGTGTTCTGTACCTAATACACTCTACTTCAAATTGTCAGCTGCAATGTAGGCACGTCATCATAAAGGGGGATATTGTCACATGTTACTTAATATAACCCACATATTTCTCATCACCAGGTGACATAGTACAAAATTTGGAAAAATAGGAATTGTTTTTTTTTCAAAAATCGTGATTTTAGTTTTCACGATTTTTGGCCACACCAGACAGATACGAGTATTTTAACCGCTTAGCTGAACTTCAGTTCCGGTCGGGAACTTACCTGTACCGTAAAAAGAATCGTACCTATACGGGTTGATCAAAGGCCTTGGAAACTAAAATCGCGATTTTTGACAAAATTACCAAACAGTTTTTTTTCAAACTTGGTATAATTTTACCTGAGGCAGCTAGGAACATGTGGTTTAAATTAAATACTATATTTCAAAATTACCCGTATATATATATATTTATTGGTACCAATGATAAAAATGATATGACTATAATATGATACCAGCGGTAGGTTTCTCTATTATATGTGAGAGGCCGCTTGGGTAGGTACCACCGCAATGTCTATTTCTCCCGTTAAACAGCAGAGTAAATGCACTGTTGTGTTCCGGTTTGAAGGACATTGTAGCCAGAGTAATGAGGACATAATGAGACTTAACATCTTATGTCTCAGGATGGCGAGCGCAGGGGAATGCCAAGCGTTGCTTTGTAATTCATGGTATTTGGTTTTGCAACTGGCCGTGAGCGGCCGTATCGCTTACCATCAGGCGAATGGCATGCTCATCTCGCCATTCATTTAAATAAAAAAATCGCTATGACAATTCCAGTATCTATAGTTTACACCGACTATTTCGACAATACAATTCATGAAATAAATAATCCACAAACCCCTTTTATTAGTTTCCATTTTTTGTAATCAAAACGCTTATCTACAGCTAATGCCTTTATAATACAACTTTCCTTGACTTTATGATAAAACATACTTCCCATCTTCATTATAGTACATTTACTAAACTGATATACTTACCTATAACGCCATGATTATTATTATCTATACTAATATATAAAACTGAAGAGTTTGTTTTTTTGTTTGTGCGCGTTTATCTCAGGAACTAGTGGTTCGAATTAGAAAATTCTTATTATGTTGGATAGCCCATGTATCCAGGAAAGTTATGAGCTATATAAAATCACACTATGACCAATAAGAGCGAAGCAGTAGTGAAAAATGTTGCAAAATCGAGGAAATTTTATTAATTTCGAATGTTTCCGTTGCGTGCGCTGTGTAAACGGTGGAAATTACACAACAATTATGTGTTATGGGACTGTTCCTCTTAAAAAGGTCTAAAAAAGTCCGGAATAGCATGTGTCTATCCGCAGTATATTTATTTTAATGTATTTTTTTATGGTAATCAGGTTTGTTCTGTAATAATGCATTATTTTCGAATGGGTTTTATTTTCATGGTAATACTCGTAAATACCACATTATTTAAACAAATAAGATATAGGTTACAAGAATTTAATTTATAACAATGTTGCCCTAGCATCATTTGATTTCAATGTACATTTTAGGAGATTCGTTTTTAATGTTTCCGCAGCAAAATAATGTTCAAGTATCGGGCATGCATTTTTATGATGAGGAATAAAAAAGACGGTACAGCAGGGGATGTAACGGGACGGGAAGTAACGGGACGGGATGCAACGGGCCGGGAAGTAACAGGATGGGATGTAACGGGACGGGATGAGAAAAGCGGTATAGAGGACGGCATTCATGTTGAGTTTAAGTATAAAACAGTACCGAAATAATTAATATGTTGTTGATGTAGACTGAACTCAAAATCTATCAGGACCCGGACGAAGCCGGGCCCGATCGCTAGTCTTAAATAATAAGTCATTGTTCGTTACATCCGTCGACAATGTTGCTCCCAATTTGGTCATTTCCAGCGGAATTTGGCTTCACGTGAAATATTCCTGAGAAATTGGATATATCCTGCCGTTTACAATTAAGCGTGTGACGACAGTCCATTTCCGATAGGACGCATCACTGCCCCGGGAAATGTACATCCGCCAATCCAATAACCTGCGGAGGCCGCGCCAAATCCAAATATTCCAACGGGATTTTCTCGGAACGCGAGCTCGCGCTAGTTGGAGCCGTATTCTAAATAGAGCGTAACAAACTTGATGCCAGTTAATTAGTTGATAATCAAAAAATACATTTTGTTGTTTGCCTTTTTTTGTAAAAAAACATATATACTTTTTTTCTACTTTCTTCAATATTTTTCCTTTTTACGCGTTACTGGACTAAGTGTTAATTCTTTATTTATGCTTTTAATGAATAAGGGCTTGCGTTTCCTTTGTGTTAGCTCGAAAGATAATAAAGGGGTGTCATGCCTTTGTCTTTAGTTTTGAATGCACTGTATTTTAAAGACTGATTTAATTAAAGTTAAAATCTTGACTATATTTCTAAGTAATATTCAGGTGTTTGAAAATTATGAGCCTCTTCCCAACTAGCTATCTACAGTTTAAGCATTGCTTATTCAAATTCTTACTAGCGCCATTTAAAAAAATCTGACCAAATAACATTTCAATTTACCCAACTTTACACTGAAATCTATATAAAAACAAGCTATCAAATGCCACAATTCAAAAGTACTAATTCTTTCATAAAGTGTTTCATAATAAAAGAGTCTTTCGCCCTTTAGGTGTGGGCGGTATAAAGCAACAGATTCCAGTTAATGGCTCTTGCTCGTAATTGGCATAATCCGTATGGTAAGTGCATGTAACGAGCAGAGCATTGAAGTGCTACTCTGTGCCGGCAAAATTGTGTGGGTGAATTTATTGGGTGTTTTTACGTGTTTATTTTGATACACGTGGGTGTAATCGGTTGGTAATGAGGAAAAAAATGTAGCTTATTTTTTGTGTATTACGAGTACGAGTATGATTTATACCAAGTATCAGAATCGATACTCAAATTAAGAACACGCAAATTGGAGGAGAGTAAATTAGAAATATACGTCCCACTGCTGGGCACGGGCCTACTCTACAATCGAGAGAATCGATTGAGAGTGGTTAGGCCATATAGTCCACCACGCTGGCTTAGTGCGGGTTGGCGGACTTACATACCGTAGAAATTCTTTAAAATCGCTACGATATGCAGGTTTCCTCACGATGTTTTCCTTCACCGTTAAAGTGCGTGGTGATTGACTATGAATAGACACATAACTCCGAAAAGTCAGAGGTGTGCCCTGGGATTTGAACCCGCGACCATCGTGAACATGTAGGCAGCCGAGTCTGGTCCGTTTACCAACAGGCCACCACGCACTTGAGTAAATTAATACCTACTTAGAAATATTTTATTTTTTGTTATTCCATAAATGGGTGCCTACTGCCCACACCGCAAATATGTTATTTATTCGCTATAAATAAGCTTTGTGACTCTAGAGACATAATGGTTTACAAAGATTTTAATTTTTCAATTGTCAGATAAAAGTTACCCACCAAATTAGGCATAACCTAAATAATTACAAAAATAGCAGCTACTTGTAGACAATTTTATAATCCAATCCAATCCAATCCATCTGCCAAAGAAAGTCCACTGCTGGACATAGGCCTCTCCCTATGATTTCCACAGTGACATGTTGGAGGCAGCCTGCATCCAGCGACGTCCCGCGACCTTTACCAGACAATTTTATAAACACAATAATTTTGAATTTGCTGATATCGTACATTATTTGATGATGTTTTATTTATCGATTGAAAAATCCTTATTAGCCCTTATTTAGTAAATAATATAATAGCCTATACGTAATCAAATTAGTCTCAAGAGAAAAGCTAAAAGCCCCACCGGAGCCTTCGTATACAATAACCCATTGTCTGCACTCTGGCCCGACGCATATGTAAATCCGACTTTCTGTCACACATTGTTATCTTCGATGGGAATAGAATCATGGGGATAGTCACGGCCCCGGTGCTTTTAACGCGTGCCCGGATTAACAAGCTATACAAAATTGAGTTGCAAGTGCAGCAAAACCCTTTGCATCTCCATTAGTAAGGATTATACGATCAATAAGACCTGACAGACCCCCGGTGCTTAATTAGCACGTCTGAGTGTTGGAATATACAAAGTGCAGATGGGCGTTGCAAAAATCTCTATTATTTATTTATTTTAGAAAGGCTTACAGACTAATTAAACAGTACTAATACATATTTTAAATAAACATCTTATATTATACAAATTACATACATACATACATAAACACACGCCTTTTTCCCAGAAGGGGTAGGCAGAGGTGCTACCAGAACACCCACGTTTCACCTTGTATATTACGTCCCACGATGTGATGGGGGGCGAGCCTATCGCCATATCGGGCACAAATTTCTGACTCCGGGCTGCACTTTGCCCGACCCGGGATTCGAACCCGAGACCTCAGCTTTGCAGTCATACCGTAGTACCACTACGCCACCGAGGCAGTTATACAAATTAAAAAGTAAATAATAATTTTCAACATGTGTCTCAAAAATATATTAATTATTACTGTTATGGCGATTACATTATGTCTCTATGCAATCTGTACTGTATTGATTCAATGCTTTTAAAGAACTGTTGTGTTAAGGTTCATTTTACACTTGTCGTACTAGTACAGAATAAGTAAATGTTTGAGTTCAGAAGCAGTCTGTGGTGTTGAAAATGAAAATGAAAATGAAAATAATTTATTGAATCCATTAAAATGTTCAACATTATTTAGATTCAGTCATTTTTTTTCTACCACCCGATTCGGAAAGCGGTTTTCACTAGAGAAGAACGGGCAAGAAACTCTAGTGTTGCTCTTTTCAAAAGCAGTTTACAATATCGTGATTATTACAAAAATTACAAGTTGGTCCAAATCAGAGCAGTTCATTAATAATTTGTTATAATTTGCAAGTGAAATATAGTTTTAATACAATATTGTTTATATTCTGTTTAATATGGCTGAGTGAAGTGAAGTAGCCCAGAACGAAGAATCAGTATGCCTTGTTTCACCAACGCAGTGAATACTCGTGAAAACCTTATGTTGGTACTCCGAGTTATAAATGTTTTTTTTTTCTATAATTTGTTTTAGCAAATGGTTCTCCTAATATTCCTCTTTGTCTTAAGCCTACAAAATTCGTGCGAAGTGATATTTTTTGCAAGTAAATCAGGACAGTCAATAGTGCCATTGGCTATCTTTATTGGAAAACAAATATCTCTTCATATATTCGTACATGTTTGTTTGATCCCCATATTATAGGCCCACTGCTCAGCATGGTACTCATCTTTAATTAATTATGAATTCGATTGAGAGGTTTAATGGCATAAGAAACCACGGTAGCTTTTTGTGGATTGGTGGACTCTACGCGCCTTAAAAGTCAGACTTCTTCTAACATCTCTTTAGTCCGCAGGTTTTTTTGCGATGTTTTCCTGCACCGTTCTAGTACGTGGCAATTTTTTTATTGCAGTGAATGGCGAGACGAGCATGCCATTCGCCTGATGGTAAACGATATGACCGCTCATGGACAGTAGCAAAACCAAACAACATGAATTGCAAAGGAATGTTTGGCATTCAACTGCGCTCGCCATCCTGAGACATAAGTTGTTAGGTCTCATTATGTTCAGTAGTGGCGTGGGCTACAATGTCAATTATTCCAAATGTCTAATCAAAGGATCCTAGGATCCTAGGAAAATGTCCTAGGATTCTATTACTCAATACTTAGAAAGCTGTTACCAAGCTCAAATTATACATATTGCATTCTTATAGATTTTTGTACGTAGGTATAATTTCCAAAGACTAATTGTGAAACCCATTGATCAATTACATTGAACGGATTAGGAGATGACACATTCCTATAATTTCCGCTTCAAATCACAGTAAATCAGAATAAACAAGTCATACATCGTCGCGAACGACATTTTTCTGAAAGGAAATTGCACATTTAGATACCGCGTAGCGACAGCCGGTACTGTAAACTTTGTTAGTTTGTTCGAGTTGCTTAGTGCAATAGATGGCGCTGAACGTACCACAACTTAAAAATCTGATTCGTTTTATCCTCTTTTAAAATGAGGCGGGAATTTATTACACCAATCAGTTGCATATTTTTTTAACTGCTAAACCAATTTTGATAAATATGAATTTTAAAAGGATAAGTGGCTTTTTTAAGAATAATATTTTGAAAAATCAAACACTTGGTTGTGCGTGTAGATCAAATATTATAAATATTAAATGTCTTATCTGATAGATCCTAAATTATTCTATGTCCGCGTAAGAGGCTTAAAATAGTTAGACCGGCAACTGATGTAAATCCATCCACATTTTAACATGCATTAGGCAGCAGTTACAGCCAAATAGCCGCATCAGAACTACGAACTCTTAATGTACGGGGATTTGTTAACACATACATCTATACCTACGTAGATTCACGCCAATAGTTCAACTTATGGAGGCATAATTTAGACAGCGAAGTATGGTCGAAATAACCCTCTTTCGCTTTAACTTCATTCGAGCTAGTTAGTTGCAAGTAGTGCTTTTTTTGTTTTCCGATTCGATATTTGTAGGATGTCTTTGCTAAGCCCAGGCGGTACAAACTTTTGTACCAACTTCGTACTGTTTATAAACTTTTTATGCGATTCATTTTGGGCAAAGATTTTTAAAATTTTTAATTCATTTACATGAGCATAAAACTTTCTGTCCATATAAGTGATACATAAAATATTTTGCAGTGTTAAAATGTGTTATATCAAAAGGCTTTTCGCGTTGTGTTAAACGTTATAAGTCCATAATTGGCGGGCAAAGTGTGTGCCGCTTCATTTAAGTTTCAATTTTTTTGTGTGTTCACAAAAAACACTTACATAATTTAAAAAAAACCCTCTTTTAAGACCAATTACACCATGTATAAAAACCATATATCACAAAAAGTATTTGAGAAAACAATACCAATAATTAAAAAAAAAACTTTTTACAAAAACCGAATCTCGCACTTGCCAACTACACAAGTCTTAACTCGCGAAAACCGGAACCAAATATCGTCAAGTCTCCCAACGATACAAACTTTATCAAACTATGCAATGGAATAACTATTTAACTGATTGCAAGCGGTCGTGCGAGTATTACATTCAATTCTATATTTTATTGACTTCTTTGTGTAAGCACTTTGATGATGCGGCGTGGGCCGGACGTCATTCAGATCTGACCACTGTAGATAATTAGCTGCGGAAATGGACTATGTTTGGTTACACACTGCGATTAGACATCCTGATGTCTGGGCGTGGAGGGGACAGATCGGAAATTGGAAACGCGTAATCAACGTTAAAGGTAATAGTGATGTGAGTATAGATTTCGTACCTGTGCGTATTAATATACTTCGTATGTATATTCTGTTCATGATTGGTTGGTGAATGGGTTATCTGAGTCGTAAACTGCGTCATTAGAAAGAAAGAAAAACGATTTATTTGATCACGGTCGCAACATACACAAACATGGTAAAAATAAACAATAATAAATTTAAAATAAATAACAAAATAAAAATAAAAAAATGGTTGGTTGCGGCTGTGATCGGTAGGTGTCCACTCAGCATAAATTGTGATGTGGTGAAACCACGACACAACACTGATTTTCAGTTGACACCTTAAGTGACGTCCGGGAAATCAAGCCATTAGGTTCTAATATGTTAATAACGGTTAATATTTGTACATACATAAACTCACGACGTTTTCCCAGAAGGGGTAGGGCATATTTCGCACATTTCGGCTTGTAGGTATGTTCCGTCTCACTATATGATAGGGGGCGAGCCTATCGCCATATCGGGCACAAATTCCTGGCTCCGGACTGATAATGAATAGAATAAATCAATATCACGTTGCCCGGCCCGGGATTCGAACCCGAGACCTCAGCATTGTAACCGTACAACTACGCCACCGAGGCAGACATTACATAAAAATATTTATTTAATACAAACATAACTTATTGTAATAGGTACATACATATGTAGATATAGTTTAAAATGTATGCATATTTATTTCCCTATAAACTATAACAATTTTACTGTAGTACCTAAAATTATTCATATTTCATAATCCTCAAAGAGTAGCGACTTTTTATTAATCTCAGGCGAATCAATTTGCATAATAGCTACCCTTTAGCCGCGTACCAAAAGCCGGGCGTGTCGCTAACACTCATTCAATCCACCGTGTCATCAACAAAGCTTGTTTGATAGGTACGCGCAAAATACGTGTGCCCTTTACAAACTCCAATATCGCAGCCCCGGGCGAGGATGCATCTGACGGTAACCATGGCAACGGGCTCCGCTCGCCCGGGCAGCCCTCAATGCACCTTGAACGCTATATTAAATTTATGTAAGTATGAAAAAACTCACGCCGACTCGCCGAAGGGAAACTATTTTGTTAGCAACCTGGGATGGACGTTTTCGACTTTTGTTTGGTGTGTTTCGTTTCTATTGTGTGTTCGCCGTTACAGGATTAATTTAGGGGCAGAGTTTGAGCTTTGAGTTCGGGTTTTGTAAATGTTTGACGATTTTTATGGATGCGAGACAGCATTGTTATAAAATGAATAAAAAGCGATGCGTTTGAAAAGTTTCTGAAATTGTAACTTTTTATTTCATTGTGCAAGAGACATATATTTTGCACGATTGAGAGATGAGCATGACACATACAACATAATACGAAAGCTTTGTAGCAAAGGGAGGTGTGCAGATTTCCACGCGATGTTTTGTTTTCAGCTAAGAGCAGTAATTAACTACAAATAAACATGACACTGCGAGTAGTCTGTATGGAATTGGATCTAAGATCTATCTTGACTAGACATTTTATGTCCTTAAAACAACTAATTGCTAAACTCAACTAAGATTTCTATTCAGTATTTTAAATACAGGCAAGCTACTAAACATAATTGTATACAACACAAAATTGCAACACTGACTGCCTGGGTGGCGCAGATGTATTATAAGTGCAAAGCTGAGGTCTTGAGTTCGAATCCTGGTTCGGGCAAAGTGATATTGGATTTTTCTGTTCTTTACCAGCCCGTAGTCAAGAATTTGTTCCCGATATGGCGATAGGCCCCCATATCACATCATGAGACGGAACATACAAGGCGAAACGTGGGTGTCCTGGTTGCACCTCTGCCTACCCCCTCTGGGAAAAAGGCGTGTGTTTATGTATGTATGTACACAAAATGTTGTGTCGTAGACTCTTTTTTGACTGTTAAAGGCTTGTTTAAGTGCGTCTCTGAACTATAAGGCCTTAAATATACGTAGAGAAATAATGTTTTGCCAAGATATTGTACCATAGACCGTGGAGCCTCTCAGGGGTCGTTGTTGGGGCCGATCCTTTATATATTGCCCAGACACATAAGGGCTGTATATGCAAACATACCTATATATATATATGAGGACGACACCCAGCTATAAGTTTCTTTCAACGCTAAGGACACTTCAATCACCGTAGACATCTTAAATGCGGTAATTAATTTAATAGCCAATAGTTTGCGTCTGGTCTGCGAGTAATTCTCTAGACCTAAATCACGAAAGATCTTTTGACGTCCGAAGGCGTTGTCAAAATATTTTGAACAGTTTCTCTCTCCACGTTTTATTAAATTGGACATATTAATATTCGATTACGAGTATGAATGCTTGATGTGTGTATTATAAAAACATTTATCAAACAATATGATAAATAGTTTTTTTTACATTTAATTTTTACTTCCTGTTTTCGCCATATTGATTTTTGGAAAGGACGGTGGGTATTTATTAGATTGCTCATTTATTTAACAATACATAATTATTTTCATACAATGTAAAATAAGAGGGAGATCATTGCCGAATATAGCCTAAAAGCTTCCTTTGAGGATTTCCGTAGCGACCTATTTTCCAAAATCAGCAGGTCATAAAGCGACATAAACAACATTTTTAAATGAAACGAAAATTCCAAAGGGCACCATCTTCAGACAATTAACGTCCACTGCAACATAAGCCTCCTCTAAAAATTTTCAATTCGTAATCGGAACCAATGCCCCGTCAAATCAACTTAATACTCAATCTACCTCATGCCGTAATACAATTTATTCAATGCGTACGTTTTCGCTTCACTGAACAAATTCCTCAAATACAAAAACTGTTTACAAGTCCCTGCAATATTCTGAAAACGTTTTGTTTCTCCTCTACGTTTATTGGTGCTAGACTTTGGAATTTTATATTACCCCTACTCACAATTCGAATGCTAGTTGATATTGTAGTTTAAGAATAGATACACTGCTGGGTTATTGCATCTTACTTAACTTTGCCGAAGATTGAATAAAAATGTTATAATGTCGGGGTGAATAGAGACCGCTTTCAACAGGTTGCCATGGAAATCTTTAGAACGGGGAAAGTTCTATTCAGCCGTGAATGTAGAGTTGATATTTTAGAATCCGCATTAGAGTGACCCATCCAAAATGTCTCTTAAGTGAATTGCACGTCCTAAAACTTTATTTTAAGGTCTTTTAATTATTCTATTGTTCAATTCATTGTTTTTATTTTAAAGAAAGTCGATAACGATGTATAATATGACTCCAATCACGATATTTTAAAAAACCTGTAGCTTTTTTTTATAAATTTTTAGTTGCATTGTCTCTGTAGTCACTAAAACTATCACCTGGCTTCTTTTTCGGTCGCAGTCCTGATATATTGTGTATAGAAATGTAACGAGAGAAATGTACAAATAAAGACAATCGTAGCAATAAAGTTGCCAAGTGGGAGCGGACCTCTAGACTAGAGGTAAGGGTCCACGGATTGCCAGATAATACGACGCTTATGAGAGTAAATTAGTTAGACGTTGCACGGACGGAGAGAACTGGAATTCCTTTAAGAAAGCTTATACTCAAAGGGATTTCTTAATGTATAAAAATACCTTTTTGTTTAGCGAAATTGCATTCTTGATAAATTGATTTTATACGTAGTTTTGTTTGCCTGGTTGTTTGTACTGACATTTTGTATAATATTACATGAAGTAATTCGTCAAAATGTTGTAGTTACCCATAATAATAATCTTTGTTTTCTCTCTTTTAAATTTGTTGCTCTTTTGAAATTGCTTTTTATTCTTGGTTTGATAAACAATGCGTTTCATGATTAAAGTACGCCATATTTTTAAAACAGTGCATTAACGGCATTAAGTGCCATCAATTTCCCGAACAAAGTGCCTTTGATGTGATTTTTAACCTTTTAGTAACATCGTGTGTTCTGCACGTAGAGCGTTTGCCGTCGGAAACTGCAGCAAATTGTGCCTACTCGCCTTCACTACTAATTCCTATCTATTTTACAATCGTTTGAATCCTTTTAAAACTAAGAGTGTTAGATTTTTAAACAGTACTTACTAGTTTTTGTTTTGGTTCTAGACATCATCTTGTAAGGACTTTGGCAAATCAAAAATGTGTAAAATTAGTGATAGTTTTTTACGCAAATTTCATCATATTTATGTACCATAATATATCCCTAGATTAAATTAAATAATGATAAAGCTATTGGATATTTTTAAACTGCCATAATTATTTTTCTTTATAATCAATTTTTTTTTTCAATTTCTTTTTTTTGACAGTTCTTATTTTAAATCTGTAAAAACGGCCAGTATGAATGTCTATAGACTCACACGATGGCGGCCTCCGTAGCGCATTTGGTTATGAAGTCAGCTGTAAAAGGAGAATCCATTGTTTAGATCCCCGCATTGAGATAAATCTTTGTTTAGCCAACTATTTTTTTTTTTAAATCTACTAACTTGCTTATAAGTTTCTTGTTGTTTTTGATATCTTCAACACATAACTCATACTATTATAGGACCAGGACTATGTGTATGGCTGTTAAGATATTTATTTAACATTGCTCACTCATTATTGTGTTTACTTGCATGGATTATTAAATAGATCAGAAATTAAGAGGCTTTGAAGATCTATTTAAATTTCTTTAATATTTTTTTCATATCGTGGAAATATACGCGGGGAATTACCTTTAAAATTAGCACATACCTACCTAGTTAATAGTTAAATTAAAAATGTTACTTATATATGCCTTATATACATACATAAAAAGGCTATAAGTAGTAAGCCGGTATGTAATTTTTATCAACTTCCGTTGCCTTTTACAAGTCACGAAACTCCTTACAACCATTTCATCTATAAGTAGTTATAGTTTAATAACACGAAGTTCAATGGCGAATGGTCTCGAAAGTTGGGATCTGGCTACGGACCTAACAAACTTCGGATCAGACGGAGTAAACTAATAACAACTAGGAGAAATCTATACATATAATAAATTTGTAACCGATCGATGTCTGTACATGGGACTATATTAACGTAATAGAACCCAAAACAATGATTTTTAGATTTTTTTGTCTTTTTATCTGTGCGGTTGTGCGCGATGAACTCCGAAACGGTTTAATGGATTTCGATGAAATTTGGTATGGAGGTAGCTGACACCCTGGATTAACTTTTATCTCGAAACATTTAGTGCTGCGTGGGATGAGGAAAGAATTCCGATAAATTTGTTACTTTTTTGTACTCAAATGGATGGGATGGGACCGGATTACATATCTTGAGTGAGAATGAGACGTGACAAGGTGGGACGGGACGAGATGGGATTTTTTAAAGGATAACCACGCAAGCGGAGTTGCGGACAGAAGCTATAAGACATAAAGTGTTATTAATCCTGTAGCCTAAATCTAAATTTCTCGTGAACTGGCGAAACGACGAAACTTTTGAAACTTTACTTAGTTTAAAACTAAACTTTGTTCACTTTCATCATCTGTGAGCCGTTTCTTCGTAATTATTTAGTAATCGTTCCGTAATTAAAACATATTTAAAAAAATAAAATATATATAAGTATATATAATTGTGGTTTTTATATGATAGTATTGTATTTAAAAAAATATTACGGTATTAAATGATTATTTCTGATTTTTATAATAGAATAATTTATTAACTGCAGTCGTAATGAATATTTATTATACATTTCTTTAAGATCTATTTATCTACGAACAAGAATAATATCTGTATTCTCAAATTGTATTCCAATTCATCGAGTAGTATCGTTTTACGCGTATCTCGCGATGAACGTCAGAGTTTTGCTTATAACTCGTCTCCCTCATTTCCAAGTCAAATAAAACACGAATGAGTATCGTTGTAACAATGTAGGCAATGTAACTATGAAGATCCCAATTAGTTCAATGGAATACTTTTTGAAATAATATCGTTACAAGCGAAAAATACTAAGTTGCTCACATATTTTTGTTATTATCTTAGAATTACGAGTATATTATGGTTTTGGTCCGACTTTATAATTTAATCATTTACGATTATGCTCATTTTATTAAATTTTTAATTTATTACGCTTTATAGTTTTTCAGTTCTATACAGTATACTTTATATAGTCAGTTAAAAATAATAGCTAACTATAAGATAATTTAAAATATTTTATCGCAGATTTATTTAAATAAAGTAATATTTATGTCAAGTTATTTGTTTTCCATTCTCTACACCTTTCGGGAGTTCTTATGAAAGTATCATATTTACACAGATATCCGTTAGGCTGCAAATCAATTATAGAAATAATTACATTTCCTTAAAACTTTGACTACAGAAAGATTCGGCGAGTATAGAATAATCATTCGAATAAGCTCAAAGTAGTATTCATTTCACTAAACAAGAACTCCTTTGCCAGAACCTTATTTGCTAATTAAAACGTCAAACTTTAACTTTGCGGCTTGGGTTCAAAGATTATGAACTTCGTAAACAAATGTGAAAGAACTCGAGGTAAATCAGGGCCAACTGAGAAAATAATATTTAAAACGGAAATACAAAACATAATGGTTAATTTTGTAACACAGTAAAATATGTATATTACCCTTTAGGCTTAAATATTTAGATTGATCTTTATAATGTAAAGTTGTAAAATAAATGAGGGAATAACGCCCCGTTTACACGAGGGAGTTTCTCGCGGTGAGAATCATATGACATAACTGCCATAGATTATCATGTTCTGACAAATGTCTACACGATGCAACTCTCGTATATCTTTACGATAATCGTATCTTCAAGGCGAGAAACTCTCTCCGTGTCTATGGGGCTTAAGAGTTATCATTGTCCGTTTTATAGCTGTTAGTTTATACCATACTGTAATTTACTGTTGCTATTAGTCCTAAATTCTAGGAATAGAATAGAATTTCTACGGTTTGTAAGTCCGCCAACCCGCACTAGGCCAGCGTGGTGGACTATATGGCCTAACCACTCTCAATCGATTCTCTCGATTTTAGAGTAGGCCTGTGCCCACCAGGGGGGTTGATATGGGACGATAAAAAAAATAGTCCTTAACCCTTCCTAATAAATAAATAAGCCAATATATTACAATAAACAGTACGAATGTTTTCCCAGAATCGTCAAAGCGAGTACACAATGATCATTTATTAAGGCACATTCCAGTGCGGAACGTAGGCCTCCCTGAGGGTCTCCACAGCAACCTGTTGGATGCGATCTGCACCCAGAAACATCACGCTATCTTTATGAAACTGCTTTTCCACGTTATGGGAGGATTTTCGATTATTCTTGCCGGTCCGTGGCATGCATATTTTTTCAATTAGTTAATAAAGATGTCTCAAAACTTTATTAATAACACTTTTATCCGCCAACCCGCACTAGGAGAGCGTGGAGGACTTAGAACCATATGGCCTAACCCCTCTCAATCGTTTCAATTGTAGAGGAGGCCCATGTCCTGCAGTGGAACGTATATGGGCTGGTACAAATACAGATTGTTTTAAAGCAAACGTTTCATTTGATGGTAAGATAGTTAAATCGTAGATGAATTACCGCTCCCGTGGAATAGGAAAGTAAATCGATTTATTTTTCAAATAAACGTTTATTAGAAAACGTTCTGTTTATTTCCTAAATAAACGTTTATTTGTAAGCGGTAAGTAGTTCGACCAAGTGCAGTGAATAACATTAAATATCCGGCGAGCGGTGCCGACGGGGCGCGGAAATCTACGGCGCATTTCACCAGTACACAGTTGATGTCAAACAGTGTTTCAACAAATCACAAGTAAACTATGACTCAATTATATTTAATTTATCTCTGCTATTAGATTATGTAAATAATATTGAAGTACATAATATTTAAATAGTGTTATAAACATTTTAACAGTTTTTAAGAAAATTATTCAAATAATAAATAAATAAAGCGAACGATGAACCAGTAGGTTAAAGACTAGTCTGATAAACCGGTGGTCACGGATTCAAGGCCTGGGCAGCCATGACATGCGTTGTTACTTTTAAGTTACTTGTTAGTGAATATACAACTGCTTAAACGATGTAGAAAACATCGTGAGTCAACCTGCATACTGAGATTTCTTCTGTAAGAATTTAAGAACAGCACGGTGAACTAAAATACCTAGTCGAATATAAACTTTTAAAAGTTCATATTCGACAGCCGCTTGTAACAATAAAAGACAATCGTTCTGCAACATCTCTTAAAGTGATGTTGTGCCGACTCCATACACAAAAGGAAAAATTACAGGCAGGGGAAAAGAAACACATTTTTATAAGCACTTTTCCCATTTTAAGAGTTCAAATGACTTCAACAAAGGTTCCTTCATATTTTTTCGAACATAATGTATTTCCTAATAAGCGTCTCGTCTGTCCGTCGCTGCATTTGAGCATTAAGCCTCGTCGCTCGGCATGTGGGGCCAATGTCTGGAAATACGATAATAGTTGTTAAGTAACAAACTCAAAATTGCCTTGAAAATTTTATGGTAAATTCAGGGCATACCCGCCTTACTTATAAAAATTAATTGAGTTCTAATCCAACTAAACTAATTAGTACCGTTTGACGTTTCATACTTTTCAAGTTTAAACTACTTTGTACAGACGCAACTCACACCATTTCAATAACATTTTGCGTAAAACTATAATTCTATTGTTTTACGGTGAATTTAATTGAAATTGAGTAAGTTACGTCTGTACAAAGTTGAAAAGTATGAAACATCAAACGGTACCTATTAGTGTAGTTCATTATTACAATTATGTGTCTGATATAACAGACTTATTCTTTTTTATGGTGGCTATGTTGTATTGTTTGTTTTTATATATATTTTTTTTTGATAATTTTTGTTTGTGTTTATTTTTCGTTTTTTCTATTTGTGTTTATTTTTGCTTTATTTCAATTTTGAGTTTGTTATTATAGTTTCGTTGTTCGTTGTAGTAGGTAGTTGATTTCCAATGTCACTTGCATGCTACATATTTTTATCTTATGTCTGTGGCTAATAAATACATTTTCTTCCTCTCTTTTCTTACTTATTTCCCATGTTCTTAAATTATAATACAACATTATTATTGTTATGTTCCTTTCAATAGTTCCTTCTCAAATACTAATTTTCGTTACTGCTTCTATATCTCAAATAAATTGAAAGTCAATTGACAGCCTCCGTGCAGCAGTTGGTTAGACGCCGGCTGTGAAACGAGAGTTCGCGGGTTCGATCTCCGCACTGAAATAAATATTTGTGTGACCCACGGGTATTTGTGTCGGGTGGGTAAGACCTGGGTGTTTGTAAGACCGAAGTCTGTCGTAGTTTCTGTTACATGACAGAAGACTCAATCTTTGTGTGAGTTCAGGACTATGTATATGACTGTTGGGTGTGTATGTATGTAATTAGTAGGCTAACTTGAATGATCAGCCGATCATTCAAGATATTATAAAAGCAAGTGTGCAATGGAAGTAATTGTTAAAGTCAAAGTAAAATTGTCCATAGCCACTTCTTAAACGTGTTTAGGTAATTTTTATCTACTTACTTTTTTCTTTCCTAATAATAACATTGTAACATTGTAACTCGCATTTCACTCAGTTCATAATATAATTAACAACAGTATATTTTTCATATTTAGAATAGAAGTGCATTTATACAGCTTATTTTACGCTTTATAATATGTTGTATCTCTAACATTTTTCTTCTCACTACAAACATTAAAAATGTCGCTGTAAACCTATTTATATAAATCCGATTTAAGTATTATCAACGTCTAAATCTCTACAGTTTAAAATTCACCCTTTCAAGTTAAAATAAACTTTATTTCTCATCATTCGTTTTGAAGAGCACAGACGGCAGAAAATCCCGAACAGGTTGTACAGATCAAGAAACTATTTCTCCGAAATATGTCTGAGACGGACGACGCTTTCTTAATAGAGCTTCTTTTGCTATTGAAATATTTTTCACAAACGCGAACGTTTCTTAATGGAAGGGATTTTTATACTATACTTTATCATTTAAATGTCGAATTCTTACACATTAAAAGAAGAAAAACTTTAAAATAACTTAGGTTCGACACCGAGGAATGTTAGCTTTTTATAGTTAATTTAAAGTTAATAAAAATAAACTTTATAAAAATAAATTTATTTTCATTAAACTAACGCATGGTTAAACAGAGAAACAAACATGGTGTTTGAAATAAATTTTAAAATCCTACTCGTATATAACTTAGATTTCCCACCAGGAAAAAAATATAATACCCATATGCGTATTTTAGAATATATTATTAGTAGTTTACAAGTTTTAGCATCAGGTACCTACATTGTAACCATAGTATCGTGTATCAAAAAGATTCCGCTAATTAATGAATCCTGAATCTACGCTCTAATTTTCTCATTATTTTCTTCCAGCCTTAATAGACAGTTTTAAAACCAATTTTAATTACCTATCCAATGTTTTGTCTGCCCCGCTCAAACTGAATACAAAAGTTGTTCGAAGTTCAAAATTCGATAATTAAAATAGGTTTTAAAACTGTCTATGGATAAGGCAACACATTGAGAAATGCTCTGGCTTTGTAGGTGTTCATGGGCGGTGGTGAACACTTAGTATCAGGTTGTCCGTCTGCTCATATAACAAAATTTATAAAAGAAGCCATCGATAATCGATTCTAATCACACTTGTATTTCAACAATCCTATTTTGAAAATCGAATTTAAACTATGCAACTTCCACGACATCCATCTTAACAATCCGTTTTGAATTTAGAACGGATTGACAAAGTCTATGCTATCATTTCACAAAAACATAAAGGTACAAATGTAAAGTTCCTGGAAGAGAAATCACAATAAGTTCATACTAGATCGATATGTATTGTGAGCATCCCGTCTCCACGCGATGTCCCCTATGTCCGATCGCCTAGCAACACCCGCTCCAACACTCTTGAGCTAATTCAAAAGTGATGGCTTAGGGGTCTTGGATTATGGAGGAGTTTTGGACAATACATTATGTTGGAAAATATTCGCTTGATCACAAATAAAATAAGTACGTTGCAGTTACATTGCTTTGTAGTGATTTTATCGTGCTTGTGTAAAATAAATCGATAGTTGGTAAGTCTAGTATGAGATTCGAACTCAACACACACAACTATGAGTTTTTAGTGTTTCACGGGTTTCTATTCGTTGTTAAATATTGTTAACTTTAATAGAGAGAAAAAACATCTAAAGGATACTACTGGTGGTAGGTCTCTCATATGTAACAGGCCGCCTAGGTAGGTACCACCGCAATGTCTATTTCTTCCGCCTAACAGTGTAAACTCATTGTTCTATTCCGGTTTGAAAGACATTGTAGCCAGCGTAACTACTGGACATAATTAGACTTAATACCTTATTCCTAGCGCAGTGGAATGCCAAGCATCGCTTTGTAATTCATGGTGTTGTTTCGTTTTACTACTGTCCATGAGCGGTCGTATCGCTTACCATCAAGCGAAAGGCATGCTCATCACGCCATTTATTGCAATGATAAGAAGACTTGCCTCTCTGTGAGTTCTACACAAAAAATACACCTCTCTCACTCTCTCTTCAGCCACAACAAGTTCACTACTGAACATAGGCCTCTCCCACAGATCGCCGCAAAATATATATAGGTTGATAATAATTGGTATAGATATCCACAAACATTAATATGTACCTAATATTGTCCTAATTATCAGTCCAAGTCCTTAGAACTCGGTTATCCAACTGTCCCTATTTGTCGATATAAGCAACTGAGAAATCCACTCAGAGGGATTACCCCATTACTGCCACGCTGGCCTAATGCGGGTTGGCGGACTTCACACGCCATAGAACATCTCGTTAAGATATCTATGATTTGTAAGTTTCTTCAAGATATTTTCTACCTTTACCGTTAAAGATGTATTTATTATCAAAAAGACTAATGCAAAAACACAACTATAGGCATACTACTCAATTTTGAGGAGTTTTATTCTCTATGTCCAAAGATATACGTCAAATCTTAAATAATTATTTTATGGGACCACCTGTGAAGTAAACGCTTTGAACCAAAAAAAGAATTTTCCAAATCGGTTGAGGTGTTTTCGAGTAATCGATGAATCTACATAATTAAGATTCCGACGAATAGAGAACCTGAAGTCGGTTAATAAAACGGAATGCTCCATATTTTTTAAGTCCCCGAGTCTCAATAATTCCAACGGATATGAAAAATTTATCGACGTTTGAAGTAACCTAATCGCACAGCTCTTCAAATCACATCAACACGGGATGCAGCGGGTGAGGTAAATCTACGTCAGATTTATAGATTTCTAGGTCGGGACCTAGGAGATTAGAAATTACTATCTAAGCGTCGACGAGTTAGCCCTGAATTTATTGCACCTAGATTTTTTTGAAATATTTTCTCCCGCCTTATTACCATTACGTCTTATTAGATATCCAGCCTCTGTAGCACAGTTTGTTAGACGCCGGCTGTGAAACGAAAGGACGCGGGTTCGCTTCCGGCACAAATGTTTGTGTGTACCACAGGTATTTGTTCCGGATCTGGGTGTTTGTAAGACCGAAAAGTCTCATAGTTCCTGATACCCTCGACACAAGACTTGATCTTAGTGTGGGGTCAGAACTATGTATGTGACTTGTTATTTATTTATTATACCATAATTTAGTATTAGTAGTACTATTGTAAAAGTGTTTTTATATTGATCCAAAGAGGTTATCATGCCTCTGATTGTGATATGGCAATCCAAGTAAAAACTGTCTACGATCTTGTGGCGCGCGAATGCGCTTTTGTCAAAATATTAGAAACAATTTTTCTCTAAGAAACTCATTGTTTGGGATATGTTTAATTATTATAAACAACAAGCATTTATACTCGTTACCTAATAGTATTAACATGACCAATATAATAAAATGTGAAAAGAGAAAAACTGTTCCTAATATTTTGATCTCTAAAATATCCACCATGTCATAATTTTATTTATTCAACTTTGTACTTTGTAACCAACAGCATGTATTCCCAGATGGTCACATTATTTGGTCTGCACTGCGCTCACCATCATGTATTATTTATTTATTTATTTATTTAGATACACCATCGACAGTTACACACATACAATAAAATACGATTGACTAATAACATTGGTAATTTTTTTTGTATTGTATTGTATCAGCCCATATACGACCCACTGCAGGGCACGGGCCTCCTCTACAATCGAGGGTACGATTGAGAGTGGTTAGGCTATATAGTCCACCTCGCTGGCCTAGTGCGGGTTGGCGGACTTTTACATACCATAGAAATTTATACAAATCGCTACGGTATGCAGGTTTCCTCACGATGTTTTCCTTCACCGTTATAGTGCGTGATGATTGACTATCAATACACACGTGACTCCGAAAAGTCAGAGGTGTGCCCTGGGATTTGAACCCGCGACCACCGTGAACATGTAGGCAGCCGCGTCTGGTTCGTTACCAACAGGCCACCACGCACTTCATTGGACATTGCGTACTATCATTACAGGTGAACACAACATTCTTGAAATAACTGTTGAAACAGATTATTGATATTAATTACAACAGATTAACATGCAGAATTAAAATTAAATATATTGAGAATTTAGAACTAACATTGAAATGATATACATGGTATTATAATACGAAATTAAAGATTAAATAATTTCAAATCAAACTATTATTAAAATTATAATCAATTTAATGTCACACTAATAATAATTCTCAACAAACTCATGTGTAAGACGCTGTCTAAAAGCATCAAAAGTTTCAAATCGCAAATTGTGCTGTATATATAAAGATGTTGTAAGTACAAAGGGACACGACGAATAAAACGTGTGTGACTGAAAAACGAGACGAGTTTAAGGCCCGGCCACCTGTGGCCGATACTTACATGTACATAATATATTAGCGGGGTGTAGACGGGTCCAAAATGCTCGTACCTTTGATAACAAACTATAGCAAATATAGTCAGACAAGAGCGCATTAGAGGACAGAGCAACAACGTCTTATTTAAAAACTAACTTCTGCGTGATTACCTTTATAAAAAAATCCCATCCCGTCCCGTTTCGTTATATCCCGCCTTCTCCCGTCTCATTCTTACTCAAGATATGTAATCCAGTCCCATCCCATCCATTTGAGTAGAAAAAAGGAACAAATATATCGGAATTCCTCCCTCAACCCATGGGAACACTAAAATTTTCGGGATAAAAAGTAGCCTTAGTGTTAATCCAGGGCGTCAGCTACCTCCATACCAAATTTCATCGAAATCCATTTAGCCATTTCAGAGTTCAGCGCGCACAACCGCACAGACAAACAGACAAAAATTCTAAAAAAACATTGTTTGGATTCCATTACATTAGTATAGTCCCCACATCAGTTTTTCTTATTTACCTTCCATTTACAGACATCGATCGGTTACAAATTTAGTATATGTGTAGAATAGATAAAGAAGATGAATCTATCCAGTCTAACAATTTTCGAGGAACGTTATGCCAGGAAGAATCAACGGAATAATATGAAAAATAGAGAAGCCCTGCTCGACTGTCTCGGTGGCTCAGTTGTATTACGGTGTAATTACAACGCTGAGGTCTCGGGTTCGAGTCTCGGTGGAACAAAATTATATTGGATTTTTCTATCCAATGTCCGCCCGGAGTCAGAATTCGTGCCCGATGCGGGGACGAATATGTAGGATAGAACAAGGAAGGCGAAACTTGGGTGTCCTGATACCATCTCTGCCTACACCCTCTTTAAAAAGGCGTGAGTTTATAAATGTTTAGTGGGACACAGTACCTACTACTATTTCTGTCTCTCTCCTTTACGCAACCACACAACCTTGCATCTCACTCTACTGTTTTCTCGTCTGTCGGTACATGCGCAATTCGTACCGATTTTGTTCGCGTTGTCCACTCCACTGTTACACCTCAATGCGCATAACAGACATTGCTTACCATTTGCATTGGGAATACTAGTTATAAGGATTACATATTATAAGTTAATTGAGTTTCTGTAAGTCTATATTTTTAATAAACGAATTTTCATTTCGTTTCATTTCATAACTTTGCAGGGAACGGACTGAGGCCCTTAGCATTTGCTACTTCTGCCGTATGGCTATTTTGCCATTGCTCCTGAAACTGTAATGTCAATATGTCGATCTGTTTGCCAGCTTTGTGAAACCTACTCTATTTTACTCGCGTGTGAGTGTAAGCGCTGTCGCACATCCCTATTTTCATATATTATGTTTCTATTATATTTGCTTTTTCTATCTTCTATCTATACATATAATAAATTTGTAAAGTATCGATGTCTGTATATGGAAAATAAATAAGAAAAACTAATTTGGGGGAACTTTAATACCGTAATAGAAAACGAAACAATGGTTTATAGAATTTTTATGTATATTTGTCTCTTTGTCTGTTTATCTGGTTGTCTGTTTATCTGCGCAGTTGCGCGCGATGAACTCAGAAACAGCTTCATGGATTTCGATGAAAATTCGTATGGAGGTAGCTGATACCCTGGATTAACACTTAGGCTACTTTTTTTATCCCGAAAAATGTAGTGTGGGATGAGGGAGGAATTCCGATATATTTGTTACTTTTTTCTACTCAGCTGGATAGGATGGGACTGGATTATGTATCTTGAGTGAGAATGAGACGGGACGATGCGGGATATAATATGAAATAAAATTATTAGTAACTCAGCCTATTGCTAACTGTATAATACTGATGTATTTTTCTCTCTCCCTCTCTTCAACCACAGGAAGTCCACTGCTGAACATAGACCTCCACCAAGGATTTATTTATGCTAATATTTTTTTTGAATCCTTAATGTTTCGGAAAGGTTATTTAAGGTTAAGGTATTAGGAAAAATGAAACACGACATTTTCGCTAGCGAAATTTTATTAATTTTTCCAACATCAAGACAAATATATTTTTTTTGGCCATTAACACTAAATACTGGTCCAACCCTAAAATCCATAACATTCAGATGTAAACAATTCTTTTTTGACCAGTACGTTTAACCTAATGGGCTTTTTGAAATTACTGAATCACATTCCTTGTACTTAATCAGACTTTATCTCAATTTTGTAAAACAAAACAACATGCCAATCTCATTGTGTTAACAAAACAATTAATTCACTTTGATTTCCGTGTAAAAATTTCAATAACATTTCAAAAGTTTTTATTTTGAACTACAACAATTTTGAACAACCTTTTTTTCGATTTTAAAATCGGCAACCCACGCTTAATTCAGCAACTCAAGAACCCTTATACTAAGATACACATATAAAAATATAAGTGAATATGTTAGAGCATAAATAAGGAACATAGATTGCACAATCCACCACTGTGTATGGAGACGCACCAAATGTTTGATCTATGACGAGAGGAAACTATTGGCTGACATTTCTTTTGACTCTTAGGTTTACGGGCCAGTTTTATTCCACAGCTGTTTTAAACAAGAGTCTTTACAGTATCAAAAATTCTGTCCGTCTGTGTCGGACCGCAGGGCATATATAAGATTCTCATATAACACAAAGTTGTAAAATCAGATGTTTAAATGGTGCACCCTACCCGCAAAGTGAAATACATATGTTCTGGTCTATTCTATGGATGTGATATAGACTGTCCAAATATTGCGGGCGTATGAACTCCATTATTCGATATTTTCATGCCAAGTTGGTGGTATTTCACAATGTGGATAGCCCATCGCTTAAGCCCCATTTACACGGGGAGAGTATCTCGCCTCGAAGATAAGATTATCGTAAGGATATAAAAAAGTTGCACCGTGTTAACATTTGTCAGAACACGATAATCTATAGCGATGTCATGCGATTCTCGTCTCGAGAAACTCTCTCCGTGTAAATGGGGCTTTATTTTATAAGAAAGTGCAATCCATGATCCTTGTCTATGTTTAGGGCCTTCCAAAGTTTTACGCGTATTCGGCTTAAACATTCACAAGTACTGCCCGTGCGCAATAAATGTATGTACAACAGCTAGTCTTTTCGTATAACTTATAATAAATTAAAAAATGAACAATAATACGTTAATACCGATAACAAAATTGTATAGTATCACAATAAGCAATGAACTAAAACAACAAAAGGTGAAGTATTAAAATAATAAATTACATTATTAAACATAACAAATAAAAACTTAACAATAACACTAACAAAATTAAACGATATCTTGAATTATTGCACACAAAAAAGATCCCAAACTTTCGATCATACACCCTTTTTTGAGCGGGGTGTCGCATTCCTCAGTATTAACTTATTGCGCACGAAATATACTAAACTTACCACTATAAGCTCTCGACAAAGTCGTATTCACACTTACTCGCCGAATACTACCTGACCTTTAGAAGACCCATTAGGCTGCGTCTCCACTGAAACGGAGAGGAGCAGAGCGGAGCGGAGATGTGTAGGAATTAGACATGTATGACGTCATAGATGTTTTCAACTTATGTTTGAGCAAATTCTACTCATCCCGCCCGTCTCCGCTTCAGTAGAACCCCAGCCTTAAACTTACAATAACTTCTACTACATACATAGATATAAAGGGCCCGCGAACTGCCAAAGGCTTTTGTAGCAAGGCCATCGTTTCAAGTTCAAAACACTCCAAAATTATCCAACAATCTATAAAATGTCACTATCTAATTCAGGCAGTCGCGAACCCTTAAAAAGTTAGGAAAATATACGCATATGAGTTTCAACTACAAGACATGGAGAAAAACATTTTAATTAATGATTATATATGACTTATAATTATTTATTGGAAGAAATGAGGCTTACTGTCCACGTAGCGTCACTTTATTTGCACGCTTTCGTCATTTGCCACTTGTATGCTTTTTGCATCTTGCCTATACACTTACGTAGCTCTGTCCACGAAACGACATTGTTGCATTTGCGTAGTGGCAAGCAAGCGTCTTGTATACACGGACAGAGCTGCGACTGTTAATATTTAAGCTGCAAGCAAGCGCACAAGTGGCAAATCAGGAAAGCGCGCGTATGAAGTGACGCTACGTGGACGGGAAGCCTAAGGCTGCGGACACGAAGTCAGCGGATGCGAAGCGACGCGCCGTGACGCAGAGCCGGTCTCGAAGACAGCGGGCAGATCTCACGGCGATAGGGCGGCGTAATTTTGAGAAATTTGTGTCTTTGTTTGCGAACGAAATGTCTAAATAGTTGCGACAACAGCTTTTCCATTCAAATTTCTCCGACCGCCCCGCGTCCGCTGACTTCATGTCCGCAGCGTGATACTAGACCGAACAACGCGAAGAACATCTGTGCGCATCAGCCACGTAGGAGTTCAGTGGCGCGAAAGAAGATGGTGTATCCCTAAGAGTGACAGAGACAGTATCGGAATTGTCAGTACTGTACCGCAGTTTTCTGTTACTTCGCGATGTCCGCACTAGTACAATATCCTAATGTTACATATGATTATAACGTACTACGAGTATACTTTTACAGCGCAACTTATAAATACACATTTGGCGAATGATTTTACAACTACTCCTAACTCATCAACTCTTTCAGGACAATAGGTACAACTTTGTCCACGCACTTAAAGTCTGGTCACAGGGGACGGGACGATACGGCGACGCGACGCTCACGGAACGAGAACAGTTGTAATATTGTATTGGTTTATATGGAACATGTCGAACAAGGTTGGCAGCGTCGCGTGCCCCGTCCTGTCCGCTGGTTGACGAGACCTTCAATCTTTGTTCGGCTTCTCATGCCTTAAAAGTTTATCAAGCTCTCAAGAATAGTGGCTACTTGACAAACAGGAAAGCAAGGTCCTTTCTTTCCTTTATCGTGATCAGATCTTAAATCACGGAACCTCAATCTCCCCCTTAAACTCTAAGAGGCCTTATTCATAGACAGATTTAGAACCTTTTATAGTTATCCAATGTTTTGTCTTGTTCGTTTAAACTAAATTCAAAATTCGTAAAACATTCGATTACTAAATGGTTTAAACACTGTTTATGTACAAGGCGGTATTAAACAAAAGAAAATTAATTACTTCAACCAACTTCTAATATATACATACATGGATTATCAATATGCAATTGAAGTTCAGTCGGCCTAACATGCACGTATCGTGTCAGTGTCGACGTTGACTCTCCTCGACCGTCGACAAATAGGCGACGTCTTTTAAATGGCTTTAATTCATCCAATTTTTATCTGAAATATTTACATTTTACAGAGCAGTTACTAAGTTGCATTCGGGTCTTTGGACATAAATATATGTGATATAATTACGAAACGCAAGCGCCAAATATGAATATTAATTTATCGACAAATAAACTGTAATAGCTTTCTTAACGCATGCATGTTAGGCCGACTGGTATGATCAAAAAGTAATATTTCACAATTATCGTTAAAATTTACACGAGTAATATAATGGATTAATACTAAATATATACGATTTCTAATTACTTATACATGGTATATTACAGTGTACCAAATAAATAAGTTACGGACGTTTTCATACGCGCTATGTCGACGCCGAAAAAAGAATGACTTGTGAAGTAGGCTTAATTGCCTTATGCTTAGGTTCGAAATGCAGCAACAACGGATTAATTCTGTTCCATAATAATTCCGTGATTGTTTCAAATCGCAGATAAACAGCGTAAAACAACTGATGATGTTCGTTGTATACGACACGCATGGTGATTGGCTAAAATATATTCACGTGTATGAAAAAAATATCTGGTCCGACACATCGCTGTAACTTATTTGTATGGCAGTACAATAATTACAAATTATCGAATAAATATAGATATAATGAAATAGAATATGTATAGTTAAGAAGGTGGTTATATGTTTTTCAGATATGTATATTCTCCATTAGATTATATTACAACTTACATAAATACACAAGTTCAATATTTACTCGTGCATCTTGATATATAATTACGAAAATATCCTTCACGGAACAAGGTAAAAAAATTCAATGATATTTTGCATAATTCGATCACTTCAGAGAGGTATACCTATACATATATTTTTTTGGTTTTTTCTCGTTAATTCACATATATATCAGTAAATCGCTAATCGTCATATTTACACAAGCAATATATACAGCCTTTATCGATACCTCAGGGCTAATATATTGCACAATTTGAACTTCCCGCAGTTTCCCTTTGACATTTAGCCTACTTTCGTGCTTCCTCAGCCACATCCAAGCTTCTCTCTTTTTCTCTTTTTATCTCTCTCTCTCTCTCTCTCTCTCTCTCTCTGTCTCTTTCTCTATGTCTGTCTTCAGTCACAGGAAGTGTACTACGGTTTGTCAAGAATCACTGCCATACATTAATATTGACACCAGGATTCCTTGGCGTATCGCTATTCGAGCACGGTGTGAAATATTTTTGTTATCCGTAATGGAACATAAGGCGTCATTTACACTCTTTCTCATTTTTACTCTCCTTTCAATAACTCTTTCACACTTTCCATCTCTCGTAATCAAATTGCCCAGATACAGAAATTCATCAATTTTCTCACATTCTATTGCAGCCTTGCTTTCTATTCTCGATTCATCCCTTTACAGAATCATAACATTCGTCTTTCTTACATTTACTTTCATCCCTCAACTTTTAAACTCCTCATTCATTATAGTCACCATCGGTTAGCTTACACGCCGATGACGCAAGAAGCACCTGATCATCGGCGCATAAGACACCGAAGCAGTGACTTATCCATTCTAAAATCACATTCAAATACTTTCAAATCGGTCAAACATCTTTTCATAATGGTTGTACGCTTTCACATCCCGCATTTCATCTAATGTTACACGCATCATTCTTTCTTTAAAATCTAAAAAATCAAAAGAATCTTCAATAAGTACAGAAATCGCAAAATTAACCGCGCACTTGCATAACAGAATAATTTAGTAGCCTAAAAAGCTTAGTTGCCTACAAAACCATAGCCCCGAAGTATCGATATGCAAATGAATTGATTAAAGTTAAAACTGTCTAGTTCGACACACCCTCCGGTTATCTACTATCTCATCTACCATTTAACTATGATATATACATATTTATATACATATTTAACTATGATATATACATTTGACAGCGCTATAAGTAAACCTGTATATTTGGGAGTATTTAACATCCGGCGTAGTTACGGATCACCTTTTTATATGTACACCCTTACTACCTTATCCGTAGTCAGTTTATAAATCTAATTAAGTTGTCGAATGATTTGTCTTCATCGCTCAAACTGAATTCAAAAGTCGTTTGAAAGGGACAAAACATTCGATCACTAACATAGGTTTAAAAACTTTCTATGAATAAAGCCCTTAAATATTAGTATTTAAGTAATGAGTATGATAAGGATTAAAATTATTGAGGTATAGTATGGTAATCTCCCACTTAATAAGCTATTTACAATTCTATATACATTCATAAAGTATTTTATACACCCGGTACATAGTCACTATGATTATATACGTTATAGGTACTTGTGTCTCGTCCGGTTTAACTATAAATATATTAAAGATCCTCATCAGCTTGTCTTAAATTCCGCTAAAAAGTATTTTAATATTTATGCGTATATAATTTACACGGCAGCGTAACAACCAAGCTCATCAACCGGCATTATCAAATTATATAACGCTAATCGAACTATTTTTATTGTATGTACAACTCCTAATCTAGTTGTTTTAGCGACTGGCGATTTCATCAGCCTTTGGTCGTCCCCCCTGTCTATCTCAAACCTTACCAACTGTCTAACATTTGAATACGAATATGTAGTATATGTATAATAAACTTACAATAAGGTATTATTATTCCTAACTCAGCGATACAACAATTTCCAGGCTTCAAATAAAAAATTGCGTATTTACAGAAAAAAATAGAAAAAATCTGTAAATAAATGTAGAAATAATAATTATACTTTAATAAACAAACTTCAGCTTTTTTTGTGATTTTTTTTTCATTTTAGGTACTTATTGACGGCGTCTCGTCTTATCTGGTTATTTTCGTTAAGCGTTATTCCCCTATATACTTATATAGCAATATGTGTATATGAAAAAACAGTAGGCATTTATGTACAAAAGCCTTATTCAACCAAAACAAAAATGTGTAAAAATCGCCAAGTTCTATTAGCAAAAGTTTTGTAATTTAAGGTCAATGTAAAACGATAAATGGGTCAAATATTAGAACATCGTATTTCTAAACAAGTGAAGTCAAATATTGCATTGTACACTAATTAAAAAATATATCTCCTAAAATTCGCTTTTACATTAGCATGGCAGAGTAAAGCACTCTGGACTGGACTTAATTATAAGTGTCTATAAATTTTGACTGGCAAAGTGCGATCATTTCTTTACGGCCTATTCATGACATGTCTGATCTAAAAATTCGACAAACGGTCTTAACCTATTCTAAAAGGCTTTTTTTATAGTGGTCGTTATTCTAGCAGATACAGTGCACCCAATTATTGTTTGATAGCTCTAATAAATAGATATTTTATAGACGACGCTACTATACTGAACTTGGCTACATTTTCAAATTTATGTTTTGGTGACTTACAAACTAACATGCTGTACATTTATATACATACAATACTATAGTTGGATATATATAGGTGGCTAAATCGATATTTACACTTACCTTACAAGATATTGCAGTAAAGAATGTTAAGCAACATATATTTCTACGCTGTAATTCATCTACTTTCTAAAGAACTATTTTTTATACCTCATATATTATCTTTTTTGCAATACCTATATACATAGAATGATTTAAAAATTTATGATATGATTGGTTTGGATATATAGGACTTCACATCTAAAGCACCATTTACGCCGGGACATTTTCTCTACTCAAATACACGATTATCGTAAGGATACAAAAGAGTTGCAACGTGTAAACATTTGCCATAAACATTAGAATACGATCAACTTTTACTACTTTATTCATAGACAGTTTTAAAACCTATTTTACTTATCGAATGTTTTGTCCCTTTCGAACGACTTTTGAATTCAGTTAGAGCGAAGACAAAACATTCGATTGCTAAAATAGGTTTTAAAACTGTCTATTAATAACGCCGATAGAGATTATTGAATGCGATAATGGCGTACAATTCTCGCCCGAAATTTGGTGAGAAACTCTCTGCTTTTAATCTCCTATCTCCTGGACGCTAAAAGATATCTTATTACTGTATGGGCGGATGTACTGACTTTTCGCGGATAATTAAAACAAGAATAATTATAAAAATAATTAATAGCACGATTACTGGATTATTAATGAAAGATACTAGAGAGAATATTAAAGTATTTTTATGGATGAAATTTATTTACACTATGTTATTATTGTCCTAATTAATATTTAAAAGTATCTACTATATTACTTTACTAATTTCGTTATATACATATTATTTCATTACTATAATATACCTTTTTAAAGTCATTGTTTACCAAATTCTCTTAGATTTACTTAATTTTGAGGTTAATAATAATTATAAATAGTACTTATTTATGATTTCATCATACCTAATATATCTAGAAACAGTGCGGCAAAACGAACAAAACACTTAGAGATAATACATTTTTTAACATATTTGTTTTGGACGAAAAGGTTGATATTTTAAAAATGTAAAGCAAAACACGAGATAACCAAGTTTCGAACAAATAAATATTTTTTTAAATAGTTTAACTATCAAGCTTATTTGGACTATCGCTAACTTTGTACTGATATACCATTTGTGCTCTGATATTTTAACAATTTGTAAACAAATTGTTAAAATGTAACAACCTCTTGACTCTTGAGTATTCGTAATACATTTTTTTTATTGCATAGGTCCGGCAAACGAGCGAACAGGTCACCTGATGGTAAGTGATCACTGCCGCCCATAAAAATCCACAACACTGGATCATGGATGTGTTGCCGGCCCAATTAGGAGGGGAACGGGAAGGAAAAGGGTTGGGAGGAGGATAGGAGTATTGGGCATCCGGCAATCTCACTCACCGAACGAAACGCGACAGCTAAGCTGTCGCTTCACGTCGATTTCCTGTGAGACCGTGGTACCTCCCCGGATGAGCCTGCCCATTCATACTGAGTCATGACTGACAACAGCGTGGCTCTACCACTGATTAAATGTATTACAAATATTATAAGAATTAACAATATATTGCAATGACAGGTAATAACGTTCCACTGTCTTTAATTTTAGATTTAAATATTTTGAATTGCAGTTTCTATGGCCTGGCAAATTAAAGTTGATTTTTTTTTTGTATAAAATTGTAATTTTGCTCCTTAACATTTTTTTAACGCCATATTAATCTCTTTGACCATTAAATGTATAGAGAGAGTT
This sequence comes from Theretra japonica, assembly GCA_033459515.1. NCBI lineage: Eukaryota > Metazoa > Arthropoda > Insecta > Lepidoptera > Sphingidae > Theretra > Theretra japonica. The sequence goes on from CM065934.1 coordinate 10,978,017, forward strand.
TATCGTCTATACTTTGAAAGGTTATTTTAGATATTAACAAATTACTTCGTAATAATCAATAAAAGGTTTTACTATTTACATATCTTTGTGTACTGTTCGTCTTTCCTCTCTGTAATTATATACAATTGATATATATACATATTTATATAAGTTATATACAGTATTTTATTCTATGTAAGCATAAAAAGCGAAGCAGGACATAGGCGCGTCCGAAATAATAATATGCGCTCTACAATGGCGCGCATATGTAAGCTGCATGGTCCTACCAAAGCTGTTATATAAATATTATATACATTCTATTATATTACAACGGCTAGGGAAAATAGTAGCTTTTACCCGCTGCTTTTTTCGCTGGATGATTTTAGTAAAATGTAGGATAAATGATAACCATACATAGATAACCAACCAGGAGTTACTTTATATTTATTATATATTAAGTATGTATAGTTATTCAATACTGAGAGGTTATTTTTCTACTATTTTTGTGCCACGATCCAGTATACGCCTTGTAGCGGCTTAAAGTTAAATTACATGACCAACTAAATTCATATTTCATTTCGTAGATTATCTTGAGATAATGTAAATTAATTCGAGATAAGAACATATTTCATGGAGACATAAAACCCATACTAACAAAAACCTTATAAAAATATTTAGAAACATATTATGCAATCGTATTTACAATAATATAATACAAAGTAAGAACATAAAATGTACTTAAACGTGTCGCCTAATTCGTCTACTGCAGCTATTCTATCTACTCCGCCTTCTGCGTCTACGGCGTCTACTTCATCTACTCCGCTTCTACTGCGACTAGATTTTAGCAAAACAATAGTGATAGAATTAATCGCCATCAACAGCGACACGAGTTTTTATAAAACCACGCGTCTGCTGGATGTAAAGAGCAGCTAGTAATTGACGTAGATAGGATTCGCACGCTATATGTACAGATTGTTCGGCTCTTACTTACAACTATACATGTGAGGCCTGCCCTAACGACACAAATTGGGTGACAATTATTCATCACGCATCATGTTATCTGTATCAGCCCATAGACGTCCCACTGCAGGGCACGAGCCTCCTCTACAATCGAGAGCACGATTGAGAGTCGTTTGAATGAAAGTGGGTTGATCATGATGTTATAATCAGGGTGAATAGGATTGCGAGCGTACATAGGACAAAATCTGATCGAATTATCAATTGTGAATGTTAATGTGACTAGGATGTTATATTGCGTTTTTTCAAAATTCCCAAAAGTCAATCGAGATTATCAAACATTACCAATTTACAACTTTAATTTTAAATAAAGACGACAATACTGGTCGCTATTTACTCACATCACCCCGTATGATCACAGCGCATATTGTGACAGTAGATAACACGAGCTACGATTTAGCTGCCAACCAAATTGTATCGTGTAGAATAGGCTTTACACATAGGGGTCCTAACTAATAATCCTAATCTAAGTATTTCACAGCCTATGCTACTATTCCTAGATTAAACATACGCTAGAATAAGATATATATATATATATACTATTATACATATATTATATATACATAAGACTATATACACTATTTACAGACATCCAAAGCCGTTGCATGGCAAAATCGATAGATGTACTCAGATAGTGAATTAGCACCGAGATTCAGCGAGTCTTGGAAAATATTGTTTCTATACCTCATCAAGAACCAAAAATCTTAACTACAATGCTGTTTTTAGTTTATCGGAGACAGTTTTTTTACTTTTATACGACTCTATTGATTATATTAAATTTAAAAATCTTTATTTTTTTAGTATTGTACTTTATTTATTATGGTAGAAAAACTAGACACAATATTATTATGCCAAACCACCTGTGCTCTGGCACTGCTGATCATTGTTGTAAATTGACTATGTATATCAGAGACGGTAAACAAATTAATAAATAACCAGATGGTAAATGGTGACCGCCGCCCTTAAATAGGATGGCAAACGAACAACCGAGTAACCTGATAGTAAGTGGTCACCACATCAACAGCGATTGTAGATGGTCATTGGATGTCGTGAAGCCTCCGGCAATCTCACACACCGAACGCAATGAAACAGCAGGAGCGCTACTACCAAAAACGACATTCGATATGTCACGCGATACTTCGTGTTGAAACATAGTCCTAGCGGCTTCGTTTTCACTCATATCGATGACAGAACGATTGTTGACATTATCGCTTAGAGATTATTCATCGATACGATAGCAAAAACGAAGTCGTTAGGAGATTTCAATACGAGGAATCGGAAGATCACGAATATCGTTTTTAGTAGTATCCCTCAAAGCTGTCGCATCACGACAGTTTCCTGTGAGACAGTGGTACCTCCCCGGGCGAGTCGGCTCATTTTATGTGTAGTCTGTGACCACAACGTGACTCTACCACTTAAAATATGACTACACAGACAACCATGTACTACAGCGCTGTTAATATGCATCGAAGTGGTTCGGTTAAAATATTTGGGTCCAAAGGTAATGCGAACGCCAGAAACTAATCTTAATTATTATTGCAGCATAAAAATCTCATGTTATACATTTCAGCATAACAGGCAAGTCTAGTTAATATTAGCGTATTATTTAATGTAACATTACTTGAATTTTAGAAAGGTTATAGTATTCATAGCCTTAGAGTATTCATAATATAGAGGGAGGGCTGTCATACGTTTCCGTTTCCAAAATCGTAGATATTTTTTGTTCGTAATGTTGGTAGCACTGCTGTGTTGGTGAAACTAATTATTTAACAACGAATTGAATTAAATTCCCTTAGAGTATATAAATATAGAGGGAGCACTGGTACTCCAAAAACGTAGATAAAATGGTGGTGCCGGGACCACCTTTTTCTTCCCTACATCCAATATGAATTGTGACAACTTGGAATACACACGAATTATATGAAACACAAAAATAAAAAATGTAATTTAGCGTTATTTAATTCCACCCAAATTTATTTTACATATGTACATACATACATTCCACTTTGCTCTATCCTGACATACTACTTTCGCTTCATCTACTTTCATAAATCTCTTCATGCATTCTCGTCGGTTAAGGGTACTTTTAACCTGACCCTTGCCTTAGGTGCCCTCGATCTGGTTGAGGTAGGTCCAATGTGGTCGAACCCTACCGACTCTTCCATTCACACTCGCCTCATGTATCTGTTTAGTTAATCGCCTTTTATCCATCCTCTCTACGTGCCCAAACTATCTTAACATTCCTTTCTCAATTCTCGTCACTACATCTTCATTTACTCCACAACGTTCCATCATCACGCTATTTCGCACTCTGTCACTCAACCTCACACCGCACATTCCTCTCAACCACCTCATTTTCACTGCCTTAATATTACTCTCATGCTTCTTCTACCATACCCAACTTTCACTATCATACATGAGCTTTGATACTAACACTCCTCTATGGACAGCCAGTCTTGTCTTTTTAGACACCTACCGGCTTCTCATAAACGAGTGCAGTGCACCATTCACTTTATTGCCTGCATTCACTCGTCTTTCAATATCACTGTCATGGTTTCCATCACTTGTACTCCTAAATACACAGCCCAAATATACAAATTCATTAACTTGCTCTACTCGTTCGTTACCTATCATAATATCACACTTTGTCATATCTTTCTCTCTTTCAAATATAATGACTTTCGTCTTACACACATTTATTTTTATTCCTTTTCTCTCAAACGCTTCATGCATGTTATTACCATGTTCTGTAACTCCTACTCTGATGATGCAAGAATAACTTGATTATCAGCGTAGAGAAGATATTTTAAGGACAACTCATTCATTCCAATCCCATGCTCACTATCTTTAAGATCTTTTAGGCAGCCGTCAATGAAAAGATTGAACAGCCACGGAGACGCTACACATCTCTGCCTCACACCCTTTTCGATGCGAAACCAGTCAGTGTAGGCCCCATTAATCCTAACGCAAGCACTGGAGTCCTGATACAGAGACTGGAGTGCTCGAATTAGGCTGCTGCTCAATCCAAACTTCGTGCATGTTGAACAACCTGTCAAATGTCAGCCAATAGGAGGGCAGAAAAAGGTGGCCCGGCACTACAATTTTTATCTACGTTTTTGAAGTACCAGCGCTCCCTCTATATTGTAAATAAGTATAAAGCATATGCTGGCCTAATCCTATCAGTCAAGTTTATTTTAAATTAAGTTTTAAACCTTGTTATTTTCCTATTGCTATTCAATGCTCAAGTAAAGCAGAATTTACCTTTATTTTACTTGATTGCGTTGACATTTAATGGAACCAGTAAATCGAATCGATCAATCGGTAATCGAAGATTGAAAGTAGACTCAACAGTATGCAGATTATTCGAACACGTTGTAAAAAAATAGAACTGATTTATCTTAACCATTGCGAAACGTAATTTATCCATTTGAGTGTTAATAAGCTGTTGCGACAACAAAGAAAATAATAAAAATGACAAATTTATATATACATCCATCGACTCTGCCGTTTTAGTATATATGTATATTTTATTTTGTACGACTCCCAAGAACAAGACCTTATGGAAAAGTAAGGTGATATGTAGTATATTATTTAATTATATTTGATACGCTAAAAGCTATGTACATGGCTCTACATTTTTTTGTATTTTTTCTTTTTTTTTACGTAATTATGCATACATTTACAGAATAAATGTTGATTAAGTGGGAATATATCTCGTAATATTTACAGACAGGTTTTATGTACTTTTAGGTTTTTTTAGGTTTGTTCTTGGGACCGCTGGGCTTATATTTTGACAGTAAAGCGTAACTACTAGGATGTGAAATTTTGATCTACCGCTGTATGTAAAAATTTTGAAGTTCGCTAAAGATTATATCCAAGAATCTCTACACTTTGGAAATTTTGCAAAAACAAGGTATACTTTATTGGCAACCTGGATGTTTATTTCCACGTTGGTTGCTAATACGCCACTACTTTGATACCCTGTATGTCCTAAGGAAACGTTTTTAACCTAAGTTATCTAAAATCATCTAATTACTACGCGACTATCTCTACTCCGCCCTTACATAAATCACAGGGGTGACCTAGCTTCATTGTTATGTACATATATTTACATGTATATGTATATTTTCTATGTACATTATGGTATAAAATAAAGGTATAAAATTGTAACCAAATACGACGGATATTTCAATTTACCAGCAAAAATCTTTATCAAAATATTATTTATAACTATCAATACCAAAATTAAATAAATAAAAATTAATGGTTTAATAATACGTAAAACATTGTAAAAAAATCAGATAGAAACAAAAGAAAACCTGGGGTCGGCTCTTACCAGCGCAGAGTCCAAGCGCAGCGTGGCGGCAATCTAAAAGTTAACATAGCAAATACACCCTTATTTCCACAACGGAAGGTTTATATTTCTATCAAGTTAAAAAAAACGACTCGCGATTTCGCTCGCATTCGATACGTGCGTTTACGAGCAATTTTTTTCTCCCAATAGAAATATCAGCTTTATATGGTGGAGATAAAGGCGACTTTGCCATGATAACTCTGATTGGCGCTTCGCTGCGCTTCGACTCTGCGCTAGTAGGAGCCGACCCTGTGGGCCTCTGCCCACTACAACCTAGCGTATGTACCATGACCGGCCTATGAACGTGTCAGCCAAAACATATTCTTTATATGAATTACTATGGATCGCTGCTCACTAACGGCCGGTTTCTATAACCTATCATTGAGAAGAAGTAAAGATAACTTCTATTAATATATGTCGATGTATTTTTATGTTTCAATAAGCAACGGTAGGTATTTATATATTTATCTATCTACCTAACTACTTATATTATGTACACTTATATTAAAACCTACACTAATGATAAATATATCCGTCTACCTTGGTTTATATCAACATTTAAATGCATCGACGTATATTAATGCTAGCTATCTTTTTACTTTATGTTAAAGATAGGTTATAGAGACCGGGATTAGATTGTCCCGTCACTGATGACGTCCCATAATAATTTACACAGAGTATATTTTTTTGTCTGACATGTTCATAGCACGCCCATGATATGCCACGATGTAGTGGGCAGAGACCCAAACGGTATAACTTTTTTTCCTACCTGGCTTTTTTTATAAATATAGTTATTTGATAGACGTAATAAAAAAAAATTATAATAACCATTTGCTTCTATTTCCACAGACTTTAATGTAATTCGGAACATATAAGGGGAAAATTACATGTTTTTTGTTCTGAAACAAAAGCGACAACACGGGAATTGTGTACCTACAAAGATGCTTATCTCTCGCCTGTCGACACAATTAAGCCAGCCAGACTAAGGCTGATACCAAACCGTGACTTACCTGTGAGGACTTATGTCAGTATTTGCGCCATTGTGCACGTCACTAACCGGGCGGAAACGGATATCCTAACAAAAGCTGTCTTATGTTGGCAGAACGACTTTGACAGTTGGTATATATCTGAGCATATGCCTAGTGTATCTGCGCATGAGTATAGATATATCTGCGTATGAGTAAAGATATATCTGCGCATAAGTTTATATCTATGTATCTGCGCATGAGTATTATAGATCTATCTGCGAATAAGTATAGATGTATCTGCGCATGAGTATTATAGATCTATCTGCGAATAAGTATAGATGTATCTGCGCATGAGTATGGATGTATCTGCGCATGAGTATAGATCTATCTGCGCATGAGTTTATATTTATCTGCGCATGAGTATGGATTTATCTGCGTATGAGTAAAGACATATCTGCGCATAAGTTTATATCTATCAGCGCATGAGTATGGATTTATCTGCGCATGAGTATGGATCTATCTCCGCCTAAATATAGATCTAACTACGCATAAGTATAGATGTATCTGCGCATGAGTATAGATATATCTGCACATAAGTTTATATCTATCAGCGCATGAGTATGGATTTATCTGCGCATGAGTATGGATTTATCTGCGCATGAGTATAGATCTATCTCCGCCTAAATATAGATCTAACTACGCATAAGTATAGATGTATCTGCGTATGAGTAAAGATCTATCTGCGCATGGGTTTTTATTTATCTGCGCATGAGTATGGATGTATCTACGCATGAGTATGGATCTATCTGCGCATTAGTATGGATTTATCCGCGCATGAGTATAGATCTATCTGCGCATGAGTATAGTTCTATCTGCGCATGAGTTTATATTTATCTGCGCATGAGTATGGATTTATCCGCGCATGAGTAAGGATTTATCTGCGCATGAGTATAGTTCTATCTGCGCATGAGTTTATATTTATCTGCGCATGAGTATGGATTTATCTGCGTATGAGTATAGATCTATTTGCGCTTGAATATAGATCTAACTACGCACAAGTATAGATTTATGTGCGTATGAGTAAAGATATATCTGCGCATGATTATAGATCGTTCTGCGCATGAATATGGGTATCTGCGCATGAGGATAGATCTATCTGCGCATGAGTATAGTTCTATCTGCGCATGAGTTTATATTTATCTGCGCATGAGTATGGATTTATCCGCGCATGAGTATAGATCTATCTGCGCATGAGTATAGTTCTATCTGCGTATGAGTTTATATCTATCAGCGCATGAGTATGGATGTATCTGCGCATGAGTATAGATCTATCTGCGCATAAGTATATATGTATCTGCGTATGAGTAAAGATATACATATCTGCGCATGATTAAAGATATATCTGCGCATGAGTATGGATGTATCTGCGCATGAGTATAGATCTATCTACGCATGAGTATAGTTCTATCTGCGCATGAGTTTATATTTATCTGCGCATGAGTATGGATTTATCTGCGCACGAGTATTCTATAAATTAATTTTCCCTTTTTACTGGTTTTTTGTCGTTTTCCTATAAATGGTTACATTTTATACCTCTATTCAATAACGTCTGTTAAATTATTATGATATGTTATAATGTGGATATGTTATGAGACTACCTATCAATAAGTACCTTATATTATTTTATATATTAGCACGGTTTAGTGTTTGCACTGCACCTGATGTTCCATATAGAGCCCTTCATAGAGCCCTTTAAGGTTGAGGGCGGAATGTATATTTCATAAATATAAATAGATATGAATGTAACTAACAATAGATAAAAATTACAGTTATTTACAAAATAATAAAATATAAAAAAGCTTGCCTTACCTGGAAATTGAACCGCCAGCGCCGCTACCGCACGAATCGCGAGCCAATACTCTATATTACTATGAAGACCCGACCAAGAGAATATAAATAATTGCGCTTTCCCTTCACTCCTACAGATTAAAAATCTATAATAATTAAGCAAACTTTCTTTAATTAATTTAAAACTCTGAATAAGAAAAATATATAGCATTATTTTTACAGCCTAATTCATTTGCAAATTATAAGTAAACTTTACTCAAATAAATTTATTTCTTGGTCGGGCTTTACGTACCTACCTATGTATCTATTAATTTAAATATAATAGGTTTACTGAAACCCGTTTCTAATATTTTACATATTACTGTTATTTGGCATATTATTTTTGAGCCAATCATTGCCTGTGTAGCTTGATACGTGAACGGGGTTCGCGTGGCGGTAGATCGGCTGTTGCACGTTCATGGCGTGTGGCAGGTCAGCAGACATCGTCTGTCGCTCCACGTACTGTTGCGGGTAGTGCCAATGCTCATTCCGGGGTACATACTGTGGAATATGCTCACGTCCATACTGCATCGCGTACGGGTGCACCATCCGCGGCCTCGTGTTGTAGTACGGCGACAGCTGCTTCTCCGCCGACGCCGCTTGCATCTGCTGTGGCCGCGGAAACTGCAAATAATCACAAGTGTTACAACGATCCATTGGATTTATTAAGTGAGGCAGGAATTAGTATATCTTACCTGGTACTGCGGCATATTCATTCGACTGTCTGGGATGGTCGCGTTGACGTAGCTCGAACTCTCCGGCATCGCAGTATGATGATGCGCGTACTGCTCGGGCTGGTACATCGCTTGGGTAGTCATCTGTGGCTTCCGTTGGACGCGAACTTGTGGTCTCTTAGCCACTGCGACCGGTTCGCTTGCCATTTGGCTTTCATTTCTAAAACTATTCGGCATTGCGGGCAATACAACCCTCCGTCTCTTCAGTGGCGATGGATCATCATCAGCATTTCGTTGAACAGTATTGTGGCTTTCTCCAAGTGAAGGCCTCAGTCTATCTACTATTTTTTGGAGATTCTCCCCTTTACTACAGATGGATTCAGGCAAAAAATCTATTTTCTCCGGTACAGGAAAGTTGCACATTTCGGTATGATTTTTCAGCAAAATCTTATTAATCTGGCTGCAGGCTACGGCTTGTTTCAGTGGTTCCGATTCATCGTTATCGTGAACTTCTGGTTTATTTCCATAGTTAATGTCGTCAGTGTTGGTTCCCGCGTCGCAAGTAACTATTGACATGCGGCTTATTAGAAATTCAATAGATACATTTTTCGATCGCAGACAATGCAACATATCCCTTTCATTGTCTGCGATGATTGTAACCGGATCGGTCTGAGTCCCAACATTGGCAATGTGGGATATTAAAGTGACGGAACGCTCTCTTAAAGGGATAATGTTTTGATCTGTGATAGGCTTTCTTTTATGAATTTTATATTTTTCTCTCTCGGGCAGTGCACACAAAGGTAAATTGTGTTTTATAGAAGTACTTTCATTTATCGGTATAGTTAGCGGATTGTTTGTAGGTCTTTCGCTCGCTGTCATAGTTTGAGTTGACGAATTACTTTGAAAAGTATTTGGTCTCTCTTTCGTATTGTTAGAAATGTTGGCACTAGGTTCATTATCTTGAAATTCTAATGGATGATCTAACTTAGGCTCATACGGCCAATTGTGATCATGTTTAGATGTTTCGTGAAAAGTTACATCTATTGTCTTGGGCTCTGGGGTTTCTGTTATATCTACTGGATTTATCTTCGTTTTAAATAATATAATTTCTAAATCCGTGGTACTTAATTCATTTAAGTCTTTATTTACAATATTATCGTCACTAATAGGCTTTTCAGCAATACTGAAACAAATAAAAGAATTATACTTTTAATAAAAAATGAACTATTTATATGTGTATTATTTTTGTAAATAAAATTTTGAACCGACTCAAAGAAATCTACACTCGTGAATGCGTACCTGTTAGGCGGCGACTCTTCTATTTCCACTATCGTTGATATTAGTGGTAATTTCATGGTCTTATTATGTCGCCCCTTTTCCGAAGAACCAAATTGTGAACTCATTTTAGTCGTTTAACTTTTTGACGAACGGATTGTGTTTGTCGAAATCACGAAGCATCCTAATATTTGTACACGCGGTCTCGGACTCTGAATCACTCGAAATATAATTAAAACTCGTATACGGACTACGCGTGGGTCACGCATCTTCGTAAAATTGGACATTGGCAACGATTTTGCCAGCCTCGCGACTGAAACTACGTAGAACACTTCTGCCGGCACTCGAGCGGCCGTTGAAAGTTTGGCCAGTTGGAGAGGCCAGGTCGAGAGGAGCGCTCCCGGAGAGGAGTCGGCGAGGACTGGCGAGGACTAGCGAGGGCTGCTCTCGTGTTGAGCTGTAACAGGGCGAAGGAAGGTACGCGCGGTTTTCCCGGCCAATGAGAGGACGATGCGCGCGCATCTTCCGCCCGCACTCTTTGTCTAACTTTCCAGTTTACCTGGTAATACCAGGAACCTGAGCCGTTTGCATAACTATAATATATTCAATTACAAAGTACCTCTCTTGGCCACTCAGTAAGTAGGAATACCCAGATGCAACAACGGCACGGCGACAACAGTAATGCAACTGCGTTCAATCCACCTAATTTAAATCATTCAAATAAATGTGTTTAAAGTTGGAAGTGTGGTCTCCGCAGTAGCCTCGGCTGTCAGGGCCGTCCAATGGTAGCAATATACGTGGCCCTCCTAACATTATTTTTAGACAAATTACTTACCTGGTAGATTACGGCGGCACAAACTATCAAGGTGGATAGAAGTCGATACTGATCAGCGGTTAATAATCTGCAATTTATATATTTGTTTTTCGTGGTATCGATGTATTGCATAGTTGACAGTAACTTTAGTAAAAGTTCTGCAGCGGACGAGTGCCGAATACATGTACATACTTTTTAAAAGGATAACTTTACAAGGGTAACTTTCAATATATAACTAATACAGCTATAGGCCCTTAACTAATCAAGAATAGACCTGTTATGGCTGACGTCCGTGAACAGCATAGTCCATAGATATCTTTTATGAAAGTACGATAAACTATACATTCTTAACAAACGATGTTCTTAAGGTCTGAAAGGTTTAGCAAATTTAATTACTTTTATCGTTTCTCATACATTTTCCTCGATATACATTATATGACCTTTCATGTTTTTGTAAATTCAGGTTGTAGGCTTATTTGAAAACAAAAAGATTAACTCCGATCCAAAAAATATACCTCAAATCAGTCGGAAATATGAAAATGATTGGGCTATTGGGCGTTATTGTGCAATCTACTGTATGTAAATTTAAGAATCTATGCAGGCTACAGTTAGTCTTGAACCCAGGTAATGAAACTGGCTTAACCGTTTGATTATAATAGTTTTATAAAGAACTAACGTGAAACTTTACCGTCGGCTTACTTAGTAAAATTGGCCTAACTTGAATACTTACCATCCATCACTTTTTTAATGTAAAAGGCCGTCATGATTTTTTTTATTTGAAAGCCCCCATGGCGCAGTTAAGAGCCGGGTGTGAAACAAGATGTCTCGGATTAGATTCCCGCTTGGGTGTTGTGAGAACGTAAAGTTTTAATACCTTGCGCCAGGTCTTCCCATCCGACGGATGCGAATATCATAGGATTTTGGTATGTACTGATAATAATAACAGGTATATTAGGTCTAAATTGGCATTATTGACTAAGATGAAAGATTAAGATGAAACAAACTTATTAATAAACGACTTATTATAATTATTTATTTTAACACGACATTACACATCCCGCCGAGTGACACCGTTTCAAAATTTTAATTGTTAACTTACAAAAACAAACAAAGAAATGTCATAAATGCTTTTATGTTGACAATAAATTAATTCTAGTGTTAAATACAGTTTTAGCGAAGGAAAAGCATTAGATGTTTCTATTGTGAATCTCTTGCAACCTGTTGATTGTCGTTGTGCAAATGGGGGAGGCCTATGTATAACAGAGGGCTTTCTGTAGCAGCAGTTTGTGTAATAATCTCCTATAATAAGATGCCTCCTTAAACTTATTATTTATTTTTAAAAATATATTTTATAAATATTGATTTAATGAAACAAAAATATATAGATATGGAATTTTTCTAATGTAACTTGTCTGAAATAGTACACGTTTCGCCAATGCAAGAAAAAGCGGCCGACGGCAACGAAAGCGCTATGAAGTAACATACCGTAGCCCCGCGTTACAACAATTTTCGAAATAAAATAATGCCTAAATATTATATCTCAATATATTATCGTTTTATGTAATTAAAACCTTTATGATTACATATTATTAAAAAAAAAATCAGTACATTATTGTATTATTTATATTTATTTATGGGACCCTTGCCGAGAGCCCCACTTCATGTATTATGTACATGCATTTGCCGCCAAGCAACAGGCTGTAATCCAATCCAATCCATCAGCCAAAGGAACTCCACTGCTGAACATAGGCCTCTCCCAATGATTTCCACAATGACCTGTTGTAGGCAGCCTGCATCCAGAGACGATAGGATAGCATGTAAGCACCATTATATTCCGGTTTGAAGCGATTAAAACTACTTAACCCGGTCAATTTAGACATCCAAAGTTACATAAATTTAGACTAGGTTGAAAATTAGTAGGATTGTTCAAGACACTATAATAAATGAAATGTGAAAAGTCCTCATCGATCCGACACCTGGAAAAAAAATTACTCGGGGTCAAACGTCACGATAAACGGGTTTTTCGCGATTTTCAACAAAACGGTAAGTTTTATAATTAAATTAACCTAGACAACATTGTAGACCAGATAATTATGTGTTATACTGGGCAGTGAGCGTCTTAACACCTCTTGTGATAGATTAACAATAAATATGTATATATATACAGGGTATATCAAGACTGCTACCGAAAACGAAGCCAGGTGGTAGTTTTAGTGACCTTAGACACGATGCAACTAAAATTATTGAAAAAAAAGCGACGATTTTTTTTTGTAATTGTGTCCTATCATCGTATTTGGGTGGTAAATACATACATTTTCCTGAAAAAATAATGTATACTATTTTAAATTTAAAGACGCTATAATACGCAAGGCCTTAAATTATAATTTTAACAAAAACTATGGATAACACCCAAACACAATGATATTTAAAACGTAAAAAAAAAAATAGTCGCGTTTCTTTTTTAAATTTTTAGTTGCATCGTGTTTGTAGTCACAAAAACTACCACCTGGTTTCGTTTTCGGTAGAAGTCTTCATATACCCTGTATAACATATTAAATTAAACATTTTACTTCGATAATTTGTTATATTTTTGTAACTGAAATAGATATTGTTAATCATAATTAATTTGTTTGCATAGAACCACGTAAATTGTTTCCTTATTGTGGACGTAAAAAATATTGTGGACAAAATCAACTGGTGAAATGGAGGTTGTAGGCTCAAACCGAGGCTTCAGTCTCCGAAACCTTAGTCTTCAAAACTACGTGTGTTTATAGAGTATATATTATTCAGATCTTTAGCGATGAGAAATAATTTTCTAAAGTAAGTTGCGTATGTTCCTGAAAATCTCCACAATAATTTCAAAGCTAAGTGTTCTAAATGTTACAAATGTTCTAAGCCCTTTTAATCTCCGAAAAGACATGTGTACGGCCGCGAGCCTTAAACAGACCACAATATCAAGATTTAAATATGACAACTGACGTCCTATTTTAGTAGACATTAAATTATGAGATCTATTGCTGGATTACACAGTTTTGTAGTCGAGTCCACCTCAATCCGTAGCAAAAGATTGTTCAACTGGTATCTCTGCCGCACCACTAGGTTGTAAATCATTTTGCTGGCCTAGCCATATATCGCCGGCGTAGGGTGAATACACAGTAAAGCAGGCCGACATTTACCGTCTCATACTGAATAGTCATTTTACTGCAGACGTAAAGTCGTACAAATACTTCCGATTACAAGTACATTTACAGTAGAGTATTTCTCGCCGTGATTTCAGGCGAGAATCGTATGCTATTGTCGCATGCGATAATTGCTACAAGATTATCGTATTCTGCCAAATATTTACACGATGCAACTATTAGATATACGTACGATAATCGCATCTTCGTGGCGAGAAACTCTCCCCGTGTAAATGGACCTTAGTTTTCTTGCTATTATAGTATATTACTGGTTGCACCAGACCCAAATTATCGCATACTTTTTGGAAATGGTAAAAGCACGCTGTTGTCTGTCATGACTGTCATCAGGGACGGTACCACTGTCTCACAGGAAATCGACGTGAAGCGACAGTTTCGCTGTCGCGTTTCGTTCGGTGAGTGAGACTGCCGGATGCCCAATACCCCTTTCCCCTTCCCATATTTTTTCCTTCCCGCTCCTCTCCCAATTGGGCCAGCAACACATTCATGATCCAGCGTTGTGGATGCTCATGAGCGGCAGTGGTCACTTGCCATCAGGTGACCTGTTTGCTCGTTTGCCGGACCTATGCAATAAAAAAAAAAGACTTTATGCATTTGATGCAGGGCTCTTCCAACAGGTCCTCATAGTCCATGGCAATCCTTGAAGGACCTGAACATAGCCTGTTAAGTAGTGGACTTCTAATGACTGACGAAAGAGAGTAAGCCTACGCTAAGCTTCCGTCGGAAAACGTACTTACTAAGGCTTTCTTATTTAGAATAACTTAGATTATCTACGTTTAGTTAGCTGTGTATAATACTAATTGACTCAATATGCATATAAATATCAAATATCAACACTATCATAGCTTTGGGTTACAAAAATATATAAAATATACTTATACCAATACCAGAAAGTGTTCGCGACAAGCAGGCAGCCGGTTATAAAACTACATACAAGTCAGATTATTCTGCAATGTATAGTAGGCCAAAAATGTTTGCAAAAAGCAAAAAATAATTTCTCAAACACGGCTGGACGGAAGGGCTCGCGTGTGGCGGGGAGTTATGCGTTGTTTCGTGCAATTTTATCCTCGATGATGCTTTCACAGGGCAACAACGGGTTTTTGTATAAAACAATTTTCCTAAAACAAGGATTTCTACGTAATTGTGCGACTCTTGTTTAGAAATGAATACGGATTAAGCGTATAAGTGAGTGTCCAAGCGTTTATTTCATCTAAACTAGGGTCAAGAAGCTCGAGGGAATATTCTATAACAAGGCGGCCACGTTCAAGAAAAAGCCATTATACATTCGGGACGGTGAGTTTTCCATAATGGACGATTTAGATTAAACTACGCCTAAGCGTTAGGCCGCTCTTGCAATACCAAGAACTAGTCTGCGGCAAATTTCACATCTCTGGCATGATGTGTCAGCGAGTCCTAGAACATGTGCGTTCTTGATTGCAGGAGTGCCAACGATGAGACGATGCACATTTCGACGATGTTATTTTTCTAAAACTAAAGTTTAATAAACGTTTATTACCCTATTTAATAATGAACAAAACAAAATTTGTAGTTTTATTTCTATTCATGTTACAAAAGGGGCAAAAATGTATGGTCCACTTTCTACAGGGTATATCTTCAAGACTTCGACCGAAAACGAGGTCAGGTAGTAGCTTTAGTGATTACAGACACAATACAACTAAAAATTTCTCAAAATAAGAAGAAAAAATACCTAGTTTTTGGTAAAATTATAATTTAAACTCTTATGTACCATTGTGTCTTTAAAAATAAAAAGGTATACCTACATTATTATTTTAAGAAAACGATGTTAAAAATTACAACAAAAAAAATAGCTATTTTCGCGAAATTTTAGGTACTTTCATTGTGTCTGAAGTCACTTATACTACCACCTGGCTTCGTTTTCAGTCGCAGTCTGCATATACCCTGTAGAATAAGATTTTGATAATGTTCGTTTAATAAGAGTGCATTTATTAGCGCGTAAAAATGCCCCGTCGGCCCTGTAACGTTTCCGGGTGGAAACCACCGAAGATAATGTTATTATAAGTTATAACAGTGATAATATTACTTATGAAAGGTTGGTTGATACCAAAGTCTCTACCAATACCCCTAGAGACTTAATTGTGCGTTGGGTTAAGTGCCAGATACTGGCAGTAGTGATGGACTCGCCAAGCATTGTGAGGAGTTTCCTCACTTTGAATACCTACTTAACTACTTGTGGTTTGAGTCTTGAGCCTCCTAATCAAAAGATAAATATTCTTTTTAAATTTTTATGTAGAGATATGTGACAAAAAAAGAACAAATAAATTATAATACTTATACCTTAATGCACTGTACCGACTAGCATAGTGTTGCATGTGGACTTAAAGTAGGAATTTTAAGTAGCATAGCTGTAAGCAAATTGTATTTAGGTGGGTACTTACTCACCTAAAAGTTACATTTAACTTCAGATTTGAGTGAACATAGATAATACACTATATAGGAAAAGTTGAAATGAGACACCTTATGACACGATGGTTTATTGTGTGTTAATAGTAGGTAAATTAATTGCATTTACCTTTGAGATGCAATGATCGAAGTTATATCATCCGTAACTTAAACTGTAGGAAACTTAGGTAGTTCCAAAATAATAAAAAAATAAAACTTATATTCATATACATGCCCGATATTTTTCATACATGATATCCTTCACAAAAAAGCAGAGAATTAATGATTAATGTCACTGTATGCAATTAGTTTGTCAGGCAATTGTTTGGAAAAATTTCAGAGGCAAAGGCAGGCCTATGAAAATTGTTTCTTAGTGCTTACTAAAGAGAGAAATGCTTCTCTCCAATTATCCCTGATTCCTAATTAGTGGGTATTAAGAGTAGAGAAATATATGTATTATCGCCTGTAGTTTTAAGGCTAGAAAATTGATTAGCAGAGTGACCCAATCGATTATTTGTGTAAAAAAATTATGAAGTGCCTGCTTTATACCATGTAAAAAAATCCTTTCCTTTTTGTATCTGAAAACAAAGAATAATTTTATACGATTTTCTTAAATAAAAATTAAATTACGAATAGGTATTGGAGCTTTGTCGTGATTACGGCACTATTATTCTGAATAGATTTTAATTTAGCTTTAATTCTTTAAAAAATAACTAATGTATAAAGTAAATCAAACTGTAGTCATTTTTGTAGTTATATTTGAAATGCAACTAGACGTTTTCTCAATTGTTCCCGCACCCGACGGATCGAAAATAGAGCCAACATTGTGCCAATATTTCACGTTCGCCGTTCGGTTTTTAAAAATAAATTGTTTATAAACTTTATTTCTCCTCACGACAATCATAGTAACATAAGTTGCCTTAAAACTATTTTTACTTAATGTATTTGTAGGAAGCTGGTGTCTGCTTTCGGTTTTAATTAATTCAATAAGGGCTAATTACACAAACTAACTTTGTCCATAACTTTGACTTTGAAAATGTCAATCCCATACATTAGCAATGTCAAATACGTCACAAATGTTTAGTTACAGAGTTACGTAATAACTGTTTGATCTTCACAAAGGTCGTATAATTACTGACTTAATATTCTAATATGCGATAGCTTCAATATCATTGTCATTTCGTATTGCATGTACACGCATACGGGTATAACACAACCGCTGCAAATGTATGCGATCGACATTTTTGAAGTCAAAGTTATGGGTAAAGTTAGTTCGCGCAATTGGCCCTAAGGGCGTTATTAATGAATTCGGATGAGCGAAGAATTAACTTTAGTCCAAGGCTTTAGAATTGACTCGATTATTTTGAATAGCTAGGTATTCACGACTTTATTAATAAATATGGAATTGCATAGAGGGCTAGGCAACCATCGTATTATAGTTAAATTATTCAATATTATAGTCAAATTAATAGTCAAAAAAATCGAGACAATTTTAAAGCCTCCCTGGAGTAGTTAATCCTTCGCGCACCCGAGTTTATTAATAAGGCCCTAAGTGTTTGGAGCACACCAAAACGCCTAAAATACAAGTTATGGTAAATGCAGTGCTATCGCAATAGAATACCTATTTACCGATAATCATTTTTCACCGGTCATTATAATGCCGGCTCCTAAATCCGACACTTATTTGGTGCACTGCGATGAGTTTTCTGCCATCATGAGTCGTCTATGATGGTCGCTATGGGGCTGAGTACATGATAATACCAGTTTAATTACGCTTGATGACCAGCTGATTGAAAAATAAAACTTCCTACATTAACAAATGAAAAAAATCGATTTCCTTGATGATTCAAATTGTAATAAGTAATACCTAGTTTAAAAAACTAAAAATACATGCTTTAGTGAAAGACCCGTCTAAACTCCATTATCAATTAATTATGTATCATTTTTAGTTCGGTTTTAAAATATTTTTATTTTTTTTGTATTGTATCAGCCCATATACGACCCACTGCAGGGCACGGGCCTCCTCCACAATCGAGAGCACGATTGAGAGTGGTTAGGCCATATAGTCCACCACGCTGGCCTAGTGCGGGTTGGCGGACTTACACACCGTAGAAATTTACTTACACACCGTAGAAATTTAACATTTTATTTATTTTTAATTTACAGAAAAAATGGCTATCATGTCCAAAGAAGACACCAAACACGCTACTTTTAAAAACCCTTTTTTATTTTATTGTCCTAAATTATTACATTGTAATCAGTCTTTGATAAGTGCAACAAAGTAATAAGGCGTCAGCCGTTAAGTAAGTGCTTGAAAATCGAATTCAAAGATTTCGTAACATACTTACAAGCGAAAATAATAAAAGCATGGTAAAAAGGGAATTAATTATTTGGGGTGACCTAGTATTAATAGCGGATAGTCAGACCCGCCAAGCTGGAAGGAATAAATTTATCGCTCCTGAGCCTTATTAAGTACCTATAGCTACTATAGCTACTTCCCAGCTGCGGTAGCCAATTGATTAAAAGCTGGCTTAGAAACGAGAGGCCGTGCGTCCGATCTACGCACCGACACAAATGTTTGTGTGGTCTACAAACATTTGCTTGGGGTCTAGTTGTTGTGAGATCAGAAAGTGTCTCGTAGTTACTGATACTCAAAATACACGATCTTGTATCATGTTGTGAGGCAAGGATATTTACTTTATAGCAGGATCAGTCCATACTTCTGTCCCAGGAACAATAGATTCTTTTGTCTCATTTATAATGGACGCGAAATAATTGTTTTACTGAGGCGTTTTATTCGATCGGACTAAATTTTGTACTTTCTGATAATAAACACTTATACCACCCAGACCTGATATAGTGCCTAACATCCTAAATATTTATCGATCATATATTTGTGTCGGAGTGGACCAAACCGAAACCCATGTCGCTCGTTGCAATGCCGGTTTTTCGTCCACGTCATGGAGATTCCGAAATTCGAAATATAGTATATATCGCCAACGCGGTCTCGAAAGATACTACAAACCTTTCATATGACTGTTCACAAAAGCAGTCGGAGGCTTTATCTGCTCACTCGTAGAGTTTGTTGCTCTACCTATATCACCAGCAAAATTATGAGAAGTGAACGTGATTATTAAGACGAATAATAATGCGACGACTGTGTAATCATAATTCCTCTATTGTTTTCCAACATAATGTACATTTATAGCAGGGCTCTCTACACATACAACTCGTATATCAAAACTGTGTAAAACGTTACAACTTGAATAATCGTGGCGTGATAATAGTCCGACTCGTCCATCCTTCACATCAACCTTTGTTGTGACCTTTGATGTGATCGCCTTTGACAACTCCGTTCTGTATTCAAATCCTTATTCTATTCTTCTTAAAATAACTGCCAGCAACATCGTCATGATAAAATAGGTTGCTTCACTCATCGCTTATAAAAATCACCCGTTACATGATATTCTTGCGACTGCGTTTATTAACACTGTCAACGAAGACCATTCAAAACCGAAATAAAATATTCAAATTAAAATCTTGTTTCTATATTTTCAGTTCTTCAATGAATTTAATAAAAATACAAATATTAATGCAGTCGGATATTTTGTTTTTTATATATTTTTTTTATTTTATCAATTAAAATGACCCAAAATTTCTGCATAAACGTTTCAATTTATCTAGCAATCTAAATCATAGTATATTTTACTATAAATATTCTTTACTTCGAATCCAGCAATGAAAATGTATTTGCAAACTTTCAGTTCCGACGAACCAACTCGCGCCATCTCTTAGCGGCTATTGACAACTCACGAAGAGGTAAAATAAAAACCATGTAAAAATAATACTTTATTATAAAAATATTGTATAAATTGTAAAAGCCTTCACCCGTGTCCTCAACCATTTTATTATGTCCAATACATTTGTCCACTTTCTGTAATGAGTATTTATGGTTTTCGTATTATGTAATTAAGGTTATGGAGACAAAAATACCCTGCCCCCCTTTGTAATTGCCCCTTCTTTACCCTTCCCATAATGCGAGAAATACTATTCAATACTTTTACCATCTTTACTTAGGAAAAAATATTATAGGTTTGTCAAAAAAAATAATGTCCAAAAACGTTATTTTGTCGGATTAATCATGGCGGCCCATCAAAGTTTCTTTGAAAGCAAAATAAATAGGCATTAACATTAATGTGCAATACTTTGTGACGATATCTAACACAAAATATCATTTGAGCGAATATAAATTTTCCGTGTGACTAACGACATCTATCGGCCATGGCTATAACTGATAACACAGGTGGTCCGCCTTAGCAATTTTCACAGTAGTATAGATGGCACCCAAAAGCTCCAGCACTATGTCCTTGACAGTTATTTACCAAGGCCGTTGTATTAATAGCGACTTGAAAAACATTTGTCACGTACATCGTAGTTATAAAAACAACAATATAACATAAAAAACAATAATTATTACTATATATATCCGAAATAACATAAGTACTTAAAGTTGTATTAATATTTATTCTTAATTAAAATAAATATATTTTGTATGCTTGATTATATAAAAAAAAGTGAAGTAGTTTCTTTTAAACAGTTGCCATTGGCAATAAATGCAATACAATGCATATTTCATACAAAAAAATGTTAATATCACACTTGTAAAACTTTCTTACGAGCAAACCTTAATGATTCTGAAATTCAACATCGTTGTAGATTTTGCAGGTTTGCCTCATATGTATTAGGTTTTAATACTAATATAATACATTTATTAACTGTACGCAAAATTATAAAATACTGTGAATTAAATAAAACCTGTATACTAAAAACTATTGACATAACATCATAACAAAATCCTTACACATTTAACAGAGGTAGTAACAATAGAAGCTTATAATTACAATTGAAAATCCCACTATACCTAATTTGGATGTGTTTCCAAGTATGTTATAAAAATACCGTGTAAATATAGACATTATATTGCCTTGAAGACATTCGTATTAGATTTAAATCTTCGACGATGCTTGACCAACTTTCTTGACAATTTTATTAAGAATAGTGTGTGCTTCTTCGTAATGAGGGTCGAAGTGCCGCCTGACCTTCGGCCACCAGGTTGCGATGTTGGAATAATGCTCAGCCGGGTCGAAAGACGCCATTCCTGTTAACAATAATCTCATCAATATATGTATTAATTAAGCTAAAGAGTTTGTTTGAACGCGCAAACTTTTGGAGGTAACAGTCGAATTTGAAAAATCTTTTTGTACCTATTGTTTCCTCACTACCTAGACTAGGTAGTGAGGAATTTGAGGACTTTTTAACATCACGGTAGGACCCTTAGAAGCTAGCTAAAATTTAAAATTAAGTTAGAAATATATTTACGTCTGATTTGTGTGTAAGCCGATAGTCATAAAGGACATTTCCTCAGCTTAGTAGACATTGCGGCTTGGATCGAGTGACTTACTACCTTTAACCTCTTGCTTCTCAACCACAGGAAGTCCACTGCTGAACATAGGCCTCCCCCCTCCCAGATCGCCACATCGACCTGTTGGATGCGGCCTGCAGCCAGTAACTTCCTGCGACCTTGACCAGGTCGTCCGTCCACCCTGTGGGTGGGCGTCTAACACTTCGCTTGCCCGTACATGGACTCCACTCCACCTTTAACCTTAGAACAGACAACTCACTCGGTTGCTCTATCTCACAAGCGGCGACTAAATCAGCCACAGTGATAGTGTCCCCGGCTATGAACTCCGTACCCCGGCCGAGCCACTTTGTGTCCAAGTCTTCAAGTGCAGTGAGCATTCGACGCTTGTAGTTCTCTACTGTGGCATGGTCGAGTTTCTTCCCAGTCAGGATCGGGTTCATGTACTGCGAAAATATAAGAAAACTTGTATTTTAATTGTGAAGTTGCGAAATCGATTCTTATACTAGTGATCTATGTTAATCGATAACTAGTGTCTATTTTATTAATTCCAATACATTCCTGGATCCGATTTTAACATATTTATGATATATATTTCAATCCGCACTAGGCCAGCGTGGTGGACTATATGGCCTAACCACTCTCAATCGTACTCTCGATTGTAGAGGAGGCCCGTGCCCTGCAGTGGGTCGTATATGGGCTGTTACAATACAATACAATATTTAAATCTCTCGATTGCAGAGGAGGCTCGTGCCCTGCAGCGGGACGTATATGGGCTCATAACTTTATAATTACGTGTACAGTATTAGCATCACTACTGAAAGATATCTACAAAATATATGTAGACAAATCCAACAGCACTATTACTAGCGTATAATTATCTTATCATCTAGAGGTCACGAGGGTTTTTTTTAATTGCATGACGTTAATACAATCCTCATCTTTGTGATTCAACCACACATTTATGGGAAAGTTTTGATTTGCCTAGCCTAAGGGGTGTGCCGATTTTCACAGAACTAATATTGCACCCTGAGCAAAATTTATGGGGCTCCTACCCACCATCCAACCCTGTATGTTATAAAACTTATTTTTTTTATAGTATAGGTCTGACAAACGAGCAAGCAGGTCACCTAAGGTTAGTGATCATTGCCACCATGTTGGATCATCAACATCCACAACGCTTGGATCATGGATGTATTGCCAGCCCAAAGGATCGGGAGGGAAGCAGGAAGGAAAAAGGATGGGAAGAGGAAAGGAGTATTAGGCGTCCAGCGGTCTCACTTACCAAACGAAATACGACAGCGAAGCTGTCACATCACATTGATTTCCTGTGAGACAGTGGTGCTACCCCAGATGAGCCTGCCCATTCATACTGAGTCATGACTGACAACAGTGTGGCTGTACACATGAGGCATTTGGTGCCCATTCATTTCTGGTACCCTCGACTAAACACACCCTACCTTAATGCCTTCAACAACTATTGAATGGTATTCGTATAAATTCGTTAACATTATTTTAAATAATAATAAAATTAATTTCTATTATGAATGTTGTTTCACGCCTATAATTGGCATGTAGACCAGGTCTAAAATTGTATAAGTTTAATTTTGCATGTTCTGTCTATTTGCTGTTGGTGTGTCATATTATAATAAATAAATAATAACTTACAGCAACCCTGAAATACATAGCACAGTGCAGCCTCAGTCCAACTTGGTACCACTCCAGGAACTCCTCAACCCTGGCCTGAGGCCTGGAGTCCCTCGGGTACAGTGACTCCGGTATTACATTTTCTCTGGATAAGTACTTTAAGATTGCTATGCTGAAATAATTGGTATTTTATATTGCATTTGTTAAATTTATTAAAAAGTATAAGGTATAATTTGAGAATGCTTTGAGAATTTGTTAAGAATAGTTTTATTTTTTTTATTGCAATAAATCGCAAAATGAGCATGCCATTTGCCTGATAGTAAGCGATATGGCCGCTCATGAAAAATAGTAAAACCAAACATCACCATGAATTACAAAGCAATGCTTGGAATTCCACTGCGCTCGCCATCCTGAGACATAAGGTGTTAAGTCTCATTATGTCCAGTAGCTACTCTGGCTACAATGTCTTTCAAACCGGAACAAAAAAGTGCATTTACACTGCTATTCGACAGAGAAATAGACATTGCGGTGGCCTCTCACATATGAGATGTACCCCCAGTTATTTCAAGTATTTCACAAAAATTTGGCTTGGTATGAATTAAAGACTCTAAATTTAAGAGGAAGGTCAAACCCAGCAGTGTAATATTTAATTTTAGCTTTAACCCTGCCCAAGTTAGGAATTATTTTTTATCTCACCTTTCAGTTAATATAAATCCATTATGGTCTATAACAGGAACCTTCTGCATGCGATTGATACTTGTGAACTCATGGGAAAAGTGCTCCGCTGTAATAGTAGTTGTATTAAAGTTTACATAAGTAAGCTTATATCTATGTCACCATAGGTGTAGGCAGAAGCATCACGAATGCTTCTATCAGGCGACCGACTACTCCTACTGAATTTTTGCCCGTCGTCGCCATCGGTTGGCCAGGTAACTGATATAGAATTTCTAAATAAATTTACCTTGGCGCAAGTTTACGTATTTTTCTTCAAACTGGCAATTGATATTCTTTAGTAAAATATACAGAACCCTGGAAGGCTGCGACATTAGATCGTAGTACAATTTTAAAGCCATTTTGTGAGTAAAAAATATCTGTTTCACAAAATACTAAGTATCCGAAAGTTCAAAGTTTGAAATTCTTGATTTTTGAAGATTAATGACAACTGTCACTGTCAGCTGTATGCCAATCGACAAAAAACTTAGAAGTAGTGTTGTATGTGAAATTTCTGTTTCGGCTATATACCACCGTTTCTTGAACATGTTTTGTCAAAGATGTTTAGCAAATGTTTCGAAAGATTAAAATTGACATGAACTTGTACGAAAAGGAAGCCTGAAACATTTTATACTTTGTTGTGTACTTTAGGCAGTGTGGGGTCTTGAAAAAAACCCGCAAAATTGAAAAAAATCGGAAAAGTGGAAAATCTTCCGAATATATTTCCGATATTTTTTCATGAGAAATTCGGAATTTGAAATTTTAGTGAACAACGAGGTGAATCAAAACTCAGGGATAAATAGAAATAAACAGAACATCTTGTATAATAAATCATTTTGATTATCTTTTATTTATGAATTAGGATATATAATTATATTAAGTCCCCTCTACACGATGGGCCATCGGGATGGTCCACTATGATGGCCTATCGTGTAGAGGGCATAGTGGCGTCTAATGACTTATGGCGCGTGCGATGGTCTCGGAAAGGCGTCGGTGTCGGTTTTTCCGACGCACATCAAAGGTAGTGGACCAACGATGGTGGTACGCATCTACACGTGGCCCATTCCTTAGTGCGTTCTCGAACGAGGTGGAGTGTGGACGTCTGCGCTTTGTTTCGTGATCCAATAAAAAATACCAAAACATGGCCACATAATGAGATAATTACATTTTTGGAATTATATCGACATGAAAGTTTGATATGGAGCCACAGACATAAACTACACAAATATAAAAACATAAACATTAGTACATGGTGTATAGATATATTGCCCCAGCAGCTAATGCTTTCACGTCCATCTCGAAAAACGAACAGATCACAAGTAAATGTCGCCATTGTGTAGTTGCGTTTCCATCATTCACATCACCATTAATGGCCAACTCGCTGGTTCAGCGCCATCGTGTAGAGGGGCTATTAGATTCCTTTAGTCAAAATGTCAATTTGATCCCTACCGTGAATCTGGACTTTACAATGTGGATGCTTACTTTATTAGCAAATTAATCAGAAATATAAAAGAATCAAAATCAAATTTATGATTCACAAGCTCTCCAATAAACCTCAGTAATTCAATTTTCCCATTATTTTTCAATTATGAAAAATAATGGGAAAATTGAGGAATGTTTTGGAAAATTACACAAAAATAACTTGACGCATTTAAAAATATATATAAAACATTTAGTAAATTCCACACGATATTAATTTGGATATATACATAATTTAAACGAAACAGATATTAATAGATTTATGTATAAAACCTCGCTGAAGGCTTATTGCTAAATTTTATTCGGCATGTACTGTTTTGATTTTAAAAATATTAGCCAGTGAAATGCTGTATACTGTAGGACTTTCGTATTTACGGTGCAATGAATTTAATTTAATCGTGGCCGAAAACTCTAATTGGTATTACAACACTATTGGAGGATTTTTCTTGTTCTTGGCGGCAAACCATACAGCCTCACATTATTCATTGTTCTAATGTGCAGACTTAGTATTTTTTAAATATAGCGATATTTCATTATTTTCGAGTAATTGTTACAACTTTTAACAAATACACCGGCTTATTTTTTTATAGTTTAATTCTATGAATAATAATAACATCAATGATATTATAATGCAGTAAAAAAAAAACATAATTATATACTACAATTTATTTACTTAGTTAATCTCATGTTTAAATTATTTTGTATCCTTAAATTATCGGATAAAACTATAATTAAAAATAATAACTCACTCAACCCTACGTTTTATCGATTGTGGACAGATAACTAAAAAGACAACACTTCAAGGTATTTTTGGAACGACGCTTGGGAACGTTCCGGTGTCGAAAAGAAAAATATTTTCACATTGAACTCGTTTTAAAGTAAAAGTATGGCTTCTTTAGATTTGTTAACGCCTCATTTATCCAAAATTAAAATACCTGGGCCGCATCAGATGATATACAAGGACGAATGTGTATATTCTTTTGACAATCCGGTGAGTTGCATTTTTTTTCTAACCTTATATGTCCTTTAATAATTGAAGATTTCATGTTTAATAATGTGACTGGAAGCGATTAATACAGCTTTGAACTTGAAGAATTTAGTCCTATTTATACACCAACTGAAATTTATCTCTTCTCTTTCATAACTGGTAAGAATCTCTTCTATTGGAAAAGTGCAACTAAGGATTACCGCTATGGGAATTGATTTTTAATGATACATACATTTACAATATCGTAGGTCAGAAGTTTAATAACATTTATTTTCGTGTTTCATTCATTACTGAAATCGATGTAATAATAAAGGTTACGATATTTTTCGGTCTTGTAAAATCAACAAATGTAATGAACAGTGTTTATTATTTAACATAACGGATAATATAAAATTTATATACATTACAAATAATTTCTATATAAGATTATTTTTCCCAAAATATATATATCGTGCAGAAAATAATGAAACCATACTCCAAACAACTTTATTAAAATATAGAAATGCACACAGTTGATCATAAATAAAGTAAAAATGTAAAAGAGTTAATAACATGCGACACCAACAATGTTATGTTAATTAATCATCCTTTGTTTAAATTATACAGCACATGATAAAATTGTTTAATGTCTATGAAGTTATTTTTATATCCATTGACAATTAAGATTAATGTCAGTGCATTGCAGGTAAATAGTAAATAAGCAGTCATCGCTATAAACAATATGAAGTTGGGCTATTCAAAACTAGATATAGTATCTTAGTACATAATATCAAAACATATAATTCTATCCATTAGTTTCATAAAGAGTAATATGCATCAACAGAGTTGACATACGGCCGAATACTCAAACGCTACTTAAATATTATGTTGCACTTAACCACGCAAGTCCCACTTGAATGTACTGACTAAGTAGGATGCAGGTAGTTAAGTGCAACTTAATATTTAAATGACATTTGAGTATTCGGGCATTAAACTGGTAGAACTGTATTATACTTAAAATATTTAGTATTCATAAAATTCTTAACAGCCTGGTATACATTAGCAATAACATTGAAAATTGATGTTCTCGTGCCATTCATTGAATATGAACACAATAGTAAAGACAGAAATGTATCAAACATTACCGGTGTCCAAAACAAAATATTGTACAGCAATTCCCTATTAACATACATTTTGACATTCTTTTTCTTAACATCCATCACATGAATTTTGGTTAATATTATTGTTGATAATGTTATTGGAACAAAGTAACTAACTACAGCTAAAATAAACATGTAAATGAGAAGATTCTTATTTTCTATATAACACACTGCCATACACTGGAAATTTTGTTTTGGTTTTCTGTACAATGTTCCGCTGGTAATATTCACATCTATGTAACTTTGATTCTTCAAGTTTGTAATAATTTTAAAAATGTTGTCGACAACTGAATCAATACGCTTTGAATCATTAGTTGGTTCATTTTCATGCATTTCTAAATAATTTATTGGCGGCAAGTAGTTACGGTATTCAAGGGAGTAGTCTGTAATATTTGGAACTGAGCAATTTTTTGCTGCCATGTCCACAACTGCCATGCAAGATTCATCCAAGCTACGTAGATTATTTACAGTAAGCTCCTTAATATTGATTGGATACATTGACAATGCAAGTATAACTGGGATAATCCATTGCAAAGCTATTGCTATGTATTTAAAGTACTTTTTGCAAAATGCAAATAATGTTTTGACCTTGCTTTGAGCTACACTTCTGGCTGCCGGATCAATTTGTTGAACTTCATTCTCGTCATCCCTCTTCTTCATATCAGCTATCATTCTATAATGCATGTAATTGTCAATTATTAAACTCAAGAAACTGTTCACCAGTGATATTATTAGAGGTCCGTATGTCAACAAGATGGTTGGGAAGTTGCAGTCCATTGCACTATTCTTTGAAGAGGTTGATGTTCGTTCTTCAATATCATATGGCAAGTTAGATGGATTAACTCCATGCGTTGACCGGATGATAAATGCTATTCCAACACAAGTTAGTAGCACATTTTCAGATATCAGCACTGTTGGGAATGTTGAATTGTCTTCTTTCACCAATCTTCTTAGATTTAGTAAGCTTAGGGCGAAACCACACAATACCAGGAATGATCCTAAGTACAAATCTACTGTGTTCAACATTATGTTGTGTTCTTCCAACGTTCGAATCGCGAGTGAAGGCCCCTATAATGTTGCGGTTTGTGTTATCGCTTATGTAAATGATGGGGGCTTTCAAACAGTTTTTCACTTTAATTATAAGGAACTTTATGCTAGCTTTTTACAGTTGTACTCAATAATCGATAAGTGATAATTGACGTTCAGTGAAATAAACGTACTTAAGTTAATAAGTGTATGAATTTAATAGTTAACAACAGTAAACATATTACATAAACTTTGTCTTTTAGGAAGACAGTAGTAGTCTCAATGATAGTTTACTGGACTGTAAAATAAAAGATCGAAGATTTCAATTATTATCGCTCACACGTCGTGAAGTTGAAGAAAAGCATAGGACACTCATTTTACATGTATTTGAATATGTTATGAAATAATTGCTATTTGCTTGCAGGAATCAGAGACAGGCCTCTACGTATCCCTGACGTCGTTTCTCGGTTTCGGTCGCAACTACGTCGAACAGTACTTTCAGAAGACTGGCAATGCTGTCTTTCTACACATCCAGAGGGAAAAGAAAGCTGTAAGTTTTATACTGCAAAATCGAATATATTTCGTTGATTATAAAAATGTAACATCAACCTTTTCGGTTCCGTAACACAGGTTTGGGATAAAATAAATAATTTAATAATATTTGCCTTGGACTGAAAATCTAACAAGGGCTTCATTAATCACAATGCGGTACTAACTCACTGCGCCACGTTAAATGTTGCTCCTCTTTTAACACACAAATGCAGCAGCAAATTTTGTGAAGCATAATTTGTAAAACGCCTATCTTTATCTTTTACATTCACTGGTATCCACGCGGATAGCCACCAACAATAAGTTAAGTCTGCTACAGTGGTCCATGCATGTATAGCCTTTCCTGGTCAGCTCGGATATTTATCAGTTTTCTGTAATTTTCTAGCCCTGGAATATTTAACTTGGACTGCGCTGCATCTACCCACTTCGCTACTTAGTCCCGCATTTAAAAATCTTAAAACAAATATGCCCCACAGATACCAGAGCCGGAGCAGACTGGCGATGGGCCGGAGAAGAAGATCACGCGCCTGGCCATCGGCGTGGAGGGCGGGTTCAGTCCCGACTGCGGCAAGCCCAGGTTCACCTACACCGACCACTACAACGTGGTCGTACTGCCCGGCTTCCACACCTACCCGTGGCCTAACTCCAATCTCCCTGAAGTTGTGAGGATTTCAGCCTATTTTATAATTCTGTCCAGCTATTTTCTACACATGGTAGTAAAGACTCAACCACAATAATGTGAACCAGTGATTTCCGTTATGGTTTTATGAGTAAACATGTCCTTTTTGAGAAATCTTCTAATTAGCTACTGTTATGATAAAAATATTGTTATACTCGACATATAATTATAAAATAATATATTTATATAATTTTCAGGTAACCAAATCTGTGCAAGGCGTCATAGACGCGGAGTCTCCGTTCAAAATAGCAGAATTGGCAGCTTTACAAGGCACGTGGGATGGCGAGAAACGAGAAGTGTCTGTGTAAGTAATATTTTACAATTCTATGTCGGGTTTAGCAATACCTATTCCCTAGAGCAGTAGTTCCCAAAGTTGACTGGACTCCAACCCACCTAACAAGACCTGCCAACGGGACACACCTTTTAACCGTAAAGGACTATATATAAAATATATATAAAAACCGAACAAAAGACTTGGTAAAACTTTATATTATAATAATTGTTAAATACTTAAATAACCGAAAATTCGGCTTCACACGAGGTACTGAAGGGGAGGAATTCTTTTATCTATATCTATTTAGGGCCCACATGATATTCGCTCGCAATCCACCAGTGGGTCGCGAACCCATAGTTTGGGAAACGCTGCCCTAGAGCAAGATTGCTATTGTAGAGTCTAAATGCTAGTCATATTCATGTAAAAAATAAACAATATCACTGCAAAGTGCAACCTTTTTTTACAATTAAACATCAAAACTACTCCCATATTTTTTAGTGATCCAAGAGTATCACACTTGATTTTTGGACAATATAAATCTGGGTGACTACTACGAAAAACGATATTTGATATATCGTGTGAGTCGTCGTATTGAATTGTACTACCAGTGATTTCGTTTTGGGAATAGAATTCAATACGACGACTCGCTTTCAACTCGACTTGACTTCGTTTTACTATGATATCAATGAATAATCTCCATGCGACACTTTTCGACACAGGTGAAACATTCAACATTCCACGATATGAGTGACAACGAAAGCAAGCAAGCGAAGAGAATTCGCGTGTTGAAAACTACTTCTAGAGGTTTCAATACGCAAATTCTTACGATATATCAAAAAACACAGAACTCCACGCAATACAATTACTTTACCACGCGATGTAAAAAATCGTCATTTCGTTTTCAGACATGCAGTGAATCTCAAACAGTTGGACAACGGAGTGCGTATTCCACCTTCAGGATGGAAGTGCGCCAAGTGTGACCTCACTACAAACCTCTGGCTGAATCTCACTGATGGATCAGTGCTGTGTGGCAGGAGGTTCTTCGATGGATCTGGTGGAAATGATCATGCTGTAAGCACTATTTTAAATATTACCTTCTGGTTACTAAATTCCTGGGGTTATGATCGAATGGTGTCTACGGAACCGGTTTTTCCAAACATCTGCAACCATAGTCATTAAGTGATATTGGCACTGAATACACAGCATTCATAATCCCTTAATTGATGGTTTAGCCCAAATGTAATTATAGCAAAATCTGTGAATTA
Source organism: Theretra japonica (assembly GCA_033459515.1). NCBI lineage: Eukaryota > Metazoa > Arthropoda > Insecta > Lepidoptera > Sphingidae > Theretra > Theretra japonica. Next base: position 11,009,779 of record CM065934.1, read on the forward strand.
CAACACTTGCTAGCACATTACATAATATTATAATTGTATTGTATTGTATCAGCCCATATACAACCCACTGCAGGGCACGGGCCTCCTCTACAATCGAGAGTACGATTGAGAGTGGTTAGGCCATATAGTCCACCACGCTGGCCTAGTGCGGGTTGGCGGACTTTCACATACCATAGAAAATTTATACAAATCGCTATGGTATGCAGGTTTCCTCACGATGTTTTCCTTCACCGTTATAGTGCGTGGTGATTGACTATCAATACACACATGACTCCGAAAAGTCAGAGGTGTGCCCTGGGATTTGAACCCGCGACAACCGTAAACATGTAGGCAGCCGCGTCTGGTCCGTTACCAACAGGCCCCCACGCATATTATAATACTGCCAAAATACCCGAAAACATTTCTTCAGTTTCTTCAACCAGAAGTTTTCTGCTGAATAAAATCCTCAAGGATCTTTACAGAAATGTTTACCTGTATTTATTTTTTAACTCAGTGTACTTACTGCCTCGGTGGCGTAGTGGTACTACGCTACGATTGCAAAGCTGAGGTCTCGGGTTCGAATCCCGGGTCGGGCAAAGTGATATTGGATTTTTCTATTCTTTATCAGCCTGGGGTCAGGAATTTGTGCCCGATATGGCGATAGGCTCGCCCCCTATCACATCGTGGGACGGAATATTCAAGGCGAAACGTGAGTTTTCTGGTAGCACCTCTGCCTACCCCTTCTGGGAACAAAGGCGTGTGTTTATGTTTTATGTATGTATGTGTACTTACTACTTAGTTTTATAGGCAAATTTAGCAATATTTTTAAATTTAGGAGTATTTTCTCTGCCATTAATATTGCTTATGTTTAACAGGTGGCCCACTACCGCGAGACAGGCTACCCTCTAGCCGTGAAGCTAGGCACCATCACAGCGGACGGCAAGGGAGATGTGTTCTCGTATGCTGAGGATGATATGGTGGAGGACCCGTACCTCGCAGACCACCTCAAGCACTTCGGAATTAATGTGCAGCAGCTGCAGAAAGTAAGTGCCAGTTTTGTTAAAATATTTTGTCAGAAAGTTTGGATATTTCATGGTCTTGATGGAATTATTATGGAGGAATTGGTTTCGGTGAGTTGTACATCCTACAGACTCTATTCAATTCTACATATTATGATTATATTATATTTCAACTAGACGAGTATACCCATTTCCCATATTAATAAAATGCTTGTCTTTCAACCGTAGGTGCAGTGTTGTGTGGACATATACTTTATAGTAAGGTGTACAACTCATGTCAAATCACTTTGATTGATTAAGTAGCAAAGATAGATGAAGGGTTTTGTGGCTATATGTAACTGGAGCTACTATGTTGTATCCCAGACATTTGTGTACATCTATTAGCATACACTACACTATAACGGTGAAGGAAAACATTGTGAGGAAATCTGCATAACATAGCAATTTGTAAGAATTTCTATATATAAAGTCCGCCAACCAGCAGTAGGCCAGCATGGTGGATTATATGGCTAAATCCCTCTCAATCGTACTCTCAATGATAGTGGAGGCCCGTGCCATGCAGTGTGACGTATATGGGCTGATACAGTACAGTACATCTATTGGTTAGTATAGTAGGCTAGAGTGTAGCAGGGGGAAAGTATCAAGTATCGCGTGACGTTCCAGACGGACAAGTCGATGGTGGAGCTGGAGCTGGAGCTGAACCAGCGCTCGGGCGAGTGGAACACGCTGCAGGAGTCGGGCAGCGAGCTGCGGCCGCTGCACGGGCCCGCGCTCACCGGACTCAACAACCTCGGCAACTCCTGCTACATCAACAGCGTCGTGCAGGTACACGCACGCACACACTCACTCACATTCACTTACACACTGACACACTCAGTCACTCATCCACTCACTCACTCACTTAACTACTCACTCATTCACTTATCCACTCACTCACTTTTTCACTCACACACTCATTCACTCACCAACACTCATTTAATCGCTAATTCACTTGCTCACTTCTAATTCATTCACGTACTCACTTATTTACTCACCCATTCTCTTCCTGACTTACTTAATCACTTAACCACTTTTTTACTTACTTTTTCTTTTACTCATTCATTCTCTGCTCATTTATTCACTTAATTTTACTCACTCATTCACGCACAAAAGCGCACTCACAATCACGGATATGCAACACGCACGCACTTTTCCGCGTACTAGATCTTAATATATATAAATCTCGTGTCACAATGTTTGTCCTCAATGGACTCCTAAACTACTTAACCGATTATAATAAAATTTGCACACCATGTGCAGTTCGATCCAACTTGAGAGATAAGATAGTTTAAATCTCAAATTATAGTCGCAATTTTAATTTATTGCTAATTATTTGTCTGTTATTATTTGACAGTCACAATCATCTGTTAACTCCAAATGATTCTAACAGATGTCGGTACCTTTCGACTGGGTTGAGTAAGTAATCAATAGATGGCGCTGCTATTGTAAATCTACGAACGTGTAATATAAGCTACATTTTAACAGTATAATTACCACGTGTTGTTGACGCTATAAAATTAATTAAATTTATTTTATTTATTTATTTAAGGAGCCAGATGAGATGGGATGGGATACGATAGGAAAAGGGATAGTAGGTACCTAGGTTAAGTTCAGAAGTACAAAAGTTTGAACTAACTAAGGGATTAAAGTCTAAACATCTAAGCACCCAGGCGAAGCTGGGCCGGGCCGCTAGTTGCATATTATACAGATATACGAAAATAATGCATGTCTCGTCGGCAGGTGATATTCCGTATGCCAGACTTCGTGCGGCGATTCGTGGAGGGCGCTCCAGAGATCTTTGCCACGTTCCCGGACGATCCCGTCAATGATTTCAATGTGCAAACGTAAGTTATCCAATAAAACCACCATGATATATATGTAGTACATATTTTAGTAAATCACTATCTAATTGCTGTATTGTTGCACTAACTTTATCGTTTTTTTTTCGCAATACGTGAAAAGCATCGAGAAAATTGGTAAACTTATTTTCAACATAGTTATAGAAAGCTTAAAGAAGTCTGTTTACAACAGTGGACTTGCAACTGCTGAATGTTGAATGCTGCTCATGAAACCTGAGGACGATAACTACTCCCAGCTACCACTTAGTTTTAACCTTACATTCAAAAACATTTTAGTCTCTCCCGAAACAAATATTTTTAGTTTGTACCAACATTTATAGTAGGCTTTGTGGCGTACCTTGGGAGAGGTCTATGTCCAGCAGTGGACTGCAACGGGCTGATGATGATGATGATGATGAACATTTATCTTGGTACAGTTGAACTTTGGTTTTAGGACAACATCGGCTCACCTGACTTGATCTACCACAAAGTGTATGTTAATGCTACTTCCAGTGCCAAGCTGGGCGTGGGGTTGTTGTCGGGGCGCTACTCGTCCCCGGCGGAGGACGGGCTGCAGGCGGGCGTGTCGGCGCACATGTACCGCCAGCTGGTGGGCCGCGACCACCCCGAGTTCATGACCAAGCGACAGCAGGACGCGCACGAGTTCTACCTGCACCTGCTCACACTGCTGCAGGTAATCTTACTTGCTCTACATTTAACAAAAAAGAAATCCAATTTGGTCACCATTGCATTAGTGCATTTTGTTAGTAGACCCTCCATAAAAAGGAAACATAAAATATGTCAACATACTTTATTATCACTCACTATTGAAATTAAGAAAGAGTAGGAAAACTGGTGTACCAAAGGATTGTTCATAAAAAGTTTATAAATTTGGAGTATATTAATTAATATTGACGTCTTTGTGTTCAGAAAAGTTGATTATGATTGTACCATTGGAAAACAGAAAAATCCATTATTTTTCTACAAATCTGTATATTTTTGGGCTAATAGGGGACACAGTGACTAATGATGTATGACTCCTCAGCGGCACAGTCGTCACAAGGCGAACCCGGCGGATTGCTTGAAGTTCGCCGTGGAGGAGCGTATCCGTTGCTCGGAGTCGGGCTGCGTGCGTTACAGCACCAGGCCGGAGCACCACCTGCCGCTGCCCGTGCCGCTGGCGTCCGCCACCAACGCCGCGCAGGTGGCCGACTACGAACACAGGAGGGCGCAGGCCGAGGCCGCCGGACAGAGGCTGTGAGTATTACTTAAATAGCAACTGCTCTACGATGGATCATGTGGACATCTGTTGCAATAATTGTCAACTTGTTTTTAAGAATAAAACCTAGAGTTTCTGGTCCAGTGGAAACTAAAATAACTTCCACACTGTGTGGCACAAAAAAAAAATGAGGCTGAACCAAATTTTTACGATTATTATTAAAAAAAATGTGGAAAATAAAAAACGTAGCTATTAATTAATATCACCAAATAACCATCTTATATTTTATGTGTTTATGTTGCATGTATTGTCTTGAAATCTGTTAGTGATTAATTAATATTCTTTAATAATATAATTTAAAAGATTATAAAGTAAAACCATATACAAATAAATAATTTTATGTGTTCCAGAGACCCGTCGCTGATGGTGCGGCCTCACATCCCGTTCCAGGCCTGTCTGGAGAGCTTCATGAAGGAGGAGACCATCGAACAGTTCTTCAGCAGCGCCGTCAACAAGAAAGTCACCGCACACAAGTAAATGCAACAAAAATCAAGCCAGTAATCCAAAAATTAAAGCCAGCTATGACACTGCAGACTCATAGATAAATAATATTTTAGTTTTTATATTACTAGTACTCAATATATCGGTAAAGGAAATCATTGTGAGGAAACCTGCATACCATAGCGATTTGCATAAATTTCTATGGTATGTAAAAGTCCGCCAACCCGCACTAGACCAGGGTGGTGGACTATATGGCCTAACCACTTTCGATTGTAGAGGAGGCCTGTGCCCTGCAGTGGGATGTATATGGGCTGACACAGTACAGCACAGTACTCACTTACAAAATAATAAATTCATATACTATTAATAACTATAATAGTATATATTAATACTTAATAAATAACATAAAATAAACTATTATTTTGTCAGAATAACCCGCTTGGCAACATTCCCCGACTACCTCCTGATACAGTTGAAGAAGTTCACCATCAAAGAGGACTGGACGCCTGCCAAGCTCGATGTCGCCGTCGACATGCCTTGGGAGGTTTGTTAATATTTTGTCTGTTGGTTTTTATTATTAATAAGTCTAGTAAACGAGCAAGCGGCTCTCATGATTACCGCAGCCCATGAACACCTACAATACGGCGGTCGTAGGTATGTTGATGACTTCAATATTAGTAAAGATTGAATTGATAAAAGAGCAAATGGGAATAGGATATTGAGCATCGGGTATTCTCACACACTGATAAAAACATGACAACAAGCCGTCGCCTCAGACAGTAGTTCGACCCCGGTTTAATCAACCCATTACTACCACTTTTATAATCTTATTCATAGACAGTTTTCAAACCTATTTTAGTTATCAAATGTTATGTCCCTTTTGAACGACTTGAAATCGGTTCGAGCGAAGAAGACAAAACATTCCATAACTAAAATAGGTTTTAAAAGTCGTATATTTGAATGTTGTTCTCAGGTTGATCTAAACTGCCTGCGCGGTCGTGGGCTGCAGCCCGACGAGAAGCCGCTGCCCGAGGCGCCGCCGGAAACCCCCGCGCCCACCTACGATGAAGGACTATTCGCACAACTTGTCAGTATATTTTATTTAAATATATATATATATGGCAAAATGACTGTATGGTATGAAGTGCAATACACACTACGGTAGAAAAGTTATATTCCCTCTGAATACAATAACTGATAGTACATTTATATGGGGAATAAATTTTTGCACATGTGATACCGTAAAGCGCAGAAATAGATAGACTCAGAGAATCCTCATTCACAACCATTTGCTTGCTATCCCTGTAATCTGCGCGATTATTGGTAGTTATTAGTCATACTAAATTATAACAGTTTTGTAATACAATAATAGTATTGAACATTAAAAGGGTCTAAGAGGGAACTATACTTAGTTCCCTGTTGGAATCAGGACATAATTATAAACCCCGCTCTTGATTCCTGAGTGATATTATTCACACATTGACACTATGAATTATTTGAATTTGCAGTTGGACATGGGCTTCCCGTTGGAGGCGTGCAAGAAGGCGCTGTACTACACCAACAACTCGGGCATGGAGGCCGCCTCCAACTGGCTCATGGAGCACATGACGGACTGGGACTTCGAACACAAGTTCGAGCCCCCGGGCACGCCTGCCACGGGTAATTATTCTTTTAAATATATGATTTACATTGTTTACACAGTCAGTGTGTGCCACCAATGTTTTTATATTTTGAGCTTTTCAGTCCCAAGTGGGTGGACGTCGAAATACAAGCTACAGCTTTCTAAATATACTTTACAATTAAATGTATATTCAGTTAGTGTTCATTAGTTGTAAATATAAAATTATCAATGGGGATAAAAATCGATTACATTGTCTCGTAAAAAGATGGTCTTTGTTTTTAAACATTGTGTGTCCTCAAATTGATAAGTGATTACTTATTTCAGCGGTAACAGTAGACGAGGCGAGCGTGGAGCAGATCATGGGCATGGGGTTCACTCGTGGACAAGTGGTGCAGGCGCTCCACGCCACGGCGGGCGACGTGGGGCGCGCGCTCGACTGGATCTTCAGCCACGCAGACCAGCTCGACGCCAGCGAAGCCCCCGCGCCGGCACCCGCGCCCGACCGCACGCTCGCCTGCAGGGACGGACCCGAGAGTACGTACTCTACTTCAATCATATACTCTACAATAAGAATTACCACTATTATAACAGACAGTAATGATGTCAGTGTTATACTGGCCTCAAGTGCCCTTTGGTTTAGTTGCACATTAGTACTAATTTTTAAATATATCCACACACCTGGTCAAATGACAATTTTCGTTCTGAATGCTTGGAGTTATACATAAATAAAGAATGACTAAGGCTTTTTTTTAGGCTCATAAAATTTTTATTATCTCTACAAACATCTATAAAAAAATTCTATTACCATTTATCAAGCTCTTAAATATTTTAATTGTCTCTTACAGAATACAAATTGATAGCATTCATCTCGCACATGGGTACGTCGACCATGGTGGGACACTACGTGTGCCACGTGCTGCATGAAGGACGCTGGGTCATATTCAACGACAATAAGGTATAGCAACACTATACTAGGTTAAAAAGCACAACATCCTATGAGCAACCTCATTTTTATCAACAAAAACATTCCGTTTCGTTTTTGCTTGTAGCATAAAGAAGAGCTTTTGTTTTGTTCTGTCATACTAAATTACATTATGTCAAATGTTGATTTAATTTGTTTCAGGTTGCATTATCAGAGAATCCGCCCAAAGACCTCGGCTACTTATACTTATACGAAAGGCTGTGATGATAATGACGTTACGTTTGTACCAAAAACTCGCCGATTTGGATGTACCATATAAGGAATTTGTGTATTAGACTGCATTTTTGTACGTTAAGAGATTTTTGAATTAACAAATTTTAGGCGATATTTATTTTATAGAAAAGAAATTTTTAAAGATTCAAAATAGGTTATATTAAAATTTAATGTACGGCTAGTATACCGTAGAAGTTGTATTTTTGGTTGCATATTATGTTTGGAATGGTGCAATGGAGATAGTGTAAGAAGTTTTCGGGTAGTTAAATAATTATCTACCATAAACTGGGCCCGTTTACATCAGTGCTGAGCGGACATTGTCGAGGCTTAGTGTATGTTGAACTGTTGTTTCCTGTTAGTGTCTGTAGATGTATACAATAAGTCTGTGTCGTTACGAGGAGAAATAGATATAAACTACATATATTCAGCTGAAGTCTCGTCTCGTTATATTTACTCATTCAACTTGGTGCAGTAGCACTTAACATTGTGATCATCCTCAATACCAATGGAAAAAAAACCCTACGGCCTTATACATAGACAGTTTCAAAACCTGTTTTAGTTATTGAATGTTTTGACCCTTTCAAACGACTTTAGAATTCAGTTTGAGCAAAGACAAAACATTTGAAAACAAAAATAGGTTTTAAAACTGTTTATAACTAAGGCTGTTATCATTTATTTATATTGAAGTACCTCACAAGCCGAATACTAGTGGAAAGCTAAACAGCTTAATACACATCTTCAAACAGGAATGCCGTTTTCGATGGACTACAGCTGAATAAATGTAGTTTCCTTACGCTGCATGTATGGATATGTCTACCTGTTTAACAATATCCTGGTAAAATTAATACAAAATTGTCATGTTTGTCATTAACTATGTGTGCGACTTCTAAATTGGTTCATTTTACCAGAAAATATGTGATTGTGAAATGTACTTGGGCATTGTGAAACAGGTCCTAATGCATTTTAATGTAACTACTCTAAGTTGTCCTCTTGCATAGCAATAATCTTGTAATAATGAAAATCATTCACACAACGAAACATTGAAATAAATTATACTAATAAATGTGCTCTCTTATTCTGTTTTTGTTTGTTTACAATTCCTTATTTAACATATGGTATAATAAATAGTTACCACCTAACATATGTGAACTTTACTTAATCTAAAATCAGAGAAGTTTTTCATAATTACTTTTTCAAAGAAACTTTTTTCGTACCATTGTGCAAAAAAAATGGATGGAACTAAAAAGCGATACTAAAACAAAATGTGTAGGTGTGTACCCACAAATTAACTTGAGTATACCTATCTACTAAGAAATTATACTTCATAAGATAAAAGATACTTCATCCATCAGCTAAAGGAAGTCCACTGCTGAAAATAGGCTTCTCCTAATGATTTCCACAGTGACCTGTTGGAGGCAGCCTGCATCCACGAAGCGGAAGGCGCAGCGTGGGACGTCCACCCACTAGGTGGTCAGACGACCTGGTAAAGGTCGCTGGACGTCGCTGGAAAAGATACTTAAGTATCATGAATTTCTACAATGGCCAATCATTCACCAACACTTTTTTTTGTAGCGTACCTTAAAAGAGGCCTACGTCCAGCAGTAGACTGCAACGAGCTGATGATGATATTTATTAAAATATCATACTGCACTAGTTACAAGAACGTCATTGTCAATGCTGTAAAGTACAATAATCTAGAATATGTTCTGCTAAGGACACCATGAAACGGAGATTGAATTGAATCTCTATAATATTATAACTTTATTCCGTCTTCCGTCTTAAATATGATCCTCCATTTTGATTCTTATTTATCAATGTACTCTGTGATTTTGTTACTCAGTCTATGTCCGCCATTCCGTTCTCTCATTCCATCCTTCCTCACGTAAACATCTTAAGCATTCATTTTCTTACTCACTTCCTCTACTACTTTCATTCGTCATCTCTTTCACACGACGTATAAAACGTGGTTGTGTGAAAGAGATGTTATTTGTTTTATGTTTCACACTATACATCTTTCAACATATACCAATCCTACACTAAGAAGACGCTGATTGGACTTTGGTAGTTGGTGGGCGTGGCTTGCACTGGAGGGAGCAACTGGTGTAGCCAATCGGAAATAGCGCCTTATTATGAATAAGAATATCTCCACCAACTTCATGCGATCCTGGTACTTGAAAGAGGAAAACTTGCTAATGTAGCCAGCCAAAACGGAAAGAAAGTTAGTTTAGTTAGTCATTCTTCATCCAAATCTCCATCTTCTACGTCGTATTATGTTAAATATCTCTGCCAACTTCATGCGTTCCTGGTACTATAACTTCATCAAAGGACGTTAAGCAGAAAAGATCCACAACTTGACTTTTCGGCATTTTTTTACTTGCTATTTAAAGTTGGCAGGGTTTTCGAAAATAGTTCATTTACAGTATGAAATAAAGATTTACTTCGGTAATACGAGTAGAAATAACATATTATTATGAATTATTTTGAATATAGGGTATTGTGGTGAGCTTTATATTATTGATATTATTCACTTATGCAACTTGATTAAATGATTATGACTATGTATTTAACTCGACGTCTCAAAAAATGTTGGTTGGATCTTCTCTGCTCATCAGGGTCCCAAAGTCGCTTTTTGGTTGTCGATGTGCGAGCGCATCGCAAAACTTTGCTGCCGTATTTTTCCCAAACGCCAAAAAGTACTAGGACAACATAAAATGGAAGGAGGTTACTGTAGTTAGCATAGATGTAGTATGCCCATGGTAGTTAGAAAGTTCTACCCACATTCAAATGTCTAGTTACAATTATAATCTACCCGCAGTTAACCCTCGCTAAGAATATTACGTCTACAGTACAGTGAGTTTAAAAAGGCGATTCCGTCCCATTAAGAGCAAAACATCTAAATAGAAAATATATTATGAACTTGGTAAATTATTATAAAACTAATGAACCTTACAATTATCCTAATATTTCTGATACTCTATATTGAAAGCATTAACTCGTAGGCTTCCTTTCTGAAGTTTACTTGTGCCATGTGTAATTTGTACACACATCTTTTTTTTCCCTAAGATGTTATGATGGGGAAATAAATAATAAACAGAACACTCATTTAAATTGATTCTATATTATATTACTAATAACATATCCATAATTTTATCTCCTAAAGTCGGAACTTGAAGCGGTCCGTCCACTTCGGCACTTTCTTCATGAATATTGTCTTCTCATCAAAGTATGTGTTGAATTTCTTATAGTCACGCCTCTTTGTCGGATCTCTCTTGCAGTTTTCTGGAGTTAGATTGATCATTAGTCCTGAAATACAAATATATTTATCATGATATTACAATTGTAAATTGTGTTGTTTACTGGCAGTATTTTATTCCCGAAAATAAATTAAGCATTAAGTGTATGTTCATCGACAACTATCAATAAACACATGACTTCCAAAATGTCAAAGGTGTGCCCTGGGGAACCCACAACCACCGTGTCGGCAGCCGTTACGAAGAGACCACCATGCCTTTAAGGCGAGAGTATTCGCGATTTGAGGGGATTTTAGCCTCGCATATTGATACCTGAATGCAAGGTATCAATTACGTCATTTGTGGTTGGCATATAAATTGAAAAAAAGTTTATTTTGATAAAAATGGGTGAATCAATCCGAGTTTCCAAACTAATAATTTATGAATACTGAATACGCAAACACCCACTAGGTGTTCAGACGACCTGGTAAAGGTCGCGAGACGTGACTGGATGCAGGCTGCCTCCAACAGGTCACTGTGGAAATCATTGGAAGAGGCCTATGTTCAGCAGTGGACTTCCTTTGGCTGAAGGATGGAACACGCAAATACTAAATACGATATATATGCAAACAATTGATTGATTTAAAGTAAAATCAATTTGACACACTATTGGTTTGTTAGAAAATAAAAATTATTGAACTTTTTATTTTTAATCAAGATGTGCTGTTTAATTAACCCCTAACTGGTATCGTAAATTTGACACATGTAACTAGTATCATGTCTGTAATGTTTGTTTCTAGCAAGCAAGTTTTAATTAAATACTTGAGTAAATGCTCTGAAACGGAAAATAATAGGCTCATTTTATGTATTTAACAAGTTTTCATTTGTATAAATATTTTTATTTAAGTGCTACAACAGATCTCAAGATAGTTATAGACTTTATAGGAATATTTTATTTAATGCTGCAAAAAGATATGAAATTTTCAGTTTGTAAAGTTGTATCTTACAATAACATTGCTTTACTTAATCTATAATATGTAAACTTTAAGAAAAATAACACTTTATAGTCTCGAACTAACATTTCACCAAAATCAACATGAATTGAACTCACTAATCTTAGTTCTCATGAATACAATTACGAAATTTGAACCAATTTTGTAGTGATGGATTTTTTTTAAGAAATATGACTTCATTGTGATCAGTTAATTATGTTGATCCACAGTTATCAATCATGCAGTCTCATCTAAAGTCCATCAAGGAAATATGGCAAGAAAGTATGTCTATTCATCCATTCAGTATTTTTGGTTTCACAGTACACTAATTTGTCTGCTTTTAATAATGATAATGCTAAAGATTGTTCAAGAGCAAAGATTGAGTAGGAAAATGGACTATGGTACCAACCGGGACTATACTAAGTAATGGGAATTACAAACCCGCTTTTTGTGCCATGGATACCATTTTTCCGATCTTTTTCTGCTGTCGGCGACATAGTCCAGTGATACGCCGCGGCAACATGCATCCATCGGACCTCACAAACTGGCTGAGGATGAGCACGTCTGTGTGTTTCACGTCTAGACCTAATGAGCACATATAACAAGGAGGCTTGTCGGACTTTACAGCGCTCAATTCAGACACATTTGAAGTGGAAGGTAAAGGACCCAATTTTTCCGCTCTGACGAGTAATTCAGACCTTGGAGACGGTACAATCTCAGCCTCTATTATCATATTGCCATTCTCTACCTTTTCTTTGACTGAAACAAACGTAATTATGAGAAAATATATTTATAAAATATGAAGAGGTTATGACACTTGAAAAACATCACTTACTCGCTTTAATATTTAAGTTCGGTGTGGTTGATATAGCGCGAACTGAGGTTGTATATAATGTGTTTCTTGATACCGAAACAGCAGCTCTTACGAGAGCCGCCATAGTTATTCTGTACTAATTTTATTTGCAAATTGCAATGCAATTGGATTGAGGATTCACTGTTTGTCGTCTGACAACCACACTGACAACATCTGTCAATTGTCAAATACAATTTTGTTTCTTCTGTTTTTGGCTTCGCACTTCTTGTACATTTAGCTAATGTCAAAATACAAAGTCGTTTTTTGTCAAAATAAAGACCGCCATATAAAATATTTTGCTGTCTAATACATGATATTTATGATTAAAAGTAATCTTTATAATTGAAAAAAATATTGTGTTTAAGAGATTCTTCCATAAAATAACTCTTTAATTTCTTTTAATTTTATTTGGTAGAATTTAGAATTTTACTCTGGCAGTATCAAAAACGTTTTATTTTTGCATCATGTATCTGTGGTACGAACTTTTTATCTCAATACGCAATACTCGTCTAAAAATAGCGGCAATTTCAAAAGAAAAAAGCTTGAAACTAATTACAAAATAGTAATTCATAACTGTATTCCTTCCTTTATTAGTGATAATTAATAATAATCCATCCATTAACGTAGTGATTACTTGCTCTATGTCTATTATTACCGATTTATTGATAACCAAACTAATGGAATTAATTTTATTTCATTAACTGCGTTTAGTCTTTGTGTATAAAATTTATTCCTCAGCTTTTAAGCTAAGAAATGAATATTACGTTGCCTTCAGTTTTGACTTATAAGCTATTAAAGGATAAATAAAATCATATTACATATATGCATGTGTTTACTATTATTTACGTGAAAATGAAATATCCAACTAACAGTGAAAGCAATATTTGCATCTATAAGTATAACATACAATCAACTAAGATTTTTCTATTTCGTTCATTCTGATGGTGGTATCCTTTTTATCACTTCATTATTATTTTGTAATACAGCCTTGGGGCTTGTTATAAATATGCAGATAGATAAATTAATTGTGTGCAATTGTGCAAATCTAAAGGAAGAATTAAATATTAATAAATGCAAGAGAGACTATTAAAAATCAATTAAGTGCAAGTCTGATAAGGAGTTAAGAAAAATATTCCCAGATTTTAACGACGGAAAACACCAGGTACTTTGGTGGTACAATAACCGGACCTGAAACAAATATTTCTAAATCACAAAATAATATGAAACAAAAACACTTATTATGGATGGCATGTATTTATTAAACAACACACAATGATATAATTTCACTATACGGACTCCACATAAATACACGATTAAATGAGAAATTATTCGACAAGGTACATACACAGAAATATAGAAAAAAGAAACAATCACATTGAAGTAGTATTATATAAAAAATGGTGTGCAACTTTAGCAAAATGTATTGAATCGAGTTTAGGCCAAGATTATATTATTATATATAAATACAATATAAATTTGCTTAGAAAATAAAACCACGCAGATTAAGACGCAAACAGGTCAACATTGTTCGTAGGAATTTCATGTTCGACACTCACACGTTATCTCCGATCGAATGTGTTTGCCTACCCATTGAGTCGGTATTAAAGATACGCAGTTTCCTCTTCTATGCAAAATAGTACAAATCTTGCAAAATATCATTTTATTGTATAACATACATAAAATCTTTTTCATAAAATAGACTGCTAAGCAGTAATGTATGTAACATTTCATAATTTTCGGGGCTTTTCAAGCTTTTTTTATCACAATAGAACCGTTTTATTAAAAGTGTTTTTTGCAATCTATTGTAGGAACAAGTACTATATGCATGGACGGTATAAGCTAAGCATATTTTTGAAAATTGCAAAATGCATATAAATGCATTTGTGTAACTTAAGCTTAAATCTACAAATAAATGAAATTGACATGAGATTTCTAATTTTGTGACTTATACAAATAAAAATGGCCATCTTTGATTATTCTTGGCATCAAAATAAAATAGCGCATGTGTTAGTACTTAATTCTATTTTTTAAAGGGTTTTATAACCCGAGAGGGACAAAGGCGTGACACTTAAAAAATTAAATTAAATTATCTATACAATTGTACGAGTAGGTAATTAAAATAAAACTTATGTGTAGTGTGCATTTATATAAACAAAATGGTTAATGACGTTTTTTTTTATTGGGAACACTAACAGATTTTAATCCACATTTAACTTGTAAACAGTATTGTATATAACCGAATATTTTATCTAATAAATAAATACGAATTTTGACCTAATAAAACCCAATTCTCAATTAAACAATATTATAAAATATCTTATTTCACATGATAATATGTTTTTATTTCACAATAATAAATTTATAAATAGTGACGAATTTAGAATTGTTTGCTAACATTTATGCTCACAATCAGTGAAAGCGACGTAAAACAAGACAACACTATGATATTATAACAATTATAACGAAGCAAAGTGCTCTACGATTGCAATGGTCTTAGCCCTGATAATAATTGTCACAAAAAAAAAAAACAATAAATGACTCAGTATTTAGGGCCAAATTCATGAAACACAGTGACATAATTATTATGCAGGGTTAATTTCTAAATTCGTCGCAGTGTTCTGTCAGTTTCCCAAAGACATGGAGGCGAGGAGTATAGAGGTCTACTTGGGGAAGGCGGTGAGGCCCTTGCTGAGCAAGCCGGCCGCGCCCTGCGACGCGTCGCTCGTCATCGACGACAGGTTCGACACCAACTGAAACAAACACCTGTGTTACCAACGTATATTCATATTCTTTTTTACTGGTATGCCGGAGTGAGTGTGACTTGAGTACAATGCTTGCATTTTGAACAGATATGGATACCTTTCCACCATCGTAAATATATGAATATATTCTGCTTAGTAACGGTACAAGAAGAAAATTGTATGTGGCCAAAATTCATTCTGCATAACCCTGAGACCTTTTTTTGGCCCAACATTCTCACTACTCCTGCTTAAATCTTTATTAAAACTCACAGTTTTTAATAATCCTTAGAAAGGTTCAAGACGCGAGACCCCTCAAGAAGAGCGTCCTTTACTCAAGAAGAGCGGGGCCCCTTGGACCATTAAGACGTAGGCAGTCGCCCACATTCATATATAGGTGAGTAGCTCCGCCTCTAAGTCTATTATATTACGACCATTTTATAATGAGAAGTAATTTATAGTAATGGATCCGCTTAGTGGCCCAGGACGCACAAAACATTCTACAATAAAATTCATCTGTTCGCCAAGCATTTTCGTTCAGGACTCCCGTTGTCTGAAATCAATTCCGAATTGATCAGGTGACGCTTACCATAAAACTGTCACCACAACTAATGATAAACTAATGTGACAAATCTGAACGGGCTAGGATCAGAGGGAGTGGTAATAACGGAGCTCCCAAGTTTTGACCACTTACATTGAAAGCCAAATAAATTTAATTATTAATATAAGCTGTTTATGTCTAACTGCTGTCCAAAGGCCTCCCTTCTTTACCTTTGTTCCTTTCCTTTTGTTTGTCTCGGCTGCTAATTGCCGCGAGTTCGATACTTAAGAATTAAGTACCAACTCAAATGAAAATTTTTACTAATATTGGCATGTTAAAAGTTCTCACAGTCTCCCGCTTCTCGTTGAGGAACTTGTCGGCGTCCTTGATTTTGGCGTCGACGACGTGTCCGGCGTTCTTGAGTCCCTCGTCGGCGGCCGACTCCACGCGCTTGAACGTGTTGTCCACGGTGCTGCTGATGGCGTTGCTCGCGTCTTCCGCTGCCTTCTCCGCCGCCTTCTTCGACTCTTCTACGGCGGCGTCTGGAATGAGAATATTTTGAGTTGAAAACTGACCTGTGTTGCCTTATTTAAAAAACCCTAATAGTGGTATACAGTCCTGTATCGATTGTCACGCGTCTGTCGCAATCATCATAAATTGTGAGAAACACAAGTAACACAATCTCAAAAAGGACCTAATAATATTTGCTTGCGTATTGAAAGGTTTTTGTAAGAGCATGTTAGAATAAGAACATCGGCGAATAGAATATGGCATTTGAACAATTTATTCGCTTATAATATTTAAATACTATACTCGTATGAACGTTAAACAACTAGGGTTCTAGAAATGTATATATTTTTCAATTCTATCATAACAATATGGTTTTTAAATGACACACGATTTTATATATATTTTAATAACGTTGCGCTCTGATAACAATGGAGATTAGTGATTACGAATATGTCATGTGGAGAAAGGCATGTGTGGTGAGTCACTCTGATTTTACAGCTGGCGCGGCGTAACTATTTTATAACTCTTCTAAGCTATCAATCACATTCTAGTTAATTCATAAACATCCCGCCTTTTCCCAGAAGGGGTAGGTAAAGGTGCAACCAGGACACCCACGTTTCGCCTTATATGTTCCGTCCCAGGATGTGATAGGGGGCGAGCCTAACGCCATATCAGCACAAATTCCTTACTCCAGGCTGATAATGAATAGAAAATCAATTATCACTTAGCTCGACACGGGATTCGAACCCGAGACCTCAGCTTTGTAATGATACCATAGTACAAGTACGCTACCGAGGCAATTAATAGGTAAATATAACTGAAAAAAAAAGTATTTTTTTCATTAATCTGCAAATGTTTATTCCGAACCGGTGGTCATGAGACCGGAAAGCCTCTCTTAGTTACTAATATCTATGATATAAATTTGTATCTTAATGTGGAGTTAAGGCTGTCTATGCGAACGAGGTTGAATATAATTAAACATTTACGTACTTGCAACCCTTTGAGCCTCTCCCTTAGCAGCCTCAGCGGCCTGTCGCGCCTTCTCCTTGGCCTCCTCTGCAGCCTTCAGTGCTTGCGCCTTCGCGTCCTCAGCTGCCTTCTTCGTCGTGTCCACAGTAGTGTTTATGGTATCTGCAAAAAATATTCCATTATACTAAGCGTTGATTACAGCGTCATTTAACTAGACACCCTCCAAACGCTATATTTCATTTCCTCAAACAACACACGGCGTTAGATAAACACGTTATAAATTGATAAGTTCACGTCCAAACACACTGTAAGTTTGTCAACAGAAGCATCTATGTTATCCGAATGTTACTCGTTTCACTGCGCACGCTAACAGCTGTGAAAAACAAAACACTCTAACCAGTAGATTCTTCGAGTGCCTTTTCATAACCTTCAGCTAATGGGTGTGTCGTGTCTTTCGCTTCAAACTTGTCCGAAATAAAATCTACAAACATGATTATATTGTAAATAAACGTATCTCATGAAGTTACCTTATGCGTCGATAATTGTCGTTCTAGAATGACGCAACCCGTAGAGTTACTCAATATTGTAAGCAGGTACAAAACAAAGCGAGGAAATAATTATTGCTAAGTTAGTTACCTTCAACGTCTTCTATAACGTTTTCGATACCATCGCCAGCCGGCTCTGTCGTTTCTTGTGTGTTAAAAATTGTGCTTGTTACTGTATCTACGGAAAAAGTTAGCAAAAACAGTGAGGAAAAGAATAAAGAATAGTTACCGCATGCACCCGTACTATACTACGTGATTATGGCCATAAGAGCATGAGATTGTAGAAAAATATTTGTGGAAAATCAATATATTTTATACAATACCTTTGGCACTTCCTACTATTGATACACCTTTGTCAAACACAGAACTAGCTGCTGTTTTTGTTGTATCGACTGAACTTGCTACAGTATCTATAATAAACAAGTGCTAATGAAGTGATTTGGAAAGGGACAAGCTACTATCTAAAGAATGATATTATCAATACCTTTGGCACTATCAAATAATGAGGCGCTTTTGTCTACCGCGGCTGCTGCTACGGTTTTTGTGGTATCTACTGTGTGAGCCAGTGTATCTACAGTGAAAAAAATAAGCTTAATAATTGCCCAGAAATAGAAAGTAATTAATATCGCAAAACTTTGATCTACCTTTAGCACTTCCTACAAGTGAAACGCCCTTATCAAATGTGGACGAGGCAACATTTTTTGTCACGTCTACTGTACTGTGAACAGTGTTAGCTACGGTGTCTGAAGAGAAAAATAAAATAATAAATAAAAAGCTAAAAGGGAAATAGAAATTGCAATTTACAATTGTTTTACCTTTAGCAGCTCCGACATAAGAGAAACCTGTGTCTACTGCAGATGCCGCTACTGTTTTGGTTTTATCTACCGTTTGTGCTACAGTATCTACGAGAAT
Source organism: Theretra japonica (assembly GCA_033459515.1). Taxonomy (NCBI): domain Eukaryota; kingdom Metazoa; phylum Arthropoda; class Insecta; order Lepidoptera; family Sphingidae; genus Theretra; species Theretra japonica. The sequence continues at coordinate 11,028,480 of CM065934.1, forward strand.
TATAGCCAATTAAACATAAATGAAAAGTGAAGTTAATGTCCTATTTATGTGTTGTAACTAGTATAATAAAATACCTTTAGCAGATCCTATGAAAGAGGTACCGGTTTCTACAGCAGAAGCTGCTAGATTTTTAGTCGTATCTACAGTTGAGGTAACTGTATTTGATACTGTGTCTATAAACCAAATTAAATATAAACTATTACTAATGAATGTCAGAGTAAAAAACACAAGAAAATTTTGAGATGTAAATAACTATAGATACGTGTCTACCTTTAGCGCTGCCGATAATCGTAGTGCCTTTGTCAACTGCTGACGCTGCCGCATTTTTAGTAGTATCTATTAAGGATGCGCCTTTCTCAACAACAGATGAAGCTACATTTTTGCTCGTGTCTACTGTCGCACTGACTGTATTGGCTACGGTATCTATACATATAACACATATAAATGAGCGTGATGGATACAATTAAACACGTAATATGTGAGCAAACAAAAAGCAGAAACCACCTTTAGCAGTGCCAATAAGGGATGAGCCTTTCTCTACGGCCGAGGCAGCAACATTTTTGGTTGTATCAACAGTAGTGTGTACTGTATTTGATACTGTATCTACAAATGTTGAAAATATGGCATAAATAGATTAAATTGTGGAGAAAAATAACGTGCAAATAATATAAAAATCCCACCTTTAGCAGCTCCAATTAGAGAACTACCCTTTTCAACAGCGGTAGCTGCTACATTCTTAGTCGTATCTACAGTGGCATTTACTGTGTTCGCTACAGTGTCTACAAAGAAAAAAATCAGTGCAATATTTACGTTGATTTACTAAGTACTAAATGACGAATTGAAGTCTCTACCTTTAGCTGTACCAATAATAGTGGTACCCTTTTCAACTGCGGAAGCAGCAACGTTTTTGGTTGTATCTACTGTGGTATGTACTGTGTTTGCTACGGTATCTACAAATAAATATATGCGTGAAATGAAATCAAAATATTAAAAGTAATTAAGCATGCATCTAAGCATGATGATTGTACCTTTAGCTGTGCCGATAAGAGTAGTGCCCTTTTCAACCGCAGAAGCAGCTACGTTCTTAGTTGTATCTACAGTGGTATGTACTGTGTTTGCAACGGTATCTACAAATTAATCATTATTGTGCGATATAATACAATAATCACTGTAATTTTCAAAGCTATTAACTGAACAATAATCGCGACTATACCTTTAGCTGTACCAATAAGTGTGGTTCCCTTTTCTACCGCAGAGGCAGCTACGTTCTTGGTCGTATCTACAGTGGTACTAACTGTGTTTGCTACGGTATCTAAAAATAAATATTGGTGCTATATTTACGAGTACTGTGCTTTTCGATTAATTTCACATTTCACGATAATTGACATTCTACCTTTGGCTGTGCCAATAAGCGTTGTGCCCTTTTCTACTGCAGAAGCAGCTACGTTTTTAGTTGTATCTACTGTATGCGCTACCGTATCTAGAAATGAATTAAAATAAATGATATTTAAAAGACTATTATCGATGTTGAAGTGCAGTTCAAAATCAAAACAATTTTGCGACAGATACCTTTAGCAGTACCAATTAAAGAAGTGCCTTTCTCTACAGCTGATGCAGCAACATTTTTGGTAGTGTCTATTGTGGTGCTAACTGTGTTCGATACTGTATCTACGAATGAATTAAAATTATTTGTGTGAATAATTGAGATTTGTATTAAATTAAACTTATTTGGCTCATTTTTTCTACCTTTAGCAGTGCCAATCAAGCAAGTGCCTTTTTCTACAGTCGATGCTGCAGTATTTTTAGTCGTATCTACTGTGGCATGAACTGTGTTTGCCACGGTATCTACAATAATTAAATATTTAATTAACGAATTTAAGTTTATTTGCTAAAGATATGTAATATTCTACCATTAGTACTGCTTATAAGTGTCGTTTCCTTTTCAACTGCGATAGCGGCAAAAAAGTAGGTATCTACTGTGGTTGCTACAGTATCTACAATCCATAATATAAAAATATCCAAAAACATTCTAATTGATTACGATCACAGAACAGACGAATTACGACGAACATCTGCATTCGATTACTGATTTATTGATTTATAAAACTAAAAAAAAAATTGATACCTGATACTGACTGTAAAGTTCCAAGTATACGATCAATAGTATTATGAAACTTATTACATAATTCACATACGAACTAAACCACGACACAAAAGGAAGACGTAATCTGAGACTGCACTCCAATCGCAATACTGACTTGACCGCAGACCACTCGAATTTCACTCGTATGTCACTATTACTATTATAACCGTACCTTACTGGATAGTGGATGTATTATTGCAAGTAATTATAATTTTTGTAATGATGGCTTTAGATAGTGTGTTTTCTTCTCAAAATACATGTACTTTTGCAATCGTAGCACTAACGACATACTGAAGCTAATGCTGAAGTGTAGGAACTTTCCTGAGCCTTAATAATGCTAAATGAAATTGTTTTATAAACTAGCTCATTATTATGAGTGCGAAAGCAATGTTGATGACATATTTACCTTTAGCAGTGTTAACATAGCCTTTTCCGGTCTCAACGGCTGAATGAGCCGCTGTTTTTGTCGTATCTACTGTACTCTGTAGCGTGCTTTGTAGGGTATCTACAAAATGTGATAGCAGACGTAAAACATATTGAAAATGATGGATCTACCTCAAGTACACCATTCATACCTTTGGCAGAATCGACGTAGGTTTTTCCAGTCTCAAAAGTGCTTTGGGCAGATTTCTTTGTACTATCTACTGTGCTGGCTACCGTATCTACGATAAAAATGAGAAATAAAAGGTAATATAATTATCGAAGGCACGTACTTTCTACAAAAACGAAGCAACATATACCTTTGGCGCTATCTAAATATGACTTGCCGATGTCAAAGACAGAGAAGGCGGCGGTCATAGACGCGTCGTATGCCGATTGTAATGTACTCTGAGCTGTATCTAAAGCATTAATTTGCAAACACACGGGGGTTAGTTACATGATTCACACAATGACGTCACAGGACTATCAAACTCTAAACTGGCTGGTGTACCTTTGGCACTATCGACATAGAATTTGGCGGAATCTACAGCTGTATTGGCAGCATTTTTAGTACCCTCCACTGTGTTGTTTACTGTATTTGCCACGGTATCTACGGATAAATAAAAAGGGCCTAAATAAAAAAAAACAATGGGAATGTATGATTTTAAAATTAAAAAAGTATGATTACCTCTAGCTGATGTAGCATAAGTTTTGCCAGTGTCAAGAGCGGTTTGTGCTACTTTTTGTGTTGTGTCTACTGTGCTATTAATTGTACTGGATACTGAGTCTATGAAATGAGGGAAAATATTAAAATAAATAAAATGAATTAAAAACTTACAAGAATATTTGAAAGTATGGTAGCATACCTTTTGCACTGGTAGCATAAGATTTACCAGTATCGAAAGCGGACTGTGTTACTTTTGCTGTCGTATCTACAGTGCTTTGGAAACCACTAGCCAGCGTGTCTATGGGAATACAAAAACTTCAAAAATAAGAAACATAAAATATAATAGCAAATAATAAGTTCCCAAACTCGCCTTTAGCGCCAGTGGCGTATGTTTTGCCTGTATCAAACGCGGACTGGGCAGCTGTTTTTGTACTTTCTACTGTGCCATGGATTTTATCTACAAGAAACAGGATAATAGATTGGAAAAGTAAAGCAAAAGAAATAATAATTCAGTACATATAAGAATCTACTGAATTTAATGCAGAAAGAATATGGATGATATGCAAGAGCAATTGTGTCCAAACGCAAGTATATTAAATTATAAATTTATTATTGAAAGCAGGCTCATTCTTATATTTCGTAATTTGATAATGACTTTCTCTTCCACAGGTATTACAACTGTCGTTAGGAATAAAACACGTTGCATATTATCCAGCCTCTTAATTACCTTTAGCACTGTCGATGTAAACTTTACCGGTGTTCACGGCTAACTGGGCAGCAGTATCTGTGTCCTCTACTGTATTACTGTACGTATCTATAATGTGTGCAACATCTAATTATATCCTACGTGCAACAATAATCAACTACATTGGAAGATCATATTCACCTTTTGCTGTATTTACTGATGTTTCTGCTGCCTTCTTGGTGTTATCCACTGTTGTTGCAAGCGTATCTATTTCGGAAAGAAATAAAAGAAAATAGAAATAAAAAAAAAATCGTAAAGTGCAAACGAAAACAGTGATAGAGCGAGAGAATAGATCAACGAACTACATCCACAAGATAAAAATAGATTTGAGCAAATAAGAAGCTGATTCACAAAGAAAAAATCTTCAATAATTTGCAGTACCTTTTTAATGTTTCCATCACTCATCGATGCTGTCTTGGGGCTTGTGCTAATTGATTTCATATCCTATACCTAGATTATTCTTACCTTTAGTGGTGTCGACGACTTTCTTGCCATCAGCGACAGCTTTGTTGGCCGCATCTACTGCCTCTCCTGCTGCAAGGGACACCTTCGAAAGTTCTTTGTCGAGGGCGTCGATTGCGGAGTGCTTGGCATCGGTGGCTATTCGGACATTAAATGTGCAATCAACATCACAAACAAATAATACACACAAGTGGTCATAGTTAACAATAAGTGTGAATATCAGATTTCTGATTATGGGTCGTGGATTCAATATTCGTTGTTCTAATCAGGACATCAAGCAATGGGCTGATTTTAAGGAGTTTAAATAAACATCCATATTTTTCTATATGGTTGTTGGTAACAATGGTGGTATGGTAACCAATAATATAAATTAAACTTGATACAAATGCGAGGATAATTTTTATTCTGGAATCCTGTACATCTGTATCTATACATATAATAATTTTGTAACCGATCGATGTCTATACATGGAAGATAAATGAGAAAAACTGATATGGAGGGACGACTGTATTAACGTAATAGAACCCAAAACAATGATTTTTAAGAATGTTTGTCTGTTTATCTGTTTGTGTGTGCGGATGTGCGCGATGAACTCAGAAACGGCTTAATAGATTTATCCTGAAAAATTTAGTGTTCCCGTGGGATGAGGGAGGAATTCCGATATATTTGTTACTTTTTTGTACTCAAATGGATGGGGTAGGACTGGATTACATATCTTGAGTGAGACTGAGGATGAAGTTTTTTTATAAAGATAACCACGCAAACGGGGTTGCGGGCAGAAGATAGTATTTTAATATGATTGATTTCTATAGTCCGTTCGTCTTTTAACTTTTATGACGTCAATTCCTTATATAGACTTACTAGTCGCCGTGCCATTGCACTGGCCCGTTTAAGCCGAGTTTAATAAATCGTTGTCATCCGCTTGGGGACAATGATATTAATTCCTACAATCAAGCCATCGTCTGACTAAAGTAATGCAAATATAACTTTATATTTGAGTCTAGAACTTTATTTATAATATCAATACAGTATGCATGGAAAATTATTGTCTATTACCAATCTGTAGTAATAATATAATAAAGCTAAATATTTTTATAAATCATACTAAGATCTAAATGCGTGGTGGCCTGTTGGTAACGGACCAGACGCAGCTGCCTACATGTTTACGGTGGTCGCAGGTTCAAATCCCAGGGCACACCTCTGACTTTTCGGAGTCATGTGTGTATTGATAGTCAATCACCACGCACTATTACGGTGAAGGAAAACATCGTAAGGAAACCTGCATACCATAGCGATTTGTATAAAATTCTATGGTATGTAAAAGTCCGCCATTCCCGCACTGGGCCAGCGTGGTGGACTATATGGCCTAACCACTCTCAATCGTACTCTCGATTGTAGAGGAGGCCCGTGCCCTGCAGTGGGTCGTATATGGGCTGATACACTACTAAGATCTAAAACTATTAACTAGGGTTTGAAAAATATGCATTATGTACCAAATACTTTAATTTTTGACAGCGCATAAGCTAAGTTTGTATAAAATATAAAAAATAAATATAATGTACCTAACACGTTTGTTTTCACGCGACTATAAGTTAATTGAATGTTATTCTCGTAATCACTGTGTTTATGTTGCCATTTCATTTAAATACTGATTGCTTTTATCAATATATACCACTCGGATTGTGTTACTATGGCTACGTTATATGTAAATAAAATACATGTTAATATACCCTTTAGTGTAACCATAGTTGTAGATAACTTTGATGTAACAGGTATTTTGATTACATAAGAGGTTAATTGCACCTTATCTCAAAATAGTTAATTACTTTTCATTTTTTCCTCAAATTTTCCATTAATAAAATTAATAAGCACTCAGTTTAATGTGATTTATATAAAATTCGATTTAGTCTAGAACACGTATTCAAATAATTCTTAAAAATTAAAATAGTTAAATTATTTAAATGAGTTGTGTGTTTCGAAATAAACATTAATAACGATGTTAATCAATTAATATTAATTATAAATATGCAATCTATTTTAAAAAACTTCTGTATTTTTTAAATATACAAGACTGAAAATTATGTGACACTTATAGTGCATTAGATATCTAAAACAAGTAAAAACGACGTAACAGCATACAAATCACCGGACAACACGACATCACACTAAATATAAACACAAAGAGTGATTTATTACTCGAAATCTACAATTAACCATATACCTTTGTCCGGCAATGGATGTTGTAGGAGAAAAAGACCCTAACTTGCTTTCCTATTCCATAGCTTGAAAGTAAATAACTACCTGTATCAGCAGCTTCAGTGGCGGTCTTCTGGGCTCCTCCGATGATCTCGCCAGCCTTCTTCACCTGGTCTTCCACCACATGGGCAGCTTCTTGCGCCTTCTCCTGAGCGATCTGCTCAGCATCCTTCTTCTTCCTCTCGAAGAGGGAGGCAGTCTTCTCTCCGATGCTTCGGAACGCGCCTGCAATTCAGAATATCCTATTAACATATTGTTTATTGATAGCCAGATCTTTAATCTACTGTTTGAACATTCTACGGGTTTGATTTTCTAGCATTAAGGACACTTAAATGGCTGGTTTCTAACAGAATAGAAAAAAATTAACACTTTGAAGTCTAATTTTACATAGCAAGTTCAAAGGTATCTGAAACCTTATTTTTTCTCTTTGGGTTTATATATTTTAACCTCAGTTCGATTTATTTTCAAAGAATAATATTCCATAACAAGTCTGCGATTAGTGTCGCCTTTAAGATGTATCTTAGAAGCACACTTCCCTGTTCCGATTTCATTCATTACCATATTCAAATGTAAACGGATAATAAAGTTTAACGTTATGCTATTATTCTGGCCATTAGATACAAATAACAGCTTTCGATAGGCGTACAAGGTATTACCAGGAACAAGCAAGATCTTGAAAACCTCAACAATGTGAGCCTTCATAGCAACTTTGGTACTATTTTAACTTATAAAATACAAAGATTAGTTCATCGAGAAAAATCATTTCCAGTAGCAAAAATTACTAAGCCCGAGTTTTCTAGACAACATAATATATTTAGACACATAACACATATAAGTACTAACACAGTGTGCGTCATGTTTTAAAAGTCTGATGTCATTCCTCGTGCTGCTAAAAAGTGTCATGAAAACGTTGAAGTGCTCGACTGAGAAATATCCATATGTAACTCAAGGAAACACGTCAAATCATCCAGATCATTAGACAAGAATATTATCGCTTTAATTTCCATCAGGACTAGCAGAATCCAGTTTACTTAATTAATCTCCATTAAAAATAAGTGCATTTTGGTTATTTACTTCAAGAATAGGAATAGAAATTGCAACAAACGTTACAGTTTCTAAATTACGAAGTCTATAGATTTTCACTGCAGCATTTGCCATCGAATTTGCAGGGAACCTGTCTGTATCAAAAACCCGTTTCGCCCGACCAGTTCTGTTCATAATAGGATCTAACTACATTATATCGGGATATAGGTACCAATTTCTCGGGCGAAACACCCACCGCTTCGGAATGGAGTGGGCGCATCGTAAAAACTAAATTCCAAGATGTTAGTCGTGTTTTGTTTAACACAACACTTGCCTGACCAAAATGGTGATTTGGTTTTGGTAATCTATTTTTTATTATTAACTAAATTAATCTTGTAGCCTCAAAATTCCATACGTCTTGGGCTACTAAAATAAAACATCTAACTGATACAGGAATTCTGTAACAATTATTGAGACAACAAGAAATTAAAGATGTGAAAACTGTATTTAAATAAATAAGACAAGAACTGAACCGAACTGATTCGACGGGGTCGTTACATAAATTGTAATCAGGTACGCCTGTCTTCCCATAATGAATTTGTTCTAGTTTATTCTGAAAGACGTACATCGAGACATTAAAAGCAGAATACTTAAGGTTTAAATAAAGAAACCTGCGATGATTAATTTTGTAAAATCAGTCAGGCGAAGGCAATTTTGAGCTGCAAATTATTTGTTATTAACTACACGACAGTTTCAAAGCAAGATATAATTTTGAAATTAATTCCCGTTTGGAAAACTACAAACATACTACAAGTATATTGAGACACTTAGCTAGCACAGGATATTAAAATAAAATATTTAAAACACAACAAAAACGCACCAGTGAAACATTCACAAGTTTTTGAATTATTACAAGGCATTGAAACGTTTGAAAACACAGAAAACAACAAAATATACAATCACGACAACGTAAACTAGCGTCCGTACTTCCTAAACAACCCACATATATACTGAAATAGGTGCTAAACACATGAAAATATGTATTTTTGTTTATTATACAATCGTAGAACTCACCAAGGTTCTTGTCTATCGGTATGCGTGGAAATAGATATAAAATTATTCGCACTGTACAACAGTTTTTTAAATAAACTAATTTTATCATGCTGAAACAATCACGGTAGATCTACAGTGATTGAATGGTTGTGATCGGTGGATTTAAGTCCTTGTGATGTACGTGAGACGCGTGATTTAAAAACATGTACTGTACTGTGATCATGCATTCTAACTATTATGAGATCCTTAGATTTAAATTCCTAAATGGAAATCGTTTCTAGCCTGCGTCTATTCTACTAGAATATCTAAAACTGGAGAAGCAAATGTGTTTTGTAAACTTAACTTAGGATTTACAGCTTCGTACTGAATACATGCGCTCTTAATTTACTCTCCTTTAACTCATTTCACTTGGGATCGGCAAAACATAATTTAATATTACATGTTGAAGTAAGATTTAGTTTATGATAAGTATCTGCATGTTAACCTTCTTTATAAACGTACGAAACTTATTCTAAAGTATGTAGGTTATCTTTTCCTAAATAAAACACACTTTTAACTGCATCATCTTACATACATTAGACCCAGGTACCTAATTCGTAGTCGCAATCATCTTCATCGTCAATAATTATAATACGTAGATCTGATCAAATCGTTTGAAAATTTTGTACAAAATTACATAGCTGGTCAGGTTTGGTTTGTATCGATTCAGTTTAAATATGGGTGCCTTTATCTCGTCCCGAGCGGTGCGCTTGCGTCATTGCTACGGGGAGTTATAATTTCAAAGACATTTCAAAATATAATCTTTGGAGTTTTGACTTAAACGTGTCTTATATAGACATGACTTAGGAAGGTGACATCATGTAAGTAATAAAAGTATGAAAATGGGTAGCATTTTGTTTGTAGCTATAATGTATAGTACAATATGTTTACATCTCGTATTTACCTGCTATTATATCCTTATTATTGATTTCTTCCACCCACGAAGCAAATTATATAGGGAGCGCAGGAAAATGGCGCACTTGCTCAGGTGGATACAAGAGCATAATATTAATATGATAATATAGAAATAATATTTGGAAAATACCTATCCGTTTTGGAGTTATGACCTTATAAAGTTTTAAGAATTACCACCACCTTACGTTACGCACAAGAATTTAACATAAACGTATTTTTTCGTTTCGTCGTTTATTAAATAGTTAACGAAATAAACAGTGAAAATCATTTTGAACAACAACAACACTTTCATAGACTTCGCCTTAACATTTGTTACAGAGGTACATAGGTTTCTATTTGGCGTAATACGTTAAAGGGAAGCACGTGTGTTGGTAATTGTTAATTTCTCGGCATCTTTATTATTATCACACTACGCTATGAAAATGCATTTTAATATAGACGCAAACATCATTTACTAAAATGTATATTAGCAAGTGCTCCGTTTGTTTGCACACCCTGTATTATTTAACTGTACCAGTGTACCCTCATTTAATAAACTCGCTTTCCATTAGATGAAAATTGTGGTCAAAACCCTACATAACTTATCATTAGGAAAATATTTATCTCTTCTTGGCATTCTCTCATTGTGCAAACGAAGGAGTTCAGTTAAAAAGATTCTGATACAGGCTCATCAGCCAAAATGAAAATACCCTATGGAGGGATGCAATTGCTCCGTTTTTGGTTGCCACTACCTCTCTGCCTATCCCTCTAAAGATACAGTGTAAGGAAATCAATGCACTCAGCCTGAAGCGTGCAATGTTCTCGTTCAATTGACCGAACTAAAATAGAGCCGGCAGTCGGTCAGCGGCGAGGGATCATTGCTCCCTCGTTTCGCAACTGATGATCATCGGAAATAAACCATCAGTGTATGATGGAGCTGTTAAGTGGTTTCTAGAAAGGTTCGGCATTGATTCCTAGTTCCTACTCGGGTTATGCTGATTGATTGGCCTGGGATATTTGGTTTTTATAACAATTTAGTTTTTGATGTCTGGAAAGGTTGCGATTTGATCTGTATAGTGTATACAAGTAATTGTTAGCACTTGGAATGTTCCGTTTTCGCAACGGTTTAATTAATTAATAACTGGGCAAGTTTATTCAGGGCAAATATTATCAAATAAGCTCAGGTGTGGTAAGGCAAGCCCTAGGGACGCCCCCATGTTATCAACATAACATGCACATGTACAAAGTGAATCGGTAAAACTTGTATCGTAATTTTTTCACTCTTTTTGTATTGCAAATATATTCAGCTTAATCTGTTATGATTGGCCTTCAAACTGACCTCTATTATTGCGAGAAAAAAAACTTTAAAAGGTAAAGTAAATGATAAATAATTTTAAATCTATTTTACTAATAGAAAATATATAATTTATCGTTTCAATCTCATCTAGATCCATCAAGGTAAAGACCCTAATAACTGTAACGTATTTTTACAAGTATTATAACTCCTAGATTAATTCCATAATGGCGGCATTAAGCAATAAAACCGGCATGGGATATTGATTGACCAATTACAAGGGTAGTGGTAACCGTCGTATATAGCAGTGACGTAGTTTGCTGACCGCGACATAAAAATGACGTGGCTTCAACGCGTTCCATCGATTCTTCAGGATTTCGATTTTTAAGGTACTTTACGTTCAAAAGACATTAAGTAATCCTTATAGGGTCATTTAGTTGCTCATCATCATCATTATCATCAGCCTTTTATTGTCCACTGCTGGACATAGGCCTCCTCCAAGTTGCGCCTTTGGTTTGGTTGCTCATCTGTCTCTAAAACCAGGTTTTTCATAAAAACACTTATAGATATCAAATTAAAAATTAATACCTAGCAAATTCGTAGACTTGAAACAAGAGACTTGAGAATTTTGCCACAAATATTATGCTATCTCTCCCTAACGAACAACCCTACTTACTTTCTTGTCTAAAACTCATTCATTAACTCCAATATGACTTACTTATTACTTTATATTTCAATTTATAGGTAAAGAACTTAATAGCGCATTTCGCTGCCAAGGTCGAAGAAAAGGTAATAATAAAGAACATAATATATCCAATCAATACTGGCACATGTCGGCTCGCATATAACTAATTCAGCTCACGCGACGCTAACACGAGTAAACGCACAGCTGCCAGCAAGTCTAGGTCCCGGCCTCGCAAGCCTGAAAGTCTAGACCGAGTCGACAGGGGTGTGTAAATAATTCATAAAGTCACTGTCGATGTTAGTATTGCACCATATTGAATTACTGAAGCGGAAAATACGCTGCTTGTTTCAGTTTTATCGTGGCCAATTTTACAATGCTTCTATGATTTAAATGTTAGGAAATAATTGGTATATTGTCAGTTAATTTAAGTAGTGTGGAAGAGGTGTGATGCTTCAGTATAGCTTAAGAGCCTACTGTTATCTTAGCATACTCACAGAAAACTTAAGAGAAGTAAAAGCTCTGCTGCCAAACTAACAATTTGCACTCTCTAGTGTGCCTTTCCTATGCGACAACCAAAATATAATACAATTAAAGCTATAAATAGAAGTATTTTTTTCACGACGCGAAGTCTGAATTAAATTAGCATCTATTTTAATTCAGCAATCGGAAGCACTGCTTTTACGCGACGTATTAGTATTCCAGTAGCGTAGTCCTCACCCCTCTCCTAAGTCCTAGTAGCGCCCTAGATCCAGGTATTGATCGACTTGCGCCAGACTGTTTTATGAGTACTTCGGCACCGGTGGGTAGCAGGTGGCCACACCTACTTACGTAAACCGCAATGAATGTTTTATTATCTATGAAAGCATTTGGAACGCACAAAAATATCCTACGGAGCGTTTCATAAGTAATGCACTTAGGAATTTGTTGTCTGTCTTCGAAAATCTTGAGATAAATGATATCTAATATCAGAGAGTAACACACCACAGATTATATAAGACGAAAAAAAAATAAGAGAAGAAATGGATTTCAATTACGAAGCAATGTCGAGTCCATTAATTGCTGATTGACCACAAATGCGGTTAATCGCAAATTCGTCACGAATAGAACAACAGAACTGCTGAAATCAAATTCAAATTAGGCTTTAATAATACTTTATTAACATAATATCTTGAATATCGAATGCGTTATCTAGTTACATTTGATCATTGTCATAACCACTTTTGTAAGTCAGCATTTACGGACAATTTTTTTTATTAAAATTGTGGAGCAAAGTTACACCGAAAAACTATAACAAAGAAGAATGTTCCTGGCTTATGCTTATTGCGCAACATTAAAGTAGGAATTAACGAGATTCTTGGGCCAGCTCAGCGGCCAATTTAAACAAATATCCGGCGCGAGTCGTGATTGCTATGACATCACTACTGTTCGCCTGTCGTGATGTCACTCTTATTCACGCCGTTATATTATTCATATTCAAAAATATATTTATTATTCTATTCTTAGTCCTTTATATTGTAGCAAAATGTTGGATATGGAAAGAGGAAGTGAGCCTTTTGTTAAACGGAGATGTTTTGAATTTTACGAGGTATTAAAAAGCAAATAATTAGGTTGGTTACAATTTAACTGTGTCGAATAGATGATCGTCTGTCGATAGTCGATGCTGTTTATGTGACAGATTTACAACCACGTACAATGCCGTCACATTTCTGAGAAAAAACACGAATTGCATTGCTCTACCTCGGCAGTACCAACTCTCACAGAAACCCAACATAAATGACAGATTTGCTAGGTATCTCTTTTCTGATAAATCTCTTGTATCCTATACGGGATAGAGACTGTTCATAAATATCACGACAGTCAAAGCAGATATGGGAAATTAGCCGATATTGTGGTTTTTTTTTTACTTTTGTCAATGAAAGCTATGATAAATGGAAAAAACATGATCGACTGTTAAAATAATATAAAGAATTTTAACAAATAATTTCCGCTCTAGAAATAAACTGTAGTCATTCTGGTTCTAACATCTGCGCTATGAAACCACATGTATTGATTGGTATGGGTTATTGTTCCCAGAGAACCGGCCAAACAAATATCTGGCTGCCCGCCAGTTCCTTTTCGGATAGCATATATTGTAAGGTTTACAGTGACATGTCACGTAAAATCTTCGATTGTGAAGGTTGCGGAACGCGAGATATATAAATACAATTGTAAGGTATGTTATTTTCCTTGGAAATATAGACACTTCTTTAGGTAAAGGAATAAGGTTTTGATTACTAAATTTAATATGTTAATTAATTTGCCTATTTTATTCTATAGTTTTACGACGTTAATCATTATAAAATATTGCAGGTTATTGGGTGTTTTCCGTTTTATTAGAAAAGGTATGATAATCAGTTGTATGGCAAAATACTAGCCAAAAAGTGAAATTCTTCTTAAATCTTAAAAGTTAAATCTATTGCATATTGGCCCAAGCCTAAAAAACATCTTCCTTTCTGTCCACCTGGCTTGTCTATGAAAATCCAAAAACTCAAACTCACGTGGAAATCAAATACGACAACATAAAGTAAAATATAATATACTATACATAAACGAGTGAACCAGTAAGTATCGTAAGTTGATTACGGAGCCATTAAGGTATTGCGTTGTTCGCGTCGAGTGACTACATGCGAGGGACGCAGCGAACTTCAACCGCAAGGATACGCAGTACTCGTATTATTTATATCTGCACACTGAGCTCAATCAGGAATATAAGTTTTACTTTATTTTCATAAATTCAGGGTTTATCAAGACAGCTACCGAAAACGAAGCCAGGTGGTAGTTTTAGTGACTACAGACACAATGCAACTAAAAATTTTGCAAAGAAACGCGACGTTTTTTTTTGTAATGTTTTAAATATCATTGTGTTTGGATAGTAAGTCCATAGTTTTTGCTAAAATTATCATTGAAAGCCTTGCGAACTATAGCTTCTTTAAAAATAAAAGGGTGTACATTATTTTTAGGAAAATGTATATATTTACCACTGAAATACGATAATAGAAAAAAATATACAAAAGAAATGCCTATTTTTGCAAACATTTTAGTTGCATTAAGTCTAAAGTCACTAAAACCACCACCTGGCTTAGTTTTCGGTAGCTGTCTTGTTATACCCTCTATACTGCTTCGTATAAGTTTATGGCGCTTACGGACAACAATTTCATAAATACATAGGTTTGTTTAACTATCGCGCTTATGCAAACGCGAAATATTCTGTCAATAAGTCGCAATTGACATGAATTTATTGAAGGAGTATCCAAAGTTTCAGTCATAGATATTTCCTTTTGCATTTTGATGTTCTCAATCCCTGATGATAATAAATATAAGAAAGAGTATTGTAGTTTTGTATTTCTTTCACACAACGATCCATGTCATTTTTTTTATTTAGAAAACGTTGATAACATTTCTTTTCAGCATTCATTGTTCAATTTCTATAGCTCGGTAATTAACTATACATCATATTATAGTTTTTAAAGTTTGAACATAATGGCATTTATACAACCAATGAATTAAGGGAGCATTGTCCCCAAAATTGATTTACTCTAATTCTTATCACTACGGCAATTGGCAGGCCTTAAGCAAATGTTTGAGGGACGTGCAAATACTTGTCTAGGATAGGAAACGAACAATTGACGAACATTTTAAGAATCTACTCACTTTTAATCGAAACAGAAGTGAATTAAAAAGACCTTTCTGAGAGTATTACTATCATTGTATAATCAATTTCATTGTTTTTGCTATTCAAAGTACAGCAGAGCACAAGACACCTAAAGCAAAAACAAACAACAAAAAAGGGAATCTAGCCCAAAGCATATTTTTTAGGTTATAAAAATAGTAAAATGATTCATTCTGCAAAGACCCCCCAAGTTATATTTAAATAGAGATAAATGAAGACTCCTAATATCTCATAATCGGTACTTCAACAATCAACATGTTGTGTAATAGATAAGATAGGGCAATCGCGGCAATGTCCGATATAAATGTACTAAGTCATTACACGTTTGATGACACGATAAATTCACTTTCATCAATGATTAAAGAAATATATAATCATTGACTTTCATTGACAATATTTGAAAGGACACCATGGAAACGTTTAATTGACTTCCTGCGGCTGAAGCACGGCTGAAGGGAGTGTGTGAAGGAGAGAGAATATTTTTCGCACTGAGTTTCATTTCTGCGAAGTCATCAAAGTCTACAAACAGGTCGTTTACAATCTTTAGTCGCTAAAATCGCTATTGGCAAAATAATAAGAATAGTTCTTCTCTCTTCATATTTTATTACATTGTTCATGTTAATACGAGTACTAGTCGATTTCCAGTATAAATGGTTGTTCTTTATATTATCAAAACATATCCCAAACAAAGCGGTAAACAGATATTTTTAAAATTTTATTTGTAGTTCCAAATTTCGCCACTTGCCAATAGATTTGAGACGATCTGTAATAACGGTCGGATGTTGTCTATCACTTTTAATGAAGTATTCTAGTGGTGCGCTCTGCGGGGTTCCGTGGGGTTACTCTACAACCCGAAGTTCGAAACTGCGTGACGTTTTTCGTGTAGAAACCTACTCTTTAACGCGAAGAATGATGAGAATATTTCGTCAATAAACCATACTAGTAGTTTCAAATTTCGTTTCGAATTGTAGAGTAACCATCCAGCTACAGACACTATATTAGCTTGTCTGTATTGTCAGTAAAAGCATATCAGGTAGGGTTTTAGGTTGTTATTACGTATACCATACGAGTACGTACCATAAATACGTTTTATTCTTGTATACTATTGAATCATTTCCTAGTTTATGACGTAGCATAAAATAGAAACCAATAAGACAAAGATGACTATGACGATAGTAGACACGGTACATTTTTACAGCATTCTATAAAATGTACACGTAAACAATACTGACACTTTAATCGATCTACTGACCGTTAGTCACGTTTGTAGAATTCCTTCTCAGAACAACAATACAATGAATGACCTTGCACGGCTCAATTAATTCATTTATGACTAAGTTTATGTGTTTAGAGTACCTACTACAAATTGAAGATGAGGGGACTCATCAGACAATTTAAAGGACATTCCTCAGGAATCTATATGAGAAACCGAAATATGCAGGGAAGTACTGCACACGAAATCTTAAGGCTTATAAAGGTTAAAAAGGCAATATGAATTTCACATAATGGTGAAGATTTACTAAAGATGTGTTTTCTTCTTCTATCGGTCACTATTCCACGACGACAAACGATTTTTATAATATACTTTTTTACACAGTATTTTAATCCTACCAACTCAACCGCATTAGGGTAGCGTGGAAGACTAAAACCTACTTGTAATACAGGTTGAGATCACAAACTAAGTCACCCTCCAGCAGGGCGAACATTTATTTCAACAATTATTAACATTTCTATTTTTGCAATGCCTTCTTCGCACAGGTGTAAGGACAACGGATAAATACGAGCGTCCACAGAGTATAAAATCAGATACTTAGCACCACAACAATGGCGTCGACCGTCGGCCCTGTGATCAGTTAATTGCTCCACTTATGACACAATAAGCTTTTGTTTCGACCAACCGGATTACCGATTGTTACTTCTATTTATATTCGACGCTGAATCATGCCCGTTTAATTACATTTCTGAACATACAAACATGATTGTAGATAACCTCTCGTATCTGCTTGATAAACAGTTTTTGTCGGTCTTCGAGACGAAACAAAGTACAATTATTTTATTTTTAAACATAGTTAATGAATAATTTAACCTTTTGAATAAATTTAAATTTAGAATTAACAGTAATACACATTTGAAGTTAATTTATCGTCTAAAAATTAAAATAAGCAAAGGAAAGCACGATTAAAATGAATGCCAATGACAATTTAAAAAAGAAAGATACACATATAATATTTGTGTCTAATAATTAGAAGTGCTAATACTGCCGATTTGTAGGTCGATTCTATTATCTCCCCAAGGATCGTGTTACGCAATGCGGCTGAAGTAAAAAGGTCTTTGACCGGACTGTCTGCTAGATAAAATGGGCCAATGTATTGACATACAAATTACTATACAGATAAAACTCTAAACAATTTCACGAAAATATATCTCATACTTTGGGCATCAAAATATTATTTACTACACGAAGTTCTAAACTCAAATATCATACCAAACTTTTTAAAAATCGGGCACAAGATAATTCAATTCCAACTTTGTTATACATTGTTTTTCACGAAAAACTTAGTAAAACAGTACGAATGTTAATGGTACGCGATGATCGATCATGTGCGCATCCCGTGACAGTGGGTAAACACTTGAAGGCCAGGGAAAGGTCTCGTTACACTTACTGATAATGTACTAAGGTCAACTCTATTAATAATCCGTATGATGTACTGACATCGTGTGCATGACCCATGACTTATGAGATCTTGGGTTCGAATATATTGTGAAATTTAATTTAAGTTTTCCCCTTAAGTAAACAGTTTTTTTTAAATTACTAGAATGATGAGATGACAATGTTGCTCGCCTGTTAGAGTTCATTAAAAGAAGCAACACCGCTCAGAACGTTTAGCCGTAAGTTACTTGATCCTGATCTGTGCTTATCATCGTAACACATTACAATAAATATGTTTTTTTATTGCATAGGTCCGGCAAATGAGCAAACAGGTCATCTGATGGTAAGTGATCACTGCCGCCCATGAACATCCACAACGCTGAATCATGGGAGTGTTGCCGGCCCAATTGGGAGGGGAGCGGGAAGGAAAAAGGATGGGAAGAGGAAAGGGGTATGTACAGCTGAGCTGTCGCTTCACGTCGATTTCCTATGAGACACTGGTACCGCTCCGGATGAGCCCGCCCATTCATGCTGAGTCATTAATACTTTCTCTTCATTGCCAGGAAACACTGATGTCCTTAATGCGGAACATAAAGGCGCTTTCACTCTACTGCTTGGCTACAGAAATAGATATAGCCATGGGACCCACATGGCTCTAATGCGCTTAGTAGATATACTGAGGATCGGATAATCTTCTAAACGGATTAATCTCGACTGTACAGTTTTAAAACCATAAGTTAAAACCTTTAGCGTATGTCATGTGTCGAGTCCAACTACCTCTGGGCACGTGTGGGTGCAAATCAAACTACAAGATTGCGTAAGAAATAAAATCTAATAATGAAATCAGGAAATATTTGCTCTTAACACGAATCTCCATCGATATACATTACGTAGTATTCACTATTAGAATTCTCGGAAAACCGGCGCGTAAACACAGCTCCTGCTAAATGCGAGCAGAAATTTTTCAATTCACATTTCAACGTACACTTTTAAAACGGATTTTCGGCCTTGAGATGACGATAGTTCGCGTTAAATCTAACTTTACTGGAGAAGATTAATACAAGGTTTTTTCTGTCCGCTCTTACTAAAATTTAAATGGGTAGCGAAACATGATTCTACCACCGGCTGGCTTCCCAAAATCAACCCTTTTGAAGACGATTAGCAGCAAATGACAGTGTCAAACAATAAAAATCCTTACAATATTGAGCTAATATATATAATATAAGCTCAATGCCTTACAATGATAATATTGTAGCAGCCATCGCCAATGAGTAATGAGAATTCTTGGAATATCAAATTTTACCCTGAGACTAGATAAGGTATCTATAGGAATGAGTCATAATCTTAAATTCTCAAATCTTATAGAGTCAAATCTTATATTTTCAAATCAGAGTTTTGTAAACAAATGACATGATAAATTATGTATTTCACACACAAATACTAAAAATAAAGTTATAGACGATTTTTTACTAAAATATACATCAATCTTTTAATAAATATGAGAACTAAAATGTAAAATATCAGTTTAATGTTAGTTACTGTACATCATGTTACGGCAAAATATATAAATAAACTTAACAGTTGGTGGGAAAATTAGTAGTACATAGTTATTTTGCCTAAACTTGAATATTTTCATAAAATTCTTAATTACTGGTTAATAAAATCCAAACCAAATATCACATAAAAGTATTAAGACACCATCCAGTTAATGCCGAAATAACTTCAATTAGCGCAACACATAAACATCCAAAGAATTCTAACTGGTACAACATGAGTTGCTTTGTCCTTTTCTTATACATGGGAAAAGAATGAGAGACAAAATCGGCGGTTATAAATGATGGCGCGGGGCGACACAGGTCGACCTTGATGATGTCATAGTGTGGAGTTATGTTTTCGTTTCGTGGCTGTGCTGTGTGCACCAGAATCACGGCCAAATTAAGGACGAAATTGTTAAAAATTATGTACAACACATTTAAATTAGGGACAACATCGACTACCGATGTTTTGTTCTAAAATTTATGCTTGTAGATTTTACGAGTACCTATATGCGGAAATAAATAATTTTGTATAGGCGGAAGACGTAGGTATCCATGAACTTTGGTTTCTGAATCAGCTGCGCCTTAGAACAATAAATATTGATACACACGAATGCAAGGTAAATAATGATTCCCATTTTAGGAGAACTGTATCATAATTTCAACACAATCACTGGTAATTTATTTGTACAAGCATGGTTCACGCTTGCTGCACTTTGAAATACGTACTAACTTCTAACATAAATATATTTGCAATGTGGTTAAGCCTCGAAATATTGCTAGTAGTAGGAAATTCACATGCGTCTGGATAAGGACCACCATAAACATGATTTAAGAACCTGGAATGGTGAACCACGTAAGTGCTTCTGGTGGAGAGTTCATATTCGGAGTTGATATTTGGTTACATCAAGCCTGCGCAATAGGGTATTTTTTTATGATTGTATTATTTTGCGTACAAACACAAGTACCAAGTAGCTTGTAACACGAGGCAAGGCATATTTGTATTTTAAATAAAAAAGTGGGAGGATAGTGGGGATTCGTATCCTCGGGTTCACACACGCGCACTGTAATGCATATTAAGACTAGAGACGTCACTAGTTTTGTTTTGCGTCCCTTTTCATTTACTCACACAACAAGATTTAAAAAAAATGTAATTTGTTTAATTGTGAATGGATTTACAAAATTATTTGTTTGTTACATTTTGGATATGGATACCTTTTTTATATATACAATTAAAAATGGAGTGCAATACACTTATGGCCTTTTGGATCTAACGATAAGAGAGTTAAATCACTCTGTGGTTACTCTATGTGGACTGCCCAGCAATAACACGAGGTACCTTGTAGTCACTTTGCATCAGTGTAAAAAAAATTTAGCCTCGAAATTTCCGTAGTGACCATAGTCGCTTTGTACTCTAAACAGGTTATCTTGGATGATTGTCGCGACCGCGAATCTCGGTCCCGCAGACACAGACGATGTGGCTGGAGGAATCGTTAATTTGAATATTACAGCTTTTTTGTAGTCTCGAAGAATGTCGGAATGATCTCCGCAAATTTTATATGCGCAGTAAATGTTAATCCATTGATGAGATCACCTAGCTGGAATTGTTAATTAAAAAACACGTTTCCGTGCTACGTTTACAAATGGGTCATTAATACGTTGTTATTAAAAAATAGCTGATATTTAAGATGTACAGTACACAACTACTAAAATTGTGTAATTGAAAAACCTACCTTTGTTTCAAAATGAAGTGATTTACAACAAAAACAAATAATAAAATCCTACAAACAATTATTCCGATCCCTCCAAATTGATTCGATCCAAAACAGAATTCGCGTTTTGTTGTTGCAAACATTGGTCCAAAGTCCAATACGCACGGTGTGGCTCGCAAATAGAACACAATTCTGCGTGCTCACTCAGAACTCACAGCCGGTCTCGAATGATTCATAAATTATTAAATACTCGCGCTTCGTCCCATTGCCCGTGACCTCAGTCTTCAGCCCGGTGCACACGCACTCGCCGCTCATGCGTTATGTGAAACTCAGCATTTATAACTATAATAATAAAACAGACATACAGGTACATAAACTCACGTCTGTATGCTTGAGAGGGCAGGCTTAGATGCCACAGTTCAGAGATTATCAATAAAATTTATATTTACTGCAATACTCCTGAACAGTAAGATAAATAAAGAAATCAGGTGTAAACGAACGCATATTTAGATAAGTCTTAAGTAATTAATAACGTATTACAAAAATAATAGTGTTTGATAGCTTACTATTCAAAAGTGTCTGGCTAGTTGGTATTCCCAAAACTGTGCGGTTTTCGGATGTAGAAGTCAAAGTTTTTACATATAGGAACCACGTGGAGCATAAAATACAAACCAAATTAGATTAATATAATATCAAATATAACGGTGAAGGAAAACATCGTGAGGAAACCTGCTTACCATAGCGATTTGTATAAATTTCTATGGTATGTAAAAGTCCGCCAACCCGCACTAGGCCAGCGTGGTGGATTATATGGCCTAACCACTCTCAATCGTACCCTCGATTGTAGAGGAGGCCCGTGCCCTGCAGTGGGTCGTATATGGGCTGATACAATACAATAAAAAAATATCAAATATAAAGCCCGTGGAAAGTCACTGATGCATAAGAAACCGTAGACGACCAAAATGGATTCACAAAATCAATAAATGAACAAGTGACTCGCCAAAGTAAATAAATTTATAATTTACATAACAAGCTTTACAATGTTTATTTTAGCATTATTTGTATTTATTTATGTAAATATTTATTTTGTCCGGTTTGAATAAACTACTATAAATATCCTTGTACATTATTTGTATTTCTTGTTAACATATATAGTGATTTTATACCTATTTTTTGGCCAACAAAGACAGTAGCTATATGTCACAGAATGCTTGAGTGAAGAATTTTATAGTTGAATTCCGAGTGAAACATTATTCATTTCCTAACAAGGCAACAATAACACAGTTAAGTGATAAATATTTTCTTGGGCCCTATAGTGGTAGTTTAACTCTATTAATAGACAGCTCACTAGTTCATTACTCAATAATTTATTACATCAGCATTTAGGCTTGGACGAAGTCGTGAAGAAATGTCGAGGTAAAAATTTATTATTTTCCACGGACATCGCTAAAGGCATTCGAAAAGCGGATTTGATATTCATTTCGGTGAACATGCCGACCAAAACCTTCGGCAACGGTAAAGGAAGAGCAGCCGACCTTAAATACATCGAGAGTGCGGCGAGGATGATAGCCGACCTGGCCACCAGCAACAAAATTGTAGTGGAAAAAAGTACCGTGCCGGTCAAGGTTGCGGAGATCAGCATGAAAATACTCCGCGCTAACACCAAGCCTGGTGTGGAGTACCAAATTCTGTCTTACCCCGAGTTCTTGGCAGAGGGCACAGCTATCGTCGACTTGGTGGAGGCAGAGAGAGTTCTTATTGGCGGCGAAGACACTGTCGAGGGTCAGAAGGCTGTGCAAGAGTTATGTTTGCCCTTTTATGCATATTTCTATTTCAACAAACAATTGCAGCTATTCATTGCGTTAATTGAATTAAATTATTGAAAACTATAAATCGAATTTGTAAATTGTTAGCCCGTAGTTCTCAAAAGAATTAGCAAACAAACGAATTCATTTTTAAACAGCTATTGTAAATTCTAAGAACAGTTGGAATTTTTGGAAGGGTTCCAAAAAGATCAATGGCACGTTTATAAAATGAACCGAATCACGGAAAGGCCGAACTTTGACCCACATTTTTATGGGTCAGTCCTGATGCATTTCTTAGGTAACCGTCTGCATGCAGGGGAACTATCGACCGCCGTGGCGCCGCACTGCTGGCAAGTGACGTCATAAACGCATTTAAGCCAATACCGAATGTGAATTAAATAATACGTCATAATGCGAGTGTTGACCTGAAATAAAATTATGTAATAGCGTGCAGGTTGCCAATTTTTTCCTTTTAAATGTGACATGATGACATAAAAACGTTTCCTGGAAACGTAGTTCACTACTTTAAAATTTTTCGTGGAATTTAATTACAGATTTAATGCCGAAGTAATTTAATTTCATTGACTAACTGTAACTTGTCTAGACAGCGGCACTCCTTAATTCGCAGTTCAATGCTCCATAAATCAAATTTGCGAAAATTATCACTTTTCGCAACGCGGACAAGAATATTGGGAGATGCGAAATCGAGCGTCTACATTAGCTGTTATATTAGCCATAATGTTTTAGTATGCACTACCATTAAATTTATGTGCTTGGCCAGAATGCCAAACGGAATACGTGACCGATGGTGTTAAATAATTTTAAAAGCAATACATTACTTTGTCAGCAGACGGGTGACTAGTCTAGCCATATTGCGTAGTTACCCATGCAGCCTGAGCATGCAGCGCAATATAGTTGTCAAAAATGTTCTTGTGACACGAACTGCGGTTTATTAAAACCTTTTAGGCATCTGGATAGGCGTTATTATTATAGGATTAGCACCATAAATATAATTATAGTAGCAAGGATAGGTGAAAAATGTGAGACAGTACTTTGTGCATGTAATAACTTTCTTTTTGTTAGAATTGTCATTGACTCCAAGACTGCGGGAACGGATGAATCCAATAAAATACTACTTACTGACTCCAGACAGCTTAGTTAAAAGCTATAGTTTTTATAGGAGCTATAGCTTAATATAGGTAGGCAAAACTGATATAAGTAGCTACTTAAATAAGTAACAACTTGACTTAATCAAATTTATATCTCACGGTTCGCATGTGTCAAGCCGGAAATCTTATACTCATAACATCTCTATTATAATCTATAGCATTTTTCCGTTCACTACTTGCATAACTACAGGGAATATTATCATTGAAATACTTATACAAATGTGAAGAAACTAGACACTGCATATATTGCCCTTAAGCAGTTACAGCAATTAATGTAAATAACTTTTAATGTATATAAACATTAGTCATATACTTGTGTTATGTGTATGTGAGAACATGGGATGAATCATTTTGAACGGAGAGCATGAAATCATAATGGCCGTGTGCGGACGCGAGTCGCGACGGACCTCAACTAATAAGGTAAACTGTACGTATACTGGACTGTACAAAAAGTTTATAGGTTGTTTTTTTTTTCTTCTTACCTTTGTCCTATATTTACGTGGGATTAGTGCAGTATTATTTTTGTTGCATTTCTTTTTAATTATTTAAAACACTAGCTAGTAGACTTATAGTTGAAGACTGATAAGTAAGATTTTAAGAAATGACCTAAAGCCGGAAATTATTAATGTTTTTCTAATTACTAATCCCATACAGAATATCCAAAATATGACGTTTTAATTAAATACGATATATAAACGAGATTTTCAATGCAAACTCCTTATAATGTGTATAAAATCACGCAACTTCTCTTAATAAACCTACACTTCCCGATATAGAAGAAAGCCGTAATGCTGTTTACGCTAAATATAGCTCAAGATGAAATGGACCGTGTATTAAGGGTACAGTAAAAGAAAAACAAGTTACCTCCCACTTTAACTAGGTCAGATAACATCTGCCGCGCATGTGTAAATAACCGCATCGGATTTTTCTGCCAAGTGATTACATAACAACCATTGGATAGATCTAGAAAAATGTTTTTAAGAAATTTCAACGTTTAAGCCACCAAGACACAAGCTTTTTTAAGAAAGATATTTTTGCATGTATTTTCTATACATATAAACATAGTGGTCCCTTTAGTTGCAAATGTCTATTCTTTAGGCTCATTTTATCAGTGATACCATTAAAAAAAATTACTCCATCGTCCTGATTGTAATCATTTCTAGTATAAAAAAATGGGGTGAGGACTAAAAGAAAGCTTTGTGTATACTTGTCATCCTATAATAGTATGACGTGTAGCCGTCCACCATACCTCAATGCCACATTGCGGCAGACGAGGGTTCAAGCCATCATATGTAAATTGTGGAAGGTCATAATAGTTTACTTACACGATATTATAAACAAAATTAATATTATATCTGCGACTCAATGGCAGTTATCATAGGTTTAATAAATGGACAAAATATTTTTCAAATAAAAGACAAGATATTAACAAAAATGCAGTTCTTCTGTGTATAGTGCAGACTAGAGTCCGTCTGCCTTCCCTCTTAAGGATATTGTACATAAGTTCAGTAGTTCATAGTAAGATATTATACATGTATGTTCAGTATAATACCAGGTGACCCTGATAAGACTGTTCACCTTTTAAAGCATTTTTTTATCTGTCAAAGTAGGTACGTGCTTGCTGTGCATTCCTTTGTTGTTGTAACATTAGTTTAAATGTTCTCGTCATTAACACAGAAACTTATCTAAATATTAATTACATTATTCATAAAATACAATAAATATAATGCGACGTTATCAAAAGACGCAGTTGCTGGAATTTTGGCAGAGTTTGTATCGTTATTTTCCACACGGGTGTTATTAATATATAAATGCATCTGTAATAAATGAAATGAATATAAATTGCATCTATTTTCATTCTGATTTCATAGTTTTGGAACTGGTTTCACAATGAACGTGAGACAAAGAAGTGAAACATCTGGAAGATTTTCGCATGGGAATTAAGCCATATGACATTCTTTGTTATTTTAATTTCAAAATAATGTGTCCAACTGTCTCATATGATGTCTAAAGTAAGGTTCTTTGTCTTATCCGTACTGGAAGAAGGGACAATTTTTGTATTACATAACGTTGATGACAATGCAGAGATCCGAAATCGATTTTGCTGACCGCAGTTATTTGTTGCGCTTGCGCTTCACCGTAGCAGATATACTGCAAATAACGGGTTCACATATTTATTGATGAAACTCCTACATATTTTTAATTTTATTAATGTATTTGATTCAGTTTTAATTTATTTTAAACTGCAAAATTTGTACATTTTTCACCATAGTGAAATAACTAATATACTATTAATAAAAACAGCATGTATTCAGTTTTACATACAGAGCAATGAGTTTAAATACTTTTTTATTCAAAGTAATTTCCCAATTTCAATTTTGTAAGAGGATTTCCATAAAACAATATGTATTAAAGCATCTTAACTTTCGATCACGATAAATTTCCAAATGGAATTGTATTATTACCTTAATCCTGGAATTAAATAAACAAAGAACAGAACGCAATTCCTCAGGACTTGTAGAATCACAATATTATTATTCCCCTAAGTTCTTTACAACTCGTTGAAGTTACAAATGAACCGGTAAAGGCCGCAAGTCGTTCGATAAAGGTCACACCAGCCCCTATGTAGTGGAAACTTTAGATTGCCGACGTCTAGTAGACGTTACACGTATTTACTTTTAGTTACTAATGTAAAAAAAACTACAGATAAACTTTCCTTAAAGTGGGCCAAAATTGTCTTTAGATTTACCAACACCTATTTGCTTATAATTTTGGACCGAAAGCCTAGAATTTACGCCGCAACTAAAACCAGTAATTTGCGTTTTATTCCCTCATAATCACTATCAAATAAGTGACGCAATGGTCCAAACTCTCTATACGATTACTTATAAAAGTACTACTTATTTTATAATAGATAGATACCCCATAAAGTTGAAGAAAGTAGGCAAACAGTTACAATTTTCTACCACTTTTCTTTACGACTGTACATGCAATAATGGTAATGCGACCACTAAAAAGCTAAAAGCTACTTACATTTCAATGCATAATAACTGTGCCTATTACTAATATTATAGGAAAAAGAATAATAATTATTTTACGTAAGTTAAAAAATACGAAATAACGACTAAAATAAAAGCATTTGGAAAGAATACTTACAATTTTAAAAGGAACCGTTTTATTACCGACAGCGGATAAATTTAAATTTCAAAAATTCTTACCTGCGATTCCGCTGAACATTTTTGATTTTTTATAATAAACACTAGCTAGACACGAATTATTTCACAATTTTTTGCACCGAGTTTGCACTGGTTTTAATGTGAGAACGTACTAGGAGCGCCGTTGCAGGCGGAGTGTGGCTCGATGGAAATACTTTCAAGGTTCTACTCGGCTAAAGAGCTAACATATCCGAACTCTATGCGGCTGTAATGAAACGCAGTATTTTTATCGTTGACGTCATTGCCGTATTGCGTTTTATTTTTGCTCGAAAACTAATCGTAAAAAATATAATTAGACTTTTTTTTAGTCTGCAGGCTATTTAGATTCTGTATATATTTTGCAGATATTTATTATTTGTATCTTTACTGAAATTAAAACTGTAAAGCTGTTACCAAATTTCAGATTAATTCTACCATAGTAAAATATATTTTATTTGTGGTAACACAAAAAGTCACTTATAGTGTGTGCTATATAATAAATTCGTGATAATGTGGAAGTAATCTATTGCCTGTTTTTGCCAGTTATATCTCAATTTTATTACATAGAGTTAAAATATCTGTTAACTGCAAAAAAATGTACATTAATCTCAAATTGATAATAAATCTCAAAAAGGTGAATGCTGTAAATACCAACTTTTTTGCACCGGAACAAGCTTCGCGTTACTAAGCAACCAAAACCATGACAATAAACAATCGAATAAGAAATGAAATTCTCTTCTCTTGCTCCAAAAACACTTACAATACACACATTTTTGGTATGTGTATGAAATGTCGAAAGAAAACGCCAACTTTCGATTGCTCGGCTCGCCTGTGAACTTGTCGTACCGCAACAAGAAAAAAGAAGATAGGAAAAATATTCGCAACAGGCCTCGCTCTGCCGTGAATAACTCTTGCATTTCCCAGGTACAAGTACCAGATTAATTATTCATTAGTATTGACGACCATGTTCGGGAAGCCCTCAGCAGGTTGCTGTGTTATCCTTTGGGAAGGGTTGGTTTCACTTGTGGATTTTATATTGTCGACTTTAATTATAATGATGTTTTTAAGAACCGGTAGATAGATAATAATCCCTGGTGAATTATGAAGTAAGTTTAAAAATACAAACTAGCTGCATCTGACTATTGTTAAAAGATTCGATTTTTAAAATACTGAGTAAACTGTAAAGCCTATCTTGTGATATGAGTAGTTTGGTCTGCTGTTTTTTTATCATACATAAATTTTATGCTTAAATATATTTATATTCATTCACTGACAGCCTTCGTAACATAGTTGGTTAGACGCCGACTGTTAAACGAGAGGCCATGGGTTTGATCCCGTACCAACACAAATGTTTGTGTGGCCCACAGGCCACAAGTATTTGTGTCGGGCCTGGGTGTTTGTGACACTGAAAAGTCTCTCGTAGCTTCTAATACCCACGATACAAGACACAATGGTGGGTGTATTTATTTATTCATATTTCAAATGCATATTTTCTGTATGTTCAGGATACCCCAGAAAGGTTCAAGAGGCCTTTCTCAGCTGACACCAAGGACCGAGCACCATCTACTAGAAGTTATTTTAAAACTTTTAGCGCTGAACTACTACAGTCTTATAATAGTAAGTTTTTATAAATATTTTAATATACCTAATATTATAAATAGAAGTGTTAGATATCTAATTTTCACTTTCTGATTGTGCCCCACTAAGAACTGGATATTTTTGGACAAGCTTAGATATTCAACTAGTATTTTATTGATTTGAACTATAAAATTGAGTTTGTTTTTTGCTATGGTGATAAATTATAAAAGTTTTTCAATTTTATTACTAAGGTATAAAATTTCTGTGTTATCTTTGTAATGTAAAGATAACAAATTTAATTTAATAAGAAATAGGTGAGTTAGTTATGGTTCTTTGTATTCTATGTACTTTTATAAAGGCTCACATTCATTTCTTAATTATGTTTTCATTTATAGCTTATGCAGCATACTGAATATATCATATTAACCTATATAATCTTCACATAACATAGCTGAAAATGAATGAATACATATTAAATGTAATAAAACTGCCATTTCATTTTTATTTTTCAGATTCGCCAGTAAAAGTAGTGGCACCAACTCTTGAAATACTTGGCGAACCTAACGCCACTGACAACCGTATTTTGAGAAAGGACAAAGAAATATGCAGCAATGCTTCTGATTACGGTTCTGAGGACACATTCATTAGTCTAGGCACCAAGATAAAAGCTAGAGCGCAACTGAGTCCTAAACCAAAGCTAACAAATCCAAAGAATATATTAAAGTACAGGAATCTAGCAAGAAAATCGCGGAAGCCAATGGCGAATACAGAAGAATTTAAACAGGATTATGGAATGGAGGTTAAGATAACTGAGAGGTCTCCTTCACCAACCAAAGGATTGGATATGTACAATAGAAGCTTGTCTCCCACTCGAGGGTACGAGTCCTATTTCGTACCTTTACAAGACAACGGGGATCTGGGACGGATTTCGCTAAGATCTAACATAGATGCGGAAGTGGAGCAAGCCATAGATAAATATTCTCGTCACTTAGCAGCAAGTAAACAACAATTATCACTAGTGGAAGAGGAATCGACTCAAGATGTTGACAGTGGTCCGTCACAGAACCTGTCAAGTTTATCACCAGAAAACTCCTTAGAGGACCCAAAGAACTGCGGAGATATTGATGATTTGACTGGAAGGAAAACTTACGTCGTTGATGATATTAAAATCGATTATGGGATATCGAAAACTACAGTTCGCGAACCTCGTACTTACACACATTTTTATGATGATTTCCAAACTGATCCGTATAAATGCAAACTGTCTAGTACAGTAGTACATACGGATTCCTCATCCAAAGATTCTGGCTATCCAGACAGTGGGCCTCATGATGAAAAATTTTACAGACAAAATTATTCCCTCCCAACCACATCTTTGTTGAAAAAAACTAATGTTAATAAAATAGAAGACCAACCTAAAAGTTTGGATAGTATATCGACTAATAGCAGTGATAAGACTTTTCGTAACAGTTTGGAGAAAAATAAACAATGGACAGAACCTTTGAATCATAGTCGCTTGCTTTACAAAGACTTCTTTTTGAAGAAAGAGGGACACATAGCAGTACCACCACAGAACTCTCCAAATAAAAGTGAAGGGAATAATGTTCCCGGGACGAGTGGAGATGCTGACACGAAAGTCGACAACATTAGTGATGATTCTGATTATCCTTCCTATTTGGTTAATAGTACTACAAAAGCTTATACTTCCAAAGTAATAGAAGATTACAAAAGAGAATTAGAAACAATAAATAATTTACACGAACTTACAATAAAGGATATAAAAGCTGATGCAATATCACCAACGCCTTTGAATATTGATAAAATGTTCGACGATCATTCAAATATTATTGATATCAAACAAGAAGAAACCACGGTTTGTAATCACGAATTGAAAAGTGCGGATAAGAATAAAAACTCGTTGGATGCGAAAAAGAGAGACGTTTCCAAAATTTCGACGAAAGAGTTAATTCAGAATTACTTTAAAGTAAAAGAAGGAGAATTTAAAGGTCATATGCCTAAAAATACAAGAAAGAAAACGAATAATACTCAATTGAAAGATGAAATGACTACATACAAACAGGAGTGGAATAATAAAGCATCAATTACCTCACCTAAGAACATATCAGTTATTAGAAATCAAACACAGAAGAACGTCTTTACTATGCGGACTCCACTAAGTGCAAGGATTGAAAGTGTGCAAAATGACAAGGATATCGACTCTTGGATGTCACTTTCCGCTCCATCGCCAAGTTTATTAGATATTGAAGAAACGCCCACCACGCCAAAGGAAGCAATGAATACAGATATTAATTTTGCAGATGAAAAAATTGAAGACATTTCATCTCCGTCACCACCAGTTGTTAGTCCTACTGAAAAAGATAATAAATCGGTTAAAGAATTGAGTACAAATTCCACTGTTCTAGACATATACTCGATGTTGAAAGAAATTGAAAGTTACGGCGATAATCCAGTTGCATCCGTAGCACAAGTAGAAACAGCCAATGATAAGGGCGTTCCTGAAGAAAGATCACCAACTCCTAAAGATAATTTCATGTAAGAATACTATTATATTTTTGAACTTTTTTTGTAATAACTCGAAGATAAACTTGTCAGATATTATACGAGTATATATCGAAATTTTGGTACTATTGACTAGATAATAATGTTTGTAACAATGCGCAGGGAAATATTCGAGTTTTTGGAAAAGGTGGAACAAAGTGCCAATGATGCGCTATCAGTCGTCACGAATACAACACCACAGACAATTCCCAAGTAAGTTAATTTTTATTAAATGTAGCTATTGATCGTTTTTGCCTTACGTATTTTTTAAGTTTGAAAGATGTTTTGTAAATTGAAATAGGGAGGCTGAGCTGTTTCGGTTATATAGATAAGATAAATAAAGCATTGCAGCATGTATTTATTTTCCGAATTAGGACAAAACGCCTGAAATAGAACGCCCGTGGAAAATATAAATCGAAAATAATCAAAAATTCTCATAACAAAATCAAGACTTGTTCTCTTGTCAATAATTTGACTAAAGAACTAGCAATTGTAAACTGCTTATAGATTAGAAGGGTTGTTGAAGCTTCCACAAACAGAGCTTGCTCAGCGGTTGGTAACAGCGACGTTGCAGCTAGAAGAGAGGTCTTGTTGCATCGCCTTGTTGCAAGAGAGTCTGGCCAACCATAAGGAACAGGTGATTACGAAACTTCAAATAACTTTAAAATTTTGCGACACTAATGCATCTGTATGAAACTTAATTCTTTTGATCGAAGGGTACAACGCTGCGGTATGCGTTTAGTGTCGGAAAGGTGTCTGTGAACGTTAAAAATCCTCTTTTATTTCTTTGCAATATGCGTCGCTGGTAAATGATATTTATGACGTTGCGTTGTGCGTTTCGGCCGCTTTCCGAAAACTAAATTTTCTGACTTTATTGTTGGTTTGGAAACATTAGGTATACATGGAAAAAGCATCACCATCATTTAGGTCATCATAAGGTTTGTAAAATATGTATTGTTAATATATTCCAGATGATACAGAAAGTGAGCAATCTAGAGAAGCAGTCACAGCGGAACATATCCAAAGTGAAGCAGGAATGCGAGGAGACGATCAAGCGACATCAAAATTTTATTGACCAGGTAAAACAAGTTTGGACATATTACATTGTCCACCTCAGAATTTTAGAGATGTTGAAGAATGATTTGGCTTATGTATTCACTACCGGTTTCCGGTCTAACTTCGCCTCTATTAAATAAAATATCGAGGTACCGAGTGCGGATGCAAAATTATTATTTTTATGTTGGCGAATTACGTGTGAGGCAAGAACATGTAGTTTTTTTGTAGTCACAACGAGTCCTAGCTTGTGAGGCTTAGAGCAGTCGCCACAATTGCCATTGAATAGGGACGCTTCGGAGTCTGAGTGAACAGCAAAATCGGGCAATGTGCGTATGTTCTACCTGAGTATTATCACTGCTCTCGTCTACTACAAATTGACACTAGGCACATAAGACTACAAAAAAAAAAACTAGTTCTCAATCTCGTTGCTATGATTGTATGTGTTTTGTTTAGCTGATAAACGACAAGAAGACGTTAAACCACCGCATCGAGCAGTTGGTGGACGAGCGGCGCAGCGCAGAAGAACGATGGAAGAGATCCGCCCAGGTGTTGGAAGATAGATATAAGCTGGAGTTACGTAATCAGCATGATAAAATGGCTGCTGCACAACAGGTACGGCGACGTTTATAAAATCACACAATCATGAAAAAAAAAATACTCCAAAGAGAAAGCCTATCAACTTCTTTGCATTTTGATATGCTAAATAAAAACCCGAAGCTGAAAGTACATTCATCCGCGTATTATTTTTAAGTAATCAAAACCTCGTCTTTTATTTTTCATAACAAAATATTAAATATAATATTATTCGAAGTAAAATCCCTACGATAGCAACATTAACACAATAATTTACGAATTTCCAGGTAGCAAGGCAACGATGGGTGAGACAGAAAGCAGAGAAAATCAAAGTGAGTCGTCATTTACCAACATCAATATTATTCCAAATAGTTCTGATCAAGCCACAGACGTTTTAACTATTCCAGGAGCTAACAGTGAAAGGCCTAGAGGGAGAATTGCGCGAGATGGCGGAGAGGCAGCAGAAAGAGGTCTCGGACTTGAAGATGCAGCACGCGGAACAGATGGGGAGGAGCCAGGCCAAGCACGCGCAGGAGCTGGAGGAGTTGAGGAGGCAGATGGAGGAGGAGAGGGAGGCGGCGCTCATAAAAGAACGGCAGTTGGGGAGCTCCAGGTAAGTGAGTAGATGTAAAACAGTGAAGAGCAGTGTGTCTAAACAGAAAAACCAAGGGACGCAGTATCCATTATATTTAATCTATACAAGAATAATGGAGTCTGATACTTTTCTACTAATATGTTGGTGCTCAGCGAAAGTCTTCGGAGAATTATAAGGTTATTTCCGCCTTAACGTATTTAAAAAAAAAAACAGGAAAATGAATAAAAAGATAACATATACTCATACAGACACATAGGATGAACTATTTTATGTATAGTTTTTCTGGCACTGCCTTCTCTATCGTATTCTTAATTTTTTAGGTTGATTTACAAATTAAATATTTAAAACTTCTTTGCACTGATATTCACGGGCTCTCAAATGACATGAATATTATTTTTCAGGCTAGAAAAGCAGATATTGGAATTAGAGGTGACATACCAGGAGCAAAGGACGCGGCTGATTGCGGAGATGCGCGCCGAGAATGAGCGAGTCGCCGCAGAACTAGCCGAGAAAGACAAACTGCAGAGAGAAGAATTTGGTATGAATCATATAATACTAATAATAAATAAATAAATACACCCAAGTCACATACATAGTCCTGACCCCACACTAAGATCGAGTCTTGTGTCGTGGGTATCAGGATTACGGACTTTTCGGTCTCACGAACACCCACACCCGAAAAAAATACCTGTGGTTCACACAAACTTTTGCCTCCGTGCGGGAATCGAGCCCGCGGCCTTCCGTTTCTCGGCCGGCGTCTGATCAACTGCGCCACGGAGGCTGTCTAATAATATCAATTGTCGGTTAAATAAACTTCGTATCAGTATTTGTACAATTTTTTTATGACCGTGAACATTGTAATAGACGATAATAGGGAATGAAAAGAAAGGTTAAATTTATTGTTAGATGAGGATTTGTTCGTTAAACCGGTTGGTGAGGCATTCTCACATAATGTTTGTTAATTTGCCCGGTGTTTAGCATCATCGGATTGTAATAGGGAAATTAACAATGCTAATATTGTCTGAAAATATTTCATCAGTTTTGTTTTTGTATTTATTGTAGAAAATTGGAGAAGAGAACAAGAAAAGATACTTGAAGAAGCAAGGGTGCAGATGGGCAAAGATATTGCCACGGAAAGAGATAAATTAGAGGTACGATATAAAATATGTTACATTTATTAATAAAAGACAATCTTAAGATTTATATCCTTAGTACCAATGATCAACAGACACAAATAAAATAGCTATGGAACTCAAATTGACCATAAGATTACGGTCTATCTGAGTATGGTCTACAGTCTAAAAATATTAACCTGTAAGTCGTGAAAAGCTTAACATCCGAGAATTTTGTGTAAAATCATGAATAACAAATATATGTTTTTTTTATCAGCCCATATACGTCCCACTGCTGGGCACGGGCCTACTCTACAATCAAGAAAGTCGATTGAGAGTGGTTAGGCCATATAGTCCACCCCGCTGGCCTAGTGCGGGTTGGCGGACTTACATACCGTAGAAATTCTTTAAAATCGCTACGGTATGCAGGTTTCCTCACGATGTTTTTCTTCACCGTTAAAGTGCGTGGTGATTGACTATCAATACACACATAACTCCGAAAAGTCAGAGGTGTGCCCTGGGATTTGAACCCGCGACCACCGTGAACATGTAGGCAGCCGAGTCTGGTCCGTTACCAACAGGCCACCACGCACTTATGTATATAACTTATATAACAAATTTAGTTTTAGTTTATTTTATTCTTTTTTAATTGAACATAATTTATTGTTTGTTTCCATGTGATTTAAATTTACTTGTCAGTTATTAATGAGCTACGATTTAAATATCTTTAAAATTGATCAGGAGCAAATGAAGCAAAGGGAGAAGGAACTACAGCAGCAATTCGAGCAGTACAAGAAGGAATACGAAGCGGAACAGCAGGTGATACTGAAGAAGAAAGTGACGGAGATATCTACTCAGCACAAGCAGGAGCGAGATAGAGAGATCGAGCGGGCTATAGAGAGCATGGAGGCGGAGGCACAGGCTGGTAGGAAGGAATTACAAGAAGCACTGAGGTGAGATAAAAAATAGTACCTTAATACATTATATTAGGGTTTATTATTCGTAAACCATTAAGAGCGATATAGTGTTTCACGGAATCAACACTAAATCATTACTTTTGTGCTAAATAGTTCGAAAACTTTATTAAAATTTTACAGCCTCCGTGGCGAAGGTTACAGACGCCGGCTGAGAAACGAGAGGCAGTGGGTTCGATTCCCGCACCGAGACAAATAGTTGTGTGAACCACAGTTATTTGTGTCTGGTCTGGGTGTTTGTGATACCGAAAAGTCTCTCGTAGTTCCTGATACCCACGACACAAGATTTGATCTTAGTGTCGAGTCAGGACTATGTATATGACTGCTGGGTGTATTTGGGGTGTATTTAAATAATATTTTAAGGTGCTGATATTGGTTATAACGATGATAACGGTTTTAAAACTTTGCTGTTTGTTGGCATAAATGTCTGCCAATGTAGCGACCACTTTACAAGTCATTGGAAAAATCGCTACAACGAATCAAATATGTCGCGTTTCGGGTTCAGCTTGGATGTTTTCGGCTATTTAAATAGGCTGGCGTAATTATTTCGAGCGGCAAGAGGTTTCTCGGCAATGCACTTGAACTTAAGTTAACGCTAACTATACTAGCTGGTAATAAAATAACATGATTTAACAGAAGGAACAAGGAGCAATATGAGTTGGAGCTGAAAGAGTTGGCGGAGACGGAGCAGGCGACATTACGGAGGTATCAAGAAGCGCAGGCGAGGGTGCGACAGACTGAGGACCGTTGTGAGTCAACCCGGCATTATTGTGCATCTATTCTAGTCATAGAGAAAGTTTCCATGATTCATAAACTACATGTTAACATTTTCAAACGAGAACAGCTTTTGTGGTTTACTAGAAGAAGAAATTTATTATGATACATCCACACCGTAGTTACTTTTTGTTGAGCAACGTTTCCATATAACGAACATGGAATAGTTGAGGATGTGGTACATTTATTAAAGGAATGTGTTCGGAACGAAGCTGAAAGAAGTTTTTATGAAAAATTAAATATAAATTTATGGGCAATAGGTTTTGTTAATACAACTTTGTCTCATCCGTTATCGGATGAAGCTAAATCCTTATTTAATTATAGTATGTTAGGCATTAAGACGCGATGATAATTGTACATGGTCATGGTGGCATAAATATTTATATTTAAAACCCTTTTTTTTTAAGAGAAAAAAAAAACGTTTCCATATGTTGTTTAGCAATACCTGAAAACAAGATGTTTCTTAATGTCAGTACCTACATGTTGCTGTGTAATAAGACAACAATCGACAACATTGTTAGGGAATGTTTTAACTCTGTTATTTTTTCATCACAGGTGCCGAACTAGAAGTGACAATATCCCAACTTGAAACTAGAAATAGAGTTTTAACAGAGGCAAGTATTACTATTTTTATGTGTCAGTAAATATTTTGTCTCACTATTGAGTTTATTGTTTGGCTTCAGTTTTGAAGCTAGTGTAGACGAAGCTTAATCAAATCTGCAACACCAGAGTACAAGTACCTACCCTCTACCAACAGTAGAGGGTCTTGAATTTATATAAGTATATAGTTTCTATATACTCATGTGTTTGAGAATAAGTTACGTTTTGTTAAAGGACAATATAATTTGATAGGTTCTTTTATCATGATTTAGAAAAACACCCAGCTAGAGTCGCGTGCTGTGGAGATTCGCGCCAGTTGCGAACAAACATGGCGGACGAACGTCGACAACCTCAAGAAAGAGATGGAGGACGCGAAGAAAACACACGAGGAACAGATGCATCAGCTGTATGCCAAGTTAGTGTTTTTATCACTATATATTTATTCTAGGTGTCAGAAAGTAACTCTGACGATAACTTGTCAAAAGTCATACATTTGTTGGCTGATTTGACTTTTGTTGACATCAAAGTTGATTGACGCAGGTCGCAACCAAACTTTAGTTATATTATCGGTCAATTATGCATTCCATTTTACGTAGAATTAGCTGTTGGTCGGTAAAATTAAATTACTCGTATATCCACCCGAGATCTGATTACTATACAAGATTGGTCATAATGGGTTTATGGAACTGAAGGACACCCACGATTCGCTTTGTATTTTCCGTCCCACGAGCCTATCGCAATAAATATAGGGCACAAATTCCTGACTGCGGGCTGATAATGAATAGAAAATCCAATATAACTCTGCCCGATCCGGGATATGAACTCGAGACCTCAGCTTTGTAACCTTACCGTAGTACAACTACGACACAGATAAAAAGTTTTAACAAAGATAATTATTTATTTCACAGAGTAAAAGTAGCGGTGGCTCGGAAGGATTCAGCGATACAAGCCCTTACAAGGGAGTCGGCGAAGTACCAGGAGAAGATAACGATACTCGAGCAGAAACTACAGCAGCAGAGGAAAGACTTTCTCAAGCAGAAGTAACAGACTGTTGAAAATATTACGTATATGTAGAGTTAATAAAAGTTATGCGTCGATTTCATTTGTAGATAGGGAATATATAAATATATACCCTCAACAGTCGCATATATAATCCTGATTTCACAAGGGGATCGAGCTTGTGTCGTGTATCAGAAAATACGAGAGAATTTTCGGTCTCACTAACACATGGACCCGAAACAAATCTTTGGACCACACAAACATTTGTCTCAGTACTGGGATCGGACCCGCGGGCTCTCCTTTCACAACCGGCGTTTAACCAACTGCGCCACGGTGGCTTTCAAGCTCAATATCGATGAT
Source organism: Theretra japonica (assembly GCA_033459515.1). Lineage (NCBI taxonomy): Eukaryota > Metazoa > Arthropoda > Insecta > Lepidoptera > Sphingidae > Theretra > Theretra japonica. The sequence continues at coordinate 11,067,115 of CM065934.1, forward strand.
CCCTGCTGAGTAGAAGTGAAGGATTAACTAAGAGGAGTCACGTATTCATAATACAAAAGGTCTTGTTAGGCGCACTACATACGAAACCCACCGGTCCGGCGACAACCTGGCGGACTATAAGAATAGAATCATGTCGGCAATAAGCGGCCGCACGTGTTGCCCGCCGACATGTGCGCGACGCAAACGCTCCACTCAGTGTCCCGGCAACATTCAGAAATGTCATAACAATGTTTCTCATGTCACGTCGAGCCCCGAACATGTCAAAGTTCTCTGACTTGCAATAAGTGAAGCTGCCAACAAAAAGTTGCTGACATAGGCCTACGGGTTTGTGGCTTGTGTGTAGTGCGCTTAATATTATAAATTGTCACCCTTAGCTTGGAAGTATGTAAATACAAAATTATGATCAATTTGAATTTCTTAAAACGGTGATAGTTCATTCCGTCCAATTTAATTATTTATTTTTATCTAGGTTAATATTAAATTGGTAGTTATTTTGATCTCAAAGTGAGTGTGAGTTTTGAAAATGTATTTTTTTGTTATCTTGCTGTGTCTATGGTGGCTTATGGGAAGCATATTATGTATTGTCTATTTTCCATTGCCTTAAAAAAATGTCATAAATATTCGCCTGTATTTTGTTGCATACTGAAGTTGTTGCATTCATAAGGTAATGTCACTATTTCAATTTGTATGATAACATATGGTAGTAAATGGAAGGTAGTTTTTACACCCTACGAATAATACGGATGTGATTTTGTATCTCTGTTTGCCAATAAAGAATTATGTCTATAAATATTTTTGTTTTATTATCATAACCACGTCAGCTGTATGTTTATATAGGTTAATACGGAAGGAAACCCCAAAACGGTTATTTTTTAGTGGTGGTTTTTTTTTCTTTACAGTTATTCATTTTCGTGAATATTGCACACAACTTTACTTTCGACAATATTGACTACTTATCAGTTTGTTGTGTTATTGTTCCACAATACGCACCTAATTAATCTCAAAGTAAGAGGTTACATGTTGTACACATTCAACCGTCGATAATGGGAACACCGCATAAGGATATGAATAAAATGGACAGGAAGAGTTAATAAATCTATTATAACATCTAAATAAAAGTCATATACCACACAGGTACGTTTCTAAAGCTGTTACCGCATCTTTTCTTAAATGTAAATATCACCAGGGGCGCCACATCTCTGTACTGCTAGAAGTTCCCTGTTCGGGAGACCGGGAGCTAGTGTCGGCTTCTACTCTCACTTGCAAGCTGTCTATTCTAGGTACTGGTGGCACGTTTTGGTCTTTCTCCTCCTCTTTCCTAAGAGCCGACTGCGCCAAAGATTCCGCTGTATGACTGATCACAGTTCTTGGCACTATAAATCTTTCAGGGTTCTCGCTTACAGCTGGTATGCTTTCTGGTAAAGTTAGCTTTCTTTCTGGCACGAGAATTCTTTCTGGAACTCTTCTAAATGCTGATATTTTCTCTGGGGTGGTCTCGTATACTTTTCTTTCTGGTATTGTCACTGTCTTTTCTGCTTCTATCCTTACTAGCTTTGGTGGCGGTCCTGTCAGGTCTACTACAGGTCTTTTTAGCTTATGTCGTATGGAGTAGTCCACAGCTCTTTTCGGTGACGCGTCTATGCCAATTTTGTAGTTTTCGACATCGATGACTATTGATAGGGGCTCCATAAACTTCTTGTTTCTTAACGCTTCCTGTTTTAATGTTTCTGGTGATATAGTGGTTGAGGAGACGGTGGCTTTTTGCGTTTCAGGGCTTGAGTCTTGGTCAGATGCTGATCTGCTTGGTGGGGTTGGAAACGGGAAATTTTGTACCGGTCGTGGTGGTGTTTCTAACTCCGTTGATGAATCACACGCGGAATCGCAAGACAGTGGACTGAGCGGAGGACTGTTTGGTTTCATTGATTTGACCAGATGAAAAGCGCTTTGTCTCTCGTCGTCCAATCTTAAGGCATCCGGGACTAATGGTAAATAATCAGCCGGAGTGTGCAGCCTGTCGATTCCAGATATGCATGAGGTCAAATGGTTTCCAAGCCGATGGCGGAGACCAGTTGGCACGCTGGCTAGTCTTGAGAGGTATCTTCTCACTTCCACAGCACAATCACCGAAGCCGGATTTGAATCGTTGCAAGACGGCTGGATCCGCAGCAATGGCTGCTGCTAACTGCTGTCTTTGTAATGTTTGTAGATGTTTCACGGTGAGCTCGAGGATATCAGCTTTCTCCAACTTAGAGTGACGAGCTGGCTGTAATAGGAAATTGATGATTTAACACATGATATTCTAATTGGAATCTTATTGGGTTTAAAACAGGTAAAGCTATTGAAATTTTAATACGGATCGTTGATAAAATACTTAATAACAGTAACAGCAACAATTTGTCTGTAATTAAAATTGTAAAAATATACGATCTAGTCTACTGGCTTCCATGTAAGTTAACTAATTTATAGTAAGATTAACATGTAATTTTCAAAATGTTACGTAACTTTTGTTTTATAATTATGCTTTTACGTAAAAGAAATATTTCTAGTCACCTTTAATTGCCAAATATCTAATCAAATTGCATTGATGATTTTCAATTCGATGACACTTACGTCTTTGTCTGCGTCCATTAAAAGGTCCTTCAGTTCGTTAAGGCAGCGATTAATGCGCGCCCGTCTTTTCTTCTCCATTATCGGTTTATTAGTCTGAAACGACAAAAATAATTCATTAATTTTCTGCACTTAAAACTATTGCACTTTTTGATTTTTAAATTATCCTTGGAACACACTTCACTTTCAAATCATTGTTAAAATTTTTAATCCGAGTAAAATCCAGTTTATCACTAAAATCACATCACAAAATCCATAATCACCTTTCTGAGTTCGGCTTTGGACATTCCTTGGGTTGGCTCCACGTATCCTGATTGGGAATCATCGTCTTCACTGCAAGGCATGTTGGGACTCTTCATATATTTCACAATTAAACTTTACGTCCGCACTCCACTGTGTCTCCACACGTTATGGGAATAGCGGAGCCGTGAGCATATTAAAATTGTGTCGTTCCGGGTCATCCTGTTTATGAAACGTGCTGATAAAATATAGCTATCTCCGTCGCACTCGCGGGGTTGAGCGCTGGGAACTGTGTCGGAATGTTTTGTTTTCGTTCTGTCTCGCTCTACTAGGGAACCTGTTATGAATGGAGCGCATGGCTTGGTGGTTCGAGGTTGTGTGATGATTTGGGTTCGATAATGATTAAGTACGGATTTTTTTTTATATTTATTGTGAATGAATTTGTTGTATGAATTATTAGGTTGATGTGTTTAAGAAAATAAGAATTGTCTATGTAAAATGTAAATAAAACAAATTATCAACAAAATTTACATATTGGGTAAGCCATAAAATAAAAGTAGTTTCCAACAGGTCGTTGTTTAATCTTGAATGAAGTCAAGTTTAGCAGTGGACTTCCTAAGACTGAAGATTAACATTTAAATTTATTCAATACATTTTTACTAATAAATTGACATACCGATATGTGAAAATTAATTAATAATGAAATTTAATAAGTTTCATAATTAGTTTTTAAAAAGGGAATTTGAAATCCTATTAATAAGCTGAAACTATAGCAACAGCATTATACATCGGCCTGTAAATTTCTTTTACATTATTACTTTTCCTTATCAACTCTGGTTTTTTTCATCATAAATTCTTCAAAAACCAAAATACAATATCTTAGACACTCCACGTTCATACAAAATAGATTATTCGCACTAATTTCAAAATTTGCACCGAGTGAAGCTACCTCGGTTGCCCCTTATCCTGTATAGTATGGGAATGCAACACCGAACGCACGCACATCAACTACCATATTAAACTTTTTCCCACCCCGCACAAACAAACCCCATACTTCATGAATCACAATGAAGTACGCAGTTCCCCATAACCGGCACCTTGACGAATAAATACAGTACTTCATACACGTCGCAACGTAAAGGGAAGGTGGTCATAAAGTTGTGGGTTTTTTGCCGTGGATTAGTTGACACTAAAACTCGGTACTTTATATGGTGGGGTGGCGTTCAGTTCTCACGATGTGTGGGAATGCATAAAGGTGCAAAGGGTTCTGCTAGAATGATACAGTGAGTAGTGACGCTGTACTTACGTTTCGTTTTACGCAAATTGTGCGAAGTTTCGGGTTTTTGTAATCCGTGTTTTTTTTTGTTTTAATGATTAAAAAAATATATGTAATATTTTTTTATAAAAATGGACTTATTAACGGACTTCAAAAAAAGGTGGGGTTCTCAATGCGTCGGAATCTGTCGCTTCACTTCGATCTCCCATGACCGTGGTACCGCCCAGGACGAGCCTGCCCATTCATGCTGTAGACAAAAGCGTGACTACCACTGCGAAAATTTTCTTGTAAACTACTCAAGAACAATGAAAACCAAATATAGAGAAAGTTGTGTCGAATAAATAGAACATTATTACGTAAAATAGAATATCAAAAACCCATACCTATAAATATTTAGTACAAAACGCATCAGATCTATTACGTAAGTCAGTATACATACAAAATTAGGTAAAGAGTAAACCACAATCACCATAATAAGCTCATATCCACAATCCAACGGACTTTCTATGAGAAAAAAAGTAAAAACAACTAAGTCAATAAAAATAGGTCATCGACACATCCAGGTGTCCCTACATACCTTCGCTTTTAATATTCAATTAGAATAACGCTTTCTCCCACGGTGCCGGACTGTTTAAACAAAATTACCCGTTCACTTGACCTGTCTAAACCGCCATTGCTCAAAGCGCCATTTACACCGCACCCTTATTTTGACAACCGCAAAACGAACCTTGTCAAAATTGTCATACCAACTTATTCAAGCAATACAAAAGAACTGTATTTCGATGGAATAAGGGTGAAATTGCAATGAAAAACGGTGTGTAAAATAGTTTTTATAATAAAAACTGGAAAAAGTACCGAAGTGTGACGATACGCCACGCAATCGCGTGAGAGCTAATGAATGGTGAATAATTGGTCATATGTTGATGAGTGAACAGGGGCTGGGCAGTGGAAACTGGGAACGAATGGCTATACAATGCGCGGTACTCTCATCAGCTCATTAAATTATTTGTTCAGTCTCATCGTTGAAACAATATGGTCTATAAATTATCAAATTTGATCTGTAATTGGACAGTTATGGTAAATTAGTTACGTTGTAATATCGTTTAAAACAAACTTTCTATAAATGCATTATACGAAATAAATAATTGTTAGTAAATATATCTATTGAGAGATTAAAACAAAAGATTTATTTTACGTTTGGGTATTATCTGTAGTAATTTATAATGACCCATACCAAAAACCAATAGTCATAACTTGTAGTTGCCGAAAACCGGACGAAAAGGACCAAAAAGGCGGATCCTTGCATCGGGCGGGATAATGGCAGGTAGAAAAAAATCCCTAGGTATTAGGTAAGGATCTACATTGTGTAGTTTAATTAATGTAGCATTTACGCATCTTTATATTACCATCTCGTAAACATGTGACAACCGTTAATCAACACAACATCAATAAATAAACAGGTAAATTGTCATTATAAATTACGAATTACCGTGAGAAATGCTTCGTAGTAAATAATGTTGTGTAAACTAGAATTATCACCGTTTTATTAAAATTAGATTCGAGGCGGTAAGTTACCGATAAAATAAGTCATTGTAACACATAAAATTAGAAAAAGAGAGGAACAGTGATTAAAAAAGGAATTGGATAGGTATTATTTGCAATTTATAAGTGGCTACATAAATTTGAAAAATACGATAAATTGATCTCATTTAAAATGCTACGTAGTAGGTATGTACGTACCTATAAATCCATTTACAATAAGATGACCATTAAGAAGGGTGGACATCCAGCTGCTAATGTCACCTTGCAAAAATCTTTATGCATTTTCAAAAACCCGATATTGGAGGGTGGGTACAAAATAATTGACGTTTGATGTATGTATACAGATAATAAAACAGGACCGTGTCAAGGCTTTAAAAAAACATTCGACGTTTCTCACAGTTTAATTCCCGACGACTCGTGTGAACTTATTATAATATGCTACAATATAAATCGTACGGACCCGTTTCCTTCCTCTGTGTGAGATTAAGGGATGTTTAAAAAAAGTAATGGGGTCGGAGAGGCCCTCAAGTTTTGTTACAAGGAAGGTACCGTAAGGAGGTCAGTCTGTAGTATTTTTTTACTTTTAAAAAAGGAAGAGTTAGATTAAGATTCAATATCCGCTTTGAGGTATCGGATATTAGTTTGTTTTTTAAGATAGATTGATACAAAACACATTTTTGTTTTTTCTAACTTTTTTCCGACTATCGTAGAAGAGTTTTAGTAAGTTACCTAGTTTTTAGTTTTGTTTGATTTTTTTTTTGTTTTCCCGTAAAAATCATAGATACTTTATGAAAGCTTTTTCATTTGAAAGTGAGTAGCTTTTTTTTCTACATTTTATTACATATCACTTTACGGTCAGTAATGTGCTGTCCAGATAAATTATCATGCCGGTCCACTTAAATCAGCTATCTTTTAGGACCCATAAGTTCTCACTTCCTTAAATAAGATTTAATCTTACCTAGACATACGAACAAACAACACAAACCTGAGATTCATCTTATAAGCAATTTCCTATTCTCACACAAATTTGGGCATTTTTTGCATCTCCCACACGAGAATTCCCACAGAAACAGGTGCTTACAAAAACAGTTCCCTTTGACAATATCAACTCGTTTTTATTAAGTGGAGAGATGAAAAAGCTATCGTATCCGGGGCTGGGTTTCCGGGTCGCGGCGGACGCGGACACCAGAAAAAAATATTTTGTACACCAATTGATGGGTAAATATTTTTGTTTTGTACTTTATGACGTGAGAATTTTGGGATAATGAGGTTTTTAATTGGGAAGATTTTGAAAAGTATGTTTTATTATCAGCTCATTTACATCATTCTTTCGAGATGCTAAGCGCTGGAGGTCACGTGATCGATCTCTGATTCTAAATAAGGGTTTATTAATAAATTATACTGTTCGGTCTGTTTAATAGGTTTGATATTTTCCTTGGTTCCTGATTCTCACGAAACAAGTAGTAGCATTTTACTGTACGAACGGGACTCTGCAGTCTTACCAAATAATAATAACATACATGCAAGTTAGTTGTATTTTTGAAATTGTACTTCTTTTGGAACGTTTGGAAATTTATGCGGGTACCTAATTTTTTTACGTGACATTTCCGTGGCAACTCGTCACTATATTCAATATTCAGGGAGTAAAATTTGTACCATACGCGCGCACATCAACATCGAAAAAACGACATGGTGAAGTTTAAAGTACCAGGAACGCATGAAGTTGGCGGAGATATTTTTGAATTTGCCAGGAATTGATTTCCGTCTAACATGATAGATTGCTTGCAACCTTCGTATCCCGTCGTACTAAACAAGCATAAACTATGAAACAACGTACGTACGTATGAAACAAAATTGTGAGTTACTTGTGAAGACCATTCAAGATGCTCAATACCCCTTTAATCTTCCCATTCTTTTTCTTTCCCGCTTTCTTCCCAACTTGACGGTCCGCCAATACATTAATCCAGTGTTGTGGATGTTCATGGACGGCTGGGATCACTTACACAGGTATCAGGTGGCCTGTATGCTCGTTTGTCGGACCTATGCAACAAAAAAAATCAAGAAATCCCTTAAGTATTAAGAATTTCGATCACAAATACGATCTTAATTCTTAGTGACTGCTATGAACTTATCAAAACTGTCAACATCACCGGAAAAATAAGATAGAAGGTATTCAAATGTCCATTATAATGCAACTATGATTAAAGGGTTAGCTATGTAAATATGTACATAGATTCTTAGATAGGTGCTGATATAAATACAGCTGCTTCCATTTTACACAATAACACGGTTATCAAAGCTTTAAAGGGCTAGAAATCCAAGGTGAGGTCGACTAAGGACACAAGTCCATTTGTTAATAGTATTATTACAAAGTACACACAGCAAATTATTACTATTCAGCCAATCATTTATTAAATCGCATAAATTAAGATTTTCTTAAATTTTGTCTGCCCTAGTGGCGCAGTTGGTTAAAACAAACATACGAGTGATTATATGTTTCGTCTGTAGGTGTTGTGAGACTGAAAAATCTCCTACGTTTCTATTAACCGACAAACGACTTGTATCCTGCCAACTGTGGCGACAAAAGTGATAGCCCAAGCGCGCCATATCCCACAGCTGTCTATGGATCGAAACTAAATTCCTACTCCACATTTTTGAGAATGTTTTTAAATTCTTGTATTTCGTTTACATACATACATAAATTCACGCCTTTTTCCCGGCCCGGGATTCGAACCCGAAACCTCAGCGCTGTATTCGTAACGTAGTACAACTATGCCACTGAGGCAGTGTATTTAGTTAAAAAAAATCGTATACTATTGTTGCTTATAATAAAGCGACATTTGGACTACAAACATTTCGTTAGTGGGTAATTCTTCCTTTGAAATTAAAACACTAATCTATTTTTACGCAAATAAATACGCAAATTCACATTGTTAAGAAATTGGGTGGCCTTATTGAGAAACAGCCACAAAATAATGAATCAATCATAAAAATGTCCTTCCGCGCATTCCCACGGTGCGCTGACAGGTGTTCCGCCGGGATCCCCTACTTCCTGCGCACGCGAATTTAGACCTTATTGTGGGATATAAAAGGTTGTTTTGAAAAATATAAGGGATCCTATCTAATCTGTTTACATGTAAATTGTAATAGATACTGTTCAACTAAGGGCTAATGTGACGTAGGAAAATTCAATTTTCTTTGTGTTGGCACCTTTAGCTACAAAAACACGCACATTGTCTTGACCCTCTTAAACATGTTATAAGCAATAATATAGATTTATAAGTATTTTTACGCATCATATAAATTTAAATTGATTGGAGCTGTATAGGTACGTAAAACTTGCTTCTAAAAATAGATCGAATTTTTTTTATATAACATAATATCTATCCATTTCGAGCATTCTTAGCCAACATGAAATTAAACTTTCAAACAGTAATAAAAATACCCAAAAGGCCCAACGCCCGAGCGTAATTAATCTCCGATACTGACCCTTCATAAAAAATGCATCTTGTGGGAAATATTAGCGAAGGCATTTCTCAGTTCGCAACCAATATCCCCTTGTAGGCAGCGCACCTTGACGGTCGCTTTTGTTGCCAGCACAAAAGGCAAGATTACCGGTCCCTTTGTGAGCAAATAGCACTCGAAATTGTGGGAGTCATTGTTTATGATACACCGTTTACAAATGATTTAATATCTTGGATTGATATTGAATTTAGAAAATAGCTGACCGTATTTACTATCTAGTGCAAATTGTGGGTAGTGGGTGCGAAGTTAAGACACAAATGATGTTTCTTATGGATTGCGTGTTTATTATATGCAGCTTTTATTAATTTGAGTTTTAAAAATTCTTAAAGTGTATATTTATAATATCCACAAAAACAATAGCTTCGTTAGGTGAGAACGGACTAAGTACCTAGGTACTTACCAAACTGGGGCTCGCGTAGTCTTACTCAGGGCACACAGTAAACGCCACTAACTTCTTGAAGATTAGTGCGTATAATGGTCGTTTACATCCGCGAATGTTACACATTAAAATAAAAATACTTTTTCACGGATTTTATCACGAACTTGGTTTAATTTTGATTTTTCTTGCTTCCCGGCGTTTCGAATACTTTACAGCTTTCGTGGTCACGGAGCGGACTGAGGAGTAAGTCATTCGCGATACAAAAACTACCTTCATTTCACAATTATAAAATTAAGATCTACATCTACCATAGCTTAGCGTGTGACGAATTTGGGAACTATAAATAATAGTTAAAAATATCTCGAAATCGCGTAGCCAGTTTATCGCATTGTTCGACTTCATATGCTTTCATATTAAAAAGAAAAAGCATTTATTCTTGTAATATAAAAAGAACACCATGAATTACAAAGCAGTACTTTGCATTCCACTGCGCCCGCCATTCTGAGACTTATATGGCTACAAAGATTATGTTTATTATTGGTTGCATTATTAGTGAATGAAAACTCCGGGAGGAAACCTGCATACCTAAGAGTTCTTCATGAGTATTTCAAAGGTATGTGAAGTCTCCCAACCGCATTTGTCAGCATGTCATACTAAAAGACTTCTCCTTAAGACTAAAGGTGCATGTTACATTGGAAACAATTGTACGATTACCTATATTATGCCAAATCATTCTGCAATAGTTTAGGTCATGCGGTTTTGTTTTACGACCGACTTTCTGCTGATGTCAACTATTTCGTGAAAGAGCGTTTTGGCAAGGGCTACTTGGGCGAACGCCCACGTGACACGTTTTGTTTTTGGTGTTTTGCCATAGGTTTGAATGGCAGATAGGTCAGAGGCGGATTAAATGTTGAGAGGGCCCTAGGCAAGAACCTCAAAGCGCCCCTCTAGCAGTCATACTTTAAAAAATACTAACTTCGAAATAACCAGGAATTGTCTTATCGCATATTTGGTGATTGTACTATGTTGTGAATGAGTGAAATACACCATGTTATAACGCAGATGATGTTTCTCATAATTATAATATTCGATGGTTTTGCATGAAACGAAGATATCCAAAATCGTGCACGCCCCTTCGCAACCTCGCGCCCCTGGGCACGTGCCTAGTTTGCTTTAGGGATAATCCGCCACTGTTGTAGGTAGTGTCGAAGGTATCTTCCGCAGGGTGCATCAATAATCTCGCCAGGGCGCCCTCAGTCCCACTTTAAAGCGTTTTGCAAATAACACTAATCAACACTGACAATTCTATGGACGCGAGAGTTACGTCATAGTATAAGAGCTTTTTCTTCTATGAATATACAGGTGTCCCAGAACTAGATGATAAAACGGTAACGGGAGAAAGACCAAACTATGACGGCATAGGAAAAAAAAGTCTTGTCGATGATAGTTTCCAAGAAACAGCCATTCTAGCAAACATTTAAAAAATCTACTCGAATCAGCACTTTGTAGCATTGTCACGAGTACTTTCCGTAATCTAGTATTTTAAATGATGATAGATAAGCTTAAGAACTGCCTGTCCATCGTCCGTTACTGGTTTATTATCTAGTTCTGCGACACCTATATAAGTAAAAAAGATCGACTACTAAGTAAGTATAGAAACATGTAGGCAAAATGGCACTTTTAGTGCTATAATCATCACTACCCCATGTATAGTGTAAGATTTCAAAAAGTTTTTGGAAATAAAAGGCATTAATGTTGAAATATCTAATTTATTTGGCTAACAATAAGCGATACATATTTGAAAATTATAAACTAACAATACACCAGCTTGTCAACGCGCAGACAATTATTTCGATGTGTTTACTCGATAGTATTTTGTTTACAAAACATTGCACGTCGAGGTATTCCCACTTACTAAAATAAATGCATTCATAAATGCTCTTAGACTTTGTTACACACATTTGAATAGAACTGATTTGCAGATATGTTTCATTCACTAAGATACATAAGATTTTATTAAAATAACAAAATTCTCCAATAGTAATTTTGCTGGGCATTCCAAATAATAAACCTATTTCGTTTCTAGTTTGTAACAAAAATATTATAGATTGGTACAATATTAAATGTTGCTAGTTTAAAAAAAAATCTAAAATTTTAGGAAAATGTAATTAATAAACCCTTGTAGATAACAATATTAAGCTGCCATGTCTTATGAATAAAAATGCTATATTTTAAGTATAACGTTAAATTTTTTTTGGTAATTTCAATACACATTTCCAAAGTTTAATACTTATTCATCAAATGCTTCAGTTAGTCTTAGTTCTGTTAAATGCTAAATACCTATCATATACTTCACTGGCACTATACTATCACAGAATTGTTTTGTAGGCGTACGATATTATACGATTTTATTCTAAAGCACCATTTACACGGGGAGAGTTTCTCGCGGCGAGAATCGAATGCCATCATCGCATGATATAACCGCCATAAGATTATCGCGTTATGAGAATGTTCTGAGAAATTCTTTTTTATATTCTTATGAAAAAACTTTCTTCGAGTGGAGCAACTCTACCCTTGTAAATGGGGCTTTAAAAACAATTATAATAGAACATTTTCGAAAATATTTTTACCACATGAAAACATATTTTTAATAGCAACTTAGTCATTTATCAGCTGTTACATTTGTTATTTTCAAGACATAAATTAAAATTTAACAGAGTTTGAAAAAAGTTAGGATTTCACAAAAACGATACTTCGTACGCCCATAGATATACATGTAGTTTAATAAAGGCACACATATTAATAACATTTAACCAAACGTCTGTATTACAAAATATAAAATTACAGAACAAAAACATTACATTCACAAAACGAAAACACGTAATAGTTTAAAGATATAAGTATTTAACGACAACATACATAAATATGTGTTGTTGGGAAGAAACAGGAAAGGTCATAATTTATTTTTATTCCTTTTTTTTTTTTATATATAATAGCCATGCAAAGGAACTACGTTGTAATTTTACATACATTTCTAAAACAGCGTTTCCTCAACTATGGGTCGCGAGCAATATCAAGATGGCCCTGAATAGATATAGTTATGTCCTCCTGCACTTTAGTACCTTTTAAGAGGCAGGATTCTCGGCTTTTTCCGTATTTAATAATTATATTGTAAGTAAAGTGATTTACCAATACTTTTGTTCCCCCTTCACAGACAAAAGGCGAGTCCCGAATTTGGCAGGTCTTGTGAGGTGGATCGGAGCCCAATCGACTTTGGGCACTACTGCTCTAAAACGTATGGTAGATGTACATGGAATGCGCCTTTAATTTATCAAAATAAGTAATAATTACTAATTTATGATGGACTTATAATTCAGGCGCAAATTCAATTTGTAACAGAAATGGCTGACTTAAGATCCGGCATATAATTCTGTTGGATATTACCAAAATTGATTTTAGATAATTAAAAATGCCGAAATTGTGCTTATCGTGTTTCTTCCTGACATCACATTGGAAACTCTAAGTAAAAAGAAAATTATTATAGAAAAATGAAAAAATAAGATTCTGAAATGGCGTACGTAACAATAAAAAATATTTAATTACTTCACTACTTTTTATACAATAACGTTTGTATAAGAAGTGTTTTGAATCACAAATTGATGGATTAATTTTATTAAAGAATTTCTATACAATAAAATGCTTTTACACTTTAAATGCTTAAAATGTGACTTAATATTAATGGTTTGATTAAAATTTTGATGTTTTTTTATAATTAAACACGTTAAAAGGTTTTTTGCAGATCACTAGAGATTTCGCATTGTATAAAAATTTTAAGTAGCCATACTTAAAAAATATTTTCTCCCGTAAAGGAGATTTCCACCCAATACATGGTAACACTGTAGTACCATTTTTATTACAAAATAATGATACCAACATTTTGCTAAATTTTATAACGCTACTTTAAAATAAAATTATTATTTTCGCTGTATTTTAGTAATGTTAGTAACTACGGGGTGGAGAAATTATAAAATAATATTACATCTAAACGCTAATTTTGACACTTTGGTTGTAGCCCACAGCCACAAACACAACCACAAAAAATAATCTAAAATGTCATGGCTACTAGTGTTGTAAAATATGATTTAAGTCACAATATTTGTTAGTTATGTTAACCATACCACTAATTTTACAATAGGCGCATCAAAGTTATAAAATTACGACGAAAAGCACCTTTTTATAAAAATGTTGTCAAAAAATGCAATATGAAATGTATTTTAGTAACAATTATTATTACTAATATAGGGTAAATGCACCAACTGGAGACCATTCTTACTTTTAGTATTTTAGCTTACTTCGTCCCTTTTTACACCTACTTGGGGTTGGTAAAAGTTTACTTCGCAACAGACAGAAAATTAAAATGACTTTTTTCTAATATTGGCTAAATCATTATTGAAAACAATCAAAAATATTTGCTCTAAAGCGTAAGTTTGTAACATATTTAAAATGTCTCATATTTTAACACAGTTTATAGTTACTGAAATTTAATTTAGGTCATTATTGGGAAGACAATTTTTTTTAATAAAAATGGTCTACTACAGTCTACATTTACCCTACATAAATTTCGTCACATAAATTCCAACTGAGTCATTTAATTTTACGACTCCAAAAGTCTCTTAAGGTCACAAATGCAGTGCATGTAGGCAATCGTTGTCTTGTGCGGTCAGTCTTAGGTTTTATGATTTATGAGACTTTCTCGCCAATCAGTTATATTTCTAGTCAAGTTATGCTTAGTTTAAGTCTATTAAGTCGCTAATTATGACTGAAAATGTAGGATGAATGACTAGACTCAACTTTGAGCCTTTAATTGTTGGATTAGCGTCACTGAGGTTTTTTTGTTTTGTAAATAAGGGTGTACAAACCTGCCTCATGTTTAGTTTGTGGACAATGAATTTTCTTTTTGTTGTTAATTTTTGATTACTGTTGTAACAAGTAATTTTAGCCTCTGCAACTACTTTAACAGACTGTATATATTTTTCACTACAATCTGACTTTGATTATTTCATCAATTTTACACACAAACCTTCACTGGGTTATCAAACATATCTATATAATTCCAGATTCACTTTTCAATTAAACCATGGAGCATGCATTTCACAATCAGTCGTTGGCAGTGTCACCCTAATTAATTTCACATAGGCACATCGGCCACATACTCGATCCTGAAGAGTACGTCCATGAGGTCTTGTGCGTGGAGCCAGCGCCAGGGCAGGGTGCGTGCGCAGGCCTTCGCCCCCGCGCGGGACGACACCGAGTACAGCACGCACGTGGCGCACACGAAGCACACCACCGCGAACACTTGGAACAAACACTTCACCGACTCCCTGCAATCACATACTGGACGATATGAGGATAACTCTCAGAATTAGATTATTGGAGGAGGGTTTACGAAATTGCTACTATGACATTAGTCAAATGAAGGATTTACTGAATTACTATGTGATAATATGATAACTTTTTTCGTATGTTACACAAATTAATTTCTATGTACTGTTACAAAAAAAATATCAATTTTAAAGCTGAAATATCAAAGGACTATTAAGCATTACACTACACAGCATGCTACATCAATTTGGGAAATTAAATATACAAGGAGCGCAGGAAAATGGCGCACTTGTTCAGTTGGATCCAAGGGCATAATATTAATATGATAATAAAGAAATAATATTGGAAAATACCTATCCGTTTTAGAGTTATGACATTATAAAGTTTTAAGAATTATCACCACCTTTTCGAATAAAACCGGTTGGGATGGGTAAAGCACAAGATTTTAACGTATACGTATTTTTTCGTTTCGTCGTTTATTAAATAGTTAACGAAATAAACAGTGTAAATCATTTTGAACAACAACAAAACTTTCAGACTTCGCCTTAACATTTGTTACAGAGGTACATAGGTATCTATTTGGCGTAATACGTTAAGGGGAAGCACGTGTGTTGTTATTTGTTAATTTCTCGGCATCTTTATTATTATCAGACTACGCTATGAAAATGCATTTAAATCTAGACGCAATCACGGTTTAATAGCAAGTGCGCCGTTTGTTTGCAAATCCTGTATATATACATTCAAAACTTGAGCTATGATTAAATGGCATTTTGAATTACTACAGGTCTACTTTAGCAACTTAATAAGCAACATTGTTTGAGACCTAGTTAGCCAATATAGTTAAAGACATGAGCTATAACACGTATGTAAATCTATAATATGATATCACAAGACTGCATACTGACCAGAATAACTTCCTAAGCGTGCGTGGCGGCGCGAGTGCGTCGCGCTGCACGCACGCCGCGCACGCCGCGTCCGCCTGCGTGCACACCGACACCTGCTCTGTTGACAAACCATGAGTGTTACCATATTTATACATATTATTATTTCAACTCAAAAATATACCCCGGTTCCCGTAAATCCATTAAAAATATCTTTCTTGAGATTAAATATGTCCGTTGTAACAATTGACTCAATAATTCATAGTATACCTTTTCTTCTTGATCCCAATATGCTAAATATATTGCCTAATATAAATCGTCTTCTATTCTTTTCATATTAGTTAATATCTACTACAGTAAAATTACCTTTACAAATAATAAAACTTCTATTGCAATACAAACCTACCTTTCAGATCCTATTAATAAAAACATACTTCAACGTAACATTACAATCGATAATACACCTGGACATTAAACTACATCTATCAATAAGACAACACAACTAACTACCTACACTACCGCTAAACTTTACACAAGTAATTACCGTCACCAACAAAATACCAGACAAACTCGAAACCAATTTACCGCAATCTGTCTGACATTCAGCCGAGCACTTCTCACAAATCATGTCGTCAATCATTTTCCTTTGTCTCCCACAGGACTCCTCCAACAAATCGATCTTTGATTGTAACCCGGCTACATACGATTGTAGCAAGTCGTTCCTATCATTCCCATCTTGGACGAACCTCTGCAAAACGTCCAGGTTATCCTCATACTTCACCAATTCGGATTGCATATCCATTAGAGTAAGACGGGATTGCTTCACGTCCCTTTCCAACTTCGCCGTGTACTTATTCGTCTTAACACACTCCAGACACGTCGAGCTATCGTGGTCGTTGTTATTATTGTAATAAGGTTCGAAATCGGTCTGCATCGATTTTGACATATCACTTTTGTTTACGTTAACTTCGATATTCTCAGTTTGAACAGCGACGGATACGAACGATTTGTGGATGAGTGATGTATCGATATCGCACTTTGATTCGTTCTTTTTATCGATATTAGTGATGTTAAGTCTCGACATGTTGCAGAAGCTGAGACGTATTTCGTCGAATAGCGACATGTTTGTTGCTCTCCCTTGGTCTTCTCTAAGTGCGTTTACAAAGGACTCTTCGTCTAATATTTGATGTTCTATAGGAATAAAACATAGCTTCAAGACACGCGTTTGACAGAACGCGAGCACACACAAAGCTAAAATAGGATTAAGATACACAACAGGCCGTTTAAAATGCACCAGCTGCGTGAGTGAGTTGGCATTTGAGTAAATAAACCTTGTGCTGAATATAACTGCGTTATCCCATCAGTACAATATTTATTTGAAACGTAAATATTTACTTGACATTGTTAGAATCAAGTTTATTGATCTTTGATTCCATGGACAAAAGAAGATTAATTTAATTTTACAGACATACTGACTGTGACACTAAAACAATGAGCTATCCAATTGGCTCATGGGTATTTTGTACGTATTTAACACACGTGGTCATATACGCAGACAAGTTACGTACAAACACATAACGCCGAACATCTATGCGCTTAACGCGTGTTAAAATGGAAATACTCAATTCAAATATTTAATTCTGACATACAGGGTATATTAAGACTGCTACCGAAAACGAAGTCAGGTGGTAGTTTTAGTGACTACAGACACGATGCAACTAAAAATTTTGCAAAAAAAACGCGACGTTTTTTTAAATAAAAGGGGGTACTATATTTTATAAGAAAAATATATGTTTAAATACCACCCAAATACGATAGGATAAACATTACAAAAAAATCGTCGCTTTTTTTTGCAAAAACTTTAGTTGCATTGTATCTAAAGTGACTAAAATTCTGGTCTCGTTTTCGGTAACAGTCTTGATATACCCTGTATACTATATGGACTTTTTTAAATTTTCCTACCCTTCCGTCCAATAAAGTTATTTTCCTTTGCACTTGGACGTACACATTCATACAGTTTTAATATAAAAACAATTAGTAGTGTATGGTAAACTGACCGTTAGAGAACCTGGAGTCAGCGTTGAGGCTGTCGAGTGCGCTGAGCATCTGGTCCTCGGTGTAGCTGATGTCGATGGAGCGGTCCATGCGGAGGTGAGTTTGATTGGACTTGTTTAACACGTCTTTTAGCTCCATTTCTAGAAGTACCTGCATGGTAATATAATTTGGTCAAATATCAGAAAATTGAGAAATGAATTATATTTCAATTATTATGTCATACAAGGCACTGTCAAAATACTTATAAATGCATAATGGCTAATAAAAAAATATTGAGTAGAATGGATTTATATTTATTTATTCCTTCTTACATTCATCCCACACAAAGATACTATGTCATTTTTTAGTTATAACTTTTGGTAGATTGTCTAACATTTAAATCTTTATACAAGATTAAAGTTTGAAATCTGATTGCCAGACTCGCCAACAGAATCCAGAGCACGATTCTCAATGTTTCTATGCTAACACTAAACGAAACAGTAATTTCATAAGTTACCAACTTTAGTGATAATTATTATTCCGTCTATAATTAAATGAGCGATTAAAAAATACAGTAGCTACCTTATCCTTGACCATCTGCGGCATGAAATAATAATAATTTTTATTAGAATTAAATCACCGGTTTAATAATTATAATTAAATAATAGAGTATCTATCTAATAGGTGTCCGCAATGTGGCGGATAAACTCCAGTAATGTCGCTTGAGATGGTATGGCCACGTCCTAAGAAAGCTACCGGAGTATGTAGGTAATGTGTGCCTGAGCCTCAACATTTCCGTGCCTCGACCGAGGGGTTCACCAAAGAAGCCCTAGCTAGATGTCGTTAAGGGAGATATGAGATATGGGCTTACTATTGAAGATACCGAGGACCGGGTGAAACGGGGGAGACTCAGCCGGAAGGCGGACCCTGGCACCAACCCGGATAACGACAAGTAGAAGGAAGTAAGGAAGTAGCCATCTAACCTTCTCCTTGATCATTTGCTGCATGAACTCCTCCTGATCCTGCAGTCTGGACGTGAGGTCCGCGTGCTCCGTCTTCAAGTTCTCGTTCTCTTCCAGAAGGGCCGACTGTCGCGACGCGTACATCTCGTTAATGCGATGGCACTCGTTCTTCGACTTCGATAGTAGCTCTTGGAGGGTTAGTTTCTGGAGAATTCATTAAGAAATTTTAGCTTACAGTCACGGCAAAGTTTTGATCCAATTTTATGAGATTAATCGTGTATCATCATGTGTGTGGGACTTCGGTTGTATCACAGGTATTAACATAATATTTTAACACATTGACTGCGATGTCAAAACAGCGTACAACTCACTTCGCTGCGGTTCGGGCTTGTTATGTTAGAAATTTCACGCCATAACCACAACGTGTGTGTGCGCCGCAGCGAACTAGTTAGGATAAATGACATGTGGTTTTACCTCATTCTCCAGCGAGGCGACTTGTTCCTGGTAGATCTTGGCCTTCCGTTTGAAGGCGTCGAGGTCGCGGCGCGCCTCTTCCAGAGCCTGGTCGCTACTGCACAGGCGGTCGCACGCTTCCTCGTAGTCGCGACGCACGTGGACCAGAGTCATGTTCTCGTCTCGCAACCTGCGGGAAGATAACGTAGTTTACTGCCACTTATGGATATAGTCTTCCTAAATGTCTACCATCCCGTTTTAAATAATCCATGTCTATGTGTTACCATATACATTTTTGCTAATCTATTGAACAGCAGGGCATCCAGGCTGATAGAAGATTCAGCTAAGGTAAGTCGCTGGACGCTGGTTCCAATAGCTCTTTATGGTAATTTCTGAATTCAGCAGTACATTTCCACTGGCTGGAGACACGAAAGAAAATAGGAAGTGTAAAGCTAGACAGGAGATGTACATGTTGAGGTGCGCGCGCAGCGAGTCCCGCTCGGCGGTGAGCGTGGCGAGCGCCTCCTCGTGCTGCTTGTCCGTGAAGTCCAGCTGGCTGCGCAGCGTGGCCGCCAGGTGCGCCTTCTCACGCAGCTCGCACTGCAGCTCCTCCAGCAGTTGGAACCCTACACATATCAACATTATGTACTTAAGCTTCCGCATACGTCCCCGAAAAAGTACGCAAAAACAACACTAAGACGTTAGATTTTATTTTTCTACATACATACATAACCATCACGCCTTTTTCCCAGAAGGGGTAGGCAGAGGTTCAATCAGAACACACACGTTTCGCCTTATGTACTCCGTCCCACGATGTGATAGGGAGCGAGCCTATCGCCATTTCGGGCATAAATTTGTGACTTCAGGCTGATGATGAATACAAAAATCCAATATCACTTTGTCCAACTCGGGATTTGAACCCGAGACCTCAGCTTTGTAATCACACCGTAGTACAACTACGCCACTGAGGCAGTCTTACGGATTGTATTGTTCTGTATTAGCCAATAATCCCTCACTGCAGAACACTATGCTCAGACGAGGCTTAATAGAATCGGACGCAGATTGAGAGGGTTCAGTCCTCCTAGCTGCACCTTGCCGCAACTACGTTTGTTATCCACTGCGCACGCAACTCACCACCCATAGTAGGCTAAATTATTACCTCGTTTCCTCAGTTCCTATTAGTGTAAATTTCCACAAATTTTGGTTTGCTGATTTAGTTGTGAAACTAAAGTTTTCAAGTCATAAACACAACTCTGTCTGCTTGACGGCTCACAATTTCGATAACAATCTAGATTACTAGACTGCGCTGATAAAACATGACGTACACAACAAGTCGGAGATAAGTGCATCTTGAAATCTAGATAACTAGGTCTCAGGCTGATTACTAATGAGTACAGTAAACAGACCTGTAAAACCATACGCAAATTGACTAATTTTAATGACACTTACCATCTGTTGATATTCCTGAGTCGGAATCTTGAGGCGTCTGCCCTGTCTTCAGATTGAAACTGCAACATAACATAACAAATTAAAACATTGATCAATGAAAACTGATAAATAAACGAGAAAAATTGATGTTTACATTCGACTTTATCGAACTAACGAGCAAACAAATCAGATAGTACATAAGTAGTCACTGCCGCCCATGAACATCCACAACGCTTGGATTTTTGACGTGTTGCCGGCCCATGAAAATTGGTATTAGGCATCCGGCAATGGTGTTGACTGATGATTATACAATCTTTTAAGTTCGCACTACACGATCTAATACTTTTTACTCCCATTATCCTCATGTTTTTTTTGTGTCAAGAGGAAAAACTGTAAAGATTGCCCTTTCGGTACCCCGGAGGCCGAAAGGGGTATGTCAGTGTCGCTGGCCTAAAAACCCTGCTGCGGATATTGTGGCCGAGTCAGGTGCGTAACAAGAACCTACGCCAGCATACTGACTAGGTGGCCGTCGCGCGCCGTTCGGGCGACACTGGATACCCCAGAGCGATTAGCGTCCCGATTCCCTGCCTTGTGATTGGCTGACGCCGAACCATGTCTGGTCCCGTTCAGATCATCCTCTAGTACAAAAAAAAACCAATACAAGTCAAATCCCATCTGAATCCACATGCTATTTACGACCTAGTTAAACATAAATGAAGTATGTCCACGTATAGTAGTGCAAGCTGAGTAAATACCTCTCGTCAAGGTCCACCTTCGTCTTCTGACTCTCGCTGTACTTGTGCAACGCTCTCGCCAGCTTGGTGACATTTATCTCCGGATTACTCTGCTCCGGGTCCAATAGGGATCTCAGAAATGTGTACTCAGACCTGTGGAGGGAATAGGATATATAAAAAAAAAGACTTCGCCAAATGGACTAGTTAAGTATGTATGTATCCGTACCAGCTCATATACATCGCAATGCAGAACACGGGCCACCTCTACAATCGAGAGTACGATTGAGAGGAGTTAGGCCATATAGTCCACCACGCTGGCTTAGTACGGGTTCGAAAACGGTGTAAAAATATTTAAAGGAACATTTGTAACATTCGCAAGTTGTGTTATATCAAAATATAGACCCATTCGACTGACGATAACATCATAATCCTCGTATCTTTATATTTCTATTTTGTTTAGGTGTAAAACTTTTTATTTGTATGTTAAAATAAACAGAATATGCGTCGAATTAAAGACGTTATCCTTATTAAAGTGGGTTAATTAATAAATATTGTACTGGCGCTTGAGCGTGTCTTTGTTATATAAATTAAATGAATAGGGTCAATTACCTCAGTGGGATAAATATCGAGCGAATTACGAATATTTTTCCTGGTGTGGGATTTTTCAAAACGTTCCGTTCTTCCTGTACTAAATTCTATAAAATGACTAAACAATTACTGACTGTTGTAGAACCGACTATTGCGAATGTTTATTTGCCTATACACGGAATTCGAACCTACAACTACACCTTTCCGCTCGAGTATTAGCAAACTGCGTCACTAAACTGAAGACTGCATAAAAACAACGCGTTTGCAAGAATTGATAACTGCAATGTGATTCATATAACGTTTACAATTCTTGAAAATTATTGGACGTTGTGGAATGTATCGTTGAGTAATTTAATCCATTCATTAATATTATACACCTAACGGAGTCACTCGTAGTCCCCACCCCATAAATATGTGTGGTTGAATGACAGTACTGCCTCGGTGGCGTAGTTGTACTACGGTGGGGTTACAACGTTGAGGGCTCGAGTTCGAATTCCGGGTCGGGCATAGTAATATAAGAATCTATTAAATTATCAACCATATCATATCGTGTGATGAAAAACACGAGGCGAAACGTGGGTTTCCTGGGCGCCACCAGGATAACATCTGCCTACCCCTTCTGGGAAAAAGGCGTGAGTTTATGTATGTATGAAATGACAGCATGGTGGCATAAACTATGACCGAATTTGTTACTCCAAAACGCTTAAACTCAAAGTACATCTTTATATCTTGGCTATTTTGAAACCTGGGCTTTCAATTTCATAGCTGGCTCCTCGTCCACTGAGCTACAAGGCTGTCAAATGAAAATATCAAATGCAGGAATACCACATTTCCTACATTACGTACGAAAAGTATAAATAGACGATCATAAACTAACTGTTTACATTGGAACAAGGATGTTAAAACTATTATGTTACATATTTACACTTTAACTTCAAATAGTTTGAAATATAAAGTAAATGCTCTATGGTAGTGGATACAGGAGTCAGTTTGGTTTAAGCTTCTCATTATTATGACAGCCCCAGTTCCGCAGTTAGACGCCGCCTGTGAAACGATAGGCCTCAGGTTCGATTCCCGCAGTCTGAACTAAAACAAGTATTTTTGCAGATATTTGTTACAGGTATGGGTTTTGCCAGGCCGAAAACTCTTTCATAGTTTCCGATACTCACGACACAAGAATCGATCTCATTTATTAATTACAAAAATAAGCAGCAATTAATTCTAAAGCTAATTCTTAAACAAATCAGGGAGTGTACAATGTTCATTATACTTTGTTGATTTTTATCAAATCAATTTGTTTTCTAAGGAGTATCGTACTCATGTATACTGAAGTCATTGTATTTCACATATCGATCCACATTACACAATGTGCATCTCATATTGTGGGTGCTTACAATTATGAATGATTTTTCAGTTTCATAATAACCACAATCTAAACAAACTCTTGTGGAATAACCAAACATTTCTCGTATTGAGGGGGTTGAAACCAAGGGCTATCCATACACAGCAGGCAGTTTAAATCACTGAGGCCATCAGTGGGGGCGTTTATATGGCTCATATGTTGCATATAAATTTGAAAATACATCCACAGAATAAGGAAATCTGAATAGGAGACATATCTAGTCTAGTCTAACTTGCAAGCCCGTTTTATTATGCAATAAATGTTATGCTTAATATGATCATAACACATGGAATACAGATGTTACCATTTCAACTGGCTAATGTTTATACAAAAAAATACATATGTTTTCATACTTTTGTGCAGACAAGTATTGTTTTAATAAAGATTATTTAAGACTTAAGACATAATAGTTACATATAAATATGTATTTTTCTCACTCATCAAGTCTTAAACACCATTGACAAAAAATATACTCTCTTTTTTAGTACATTTATACACATGAATCTTCATAATGTCTGCCTATTTAGAAAATGGTAGGCTAATAAACAAATATATTGTTGCACATATAAAAATATGTCTCATTTAGTATTATTAAATGTAAGGCGGCTGACAAGAAATGTAATATCTTTTATAATGCAACTCATAGATAAGTATGATTATAGCCATAAGTGACAAACATGGTTGCTTAACGAACACCGTTAGGAGGTCAAGTTAGATTACAGAGGTCAATTTCATTAAGCTTATCAAAGCAATTGTAATTTAAGCTGTACTTTTGTTAACACAAGTAACAGTTAGAATTTCTTTATTAATATCAGCTCCACATCCCACTGCTGGGAATGAGTCTCTACTGTGATTGAAAAACATTGGCCTTGGTCTACCACACTTGTCCAGACTACATAAGTAGATTCATATGACGGATGTAGAACTTATAAAATTATCTATTGAGTAATGACTATTGTATTGTATCAGCCCATATGTGACCCACTGCAGGGCACGGGCCTCCTCTACCTCTGTAATCATGGGCCTCTGTGGTTAGGCCATATAGTCCACCACACTGGCCTAATGCGGGTTGGCGGATTTTTACATACCATAAGAAATTTATACAAATCGCTATGGTATGCAGGTTTCCTCACGATGTTTTCCTTCACTGTTATTGAGTAATGACTATAAAAATATAATTATTATTCGGGACATGTCGCAGCCTAGATACCAGGTGTGTTATGGCTCTTACAATGTCGTTATTGACTTCACAATGTATACCAAATGAATTTGGGACTTACAATATTTAATGAATTAGACATGCTGTATGGTGAATTATTAAAGACAAGAACAGATGTGCGAACATTGAAACAATATGCGAACATTTTTAAATAAAACTTATGTTGACAACAAATTCCTAAACCCAAATTCAATAAAACGAAACATTCTGGCGTTTAAATAAACATAATTTAAAAATAAACAGTTTAAAACTATTTTCGGTGTTCTAGATATCGCGGGTTAATACCGAAGCCGGAAGCTCCCAACTAATGTTCAGGGAAGAGCATTAATTTCAAAACAGACACATAAATCAACACTTACTTGTTAGTCTTGACGAAAGGCGAAAATTTATCCATTAAAGCTTCAACGCGCAGCGCCCCGGAACTTTGTGCACCACAATAATCAAATATTTGGAGTGCCGTCACGTAATACTCTGGAAAACAACTATAATTAGTTGAAATTGTTAATATGTAGCACACCAACGCGGCGTTGTAATAATAACTTTGTAAATACCATCAGTGCTTTCCGACTCTCGGGACAAATTCATCGTCGCCACTTAAAATTCACTTCACAATTAATATACAGCGTTTGGTTATTTGGCTATTGGTACCGATTATGCGTGTATTTTAACATGCATGTGCGTTAACCGTCACAATTGTTTGTTTTTACCAAGTTAAATAAATTCGTTAGTCGTTACGCTAGAGCGGAATACATAAATAGTCGGCCAATAAAACCGTTTCAACAAAACTAGGGTTGTAGTGACTACATAACAGCCGTACCACCGATTATGGTTACCGATTATTAATGAATCATCGATAACCGCGATATTGAAAAAAACGATAAAACAATTACTATAATAAAATACATATTATTTTGATATAATATCTTAACTATTAGGCATATAATTTAAATTTTGACAGCTACGAATAATTGATGAAATACTTTATCTTATAAGAATTGTTAATATTAATCATTAAGGTACGAGCAACATCTCCAGAAGCTCTCTATTAGTCGTTGGGTCAAGAGCCAGATTCAAAAGGCGGTATTACTGGACACGGCACGCATAGTGAGGAGGTTCCTCACTTTGGATCCCTAACCACCGGTGGCTTGGGTTTTAAGCCTCCCCACTGAAGGATTAATCTTTTTTTAATATTATTATATGTATATTGTTTTTTTTTATATATGTATAAAAATGTAAAAAAAAAATAACAACAAAATAAAGAGAAGTAAAATAATAAGGTACGAGTATAATGACCTATACACTGGTGTTTGGTATTAAGAATGTTAAAATATTATTGTAAACCATATCATGTAGTCCGTTCTTCGCTTATACATATAAAGTAATTTATATACATATTAACATATCAGTTCCTTGATACATACATATTATATACTTACTAATCAATCAATTCATAGTTGTGTACTTTAAGTACTATAATCGATCACAAAGCTTATCAAATCTGTGTTGGTAGGTCACAAAAGAGATTTATACTTGTTCGTTGACATATATGTACAATTTATCATCACATTCAGTATTCAGTAGCGCCTGAAAGCTGAGTATTTAGTATCGATTATCGATCTGCCTCGGTGGCGTAGTGGTACTACGGTATGATTGCAAAGCTGAGGTCTCGGGTTCGAATCCCGGGTCGGGCAAAGTGATATTGGATTTTTCTATTCATTATCAGCCCGGAGTCAGGAATTTGTGCCCGATATGGCGATAGGCTCGCCCCCTATCACATCGTGGGACGGAATATAAAAGGCGAAACGTGGGTGTTCTGGTAGCACCTCTGCCTACCCCTTCTGGGAAAAAGGCGTGTGTTTATGTATGTATGTATGATTATCGATTTAATAGCAGTAACATAATTTGAGTACGCATCACTAGGACTGACAGCACATTCAATCGAATACACATCCAATCGTGCCGTAGACAGAGATTATTCTCAGTCATCGAATTGTGCACTCGGATAGCTAAGTCAAAATTAGATCTAACATTAGCAAAAAGTATTTTTTTCCCCCCTTTAATTAGTACTATTAGTGCAAAAATAATAAAAAATATGCTTTTATAGAGAGAGAGAGGATTGTACAGAAATGTAGTTTGCTAGTATTCTTCCAAATAATCAAATGCATGTGGAAAACATTATGAATTCAATACGATAATATAAATTGGATTGTATTGCATGGAAGTGTTGTTTGTTAGGCCATTCCGTTGATAATAAAACGACTGGAAAAACTATTACAAATATTTTATTGTAAACAAGACTATAACGAAAAATAAGTTCCTATAATACTTAATACAATATTATTATTATAAATTAATTAATTGATCATCTTTCTCTTATGACATCCAGAATTTCTCTCAGCCCGTTATGAACTTTTAGCACCGCTAATTTTGTTTCTATCATGGTGAAGTCACTTAACTCAATCTGAAATTAAAGTAAAGTAGTAATTAATTTAAATAATTCTTTATTAAAAAATCAAAACAGACGCACGCTTTCGGTAGGTACTTAGTGTAGTTTATTCTATGGACGCAGGTAAATGAAATCATAGTTATTACCATTTTAAAATGATTTGATTATGTACTTAGATACATTTTGGTATAATATTAACAGCTGTTAAAAAGATAATCGGCAGAGTGCATAGCGCGGATAAATAATGGATGACGGAGCTGAAAAGTTCTCAAAGCTAGACGAAACTTAGTCACTTGATGCAGGTCGCTATCTACGGGTCGCTGAGATAATCTTTGAATAAAGCAAATGTTCAATTGTTTTAGATTTGTCTTTATGTTTAGTTCACTGGTGAGGTTTCTGTGACTGATGATGTGACAGACAAAGGCAGTCAAAAGAACATTAAAAGATATGAATTTTTACCCCATCTGGAGGATCTCTTTCTCTAGGAGGAAATCTTCCATAAATTCGTTCACATATTGCACAGAGTCCGCACCATGTTCGAAACTTTATAGTGTTGACTGTAGGCTGCAGGAAAACACATAATAACGTAACAAACAGTTCATAATAATAATAAATACTTTTAAACATTAGTTTTTGGTGGACATACCTAAGGAATAGGTAGATGCTACCGGCCAAGAAGCAACATACATATCTAGATTTGAGAGAGAAACTATTGTAAGATTTCCTACTGGCCCCACGGCTCATGTTCGCTATCTCTATTTCGCTTCAGTGCAAGTGGTAACTTAAGTCCGTCAGTGGCCAGTTCGAATAAAAAAGGTAGTAGAAAGATGTACAAACACCTAGACGGATCCTCTTTGCAACGAAGATACATTGATATATTTGATAAGAGGATATCCACTATATCAATTTTGTATGGCAAGGTAGAAGGGTTCCCTACCTCTCCAGTGTCTCCGCCTTCTGTTATCGACGGCTTTCTATATCCAGAGTCTAGCAGAGTCAATTTAATTTCGTCGGGAATATTTTCTTCCTCCTCATAAGTGGCCCATTCCATAATTTCTTGAAAGTGGCTTGCTTGATCGGCGGTGAGAATACCTCCCATCATTAATACTAAGCCTTCTTCTATATCCTTAAAAATCACAAGAAAGTTTTGAACCAAATCTTATTTCTATATTGATTGAAAAATAATAAGTGACTAACCTTTAAAGGCATTCTATATCCGCCTGGACGGAATTTCCTTAAGACTGTAAGATAAAGCAACTGTTTCGATTTCTTAATAGTCACGAATCTTGCTGCGTAATTCATTGGCGTCAACGCTGTAAATACCATAGCTATATAATATTAAAATTCATAATATAAATGGGTCTAATGTAATTATATTTTGAAGAAAAAAAACAACGTGTGATAACAACTCTGTTGTTGCATTTCGCTTATTCATTATTCTTAGTAATAAGGTAATCCAAAATATTAACGCACAAACTCATAAGTTATAATGCGTTTATTCTGCAAAGATACCAAGACATCAATCGATGGCGTAGATGCTTACGAAAACCAGTGAGAGGTGATGTTTAACCATCAGGTAAATTGCTGGCGTTACATCATTACGGAAGACATTACAATATAATGTTATTGTTAACACTTAACAGTACTCTATGTTACATGATGTATTGATTGCTCTAATTGACAAAGCTAAAGTTGGACAGAATAATCATAACAAACCAGAGATGACAAAGTAAAGAATGTAAAGAGAATTCAAAATCTTACTCTCCAACGCATTGGAGTCGATAGGCAGTGAGAACTGAGCGTTCTGCCTGGAGAATACTCGCGGTATATGGAGCCAGTCGCCGAGGCTTACTGCGGGTACCTTCAGCTCTCGAAGCAGGGCCTGCATCTCTGTTCCGTACGGGCGTTCTGGACGAGTGCGCAATGCTTCTTCTAAGACATAGCGTCGCTGCGAAATCATTTAGAAATGAACTTACATTTGAACGTGGATCTTTTTTAATTATTTAAGTTTTTTTCTCTCTCTCTTCTGCCATAGGAAGTCCACTGCTGAACATAGACCTCCTCCAAGGATCTCCATATTGATCTGTTGGAAGCGGTCAGTTAAGTATTATTTAAGTTAGTAGGAAGTATTATTTTGTTTCCCGTTTTTCATGTGTAGCTAAAAAATGACGGACCTATAAATACAATATACGAGTAGTTTGCGATAAAATTTAACAACTGTTTTAATATTTAGAAAATAACAATTCTTTACTGTTACTTTTGCTTTTACGCCTTAGTTAAGGCCACCCAGATCCGGTATTAAAATTAAATAGTCTCGGTCCTAGGAAGTAAATAACTTTCAGTTTTAGTGGGTCTAAATCGGCTGCTTCAACTATACCTTATTGTATGTACTTCGACTACCTACATTTGTAAGTGTGGCATGTTTTTTTTTTATTGAACCAATATGCTTGTAAGTATATCTATGAACATTATTACTCCTTTACCTTTACATCAAATTCAGTTTCAATTGCTTCTTCATCAACCTCCCTATGTAAATACTTCAGAATGTCATCGTCTAGAAAAGAATCAGTCTTCTTGGAAACGCCGGATTTGATTACCGGCAGTATGACCACGTCTTCGTCAGCCGCAGGAGCAATCGATCCTCGGGAACTTGGGTTTTGAGAGTCCGTGCCTATGCCTGCAATCTGAGCGTAATGGGAATGAGTAAATAGTTAATGAAATGACAATTAAGCAATGAATATAGAAATATTACGAATTAATGTTGCAGGAGATGGTCAGTAATCAAGAAAAAGAAACGTCTGATGTTAAATTATCAACGCCGTCCATGAACATCAACAATCTTTACTGGCATTCCGAAATTACATTTTAAATCTTTCCATTACAAGCTCATTTACTAACACAACCATCCTAAGTCGGAAGAGAGTTGTTTTTTTTCTATTCCGTGGTTTAACATAAGTTTCCTTTCTTAGTGTTTTCCACCGTGTTAAAAGCAAACTACATGTCGCGACTAATTAGAAATCCTATAGGTAGCTTGCATATCTTAATAACATTTAGCGATAATCCTATTACTACTGTGATTTATAATATTTTAGTTTAATTTTGTTAAGTTACGTTGTATTTTTACTGTGCTCTTAAGTTTTTTTTATTGTTGTATAATGTCATCTTTTAAGTTTTTTTTTTGCTTTTTGTTAAAACACTAATTATAATATGTTAACTGTATTATTGCACATGTAGTGTTGACCTTTAAGTGATTGTTGCATTTATTTTTTATTATTTTACATGTATACTTTAGTTTTCAGTAATGTAAACAATTGTTGGTGAACCTTATAAAATAAAATAAAAATTTAGTGTACTTTCCTCAAAAGTAGGCCCTTCGGGCCCATTTAATATTCAGCATTAAAATTTAATTTAAGTGGCAACGTTGGTTTAGGTAGGTACCATAGAGTTTTTTTTAATATAGAAGGAGCCCTGGTACTTCAAATCGTAGGTAGAAAACATGCGCGAAATATTTGAAAACGAAAAATAAAGAAAAATAGTTTAGGTCTATTGTACTCTACTAAAATTTATTTTAAACAGATAATAACTAATCATTCTTTCGGTTACTAACGGAATTTATAGCATTTTGTTGCAATAATTATTTAAATTTTCACTAATACAACAATGCCACTAACATTAAGAACCAAAAATATCTACGTTTTTTGAAGACGCAAATGTTTGAGAGTGCTCCCTTTACATTACAAAAACTAAGGTAGGTACTGGGATTACCCAGTTTTGTCAACTCACCTGAGTTTCAGGATCCTGCTGTGACTGTGCTGCTAAGCCTGCCGAGGTGAGTCTGTCGCTGCCTCCCTGACGGCCCTTGCGGCGTCGCTTGCCGCGTCTGCGTATCTCACCTCCTGTAATTTATCCTCCAGGGATTCCCATGTTTGTTTTCTGGCAGACCACTTACCATGTGGTATAAATTAGTCTGCTCCATCAGTCTTGTTAGGTTCGTGATTTTATTTTATTCTGTTTCATGAAATTACTATAACTTCAAATGCTACTATTTTGAAAGATTGAATAGTGAAATGAAAGTTACGATCGGCTAAAATGTAATATTTCATAGTGGGTTCCCAATTTATTTTCGCTGATTTAGACCGCTTGCATCGGGGAAGCGTCATCATTAGAACGAAGTAATTCAAATATATCCTCATAATATACAAAAACATCACTAATTAATGACTGTAATTATGTAGTCATAACTCATATTAAAAAAACAGCATTTAAATATTAAAGCATTGTTGAAAACGATGCAGATAAAGTTATTATCTTGATTTGCAAGTAAAATGAGAATAATCACCATTTTATAAAATATTAACAAATAATAGTTAGAATGCAAGTATTTATAGTTATCTGGATATTATGTTGATTGAATGACATTGATTAAAGATGAGAATTTCCTGCGGTTTAACATTAACTCGGTAACTTTATTCAAATTAATTAACACTTAGTTTGATCGATGTTAACATATAGAATAGGAACATGTAATACGGGTATAGTACCTATTGTATGTTTTTGTTCTTTACATACATTACACTACATACATATGACACAATTACTCCTGCTTATGTTCCTCCGAGGCGCAGATGGGAAGAAGTCTGCTGTGAATCGAGAGACCATGGGTTCCATGATCGATCCCCGCGGGCCCGCACCTTGACAAATGTTTTTGTGATGCACAGATATTACTTTAAGGTCAGGGTGTTTGCCACCGAAAACCTTCCGTAGTTTCTGATACCCACGAAACAAAACTTAATTGATTTTAATGTGGGGCCAGGGCTACGTATGTGACTATTAGGTGTATTTATTTATTCCTTAAACATACACAGCACACAAAATAGATCTCTCGCCCTGAAAATCTAACCTACGACTATACAGTTCAAAGCCGTCAGATGCTGCCAGTAGAGTGTAGACCGATGAGGCTATTAATGTATTTGAAATTCTATAAAAATGCAATTGCCTTACAACCCACCTTCATCACCAGCACCACGACTGGTTTCGTTGTCATCATTTAAATCCTTGTCTCCTTTCGAACGCTGCGACGCCGGAGTCTCACCCTTGTTCTTGGTTCTAGGAGTTTTCCCCAGGTTCAAAGCTTTCAGCTGATTCTATTGCAAAACATATATACAAGTTAACAAATAATAAAATAAGCAGGACATATGTTGATTTCTTATAAATAAATAGAGCTATTATCATAATCATCTCAACGTTAGAATTAAAAATAGCTATTTTTACTAATCTCAGAAATGTAAATAAAAGACTTTAGAGACTGAAAACAAAGGTTACTGTTTGATTACGAAAAAAGAGCAAGGTTTCAGTGCAGTCGAATGTTACCTCAAGTGTTTTAAAAAACTCATCGCAATTATAAAACAAAGGCTTTTCATGTTTTGTGCCTTTTCCTACGAGTCTTCCGCTCGGCAGTTTCATTCGTTTCCTTTGCCCGGCGGCGCCCCACGCCGTCATCGACAATACAATGTTGGAACCGCCTCTCTTTCTGCTTTTCGGTGCATAATTAATGACTATCTTCGTCAAATGCATCAAATTGCAATCACAAGGCGAAACGGAAATTACTGGTGGCAGTTTTAAAGGTCGTCGTTTTGTTCTTTTGGGTTTTATCGTAATTAAATTATCACTATTGTGAATAGCACTTTTATCTTTTCCTTTTTTATTTTTTCCATCTTTCATATTGGCCAACAATTTGGTTTTTGATATTATAAACGGCAACATGGCTGGATGTTGGAAAAATACTGACATATTTAATTATGAGACGAGTCCTACAGAGATAATCCCACGGGGTTCCAATAACGGAGTAACGTCACCATAACTATCGATTATGCGTGTGATAAGTAAAGTTAATGAGGTTTTAACGCTCGAGTAATTTTTCAAGATGGAAATTTACTACAACCCAGATACCTATAGCTCTTATTGACCTTTAAATATTATCAGTTATCATGTTCTAATCTCCCTAATAAAATTGACTAACGGATGGAATTTTGCAAATAATTACATTAAGCCTTCGAAAAAGATGTCGATAAGAAATGTTATTTGGCACAGGCTAATGATTAAATTTAGAAAACCTATCTTCCTCATCGATAGAAGGAAATTAAGGTAAATCGGAAGGTATTAACTACATAACTTATTCTCATGCTTTCATTTCTTTATAGTCGGAGGTGGGGGCATATTATGCATGGCATCGACAAATACAGAATTAAAATTAAATCGAATACCTATGCTGATAAGAAGCAATTTGTGTATTTTCCTTATATTCACTGTATTTTTGTAGGCAAACCACTTTAAATTACGATTAGTACAGAACGAGGTACTGAATGTCCAGAACTGTGTTGTAAGCAAAAGCTCTAACTCGAGGATTGTCAACTTAATCAAAAGCAGATATTATCATTAAATCATCATTTTTATTGTTTTGGTATCTGCCGTTGGCAAGATCTTCATTATTTAGCTAGGTACCACAGTATACCATGAGCAGGTAAAGATGATTTGGACCCCGCAGGGCGTTATTAGTAGAGTTTCTTTATAAAGGTTAGCTATCACTAAGATAAGATATTTGAAACAAGTTGTTACATAACATGGCTACAACTACGTGCCTTGCATTTTATTCAGGAAATGTTTTAACAGCGTGCCCACATTACTATGAAACGTGCAATTTCCATATGATGATAGACCCACCTTTCTAGCAGTCCTGACACTGGCAAGCTCTTTCACAGGCAGTGATCTCTTCGACAGCACTAACGGAGATGCCAGTGGAGGTAGCTGTTCACACTGTCCCTTAATGAGGCGGTTGTGCACTCCCTCCGAGAGGTTCAGAGAAGGCAGCGTCGATCTGTCGTTGATTGGACTCGTGTTGGCTCCGGCTGTTGTTTCTGATGTAGAGTACCCGTGGTAGTATAATGTCTCCTAGGTACAATAACTATTAATATTGTAGTCGCTTCAAAGAACATAATAAATAGCTTGTATTTTTTCTTAAAACCGTAGTACTTGTACGTATTAAGATAAAAACAAATGGAAAGCCTTAGAACAGGTCTTTGTGGAAAGATAATTTGTGTAGAGGACAATCTGTGTGGAGGTCGACCGAGAATATTAGATATACTTTGGTTTAAGATAATTAAATTTTTACTTCTATTTTTCAACTTTTATAAATTAAATACTTGTCAAGTAAGTTAAAAATTAACAGCAATACTGACTTATATTATTTATAAGTAGTATAAAGATTTCTATAGTAGTTAGTAAATGGAATATTACAGAATATTGTAATTATACATTAATTTCAGGCGTTTATTAACACGGCGTTTTTACCTTTAGTAAAAGCTATCTAGGTACACCGACTGGACCGATCAATAAGGGAATTTTTGGCAATAAATGAACTGTGTCGCAATGTTTTTACTCTATGAAACACACTCTATGTAAATTACGGAATCATCTTTTAGTGCATTAAGATCTATTATTGTAAATGATTTGTAAGATTACTACTGATGCACTATGTCCATAAATCAGCTTTTCCTTCATAAAGTCATAACAAGGCTATACAATAGTACGATAAATACAGATAATAGCAATTTCCTTATGACGATGCTTACCTACCAATTTCACTGCCGAAATAAATATATAAATACATACATATATCAATGTTATGAAGGAATAGTCTATAAATAAAATTAAATCGGAATATCACCTGACTGTGACTCCTTCTTAAGTCCAACACGATGGTGGTCCTCTGATGTGGTTGGTCGGGAGTCAGACATCTTCTAGATCCTCGGGATTTCCCACTTGCAAGAGTTGGCGCTGGAGTCAATGGCCTCGAGTCTGTTTCTGTGTATCTGTCAAATTGAATCTTAAAGTTATGGTAGAATAGTTGCATCGAATAGCATGCATTGTATTGCATGTAACGACTACTGTACACAAATTATAAAATGCGACAATTAGCACCTGTTTTTCGGGCGAGGGAAGGCTATTAAACTCTCCTTCGGGTTCCCCAGAGCCTAGTTAGTTTGCCACTGGCCGTACTTTGCTTACCCTCAGGATACTGCAGATAGGGTTGATGCAAAACGGCTTTAAACGCATTTTGTAGAATTCTTTGGCTAATTAATTTGCGCTGTCTAGCAGGGTCGCAAAACTACCCAAGTCATGTTATGTAGGCGCCTCACATTTGGCAATACAATAGATCCCCCAAAATGACCCACGCAAATGTTTCAATTTCTGTGATCAGACAATGAGTTAAATATGTAGGTATATTAATGAAAGCAGACCTTATTATATTTATCGGCGAGAAATATCATTTTTCTTTACTTACAATACAGTTTTAGCACTTCCCTGTGCCTAAAGACGACAATATAATAGTAAATAAATACACCCAACAGTAACATACATATATAGTCCTGACCCCGCACTAAGATCGATTCTTGTGTCGTGGGTATCAGGAACTACGAGAGACTTTTCGGTCTCACTTACATCCAGACCTTAAACAGATACCTGTGGATCACACAAATATTTGTTTCGGTGCGGGGATCGAACACGCGGCCTCACGTTTCACAGCGGGCGTCTGACCAACTGCGCCGCGGATACTATCAATGTCGTGGCGTCTGTCGTGTAATGTTTAGGCAATTTTATGGTTAATACCAACACTCAGAAGACTGAATAAGTGATTTATTGCGTGATTCAGCCTTGTTGGCGGAAGAATGCCAAACTGGCTATTACTTTTTGACAGCCTTCTGGCGCAGTTGGAGATACGCCAACTATAAAACGACAGGTTGTGAGTTCCATTCGCGTAACGAACGAATAAATGTTGATGTGATTGACAAATATCTGTCTTTAGTGCCGGTGTTGTTGAATTTAAAAATTGTTTTGTTAGTATACAAATTAAATAATAAGCTTGACTACCTTCTAAACATATCTTCTGTGACGATGTCGTGTGGTGTTCTGATTTTCTCTTTATCCGGTCCATTTAGTTCTTGGAACTTTGACAAATCCTCGTGGAAGTAGTGTCCTCTGCCTTCTATCATCTGTAATGAATAACTATTGTTTATATGTTAAAATATTGCCTATAGTTTTGCCTCTTTCGTACGACTTTTGAATTCAGTTTGAGCGAGGAAGACAAGACATTTGATAACAACAACAGGTTTTAAAACCGTCTATGAATAAGGCCCTAAGTGTTTATTTATATTGGTCCCATTTATATGTTCTTTGTAGAATGGAAAAAAACGACTGGTTTTAGGGTTAATATAGTTTTGCGTGATATCGTTTGATTATATTTATTCACTCGGTAGAGGCCGAGTAGACTGATTAGTAGTACCTACTAGTATATATTTTATAAGCAAACGCATTTGTTTGTTTGTGTATAAAATGTACCCTTGGTGTTAATTTTAATCTAGTGAATTTATGCATAATTAAAATCCCGACCAAGCGTCGACCTGTAATAATAAAGAATTATAATTACCAAAAAGAAAACAATCATAAGTGGTAAAAAAACTGTTTACATGCACAGTCCGCACTAATGTTCTATTCAATTACGTAATTATATTTAAATGAACACATTACTAAGCTCTTAACTTCGTGACAGAAACAATTATCCGTATCATATTTGTAATACGAGATGTGTAGATTAATCGCCACGATTCTAATCGGTGTCATTCTACAGGAAATATCTATTTAATAAAATCTAATATATTTTATTTTTTTTCATTCCACTAACAAGTAATTAACAGCATAATTAGGAGTCCCTATCTAGATAGCTAAGATACTAGAGCCTATAGGTACTGTTGCATCGCGAATTGTATGTGTAATGTATGCTAAATGTCTATGGTTGTCACTTTTGTTTTAAGTTATATTGTCTATGGCTACTTCCTTCTTCTATTATTAAATATGGTGTCCACAGTAAGCACGCTGTGTATTATTTATAAATATTACGAAGTGATTCCTTTCCTTTAAGTGACATCTTCCAATATCCACTAGTAAGAAATTATTATTCAATTTAGGTGATCTATAGAATCTCATAAGACTTAGTAAGTACTAGGTAGTAGGTACCACCTCTGCTTGTCTCTTTGGGCTTATAGACTTGAACCAATCTTAAGAACATTTTTTTACTTATTTCAATTCTCACCCAGTTATCCTTGACCCGCTTCACATATTCTTTCGCCTCGGTGTCTGCTGGATGGTTGCAAAGAACTGAACATCCGTGGGGAAACGGGTTGTATAGGCCAGCGTATGGGCGCAGCATAAAGGGAGCTGGCGTAACATCGCATCGTAGTTCTAGGCTGCTCTGAAAGAAACCCAAGTTTTTAACGTAGTTATAAATAAAATCCACCTATCCGCGCTAGGTCTAATGGTGGTCTAAGGCACAAACTCATTCAATTTACACCTTTCGCTTCTTTACTATCATTATTTTCTATTTCAAGGATTTCCAATATGGTCTACGTTCAGCTGTCCAGCTTAGTATGGCAGTTTAGTGTGATGATAATAATGGAGTTATAATAAATATTGTTATTGCATCGATATTGCTCGTAGAAAAATTTAAATTAAAAAGAAAAATTAGTACGCGAAGTGGAAGTAGGCCTCATTTGCCCCCGGACAGATGGTCGATGGAGCAGACTACTGTTGGAGTGGAGACCGCACTTAGGTGAACGTAATGAAGGACGTCATGCTGCGCGATGGAATTACGACTTGAAAAGAGGGGTGGGTAGCGGATGGATGAGGTATGCTCAAGACCGGTATGGTTGGCGCTTACTTGGGGAAGCCTAT
The DNA here is from genome assembly GCA_033459515.1 of Theretra japonica. Taxonomy (NCBI): domain Eukaryota; kingdom Metazoa; phylum Arthropoda; class Insecta; order Lepidoptera; family Sphingidae; genus Theretra; species Theretra japonica. The sequence goes on from CM065934.1 coordinate 11,104,997, forward strand.
TTTCAGCTGCAGTGGACTTGCTGTGGGTGAAGAGTGAAATATTTCCATCGTTTAACGAGCTGCCTTCGCTATAACCAGAATCAATAGTAATTTAGACAGTTGGGTGGATTTCCTTCTAATTTCTTAATCTTAGATGAAACATAATCTAGCATTGTGACTTTGGACTGGCTTACGTTGTGAACTAGGAGTTGAAATACAAACTATCATGACTAAAAAATATTATCTAAGTGTTCGAATCACCAACCTTTTGCCTCGTAATAATTGGTTTTTGAGATACACTTGCCAACAGCCCGGTGTTGCTGGTCAAACCCATTGTGTATTTTGTTTGCTCGTAGTTAATTATATTATTTACTACTGCCAGTGTTGTAGTTACGATATCTGCTTGTATTGATCAATCAGTCGCTTAGCTACCTCTGTGGAAATATTCTTAACATAGCAAATAAATGTAAACATGCAATTCTAAACACTTTGAAGTTCTTTTTTGATCTTAAATTAATTGTCAGTTTATAGTTCTTAAAATGAGAAATAAGTAAATTATTACTTATGCAGGTTGTATATCTTTTTATGTTTATCTTACAGCAAAATCTGTGAAGGCTGTAGAAGAAAGTGCTATAATGGTAAAAGTATTTATTTTTGGGGCAAGGAGTCAATAGATTAGGCTATATAGGTACATATATGTTATTACGTCGTGGTTTAAATAATATTACACATAGGTACATAAAAACTACGTAGGTAATGAGAAAAACCCATTGATAAGTATATGGTATGAAGTTTACAAAACATCAGGCGAGTACTTCGTATACACAAATTATTCATACGTATGCAATTATTCATACGAATGATTGCGAATAATTCTAAAGTTCAGTTGTATTGATTACTGTCGCAATAATGTTTGTTTCAAACCTTCCTTTAAAACATCACATTAGAACACAATATGTTCTTGGATCACGAGATTTAAATCTATATGAAATACATATTAATCTTCTCGAAAGATGACTATTTAGTAAACAGTATTCACTAACATGCATTGCTAACTTGTCTAATCTGAGTTCCGTGTATAAAAACCAAATATGACAAAATATACATATTCGTATAAGTGTATGATAAGTTCCTTGGTATATGAATTAACTGACATCCACACACCAGGTGAATTATTGATCAGATAATGATCCCAATTCCCTGCGGCTTGCTGAATAAAAACTGTACTGGAATAATTTACAGAAGTTTAGCTGCAGATTGTATAGCTGAAAGTCCAAGATAAGGTCAATATACCTACTCGGTAAGACCATGTTAATATGTATCAGCCCTTATCTAGATATGTTCCACTGCAGGACACGGGCCTCCTTTACAATCGAGAGTACAACTGAGAGAGTTAAGGCCATATAGTCCATCACGCTGGCCTTGTGCAGGTTGGCGAACTTTACATAACATAAAAATTCTTACAAATCGCTATGGCATGCAGGTTTACTCATGATGTTTTCCTTCACCGTTGTAGTGGGCGGTGATTGACTATCAATACAAACATGACTCGGCAAAGTCAGAAATATGCCTTGGGATTTGAACCTGCGACAACCGCGAACATGTTGACAGCCACATATGGCCCGTGATTAACAGGCCACTACGCACTTATATGCCATGTTAATAAATTATGTAAATGAACAAGATTGTACCTCAATATCTTTCCACTATTAAACCTTGTTTATTTGAAAACGCTTTGCGAATTAGAGCGCGGTCGTCAGATTCAAAATAAGTTTTATGTTGATAATAAAGTTTTATATACCTGCACGTCGATGGAGCATTTATAAAATAGTTTCCAATATTCCAATGTGCTGTGAGTTGTAACGAGACATGGCATCGTAATTTCTTTTCTGGATTCAACCATAGATATAAAATCAGATAACTTCATACTTTCTAAGGCTCAATTGGAAATGATGCAGAAATAAACGAGAAAATTCCTTGCTGTTTTTGAAAATATGATTTATCATAATAAGCTCATGCTTCTATACAGGCTTGAGGCTTTTAAGGGCAGGCAGAAGTGATACTCCTAACTAGCAGCACTCACATTGCGCCGAGGTCATTAATATCCCGAGATGGGATATGTGACGACCCTACAACTAAAAATTGCAATCTCGACCCAAACAACCATACTCAGATTGCCTGACCAGAAAAAAGAACTCAGGACCTTATGGTTCATGGCACAATACACGCAACTGCTAGACCAATGAGGAAATGAGATATTTTAAACTTTCAAATATACATTGGAACCTAGGTGTTAAGGTTGTCACAATATGCAGATTACCTAATTAAATGTGTACACAGTAAAATAATGCTATCTAGGTCACATATTGACGTGTAGCGGAGCTAACTCTGTGAGCAATCGCTATTATTTCCTGTTAAAATTCGTACTATTCATTATCAGCTTATTTATAACCTCCGACTGCCTCGGTAGCGTAGTTGTACTGCGGTACGATTACAACGCTGAGGTCTCGGGTTCGAGTCCCGGGTCGGGCATAGTGATATTGGATTTTTCTGTTTATTATCAGAGTTCGGAATTTGTGTCCGATATGGCGACACGCTCGCCCTTATCACATCGTGGATAAGACGGAATACATAAGACGAAACGTGAGCGTCTTGATTGCACCTCTGTGACCTCTGCCTACCCCTTCTGGGAAAAGGCGTGATATTTATGTATGTGTCTTATTTATCTTCGTGTTTGTTGTACATTACTTCCTAGTAAATCTGAATATAATACGGCTTTCGTAATCGCCTTTGACACTGACCTAAGGGCGTAGCGGAGATTAGATTAACATTGTAGCCTTAACAATATTATAGCAATATGGTTTATTATTTTCTTATCTAATTGTCTTCTGCGAATTATGTTTACACCTTTAAATGGCGCTCATATCAGATATGTAACCTGAATATTGTGACTAATATACTGTGTAGTAGGTATTTCTAATAAATAATTAATAAAAGTAAACAGTTGTGTGAATTACAAAAATTATTTGTGTCAGATGTTTTTATTACACCGCTTAAAAGATTAATTTATCGTTCCTACATAAATTATTATTATGTAACAACTTGCTGCCAAGTTCTCACATAATCGTTTAAATACATTTTATAAGAATGAGGATAAAATCATTTATATTCCAAACAAAAACAAAGTTGGTGATTTTTTCACATATATTATTCAAAAAAATTTACACAAAAGCACTAAGACATCCATTTAACCTTATTGTCTAAATAAATGAAGTTTTTAATCGACACGCAACCTCTTAATTAAGATATAATTTGTCTCTAAAAATAATACTCATTTTCTCTTTTCTTTAGATATCAGAAAGTAACTATGGCATTACCAACATAAGACCCTACCAAGCGACACTGTGAAATTACTCTAGAATATTCTATAACCTCTTTTAAATCGATTCTAACTCACTATTTCTTACAAAAGGATTTATATTACATTATAGTGCAATAGAATCATTGAATGTGTACATTTGGGCAAAATTACAACTCTTACATTTTACAAGAATATTTTAACCGTTATTATTACAGAATTAATTTCAAATGTATACAATGTCTCTGTATAGATTTTTTTATTGACAATATTTCTTTAATCTCATAGTCCTTCTGCCATCTTGACCTCTTACAGACAATATCTAAGATGTTACGTAATATAGACATTTCAATAAATATTATCATAAATTCATGTCCATTCATATTTTCTTGTCTGTCCATTTGATTTCTTGTTTAAAAGGAAGCTTAACGGCAGACAATTAGTTGATTGTAAGAGGTCAACCCATGCTTTGTACGAAAACACTTTTTAGAGAGACCCGATAAATGAATTTGTAATTAAGTGCATGGTTGCAGATAGGCTCTAGATTAATTTATACTACAAATTAAATCGAAACCGCATCGGTCACAGGCAGTGACGACGAGTCCCTCAATATTTGAACACTTTATTACTTGCAAGATGGACTTCACGAATCCAGTGAGTACATAAAAAATGGAAGTGATCGATGAAAGTAGCATTCGTTCAAGTTACAACTGCTCTGTACAATTCTTTGATATCAAGCTGATGTTAGTTTCGTTTAAAAATAAACTCTAATGCATAGCCATATAACATCTTAAACACATCAAGAGTAACTGTAATAAAACAAAACCGAGATCTAAATAAACAACGTATGTGGCATAATGTCGGCCATTACAACCGCGCGCTTCGTCATTCGCCTGTGTTTATTTTCGCTCATTACATAAAACTCGCATTATAATCTCGAACCGTATTATTAGCAGTCATAACTTAGAACGGACGCCGTACAATCAAATAAAGACTAACAAAACTGCAGTTAATAAAATTCTATCACATTTCAACATACCACTAATTTAACCGTTCCCAACTGTAATTGTACAAATTCGTGCAATTAAATTATTATTAGTAGCTATAGAAAATTATTGCAATTTGCCAATATCAACATTAAAAGGCAACATATCAATTAGTAACAATAATTCTCACGCAGAAACAATCTCATCATTGATATGCAAGTATAGAATTACATAGAATGACTGCGCAACGTAGAATTAGTCACAATTAAATCTCCACATATATGTATTCTCTATGAGAGCAAAAACTATGATTTGAAAAATATATAATACTCATGTTGGTGTCATAAGTGTTAAGAAAAAAATATAACACTTTCTTATTAATTACAGAGTGAAAGTCACTACGGGACAATACGAAAAAGGCAAGTCGGTCAGAAAGGCAAGTCACAGTCCCTACTCTGTCTTATAATTAAGAATCTCTTATAATATTTTATATGTATAATATAATTTATGAACGTAAAGAGCAATGTAGTTTACATTGAACGTAATTACCGCAGTAATGTGGTCCATTCACGTGAATGCTAACCAGCACCCTTTTATTTGCCATGATTTTAATTCAGCTTTTACGCCATTGACATCTCACTAAGGAAGAGGTGAAGTTAATGTTAAAGTACAAATTATTTCGTCACCATTTATCACGTGAGACGTCTGCAGCGACTGAATAGTATTTCTCAATTGATATAACATTTCATAATTTAATGAAAACTGCAGTCGACGGAAAAGTCGCGACCCAACGTCCTCCTCAAAAATAATTTTAATTATGACTAGTAGGTAAGAAATAAAATTTGAGCATGGAGAGTAAGCGTACTATTTGACCATGCAACTGCAAAATATTGTAAAAACTAAACATAATTAAGTTAAAAATGTATCATAAATATTATAAATTACATCATTGTCACACGTAAAAAACCGGTCGTTACTAGTTCCCGGGAACACTTTAACTAGATGGAGCACGCGTGTCTCCGCGTGTCAGCACATCAGTCCACCAGTATGACGTCGCGGTCAGCGCGCAGACACTACGGGCGCGACGCCCGCGCCGCCTCCTCCAGCGCGCGCACCTTGAGCTCGCGCTCGCGCTGCTGGCGCATGAAGTCCTCGTGGTGCGCGGGGTGCAGGAAGCCGCGCTCGCGCTCCAGCAGCAACTGGCGCTGCAGCTGCTCGTGCGCCGCCGCCTGCTGCGCCAGCTGCTCGGCGTAGGGCCGGCTCAGCAGGTCGGGGTGCGGTATCCCGCGGTAGGCGCTCAGCCCCAGCGCCTCCTGCTGCGCCGCCGCCGCCTGCTGCCCGGGGTGCAGGTGCAGGTGCGTGTGCGAGTGCGCGTGCGTGTGCGCGTGTGTGTGCGCGTGGTACTCGGGGTTGATGCCGGCCATCTGCAGACGCACCATGGGGTCGGCAGCGAGTGCGAGTCGCTCGGCCGCCTCGAGCTGCGCGGCCGCCACAGGGTGCGGGTGGTGCGCGTGATGCGGGGGCCCGCCGCCGGGAGTGTTGGGCCCTCCCGGCGCTGCAGGCGGAATGCCGAGACGTTCCAATCGCTCTCTTTCTAACTGGGACAAGGCTCCCGGGCCGTGTCCTCCAGGGTATAGGCCGAACTGCACCGGAATCGCACCCTGAGGCGGCGGTGGTGGCATGCCGTACCGTCGGTGCATTTCGAGCCAATGTGGGTCGAGGGCGCGCGGTCCGACGTTGTTTTTGAGTAATTCCTCTTTGAGACGGTCGTTGAGTTCGCGTTCGCGTAGTTCTCGAATCTCGCGGTCTCTCTTTTCTCTTTCTAAATGTTCGAGTTCTAGTCTCTCGCGAGCGCCCGGCGCGTACATTGAACTCAATTGGTACTGCAGCATGGGATCTATGCAGTGACGAGGCAGATTGCCTGGGCTGAAACCGGAATGTGGCCGTGTATAATCTGTGAGTTGACGTAGCGCAGGTGATTCGGGATAGCCGGGCGGTCGCGGGAATCTGTCATATGGAGAAGATATTGTTTCGATGGCACCTCTTGAGGGTGGTTTAGTCTCCGGTTTCTCCGGCGTTGCTATCTTTCTATGCGCCTGTTGTGCTATCTTCTCCCTTTCTTCTCTGTCTCGTTCGGCTTGTTTTCTGAGTCGTTCCTCTCGCTTGCGTGCGAGTTTCGATTCTGGTACCGGTTTAAAGATGAGATCCGTGCGCGTGCAAGAATTGTAATCGCCGCGGTTCCAGTGTCTCAGGAATATGGCCGACTGAGATCTGTGACATTCGGTGTCTTCGATTTTCGGCTCCGGGCTAGGGCCGTGTGGTATGTGCGCGGGACTGGGTATTTCTTCTTCCTCAGGCTGCGACTGAGTCTCAAGTTTCAATTCAGGATTTTCCTCCGGTATAGGTCGAGGCGGTCCTCGAAGATGTGGATGACCATGTGGAATCTGATGTGGAGATCCCGGTCTAGGATGCGATGCTTGTAGTCCCACTGCAGCTTGAGCATGCAAACGGAGGCTTTCTAGCGACGTAGCACCAGGGCCCGGAGGTAAACCAAGTCCCATAGGATGACCCATCGAGGGTGGTTGTATCATAAGGTGATTGGGATTTCCAGGAAGCATTTTGGGATGATGTCTAAGTAGCATCGAATCGGCAGGAGAGAGCCTTTCTGGGTGGTGCGCTAGGTGATGCGAATGATGGTGCGTGTGATTGTTGGTGACGTTTACACTGGACGACGAACTCGTGGTTTGCGACACGCTAGCCGATAGATGGTGTGGCGAACTCGAATGTGCGCTCGTCTTTTGCTGGGTGTTGATTTTATGTTGTATTGATTGCGACGAACTGCTTGATGTTGAATGCGAAATAGACAGAGTATGGTTCGTGCCTCCTCCTGCATGGCTCGGCTGTTTCTCGGTACTCGTGTGAACAGCACTGTGGTGGCTCGTCGAATGGTGATGGGTCATCGTAGTTTCATGCAACTGATGTCTCTCCGTAGTTGCGTTAGGATTCCGTGGATCTTCACTGCTTTCGGATATTTCTCTTAGTGATCTCGTTGTGACTGATGAACTGGTACTGTGGTGAGAGCTAAGCATCGTCGTCGATTCTATCGTCGATGGTTTCACTGGGTCGTGTCTTCCGGCTGTACTAACTGCAGGGTGCATAGGCGGTATCGGATGAGGTTGAGGAAGGGGACCATAGGGGTATGGGTAAGGCATGGAGTAACCAGGATGTGGATGGGAGTAATAGGGATGCATTGCGTGTGCAGCCGCCGCTGCAGACAACTGGAATATTGATGGATGGTGTAATAGAGGATGATGTGGGTGATGTAGGGGTGAAGCGAACGGATGCGGCGGTGGCGGGCCCGGTTGTTGTCCAGAGTGCATAACAGGTCCAGGTATCGTCGCAGGTATTGATATTGGCGTAGGATTCATTAAATTTAGCGCCGAATGTGATACCGGCGTGTTAGGCTGAACTGGCGAGGCAGACACCTGTCGTTGTTGTGACGGACTTGTTAGATGTCTCGAGAATGGAGAAGTTGTTGACGATGGATGAGGGCCATGACCAGGAGTTCCATTGTGACTTGGCTGACTTTTGATAGGAGTAGGAGTGTGAGGACTCTTGACAGGTGGAGCAGCAATTGATGAGTCTGAACCACTGCCTGGTGCTGTAGTCACTGGGGCGATGCTATGATGTTGGTGTAAGAAATCTGGTTCCTTCTTTATACTTTCTATTCTTGGACCTAAGAATGCACTTGGCATGTTAGTATTTTCATTGGTTGGTTGACTTGGTGGTCTGCTATTATTTTCAACACTTGATATGGACTCTCTATCTCTCTCTGTGTTCAGATGTTGTGCAATTGCACTTCCTATAGGATATCCAGGCACTTTTACTTCCTTAAGTGATTGCAATGGGTCTGTCACTGACTGTGTGGAAAGATTAGCAGGCATGTTATCCGGCACTTCTTGTTTGATTTTCAAATCCTGTGGCATTGATGGGTCATTTTGGTTTGATGATGGGGGCATCAAATTGTTTCCTGAAAGGCCATGTGTTGATGGTACTTGCTGCATTAAAGGTGGTATTGAGCCAGGTTTATCAAGTCCAGGGTGACCAGGATGACCATAAAGAGGTGTTGGCATAAATCCATATGGACCAACATTTGAACCACTTCCAACTGATATCAGAGGTCCTGGAGGCAACAATCCAGTCATTGATGGTTGGCTAAGAGATGGTGGAGGCATGTTTTGGCCAGAACCTGATGTTACAGATGCCTCCGTTGATCTGATACCAAGATTTTCTGGTCTCACTGGATGAGAGAATGATGGTGGCCTCAGACTGTTATTCTGATTGTCAAGTTTTGTAATCGGTTGTGTTTTCAAATCAGTTGGTTGTTTATCATCAACATCAGATTCCTTATTTTCTTGAGAGTTTGCTGGTGAAATTGGCTCTGTATTAGCAGTAGTAGGATGTTCCATTGGAGGTGGCGATGATCCCCTGGTATTTGTGGGTGAGGGACTTATTCTTTGTAATGAATCTAGCCTCGGTGCATTAGGTGAATCAACTTTATTATTTGTGGATATTGTTGCTGTAAATATTTCAGGTGTGTTTTGATTTTTGATCTCATTAGATTCATCTCTTGGTTCCAATTTGATAACCGTTTTCAAAGGATTCATATGAGGATTATGTTTGTTTGGATCATTACCAAAATTAAGATTTGCTGGATAAGAAAATGATGGCATACCTGAAGAATATTCTTTAGAATTTCTCATCATCGAACTATCCTTAGTGATATTCACCGGGTTGAAAATATTGCTAGGAACCCCTTCAATTTTAATACTGTGTCCAAGTTTAGGATTATATATGTGACTGTCTTTAACAAAGAAATTTGTGTTTTCCAGATTGAGAGGCTTGTTTGGTTGAGTAACAGGATGCCCAGAAAAATTATGTGTGAGAGGATCCTTTTGGTATTCTTCCTTTTGCAGGTTCAATGACTGTTCATCAGTATCAATTTCTTCTTTGATTTTTATTTTCTCTATGACCTCAGTAGACATTGGAGTGACCTTGGGTATAATAAGTTCAGTTTTAGGATACATTGTATTTGACATATTGAGTGATCTAGGTTCCGCATTTTCTGTACTTTTTGGAACATTGGAGTCTGTTTTCAAATCTAAAACATTCCTGTCATCTTTTTCTGACACTACTTTGAAAAGAGGGGGTATAGGATCCTTTTCTGTTTTGATTACTGGCTCTGTATTATTTTCCACTTTAACTTGACTTTCAGCAAGTTTAGACAATGTTTGCTGTGGTTGTTGAGGCTCAGATTCAGTTTCTTTATTTTGTTCTGAGTTATCTTTATCAGCTTTATTAAAACTAAAATCACATGCTTCGGGCTCCGGCTCGGCACTCTCAGTTTCATCCATAGCAGGAAAACTATCATTCGTAAGACTCTCAGAGGGGCTTTCCGGAGGGTCACCAGCCCTCTTCTTTTTCATTTGTACATCACCATCCATTATACCATCTGGTTTAGTATCATCTGGAAGACGTTTCTTAACTTTTGACACATCCACTTTACCATTTGTCACCTTTTTCTTGGGGTCTTTACTAAGAGGTGAAGATACCTTTTCTGTAACATTGTTATTTGTACTTTGAACATTAGACTTGTTTGATTTTATTTTACTCTTTGAGTCATTGTCACTTTCGTCCTGTCCTTTCTTACCATTTGGTGTTGACTGTTCTTTAGATTTGTTCCGAGTTCTCATTCTACTTGGGGAATCATCAGGGTTTTCCGTTCTGCCATTGTCAACTTTAGCTAAATCGCCAGCGTCTCGAGAATCACTGTCTTCCTCTGAATTTTCATCCTCCGTAACAGAACTCATTTCACCTGCTTCTTTTGGATTAGGTGATGGTCTTGAACCATTTGTTTCTTGCACTGCAGGTATAGCCTCAGGTGTTTGTTCCTTTGGTGTACCTGCTCTAGAATTCCTAGTATTCCGCACTCGTCTTAATGAAGCTTGACGTCTTCGTCTATGTGGCCTATTACTACTAGCACCGGGAGTCTTCTTCCACAAATAATAAAACTCAACTAATTCAGCAGTGTCTTTGTGAGGGAGTAAGTCTTTTCTTATTTTAAAGAAGTTTTTACCAAACTGACGGATACCTTTAACAAATCGTTTTGTTTCTTCTTCTGACCACTTTTTTTCTATTCCTTTCGGCACTGGACACTTCACAAGAGCTTGTAGGGCACGACCAGGGTCATAGCCGGAGTCGTGGAGGACATCAAGGGCATTGATGGTGGTGTCGTCACGACTGGCGGCCACGCAGCCGTCGTCGGGCGACCCACCGTCACACATACCGGCGAACGCAGCCATAGAGCGCGCTGCTCGTAAGTACATCACCAGATCCCTGTCAGTGGCCTGTGCAGGCAGCCACCGCAGCTCCTCCCCTCCTGGACACGGTTCATCAGGACCCAGAGGTCCGTTGGTTCGCATGTCCGGCAGACACGCGTATATGTCTTTATCCTTCACGGGTTGGTTCGGTGTCCCCACTTGAACCTCCCCTTGATTTTGGGCCATGGTTCACGATATATTTACACTGCAATCTTTTTCTCGTTCACGTATCACAAACATTCAACCATTTTGCACATTGTTCAGTTATGATATCGGACGAGTATTTCAGCATCTCGTTTACACGTACATTTGTTGGTTTGTAATGAAATAAGTATGCCAATATACATAATTATTGCTTCTAATGGCCACCATTACACGACGCATTGTGCTTCATTTCAAGATCTTGTATGATACACGAGCATTATAACTTGTTAATTCACTAACTTTATCATAAAAATAAGTCTTTAAAGTTAGTATTTAAGCTTAATTTACTTTTATTTTAGTAAATGTTATCTACATGCTACCCTTTTGTTTAGCTTCGCCTTTCTTTGGTTCCCACCATAGACAACTTTATAGTCTATAAAATGGCTGCCACGACAGTATATTCTAAATTGTATTCCTTTATACACAAAAGAAAAACATCTACCCGGAAGTAAAAGAGTGTTCAGAAATAGTGTAATGCTTCTGGATTAGGCAGGTAAAACATATGTACTCTGTTTAAACTTTGTTTTAGCCTTTTTTTATCTTAACTACGAAGAGCGTGGTTTCTTGTATAAAAAATGTTATTATTATAACGCATTTCGTACGATAAAAAATTATAGGTAAAATGGAACGTTAGTAGAGTTGTAATAATGTTCTTATTGTCTATGATTGTGCCCCAAAATTGTTTAAAATCGGATAAGATAGAAAAGTTATAACATATTTCAATAATTCATGTAATTAAATAAAGTTCAATCAATTATAATTTTTATCATCTTTTTTGTCGCAACACATAACACATATTTGATATTTAGCATAGGTTTATATCTATTTCTGTCATCTATCTCTTTCTAACTCAGCAGGGCTTAAAATAATAAATTATGAAGCTAGAGATCCTAACTTATTTGTAAGTTAATTCAGAATTGCATCAAATGTCAATAACGCATACAAGAGGCCTTGGTAGGCTTGTATTTGTTTAGTAAAATAAATTGAATTTCGAGTAAAGTACTGTATTACATCTTCCAAAATGACTTCCGACGAATCGGACGATGAACCACTAGCAGTATTAGCGGCCAATAAAAAAACGAACCCAGAGAAATTCGCAGGAATCGTTCTACCAAAAGATATTGTGATTGAACCCAAGAGGAAGAAAAAGAAGAAATTACTTGCTCCGAAAGGTTTATCCGTGACGATAAGCTTTCAAAACAAAGTTAAAAAGGTCGCACCTGTTGTTGAGCGGCCAGCGGATGTGTGGCTGTATTTAAAAGACCTCAATCCAAATGGTCCGTATAGTTGTTTGCTCTGCTCAGATTGGTTTGTCAATAGATCGAAAATAATTATACACTATGTTCTTAACCACAAGAAAGACTTTTGCGGGATATGCCGGTAAGTTACTGTTTGAGCATATTCGTTTAAAATTTATGTGTCAAATACCAATTTATTGAAAGCTCTCAGTTCTTTACCCAAAAGTTTTATAGATTCCTAAACAACATTTTTTGTTAACTGCTACGTATGCCTCTAAGTATTTTAAGATAATATCTGCACCATTTCATAGTAATTAGTAATCTGAGTGGAGATTTTATATAAACAAACCAATTTATATACAATCATGAATGAATCAAGTTTTACAAATTACTTAAAATTAAGTGTGTGGTGGCCTGTTGGTAAACAGAACAGATGCGGCTGCCAACATATGGACAGTGGTAGCTGGCTAAAACCCCAAAGCATGCCTCTGACTTCAGAGTTATGTGTATTTATACTCAATTATCATGCACTAAAATGGTGACAGAAAAATATTGTGAAGGAACCTGAATACCATAGTAATTTGTGAGAATTTCTATGGCATGTATAGTCCTCCAACCCACACTAGGCCAGCATAATAGACTATGCCGCAACCCCTCTCAATCGTGCTTTCAAATGTAGAGGAGGCTCGTGCCCTCCAGTGCAACGTGTATGGGCTGATACAGTAGATAATACAGTATAGTTCTTATACATTCAGAACTATTTTGGTAAAGATTAACTAATTGTATATTACACATAAACGCTATATTATTAATAGAATTTTCTGTCGCCGCCTCACTGTGAACAAACGCATTGTGTGACATGGTATAGCAATTTATATGTAGGATGATGCAGCGGAACCGCACCGCACTGTCAGCGCATAGTGTGGCTTTGCCCTTAGTGTACAGTTTGTAATATAAAATACTTAAAATCAAAACATCAACTTTTTGAAATAAAATAAATTGTTAAGATCCCCTTATGGTACCCCGGGTGCTGGCCTAAGGGCCAGTTGTCACAGGCCTTGCGGCCCAGCACACTGCGGATATTGCAGCCAGGCCAGATCACAAAATTTTACTAAGCATACTGACTATCACACCCATGGGTGCTATTGGATATCTCAGGTTGAGAAGCACCCCAATTTATATCTGCGTAACCACTGAACACCAAACCATTACTGATTCTTCTAATTAAGGCTGCATTTATGTACACTTAATACTTGTTTGGACTCCTGTATGTGGTGGTATGGGTGTTTATAATGGGCATTAAGTCACATTATAAATTTATAAATGTATAATTGATTTTCAGTTACTTTGTACCAGACAGAGAGTCATGGTGGGCACATGTGAAGTTCCACACTCCATGGCCGTGTTCACAATGTGTCGAGAATTTTCACTCAGAGAATGCGCTTCGACAGCACTTAAGCAGCGTGCACAACCTCGTCCACTGCCGACTCTGCCACTTCCGAGTATCAGACGACGATCAGTACAACACACATCTCTTCCAAAAGCATAACGTCACAAATGTCGCCACTAAAGACGACGAAGTGCTCTGGGAGATAGAATACGACGGTTGCGCCAAGTTCCAATGCTTCCTGTGCTCCAAAACGAATAATATGACTCGCATGTTCTTCAATCACTATATGGGATATCACCATTTCACGTTAAAATGTTTCACAAGGATCATATCAGGCAAGGATTCCCCATTTTTAGTGTGCGGTGCGGATGTAAGTGCAGAGTTTGTTGAGAACCAACTAAAATCACAATCGAGATGTGGCTATCTCACTATTGAGCATACAAATGAGCAAACAGAAAACAAAGATACAGAACAGCCTATTAAAACTGAAGTACCCATAGTAGTCACAGAGGTGAAGGAGGAAGTGATCTCCGAACCTCTCAGTGAGATAAAATGTGATGTCGAACTTATTAAAGGTGAAGGTGATGACGAAGATGACATATCGAAAACTTACAAAGGGGATGAAGATTTCGACGTGACGCTGATGGAAATGGTTATGATACAGAAATGCTATTTTGATTATGTGAATGTGTTACTAAATGAGATAAACATGAATGTTGTGCCAAAAGTTTCCAGTATTGGGTATGAGAAGACTGTGCCGGAAGCTCCTGTGGATTGTGTTCTGTGTAAAATGAGTTTCGAAACGCCTCAAGAGTATTCTTCGCATATGACCAAGATGCATTGTGTGAAATGCTCGCCGGTGTATTCATGTAGGGTCTGTTCTTCCTCCTTTGACACTAAGAACGAGCTTGACAACCACACGGCTCAAGAATTAGGTGATTTCGAAGACCTTTGGCTCTGCCAGTTCTGTGATAAAGAGTTTGATGATCGGGAAGGTGCGAGAATACATTTGACTGAACACTGGGATTTGATACAGATAGACAATTGCTTCAGCCCTCATTTAGGGTTCAAATGTAGATATTGCCCAACATTATTCTGGAATGAGACTGACAGAGAATCACATCAGGTCAAAGTGCATTTTAATAAATATAAGGAAGAGTTTTATAAGTGTGAAGGGTGTAATGAAACTTTTAGCGATAAGGTGATTGTTCTTAATCTTTTTTATTTTGAAAACTAAATTGCACCCGATTTTAAATGCAGAGCTATCTAAAGAATTGATTTGCAAAAGCCGAATGTCCAGCTTTTCAACAAAATTGTCCATTCAAGAACACAATTTCAAACACAGATATAATGTGCCTTAGTAAAAGTGACACATTTATAAAAATCTGTTCAGTTGATAGAGCATGGTACACACTATTTCATAAATGACTCAAATCAATTATCACATATTTTGTTATTTCAGATTTGGTATATTTATCACTACTTCTCTCAGCATCTGAAGACGAACCAGCAGTTCCCCATGCACATATTCAAGTGCACGTTATGCTGTTCAGTGCAATGGGACATCCATCAGATACGCGATCATTTTGACCACATTCATCCCGAGGCGAGAAAGGTTTTCTGCTCATTGGAGCCTTGCAAATACAAGCCACTGAGCCAGAGGAAGTCTTTTAAGATACACTTGAAGGTGAAATATTGTACATTTTATTGCGAATTATTGTATGCTTCTCATATTGAGTCTCTGGTAAAATCGTAATCTCTATGTCAAAGTAAACGTTCGATTATGCATAAGTCTAGCCCTCAGCTGTGTCGGTATTGCATCGTAAGTTAAATATAGTAATAATAATAAATAAATACACCCAACAATCACATACATAGTTCTGATCCCACATTAAGATCAATTAAGTATAAGTATTCTTGTGTCGTGGGTATCAGAAGCTAGGAGAGACTTTTCGGTCTCACAAACATCCAAACCCGACACAAATATTTGTGGGCCACAAAAACATTTGTGTTGGTGCGGGGATCGAACCCGCGGCCTCTCATTTCACAGTCGGCGTCTAACCAACTACGCCACGGAGGCTGTCGAAATGGAGACCAAAATCTAATTAAGTAATGAAAACAGTCCTTCCAGTTTATACCAACAATAGGGTATTTGACTATGATCGATATTTTTTTTTATTATTTTGCGTTCAAACACAAATACCATTAAAATAAAACATTTCTGTGAAAACAGTATTAAAGTAGCTTGTAACATGATGCAAATATTAGTATTTTTAAAAAAGAGTGAGAGCTGAGTTGGTACACTTTACCGTCTCTTTCACACGCGCACACTAATGCATATTAATACAAGTGACGTCCCTCATGTTGTTTTGCATCTCATTTCTTTTAATCCCACTGCAAGATTTAAAACGTTTCTATTTTTTTAAATTCTCAATAGATTTACAAAATTCTTTTTTTGCTAGATTTTGGATAAGGATACCATTTGATAAATACAATATAAAAAAATGGAGTCAAAAATACCCTATTGTCAATGCTTACACACAAACTCAACGACAACTCCTATCAATGTCCTACAGACTATCCACAAGCCATCAGGGCGTATAATTGGCGCAGTCAACTGTCCGATTTGTACCCGTGAGTTTCGTAGTTCGAGAGCTCTTAGCGCCCACATGGCTCAAGTTCATGGACCGGGCAAGTTCAAATGCAAGATTTGCAGGGAGGCGTTGAATACGGCAGATGAAAGGTATGTCTAGTAAAGATATTGTATGTTTAAGGGGTTATATGTGAAACAGTATTTTTGTATTATATCAGCCCATATACGACCCACTGCAGGGTACGGGCCTCCTCTACAGTCGAGAGTACGATTGAGAGTGGTGTGGTGTGAAACAGTATTGAGAAAAATTTACAATGTGAAAATTAATTTCATGACTTATGTCAGTATCGGAATGCTAAAAATGATTTAAAATATTGGGATAAAACGTTTGATTTGTTAATAAAATATTTTAAAAACTTGTTACCATTGAAATTGTTTGGATTGGTTTAATTTATGATGACGTCATGTCCTAGTGTCATTAATTACCATCATATAGAATTTTTATATGTTTTACAGTCACAAATCTTACTGCCCATAAATGATTTGAATATAATATTTCTACTTCCAACAAAACATTGTAACTTAAACGACCTTTCTTCACCTTCTTCATAACACCTTGATTCTTGGCTCAGAAAACTCCACTACCTGATCCGTCACCCGGGCCAGCATCCGTTCGAGTGCAACGAGTGCGGCAAGTCGTTCCAGTACAAGTCCTCGCTGTACATGCACAAGCAAGAGCACTTGCCAAACAAACAGAGCTACACCTGCAACTTCTGCAAGAAGGTCTTTGCGGTGCGTGTGTTGTACAAATGTATATGTATTTATTCTGTTATTTATTTTTTCTTTCTTTGTATAGTTTTATAGGTTATTGCAACGATGATCCTTTATTGTTGGATGGTGTTCTAAGTTGTAACTACCATGAGACCTAATTTCACGTGGGTCGTTGTTTGAACTCGCTGGAACAAAACTTGTATGTATTCTTAGCCATTTTTAATTTGTCGCTGTGAAAATCCTTGGTGGAGGCCTACGTTCAACAAAGAACTTCTCGTGGTTGAAGACGGTGATGAAATTCACGTATGCTGGAGATGGCATCGCAAACAAAATTTCACGGGCGTATCAGTCACACAGGAAATCATTGGAACAGGATGGAAGATATCGTTACTGTGTAGGAGTGAAAAGGACAGATGTATAAATTGCGATATAGCAATTTCCTTTTACATTTAGTTGTGTCTGCTCCAGTATAATACTTTGACAAATCAGTATGGTATTTGTTTATTGTACCGTGTAGAAGAAGGACTCGTTCCGCGAGCACCTGCTGATCCACGAGGGTCCGCGGCACGCGTGCTCGTACTGCCCCATGCGCTTCGTGCAGCGCTCCAACATGCTGCGCCACGAGCGCCGCCACACCGGCGAGAGACCCTACGCCTGCCCGCACTGCGAACGAACCTTCGCGGACAAGGGCGCGTGCACCTCGCACATCAGGTAACTACGAACATACATAGCCTCGCCCCCTATCACAACAGCCTGGTAACACCTCTGCCTACCCCTTCTGAGAAAAAGGCTTGAGTTATGTATATATATAATAAATACTTCCAAAGGTCACATAGTTCTTACCCCACTTTAAGTTCAATTAAGTCTTATGTCGTGGGTATCAGAATCTACGAGAGACAACGTTCTCGCAAACACCCAGACCCGAAACAAATATTTGTGGGCCTCCCAAACATTTGCCTCGATACAAAGATCGAACCCGCGACTGTGCGCCACGGAGGCTGTCTATATCTCGTCCCGTGAACACCTGCTGTTCCATGAAGCTTCTACTTCGCATAACAAGTATTTAAATACAGTCAACAGCCACAAGTTATGGCTGCAGAAAGTATCTGGATGCACGCCGTTTCGAACAGGTCACTATGGAAATCCTTTTTGTATACAAAATGGACCGCAATGCTTTGAGGTCGAAAAATAATGAGTAACCTTCAATTATTAATTGAACACAATTTTATACCAAGTTTTACGAATATCCAAAGGGAATGCCCAGTTCAGGCTCTTAAACGCGCAACTTAACGGTTTTATTATAAAAATATATCAACTCGTGACTAAATTTTTATGAGGAGTGATCATTCTCTTTTTACCTTTTTTCGGTGATATTGAATTTCTTGTAAATATTAATTAATTTTAATTAATTTTTGATTGCTAAAAATCAGGCCCAGATCTTTACCCTCGAAGTTGAAAAAGTAGATGTTTTCAAGATAACTATTTTTTGTGCTAAGCACATAACTTTTAAATTATTAGTTTGATTATTTCAACAAGGATTCTAATTTAAGCTATTCTTTTCAGGACTCACTCGAAGACTCAATCCTACGGCTGCATGTACTGCGGTCAGACGTTTGTGCAGAAATCAAAACTCACGTATCACATCAGAAAACACACCGGGGAAAGTAAGTAATAGAACTCGCAAAATTTCCCACTTTTTTGGGAGGCCAACAACGCACATACGATCCAAGTTTTGTAGATATACGGCTATATTCATAAACAGACTTGTTTTAGTTACGAAATGTTTTGTCCTTTTCAAAAGACTTTAGAATTTAGTTTGAGCGAAGAAAACAAAAGATTCGATAGCTAAAATTGGTTTTAAATCTGTCTATGAATAAGACGGATAAATGAGTAATAGTAAACGCTTATTACCAGGTGATTAAGTGGTTCGTCTGCTATATGGTTGCAAAACTGATGGTAGGTCTATTATATGTGAGAGTATGCCGGGGTAGGTACCACCATAATGTCTATTTCTTCTGCCAAACAGCAGTGTTAATGCACTGTTTTGTTCCGGTTTGAAGGACATTGTAACCAGAGCAACTACTGGATATAATGAGACTTAACATCTTATGTCCCAGGATGGCGAGTAGAATGCCAAACATTGCTTTGTAATTCATGGTGTTGTTTGGTTTTGGTGCTGTCCATGAGCTGTCGTGTTGTTTACCATCGGACCAATGGCATGTTTGTCTCACCATTCAGTATTAATGTCTTTTTTCAGACCTGGAGACGTGTTCCGTTTGCTCCAAGATATTCACTAGTGCTTGTTCGTTGCGAGAACACATGAAGATCCACACTATGAATAAGCAGTCTGTCAAGTGTCCACTGTGCGGTAAGTTGTATTTGTTTAATCATTCATTGGAGATGTATTTTAATTTTCGTTTGTATCGATTCGGGTGACATCTATCAAGGTAATCCTCGGGGCCATAATAATCAACCGTACCACTTAAAACAATGGACCGAATAAAGATAATTTGCGAATTTTTTTAAAGTATTATTAAGTGATAATCAAATTAAAAATAACAGATAGATAATGTCTATTTCACACGGTAACTTCACCGCTATTACTGCGGGCGTGTGAGAGGGAAAGCATTGTGCGGCTCTCGCTCTTTCCTTTACTTATCATTAAAATATTATATTTAGATCCTTCGAGCCGGATCCGTGTTTAGGTCTGTATCGAACTTATTCATTCTAATACATATTTGTGAACTGTAACTGGTTTTCAATACCGTAACAATTTGTATATAATAATGGAAAAAAGGTTAAGGATAGACGACTTGCTTAAGGTTGCAAGAAGTCGCTGGATGCGGGCCCTTCTAACAGGTCAATGTGGAGATCCCTGGGGGAGGTCTATGTTCAGCAGTGGACGTCCTTTGGCTCAAGAGAGAGAGAGAGAGTAGAAAAAAGTACAGTGTTCGGTCGTCGCCGCGTTTGATACCTGAGCATGTTGTAGGGTCCCGCATCCTACACCACGGCGCAGACGTAGCCTTTGTGACGACGGCAACACATACACGACTTTACTGAAATTAAAATATACAAAATCAAATATCCCATTACAAACAGATCGCAAGTACCAAGACGAGCGGTACATGCTGCGTCACCTGCGCACGTCGCACACGCAGGGCCACTTCACGTGCCCGCTGTGCCGCAAGTCCCTCACCAGCGCCGTGGGACTCCGCCACCACGTCATCACGCACAGCCTGCTCAAGACTTACAAGGTGAGTGTATGTCCTACTCATATTTTTTTTAATTTTTGTCATATCATAGGTCCGGCAAACGAGCACACAGGTCACCGTGAAGAAAAGCTATTAAGCTCCCCTTTCGGTATCTCGGAGAAGAGGGGGGGGGGGGGGGGGCGATGGTAAGTAATCATTGCCGCCGAATATAACGCTTGGGTCATGGATTTGTTGCCGGCTCCTCAAATCGGATGGGGAGTGGGAAGGAAAAAGGATGGGAAGAGGTATTGGTAGAAAGGTTGAAAGGGGTATTGGTATCATAATGCCTTACATTTGTTTTATCATAATTAGAAATACAATGTCGCAACTCGGCTGTATGATTTACCAGCTTGGCGGACTCTTAAGCCGACGAAATCGGCATACCTTTGGGCTCTATCGGTTCCGGAAAAGGAGCACTGTAACGTCAATTACAGCTGTTAAATAGCGATTAGTGAAAATAATACGTCACAAGAATGCAAGATTTTACAACAAGTATTTTGATCATGGTCCAATTTTGAAGTACTACGAATAATTTCGAACCATTAAATAATGTTTAATTAAGGTATTTGCTTTTGTTATACTAATCACTAATTTCCCTTTCAGTGTCAAATATGTCCAAAAGGCTACTCAGCTCGCAAATCAATAGTGAAGCATCTGCGCAGACGCCACGGTCTCAAAGGCAACGAGATCAACATCAGAGACTTCTACAACCGCCTGGATCCTAGAGAGTGTGAATTAGGCTTGGACGAAGAAATCATGACCAGCATCTTCGGACCCCCCAAGAAGGTCATAAAGCAAATTCTATTCAGGAACTTCGTCAACTTAAACAAAGGTCTAGACCTAAGTAAGAAACCAGAAGAAAGCACATCAGAAGCTGGAGAGAAACTGACCGAACCGGAAGCTTCTGAAGACAATTCTGAGGAAAGTAATGATGAGAGTAGTGATGAAGCGAAGAAAGAAACTGCCACGCCTGTTAATATCAAACAGGAGTGTCCTGAAAATGAAGAGACGGAGGAATTAGAACCAACGGACTTTGTCAGTGTTAAAATTGAACCCATGGACGATGACAGTTCAGAGTATATTATTTAAATGGTAGTGGTTTTTAGATAGTGAAAATGAATATTTAGCTTATAGTAATGTTATAAGTGATTGAATGAAACCTTTGATTCAATCTATTTGGGATGACCATAGAAAATTGGGCAAGGCTTATCATATTCGGGACTCGGAGCTTTTTGTAGTTCATGAAGGTTGGGCTGATGATTTCAAAGTTGACTATGGCGCCCACATATGTTGCACATAGTTTTCATATTTCACCTTTTATTTACTTCTGTAATATGCCTGACGTGGTAGATAGCATATTGTTATTAGTTTTGATGTTGCAGCCAATGTGTTAAACCATGATACACAATGTAAAATACTACTGCCGAAAATGTACACAGATGGCGGTAATGACTATGGATAATATAATATATACATATCTGTAAAGTGACACAATAATTCCTATTGAAGTTTTTCATTCTGTATGCAGCATTATCATGAGCTGGAAAGAAAAAGCAATATTTACTTAAAACAATTGTTTATTTGACATTTTGTTTTCTGTTTAATATGTTTTATTTTTTTATACTACACTTTTAGCTTTATTATTTACTCCGTTTATTTTTATACTTATTTTCTCGTCAGTTACGTCTGTATTTAGTAGTCTTTCACTTATTTTTAGTCTAATTGGACCTGATGTTTATTAATTTTTGAGTCCTGTCATATAGAGTATTTGTATGGAAATAAAGTTTTTTATTTTACTTAAATAGACTGTTAGCTTAGGTTATAGTTATGTATATTTGTAAGTGAAGGGTGTATGATTTACAACTGTTGTACATTTGATACATTTAGGCTCAAACGGGTCCTCTTTCAGTTGTTTGTCCAGTAATGGACAGTGTCCTATTCAATTCAAAACATCATTTTTCTGGTTTATGTTTCTTTGTAGAGCCTGTGTTACCTTTTTTGCTATGTTCAAAGTATTAATATTTTAACGAAGCGATTTGGACATGTCGTTTGATTTAATGGAATTAAAAATAAAATACATAGAAATATTTACATTTTATGGACTATTTGGAGGACTTAATGCAAACAGTTATAAAAATAGTCTCTCAAAATTAAAATATTGATACTAGTATAGATTAAAATGGTAAGTTCCAAGTACCATATATAATAATGTAGAATTGAAAACGAAATTACAAATATTTGATTGGTCGACTATGAAAGTGCTTTAAATTGTATAATTAGAATTTTGTGATGTTGTCTATATTGGTATATGCGAGGTGAGGTATCCTACCTAATGTCTATACCCTCCATTGGAAGGCGAAATACCAATAAATTTCAACTTTTTTGTAAATTGAAGTGATGAGTAAGCAATACGATTCTAATAGGTATGTTCGTTAACATTATTTTTTGAAATAATAGTATTTCTTATCGCGCGCGATAAAATCGGATTTCTTTTTATTTCAATAGGTAACATTTGCGTAAATCTAAGAAACCTTTATTATTTTTTGATATTGAGTTAAATCCAAGACAAGGTTAAATTAGAGAAAGCTCCTATATTCGAGCTTCAAGGCTTATTGGACGATAGACGAAACCGTACACGGTTCTACACTCTTTTCTTCCTTTTAAATTTTGTTAATGTAGCGATAATGGAGGTAGTTAAAATATCCTCGCAAGTTTCAAAATGGCGTATCGTTATATAATATGTTGATTTTGAATTTAATTATAGTAATAACCAGCTACCTCAGTATTTCAGATTCAGAGCCTTGTATGCTAGTTTTACAGAGATACTTAGTTGTGGACGATGCAATTAGTAGTTTAGATATAATTTTTATGTAATTATACGTGTGAAACATAGCCTTATTCGAAATAGGTTGCCTATTTATAATTGGCTGTAAATTTGTGGTCATTGGAGGTATAAAAAAAATAAAGACCATTTTCCAGGTAAAAATGTTTTTATACAGCTTGTTTAATAAGGTTCTGCTTTTAAATTTTAGGAAAACTTTTTATAACATAGATGTACATTTTGTTTGCTATGTAAGCGTAAAAAGTTATTTGTTACTAGTTGTAAGTTAAAAATAAAATATTATTAATAAATTTAATTTAGTTGAAAAACATGCAGTTTTGTTGGTTTTTGTAGTTATGCTTACATGCGTAAGCTCACGCCTCCATTTATGATCTACGAATAGGTATTAAAAGTACAGCGCAGAGATCAGAGACGTCATACAATCAGTTCGCCGAATCTATTTATATTCCAAGAAGTGATAGAGGATCTATCTTCCTACCGAACATAAATAATTATTAATAACTATTATCGACACCGGCGCTCCTTATGCGATTGTTGAAATAGAGAATTTTACCCAAAGTAAACGCGTCGACACACGTACAGAACCCAAGGTTCTTATGGTCTACACAATCTCGAAATATGTTGGGCTATCAACACAATGATGACAAGAAAAATAATAAAGATGAGAAAATGATAACGAATCATGCCAAACTACAAAGTCCAATTTTTTTCTGTTTTTGGCTTCGCACTTCATGTAAAGGTCCAATTTTTAATTTCCTGCATTACTGGAACGTAGTAATCAGCTGTGATTTGTGAAACGTCAGTCGTCACTGTCATCACGACAGAATGTAATAGACTTTGGACTTGAGATTTTTATCGAATTATAACTTAACCAAGTCATAAAAAATATTGAAATGGTTAAAAATCGCTGACCCGTGCTATTTCCTCTTATACCGTGATAATTTGATGTGAAATTCATAATGTATAACCCAGCTGTGACGGTCCGAAGGATCGATGTTTTGATCCGTATTTTAGGCAACCGTACGGCTATTTTGACCGCGAACCCAGTACGAGCATACTCAAGCGAAGATAAAGTGACCATAGGAGATGTCAGTAAGGAAATAAAGAACCCGAAAAAAGTGGAATATGTGCCTAGAAAGTACTGTGAGTAACTCGTGTTGTTACCATGTGATTACTCTGTATTGTTGCCAAATATTTGTTGTCATGTGTTTATAGTTACTTAGATACCTATGTGGGTGGCTGTATTATTGAGTCTTCTCGTCATAATTTAATTCAGTCTAGAAATTCTACTGCACTTTAATTTTTAAAGAATGGTCAGAGTGGTTCAGATAGACTATTAAATATAATTAAATATAAAGAAATAATTTTTGGAAAATACCTATCCGTTTTGGAGTTATGACCTTATAAAATTTTAAGAATTACCACCACCTTTTCAAGTAAAACCGGTTGGGATGGGTAAAGCACAAGATTTTGACATATACATATTTTCTCGTTTCGACATTTATTAAATAGTGAACGAAATAAACAGTGAAAACCATTTTGAACAACAACAAAACTATCACAGATTTCACCTTAACATTTGATACAGAGGTACATAAGTATCTATTTGGCGTAATAGGTTAAGGGGAAGCACGTGTGTTGTTAATTGTTAATTTCTCGGCATCTTTGTTATTATCAGACTACACTATGAAAATGCATTTCAATCTAGATGCAATCACGATTTACTAAAATGCGTATTAGCAAGTGCGCCATTTGTTTGCACATCCTGTATAATGTACATAAAAATTATACTTAACAATTAGGTGTGTTAAAGTAATTGCATAAGAAAATATTCTTAATTATTAAGAAATAACTATCCTCTTATTTTATAGTGACTATAGAGACAGCAGAAATAAAGGCGTTATCACAAAACACATTGAGGAATTTAAGATGGATGATGCAAAAGGATTTATTAGGCCAAGACATGTTTTTACTAGGCCGGCCTGGACCTAGTAGGTGAGTAACTTAAATATATATTAATTAGTGAATGATGTAACAAATTTTATGACTGTAATATATTGAATATTCACGATATAACTGCTATATATAATGTTTTATGCAATTTTGTGTAGATACATATATTAATATTTAAAAAAACATCTATGAAATACTGTAACTTATTAAAATGAAGAGTTACAAAAAATAAACACTAACTACCAATTTCCAATACAAATTATTATGCATTGGTAAACAAAGGTTCACATATTATAAAAAAATTTTTTTTCTAAGATAATGTAATTAACTCCCTCTTTAAATGTTGAATATGTGAATTAAAATAATATCTATTTTTATACATAGGGAGTACAGCTTATGAATTTTTCACATGGTTATTGTTAATTTACAGGAGAAAAGTAGCATTCCAATATTTGGAGCTGACACAGAGAGAGATAGAATATGTGGCGCTGTCTCGAGACACCACAGAGGCAGATCTGAAGCAGAGGAGGGAGATAATATCCTCTACTGCCAAGTATTTTGATCAGGTAGAGTATTAATGAACATAGGCCTGGATGCCCCAAGGATCTCCACATTAACCTGTTGGAAGCACCCTGCATTCAACGACTTCCTGCAACAGGAAACTATGTTTAGCAGTGGACTCCCTGTAGCTGAAGAGAAGATGAAGAAGAGGAGTATTAATATGATATTTCCCATTAGAATCTAGAATCTAGGTTGAGTTTTGTGTTGCGGGTATCAGGAATTACAAGAGAATTTTCGGTCTTACAAACACCCAGACCCGACACAAATACTTGTGGTTCACACAAACATTCGCCTTGGTGCGGGGATCGATTATTACAGCAATAATTCCACTAGAAGAAATTAAAGTTTGAAAAATGAACTTGGAACTAGACACCCAAAGAATTAAGGTTTTATGTTGTATGTCATAAGGTCTGCCCAATTAGGTTTTTGTTACATATTATAATACAGTCATAGCATAAAGCTTGTAAGTATTTCATTCAGATTGTAGTAAAATAAATAAATAAATACACCCAACAGTTACATACATAGTACTGACCCCACACTAAGATCGATTCTTGTGTGGTGGTTTTAAGACTCTATGATAGACTTTTCGGTCTCACAAACACCCAGATCCGAGACAAATACCTGTGGATATATAATGTATGTAAATATTATTACCACGTTAAAGCTTCGAACATAATTAAGATTTCATTTTTATTACTCTGTTACCTTTTATTATTAGAGTGCAGTGCGAGCAGCTGTTGAAGGTCGTGTCCTAGTCCTAGAGGGCATTGAAAAGGCGGAACGAAATGTGTTGCCAGTGTTAAATAATTTGCTGGAGAACAGGGAAATGCACTTGGAAGATGGAAGATTTCTGGTCCCAGCTTCAAGATATGACAAGCTGTTAGAGGTAAACAAAACACCAGTGTTGTTATACTTTATTAACATTTTTAATTACATCAATAGGACGAAGTTAGTTATTCTAACAGCGTGATACTTTTGTAAACGTAGGAAAAGGTGAATATTTTTATTCAGTAATCATAATAGAAAACTCTTATAACTAAAATAAAACTATTGAGTCACCACAAAAGTAAAGGTTTTCTTTATAAAAATGCGTACCAACCATTTGAGATACCCTTATTTTCTTTGTGCACTGACCTTTACATAATAAAATACATATATTTAGGAACACGGTGCTGAAGAGGTAGCTAGATGGCGCCTGGTTCGCGTCGATGAAAACTTCAGGGTCATCGCTCTTGGACTGCCAGTGCCGAGGTACGCAGGACAGCCTCTCGACCCGCCGCTGCGATCCCGCTTCCAGGCGCGAGATGTCGCTACTATCGGATATGGGGTAAGTCGGATGTAAAGTAAAGTTTAGTGTCAGTAGTCATACTACCCGCTGTTTTAGTTTCGCTATCAGCCGAGAGATGCCGTATATAGGGGAAATGTACTAGAAGATGTAATAGGGTATTCTTTTTCCAAGAAAGCATTTTCATGAATGAAAAGATGATTTTATAAAAAGTCTAGAGATGTCGTTGTTTTATTATAGGGTTTTATTAGTACCTAATATATTATAAGCTTATGCTCTGAGTATCAGTTGGCGTATAGATGGGTAACCAAAATCCAGAAACAAACTACGATGGGAATAGGCGAATATTTTATCTGTTTCAAAATATCAAATGTCTTTAATAAAACCGTGCTCAAGATCTAATAGTTATTTTACTACCACGCATATCTTATATGCGTGTATTATACATTCTAAATATAATGGCCATATTTAAATAATATAAAATGTTCACGATTTTATGAATGCTCACGGAATATATTTTATCGTATATTATTTATAGGCACGTATGAGTAATGATTTTCTCTACGAAAGATTAATGGGATAATAAAATGTATGCAAAGATTTTTAAGCCATTTCATTTATATTATTAAATACTAATTTACGTCAGAAAGTTGTTGTAGAAATTCCTTATTTTTTGAGTTCATAAATTCATTGCTTTGTAGATGTGCGTGAGAGCAGACTTTCAGTCATGCTGGTAATATCAGATAAGTTTTTCTTGGGCAACTCTGGCATAAATATATGGACTTGTCGTTTAGCATTCTTGCTCACGTCCGGTATTAGTTTCTTGCTTACCAACTCCGCGTATTGTTTCTCAACAGCATTTCGTTCGTTTACCATTTTCTGCCGAGTTTCTATCACGTTAGCTTTCAAATCTTTCAACTTAGATTTTTCTTTGGCTTTCGTATTTTCATTTCGTGGCGTGATTTTGTTACGTGACTGCCGTGCGTAGTTCTCTATCGTGCTTGTGGACGTCGGCACATAAAAATCGTGACGATCGATATTGGTTTGTTGCGCTTTTGGACTGTCAGCGGCTTTCGGCGAATTCACTTTGCCACGTATTTCAATGGCAGTTCTTGACTTTGCTAAGTTGTAGCCTCTTCTTTGTAACTCGGGACAGCTGTGTCTCGGCTGCGTCATACGTTCAGCGTTTTCGGGCGCCAGTAAATCTACTTTACCAGCCAAATCGAGCCATTGTAGCACACGATCCGATAGTTCTGTGTTCTCTTTAACTTCAGTTCGAGCAGTTTTATTGGGTCGTAAATTTTTCATGTTTAGTTCAGTTTCTCTATTTTCTCTGCCCGTTATTTCGTACAGCGGTTGCGGGCTGGCTTTCAGTATCAACTCGTCGTCCGATTCTGGTTCTATCCCAGTTAGGTTTAACTGTTCGATTTCCTCTTCATGAGGGTTGGATCGGTTTTTAAAACTGTTTGATTTAGCACTAGTGATGACGTAGTTGAACTGTCTCATGCAGTCATCGAGGTCGGTGCGTTGGCTGAGGCGCGAGTTGCGGATCGGTTCTTTGTTTGAGCTGGCGGATGAGAGAGGCCTCCGCCTTTTAAGTTTAGAGTAGTATGGGTCGTCGTGAGAGAGTATGGCGTGTCGGAAGCCGTCGATCCAGACGGTTCTCACGTACATGGGCCTCTGCGAAGACTGCCAGAGCACGGGCATGTTACAGACCACTCTGCCTCACTTAACGGTCTCGGTCACGCGATCGTTTCCATTAGTGCGTGCTAAAGTTCTCTTTGTGTTCATAATTGATATGTATCATCAATCTGCGCCAGGGGTGAACTGCGTCTGAAAATAAATATTAAAATTACTTTTGTTTGCTTTTTGATATATTGTTCAAACAGTGTTTTATTTTCATAGTGCGAACATTAATCACAAACTTTTACCTATATTTCACCCATGTCATAAATATACGAAGGATATTATTACGCTAGTTATAATAAATATCAAATATTATCATTATTTTACTGATAGTTAAAAAATTTAAATGTTTTTCACGGATTTCAATTGTTTAAAAATATCGGTAATGCAGAAGCAATTTACAAATACATTTTAACAGAAATAAATTAAACACTACACAATACGTCGATAATAATAAGTTTATAATTATTCCATACTCGTTTCAAATGTACAAAGGGAACTTAATCACGCCAGAATAAATTAATCAAATGAAAAGCCAGAATCGGTTATCACAAGTCGTAAATTTTTCATTTGAATGAACAAAATAGGTCAACGTACTCTGTGCGAGACACTCGCCGAGCAGTGACGCTGTTCGATATTTTATGTTTACAAAATAAACTAAAGATATCTACGATATTACGTGATATAGTAGTAGTTTCTTATTGTAGTATTACTATTTCTATATTACGCTTATTAAACAAATTAAATAATATTAAGTGTTGAAAGCAAAATAATTATTTATAGCTAGTAAGTAAATAATAATAAATACACGTATACGTGGTATACATAATCCTAACTCCACATTCCGATGCACACATCGTGTGTATTAAAAAATTCAAGAGACTTTTTGGTCTCCGCTTCTCATAGCTATACCTCAATTAAAATATTACCCCATCCATTATAAATATAAATATAAATTTATTAAACATTAATCATTTTCTAGTTATACCTAACGTTAGCTTTTATTCAATAAAATCGGTGTCTAATCTATTTACAAGACTCAAAAGGAATTTAACGATTTACCCTCACGTAACTAGTAACTTTTTTCATTTAATTAAGTATTCCGAAAGGGTGACTCGTGAATTTTTTCAATATAAACCTTGGGGTGTAATCTATTCATAACAAGGTTTTCACAATAGGTTACAACTTACAAGTAATGCCAAAGAATAGAGCTGTATCACGCTCGTACTATTACATTCAATTAATCATTTTGCTGGAAGCGTTAATCACACGCAACAGGCTAATACACTGGTAAATGGTTTGAGGTATTTTGAGGTTTAATAAATTCTTGCTTCATTGAGTTAATTATTCCGTTGAGTTGTAGTTTGCTAGGTTATGCTAGTGCACGTTGTATGTGTTTATTGATATCGTTTTTAAAAATTGAATTTAAAATTTTGTAAGAAGTGCAAGATTGTTTTGTATTATGTTATTTAGAATTTGTTTTAATGCTTCAGTACACTTGGTTTTTCTACTGTCATATTATATGTATTTGAGTTAGTTGTATGTTTTTAAAATTGAGTGTATGACGGATAAAATTAGTCACTTACTTCCTAATCAAAAATCCTTATACCAAGTTTGTATTTATGTAGTTTGTATGAGACACATGAACCACTGTAATGTTTTGACAACACAATTATAAAATTTCATAAGACAACTGCTTATATTAAAAAATAATAATTAAAAACACGATATTACATATTTGCTACACATTTCGTAGCAGTCCCGCTACGAGACTACAATATTTAAATACGTTCTATTCAAAACGTGAACATTCGCGTAGTGAACATTCAGTTCGAGTTATTTCGTAGCGTCGTAGCGTATTTCCTTGTGCCGTGTGACTGGCTGTAGTCGGGCGTAGCGCGCGGTTTTGTCGTCAGCTAAAGCTCGTTGCACACGCGATGACAATTCCTTTCGACATTACGTCGGGGTATAATCCTTTTGCATACGTTCGCAAGGTAATGTGATTACGGTAAAAACTTTATTCAGTACTGACTTTTTTTGCATTTAGTGTATCGAGGCACATTGTTTTATATTATATTTATTATTTAGTTATATAATAAATATAACATGGACTGGTGGATGGATGGACAGGTGGACTATATGGCCTAACCACTCCCATTTGTATTCTTGATAGTAGAGGACCGTGCCTTGCAGAGGGACGTATATGGGCTGAAACAGATACAGTACATACAGTTACAAGCCCATCAGATTTCTAGTGTTGTTTAATGTATACAAGTATTTATTTTAGTATTTTCGACAACCTCAATCGCGCAGTTGGTACGATGCCAGCTGTGAAATGAGAGGCCGCGAGTTCAATTCCCGTACAGAGACAAATATTTTCGTGAACCACATATATTTGTTTCGGATCGGGGTGTTTGTGAGACTGAAAAGTCTCTAGTAGATTCATAATTGACTAAGAAGACGAAGACTTAATTAATCTAAACGTGGGTTCAAGAGTCAAGACTATGTGAATTTTGGATGTATATATTTATCATTTAATTGAAGCATTATATAAGAATCGTGACGATATATTTTCGTACTTTTATTTATAATGTTGTAGTTAAATATCAAGACTGTACCTGCTAATGAGAGTTTATCATGCATTTGCGTTTTGTATATTTGTCGCAGCTGCATGAAGTGTTGTTTATTTTTAAATTTCTTCTGTAATATAACTTCGAAACATTCTGGCACAGTGAGTTTCCATTAAAGTATTGCAATTTGAAATATTCACGATATTTTGCAGACATGCAAGTTTCGTCCTGTTATTTATAATTATCGTTGGAAACCATGGCTTTAGAAAAAACTGATTGTTATTTTGATTTATAGAAGCGGATGGGTCAATATTTTTTCACATAAAATGGAGCAAAGGGTATGTTCCCTTTTAAAATCTGATATACTCTCATTGATAAGACAAGTGTATATTGAGAGTGAATTCTTAGGATCCCACCCAAAATCACCAAGTAGTGATTTTACATACATACATAAACTTACGCCTATGTCCCATTGGGGTAGGCTGCGCTAAGTACTACGTCCCATACATACTTCTTTCGCTTCATCAACTGTTGTGTAGGATTTTTACATCGCAAAACATAATTCAGCTCAGCTTAGATTTGGAAATATTAGTACTGTACTAGCCTTCATGTAGTGCAGTAGATAAATTGTAGATGCATTTATAAAGGTCTTATCTCTGTCTGATAAAAAAATTACGAGAAGTGCTCGTTTTCCTGCTGCGTTTTGTTCGATGATGAATCAACTGTAAATGGTATAAATTTTTATGTTAAATAATAAAAAAATAAAATAAAATTCGTTTATTAAACCAGCTAGTATAGAACAGATAATAAATAATAGTTGAAACGTAAATCTTCCCTAGACATACAATTAGCAAATTGTATTTCACGAAAATGTAGTAAAACAGAACTGAACCAATGCAAATGTCGGTAAATCATTAAAATTTCTAAATGCACAGAACATTGTAAATTTCGTAATAATTTTGCATAAAGCCAGTGGAAACTGTTTGGTCTCACGGAACATTAGCTTTATGTTCGCAAATCAGTAGTTTGTGGGTACTTGGAACTGGTGAAGTTTTAATAGGCCTCGCCGATACAATCTTTGTTAAGTTTAAAAGGAAGTGAATGAGTTTTTTGAAAGTTTTGTTGTCTTCAAACGTAGTGAAAATGCATGTGATAATAATAAAATTGCTTAAACTCTTTGTCAGGTCCTAAAGAACTAGAGTCTTCAAACTTAGGCTTTGTTGTTGGTTGTATTATTTTGTGAGCTAGTAAGTCGCATATTTGTCATCCAAAAATTCATATACGAACGATACATGTACGGCATTGGACAGTATAGCGCTTAGAAGCTGATATTTATGTCATAATTTTATACAAATTGTTAGGTTGATTAAATTATATACTGAATAATCAAAAGATTTTAAAATTGTAACCTAAAATTAAAATTAGTAATGTTAAAATTAAAAGGAATTTAATCGAACGGATGAAGGTATAAAATTAAGAGTTGTTTTGACATTTGGAAAATATATAAAAATGAGCGGTTCTTTATTGGATGGCATTCTGGATTGAACACGGAACGAGTGTGGATCTCCGAGGAAGACGGGAATACTGGTGAACGAGTGAGTGTGTGCCGAACGTACTAAGATTGTGATTTCTGGAGATATAAAAGTAAGTGCTAATTTAAATAAATTATAATTATATACACCTGAAATGTGAGTTTTATTACATTTCAGAAGTGGGATATGAGCCCATATTTGAATAGTCATTATTTTCTTTCTATTTTCTTGTTGTTGTAACTATAAGAAGCTATCCCCATGAACAATATGTACCTACAATTGACGCATGTATATTAAACCTGAACATTTATATTTTAATTTTCATACAGTACAAAAACATGTAGCCCTGTAAATAATTAATTCTATAATCAGAACTAGCATAGCCTATTTTTCTTTAAATCTTATTGAGCCTCGAACGAGAAAGTGTCCTGTGTAAGACTACCCTCTGTCTTTTTTATTTTTATTTTTTTTCTCTTGTTGTAACTTGATAATGTGTAATTGATGTTTAAATATATATAATATAATATGACCTTTCATTTTCGGGACGTGAGAATGATGCCGCGCGATAACAATTCATACCGCCGATTAACAACGCCTGATCGAGAACAACCAGGCACGAGCCGTGAGTCATCCAGGCTCAATACGGGGCGAAGAGAGCAAGTTTATCGCAGTCGCAGCAAATTACGTAGCGTCAATCAGGAATGTCAAGATTCTGAGAGAAGTCCAAGCCGTCAGGAACTGGAACGGGAAATCGAGCGAGAACGTGCTCGCATACGCGTACTGGAGGACGAAGTCCGGAAAAAGCGCAGTCAATCGCGGCATGTCACTACTAATGCTGCAGCTCGTGACCGAGAACATCGTCGGGAGCGGAGCACGGCTATTGGAGAAGAATTTAGCCGAGATCGCGTAGATAGGAGTCCTCATCAGGAATGCAGTCCGGGTGTACGACCATCAAGCAGTGCACGAAATAGGATGGACAGTATTCGAGAACCTCTAGCATCAAGGTCAGTCAGTCCTACTTTCACATCCAAAGACATTATGCATTTAATTAATTCACTGGGGCACCTTAAACGCCAGCCATCAAAAATTGCGACATCATTACCTAGTACCAGTAGTAGTGGCATGAGTCACAGTAACATTTTACCTGACTTTGACCCTTCATCAAAATCGCAACGTATTGATATATGGCTAAAGAAAGTCAACGAATGTGCTACTGTCTATGGATGGGATGAACGTGTAACAATACATTTTGCAATGCAGAAACTTCAGGGATTGGCCAAAACTTGGTATGAAAGTCTAAATTCTATATTATTTACATGGCATGAATGGCAACAAAAACTATTAAACGCATTTCCATACGAGCAAAATTATGGCCAATCCCTGGAAGACATGCTTAAGAGAAAAAGTAGACCTAACGAAGCTTTGGAAGTATACTACTATGAAAAGTTGGCTTTACTTAATCAGTGTAATATCGGAGGCAAACATGCAGTCGATTGTATAATCCACGGACTAACCGATAAAACTGTGAGGTCAAGCGCTAATGCGCTTCGTTGTACCCAGCCCGAGCAGCTTTTGCAATTCCTTATGTGCAACAAAGAAAGCTTTCAACTTGTAGATCGCATTCCGTTTAAAAGACCCCAAGCAGTTGAATCAAATTCGCCTAGATCCGTGAAGACTTTTACCCACAATAGTCAAATATATTGTTTTAATTGCAAGGAGAAGGGCCACCCGTACTCTAGGTGTCCTAAGCCTATTATTAATTGTTCAAAATGTCGTAAGGTAGGACACAAAACTGAAAGCTGTATGGCTCGTATAGAAAACAATGATAACAAATCTGATAATGTTCCTAAAACGATGCGTATCTTTACTACAGGGGCATGCGCAAAATTTGTTAAAGATAGTATAATTAAAGGTGTTCCCATTAAAACTTTCATTGACTTTGGAAGTGAAGTTTCACTGATAACTCGTTCTGCGGCGTCATCTTTAGGGCTTATAAGTGATAACATTTCAATTCCTATGAGAGGTTTCGGGAATGACATTGTTTACTCTTTGGGCGGAGTCATGATTGATCTGAACATTGATGGCGTCAATGCTAGGCTTCCGTGTCAGATAGTGAGTGACCACCTTTTAGATCTTCCGATACTGCTAGGGCAGACATTTACTGAGCAACCTCATGTCGTGGTGTATAAGAATGCAAAAGATTTACAATTTTACGATTTACAAAGAGAATTACCATTCTTAGAAAACGATCAAGTTAACGAGAATTCTGTACATGTTTCGGTATTTGCAAAGACCATTGTCTGTGGTCCAGCATCAATTAGATGTAACACTGATCCAGTTAGAGAAGGTTCAATAATGTTGAACGACAAGGTAATGGGCGAACCTAAGAAACAGTTTATAGTCCTTGGTGGTCTCTATCAGATAAAGAGTGGTATTGTCAATGTTTGCGTCTTCCCACTATCTGGGCAATGTGAGCTTCATAAATTCATGAAAATAGGTAGAGGTACTTATGTCCAGGTAGTCCACCGTGTACAGGAGTTGTCTATGTCCCCAACGACATTAAATCAATGTATAGACGTGGATAAAGTCAATGTTTGCAAATCGGTAGACATCTCATATAAGCATAAACTATTCGAGCTTTTAAATAAATTCAAACATTGTTTTGCGTCATCACTAAAGGAGCTTGGGTGTACTACTATAGCCGAGATGAACATACAATTAAATAATACACAGCCTATCGTATATCGTCCCTATAGATTATCGCACAAAGAAAGAGAGCGAGTTAGAGATATGATAGAAGAAATGATGGACGCAGGCATTATAAGGGAGTCAGTCTCAGAATATGCGAGCCCCATCATTTTAGTGCGCAAAAAGGATGGTAGTACAAGGTTGTGTATTGACTATAGACAATTGAACTCTGTAACAATTAAAGAGCGATACCCGATGCCAGTCATCGACGATGAAATCGCTAGACTTTCTGGACAGGCATATTTTGTGACGCTGGATTTGGCATCTGGTTATTACCAGGTGCCGATTGCAGAATCATCAAAACAGTTGACGTCGTTTGTCACCCCGGATGGCCAATACGAGTTTAATCGTGTGCCATTCGGGTTGGCAAATGCGCCAGCAGTGTTCCAGCGTATGATGAATAGGTTACTCGGTTCTGCTAGGTTCTCTGAAGCAACGGCATACATTGACGATATCCTCATATATGGCAGGGACATAGATGAGTGTTTGGAAAGGTTGGAACGAGTGTTGCAATTAATTGAGAAGGCAAATTTGACTTTAAATTTAACTAAATGTAGATTTTTGCAAAACAAAATAGATTATTTAGGATATGAAATTAGTTCTTCTGGAGTACGTCCCGGAGATAAGAAAATTCAATCAGTACAGGATTTTCCCTGCCCAACTAATCCGCATTCAGTACGACAATTTCTCGGATTAGTGGGATATTTTCGTAAATTTATCAAGAATTTTGCTGCCATTGCTTACCCCCTAAATAAATTGCTTAAAAAGGATGTAGTTTGGTCTTGGGAAAAAGAACAAGATGAGGCTTTCTGGCTGCTTAAAAATGAATTAATACAGAGACCTATACTCACCATTTACGACCCAAACGCAGATACGGAATTACATACGGACGCCAGTAAAATCGGAATAGGAGGTATACTACTACAACGTCAATACAATGACAGGTCATTTCGACCTGTGGCATATTATAGTCGACAGACTTCTCCAGAAGAGAAGAATTTTCATGCATTTGAACTCGAAACTCTAGCAGTTGTTTGCTCACTCAAGAAATTTAGAGTTTATTTGTTAGGTCAGCGTTTTAAAATTATCACGGACTGCAGTGCTTTGCGTTCAACATTCTCCAAGCGAGACTTGATTCCGCGCATTGCCCGTTGGTGGCTACACCTACAAGAATTTAACTGCACTATAGAATATAGGGCTGGAACAAAGATGTCACATGTGGACGCTTTGTCACGTAATCCGCTCAATATTCCCGATGAGACTCATGAGCCAGAAACATACCCCAGCGTAATGATGATCAGTGACGATGACTGGTTACAAACATTACAGCTAGGTGACAGTGAGCTAAATCGTATTAGGGTCATTCTATCCTCAAATGTCGATCCTGAGGGACTAAAATATATTAAAGATAATTATGTTATTAAAGATAACAAGCTCTATAGGTGTGTAGATGGGGATAAGCAAAATCTACGATGGGTCGTGCCGAAGGGCGCAAGATGGCAACTTTGTCGTCTCAACCACGACGAAATTGGCCATTTTGGCATAGAAAAGACACTGGAGCGTATTAAAAGAACATATTGGTTTCCTAAAATGGCTAGATTTGTGAAAAAATATGTCCAAGCTTGCATAGAGTGCGCATACACTAAAAAGGTTACTAGGAAAGACGGATATTTGTACCCAATAGAAAAACTAGAAATCCCTTTTCATACCCTACACGTTGACCATCTCGGGCCATTTGTTAGATCGAAAAGAGGAAATTCCTATCTTTTAGTATTAATAGACGGATTTACCAAATTTATTTTTATCCGACCGGTACGAAACACTAAAACTCAAACGGCCCTACGCGTTTTAGAAGACATTTTTTATACCTTCAGAAACCCAGACCGGATTATTAGCGATCGAGGTACTTGTTTCACCTCACATGCGTTCAAACGCTTTTGTTTAAATAAAGGTATCCGTCACGTATTAAATTCCGTTGCCAGTCCAAGATCTAATGGACAAGTAGAGCGCTACAACCGTACCATACTTGATTCATTAACTGCTCTTAATCTTAACTGTGATGAGAAAGACTGGGACGATAAAATAGGAAGAATTCAGTGGGGTTTGAATAATACTCACCAGAAGACTACCGGTAAAACCCCCGTCGAAGTAATGTTCGGGTCTAATTTCATTTCGGAAATAAATCCAATGATGAATGAAGTAGTTAACGAAACCCGAGAAAATTGTGATTTGGGAACTATACGCGAAACCGTTAAAAACCGAATAGATGAAGAACAGAAAAAGCAAAAGAAATATCACGATAAAGACCGGTGTCCTGCCCGAACATACACTGTGGGTGACTTGGTAAAAATAACTAAGACATGTTTTAATAATGACGGGAAAAGTAAAAAGCTTCTTCCTTCATACATAGGTCCCTATAGAGTCGTGGAAGTGTTAGGGAATGATCGATATAGACTGGCTGCTATTTCAGGGTTGAGCACATCGAAAAACAATCGCAAGACCACAGTAGCAGCTGCTCGCATGTTGCCTTGGGTACATATTGCGGCACTTAATGTAAATGAAAACGATGATGATTGTGCAAAAGATGATAGTACTGATGAAGATGATGATGAAATGTAAGATTTATATTATTATCGATTTGATTTTTTTTTTCTCTTTTTACTATTTTGTGCTTACTTTCAATATATCAACATTTTATTTTAATTTCAATGTGTCAAATATATATAATTTAATGATTGGGAATATGTGTATATATGTATGACCTATGAATTACCTATATTTGTGAGAAGGAAGGGTTCACAAATATAATAGTTATAAGTTTTGTCATATCTGTGAGAAGGAAGGGTTCACAGATATGTCTTGATACCACTTATATTTGTGAGAAGGAAGGGTTCACAAATATAATAGTTATAAGTTTTGTCATATCTGTGAGAAGGAAGGGTTCACAGATATGTCTTGATACCACTTATATTTGTGAGAAGGAAGGGTTCACAAATATAATAGTTATAAGTTTTGTCATATCTGTGAGAAAGAAGGGTTCACAGATATGTCTTGAGACTACCTATATCCGTGAGAAGGAAGGGTTCACAGATATACTATCCTGAGATCACTTACTTATATTTGTGAGAAGGAAGGGTTCACAATCAAAGTAATTTTATGAATATGTTATGGAGAAATTATGATGAATGATTCACGAAACCGAGTGTTAGGTTGTTGCGCATGAGGACCTGCGCTTGGTCAGGATGGTCGAGTGTTAGGTTGATTAAATTATATACTGAATAATCAAAAGATTTTAAAATTGTAACCTAAAATTAAAATTAGTAATGTTAAAATTAAAAGGAATTTAATCGAACGGATGAAGGTATAAAATTAAGTGTTGTTTTGACATTTGGAAAATATATAAAAATGAGCGGTTCTTTATTGGATGGCATTCTGGATTGAACACGGAACGAGTGTGGATCTCCGAGGAAGACGGGAATACTGGTGAACGAGTGAGTGTGTGCCAAACGTACTAAGATTGTGATTTCTGGAGATATAAAAGTAAGTGCTAATTTAAATAAATTATAATTATATACACCTGAAATGTGAGTTTTATTACAAAATAATAAATAATATTAGCTTTATGCATTTTTAGACCAAGTAGTTCAGTCAAAACGACTCAGAATTTAAGTCGCACCGCAAACTATTTAAGTCAGTAGTTTCACGAAGCGTGTAAACTATGAATAGTTCGCTAACTCGGCTATATGCAAATGATACGTACAATCAGATAGCGCCGGGTTGTCAAGGATAGTATTTTATGTTCCTATTGTACCCCGACTCGCGCTGTCACATGTGTTTCAATGCTATATGTACGGATAAACGTTCTATTTGTAACGGGGTATTCTATGAAAATCTATTGGACGGAGATTCATGGATATTTTTTGTTGGTTTAGGAGTATAACAGTTATGATATTATATCTAAAAGGCCTGGGTCTTTGCTTACAGTCAAAGTTATCTGTAACAGTTATGAAAGGTTTTTTTTTTCAAAATAGTAGGAGCTGTAAAATTTTTATTCGTCTGATTAGTTCGTTTGACTTATTATTTAAAAAAACAATATTTCACTCAATTATAAATTAAAATACAAAACGGAAGCCGGTATGAATCGGGTTATATGAACGCCTGGCTAATGTTCTGTAGAACAGAATAAAGTTGTTAAGTCAAATATTTAGTAGTTAAATTGTAACAGTCACTTAGTGGATCACTACTCGTAATACCTCAGTCCGCCCCGTGACCACGAGAACTGTAAAGTGATCGAAACGTTGGGAAATTAAAAAAAATAAAATACTAAATTAAATTCGCGATATAATGTTATTCAAATCTCTTCGCTTGTAGCAAAAACCCCTGCAAAACACCATATTCCACCAATTATGAAAGCTAAGTGAATTGTACTGCAATTACCGTCATACTCGCTAACGACGTGTTGCGAACGTGTTGTCGGAATTAATAGGCGGTGGCTGGGATTAATTGCGGGAGAATTGTTTACGTGCCGTGTCGACGAGGCGGCTAATGGGACCGCGACATGCATAGTGCACACAACCGGTTGGGTTAATTTGGAACACTGTGTGTTTTCGGCTTTAATTATTGTTTGCGATGTTTTGGAATTTAATGATGTTTAAGGTTTTTTGAGACGACCTAGTAAAGGTCGCGGGACGTCGCTGGATGCAGGCTGCCTCCAACAGGTCACTGTGGAAATCATAGGGGGAGGCATATGTTCAGCAGTGGACTTCCTTTGGCTGATGAATGGATGAAAGGTTTTTTGGTATGGTGTTGATTCGAGTTGAAATCTTAGTTTATTTACTTTATACGACATATCCCCAAATATGGATGTTGATGCTCACTTAATTAAATTCATTGTGATAATTTAAAACAAACATGAGACGGTTTCAGTTCAAAAATAGATAGTAATTCAAGAGTATTTAATAGTTGTAAAATATTTATTAGAAGACTAAATGAAGTTATGACGCGATCTAAATAATTAATAATAGACCACGGAAATAATTCATGAAATTGATATATCTTTGTACCGCCAGCAAAAAACATTAAAGGGTTCATGAAAACATAATGTTTCAATTCAAATCATCCCTTATCGATGGAGCCATAATATTTTATTTAAAATAGAAGAAAAAGGCTCATATATATATGTATGTCTCTAATGATAGGATAGATAAAACCTTTCCGGCAATAATTTACCGCAATCTCCATAATTCATAGATAATAAAGCCGAGAGGTCGTGAGAGAACTTTGTGCTGTCACTAAGATATAAGGGTGATTTATACCCAGATATAGGACGTGCCTAGCGTGTCTAGGTTCTAGAATACCTAAGTATAGCCTATGTTGCTGGCGTATAGAATTTCTACTTTTTGTCGGAGTTATGTGTAATAAAATACCAGTGTGGAAGGTTATATGCAAATGTGGTGTTGGATATATTATTCAAATGTCGATTTTTTGTGTGAGCTTTTTAAGAAAAAATATATTTAATAAAGAATAAATGCACCCAACAGTCATAATATGTAACATAGTCCTGACCCTACACTAAGATCGAGTCTTTTGTCGTGGGTATCAGGAATTACGAGAGATTTTTCGGTCTCACCAACACCCAGAAAGAAATACTTGTGGTTCACACAAACATTTGCCTCGGTGCGAGGATCGAACCCGCGGCGTCACGTTTCATAGCCGACGTTCAAACAACTGCGCCACGGAGACTGTCTTTGTCGTTGTATTTGCTTTGGATTAAACAATATTTTGTTAGGGATATCCTTTACTACAAGAACACTTTTTTTTCTACTAGTGCAAGATATTTTTTGCAAATTTTTACCTATTAAAGATTATGAAAAAGTCACGTTAGCATAAAAGGGCATGTACAAATTTTTTTCACGTACTTAATGCAGTGTGGTAAGAAGTTTTTAAGGAGTTAAGTTTTTTCATGTTAACGTGACATTGCACAGCTTTTTCAGTCAATGTTTTTTTAATAAGTGCATGTCTTTTTAATTTAATTCTTCATTACAATTTACAACGTAGGACGGTACCATAAACACTACGATTGCGTGCCAAACGTTTCTCGACTATTCATAATTTCTATGTCGCAGATAATTAATTCCCCAAATGCCGTGATGTACAACCGCGGTTTGTTATTGTAAATTAAGCATCATTTAATGCCGCTGATGATTTATTAAGCCCATAATTTTGGACTAAATTTACAATTTTCGTGTCGTCTGCAAATTAATTTCGGTTTGATTTTACAATGTTTGGTTTAAGTTTTGCATTGTAGCATAGTCGAAGTCGCTAGTCGGCAAAGTTAGTCAAAGTTTCTAGATGTACAAAACATTTTGTTTCATTGTATCGGTTGCGCAAACGGTAAAACTCACTTCATGGAAAGTAATTACCGTCCATGAAAATCAACAATACTTAGATGATAGATTAACATCTATCACTTTATCCATTTAATGGAAGTGAAAAAAGATCGAAAATTTGACTGATGGATAGATTGCCGGATAGTACAATGACAAGAAGCTTCTGGTTACAATCATACGATACACCAATAAGGCAACTGATATTAATACCCTTCTATTCTATCCAATTATGTTTATATAGATATAACCTCTCAAAGCGCTATTATTATTCTCTGTGTGTAAAACTAACCTCTGTATCAGCCCATATACGTCCCACTGTTGGGCACGGGTCTACTCTACAATCGAGAGAATCGATTGAGGTCATATAGCCCTCCACGCTGGCCTAGTGCGGGTTGGCGGACTTACATACCGTAGAAATTCTTTAAAATCGCTAGGGTATGCAGGTTTCCTCTCGATGTTTTCCTTCACCGTTAAAACTAACCAGTTTTAATAATTTCGAAACTTACCTTATATATATCGATTTTTACCACTTTCTGTCCGTATTCTTGTCACTAAATATTCCACATGAGCTCTTGGTTATAAATTAGGTAACAGAACGCAGACATGTTCCGGAATATTCGTAGGCAATAAATTAAAAGTGACATTACATGGGTAATTTATTGTCATGCGATATTTTAAGCACATATAAACTGCCTGTCACCTGATGGTAAGTGATCACTGCCGCCCATGAACATCCACAACACTTGGATCATGGATGTGTTGCTGGCCCATCAAATCGGGAGGGGAGCGGGAAGGAAAAAAGGGTAGGAAGAGGAAAGGGGTATTGGGCATCCGGCAGTCTCACTCACCGAACGAAATGCGACAGCTGTCGCTTCACGTTGATTTTCTGTGAGATAGTGGTACCATTCCGAAGAGCCTGTCCATACATGCTGAGCCATGGCTGATAACAACGTGGCTCTACCACTTTTAAAATGCTATTTTATTTTTATTTTGCTAATGTATGTCAACAGCTTGTTATGGACGTACTTTACACTTGTAGAGGTTTGTTCGTATACTACCGCAGAAATAAACTTGATTTTTGAAGGAAACTCTGTAATGGTCGAAAAGAGTGTGCTGATTTCGCCCGCCTTCCATCTCGGCATATCGGATAAATCTCTTCAGTGATTGTGATTCGCATTATGGGCAGCATCAGATATTTCAAACCGACAAGCTTCTCGATATACTTGTCCTTTTTTCTCAGGAAAATTCTCATGTATATATACAGGATATATCAAGACTGCTAACGAAAACTTTTTCCTATCTTAAATTTTTAGTTGCATCGTGTTTGTGGTCACTAAAACTACCACCTGACTCCCCGGTTTTCGGTAGCAGTCTTGATATACCTTGTATATCTTTACCAAATTTCTGTTCTCCATTAGGCCGACAATGAACACTAGGAGATTCTACATTTGTTTCCAAAATGCCCACATTTATTTAAACTAAAGTTGCCTTTTTGTTCTAGGAGCATCTAAGCGTACTAAAAGAGGAGGCGCCGCAGGTGGACCCAGTGAAGTTGGAACAGCTCTTGTCTGCTGCATACGCCCTTATCAGCCCGGAGCTGCAGCAAGTCAGTCTGCCCGACTTCCCAGTCGATAGCCTGCACTTCGCCGCGCTTGTGTTGGTAAGTATATTCTTAAGAACATTGGTTTTTGTGATATTGTCGACAGTTGGGTTCGGATAAGTTCGCTTGCAGGATGGGTAGTAATCGTTTTGAAAAATGAAAAAATGTTGATTGTGAGCATGTTGATTGTGCTCGTCTTCTCGGAGCTATGTAAATTCCATCTTATCCCAGAAATTCTAAAATTATGAATGATTGACTTGTGCAGTAGGCTAGCGTAATCGATAAAATATATTATCACTAGAGGCTTTTGGCCACGGGTAATTTTCTACCCAGTAATTATAATTGGGTTCCTCATTTCCTTTTTATCTTATGGCCTAATAGATAGAAATACTAGACTAATTAGTTTTTGCTGTTGTAGTACCGAATAAATAACCCTACTTTTAACCTTACT
This sequence comes from Theretra japonica, assembly GCA_033459515.1. Taxonomy (NCBI): domain Eukaryota; kingdom Metazoa; phylum Arthropoda; class Insecta; order Lepidoptera; family Sphingidae; genus Theretra; species Theretra japonica. The sequence continues at coordinate 11,148,767 of CM065934.1, forward strand.
AAACATTATAGGCCTTATTCGTATATGGTTTTAAAATCGATTTTAGTTATCGAATGTTTTGTCTTCTTCGCTCAAACTGAAATCAAAAGTTTTTCGAAAGGTACAAAACATTCGATAAATAAAATAGATTTTAAAACTGTCTATGTATAAGGCCATTAATATTTTATCCAAAACCAAGGTAACAAATCAAACAGCCTACTCCCACTAACTCACATATGTACTGAAATATGCGTGTCCCCATATAATATATAGAAACAGCCAAGTGACGGCGACCGCACGCGAAGCCGCGATCATCGTGAACTTGTCCTGCAAGGTCAAGTTTGACACCACTGTTTGTCTTTTCAAACTTGCTGGAAACATTAGCGGTATTAGATATATTTTGTCTGTTAGCTTCGTACTGGCGTGTGTTAAGCGCTTCGTTTGGAGTGTTGAGATAATATATTTTTCGATTTTATTTATGTAGGATTTTCAGTATTTTTAATGTACTTATAATGTAATAGTTTAGGAATTCGTATTTAAATTTCGTAGTAAAAAATCCTGAGGCTTATTTTATTCAACATTTTAATAACTTTGACGATTCTTTCTACCTGAAATTTAGGTACTAAAGCATAGAGTGTCGTTTTGTTCGTGAACATTATTTGTATTCCAATATAGGTTTCAATGAAAGAAAAAGTAAAGCATGTTACTTTTATATTTAATTCTATCTTATTATAAACCAAAACTGGTGTTGGGGATGTTCATGGGCGGCGGTGATCACTTACCATCAGGTGAACCGTATGCTCGTTTGCCCCCTGTGACATTAAAATATATAAAATTATAATATTGCTGTGTTTTTTTTTGCAAAGTACTGTGTCTAGTTTCGGTAAATAATTTGAAACAGAAATACCTAAAATAGAGTTATTGTGTTTATTATTTTCAATTTTGATTATTTTTTGTAATGGACAAATATTTGGACAAACAAGCATAGACAATACGCCAGTGAGAAAGTTATTTGTGTATAAAAGTTAGTTTTGAAGGACAGACACGCTATAAACTGATTAATATCTGTTTTTCGTTGTATTATAAAACAGCGTTATTTGTTTTATTTTAATCTGACATTTTCAAAGAACACAAAATATTAATTTTCAATGTGTTTTTTCTAAGTTATTATATATTTTCTGTTTGTATAATGTTTTTCATATTTAATGTCTGTAAGTGTATTGCCAGTATTTGAAAATTGGGTATCGAAGGTTTGTGGAGAAAAAAAAGAGCTCAATTACATCTCCGTGAATCTTGCATGTAGAACAATACGAATATATTTCTCACCATTGCTTATAATTTTATTTACAGGAAAAGAACCCCAGCATACCCATTCACAAGCTGATTTATCTACTCTACCCATACAACACATTCTTATCACGAGACCACGTAAAAAACGTCGAGATCGTGCTCAAAAACTTGGACATAAGTACTACCCCAAAATACCAGATGGTCATGAAAGGGATTGAGTTCAAGGGAAACCAGGCATTAGTGAGTTTGGATGTGAATGGCAGTAAGACTCAGTTTGCGGTGGCGTGTGGTGGTAGGCAGACAGGAGTTGAAAGCAAGGGTATTGTGAAGACGGAGTATCAGAGCCAGTTGCTAAACGAATTGCTGTTGAGTCATAGTGTTGGCGATTTTTGTATTGTTGGTAAGTGTTAGTATCTTTGAACGGTGAAGGAAAAACATCGTGAGGAAACCTGCATAGCGATTTATGATCTGATATGATGATACATTACAGTTAATGTATCATCATATCAGATCATAAATCTGGGCTGATACTGATCCACCCATATAGAAAATATTACAGTATTTTTGTGTTTATAACTTTATGTGGATTTTCTTAATCACTTTGATTTCTTGATACAGTTTTATAATGAATTATGAAACAATCTTATTGAATGGTGTTTGCAATCCCATACAGCGTGATTCTTTTCTATTATTATTGTTCTGTTTTGTAAATAGCTGATTGATTCGTTTTGATTTATTTTATTGCAAAAATGGGCCTGAATTCCTTTATCACCATTATTGTCTCCACATCATTCTATTTTATGTATAAAATAAGTGATATTTTTTATTAGTTCTATGAACTGATTAAAATGATTTTTGTCGCGCCACGTAATTTAATTAACAGGACCAAAAGGCTGTGGCAAGAGTATGCTGGTAGCCCAACTGGCCAATCTCCTAGGCTATACCATAGAGCCTATAGTCCTATACCAGGACATGACGGCCAGAGACCTGGTGCAGCAGCGCACGACCCTGGACAACGGAGACACCGTGTGGAGGAACTCCGCGCTGGTGGAGGCAGCTTTGAAGGGACGGTTGGCTGTACTGGATGGCCTGCATCGGATCCATGCTAGCACCCTTGCTGTTTTGCACAGGTCAGTCTAGATGAATAGAATGACTTAGATGTGCAATCATTGCTCCCATTATAGTCAAAGCTGATGATTTAATGCTCTTTACTGTGTAACAAAGTACTATTGATGATAACAGCTATTATATTATTGGCCTGATCGTTGACTTAATTAGGCAAAGCCTTAGTTACCAAAAATACCGGTTTGCCATCAATCTAATTAAGACAGTTAATGGTTTTATAACCCAGGATACTAATGACAGAGCGCCGCGGCAATAACAAAGCAGGATAGTCGACTTGAGCATCGGTTTGGATATCATTATGTAGAAAAGAATATATAAATATAGCCTTATATAAACATCTCAATTTCAAGAGGGGTGTTACCGTATAATTTGTATCCAACAGATGGGGGGCTTCGTTACGGTAGAATTGATTGCATTGTCATTAATCACAGATTAGTCCATGACCGAGAGCTACAATTGCACGATGGCACAAGGCTGTTACGTCACGACAGATACGATGACCTGCTTAGATCGGGTCTTACTGAGCAACAGCTTGAAGAGAGCGGAGTCAAAAGAATTCATCCTGCGTTTAGGTAAATTATACATTTTTCTTTAGAGGACTTTTTCATATTTCATAAGAAAGGAGAATGAGAATGAGGAGAATGAGAATAAAAATAAGGTCTTTCATATGTGAGAGGCCGCCTGGGTAGGTACCACCACAATATCTATTTCTTCCGCCAAACAACTGTGTAAACGCATTGTTGTGTTCCGGTTTGAAGAACATTATAGCCAGCGTAACTACTGGACATATTAAGACTTAACACCTTATATCTCAGGATGGCGAACGCAGTGTAATGCCAAGTATTACTTTATCATCCATGAGCCGTTGTATCTATAACCATCAGGCGAATGCCATGCTCGTCTCACCATTCATTGCAATAAAAAAAAGTTGCTTTCTGACCGCAAGTGATTATTGCCAAGTTACAAATACGTCTTAAGGACGTCTAGACGTTTTTTATACTTTTGAGTATTGCTATGAAAAGTAAACGTGTGAGTGAACGCTAGGAAGTACGACATTAATTTTCCGGCTATAAATTAAGTAACTGGCCATTTAAGGTTGAACAATGGGGAAGACAGGGTGAAATGGAGCAATTTGGAGGAGGCCTATGTCCAGCAGTGGACAACTATAGGCTGATGATGATTATGATGATGATGATGAATGGTGAAGACGGATACTGTAAAAAGTTTACCCATTTCAGGATTGTAGCGTTAGCCGAACCTCCCATAATAGGACGTGGACAGCAGTGGTTGTCGCCAGAGATCCTGAGCCTGTTCATATTTCACGAGATGAGGAACTTGAGCAAGAGCGAGGAGATGTTCATCATCAATAGCTTGGTGAGTATTTTTTTGGGATTTTAATTAAAATACAGTATTTTCATAAGTCATTGTGAAACATTTTGGGATAATTTAATTTCTTATAAATTCCTGGAAAATTATTTAGATAATTTTCTGATTTTTTAAATGGAATGAAGTTATAATAATGTCATTGATTTTACCTCTTTTCAGTACGGCAAAATATCCTCGCCAATGCAATCGATAATTGACTTAGCAGACGAACTTAGAACATCGCAAGACAGCACACTCAAAAACCTTTCATCATCCCTTTCCACACGACAACTGCTCAGGATAGCCAACAGAATGGCCAAGTACCCAACCGACTCTGCTTATGAAACAGTTCAACGCACTTTCCTGGCAAAATTCCTGCCAAACTTAGCCAGAAGAGCCTTAGACAGTGCCAGCCAGAAACTAGGTATCGACCCGCCCAGAAGATTTGGCATCTTCGGCAACGATCCAAAAGAGACCAAAGTCGCTTGCAGCGTCAACAACGGCATCCTTACAATCGGCAACACAAATACTGAAATATTCAAAACTGACGCACTTACTAAAGTGCCAGACATTTTGTTCTACGATGTACCCCAGCACATGAGATTGTTGGAGTGGTTGCTCCAAGACTTTCTCCTTGGAAACCATTTACTCCTAGTCGGTAACCAAGGTGTAGGGAAGAATAAAATCGCGGATAGACTTCTACAACTGTTAAATAGACCGAGGGAGTACATCCAACTTCATAGAGATACGACCGTTCAGTCCTTAACAGTACAACCGACTGTGAAAGATGGTATAGTGGTATATGAAGATTCTCCGTTAGTGAAGGCTGTTAAATTCGGCCACATTTTAGTGGTAGACGAAGCTGATAAGGCTCCAACCCATGTGACGTGTATACTAAAGACACTAGTTGAGAATGGTGAGATGGTGCTGAGTGATGGAAGAAGGATAGTGCCGAAGAATATGATAGAAGCTTCTGGTGGTGACGTGGCTTCCTTCATTCCTGTACATGATGATTTCAAAATGATTGTGCTGGCTAATCGACCTGGATTCCCGTTTTTGGGCAACGATTTCTTTGCATCATTGGGTAAGTTTCAATTAGTCTATTATACAGCGGTTTTTCTGGTACGAAACTGTCTTAATTATGTTTAGAATTCCACATAAAGTAAAAAGTAAAGCAGATCGACGATAAAAACCTAATTCTAATAAAAAATATTTAGACAGTTGTTCGGAAAATGTTCCTTTGATTTTAGTAGGTCATAATTTAAGGGTTACAACGTTCCATATACCAACTGGATTTCTTTTATAGGTGACCTCTTCTCCTGCCACGCAGTAGATAACCCTTCAATAGATTCAGAAATGGAACTGCTTCGGTCCTACGGTCCAGATGTACCGCAAGATATTATGAAGAAGTTGGTGCAAGCGTTCGCAGTGTTGAGAGAAAAGGCGGACCAAGGACAATTGACATACCCCTATTCCACGAGGGAGCTCGTCAATATTGTTAAACATTTACAGGTAGGGATTAAGGTTTTGAGAAATCAAAAATAACCGAGTTTTATTTGTCCATCAATGTATATTGGGTATGAGTTGAATGTATATGACCTCACTGATTTAAATGAGGTATTTGATACCTCAATATTGAAAAAATAAAGGTATTTTTCTATTTATTAAATTTGGAACTTTAATATATCATGGACTTGTTCGTTATATATGTAATAAGATTTGTGTTTAAAAGTCTAGTATTGTATCAGCCCATATACGACCCACTGCAGGGCACGGGCCTCCTCTACAATCGAGAGTACGATTGAGAGTGGTTAGGCCTATAGTCCACCACGCTTGCCTAGTGCGGGTTGGCGGACTTTTATATACCATAGAAATTTATACAAATCGCTATGGTATGCAGGTTTCCTCACGATGTTTTCCTTCACCGTTATAGTGCGTGGTGATTGACTATCAATACACACATGACTCCGAAAAGTCAGAGGTGTGCCCTGGGATTTGAACCCGCGACCACCGTGAACATTTAGGCAGCCGCGTCTGGTCCGTTACCAACAGGCCACCACGCACTACTTAAAAGTCTAGTATCGTTACTTTATAAAACGTGTACAAAAGCATCAGTATGAATAAAGATTAATCTCCATTATACGTCATATTTTTCTAGAAATATCCAGAAGAAGATCTAGCAACAGCCATCGGCAATGTATTCGATTTCGATCGCTACAGCCGAGACATGGCTGATACATTGCTAGAAGTGCTACACGCCAGTGGTCTGCCTACTGAAGGGGTTCTGGAAGGCAGGTCTCAAGCTTTGAAGAAACTACAAATGACTATAGAAAGGACTAGCGGGTATGTTTACTTATTTATGTATTTGTACTCTGAGAATCTAATGACAAAAAAGAATGTACAGACAGTGGATTCATCGCAATAGGTATTTTTTTGCATATGCTTGTTAGAAATGTAAGTAATGAAATATATATGTATTAAAAGGTAAAAGTGTATTACTAATTGATAAATCATAAAATGTAGACAAGTATGTGCGTTTTTTGACTACAAGAAAGATAAAGTTAAAAAATAACTTTCTTCAATACTAAAATAATTTTAGATTGATTTGAAAATTTTCTTTTTGAATATTATAATGTACTGTATCAGACCATACTTGCCCGCAGCAAGGACGTGTCATCCCCCAAGCACGGTAAAGAGGACCCCGACAATCAGCCCCACGTCGGCGGCAACACTTGGGCGGGCGGCACCGGCGGCAGGGACACGGCCGGGCTCGGAGGCAAGGGCGGACCCTACAGGCTCGACAAGGGACATGATGTGCACCAGGTATATAGCTGTGTTATTTAGTACATAGTACGTAATATATACACGCACACGTACGCATGTACGCACGCATGCAACCACGCACGTTGGCTACTGTAATTGTTTTTTTTTATTGCAATGAATGGTAAGACGAGCATGCCATTCGCCTGATGGTAAGCGATACGACCGCTCATGGACAGTAGCAAAATCAATCAACAACATTAATTACAAAGAAATGTTGGCATTCCACTGCGCTCGCCATCCTGAGACATAACGTGTTAAGTCTCATTATGTCTTGTAGTTACGCTGGCTACAATTTCCTTCAAACCGAAACACAACAATGCGTTTACACTGATGTTTGGCGTAAGAAAATGATATGTTTGGCACACTGTTGCTTGTGTGTTACTTTATTCAATTAAACACTGTCAAAGAAAATGTGCAACAAAATAACGACCTTATCACACACTAAATAAGTGTTACTTCAGCTTTCAGACGCGGAGAAGGACAGTGTTCCAGAGCACGTGAAGAAGGCAGCCCGGGAGATGAACAGGAAAGCGTTCGAGGAACGACTGAAAGAGATCAAAATGAGCGAGTTCGATGCTAAACTTTACGGACAGTTCTACCGAGCTGTGCAACCGCAGGTATCTATCTTATAAAAATTTAAATTAATTTATCTTCCTGTAGATCTTAAAATGTTTTCAATGTGATCTGAGTCATCATTCAGATTATTTATCAGATTAATAACTTATAATTAATACTGATAATTATTCCGGGCTATGGGAAGGTCTCTGCCCACTAAAGCGACGCATACCATGACCGTATCTTGCCCTGCTCTGAACGTATCAATTAAATTAATATTTTTTTACTTAGACTTCAATAATAATTTAATGTAATAATGATTTGATCCGTGCTGCTTTACAGCTGGCTTCTCTTGCTGTAAAATCTTTATGCGAGGTTATTTACCTCTTTAGTTCATTGTTTTTGTCACCCGCTTTGTTACTAAGGGAAGTGGACAATAATTTATTTCTAACTCCTCCTATTAATTTAACTTTATGATTGATTTCGTTGCGGGTTAAAGACAAGTTAGACATTACCGGAGACTCGCTGAGCTTCAATGCTCAGTGTCCTCACAATGCGTGCCACTGTTGATCCTGGCTTACAGGAGTTGCAGTGGTGGGTGTGAGGGCGGGACAGTCTCTTTAGACTGCAATACCACAATGAATACGTTGCTAACTTCACATACTTGTGTGGGTAAAGGAAAATATCAGATCCATCTTTTTGTTCCAGATTGGTGCACTGCGTGGTGTGTTGGCGGAGTTGCAGGCGAAGACTAAAGAACGGCAGTGGAGTAGACACCAAACAAGCGGTGAACTAGATGATGGAAAAATTATTGAAGGTAAGATTTCTTTCTATCATCGAGACATTCTGTAATAACTAGTAATTTAAAATGTAATATATTGTTAACATATCCCTGGACGAAAAATGACTTTCGAAAGCCTTAAATATTTTTGAACGATTTATGTAACGAGACTCTTCATGATGGGATTGTTGAGATAAAATGTTCCCCACTTTAAGTATAGAGTGTGCACGCTAAAAAAATGTATGTATCTATGTATAAAGGAGCCAAGCAAAAAATCTACCTTCTATATTACCACAGCTGGCATGATTAAATAAAAGAATTTGTTAATAGTCCATTCAATGTCATTGAACTTTTTAATGCTCGGAATGAGGAAATATTTTTTCAGATTTATAATATAGCATTATTGTTGTAGGTTTGACAGGCGAGCGGTCCATATACCGTCGTCGTACTGAGCAGGAACCTCCGCCGGGAGCTCCGCCGGACAAGCCCAAGCGACTCCGACTTGTGTTGGACGTCTCTGGGAGTATGTATAGGTATGTATGTACGATTTTATGGGTGGAACTTTGACATGTCATATGAGGATACTACTGTTGGGCATGGATTTCCTTACTTAAAAACGACTATTTAAGACCTATGTCGACAACTCATTGCGGCTTGATAGACAAATAAATTTAATTCTTTCCGGTCAGTCCTAAAATTTTGGAGCACCTAGAAAATAATAATCAAATATTATTATGTACTCAGTTATGGCTCTTACTTTTACTTTACCATTTCGCAGTAACTAAAATTAATATTGATCCACGAGACCTAAATAAATTTACGATGTCTCTTCAACCATAATCTTCATCACCTGCCACTTGAATCTCTACTCTATAGTATTTCTAATTCAAGAAGTCTCATTTGACATTTCATACTTTTATCATAAATAACTTTGTGAAGACGTAACTCACACAATTTCAATAAAACTTTCCGTAAAACCATAGAATTATGAAGCTATTCTTATTTTATTACAGGATTTACAATCCAAAATAACTAAATTTAAATATAAATCCTTTAAATAAAGCAAAACAACCATTTTAAACAACATACTTTTTTACTAGACGTCATTACAAAGTCACGTCGTTAGGTCTTCCATGTGTAGAGTTGAGACTATGCAAACGGATTTGTATACGCATAATCGGTAAAAATATAGAAATAATCGAGCAATTTTAATCCAGTTGTTTTCTAATTTTAAAAAGTAAGTAATGTAAATACAATATATAAACCTAAGAGAATCAGCAATCGAAAAAGGCTTTCAATTGTATCCTTCGTATTATAAATTTGGCACGCACATATACAAGTTTTCCTTGGTATTTGTTAATTTATTAGATTAATTTATTTTATTTGTGTCAAATTTACTAAAGATAATCGTAAAAAGAGTTTTGGGAAATATTGATTTTTATCTTTTCTTTCGAACTGCATAACTGAAAAAATTGCAGGTCGATACAGACGTCCGAAGTATACAAATATAGTAGAAGACCAAGATTCAGAAAAATAAGATTTCAACGCAGGATTTAGCAGGATTTCGTAGAAATTTAGGGTTTTATAGCGCGTTCCATACATCAAAAATCTAAATTATTTTTTTTAGCCAAAATTATAGGGTTAAACAAAAATGTACAAAGAATAAATATTGTAAGGAATGATAATATCGAACCGTTGGCGTCAAAATAAATTGGAAATTCCGAAAAAAATCGTGTCACAAAAAATTGCCATTTCGACTCAGTGGGCCGGGCCGCTAGTAATAAATAAATCATTGCTTTTGTTCCTTAATACTAAAGTGACTTATGCAATTGTGGATGTCTCATTAGGATAAAGATGTACATAAAAAAAAACGAAATAATGTAAACTAAAAATATAAACTGTAATCGATTAAGAAATACAAACAAATAGTATCGATATCTCGTTAATAATCGGATATTGTACTAACCGATTTATTTGACATCATCCCTATTTCACAATTTTGAGATATGTCAAATGGAACTTTTAAAATTAGATAGATTATAAATACTTACACTCAAAGTCCATATTCCCCCAACAGGTTCAACTCGTACGACGGGCGTCTAGAACGTTCTATGGAGGCTGTGGTTCTCCTAACAGAGGCTCTGAAGGGGTATGAGGCCCGCATCAGGTACGATATGTACGGGCACTCCGGGGAGGAACATGCGCTGGAGCTGGTGAGGGTCGACCGACCTCCTGACAATGAGAAGCAGAGGCTACAGGTGAGACGGAGATATGTGGTAGAAAGGGATGGTGATATAGTGATGTTTTTTTATACAGACGGGAATATGATCTTGTAAAACATGACAGCTACAAGTTATTTGCCATTTAAAAAATTAAAATTCATGTAAAAATTAGAATTTTCTTACAAATTAAATATCGAACCTTTACCGTCGTTATAGCGTAGTCGGTTCGACTCTGGCTGTGATACGAGAGACCCTAGGCCATGCCATATTCTACCCTTACTTGTTTGTGCGCTCTACGGATGTTACTTAGTTACATCGTCGTTGTTATCAATTATAAACACAAAACCTGCTTTATATTAAGGTTTAGTCATGGCCTTGTGTGTAAAATTAATTTTATTTAGGTTAATAAGAGACTGATAAATAAGTACACAATGCGTACCGATTTGGCCCGCGATAACCTCTCCATTATAATACCAATTTGTCTCGTGACGTCACCAATAAAACACCTGAATGTATCCTGTACGTTTGCAGATAATCCGCACGATGCATGCGCACGCGCAGTTCTGTTGGTCGGGCGACAACACTCTGCCGGCGGCCAGCCACGCCATCTCCACTCTGGCCAACGAGGACGCAGACGAAGCCATCGTCCTTATACTCTCCGATGCTAATCTTAGACGGTAAGATTTTTATAATTACCTACCTATCGTTATTTATGCTACTTAGGGCAATTTAATAATAATATTAATAAATCTTTATTCATTTACTAAATTTGTATAACAACAATACGAGGTTGGGCCCTTCTATTAAGTATTGAGATACTTGTGCCATAATGCCTAAATTATCCATGTTGCAAAGTTATTAGAACTTTATTTTTACTTCTGGCCGCCTTTTTGACATTTACCCTCCTATGTTTTGTAGGCTTAATATTTTTCATTTCTATTTACATTACTTCTATGTGTAGAGGGGTGTACGATGCTAGCACGCTACATAACGGCACTGAGTCAGCGCTTTACGCCACACGTATTACATATAATAATTTTACCAATCACTTCACGTGCGATCGTTCACCGTTTACCATACCATTTAGACTAGTTCAGTTTGAATAAACCATATTTTACAAAAACCGTTTTCTTTACATTTACCAACCATACGTAAATCCTAGTATGGACACCAAACTCCGTACAAGAGGTGTACAATAGAAGAGAGGAAGTTTCTGGCACATAATATTAACAAATTTATCTTTAATATTGCTTTTTCCGTTGTACTTGTTCACAGATATGGAATTCAACCGGAGGAGTTAGGGTCTATATTGACGTCGGATCACAGAGTGCAGGCGCACGTTATATTCATCGGCAGCTTGGGAGATGAAGCTAACTCGTAAGTACACCTTGCTTGCCTTACTTAATAAAATCAATAAAAAGAAGCATCCAATAAATAGTAAATGCAATATATATATCTAATATTTCTTAAGTAGTCTATTCATTTTATTTTAGCTTATATTTTAAACCGTGTCGTGATTTTTGATTCCGTCTCTTTTTCTCCTAATTAGTCAAACTATCTTTTCTCTCATTCCACTGATTTCATGCCCGACTAATACGTATTATACGCATAAGCTTCGTTCGCCATGTTCTAATAAAGCCTCAATTAAAACGAAACCTGCCTTGCAGGCTACTGCGTCGCTTGCCCGCGGGTCACGCGCACGTGTGCATGGACGTGGCGTCGCTGCCGCACATCATGCAGCAGATATTCGCCTCCTCGCTCATGCAGAACTCCTCATGATACCACCTAAATGATACTTAATGGTTCTTAGATTTACGCACATTACACAATGAAATAAAACATTTTTTTAAGGATTTGGTTTAATGGCTTAAAGCCAAACCAAACCATTTTAAAAATTAATCAAAATAGATAAAATCCGTAAAAATCAGTTTTATTTCAAAATGTTAGTTTCGATAAGTTCCTTTACAAAATGAAGGCTGGAAACAAGGTGATTGACTTTTTTATGGATGGAAGGGATGTTCGGGCGGAAAAGTAAGGGTGGGAGCGAACTAGACAGAATAACAGTACTGATGAATAATATGGGTAGCGCAAAAGAGAAGGAGGAATGTATAACATAGCGGGATAGGGGAACTATCCATCTTGTATCACTACTCACTGGTCGCCTTCTTGTGCTAATTTGACGTATTGTTTCCACCCAAGTCCATTCAGGAAGGTCAGAAACATCGCGTACCAAGATGCCACTCTGTAGTTTGCAACATATTTTAAAAAGATATTGGTCACAATGTTAATTTTAAAACAAATAGTACCATGCTGTCTAACACTTCAATCAAAGAATTTGCTATACCCTTTAAGGGAAGAATAACGTAGAAGAATAACGCAGACATAGTTTAGTGACGATTCATATTCGAGCCTCTTATATGATGTGGAGTCATTATCGCCAACCATAAACCCCCTCAATTTCGGTTTTTGGTGTTGTGCGGTCCATTAACATGGATGATTATTAAAAGAATTGTAATCGACATTACGTGTGTAAGTAGCATATAAAAAAGTGTCAATTGTGTACCTGCACAAATTATAAGTTTTGATACTTGGGATTATAAGTTAGCCAATCACCATGCCCGGAATTTACGCGCGAAGTTGTTCGTTTGATCTTGGTTATTACGTACGCGTCATCATGTTAATCGTTACTAGTCGTCAATTTGTTGTCGCTATGTTTCAACTCTAAATATAAGGCAATAAGGTCTATATTTCATTGGGCTGGTATTTTTTTTTTAGTCTGCGGTAGGTTACCCGATTATTAATGTAAAGATTTCTGATGTACGAGTAAATGTAACTCAAATGGTACAATTCTATATTGACTAGTAAGTGCATCTGCAGTAATATTATATTACAATTTTATTAGTAATTTAAGTTCTTCTAGTTATTATTGTGACATTCCTATAATAGTATCTACATTCATATTATTAAACGACACTAACAGGGTAACTAATTTATGTATTTTTCAAATTACATTTTTGATTGTTGTTATAAACAGTACCTTTTTTTTAAAACATTTTCTACTCGTAATTATGAAGTGGATTTTTTTATTTTTCTTAAATATTATGAATTGTATAACAAATGATGTATTTCAATATTATTTATTTGTCACAAAGTTAAGAATTAAATAACAATATGAATTGATTATTAATTAACTTCAACACTATACATACTAACTGCGACATATTATTTATTTTATTTTTATTTATAAATACTTTATTGTTCACCACATAAAATTAATAAAATAAACACAACGCGCTTAAATACATATATGTAACAAACAGGGGTCTTATCGCTGTCGGCGATTTATTCCAGACAACCTTAAGATTGACCGGAATGAACGAAAGCACGAAAGAAATGGGTGGTCACAGATTAGAAAAAACAATAAAAGAAAAATAATTTAAAAGTGATGAGGAACATTTGTAAACATAAATATGTTCCATAGAATATCATTGTTATTTTGTATTTTAATAATAACAAAGAACCAAGTTGTTTACTTATTGAGATTTTGTTATGGTGATGTTATTAATTTGTTCTGTTTAGTGGTAACAATTAGCAAAATTGTATAGTAAATATGTGACGATATATTTAGTAATATATTTTTGTATTCATATTGAATTCTTATATATTCTACCTCATTATATGTGAGTGATGCAAAACCAAAAGGTAATATAAGTATATGTTGTATAATTTTGTATTGCTGTGATTTAAATAAATTGATTCAAAATCGTTGGAGATTTTTATTTCTCCTAATATTATTATGGGATAGATAATATTTGTATGATCTGCAGATCTTTCTGGGTCCGGGATTTTAATATGTATATATAATGTATTTTAATGTGAAATATGTGCTTTCAAAATGCATTCACGACACGTATATTGTAATTAGGACAATGTTTGAGAAATAAACTAAATAAAAATTCGCCGGTTATAAATGTGAGGCTACGGGTTCGATCCGCACCGAAAAATATATATTTGTGAACCACAAGCATTTGTTTCGGGTCTGGATGTTCGTGAGACCGAAAAGTCTCTCGTAGTTACTGATACTCACGACTCAATTACAAGCATTGACAGCTCTAGGGAAAAAGTATGCACGTGGGGACTTTATGAATATAGTCCTAATCCCCAATATTAACATACGCTAGGTCCTTAGGCGCTCAATGTCGTGGGCGTTTGCCCACAATCGCTCTTATATACCTCTCAGTACAAGTACGAGCAAAATTAATATGAAGAATAACTAGGAACAACTTTGAAGATTATCTAAAGTTGTAGTCACACCTACGAACTTCTTCATTAGCACGGTACCAGGTAACTTTAATGAACTAACTTTACCCTTTTATAGCGTATTTATGTTTATAATCTTATAAAGAAATTATATTGTTTGTAATTCTTCTTCTTTCGTGTCAATGGCTCACATGATACACTTTTATTTAAACTTTAACCTTTACTTTTATTTGTAACTAAAAATGAGTTTTATTATTAGTCGTATACAGTTTATTTTGGCTCTGGGTTTGTTAGATTGTCATTTTTCTTAACTGCTGATAAGCTTAAGCTTATATTCCTTAAGTAAATATGTCCAATACCTATTTCCTCTTCCCATCCTTTTTCTTACCCGCTCCCCTCCAGATTGTTGGGCCGGCAACACATCCACGATCCAAGCGTTGTGGATATTCATGGGTGTCAGTAATCACTTACCATCAGGTGACCTGCTTGCTCGTTTGCCGGGCCTATACTATAAAGAAAAAAATATGCATTTCGCCTGGCTTATTAACGACCTGTCCCGTATGACTTCATATACCTTTAAAATCCTTATATTGAACCCGCAGGTATGCAGATTTTCTTACGATATTTTCTTTCACTTTAAAAGAGCTACTTAATATTTAGTTAAAAAAAATTACTTCAAAGAGCATGCGCATAGGATTTCGTAGAATTCATTATTATTTAATTCAATTACATTAAAATCTAACATATGAACACATTTCGCAAACTTTAGAACGAAAACCTCATCAAAATCGGATCAGTAGTTTCTGAAAAAATCGCCGACATACACTGTATATGGATACATAAATAGACAAATACAGGCCGAATACAACACCTCTTTGAAGTCATTTAAAAACCGTTGAATCATGTTTGAAACTGTAAGCGCTTTGCTATAAGAAGCTCCCGTGTCGGCCATTACTGCCTGTTGAGACTCAGTCGTTACCATAAACCCGCTGTTATGCGGCTAATGAAACAGAGAGGGATCAAGTGGCCTTACGGGAGTTATGTCAACACGGTAGGTGTCCGTGCTTTAACTAGGTTATGCATCATACATTATTTTTACTGATTATGTTAAGAATTCAATGAAAGGGTAGGCAGAGGAGTCAGACTTCGCTAAGGTTATTTCGGTTTTATTGGTTTAATGGAAGAGTGTATGTATGGCTGTGAAAGTTGGAGCTCTTTGTTGGATCCCCATGCCAGACGAAAAATATGTAGGAGATTTCGGTTGAAAAAATCTCACATGAGTTACTCAGGACTTGAGTCTGTTTGACGTGGTTACAGGCTCTTTCTTGTCACAACTTAGATGGTTACGAAATATATGAGTATAGAATAATTGTAGTATTAAAATAAAAGTGTCCAGTTTAAAATATGCTGCCATAATTATATCACAATCTTGTAGGGTAGTTGTCAATTTATGGAGTAAAATTAGCGACACTGACAGTTTTTATCGATTCGGTGCGTGAGGCACGTGTGTAGTGAACAGTGTTAGTGTATTACAAATTAAAACAAAATATTATAGTAGTACGTTATTAGTTATTATTATGTGATGAAAAACAGTGAATATGCTGAAAGACCGTCGCGGCCTATCGTGTCTTCGTGGCGAAGAACCATCGCACGTGATTGGCGAGCGTGGAAATTGAGTCCTGAAAGTCCAAGTAAGTTGGCATTTTTTATTATGATTGCTGTTGTCCGTGATTTTATCTGCGAAAAGAGTATTGCGGTCAGAGAAGCAGTTATAGAATTTATTGTTGTTCTCTACGTGTATAA
Organism: Theretra japonica; assembly: GCA_033459515.1. Lineage (NCBI taxonomy): Eukaryota > Metazoa > Arthropoda > Insecta > Lepidoptera > Sphingidae > Theretra > Theretra japonica. The sequence goes on from CM065934.1 coordinate 11,164,970, forward strand.
CAACTTGGATAAGATTAGTTTTATAGATGACATATTTTTGTACATCTTTTTTGTAATTGCGCAATATGTGCGCACACCGATGACTAACTACAACGAGTAACCTAAAAGACAGGTTTCTAAGACATGTTGCAAAGTTAATAAATAAGTCTTATTACTTATATAATAATTTCCGTTTTATATTGAAAACACTCGCCTCCTACACATAATTTTATAATAAATAATAATAAAAAAATATTAATTTCAGAAAACATCCATACATTAAAATAACATCTAGAATAATCAGTATACTGTTTCCATTCGTTTATTTTATTTTTGACACATCGAGTACTGAATCAAATAGTGATGGCCTGATGCGTTATCGAATCAATTTTTTATAACAAACGATTTTATTTTTGAACAAGTTTTAATCGATTTAATACATATTTTATTTTTTGCTCCATGCATTGTTTTATAAAACTTCAGGGATATTTAAGTTACTTGATTTAATAATTATATTAAAATAAACCATTTACTCATGTTAAGTTAATATTCTTATCACTTCCGTCGGCAACTTCAATACGTATACCTTTATTCATACTAATTAATTTGCAGCAAATACATTCGATCCTAATATTGGGTACTATATTACGTTTAACTGTTTTCATTAGCATTTTAATGTAATTTTATTTCAAATGATTCCGATTGATTGATTCTATTCAAAATCGTTTTTGTTATCTGTGGTCATTCGTTACGAATGGCACAACTCTAAGTGGGCGTTACCCGTCAAGAAAGTATCTACTTTTATTTCAAAATATTGTTCTACTGTAATGTCGTACTTTATAGGCGTGAACTGTCAAAAATAAAATAAACGAATGGAAACAGTATAATCAATGAAACGCTTATAAGATATGAGACCAGTATAGTAAATTATACTTGACAGAGATAATTTATGATGAACTAACATTTATGTTCTAATAATTGGCTATTAAAATAAGGACTAAATACTGTCTCGGTGGCGTAGTGGTACTACGGTACGTTTGCAAAGCTGAGGTCTCGGGTTCGAATCCCGGGTCGGGCAAAGTGATATTGGATTTTTCTATTCATTATCAGCCCGGAGTAAGGAATTTGTGCCCGATATGGCGATAGGCTCGCCCCCTATCACATCGTGGGACGGAATAAACAAGGCGAAACGTGGGTGTTCTGGTAGCACCTCGGCCTACCACTTCTGGGAAAAAGGCGTGTGTTTATGTTATGTTTACTAAATACTGCAAATAACTAAATGCCGATCGATGAGTCGTTATCCAGCGCCACACCAACTTGCTGTCGAGCCTGTGCCCCACAATTTTACATCATCCATCCATCAGCCAAAGGAAGTCCACTGCTAAATATAGGCCTCCCAATGATTTCCACGGTGACCTGTTGGAGGCAGCCTGCATCCAGCGACGTCCCGCGACCTTTACCAGGTCGTCTGACCACCTAGTGGGTGGACGTCCCACGCTGCGCTTTTTTTGCACACAATTTTACATACTTATCTAAAATTACAATATTTTAGTGTCATCCCAATATTAAAATAAGACCAAAAAGTAACTGGCGACCTACAAGTATACATCTGATAAGACAAGCCACTTGGATCCCGGCTCACGTATCGCTTTACGTCTATAAAACCGTCTGTTTTATGTGCACGGCCGCCTACGCGCAGGTAAAAAACATCTGCCCTACAGACGCTACTGTCGGTCACAAAAGTGCTTGTATTATTCAGTTTTTTCTTATGATTCGTATCTTTTTCAACATCGAGTTCCAATGAGAACGATTATATTCATATTTCTGTTGGTAACGGACCAGACGCGATTGCTAACATGTTTACTTAATTAATTTTCTTTTTAAAAATGTATTTGTGACATCTGTATTCTTGTCTTGGTTTTTATATTTGTATATGCTGTTTTAGTAATTTGGTTATGGGTCTTTTACCTGAAATAAATGAGTTTTATGTTTTTTTTATGGTGGTCGCGGGTTCAAATCCCAGGGCACACCTCTGACTTTTCGGAGTCACGTGTGTATTGATAGTCAATCACCACGCACTATAAAGGTGTAGTAAAACATCGTGAGGAAACCTGCATACCATAGTGGTTCGAAAGAATTTCTGTGGTATGTAAAAGTCCACCAATCCGCACTAGGCCAGCGTGGTGGACTATACGGCCTGACCCGCTCTCAATCGCACTCAATTGCATACGAGCCCTGCAGTGCGACGTTTATGGGCTGATACAGATACAGATCATAAAATCCTTATTTGCATTTATTTAATTATAAACTTTACGTCAATTTCTTAATAAGAAGCACAAAAATTATTTGATGATATCATTGATCGTTCTTTTTAAATCTTTGCTCAGTATTACTTAGATAGGTTTTTGTAAAATATGAAACTACTTTCATATAATTTCATTTTCAATATTGTGCTTGAATGTACTTCGCGTTCACATGGGGCTATTTTGCTTTTATTTTTTCTTAGGAAGTATTTGTCAGAGAGATGCTTTGTGCATTGTTTCACAATTTTTCTTTCATCTGGACCTCATATTTTGCTTAACCCAGGATTGGACCGATAAAATAGTTGGGAAATATTCTGCACGCTTACACAAAGTTTATACTGATACTGTAAATACTATATAAGACATGATTTTTTGCACTGAGATAGTTTATGAGGTCGAATATGAAACAGGCAAAACATGGCGATAGGCTCGCCCCTATCACATCATGGGACGGAACACATACGGCGAAACATGGGTGTCCTGGTTGTACCTCTGCCTGCACCTTCTGGGAAAAAGACGTGATGTTTATCTATGTATATATGTATGAAACAGGCTTTTTATCTCGGAACAATGTATTGTTTTTGTGAGCTAAACGTCGTTCAATTCTTCTTCGTAGTCGTGCACTCTTGACAGAGTGAATCTGGTCATGTTTAGGCCGATTGCTGAGCAGCCGGTCTAGCGATGCGTCTCCACGTGTCTCGATATTTGGCGGAGCGGGAGTCAATCAATCAAGACAATAAAATTGTAAGTCCTCTTAGTGGTAGAGGAACAGCGTGAATTGCCTGTGAACTACGAGTATAAGACCTAGACATTGTTTTTTAGGTTAGTTAATGTATTTTATATCAGTGTTTCCTTTTTGAGAACCCAGCAACCATAATCTTTTCTTAAATGTTAATTTAATTCAAATTTTAAGTAAACATGTTATGCACGAAATTGTACACATTGTAAAATACACAGGATTATTTTGTATGAAATGTATTTGCTCAAGAATCGAGGATAGAGACATTAAAGACGTTTTATTGTTATATTTTCGTCCCAGACGCCGATACGACGTCTGCTGTCTCCAATACATTTCCATTAAACGCACAATGTGTATTTATTTGTACGTTGAAAATATTTTATGATATGGTTTTTGATATCTATTATTAAATATATTGATAAAATTTGATCTACGCGTTATCTCTCAAAGGATTACGTTTTTATTTGAGTTTATCCAAGGGTTTTATATTGGTCGGACTTAAGGTTATTTCAGAAAGTCATATTATGAATCTAGCTGGATCCGAAAGATAGAAATCTGCCGCGATAAGCTGAAAGTGCCTAGGTCCAAAACTTACTCAAGTTTTTGCGTAGAATTCTTAGATCGGAAGATTGGTAGTGATATATTGCAGAACGTTAAAGCATTGATATCAATCTTTCGGCTGAACCGAGGTAGAACCACTGTCTCATAGAAAATCGAGGTAAATTCCCTGCTCTTTCTTTCTCCTCTAAATCTATCCTATGCTTGTCTGCTAGAGATTGCCATAGTGCAATAAAACCGGCATGTGTACTTTGTTGTTTTAATATTTCTTTATGTTTTTCGTGTTTATTGTGTACAATAAAGAATAAAATCAATAAATAAATTACCTTGGATTTTACGTTTTGTTCGATAAGCAACATTACCGAAGACCCTTTGTCTCATATAAATATAAAACCAACTATATTACCAAAATATCACTACAATAAAAATTGACTGCTTTGCTTTTTCAGTCCCAAGCGAGGCAAAGTCAATCACTTACAGGTGCTTACAGTTATTGCGACGTCAATGCGACTCGTCCCAAGAGTCTTAGTAGATTGGTTATTATGCAAGACAATAGCTTTATAGTGCACTCAAATGAATTGCTGAAAGAATTTTGCTTAAAAGTGTGTTGATTTGAATTGCTACGTAAATAGTCAAAGATCGAAGAGTAAACATTTGTTTAATTTAACCAAATAAGTTTTGGTGCCTAGTAACTATAATGTTAACGTAGGTATGCGTATTGGTTAATTCAAAAGCAAAGTCGTTTAACAACTAAAACTATTTAGTGTCTTTTTATAATGACACGACAAAGTGACGACAATAATCGTACATTTACATGGAGAATTTCTCGCCTTATTTTAAGAGTCGTACGTACGCCATTATCGTATGCGATTATCGCTATGACATATTCGTATTCTTATGTTTATGGCGAATTACATGATATAATTTGATATAATCGTATAAAAATAGTATCTTTGAGGCGAAAACTTCTTCGAAACTCTCCCCGTGTAAATGAGTCCTAAATCTTTTAATGGTAGTGCAGTTAAGATAGATTATCTATAGGCAAGAGATCAATATTTCTTACCTTAGTGTAGCTGAAGCAATTAAAAGAGAAAAAAAATACGCGACCAATTTTCACTCTATATTATAACTAAAGCCCCGTTTATACGAAGAGTTTCTCGGGGCGAGAATCGAATGCGATTATCGCATCACATAACCGCCATAGAGAATCGTGTTCTGACAAATGTTTACACGACGCGACTTTTTATATTCTTACGATAATGGTATCTTCGAGGCGATGAACTCTCCCCGTATAAATGAGGCTTTAGTTTATTTGATTGACAAATAGTAATTGGAGTTTTAATTCTAAAACTCAATTAAATGTGAAGAAAATGTGGTAATAATTCTATTACCACATTTTCTCCTACGCGTCCCTCCTACGACCAGATAGAATAGAACTTGCTTCGACCGCTTTTAATTTTGAATTTGATATTCCAATCGTGCTAACAAACAGAAGTTCAAAGTGTGGGCGTTTGTTAATGAAGTCTAAAATTCGTATTATAATTTAAACAGCAATCAGGATTGTAAATTGATTTCAGCCAAGTTTTGAATTCTTTACATCGTTCGCAACGACTTGTTTCTGTGGAACTCAAACTGTATTGAACCAATCAAAACTTTTATTGGGAAATGTAAAACGGGCCTAATTTCGTTCTACTTGTGTCTGTTTAATATTGCGAAGTTTGGGTAAGGAAATGTTTGTAATCACGAGTATTTGAAGTAACGGATTTTGGGATGGCTAATTTCATCTTTTTGGACCGTTGATAGCGTGTAGGTATAGGCCGTTAAGGAAGGCTTTAGGTTCAATTTCTCGGCCAGGTAATTTGCAGTTTGAAAAAAAAAAAGTCTTTGAGAGAAAAAATATAAACTCACGCGTTTTTCCCAGAAGGGGTAGGCAGAGGCGCCAGCATGACACCCACATTTCGCCTTGTATGTTCCGTCCTACAATATGATAGGGGGCGAGCCTATCGCCATATCGGGCACAAATTCCTGACCGGGCTGATAATGAATTGAAAAATCCATTGTCACTTTGCCCAACCCAGGATTCGGACCCAAGACTTCAGCTTTGCTATCGTACCGTGGTACAACTACGCCAGAGAGAAAATATATACGGAGAAATGCACTTATATAATTAGGTTATTCGGTGCTGGTATAAATACTTCAATAAAGCCAATGTTTCATGAACTTAATCTTCCTAAAGCCACATATTGACACCTTAATCGAAAATCCCGGCCACGGAAGGTATGAGGTTACATTTTACGACGCGTGGTGTCGAAGTATTTGTACATACGGCGAGATGGCATCCCGCAACGCAATTCCACCCAGTTCTCCCCTAATTTAATTCCAGCTAATCCACCTATTTATATTGGGGTAAGAAGCCGGGTTGACGTGCGTAATCAAGGGGAGATTGGGGCATTTACTTTCTTAATTGTATTACCATTTTTGTTTCTTTTTCTTTTATTCTGTGGTTTCTAACGTAATACTCAACAACAAGGTGAGTGTAATATTATCAGATAAATCTATATTATGCTCCTGTTTTATAAATATTGGATTTCATATTAAAATACTGTTATGCTTGATGAATGATTCGAGCAATTGCTAAACTATGGTGGGTTTAATCATAGAGCAGTTTAATACTTAAATAGTGTGTAGATATTGGTGCCGAAACGTGTTTCTTGTCATTTAATTTTTCCGTAAAAAAATAGTTCGATCAAATATAACCAAAATTGCAATAACATTTTCTTATAAACCGATGAGCTATCATTAGGTATTGTTATTTATGGGCAACAATTTTCACCATCAGTGTGTGGTACTATAAAAAATATCTATAAAGGCTGCCAACTAGCCCCAATCTCCCCCAAACAAAGCCAGCTGTAGCCACAGAAAGCCACAGATTTAGTGCTCGCGTTGCAAAGAATTCAATTATTCAAAGGCTAGTGATTCCTGGCTGTGTGCAAAGCTCATTTCCTTTTGCGGCATTTCCAGTGACGACTGGCGTTCTTGAGAAAATCGAATTTGACTGAAAAGGGAATTTGTTATATGAGGAATGTGGAGATGTCTCCCATTTTTGTGTTTTATTTTCAGTACAGGATTTATTTAAATGCAATATTTTGTTATCAAGAGGACGCAGCGAATATGACAAGAAGAGTTATTTTTAAAAAGTTGTTAGAATCGAACTTTGTGCTATTCTTGTTACAATAACTGTTGAGCAAAGAATTACGTAATGTGACCTTTGCCCTATTTCATAATGGCTGATAGCAGGATGGTTTATTATGAGATTATCACTAAACACGTGACTTATAAGTTATAACGTATGTAGGTGCTTACATTAGGAGCGATTTCGACTTCAGTTTAAACGATCGTGGAATATAGAGATTTATCAAGATTAAAAATCAATCTTGTCTATTATCTAAAACTCTTGCTATAAAAATATATGTAAATTGCACATAAATTGTGACATAAATCCCAAACTATTTTTAGTTTTACTTCATACATACATACATAAACTCACGCCTTTTTCCCAGAAGGGATAGGCAAAGGTTCTTCTGGTAGTAACCAGGTCACCCGCGTTTCGTTCGCCTTGTTAGTTCCGTCCCATGATGTGATAGGGGGCGAGTCTATCACCATATCGGGCACAAATTCATGACTCCGGACGGATAATGAAAGAAAAATACAAAATCACCACCCGACCCCGACACGAGAACCCGAGACCCCAACATTGTAACCGTATCGTAGTACAACTACATTACAAAGGCAGTCTTACTTCATTGACTGAATATTAGAAATAATATTCAGTCTATATGTAATCCCCCGGCGATAAACCAATTTGTTACAACTTGACACAAATCCTGCCATTGACACAGATCTTGTTACAGAGAGCGTATTAGTAAATATTTAATAAGATTACTAAAATAATCTATTACAAGGGCAAGCAAGTATAACATCTTTATTTTTTATCTATAAGAGACAGCATTTTATCTTTAAAGCCCCATTTCCACGGGGAGAGTTTAGCACTGAAGATACGATTATCGTAAGGATAAAAAAATTGCATCGTGTAAACATTTGTCAGAACACGATTCTCTATATAAAATAAAAATAGTATAAAAAAAAGTTATAAAAACGTTAAAAAAATATTAAATGGATATATGCAAAACTGACAAACATAATTCTGATGCTGCGTTAATAAATCAGCGACGCTCTATCAATTACAATATTAGAGTAATATGGTAACATACTTTACAAATATACTAGTATATAGCGGCCTCGCGCGCGTGAAAATGTTTTCCATGATAAAGGCTCCAATGATGTACAATATTTTTCTGGGCTAAAAATACTTAAGAATGCCTCGGTGCCGCAGTTGTACTACAGTATGATAACAACGCTGAGGTCTCGGGTTCGAATCCCGGATCGAGCATAGCGACAGTAGATTTTTCTATTAATCATTAGCTCGAGTTCGGAATTTGTGCACGCTATGGCGAATGATCCGCCCCCTATCGTATCTTGGTGCGGAACACATAAGGTGAAACGTGGGTGTCCTCGTAGCACCTCTGCCTACCCTTTTCTGGAAAAAAGGCTTTAGTTTACGTATGTAAAATACCCCAGGGCTTCCCTCGATAAATGAACTGTCTAACACGAAAAGATGTTTTTCAATTTGAACCAGAAATTCCTGAGATTAGCGCGGTCAAACAAACAAGCAAATTCTTTAGCTTTATATACCCGCTTCACACCCACCACTACTACCCCTGTAAGCCAGGATCGACAATGGCATTTTAATGTCACCGAGCAATAAAGTTCAACGAGAGAGGCGGAATGTCTGCAGTCGTAAGTTCACGACTGCATTCCGAAGAATGTAGACAGGCGTACCACCCACAATTCGTTAAGATTATTTCTGGCATTTTTTATTGCATAGATCCGTTAAACGACCAAACAGGTCACCTGATGGTAAATGATCACTGCCACCTATGAACATCTACAACGTTGGATCATGGATGTGCTACCGGCCCAATTAGGAAGGGGATCGGGAAGGAAAAAGGATGGGACAAGGAAAGAGGTATTGGGCATCCGGCAATCTCACTCACTGAACGAAACGCGACAGCTGAGGTGTCGCTTCACGTCTATATCCTATAAGACAGTGGTACCGCCCCGGATGAGCCTGCCCATTCATGCTGAGTCATGACAGACAACACCGTAGTTCTACCGCTTAAAAAAGATGCCAAAAGATGGCTCAAGGTGTAATAGGGGATGCCGATGACGGGTACAAATCACATTTGGGGAAAACACATGCGTTTTCAAACCGTAAGATATACACAATAAATTGCTCGGCCAGGCCGTCAAATACAGGAACACATAGTCCACAGCCCATGCTGATGCTAGACCAATTATGCGACATGAAAGCTATTACCCACGCTGTCTTTCGCAACGAAATTAATCAAATAGTAAAATGAATAATGTTTAAAAATAAATTCTTGTGACATAGCTATACTCTTCGTGATACGGCGGGGGTGTTAAGTGAACAATTTAGGAAGTACGTGCTTCGACGTCGGAAGCGGCGGCCGGTCGTAAATCTTCAATTTTGCCGGCTAACCCCAACTCGCTTTTATGGGTCGGTAGTCTTATTGGCCTGTTTTAGTGCTCGGTTGTTTTACACTAATTTGTTTATTCTGTATCCATTATTCACTTATTTAGGAACATAAAGTTTCTTTACGAATTGTTGGATATGTAAATTTATAATGGCTTTATCCGTCTTTACTCCAGTTTATTTTGTATTTCAATGAACAGCGAGACGAGCATGCCATTCGCCTGATGGTAAGCGATACGACCGCTCATGGACAGCAGCAAAACCAAACAACACCATGAATTACAATGATGATAGGAAAAAATTACAAAAAAAATAATTCTCGCCTTTTTTTGCAAAAAAATTAAATTGTATTGTGTCTGCAGTAATTAAAACTACCACCTGGCTTCATTTTCGGTAGCAGTCTTGATATACCCTGTATGAACTAACATAGGCACCGTTAAAGAACACCCTGTTATATTAAACAATATTTTTATTTCATTAACCTTTCATACAATTATAGCGATTGCCATACATTTTACACCCAGCCTCCATTAAAATATGAGCTAAGTGAATCAAGTTGGTATGTAGCAAGCATCCGAAGTGTGCGTATTACTCGCAGCCTTGGCCTTGTGGGGAAAGGGGAAGGGGAAGAGGAAGGGGAAGGGGAGGGGACGACACGAGAGGAGCGCGCTTCCTCCAGATACCCCGTTATAGCTTGCAGATAAAATGAACGGTTTATATGCATACATTTAAAGTATCCATGGTTGGTTTAAAATATATTTTGTAGACGGATCGGGGAAATAAGATCTTCTGAATATTAAGAACATATTGTTTGAGTTGATTTTCAGTAAATTTACAATGTAAAATTACGTTATGCATAATGTCGTGGTTTAATCTAAAGAAATAACTTCAACGTTGTTGGACCCTTACATCTTCCTATTTTCTCTACTTATCTCACTTTTCCCGGATATAAAGTAGAAACCTAACATGTACGAGTACAATACATGTATCTAAATATATATACATACATCAAATGACATGACATTAATTATAAATAAATAAATGCACCCAACAGTCACAAACATAGTCCTGACCCCACACTAAGATCAATTAAGTCTTGTCTTGTGGGTATCAGACACTACGAGAGACTTTTCGGTCTCACAAACACCTTGATCCGAGTCAAATACTTGTGGGTCTCGCAAACATTTATCTCAGTACGGGGATCAAACCCGCGGCCTCTCGTTTTACAGCCGGCGTCTAACCAACTGCGCCACGACAGCTGTCAAATAGTATATTTTCACCGTACTTATTCAATATATATTTTTTAAAATTATATTCATAACATACACGATACTAAAATCTCCTAAAAATCCAGGTAACAAATTATTTCCCTATTCGCCTGAAGATGATTAAAATTTATGCATTTCTGAAAACCGGTAAAAACGCATTACCAATTCATAAGAGTGACGTCATATTTCAAAACGCTTTCACAAATAAAGTGAAAAGAAATTAATTGGCACAGCGCCAGAACGCACCTCCTGCTTTGTTTGCAATGGACTGTGCATCCACGTTATCAGATTCACAAGGCCAAATTCAGCGGAAACAAAGGAATCTAGTACATTTTCTAGTAGGAATTTATTTTTTGGGGTTGTGACTTAGCAATTTCGTTTTATAGGGGTTACAATGATGTGTTCAGCATCGTGTGCGGTGGTAGCTATACAACATACCAACATCTTGTTTCTGGGATAGATACGAAAGTTTTCCAGTTCCTACAATACATGTTAAATCATATCACAAAGGATTCTCTCTCTCTCTCTTCAGCCACAGGAAGTCCACTGCTGAACATGGGCGTCCCCCATGGATCGCCACATAGACCTGTTGGAATAAAGGATTATTAAGTGTTAATTTTAGTGGTAAACAAATTAGAGATAAATCTTATTGGACCTATTAAAATTAGCATATTTTTAAATTTAAAAAATATTCAATTTACAGTGCTAGACCTAGGCTCCTAGGCTGCAAATCTAGAACATAGCCGATCCACAGCGTATAAGCATTCAGTACGTATATAAATTATCTCAAAGCAAACGCAAAAGTAAATATACTACATTCTAACTGCGTGGTCGGCTGTTGGTAACGGACTAGACGCGGCTGCTCCCATGTTCACGGTGGTCGCGGGTTCAAATACCAGGGCACACCCCTGACTTTTCGGAGTCATGTGTGTTATATAAGTCAATCACCACGCACTATAACGGTGAAGGAAAACATCGTGAGGAAACCTGCATACCATAGCAATTTGTAAAAATTACTATGATATATAAAGTCCGCCAACCCGCACTAGACCAGCGTGGTGGACTATTTGGTCTAACCCCCCTCAATCGTACTCTCGATTGTAGAGGAGGCTCGTGCCCTGCAGTGGGACGTATATGGGCTGATACAGTATAGTACAGTATAATCAAATTGCGCAAACCTTTTAAAAATACAATTTCCAGTAACCGCCAACATTCACTTCCAATGCCTTTTAATTAAAACGTACGATCCAGAGGACCATGGAATAAATTCCACAGGTCATAACAAAGCCAGCGATTGTTATTAGATTTCAAGGAACAGCGCGATGGCACGTAGGGGTTGAAGGGGGGTTGAGGGGTGGGGGTGGAATTAAGATGGCGGTCACGCTCGCGCCCACGCATGGAATGTAGATGACGTCCTTGGCCTTGTGTCGGACTTGCATTATCCTTATGAAAATGGATCTTGTGAATTCATTATTTTTATTACAGCCTCTATGGCGTAGTTGGTTAGACGCCGACAGTAAAACAAGAAGCCGCGGGTTCGATCCCCGCATCAACACAAATGTTTGTGAGACTGAAAAGTCTCTTGTAGCTTCTGATACCCACGACACTAGACTTAATTGATCTTAATGTGGGATCAGTAGGGTAATTCACGTAATTAAATAAGTTCAGTTGCAGTGCAGTTGCAGTTAAGTTTCGATCAAAACAGACCTTTTCGTATTCTCGTAATTTTGACAACCGCTGTCAGATACGCTCGCGTCAAGTCCGCGTCACGCGAGCGGTTTAGCGTATTCTATTGCTGCGTGTTTTATGTGCGCGATTCAGATCGCAACTTGATCGGTATTCATGTGTAAGCTTCTTGCATACGACTGACGTATAGTTGACGCGCAGCACCCGCGCAGTTTACGCATAGCTTAGGTGCAGTTCACGCGCAGCTAAACAATTATGAGAATACCATTTTGCACTAAGACGTAAACTTAATTGCAACTGCACCGCAACTTGATCGGCGCGTTAAAAATTACGTGAATTAGCCCGCAGGACTATGTATGTGACTGTTAGGGGTATTTATTTGTTATTATTTATTATGTCAGAGGACTGCTGGTTAAAAACTGTATCACGATCTAACCGCCCATATAATTTAGTTTATTTATTCATAATTTCAGTTATTAGTCTTTTGTGTTTGATATCATTGGCATAAGAAACTATAAGGAACTTTCAAGTATCAATGACTTAAATACTTATTTTGATGTGTGGATCTAAATTACCTCTCATTGTTTGACTCGTAATACTTTACGAATGCTGTAATATTTCGGAATAATATACATATACATCACGCCTTTATACCAGAAGGGGTGGGCAGAAGTGCAACTAGGACACCCACGTGCTGTGCGTGGTTGCCTGTTGGTAACGGACCAGACCCGGCTGCATATACATGCGGATACATGTTCACGGTGGTTGCGAGTTCAAATCCTAGGGCACACCTCTGACTTTTCGGAGTCATGTGTGTATTGGTAGTCAATCACCACGAACTATAACGGCGAAGGAACACATCGTGACGGCGAAGGAACCTGTATACCATTGCGATTCGTATAAATTTCTATGATATGTAAAAGTCCGCGAACCCGCACTAGGCCAGCGTGGTGGACTATATGGCCTAAACCGTAAACACTCTCAATCGTACTTTGGATTATAGAGGAGGCCCGTGCCCAGCAGTGGGACGTATATGGGCTGATGCGATACGATATACGTGGAAGTGCATGACAGTGACACCAATCGACAGATTTCCTGGTCTGTAGTGCAGCACTGTGTGGACACACTGTGTGTACATGCCGTCCGCACGCGACATCGGAAAGTTTGATTCGAGATCTCCATTCATTATCAATAAATCGTTTACTGATTTTTTTTTAACTTGTCAATAGCGTCTATTGAAGTCTAGAGTTGATTTATTTTTCTAATAATGGGTTTCATTTTGATGACATGGTTTGTTCGCTTTATTAGAGTAGTACATTCATAAGTTCACGCCTTTTTATCCCGGAAGGGGTAGGCAGAGGAGCAACCATGACATCCACGTTTCGACTAGTATTTTTCGTCCCACTATGTTATAGGGGGCGAGCCTATCGCAATATCGGGCACAAATTCTTAACTTCGGGCTGATGATGTATAGAAAAATCTAATATCACTCTGCCCGACCCAGGATTCGAACCCGAGACCTCAGCTTTGCAATCATACCGTAGTATAAATGCGCCACTGAGGCAGTATTAGTGCAGTAAATAGTAGAATAACATATTGGCAGTAGACCGTGACTTCGTTGGTTTTCAACCCTGGCCGGATAGTCACTTAGTCTGAATTTTTCACGTGATATACATGGACAGAAAAATAATTAGCACTCGTCGCTTCTCATATGAAGGGTACAAGATTTGATCGATTGATTTATAAATAGAATCAAGGCTATATTGCGTATGTTTTTGAATGTATTCATTTACAAAACGACACGAAATTTCGCATCCAAAATAAATAAACAGAGCACAGTGAATTGAATAGTGATACAGATAAACTTGTTGATGTGTTTGTGTTGTTGGACCGCGTGATGTATCGCGGCTCATTCTAATGAAGACAAATGGACTCGCGCTTACAAATTGAGTTTTTCGCGCATTTACTGAAACATCAGTTTACCTTCCATCATGATTGATGGCTTTAATTCTCCTATTGTTTATATGTCCATCTGGATGTATTGTATTGTATTGTATCAGCCCATATACGACCCACTGCAGGGCACGGGCCTCCTCTACAATCGAGAGTACGATTGAGAGTGGTTAGGCCATATAGTCCACCACGCTGGCCTAGTGCGGGTTGGCGGACTTACATACCGTAGAAATTCTTTAAAATCGCTACGGTATGCAGGTTTCCTCACGATGTTTTCCTTCACCGTTAAAGAATGGTGTTTAATTCTGGTCTTTAATTTCCATCTGGATGAATGGTGTTTAATTATATCGTTTTTTATGCGGAATTTACTCTCTAAGTGCGTGGTGGTTAGTGCATGTTGGCCATGTTCACGGTGGTCGCAGATTCAAATCCCAGGGCACACCTCTGACTTTGGAGTCATGTGTGTATTGATAGTTCATCACCACGCACTGCTACGGTGAAGGAAAACATCGTGAGGAAACCTGCATACCATAGCGATTTGCAAGAATTTCTATGGTATGTAAAAGTCCGTCAACGCGCGCTAGGCCAGCGTAGTGGACTATATTATGGCTTAACCCCTCCCAGTCATAGTCTAGATTGTAGAGGAAACCCGTGCACTGCAGCGGGACGTATCTGAGTTGATACAGTACAGTACTCTTTTGCGTAATTAAAATTACTTTCGATGAGAGGGTATTCGTTTTTGATACCAGATTTGACTTAGCTCAATGATAATTATTCTTAATAACTCATACATAACTGACGACTCCATAGTAAAGTATGAGTGCGTAGTATCAGTAACTGTGAGAAACTCTTTATGAAATTAAAAAAAATAATTTATTTAATCCATTAAAATGTTCAACATCATTTAGATTTCGTTTTTTTTTTATCTACCATTCGGTTCGGCAAGGGTTTTCATTAGAGAAGAACAGGCAAGAACCTCTAGTGTTGCTTTTTTTAAAACCAGTTTACAATATAGTGATTGTCACAAAAGTTGGTTAAAATCCGAGTAGGTCTTGTTAGGGACCTGACCTGGCAATAATATCCGCAGCGGTCCGGGTTGGTAGGCCAGCGACACTGACATACCCCTTTCGGCCTTTCCGAGGTACCGAAAGGGGAGCTTTACAGCTTTGCCCCTTCACACCAAAAAAAACAGCAGGTCATTAATAATTTTGTTAGAATTTATAAGTAATGTATATTAAGCCCCACAATATCGACAAAACATAGTATACTCGTATTTATTTTTTGTTTTATTTAATTATTTATTTATTTTATTTAACACAAAACAGGTTACAATCATGAATGCAGTAACATCAAGTATGTATACATTATTTTTCTGGACGATAATTATAACCCAAAAAATTGTGTTCCAGTGAGTAATAATCAAGTTACAAGTAAAAATTGGTGATAACAATGAAATACAGTAAAACCAACAAAATACAGATAAAAAAGAAAAGCCTTAATAACATGTTAACACGTATTACAAAACATTCTCATTATTTATCTACGTTTACCCTAAACGTATTCATACTAAATATCCTAGCTAAAATAGCACTCATCAGAAACATTAAGAAAGGTACACAAACATTTTTTCCTCGAAGTCGTTAATTCAATTTATGTGGTAAATGACCTTCATAGCAGAGGCTACTAATGGCCGCCTCCAGGGAATTCGCGTCGATACAGCTTATTTAAATTAAAACGTTAATAAACTAAATGGACTTCGCACCCACTACTGGTGACTTCATATATAAGTACAGGGTGCTTGCTTTGCGAATTGAAAGGGAGTGGGGTAGTTTTAAGATTAAGTTGAATTACAAAAATCTAGGATAGGGTCCTAACGGAATGTTTACAAAGTAAGGCTTTTGTATATTAAATGTTCCGATGTTTATAAAATTAATCTGATAATTTTCCAAAGTGATATTAGCTTGAAAGCCATAATTCGAACATTCTATGGCTCTGAAGTATGACGAACTGAATATATCTTTTAAATATTGCTTCAGCATGTATATTTTTTATTACAATTAATGGCGAGACGACCATGTCATTCGCCTGATGGTAAGCGATACGACCGCTCACGGACAGTAGTAAAACCAAACAAGACCATGAATTACAAAGTTGGCATTCCACTGCGCTCGCTAACCTGAGACAAGATGCTAAGTCTCATTATGTTCAGTAGTTACGCTGGCTATAATGTCCTTCAAACCGAAATACAACAATGCGCTTACACTGCTGTTTAGCGGAAGAAATAGACATTGCGATGCTACCTACCCAGGCGGCCTCTCATACAATATGAGAAACCTACCACCATTTATGTACAGCTATGTATATAGAGCTACTATATGGACAACCGCAATATTATAACTATTTTAAATTATGCTACAAAATCATGATCGCTTATCTTTAGTGCGAAAATTAATCGCTGTAAATTTCATCAATTTATTTTTAACTGCATTCTATGATCGACCTGTACAAAATATCTTTGGAATATTTAAACAATTGACAGCCAAGTCAGAGGTACTATCCTGAACCAATGTCAATGCATGGGTAGATAAAAAAGTACCCAAAAGGTGCAAAAGTGATGTCATAATCGAGTAAAGTGGAAACCCATAGTCGCTGCCTGCCCCTTTGGTAAGCACGCGAGACGAGTATGTACAACACTATAACATAGACATGCGAGATTTAATATCAGGCTGTATAAGATTAACGTTGAAACCGTGCATTTAAGATGAAAGGAGTCGCTGGGGAGGTTCTTTTTTTAAATCGGACTGATGTTGCCTCATTTAATAAAAGTACTTTTCAAAGAGCACTTTTATCAAATTATCTTTATCCGTAAAGACAAAAAATTGTTGTCTTACAAAGTGGTACTTTTTCGTTGTACAATTATTTTTGTAGTATTTATGTGTATAAACAATAAATCGCTGAAATAAAAAAGCACTCGAATTTACGACGTGAATTTAACGCAAAATATCTGCCGGTATTTCTACATAGCAACTTTATCGAAATCATAAAAAACCCTTTATCACAATTTCCAACGGCTTAAAATAACCAGAAAAGTTATAAATTCCGTTATGAGAAATATGTGAAAATTTACGTGAAAGCATTCCGTTAATTTATTAGTCCGTAGCGTCAAGTTTTTCGGGTTTATTTTCCAAAATTTCACGGCAATTAATAACATTTTATCGTAGTAATAAATTTGTGTAACATATTGTCACAGAACAAGGGCTGTTTGGTTAAAACTAGTTATTTGAATGCTAATTGCTGAATGGCGTGAAGAAAATATTTCCTACCGACTTCATTTAGCCCATTGCCACTTCAACTTGCTAATCCGCTGGGCTATGTCGGTTACTTTAGTTCTCCTACCGATCTCCTCATTTATTCGATCTCGTATTGAAACCCCATAGCACACATAGCACATAGCACATAGCACGGAGAACTGATGACCGACGGGGCCAAAAAGTTCTCGAATGGAGGCCACGAAGCGGAAATCGCAGCGTGGGACGTCCACCCACTAGGTGGTCAGACGACCTGGTAAAGGTCGCGGGGCGTCGCTGGATGCAGGCTGCTTCCAACAGGTCACTGTGGAAATCATTGGGAGTGGCCTATGTTCAGCAGTGGACTTCCTTTGGCTGATGGATGATGATATTAATTTAGCACCCATTTATATTTTGAATTGGTATTTATTGTCTGAAATAGCCAACCCGCACTAGGCCAGCGTGGTGGACTATGTACCCTAAGCACTCTCAAACGTATTCTCGATTGTAGAGGAGGCCTGTGCTCTGCAGTGGGACGTATATGGGCTGATACAGTACGGTCTAAAATAAAGTTTTTTTATGGCGATGAATGGCGAAACGAGCATGCCATTCGTCTGATGGTAAGCGAAACGACCGCTCACGCACAGTGGCAAAACTAAAGAACACCACAAATTTTGTACATAGCGATACTTGGCATACTATTGCGTTCGCCACCCTGAGATATAAAGGAAGTCTCAGTATGTTCAGTAGGTACTCGGGCTAAAATATCAGTTAAATAAATTTTATATGAAATAGACGACCATAGTTGTAATTACTTATCTAAGATAACTTATTTAATTCGTTTCATATCAGTAGGGGTGCAATTAAACATGACACGTCATGTATGGGACACATGACACGTTGCATCTCAGTAAGACTATCTGCATCTGTATCAGTCCATATACATCCCACTGCAGGGCACGGGCCTCCTCTACAATCGAGAGAACGATTCAGAGTGATTATGCCGTATAGTCCACCACGCTGGCCTAGTGCGCGTTGTCGGACTTTTACATACCATAGAAATTTATACAAATCGCTATGGTATGCAGGTTTCCTCCCGATCATAGACATTTCTTTTTTTTCCAACACCCTGTATAGAAAGAAACCTTTACGCCCTCAGTAGTTATCATAGTCAAGTAGTCATTAGAGCGGGAATAACATATTATATTCAATTTGTTAATTACCTGCTATAGTATGTAGGTTTATTCCCTGAGCGCATGTTGGTAATCTATATTACTCATTTTGTCTTCTAATTATTACTACTAATAATAAATATACAAAAAAATAGAAGTATAAAGAAACCGCAATTGTCGTAATAGAAATCCTAGTGTATTTTTAAGTGGTCAAATGTAAAATAAATATGAAACACTGATTCACAATAGTTTTAAATCAATACTTACACTCTTCACTTACTTCACTTACACATGAGTGGTTTTTGTACTACAAAATTTAGATTAAAACAATGGATCTGGCAAAACAGTTAATCTACCTTATTGTGTCTATGGTAGAGCAACCCCGCGGTTGCAAGTACGGCTCTACCACTTTCAAATACGATATAAAAATACCATTCCAACATATTTTCACAAATACAAAAAATAAGTCATAAAAAACCACACCGATAAAACATCACACTTAATATTTTATTACGGTACTTAATAATAACTTCCATCATATACAGCAGGCCTGAAATCTGATACAGGCTCTATTATTGCTCGAACTCCGCTGGCATACAAAGTTGCAGGCTCATTGAAGATTTCAAACACAAATAGATTACGTGGCACGCATTCGGACCCTCTTCCCGCCTGACAGCCTTATTTCGGACGGCTACGTGACGTCACGGGATACATTGAAAACTTATTTCATACACAATATAGGGAGGTGTAGTACAGCAAATATGGAAAGTGGGCTGCTTGACCGGGTGCTACTACTGTCTCACAAAAAGTGTGATGATGAACTTCATAGTAGTGTCTCAGAAACACTGTTGTGTAGCGAAGGTTTTGGCCCTCACCTATAACGACTCTGAGATATGCGATGGGGCAAATGGCCTAGTCTGTCGTGGCTGTCCACAACATCTCAAACGGGCGTCCAAAGTGGTACGTGTGGGGTATCTATCCTACAATGGATGGACCAGCAATGGTTTTGGGCTGGGCGGTATCGCGGATGTAAATCGGGCACTTCTCGTTCTGGGATGTTCAGCGCCGCCCATAATGCGTATGATGATCACCGATGGGTTTTTAGTCAGTATGCTGGCGTAGGTTTTGTTAGGGACCTAGCTCGGCCACAATCCGCAGCGTGTCAGACTGGAAGGCTTTCGGCCTACCCTGGGGTACCGTAAGGGGAGCTTAATAGCTTTTCCTCTTGGACAGAAAAAAATGCATTCCCTCTGCTAAACAGGCTGTCCCCAATGATAATAATTCGTTGCAAATACTCCTTACGCTTGTTAATCGGGTCGGAAACGAGGCGGTTGCTTCGCCTGATTATGATGTTTCTGCCTGTTATTAAAATATGCCATATCATGTAAGATGCTATCAGTCCGTTAAACGGTAGGCTGCACCGCGAGAAGATGAAGCTACCTTGGTTCCCAGAATGTGTTGTTTGTAGAAGAAAAAAATAAAAACTATTTATTAGTCACAGACGCAACGAACACAACATGGATCATTTAAAACAATACAATAACATTAATGACTTACCTTTTTTTATAAGGGACAACTGTGAGGTAGTGTTGTTTGCTGATGATACTTCATTAGTATTTAAATTAAATCGACGCCAACCAGATATTGACGATGTAAACCACACCCTCTCAAAAATAGTGTATTGGTTTAACGTTAACAATTTGCTATTAAATAGCCAAAAAACTAAATGTATAAGATTTGTGACACCCAATGTAAAAAAAGTTAACGCTAACATTTCTTTGAATGGGGATGAGTTGAGCCTTGTGGATTCAACTAAGTTCTTGGGAATTACATTAGATCCCAAACTTCAATGGGGTCCTCATTTAGTCGCTCTAGCTAAAAAGCTGAGCGCCGCAGTCTTTGCGGTGGGTAAAATTCGCCAATTGACTGATATAGATACAGCTCGATTGGTTTATTTTGCCTACTTTCATAGTCTGATGAGTTATGGAATTTTACTGTGGGGTGGCGCAGCTGACATTAATACTATCTTTGTTCTCCAAAAGAGAGCTATAAGATCAATTTATTCGCTAGGGTCCAGATGTTCTCTTAGAGATAAATTTAAAGAAATAAATATAATGACAGTAGCGTCACAATACATTTATGAAAATTTAATGTATGTCCATAAGAATAAAGAAAATTTTCGAAAGATTAGCGATATTCACGACAAAAATACTAGGAATAAGAACAATCTAGCTAGTCATAAGACCAGACTCCACAGGATCAGCAAATCTTTTAAGGGTTACTGTATACACTTTTATAACAAAGTTCCCACTCATATGAAAGCCTTAACTATTAAAAAATTCAAAGCAACTATCAAGAAACAATTATGCAATAAAGCTTATTATAAAATTTCTGAATATCTAGATGATAATAAGGCTTGGGAATAGAATAAAATTAAACATATAGATAGTATTTCGGAGCGGAGGTATCGGTGTGCTCTGTATATTGTAATTTATATTAAGTAACTTTACACATTGTATTTTACTTTGTAAGCGATTGGGTATGTCATGCTCGCTTAAAAGTCTGTGCTTGCGGCGGCGTCGTGTGCCGGGTCGGTCACTTCCCTGTAGCATGGTTGAGGAGGCCGATGGCTGGCACATGCGTCATACTCGTGAACGGGTGCTGCTTGTGTGGACTGGTCTGTCCGATTTGCTTACATTGTAACTGATTTATAGATTACATAAGGTTTTCACGAGTATTCACTGCGTTGGTGAAACAGGGCATACTGATTCTTCGTTCTGGCCTACTTCACTTCACTCAGCCATATTAAACAGAATATAAACAATATTGAATTAAAAATATATTTCACTTGCAAATTATAACAAATTATTAATGAACTGCTCTGATTTGGACCAACTTGTAATTTTTGTAATAATCACGATATTGTAAACTGGTTTTGAAAAGAGCAACACTAGAGTTTCTTGCCCGTTCTTTTCTGGTGAAAACCGCTTTCCGAACCGGGTGGTAGAAAAAAAAATAATTACTGAATCTAAATAATGTTGAACATTTTAATGGATTCAATAAATTATTTTCATTTTCATTTTCATTTCATTTTCATTACAACAATAATGTTTGGAGACATTTTCACCTAAAAACCATACCACAATTTATCCTATACTGTTGACCCCCTACGTCATGAGTTACAAAGTATTAAGATATGGAATTTATAACTTTCGGTGAGGTGATAGTCAGGTGTAAAAGTAATATAAATAACTAGCCAAAGATGTGAGCCTATAGTTGTGTTATATTAGGTATGTTTATTGGTTTGTCCTTGATACATAAAGCAAACGAAGCAACGTATTGACATGACTTTTCCACAGCGATGAATATTTGAGCGACGTAAGATAACTTTACCCGGGAAAATTCACGGTTCTTGTGAGATAGGCGTCGATCCAATTTGACGTGTCAATCAACAGTACACAACCAGACCTATATGAATATAAGCCACATATTTCTCCGTGCTGGATTCTGGTAAAGGTCGCGGGACGTCGCTGGATGCAGGCTGCCTTCAACAGGTCACTGTGGAAATCATTAGGAGAGGCCTATGTTCAGCAGTGGACTTCCTTTGGCTGATGGATGGATTCGGAGGCCCAAATTACAACGCAAATTGTATCGTTTAGTTAGCGTTGATTGTTTCTTTCGTTAATTCGTCATGTTATGTAGTAGTCGTTGATTTGTTTTTCATTTTTTTTCATTCTTAAGTATATTTTTTCCTTGTTTTTGTTTACGTCTGTGTAATTTATCTAAAGTGTTTTGTACTCCTAAGTGGTATATACATCAGAATGTAACAGTAGAGTAAGTAATCTGTTTTAATGTATATGCTGTTGGAGAACCTGAATTCAATAAATAAATAAATAAACACGGAGAGAACAATTTTAAATTCACTAATTATCTGTCATCACTGGTCATCACAATCTTTATTTGTCTGTTTAACATCGAACGCCGCGCAGTATCGGTTACACCGTGGGAGGCGGTTAATTTATATTAATTCATTATTAATTTGTGGGCAATCACATAATTATTTTGTGGTTCTTTGCTACTAAGCCTCTTTACCTTTTTAACCTTTTTGCCAATTAATCGGCACAGATTTTATGTCACTACTAAAATTTACAATGAATCTATTTACATAATTTAAGAGCACAGAAGTATCAGTATACAAGATGTTCATATAACACAAATAGTAGGGTCAATAAACATAGAACCGCAAACAGCCAGGTACATTCGCGCACAAAGTTCACTACGGAGCAATAAAAA
Source organism: Theretra japonica (assembly GCA_033459515.1). Lineage (NCBI taxonomy): Eukaryota > Metazoa > Arthropoda > Insecta > Lepidoptera > Sphingidae > Theretra > Theretra japonica. The sequence continues at coordinate 11,187,822 of CM065934.1, forward strand.
GTTCCCATTTCTAATTGTTTGAAATTGCTTTGGCAGTCATTTGAGTTGTTCAAACGAGTTGCGTTTGTTGCGTAGGCTTCTTTATGAAGTCGAGGTATGAAACGAAAAGTTATTTGATTGTATGGCTTTTTTCTCTGTATGTCTTTCTCATAGGGCAGGTAAAGTAGGAAACGGTTTACTTAGGCTCTCGATATCTGATCGCCTTAAGTATTTATCATAATGGGACAATTAACCGACTTCAAAAAAAAGCAGGAGGTTCTCAATTCGTCGGAATCTTTGGTCTCTTATTTCACCTTATTCTATTTGAAAAGAACATTACTATTTTGATGTCGACTCCAGCTGTATTTAAATGCATCAAGCTATAAACTTACACACACACATACGCCTTCATTCCAGAAGGGGTAGGCATAGGTGCTACCAGGACACAAACATTTCGTATGTCCTCACAAAAACATCTTGTATGTTTCGTCTCAAGATGTGATAGTGATGTGATGTGCAAGCTTATCGTCATATCGGGCACAAATCCGTGACTCCGGGCTGACAATGCATAGAAAAATCACTTTGCCTGACTAGGTATTTGAACCCGAGACCTCAGGATAGTAATCGTACTGTAGTACAACTACGCCACCGAGGCAGTCATAAACTTAAACCAAGACTGGATATTTCTATTCATTATCAGCCCAGAGTCATAAATTTGTACCCGTTATGGCGATAGGCTCGCTCCTTATCACATCGTAGAAAGGAAAACACAAGGCGTAACGTGCGTGTCCTGGTTGCATCTCTGTCTACTCCTACTGGGTAAAAACCGTGACTTAATGTATGTATGTATAAACTTAAACCATGTATTAGCAAATAGTTTAAAAAACAACCGATATTATTGATTTATTGCCAACGCTATTTCGTAGTAAATGCTACGGCGTAGCTGCTACGAAGTGCAAACGTAGCAGGCAATTATTGCTTGCGTAGGCATTATAATTGTATAGATAGGCTGATTTATAGTTTACTGCTGACGCATTTGAAAAGAAAATGTATAAAATTTATTAAAACCATTGTTGTATGTTGAAAAGAAGTATTACTTCAAAAATAGAGATTCAGCAAATTGGAGATACGTTTAAGGATACAGACGTGAGTTTATATTTCTTTTGTTGATGCTATCTCAGAGCAGTATTATGTCAATGCTTAAAATTTTATATCCCCTCAGGATGAATTTATTTAACTTTCATGAAATCCTAACAAATTTAAATTTTCTTTAAATTTTCTCTAACGCATTCAATATGCACTTCTATCCTTGAATATTTTCCGCACAATATGAATAGAAAATATCTGTTCCGAAAACAAAACTATCTAATTTCACGAGAGTTTATTTTGCAATTTCGTTTTGGCACCGTGACAAAAATATTTATAATTAACTGAATTTCGAAATGACACAGTACTCCGCAGTTGGGAAGCAGTTTTCGAAAACAAACTGAATATTAAATTAAATTAAGCGGTCACGGAAGTTTTATGTGTGTAATTAAATTGCATGAGCTTTTGGGTATGGTTTTTTGATGGCAATAGTCATTGAAATTGGAATTGACAGCCTCTGTGGCGCAGTTGGTTGGACGCCGGCTGTGAAACGAGAGGCCGTGGGTTCGATCCTCGACTAAAACAAATGTTTGTGTGAGGTCACGACTATGTACTCGTATGTGCCTGTTGGGTGTAGTTATTTATTTAATAATGATATTTGAGTCACTAGATGCAGGCCGCTTGCTACAGATCGCTAAAGAACCCCTTGAGGGAGGCCTACGTTTAGTAATGGATTCCTTGTGGCTGAAGAGAGAGAGAGAAGAATTCAGCGGTATTGAGACGTTATAGATAATTAAAACTACAATACGAATTGATTAACTTGGTGAGAGTACATCTATCTCATAGAGATCGGATGTGAAATATTAGTTTTTAGATCGTGTTTTCTCAGATGAGTGTGATTACCTCAAACTTCTTAATCACTTCCGTTCTCTGTTATTTTTCCTTCCAACCATATTTGTTGACAAAAGTCGGCATCTAATCTAACATTTTGAGTATTTGTGAATCTTTTATCAGTGACTAAGTAGTATAAGAAAGCTGCTTACGCTTTTACGTTTGTAGAGACAAAATATATCACAGAAAATATTTGTCTTTGAGCGGTGATCGAACCTGCGGCTTGTCATTTTGCAGTCATATACCGCGCTCACTGCGTCACGAATGCTATTAATTATTAAGATGGGTTTGTTGCGTCAATCTTGATATTAATTAATTTTGTCTGATTATAATTATATTTATAACAATTAAACCTCTTTAGGTCATGTTGTCAATACTACAATAAGCAAATAAATATTCTATGTAATTATATGTGTTGAATTTTTATTTGAAAATATTCCCAGAATTTAATTACTTACTATTTTTATGATTTTTGTTGGAGTAATATATTACCGACTACACTTATTTTATATAGAGTAAGCATAGATAGAAAAATACCTAGTAAGTTAGTCTATCTGATTTCTATTACTAAAAATATAGTAACCTACTAAGACTTAAAAAGACTACGATATACCATACGAGTATTTATTCAAGCACTGAACTTTATACCACCGTCGTACAAATTACCTAGTCCAGCTTCACACCAGTTCGAAGAATCAAAATCAATTTTATCAGAATCCAATTTAATTTTCAGTGAAAATTGGAAAAGCAACGGAACCCCTCGCCTGGCTGCTAACTCTATTACCCAGTCACCGCCGCGGCAGGGTCGCGCTAAATAACTTGACCCACCGTGGACTAAACTATGTCACTATTTCATAGGTTTTTTCGAGGAAATGTCAGTTTTTTCTTATTTATATACACAAAAAGTGACCACGTACTTGTAAATGCTTTTTGGCCTATGTTCCAAATTTCATAGGTTTAAATAAATAAATAAATAACACCCAACAGTCACATACATAGTCCTGACCCCACACTAAGATCGAGTCTTGTGTCGTGGGTATCAGAAACTACGAGATACTTTTCGGTCTCACAAACACCCAGACCCAACACAAATATTTGTGGGTCACACAAACATCTTTTTCATCAGATTTTTATTTATACTGGCTGGAACCAGTGATTGAATTCTGGTGGATACTTTTTTGACCTACATAAATCCGGCTAGACACAAAGTAGACCTGGACGCGGTCATTATGAAATTTCTTCCACCGCGTACGGAGGTAGCTATCCCAGTGGAAATTAATGTCCAAAAATTAGCAATGATCTCCGTAGTATAACGCACCGAATGAAATAGCGAAACTCTTACTATTCTAATGAAAAACCACTTTCCAAACTAGGTGGTAGAACAAAAAAATACCGAATGTAAATGATTGATTTAAGGATTTAATAAAGTATTTATATTTTCAAAGTAGTTTTTATCAGACAATGATACCATTCGTGTCGTGCCCAAGCATTGGTACTGCTGCTTCATAATTGTACTACTTCACAAAAAATCGCTTCTTCAATATTAAAAATTTACGCCTTTTTGCTTGCATTGTTGTGTTCTTTAGCAAAAACTATGGATTTACCACCCATACACAATGACATTTAAAAAATTACAAAAAAAATCGTCGCGTTTTTTGCATAATTATTACTTGCATCGTGACTATAGTCACTAAAACTACGACCTGGTTTCGTTTTTAGTAGTAGTCTTGTTATACCCTGTAGCTTTATCAATATTGCAGAAAGATATACCCGTTATCGGACATGGAGAATAAAATAGCCCGGAAACTATATATTTCTTATCGAACAATTAAATTCAAATCCTTAGCGAACTTCGAATCTAGGACTTCAGAGCTTAAAGCTTACCTCCCTCAATGTTCAATATAAATAATTTCTTTTCAAGAAAGAAGTTCATATCTGCTTTGACGTCAAGCTAGCGGTTTCCTCGCCACTAAAACTCTTTCAACGCTGCCCTTTCAGCTCTTTACATCGGAAAATTTAGGAAAAGTATCACAAGATAAGGCGGAATAAAAGCTGACTTCCACAACCTTCGCATCTCATGAATAAATAAACATTCCAATGCGTTCTCATTATAGCGGTTCGCTGATGATTGTTTATCATCAAACGCATTGGAACAAAATGAACGGAAAATCGTCGGGGAAATAAATCGAAGCTGTGTGTACGTGGTGAGAGTATAAATTGAATTCATCCTGTATCTGTGTTCCGTCCAACCAGATGAAAGTGAGAGCGGGACGCACAGAGGGATCCTTCAAAACTTTCCATTACGCTATATACGATAATGACTCTACGCGCTCGGTGATAGAGTCGAAATCGACTGCACCGCTTTGGCACATACGCTGTTACGTTGTTGCGTCATCAGTGTGTCCTTTTCACCCTGTTTCCACCACGGGGCGAGTAATCAGTCGCGAATATACCGTCCGGAGCGCAGCCCGCTTCCACTGACCTGATAACAAAAATAAAATATACAAATATATAAATACACTTCTATATATTTTGTATTAAATATTGGATGTAGAGCTGGTTTGATATAAGTAATTCTATCAGTATACGCATGTCTTTGAAAGCGAGTGTTTGCTAAGTGTAGTGTAGTAAACTTGAGCTGCTCGTGTAATTTTTTAAGTGTTTCGGTTATAAAAAAAAATAAACATGAAAACTTCGTCGTTCTCCCTGCGAGTTATGCGAAGGGTGAGTGGGAATTCATGTATTTGTATATTTTTTATGTAGCGTAACAGGTTGTCAGCTGTGGGCGCAGGTGGCGGCTCTACAGGTTGCGAGTCATCGGATATTGATGCCCAGTCGAGACCACACCCTGGGCCACTGAGCTTTTCCTTCCATTCATACGCGTTTCCTGTCGATATACTATCATATTATCGATGCCTTAGGGCTGCGCTCTACGTAGATTCTCATACGATGTATGTCGTTTGGTTTGTGTGTATGATGGAATTAAATATCAGTAATTGCAAATATTTTTAATACAATACAGGGCATTTGAATTCTAGCTGATTGACAGCTAAATTACGAAATTGCAATTGGCAGCGTAAATTTAAAATTACCATAATAATATTACGTTTTTTTAAAATAATAAAGATAAGAATGTTATTTTAAATTTTAAATATATTTGTATCGGGTTAAATGAAATCTGATGATTTTTAGTTTTGAATAATTCTTTATGTTTTTAACCCTGATTTAAGTTTTATCAAAATTTCTTTTCAAAATATCAAGTGCAAAGTAACTGACCTTCGTCATCACTCCATAACAATTATTTTAAAACATGTTTTAAATGAACCACGCATTAACTTTGACCGTTGCGGTCGCATTAGCTACCCGTGTATGAATATCTGTTAATTTGCATCAGAATTTAATTGGAAATATAAAGAAGCTGTAATCGGATTTCCATATAATATTTATCGGCAACAAAATATTGAAACAGTTTATCAGCTTTTGATGATTTTCGAGCGATATAAACTTAAATTTCTTTGTTAATATTCCAATTCATACGCAAATAAATATAGCTAGCATACATAATATAGTACAATATTATAAAAGGATATATATGGCGCGTCAAAATTTCGAACAACTTTAGGTTTTTACCACGACACCTCAACCTCAAAAATATTATATTTATTGATTACAGAATCTTATGTATTTCATTTGAGAATCGAACTCACGACCTTTTGTTATACAATGTATTATTTTCCCCAATCTTTATGTTAACTGACTTCAAATGAAGAAATGATAATTTCAACCGATTTTTTAAGTCAAGTATGCAACATGAGCTGTAGTAATTAATGAAAATATTTCAAAACCGACATCTGAAAATTCAGTTGGTAGTTTTCGTGGCGTCATTAATAGTGTTTAATGAGGCTCTTGTCCGTGTGTTTAATGAGGGGCCCGGACATCAGCTGCGGTCGTGCAACTAATGTGGGTTACAAGGTTCGCTTCCACCACTTTTATTTAGTTGTTTTGTCTGTCCGATTTATGTTCTGGAATGTTTGGTGGGCTAAAAGGCGTGATATACGGACAACTGGTTTTAAGTTATTGATATTGTACGTTAAATCTTTCTGAACAAGAAAATTGTGTTACCACTGAAAACCAGCGTTGTGTAGTGCGCTGCACTGGTTTTTGCTGAGATGGTCACCTAATTGGCACAATGTGAGCATGCTATGTTTTTGGATATGTCTTTTATTTTTTTAAATTTGTTATTGTCTAATTTTTTTTTCTTTTTTTTAAACGACCTGTGTCAATACTTTATTTGTTCTTTATGTGTCATATTGTGTCAATAAATGGTTTCTTTCTTTCTTTCTTGTTACCCAGATACTATGTATATAGCTGTGGGTACAATCGGGTAGAAATATGTTTTTTAAATATGCTGGCATACATCTCAGTGTCAATCAGTATAGTCACCTACTTTTTTATTAATAAAACAACAATACATATTATCTAATTTATATTATAGGTACTAAAAACCACTAAGAATACTTAATAATAATATTTTTTTAGTTTTGCTGATGTTTGTGGATAAGCGTGATGCCTGTAGCATCAAGCAAGCGACTTGCTCGTCTCGTCTTTCTCGCAAATAAAAAACAAATCGAATTATGTACCGATGTAATTTAATAACTAAAATGAATATAGGATTTTTGTATAGCAACAATATTTGTTTTTTTTTTCCCAATCTAATTCTAAACCAATTGGAAAGGCTTTTTCGTGAATTGCTTTCCGGGACCAACTAGAATCGTTTTGTTGGAATAGAGCGAATTCGTTTCATCACTTTTTTACATCGTCAATTTCGGATTTAATACGTTTACTACAGCAGTGATATTGTAAAACTATTCGCAGCAATGTCATTGACTGCTATATAAATAAAAAAAAAAAAAATTGGGCTTTTTATTAAGCGGTTCTAAAATAAAATGCTTTTTAAACTGGCACGACTAAGTAATGATTTACCTGATGATATGAGAAGTGTATTTAAAAATTTAGCTGTGACTTGCCTGTCGACACAATTATGCCGGCCCATATCCTGGGTGGGACGTACATGGGCTGATTCAGTACAGTGCAGTACTTGGAACGAGAGGTGCAGAAGCTGCATTATACATATATAAGGCTATTTTTTGTATTTTTGTATTGTATCAGCCCATATACGTCCCACTGACTATTTAGTCAGGAAATTACAAGCTTAAACCTGTACAGAAGGTTTAAACCTCCAACCAATCGTTACATATGGAGTAATTTAACAAGCGACGCCGGGGCAAACCACGCGTCTCAATAAAAATACTTTGGAATACATTACACGTTATTTGCATATCTTTCAACGTTGGAGTGCATATTGCTATTTCTTGCAAGTTGCGTGTTATTTTAAGGACTTGCGTGCAACGTTTAGAAGACGATTTATCGCTGTGTTGTTATAGTTATTTATTTTATTCTTTATCGTACAAAATAAACACGAAAAACATAATAAAGAAATTATCAAACAACAGAAATGAAAACAACAAAATACAAATGGCGGTCTTATTGCACTAAGACAATCTCTACCAGACAACCATAGGGTGGATTTAAGAGAGGGATTTAGTTAGTTATTTATGTGTAAAGACGTAAAATAATATATTTTTTAGGACTATTTTATAGTGGAGACATGGCGATATTTATGCAAACCATATAAGGATGATTGGCAGTAATATACACAAAAAAATAGTATATTTAATGATATAGCCGTTGGATATTTTTTTACTATGTATATTATTATAGTTTATATTATTTTATGTCTACAAATTCGATGGTGAAAAATAAACCAGTTTTTTTCATATATTTTAACTCAATAAACGAGCAGCCAATACCAATATTGGCTTCGGAATAATTAGTTTTCATATATTTCAGTTTATTTAGAGATCCGGCGCAGTGTGATTCTGTTTGTATTTCATTTTATTAAAAATATTTATTGCAAACATAAAATAAACACAGTTTTTAATTGTATAATAAATTGCTGTTGAAGGCTTTTAACAGCAGAATTTACTAATACAAGATAAAGGAAGCAATATAATGAATTTAACTAAAAATTACTCCTTTTCTTTAGCTTGCCGTATCTTATTACGTTGCAAAATTTGATCCTTATTGGCAACATTATCGAATGGTGTAATAATACAGCATATGTTTTATTTTCAAAATCATCGGGTACCTACTATTAGTAGTTAGGAATATTGATTTTTCAAAATTACTAGTACTCAGTTGTATTTTTCATAAAAATCGGGCTCGTGACTCCTTTCATTATTTTTCGCTGTTCCTCATGGTTACGGATTTGGCTTTACCCGCGCACTTGAAAAATTCACCCTGTATATTCGAGAAACTAAAATTTATACAAGTTAATATGAGAAATGTGTTTTTGCTTAGATGTATTTTAATCCTTGTAGATAGGAGAGGAAGGAATTCAATTATAATGTGTTGTTATTCATTTTACCAAATATTCATATAAATTTAATTTAGTTTAAACGACTAAAATTCGTGAAAGAAGAAATTAACCAAAATATCAAACCTCCTCTATATCAATGACCGATAACGTGTTTTATCAGACATTTTTTTTTATATTATTGTCTACATTGCTGAATTGCATGTCAGTTTTAATTTACTTGTTTACTACATCGCGCAATGGTATGCAAAATGGTAATAATAAACGAAACAAAGAACTTACCAGTTTTGTCTGTAAAACTTTATAACCTTCGTCTAATTGAAACTATATGGTTTTATATTTTGCTATTTTTTATTACTTAATAGTGGCGAGTGAGCAATTTCCTCGGGTGATACAAAACGCTTGAGAAATCTGTATGAAAGAGTTGAAAGAGAATTCTCATAATATGACAAGAATATATTTCATAACCTTTGTAGTGGAGGTGGTAAACTAGGAAATTTTGGTTCAAACTCCGTACCGGGAGAGATGTTTGCGTTACCCATGTATATAAGCTGATATTGATACATGGAATTCTATTTAACCCACGTGTTTCTCAACACTCCAGGTGACATTGTAGAAAATTTTAAAATTATCGCAGATGTTTTTTTGTAAATTTTTTGGCCAACTTGTATAGATACGAGTATTTTTACCGCTTTGGTGAACTTTATTTTGGTTCTGGAAACTTACCTGAGCCATCAAAAGACTCGTACCTATACGGGTTGTTCAAAAGCCTTGAAAACTAAAATCGCGATTTTTGACTAAACTAGCAGGATGTTTTTAAACTTGGTACAATGTTACCCGGGGTGGTTAGGATCATGTGGTTTTAATTAATTATCATATGTCAATATCCTGTATATTTTGGGGCGTGTTGTGTGCCCATAAAGTTTCGTAGTTTTTGATACTCGTGCCGCCATATTTCGTATCGTAATGTATTAGGACTATATGTACAATTGCTAGGTATATTTATTATAATATATTACGAGTCGTATCAAAACTGACTGAAATTATCATAACTAAAATTCACTCGGTGTTAGTCTTAGGTCGTTAGGACTAGGTATGTATGTGATTTTTGGTGTTATTACATACATACATACATACATAAACACACGCCTTTTTCCCAGAAGGGTTAGGCAGAGGTGTTAACATTACACCCACGTTTCGCCTTGTATATTCCGTCCCACGATGTGATAGGGGGCGAGCCTATCGCCATATCGGGCACAAATTCCTGACTCCGGGCTGATAATGAATAGAAAAATCCAATATCACTTTGCCCGACCCGGGATTCGAACCCGAGACCTCAGCTTTGCAATCATACCATAGTACCACTACGCCACCGAGGCAGTCATGGCGTTATTGGTGTTATTGGTATTTGGTTGTTTGGTGTTATTTATTTATTTATATCTTAAATCTCACAGATTTGAACTTGAATACGTGACTGGATCAAGCGAAAATAATAAATTATAGTATCTAAGTAACGAAATAAGATTATTTGAAAAAATGATCTTCAGCCGTAACCTTTCAGGATTACGGAATAATTGGATGATTTAGTTTCCATGGTTCGTGATTTGGAAATATCCCTGCGGATTTAGCGGTTTATTACTCCGTCGTTTCTGGAATATTCCGATAAATTTCATAGTCAGAAAGCAATGAATCTTGCGTTTTACGAGGGAGATAATATTGGGGAAAATAAATGCCAAAAGAACATAATTTTCGGGGATAAATCTGGCATGTTATGGGTTTTACCACATACTGTAACTGATGTTACGATCTTACGCGTTCTTGAAGCATGTTTCAGTAGAGGAAGATGGGCATAAGGATCGTTCTATGATAAACACGTTCCTTGAAGCGTCTATGATACGGCGTCATGTATTTTTGGTCTTTGGATTACGATAAATGTTTGTGTGACAAATTAATGGATGTGTTGAATGAGTGTTTTGTGAGATTTTACTAGTTGTATACCACTAGGTGGTCAGACGACCTGGTAAAGGTCGCGGGACGTCGCTGGATGCAGGCTGCCTCCAACAGGTCACTGTGGAAATCATTGGGAGAGGCCTATGTTCAGCAGTGGACTTCCTTTGGCTGATGGATGGATGGATGGATAATATTAGTATCAGTAACGTTTACAAGAGTGAAATCCCTACTACAGGCGCTATATAAAAAACCTAGATACCGGATTCATTTCAAGTCATTCATAAAACAATAATTTGCGATTTGGAGTCTGCTTCATTGATCTTTTTCTGCCGCACAGTCAAGATGTGGAAGGGTTTGCCATCAGACGTGTTCCCTCCTTCCTATAATCCCGGGTTCTTTTGCCGTAGCATGAAGAGGCATCTTAGCGGGCCGGCATGGTTGTATCGAATGGTATGAGACTGCTGTCTGATGCTATGCGATACTCTGTCTGGACGGCATTAGCACTTACCATCAGGTGCAATGCAGTCACTGTGCCGTGCCAGCATAAAAAAATACACCCAACAGTCACATACGTAGTCCGACCCCACACTGAGATCGAGTCTTGTGTCGTATGTATCAGGAACTACGAGAGACATTTCGGTCTCACAAACACCCAGACACCCAGACTCGACACAAATACTTGTGGTTCACACAAACATTTGTCTCGGTGCGGGGATCGAACTCGCGGCCTCACGTTCCACAGCCGGTGTTCAACCAACTGCGCCACGGAGGATGTCAATGAGACGAATGAGAAACTATTCCATGTGGTTACTATGAAAATGTTTTCACAGTTTTCCAAGTAATCGCTTTCAACCTTGATGGCAAGTGTTTATTTTTACGTTGGTATGCAGTTCGTATCGTTAAAAATGCGATGGCTCCCCAGACATTACATATTTCCGGGTCACTGTTTGTGCATATGAAAGTGTATTTAAATGTTTTTAACTGACTTCACGAAGGAGGAGGTTCTCAATTCGTCGGAATCTTTTTCGATTATAAAACAAGTGAATTCTAAGTGGCGAAATATTTATGATTTAAACATTATTTTTAAAATTATATACCATGTTTTATTATTTCTTTTAATATGATGGTAAAAAGAGAATAGTATATGTACATATAACTAATTTTATGTATGCTGTAAATATGATGAATATTTTTTAGTAGGTGAATTATAAAAAAAAAAAAAACCACCGAATCTAAATGAATCACCGAAATTAAATGTGTTGCACATATTATACGGTCATTAAAATAAAAACATTTAAAGCGCCCTTTTAGAGACGTTCAAACAAAGAATATAAAACATAGTGTTGCTCATAATTGATCTCGATAATTTCAAGGTTAGAATGATAAAAAGGCTCCAGTGATTATTTAAATGTCTTTTCTAACAGAACATTACGTTTCCAGCGGTTCGCAGAAGGGTTACTTCGCATTTCGTATGTAAATATGCAACAAAGTTTCCCACTGTATTATCATAATTTTATACTGTTCTGGGTTTTGGACGCGTCTTATTCCGTTGGATTTGTGATGGCACATTGTAGTTATATTGGGAATTGTAGTAAAAGTTTGTGAAAATCAATATTTTAAACAGTGTGAGGATTAAAAAGTTAGTTGATTTAGTGTACTGAATATTGAAAATCTGATCGGTTGGTTAATTTTTTAAATTTTTTATCGCATGTAAATTTTACATACTTTATGTGAGTTCATTCGTTCGTTTTTCCTAGGGTTATTCCAGGTCATGCTAGGATCCGCCATTCCGCTCTTTCTTCTCTATGTCGGCTAGACTTGGGCACTTTCTTATTGTAAGACGATTGGCTCTTACACAAGAATAATATGTTATCCGTACTGATGCGACTGCCTCGGTGGCGTAGTGGTACTACGGTATGATTGCAAAGCTGAGGTCTCGAGTTCGAATCCCGAGTCGGGCAAAGTGATATTGCATTTTTCTATTCATTATCAGCCCGGAGTCAGGAATTTGTGCCCGATATGGCGATAGGCTCGCCCCCTATCACATCGTGGGACGGAATATACAAGGCGAAACGTGGGTGTTCTGGTATCATCTCTGCCTATCCCTTCTGGGAAAAAGGCGTGTGTTTATGTATGTATGTATGTATGTAATATATTATCCACGTAAAGTTTTACTACGACAGTTTTCTTCCTTCAATACATACAAAGACATCTCTACAATCGTCAAAAGACTGAATCGTACATTAATTCATATTAACGTAGATTCCACATTGTAACAGTTTTGTTTATTTTTTTTGTGAATGCTGTATATACCTTTAAGAGGTATATCTCTCTCTGCAGTTGATCCCTCATGATTGAGGATTGTGGTCTTCGTTGGATGTACCGCATATACATTAGTTTAATTTTAATTATTGTCAAGTATATTTTGAATGTTATTGTGCATGCTGTTAGCACGTACAATACATAAATAAATAAGATTGTAATATTATGATATCTTTCAAACTACTCTAGATTATTTTAATAATTAACTATTTATTCTATTGCTCTACATTCGATTGCATAAAACACCTACATAACCTCGCCCTCAGTTAAACTAAACTAACAACTGCATCATCGGTTAACAGCTCGGGTGTAATGTTCACACACAGTCGCCGAGTAGTTAGATCAGTTTCCTTAGTTTAATTCCACTCGGCCACTGACGACGCATTCATCCATTACCGCATACACAACACCTCACATATCACCTTACTTAGTATATAATGTATGTGTGTCTGTATATTTAAATTACTGTCTATACCTATTTGTATATATTATATGGTATGCAGGGTATATCAAGACTGCTACCGAAAACGAAGCCAGGTAGTAGTTTAAGTGACTTTAGACACAATGCAACTAAATAAAAAAAAATGTGTAAATTTTTTCGTATTTTTTTCCTTTTCATCGTATTAACTGGTCATAAAATACATTTTCCTAAAAAAATAATGTACACTCTTTTATTTTTAAAAACGCTATAGTACGCAAGGCTTTAAATTATGAATTTGGCAAAAACTATGGATTTACCACCCAAGCACAATGATAATTAAACCATTACAAAAAAATCACCGGGTTTTTTTTGAAAAAGAATTAGTTACATCGTGTCTATGGTCAATTAAACTATCACTTGGCTTTGTTTTCGGTAGCAGTCTTAATATACCATGTATAAGATAGCTATGTGTGTGAATGACTCTGTATATGTATAGGTTTGTTCTTGGAGAATATGTGCAGAAGTTGTCTTCTTTAGGCGGTAGTGATGATAATTATGATTACGATACGGAAGATTCCTTGTTTGAGGCGACTTTACATAAAGAGATGAATAAGGGAGAGTATCTTGAGAGGCTAATCAACCTATAAGGGGTGTATGCAGGAAGTTATGTACGATAAGTTATGCTTCATTGACTTTTTACCCTATTATTCCAACATTTATTTGACGTTTAATCATGATATAGATGGGTTTTTGTACTCGAACACCCAAAAAAAGAAATGTTAGAGCCACGTCATTGTCAGTCATGACTCAGCATGAATGGGCAGGCTCCTCCGGGGCTGTACCACTGTCACACAGGAAATCGACGTGAAGCGACAGCTTGGCTGTCGCGTTTCGTTTGGTGAGTGAGATTGCCGGATGCCCAATACCCCTTTTCTCTTCCCATCCTTTTTCCTTCCCGCTCCCCTCCCGGTGTTCATGGGCGGCAGTTATCACTTACCATCAGGTGACCTGTTTGCTCGTATGCCGGGCCTATGTAATAAAAAAAAAAACAAAACAAAGAAAAGTAGAAAAGAGAAAGTCATATTTATGTTGACTTGTTATTTAATTTAAGTTGTCTTTCTTGACGTAATTAAACTACTTTGATTGACTCTATCCTTTTATATTAAAGTCAGTTTAAACTACAACGTGACTCTACTACTATTGCTTGTCTTCCAGCGATTTTCTCTGGAATTTTCTCATTAAACCTTGATGCTCTGTAATTATTCAATACATAAATGCACTAAATGTTAACTAATAAATTTCTGCTTTAAGAAAAGCTCTTTCACCTGAATTAATTATGCAAAGAGCCCTTCAGTAACTCATTCTGACGTTTTAATATTATTTTAAATTCAAATGTGAGTTTAATGAAAAAAGGGAAAGTTTAATGTTCAGTTTACCAAGTTTTTTGGGTAATTTTGAAAATGTATAGTGGCTTGTGATTAAACTTGCCTAATGGTCGCAGATAATTTAATTAGCAAGTTTTGACATTTTGTTGAATATTTTTGGAATTACAAAAAGAGCAAATTTTTTTTTTAATAATTAGATCCAACAACGTACCCAATCGTACATTCATCATACATCGATACATATCTAAACATCATACAATCATACGATATAATCAGGATTACATCGTACTTGACCGAGAATAGAGGATATTTGATTTGATAGGGTGTGCCTACAGCTGAAATCACTCACTATACTTTGTCGAGCACAACGTGTGTCAAAGTTCTCCTCTACAATCGAGATTACGATTGAGTTTGGTTGGGCCATACACTCCACCACGTTGGCCTAGTGCGGGTCCACAAAAGATAATTATAGGAAAAAGTGAACACGATTGTATGATATTATGTTCAACCATCAGAGTTTACCCCATTAGGCCAGCGTGGTGGACTATATGGCCTAACCACTCTCAATCGTACTCTCGATTGTAGAGGAGGCCCGTGCCCTGCAGTGGGTCGTATATGGGCTGATACAATACAAAAATCAGAGTTTACGCCATTTTTCCACGCTAGACAAGTAGGAACGAAGCCTTAGCGTCGAAGACTATTCAATCGATTTAAAATATTCTTTCGCTGCGGAGCGCGCACTGTACTACACAAGTTTCCGAACTTCCGATATGGAAGGTGGCGCGAGTGTTGAAAACTATAAGTTAGATTTTCAAAACTTCGTCCGGGATTGATTCTATCGCGAATCTTGGTTACAAGAATGTTTATGTTGCAGAATATGTCTTATAGAATGTACATAGAAAGCGATTAGATAATACTATAATATTACTACAATATTAATATACTATAATAATACAATTTTTTTTAAGCCCATATACGTCCCACTGCTGGGCACGGGCCTACTCTACAATCGGGAGAACAGATTGAGAGTGGTTAGGCCATATAGTCCACCACGCTGGCCTAGTGCGGGTTGGCGGACTTACAGACCGTAGAAATTCTTTAAATCGCTACGGTACGCCGGTTTCCTCACGATGTTTTCCTTCACCGTTAAGGTGCGTGGTGATTGACCATCAATACACACATAACTCCGAAAAGTCAGAGGTGTGCCATGGGATTTGAACCCGCGACCACCGTGAACATGTAGGCAGCCGAGTCTGGTCCGTTACCAACAGGCCACCATGCAATTATACAATAATACAATACTACTATACAATTATACTAGAATATATTTTTTCTATTTATGTCGTTACTTGAAGCTTCAATACAATGTTTCTCATATCTATTAGTTGGTTATAGGTTGTATTCCTAGGATCTTACGACATTTTTGTATTGGTGGAAAACCGTCAGTGACCAACGCAGATGTGTCATGTCTTACGTTTAGAGTATCCAGTTCCGAGAAGAGCTGTGTAATTGTGTAAAGATACATATTATAGATTGCATTAATCATCAGGTTCAT
Organism: Theretra japonica; assembly: GCA_033459515.1. Taxonomy (NCBI): domain Eukaryota; kingdom Metazoa; phylum Arthropoda; class Insecta; order Lepidoptera; family Sphingidae; genus Theretra; species Theretra japonica. The sequence goes on from CM065934.1 coordinate 11,203,847, forward strand.
TGACGTATTTTTTCTGGCTATTGTGTAAAATATCATCATCATCATCAGCCCTTTCAGCGTCAGCGTCCACTGCTGGACATAGTTAACCATAATAATAGCTTTCTAAGCTACATTAAAATCCTTGTAAAATGAAAAGGATTAATTAGACCTTTAAAACGTAATTTTATTAGCAGATACAATTAAATTACATGAAATAAATTTATGCTAAGAGCTCGCTTAGGTTTTTGTAAAAGCAAAAACCTCCAGACTTGAATTAATATAAATTTAATTTAAGAGAATTATTAACAGTAAATGGAGCTTAGAATTATTTCAGATAAAATTTTGAAGGGCGAAGATAAGTTATATATCTTTTGTTCTTTTCATCACCTTAAGCCCTATTTACACGGGGAGAGATTCTCGCTTCGAAGATACGATTATCGTAAGGATATAAAAAACTTGCATCGTGTAAACATTTGTCAGAAAACGATTCTCTATTGCGGTTATGTCATTCGATAATCGCATACGATTCTCGCTTCGAGAAACTCTCCGTGTGAATAGGGCTTTAATTTCGAATTCGGCTTTGGATTTTCCTGGTAGAAACCAGGGCACTCACGGTTCGCTGTATCTGTTCCGTCCCACGATGTGATAGGGGGCGAGCGTATCGACATATCGGGCACAAATTCCTGACTTCGGGCTGATAATTAGTACAAAAGTCCAATATCACTTTGTCCGACCCGGGATCCGAACCCGAGATCACAGATTTGTAATCATACCGTAATACAAGTACCTCACTTGAGAAACTACCGTAAAAGTGTACCTAACAGTCTAAGATATGATATCGGCGTACCTCGCGATTCGATATGGAATTGCATCTGAGCTCACAAATGTATGGAGCGTGATGTACATATGCATGCAGTATCTTCAACGATGCGCTTTGGTTAAGGATATTTTTCAGCTGACCGACATTTTCGTGAGGTACATATTTGTATGTTTTGAGTTTTATTTTATTTATTTACGATCGCGAACATAACACACAATTGTAGATTGAAATCTACAAAAACGAGTTAAATTGCTATTACAATTATAGGCAATCACGACATAACATTACAGAACAACTAAACATAATAAGAAACCTAATGCAAAAGAACCATTGGAATCCTACTCAATTTTGAGGAGTTCTACTCTCCAGGTCCGAAGATGTTTGTCAGATCTCAATATTTTTTTTATGGGACCACTTGTGAAGTATACGCTTGGAGACAAAAAAGAATTTTCTAAATCAGTTCAGGCGTCTTCGAGTAATCGGTGAACATGCAGAAAAGAAAAAAACAAAGATTCCGACGAATTGAGAACCTCCACCTTTTTTTGAAGTCAGTTAAAAATAGAAACCATTCGACATAAAACAGTAAAATTAAAATATGAACCAAAAAATTAAAAATTAAACAGAACAATCAATTTAAAATGTTATAATATCTTAATCTACATACATACGAGTATATAATAATATACATGCAGTTATAAATATATGCAATATTTTGCAGTTGGTTTATTTCAATAGATATGTTGTATGTGTTTTTAGTTCCAAATAGTTGTAGCATATTATTGGCGCATACATAAGGTTAGGTCTGTATTACCGAAGGGTAGACAGGGATGTCACTTGCACAGTTTATTGACCCTATCTTCATTCAAAGATGTGATGGTGTGCCTATCACTACGCCGGGCACGAATGAACCCAAAACCTCAGTGTGAAAAAGACGTGTTTTAATTACCTGCCAATCCGCTTTAAGCTAGCGAGGTAGATTTTGGCCTAAACCCTCTCTAATGATTTTTTGGTTAGAGGTGGACCGTGCTCCGCAGTGGACAATATAGACCGATTTTATTTACCATTATTATTATTAACATTAATGTAAACTGAGAAACTTAGTGTGTTGAAGCCAATATTATCAGTTTTTGTTTAACGGCATTTTTAAAACTGTGTTTCAATATTAATACTATAAATTTCTTTTAAAAAATTCCATTTTCGATCAAGTTTTATTTTAACGTTTCAAACTTTTTTGTTACAATCACAATCTCCATTAGCCGTAAAATTAATATGAAGTGAAATAAAAAAGATTGCTTTTTCATCGTTGGTCAAAATGACTCGGTTGACCCTGAGGTAAAATTTTTAATACGATGGAAGAAGACAATTTTAATTGAACTTGTTTTAAAACCAATTAAAATGTAATTATCTCTTCGAGACGATACTGACATTATAAATATATATATTATGCCTTGAACATGTAAAGTTTTTTTTATTTCCCTAGTTTCGTGATCAGGTTCGATATGGAGGAACGCTTTTTGATTTTATGAAGATACTTATGTATCCATAATAATTTATAATTTATATTTAGAGCTTTGATCGCACATAAAGTGTACTAACTCACATTAGGCCAGCGTAGGGTTCTTCATCATCATCAACATAATAGGGTCTAGGATTTCTTAATTACAGTAGGTACTCTCTCTCTCTCTCTTCAAAGGCCTTTCCCATAGATCACCACATAGACCTGTTGGAAGGTGCCAGCACCCAACGACTTCCTGCGACCTTAACCAGATCGTCTATCCGATTGGTACTAATTATTAAAATTAAATTTGCTTCAATCAGGCCAAACTAATTAGAAATTAACAAATTAAAAGATTTATTTTCTAGCAACAGAGTTCATTACATCCGAGCTCCTCTATCGAACGGACCATTCAACCTCAAGCCAGCCTTTTAAGACTCAAACAAAAGACTTATCAGGCACACCAGCTCCTTAAGTCTCCGCATTTAAAGGCTTTACTTTTCAATTAAGCTATAGAGGTTTAATTAGGTTTATTTTATAAATTATAGCAAACTTTAAAAGGCAGGAGTTTCTTAATTTCATAAATATAATTCGAAATGTGGGTGTCCTTGTAGCACCTCTGCCTACCGCTTCTGGGAAAAAGGCGTTTATGTTTGTAATATTTATTCAATAATACCACCAAGTTATTTGTAAAGTAGTACTTTCGTTTATGAGATATAATTGTGTGAATTCCCATCAAAATCATTCAAGTGGTTTTTGCTTCAAAAATCAACAAAAATCTTCACGTTATCAATTTATTTATTGGATAATATGATATTCCAATGTATTCTCAGAATCAATGAATATTGCCTTTAGAACTCCTACTAGGTATTGAAGTTGAATGTCACGTGGTATTTTTAGGTGGCGCGTGGGCTGAGTCCGGAGTATTTTATCTCAATGAACGCCATTCAATATTCATGATTTAAGAGCTTCTAGTGCGTGTTGGCGGACTTTTACATACCATAGAAATTAATACAAATCGCTATGGTATGCAGGTTTCCTCACGATGTTTTCCTTCATCGTTGTAGTGCGTGGTGATCGACCATCAATACACACATGATTTTGATAAGTCAGAGGTGTGCCCTGGGATTTGAACCCGCAACTGCCGTGAACATGTAGGCAGCCGCGTCTGGTCTGTAACCAACAGGCCACCACGCACTGGGCCAGCCTGGTGGACTATATGGCCTTACCACTCTCAATCGTACTCCCGATTGTAGATAAGGCCCGTGCCCTGCATTGGCACGTATATGGGCTGATATAAGAAAATATAGTAGTAGTATTAAGTAAAACTGCAAAAGTTTAATGATATAAGAGTCGCGTACCGTTCATTAGGTATTTCAGTGACAGTTTCCCGATGAAACGGGAGCACGTGGTCGGAATGTAGGTTAGCTATTCACCCGCGCAGGTCACATGTAAATAAACTCTATGCTGTATACTTGTAAACTGTTGAGATCGACCGGCGATAATCGCATTTATAACCGTTCAATCTGTTTATTACTTTCGTTGCGCAGTTGGTTAAACGGCTGTGAAACTGAAATCAGTGATTTCGATTTAAGATGTTTATAATTTTGGTGCCGCAGTTGTCAGGGGTTTTAAATAACAGGTCGCGGGTTGAAGCCCCGCATCGAGGCCAATGTTTGCGCAATTCACAAATTTTGTTTCGGGTCTTTGTTTGTGAAATCAAAATGTTTCTCGTAGTTTCTGATTTTCACGACACAAGATTTGTATTCCAATGTAGAGTTTAAACTACCTATGTGCATATGTAAGGATAGTTGTGAGCAAGTTGTGTGACATTTATAACAAGATCCATTGTAACTACACATGGCTTAAAAAAAAGAAAACGAAAGAAAGACAAAAAGAAGACAGTAGGTGTTGCTGAGGGAGTTTCTTGCGCTGTTTCTTCTTCTCAGCTACAACACGGTCCGAAGCGGTGATAGCAGTAATTAACGATTCAAAAGAACTTGAGAAAGACTATTTGAATAAAGAATATTTTGATTTGATTTGATTCGAGTAAGAACATGATCTGTAACATATTATTTTTATATATACTTTACAACGTTTCCATTTTGAACCAAAAACTGTAGCAGATTTTACGGTGCTGACAAAGGTGTAAAATATTTTGAACAGACATCAGATCAAACTCATCGGTAGAATTCCACATATCAGGCTTAAAATGTACATCTTTAGAATGTTTATATAAGTACTAAGAATTTGTGGCGACCGTAATAAGCTTTGGCTTGTATTTGAGAATCTCTAGTCTTGCTCGGTGTGTAAAGTGCATCTGAGATGTTGGTATATGTAGACTAGATCGGGTTTTGCACTGGAAAATATCATTTATTGTGTGGCTCTGCGGACACATTAAAACTTTTTTTTTATTTCCCAAAAATTATGAATTAAACATATATAGGTACATACATAAACTCACGTCTTTTTCCGAAAAGGGGTAGGCAGAGGTTCTCCGGGTACCAGGACACTTCCATTTCGCCTTGTCTGTTCCATCCCACGATGTGATAAGGAGCGAGTCTATCGGATTTTGGAATGAAAATAAATCGGCATATATCGGAATATGAAATAATTATGAATAATAATAATCAAGTGTATTATGGTTTGTTAGATTTACGCGAATGTTACACATTGCAATAAAACGAATTGAAAAATACGAAACGTCGGGAAGTTTGAAAATGGAAAAATAAAATCAAATTCGCGAGAAAATCCGTAACAATTCGTTTTATTTCAATCAACTTTATTATTTGTTATAGTATAGAACCGGTATAGCCAAGCGCAAGATTTACACCGTGCCTGTTTAAAGGAAAGGATTTTAGAGCTCACAATTGCGGCTGATTTCAAGGCACTGACACAAATATTTTGAGCTACTCAGATCAAAATACATAGAACAGTCTAGCTCTACAACAGTCTTAAGAATTTATTGTGGACGTATTAAGCTCTGGCTTGTCTTTGAATCATTAGTCTTGTTTGGTGTGTGGAATAAAGTACATCCGAGAGTTTGATATACAGAGTCCTAGACTAGGTAGCGTTAACCATTTAAAGATATTATGTTTCCCTGTAGTGATGCTTATAAAATTGTCGTATTTCTAAAGCTTACCTATAAATAATTCCTCATTTAAAATTTGATCTAGAATATAGTACAGGGTATATCCAGACTACGCCCGAAAACGAAACCAGATGGTAGTATTAGTGACTTTAAACAACGAAAAATGTAAATGACTGCCTCGGTGGCGTAGTGGTACTACGGTATGATTGCAAAACTGAGGTCTCGGGTTCGAATCCCGGGTCGGGCAAAGTGATATTGGATTTTTCTATTCATTATCAGCCCGGAGTCAGGAATTTGTGCTTGATATGGCGATAGACTCGCCCCCCTCACATCGTGGGACGGAATATACAAGGCGAAACGTGGGTGTTCTGGTAGCACCTCTGCCTACCCCTTCTGGGAAAAAGGCGTGTGTTTATGTATGTATGTATGTGTAAAAATGTAAAAAAAGCGTGAACTTTTTTGTTGCAATTTTTTACTTATCGTCGTATTTGGGTAGTAAATACATCGTTTTCCCAAAATAACGATGTACACCATTTTATTTTTAAAGACACAATGATGCGTAAGAGTTTAATTTATAATTTTAGCAAAACTAGGGTTTTACCACTCAAACACGATGATATTGAAAAATGGTACAAAAAAATTACCGTTTTTTTTTAGAAATTTTTAGTTGCATTGTGTAATCCTAAAACTACCACCTGGCTTTGTTTTCGGTGGCAGTCTTGATATACCCTGTAGAAACCAAATACAGGATTTACATTTTTTTAAAAGTAAATTCACAATTGTAGCAGATTCTAATGTGACACAAGAGTTATAAAAGTCAAGCAGCCTCGGATCAAAATACATACAGCTCGAATTTGTGGCGACCGTAATAAGCTTCGGCTCGCCTTTGAATCACTAGTCTTGCTCGCTATGTAGAATAGAGTGCTTCCAAGACGTTGATTTAAGATGGAGTACGTAACGTTTTGCACTGGAAGATGTATTTGCAGGAACTACAGTGTACATTTCGAATTTGTGGGAGTAAGGAGTGTATATTTCTTGGTAGATTTATACATACATACTTACATACATAAACACACGCCTTTTTTCCAGATGGGGTAGGCAAAGGTGCCACCAGAACACCCACGTTTCACCTTGTATATTCCGTCCCACGATGTGATAGGGGCGAGCCTATCGCCATATCGGGCACAAATTCCTGACTCCGGGCTGATAATGAATAGAAAAATCCAATATCACTTTGCCCAACCCGAGATTCGAACCCGAGACCTCAGCTTTGCAATCATACCGTAGTACCACTACGCCACCGAGGCAGTCAGAGGTAGATTTATAGTTGAAAATAATTTAAATACACGAATAATAATTTATATATATTACTCGTATTTTTATTGTACTCGATATTTGTAACTACAGGAGTTCTTTATCGATTTCTGCTTCAATAGTAAAAGTCTTTTTATGTACTTATTTCGTTTCAACTTTGGCATAACTTTGTAGTTCGCTGACAGGACCAAAGAAACACAAATAAGAACATATTTTTAACATATATAGCCATGGTAACTATTGACTCATCATAATGATCCAAGTCCTAACAGAGATGTCCATATACATATAACGTACATGTATAATTTACTTTTACATATTCTTATTTTACCTAAGATTAAGTGAAAAAATCTGACATTGAATTTTTAAAAACCCGTAAACGGAGCAGTGACGTGGGGCCAAGTGGAATTTCCATCATAAACTTCCTAATTGGTGTACAGCGTTCCGCAAAAGTTCGCTAATAGGCCTCGCCGACAATTTACGTCGATGCGAATTTATCAACGTCACATTATTTGGCGAAACTTGGGTTCGCGTGCGTACTCGCTGTGTTATTAGGTCGGTCGTTTATAAGGCTGCTTGGGTGGGGTTGGGTTAAAAATGTTGATGTACTCTTTATGTTTATGATATACTAGATGATATGATATACTAGCGCATCATTTAGAATGTTTGCCGTTGTTGATATAAAAAATACATACATTCATAAACCCGCGCCTTTTTCCCAGAAGGGTAGGCAGAGGTTCTCCTGGTAGTAACCAGGCAACCCACGTTTCGTTTTATCTGTTTCGTCCCAGGATGTGAGGGGGCGAGCCTATCGCCATATTGGGCACAAATTCCTGACTCCGGGCTGATAATGAATAGAAAAATCCAATATCACTTTGCCCAACCCGGGATTCGAACCCGAGACCTCAGTTTTGTAACTATACCTTTGTACAGCTACGCCACCGAGGCAATCTTTTAAAAAAGTCTTAATATTTTATATATTAAATAAATAAATCACACCCGACAATAACATCCATAGTCTTGACCCCACACTGAGATCGAGTCGTGTGTCGTGATTATCAAGAACTATGAGAGACTTTTCGGTCTCACAAACACCCAGACCCGACACAATTAATTGTGGTTCATACAAACGTTTGTGTCGGTGCGGGGATCGAACCCGAGGCCTCGTTTCACGGACGGCGTCTAACCAACTGCGCCACGGAGGCTTTCGAAATAAATATTAAAATATAGATACTGGATAGCAAATGTGTACAGTCAAGATTATGTAACGACAGTCGAACTCAAAATGCGAAAATCTTATTACTACTCTTATTACTATGTAGGGTTCGCCATCTTGTGTACGATAGTACCCTGAACCGACGGGCATGCATGAAGAGATTGATGAATGTGGATGAAGCGAAAGTAGTATGTCAGGATCGAGCAAAGTGGCGATCCATAGTCTCTGCCTACCCCTATGATACATAGGATACAAGCGTGACGATTATGTATGTATGTATGTGTACAATAGTCACTGTCCGGGTGAAAATTACAAAACTCGTAGGATAAGCTATAGTGGTATATTTTATGAGCTTTCTCTAGAAGTTAATAAAAAGAAAAAAAGTAAATAAACATAACTTTGAAATATAATTCATCGGCTTTCCATTTAAGAAATAAATATCGTGAAGAACAATTTTTACACACTAGATTTCAAGCTTTAGCAGCTACTTTAGCAAGAAATAAGCCGTCTCGGATTTGAATCTGCGCTATTCAGGACAATCTTATAGTTTGTATCAATCCAATCCAATACATCAGCTAAAGGAAGTCTACTGCTGAACATAGTCCACAAGCGCAGCGTGGGACGTCCACCCACTAGGTGGTCAGACGACCTGGTAAAGGTCACGGGACGTCGCTGGATGCACGCTGCCTCCAACAGGTCACTGTGGAAGTCATTGGGAGAGGCCTATAGTTTGTATACTACTAATTAAATAATAAAAAAAAAGAATTTTAAAAGTATTATGATATTGTATCTGGGCGATATTGTACTAAAGTTCAAATGAAGTTTAGACTCTAATCATTCTTTACTGAGACAGAATAAAAATTAAAATGACAGATATAAATGTAATAAAATCAACAACAGATATAAGAATAATTATTCCCAGGTACGTAGAGTACACAGTTTACGTGATGTGACGGTACACTTGGGCGGAAACTCGCTGCTCCTGGATCACTTGTGTACACGATATTACGTGACTCGCTCTGTATCACCGCGCCCCGTCGGTAGAGACAGGTAGAGTTTATTGTTATTTTTTTTCTTGGGAATTGACGTAGTTGAGTTTTATAGGAATTGTGGTTACTTATTGGTGGTAGGGCATTAGTATCATAGTCTATATAATGTTTGAACACCCGCCATGGTCAAATATGTAAAAGCCAGTTGCATAAACTTTGACGGTAACTTTAACTTTGACAATTGCACAAACTAACTTCGCCCATAACTTTGAGTTTGAAAACGTCAATGCCATACATTAGCGATGACTCTATCAACATTAAAATCCTCAAGTTCATTTGTGCAATAGGCCCTAAGTGTGTACCTTTTCTGGATATGTCCATAACTGGACACATTCAGGTTGGCATAATCGCATCCAACAATGAGAGAGATCCGCCACGATTGCCAGACATCGTATCTTACTCTATCTGGGCTCTATCACCAGAGAATACTCTTCGGTTTAAAAATATATTGCGTAGAGTTTGCCATTCTAGGATATCAGTTTACGATACATGGACACATAAACTCACGCTTTTTCTAGAAGACTACGTCTTGTTGTTAGAGAGCAGAGTTGTTAGAGACATCCACGTTTCGCTTTGTGTATTTTGTCCCACGATGTGATAGGGGCCGAACCTGTCGCCATATCGGGCACAAGTTCATGGCTTCGGGCTGATAATGAATAGAAAAATCCAGTATCACTTTGCTCGACCTGAAACCTCAGCTTTGTAATCATACCGTATTACAACTACGCCACCGAGGCAGTCGAGGCAATCCAGTATACAGTACTGAGGTATCATAAATAAATAAATAAAAAAATGTTTATTGCCTTAAAATTAACAAATAATACAGCAAATTTAAGCAAACAATATTATCGAAAGACAAAAGGAAATGACTCAGCCTATGCTGACCGAAACTAGAGTTTAGATCAGCGCTGGTTTTCAGTCACCCCTATCTCCCTGTGGTCGTGTGCGGGAGTTAGTGTGGTTAAATATGACATCATCACAGTATCATATGACCGTCTGTAGCATTAGGAATGGTGCTTGGGCCGTAATCGATACGGTTCTGTACCATCGATATACTACTGGCATACTTATTTATTAATTTACACTTCATATATTATATATTGTATAGGTGGACTTAATGCCTGAGGCATTCTCTAACTATTTTTTTTCAAACTTGGTACAATGTTACCTGAAGTGGCTAGGAACATGTGGTTTAAATTAAATATCATATGTCAATATCATTTTGTTTAACATTACGGCATTGAAGCTACGTAATAGGATATTTTTGTTGCTACAGAATTCTATATATGTCAGGAACACATAAACACGAGCAATCTAGTTATGGAGTTAGCGAGCCGAAAGTGAACGCACGCAACAAATTGTCACAAAAACAAGACCAACTCGCGAAGGACGGGCCAAATGGGATTATTTCATTGCTGGCTTCGGAATAATAATGGGGTTTTTATGCCGATGCAGGGATTTAGAAAGAACATCAGTTTTATTTATTGGTTTCTTGTAATTTATAAAAAAAAAAAATCTACCCCATAGCATCGTGTGACGGAATATACAAGGCGAAACCTGGGTGTCCTGGTAGCCCCTCTGCCTAACCCCTCTGGGAAAAAGGTGTAAGTTAATGTATAATAAAAAAATGAGAATTATAACACGAATATTAGGGTGACCAATACCACAGTCCACCCCGTCGGTGGGAAAGCTGTAAAATTTTTAGAAACTTAGGAATTAAAAAATAAATCGACACTAAAATATGATAAAAATGTGGCAGTATTCAAAAACTATTTTAATAGCATCCTAAAATCAATTTCCTATAAAAAGAATAAAAAGTAAAATAAAATAACCAAACAATTTGTATGTTTTGTTAATTCTTGAAATTGAATTTTTAATGCTGTTTAGTGTTAAAACTTTCAATATCATTAACCCTCACCATAATATTTCACAGAATTCCATTTTCAACTGTAAACGGTACGCAGCCTTATATACGTCAATAACAAAGGCAGATGGCCTTGCATTGAGTAAACAAGGAACTCATCGCCTCCACGGAAACTCACTTCCACTTCTAGTTAAGCGGTAATAATGTCGTGGGACGTCTGTCCGATGCACAATTGCTTTCTAGTCATGCGACGTTGTTTTTCCGAGTGAAAACAATTTGATGGGAGAATGTGGGTGTATAGGTATTTAGTTTGGGATGTATGATTAAATATTTATTTGTTAATGTATTCTTAATGGTATTCCAAGTTAGGGCAGTCTAGAATACAGAGGATACAAGCTCCAATAGAAGAAATAAAATAGATAGATAAACGAATTATTTATAATTAATATACACATAAATATATATATATATCAGTGGCGAAGGGTGATTTTTTTAAAAAGGGAAGCCGAAGCTCAATACGCTAAATAAGTGTGTTTATTTTGTTTATACCTACTGGCCCTACATAGGGAAGACAATGCGACTGATACTTGATAGTAAACATAGTGCAGTCTGGATTGAGTAGATCAAATTATCGTGAGATGCTTCACAGAATTAGCCCGAAACGCGACACATTTACATAATATGTACGTGTATCCTTATATCCGGACGTTTGCGAATATCCAACCGCCAGCAAATTATTCCTCCGACAATCTCACTCACCAAACGAAACGATTGCGTTTCGTATGATGGCATCTACGTACTGCGGTCGTCAATTATATTTTAATATTTCCAATATACAAAAGTTGCAATGTCATCATGATAAAAGTAAAAAAGTATATTTTTAAACCGCACGTGAATATAAGATTAATAAAGAAAAATTTATAATCTACATACAATGTTAACAAGTACGTTAGCCGCGCTTTTATTAGTTGTATTATTAGTAGTCGAGCACTTCCTAAAATCTAAACAATAACGTTATTTCCGAAATTGACAATCTAAACATGTACGTCCCTCACGATTATTAATTTCCATTACAACATAATAATACTATTAATATTTATGTACATTTTTTAATTTAAAACATTAAAAACTAAATGCGTGAACCAGCTAATACTCGTATACTGTCAAAATGTTAATACAACACTTACAAATGCAGTGATATCTACACAAATACACACATAAACACACAAAATGCTGAAGGATCACAGCATGCCTTCTACTTTTTTAACGGAAATTGAACCTTAAATCATTATAAGTTTAAGGTACAATTTTGCGTGATTTGTTGCAAAATACACAACCATGTCACACCAATGCGTAACATGCAGCCGACGCGGGCGGTCGGCGCACGGGCCGCGCCATTGTTATTCAATAAGCCGAACAATTTTGGCAGTAATTCGCCAGAGGTCGCAACGCGGCGCAATCTAATTACGTGTTTGCTATGCGCCTCCGCAGTAATATTTACCTGTGTGGCCGACAGATGTCGTTGAATAAAATGAGTTTAGATATTACATAAATAATTTTGAAAAATTTGCTTGTTTATAGTGTAATGATAAATTACAAAAGGTAAGCCGCAGGGAATCGAGTTATATGGAGCCTTCGCCACTGATATATATATATATATATATATATATATATATATATACAAATAATATTCCTCCTTTCTAGATTTTTTTTTATCAGCCTATATACGTCCCACTGCTGGGCACGGGTCTACTCTACAATCGAGAGAATCGATTGAGAGTGGTTAGGCCATATAGTCCACCACGCTGGCCTAGTGCGGTTCGGTTATGTTCACGGTGGTCGCGGGTTCAAATCCCAGGGCACACCTCTGACTTTTCGGAGTTATGTTTGTATTGATATTCAATCACCACGCACTTTAACGGCGAAGGAAAACATCGTGAGGAAACCTGCATTCCGTAGCGATTTTAAAGAATTTCTACGGTATGTAAGTCCGCCAACCCGCATTAGGCCAGCGTGGTGGACTATATGGCCTAACCACTCTCAATCGATTCTAGGAATTCCATGGACCAAATTATAGTTTAAGTGTTATTCTGATGATTCTATGTAAATGAGCAAAAGGTAATAAGGTTAAGTACCGCTTTCCCCTTTTTTGTTAATGGATTTTTATTTTGTTTAAAAGTTCTTGGGGGGTTTTAGTGTTAAGCATAAAAAACATACAGAAAATTGTAGCCGCCTCTATTGTTTATTTCTTGATACATTTACTCTTAAATTATCATACATGAACCATGGTCGAAATTTGCCTTTAAATAAATTATAATACTTTAAAATTTCATCAAAATCTCTTCAGTAATTTCTACATTACTCCTTCACATTTGTAATAGATCCCGGAGCCACTTTAATGCGCTGTAGAGAACCACCGTGGGGTTTTTGGTTGGTATGCCAGTGTAGGAATTTGGCAGGGACTCGACAGTCCGAAAGGTCGCATGGTCTGAATGGCAACATCTTTCCCTGATGGCCCAACATTGAGTCATAAGACCGGTGAAACATCAACGCTCCGCCTCCCCAGACATTGGTAGCAATAAATCGTTTCTCCCCGCGAAAAAAAAAACAATTGCAAAGGACATTGTATGTTACTTAAGAAATGATGCTCGCATTTCTCATGCAAGTCTCAAGCGTAGTAATCTCATCTATATGCATAGACATCTAAGCTTTAGTCTCGATTTGCGTGAGTCCTTCAGAACACTGCAATAAATCAAACACTGTTTGTACAGCCACTTTAAACTAATATTGTATGTGCGTTGGAATTACTGCCTTCAGTCGAGGAGGTTTTATACTGTTAGTCTAGTTAAAACGGTAGTACTCCAACCTTTATTGATTTGGAGCACAGGTTTTCAAAGTTATTTTTACTAGTATCTTTTAGATTAAACATATATGTGTTTTTATCGGCAGGAAAGTGTGACTCATCTAGGTTTCTAAAATGCCCTTGGTGGATTATGTTATGCTGTCCAGGTCAGTTATTTACCAGCGAAATATTATTTCTTGCTACTCGCATATATATTCTACATTTATGCCAGCCTGTACAACTGTACCTATATCACCATACAAGTCTCACTGCAAGACAGGGGCCACTTCTACAGTCGAGAGTACGATTGAGAGGGGTTAGGCCATATCCACCATGGTGCATATGGCACTAGGCTTAGTGCGGGTTGGCGGACTTTACATATCATAGAAATTTATACAAATCGCTATGGTATGCAGGTTTCGTCACGATGTTTTCCTTAACCGTTACAGTGCGTGGTGATTGACTATCAATAAATACATTACTTCGAAAGTCCGAGGTGTGTCTTGGGATTTGAAACCGCGACCACCGTGAACATATGGTGTTGGCAGTCGCGTCTGGTCCGTTACCAACAGGCCACCACGCACTTTTCTTTACTTTTTTCCTTTGTTCTACTAGTATAAAAATATATTCATCAACAATGCAAGGTTGGACAAAAACACAATACTACGCTCTCAATAGCTATCAATACTCGTACATCGAGCGCAGATCCCACTATATCGTGTTTTTTTCCGATAGTAATTGAATTGGCCGATGTTTGCCCCCGATATGTGCGCACTGGATGGTGACAAAGCAAACGTTATTAAGTTTCTATTGTAGACAATGAGCGATCGGCCGAGACGTGACGTCAGCGTTTAGTATACTAAAACTATTAAGAGATGTGTAATATTTATGTTACTGTGATGAGAAAAAATCACATCAAGCTACTGGAGCGGCCACAGCGATGACTTGGATCAGTGTACCGAAAATATTTTTCCCAAATAGCTAAGATAGAGCGTTGGCATTTTATCTAAATCGACGTAAAAGGGACAAAGCACTAGGGTTGTTGAGAGAGACGTACCGTGTAGTAATATGTTAAAGCTATCTCTGTTTATGTACTGGGGTCTGTCTGGGACCGTCGTTTGCCGTATGTCCGGGAATTTGTTTGAAACGGAATTGTTTCATTGCGTTTTTCGTGTTGTACGAGGTCCTTCAAATACTGAGTTGTTTTTTCTAGAATTGTGTTTTTGAGGAAGCTTGTTTGGTGTTTTTGGGTGCGTGAGACTTTTGTGCTATGTTTAATTACGTTAAAAATATTGTGGAGATAAATAGGAAAGCGCTTAATTTGATATTATTTGATCAAAACTAATTTGGGCCTAGAGGTCGATAGGTAGAGTCGATTGTTAAAAAACGTCGTTAAACATTTAAGCAAGTGAAAAAATACGTAGAATGGTCGAAAACTTTTACGGTAACAACATTTCTACTTGATTCTATAAGAGTATAAATATTATATACCAACTATTTTATACATTGTCGTGTTAATAAAACGTTTTACAACAACTTTACGGCGAATTGCACAAACCAACTTTGACGATAATTTTAATTGTGACAATGTTATCGCCACACTTTGCTGACGTGTTTAACACTGCTAATGTATGGGATTGACATTTTCAAAATCAAAAATTAGTTTGTGCAATTGGCTCTTAAACATCAAAAAATTTAAATATTATTATTTGTATAGAATCCAATCCAATCCATCAGCCAAAGGAAGTCCACTGCTGAACATAGGCCTCTCCTAATGATTTCCACAGTGACCTGTTGGAGGCAGCCTGCATCCAGCGACGTCCCGCGACCTTAACCTTTACCTTTACTTTATTGTCATGTAATTAAAGAGTTTTACAACAACTTTAATACATTAAAAATACTTGACAATGTCATATTTTCAATGTTTCAAGATTAACGACGCAGTTACCGTCAGAATGTGCGATTTATACGGTTTCTTTGTGTTAAAGTTTCTTGGTTTTATTGAGAAAAATCTGATACGAACTTTCGCGCAGTTAAGGCTCGTGCAATGCCCTCCTTTATCATATTTTGTGTTATTACACGCTCGTTTGCGCGTCGCTATACCGCCGGGCGTCGCGTCTCAAAGGGACATTATTTTTGGACAGCTGGTGCGTCTATTTCAAGTACTAGTCCTGGAAAATTTGCCTTTTTTTCTAAAATTAGGTATGTATTATAGGCTCATTAGGTACTATCTTTGCATGCAAAGTTAATCCCGTTACCACCAAAATCCTACACTCTATAGACTCTGCGCTATATAATTCGGATCGGTTATTGAAGTAGCATATCATCTTACATACATACATACATACATAAGCTCACGCCTTTTTTGCATTTTTGGAAAAAAGTTAGTAGCATTGTGTCTAAAGTCACTAAAACTACCACCTGGCTTCGTTTTCGGTAGCAGTCTTA
The DNA here is from genome assembly GCA_033459515.1 of Theretra japonica. NCBI lineage: Eukaryota > Metazoa > Arthropoda > Insecta > Lepidoptera > Sphingidae > Theretra > Theretra japonica. The sequence goes on from CM065934.1 coordinate 11,219,965, forward strand.
ATATACCCTGTATATGTATTTCCCCGTAGCGAGGCGTTCCATTTAACTATGTAAAGACATGATAAAATATTGGAAATCAGTTCTGCGTGATATAAAACGTGACGGAGCGTTCGTCGACGGAGATTTGATATCTTGACAACGTGACGAACATTGGCGCTCGATTCTCGAACTAAATTAACTTTGATCAAAATGTTTGAAGGTATATAACGGGCATTTTGGTTTTAGTTTTAGGATGAAAGTATAAATAGTAATGTAATAATAAAATTAATCTTAAAAAAACAATGCAAGAAACCTTCAACTGCTTAATATTTCTAGCAGGAATTTAGATTAATAATAAAAGAAAGAAATAAAGAAAGACATTTGTCGAAGGCGCAAATAAGCATAAGTACAAAATCAGTAAAAAATAACATGATAAAAACATTGATATTGGTAAATACATTTGCATAATATATATTTTAAAATTATATTTATGTCATGCAAAAGAGCGTTATGATAGTCTTGTATTTATTAAAAAAGAAACCCTCATAATCCCATTCTCACCTTAGGCTTGAATAATCTAGACTACTGACGAGTCTGCTCTTAATAATAATCTATTCAATTATAAGACTACATCTCGCTTTAATATATCCCGACATCAAACTTTAACTTAAAACTCTCAACTACTACAAAAAATCGTGTTAAAACGACGCAGAACAATAACCATATCAAACAACTGCTAAGCTACACTAAGATTCTTGTAGCTTGTTTACACAAGGCAAGATCTATGCCGAGCAAATGACCTTACTATGAAGTATGCAAATAGTGCTTGTATATTACTCGTTGTTGTACCACGACCTTGTCGGTTACATCGTATTGTCGTATATATTTTGTAGATATTCTATTGATATTATTTTGTATATGTATGTGTTGTTATTCTGATTCTACTGGCTGTGAATATAAAGTGTAGAGTTCGATTCCTATTGTAAAATAACCTTTATTTACAAATAATATTCAAAAGGAGGCCTGTTGTGGCTTGTTGGTAACGGACCAGACGCGGCTGCCTATATGTTCACGGTGGGCGCGGGTTCAAACCCCAGGACACACTTCTGACTTTTCGGAGTCATGTGTGTATTGATAGTCAATCACCACGCACTATAACGGTGAAGGAAAACATCGTGAGGAAACCTGGTATGTAAAAGTCCTCCAAGCCGCACTAGGCCAGCGTGGTGGACTATATGGCCTAACCAATTTCAATCGTACTCTCGATTGTAGAGGAGGCCCGTGCTCTGCAGCGGGACGTATATGCGCTGATACAGTATACAAATGGAACATAATTCTACGAGCCTCAAACTAAGAATGAAATCTTCTATAAAAATTAGGTATCTAGTAATAAAATATGTTTTTCTCAACTATTGGTTTAAAAACTGGTTGTAGATCTCTCATATATGAGAGGCTGCCTAGGCAGGTACCACCGCAGTGTCTATTTCTCCCGAAAAACAGCAGTGTAAATGCACTGTTGTTTTTCAGTTTGAAGGACATTGTAGCCTGACTAAATACTGGACATAATGAGACTTAACATCTTATGTCTTAGGATGGCGAGCGTAGTGAAATGCCAAGCATTGCTTTTGATTGATGGTGTTGTTAGGTTTTGCTGACTGTACCCTACAGTCACATACGTATTTATTGTTTTTATTTATTTGTCTATGTGGGAATCGAACTTGCGACCTTGCGTTTTAAAACCGGCTTTAAATCTGCGCCGTAGAGTGTCAATTTCATTAAATTCTCTCGGTTACATGTAAAAATTAAATAATTTTACATCATATACGAATACAAGTATGGAAATTAAATTAAATGAGCACATATTTTTATTTCATTGTCATTTGTTTCCGTAAACGTGATAGATGTGAAATCGTTGGCTCCACTTTACGCAGAATTGTTGTATGAACAAATTTCCTTGAAATACAGCGCTGCGGTAAATTCTCCGAACAGTGGTTTCCACGAGTAACAAAAATGTTCAATTAAATTTAAAAAGGTTTATATTAATTATTTATTTATATGTATTAATTATTTATTATTGTACTGGTTCAAAGTGGGTTCATGCACCTGTTGTAAATGCAATGCAATTTAAATAGAGCTCTACGGTCAACACAATTAAGTCGTTTTAATCAAAACAGCTATTTACAGTTTAACAGTATAACTTAAAGAATATAATTAAAACTTATATAGGGCACAGACATTACAAACACAGAAATAAAAGTATACGATAGAATTAACAGTCAAAACTCTAAAGAATGGCAATAAAAGTACTTTTTGAAATTTTCGCGTCGTGTCGTGAATAATTTTATAGGTCAATATTTATAGCCAAGCGATCGTAAATAGACTCAGTAACCAATAAAATATACATAAGTCGTGTAGGACACATGTTTTTAACACAGAAGTAATAAACAATCAAATACAGGATATAAAGCATAGACAACCTTCGTGGCGCAGTTGGTTAGACGCCGGCTGTGAAAGTGAGGCTGCGGGTTCGAAAAGCGGTTTTGACTAGGGAAGACCGTGACAGAAACTCTAGTGTTGCTATTTTAAAAATTAGTTTACAATATAGTCAGTCAATATAGTCGGGACGTCGTTGGATGCAGGCTGCCTCCTACAGGTCACTGTGAAAATCATTGGGAGAGGCCTATGTTCAGCAGTGGACTTCCTTTGGCTGATGGATGGATGAATATAGTCATTATTACAAAAGTTACATTGGTAAATCAGAGCAGTTTATTAATAATTTGTTATAATGTGCAATAGATAGACAATTCTAGATGGATAATTTCATAATAGCTTCTCTCTCAACATTAAAACAGTTTCGAAAAACATAGACGATTCTGTCTAATTTCAAAGTGGCAGCAGTTTTAATGACCAGTTTAAAACTATAGTTAAAAAAACATTAATGCCCTATTTACACGGGAAGAGTTTCTCGCCTCGAAGATACGATTATCGTAAGGATATAAAAAAGTCGCGTCGTGTAAACATTTGTCAGAACACGATAATCTATGACGGTTATGTCATGCGATAATCGCATACGATTCTCGCCCCTAGAAACTCTCGTGTAAATTGGGCTTTACTCGCGCCGCCATGCAACCACCACAAAAGTATTGATTGGTCAGAAATCAATTAAAACGTGTAGCTGTTTACACTGGCGATACTCGTGGCCGCTACCGACAGAGTGGAGAGCTGGGCAAACAAAACGAGTAGTGGTTATGAGAATGGCTCACAACACACCATGTTTGCTGTTATAATGCTGTTGACGCTTTGAAAATCATATTCCTTTTGAAGTTATACAAATAAATAACACGTACATGGTCCTGATCTTGTAATTTTACGTATTTATTTATTTATTTTTAATAATTATTTATTTATTTCTCGAAATGCTATAAATACATAAATAAATACAGTGTGAATGCAATCGGAATTCAATTTATGAAATTTTTAACAGCGTATACGATTAGTACGAGTAGTTAAAATCATAATATTGCATCATAAAAAAAAATTGGAAAAATCTTTAGTTTATGATATTTTACTTCACTAGGTAATCAATAATTTTGTAATTTGATAGCCACAGCAGTTGGATAGACGCCGGCTGTGAAACCAGAGGCCGCGGGTTCAATCCCCACACCGACACAAATCTCTGTGCGAACCACAAGTATTTGTGTCAGGTCTGGGTGTTTGTGAGACCGAACAGTCTCTCGTGGATCCTGATACCCACGATAAAAAACTTGATCTTAGCATGGGGTCAGGATAATGTATGTGACTGTTGAGAGTATTTATTTATTTATATTTTCTTCGTTTTCTTGTTCAAGTCATGCTCAAGTTTATGCGCCAGGCAGCCTTACACATTTCATAATAAAAGCCTCTATAGATTTGTAAACTGGTTTGGTCCTCACCACATACCCGATAATTAACCACAACGTGGCAGCCAACCCGTCATTTTGGTAGTAACCGCAACGCTTCCATTGCTTTTTAATGGAATTCTAGGCTGCGATGGGTTTCGTCTTCTGGAACTAATAGAAAATTGTGTCTTTTTAGGTTAAATGCGGTGAAGTAAAGGCAATTGGGCAAACAGTTGGTCTTATGCCGGGTAGTCACCGTTTTATTCGAAAATCCGCTCTGAAAAGTGGGTACCAGCTTTCAAACATCGATCATATTGCTCGAGATCGGAAGTGTAATAATTATTTAACAGCTTTAATCTAAAAAGGTTAAGATGATGTCTATGAACCGGCGTAGTTGTACTACGGTATGATTACAAAGCTGCGGTCTCGGGTTCGAATCCTGGGTCGGGCGAAGTGATATTGGATTTTTAGACTCAAGAATTTGTGCCCAATATGGCGATAGGCTCGCCCCCTATATAATCATGAGGCTGAATACATAAGGCAAAACGTGGGTGTCCTGGTTGCACCTCTGCCTACTACCTACTACCCCTTCTGGGCAAACGGCGTGATGTTTATGTATGTATGAATATAGTAAATGTTTTTTAAATGCCCATTTCATTTCATAATGATATACTAGTAATCTGCAACCCAATTGAAAGGTAATTACCGTTGTATTACGAACTCTTAATCAAGAAGAGTCAAGCATTCGAACATAACTAACAAAATGGGTAGGGGAGGGAACATAGGATTGTCGCGTCAGAATAATACGAAAATAAAGAAAATGCCAATTAAAAAAATATGATTGGATATGAAATTATTATTATTATATTTTTTGTATTGTATTGTATCAGCCCATATACGACCCACTGCAGGGCACGGGCCTCCTCTACAATCGAAAGTACGATTTAGAGTGGTTAGGCCATATAGTCCACCACGCTGGCCTAGTGCGGGTTGGCGGACCTACACACCGTAGATTTTTTTTTTAAATCGCTACGGTATGCAGGTTTCCTCACGATGTTTTCCTTCACCGTTAAAGTATATATTATAGTATTATTATTATAATTATTTATTAATTAAATTAATTAGTGACCTGTTAGACGCTGCCTCCAACAGGTCACTGAGGAAATCATTGGGAGAGGCCTATGTTCAGCAGTGGACTGCCTTTGGCTGATGGATGGATGGATGGATGGATGATGAGATTACCTGATATAATCACCTATATTATAGGTCCTATATCATAGTTACTTCAACACGACTCTTTGAAAGAAACTTACATGGCCGGGCGAGCGGACGATGTAACGATAACTTTCTATTGCGTCAGTATTAGTTTTCATAAGTTTTTCCGATAATTAAACGGCTTCTTTATGTATGTGTGAGTAATTTTTGCGATCATAGAGCTTGTATATGTAATTAAGTCAGTCTTGCTATGTTGGTAAATGGAGTATGATAATTATCTAAAAGATAATTTGTGATATTGATATACGTAAAGGTTATTTTGTATCGACTGCGTCGGTGGCGTAGTTGTACGGTGCGATTACAAAGCTGAGGTCTCGGGTTTGAATCCCGGGTCGGCCGAAGTGATAATGAAATTTTCAATTAATTACAAGTCAGGAGTCACGAATTTGTGCCCGATATGGCGATAGGCTCGCCCCTTATCACACCGTGGGATGGAACATACAAGGCGAAATGTGGGTTTCATGGTGACGCCTCTGCCTACCCGTTCTGGGAAAAGGCGTGAGTGTATGTATGTATGTATTTGTTTATCTAATAAACATTCGTTAACATATTAAGTCGAAGTTGAAAATCGCGTAAAAAAATAGCACTCACATATATGATGAATTTCTGAGCAGCGTTATCATTATACATATAATTTGAGCAGATTACAAGCCTTTGAAATATTATAAGTGATTATAAACGCGAGTTATTGATGTGAAAAAGAAATCATAAATTCAAGATGATGCAACGTGGTATTAATTCCATATTTGAGTAATGCAATAACGGGTTAAGCTGTTCCAATCTAAATAAAAATATAGTCATTTCATTTGTCACTAAATTAAAAAGATCCACTTAAAGCAATAATCAACCAAATGCATCAAAGAGTTTCAAAACAATTACTTAATTTTCCAAGGAATAAAAAGGCGAGCCAGACACATAAAACAAGCATTCAGAAATTGCACCAAAGCGATAAGGGAAACCTCATTTGACTAAGAAATGGGTACAACTATTACTGAACGTTTTATCTGAACGGTTTATTGGCGTAATTATTGGGAATCGACTCCTGGTTTCTATCCGGGACGGTCGGATAAAGGAATGTTCCAGAACTAACATTTGTGGAACATTCAATGCGTTGGATATTCTTGTTTTATTGATTTCGGTTTTAAGTTTGAGGATTGAGTCGGTGAAGTTTTACTAGAAAGATATATGAATTCAGAAATGCGGAGATCCGTAGGAGAACTAAAGTAACCGACATAACCTAGCGGATTAGCAAGTTGAAGTGGCAATGGTCAGGGCACATAGCACGGAGAACTGATGGCCGATGGGGCCAAAAAGTTCTCGAATGGAGGCCACGAAGCGGAAAGCGCAGCGTGGGACGTCCACCCACTAGGTGGTCAGACGACCAGGTAAAGGTCGCGGGACGTCGCTGGATGCAGGCTGCCTCCAACAGGTCACTGTGGAAATCATTAGGAGAGGCCTATGTTCAGCAGCGGACTTCCTTTGGCTGATGGATGGATGGATATGAATTCTATGTATGGGATAAGTTGGTAATATGCAAATTATTTAAAATATACTCACACAATCCAAGGGAATATATATTTTCTTACCATATCATACATACTGTACTGTATCAGCCCATAAACGCCCCACTGCAAGGCACGGGCCTCCTCTGCAATCATGAGTAAGATTGAAAGTGGTTAGGCCATATAGTCCACCATGCTGGCCTAGTGCGGGTTAGGGGACTTTTACATACAAATCATATATACAGATTAATTAAAAAAATTGTGGTGATTCTTTTAAAAATATTATGAGTTGAGTTAAAATAGTACGAGTTTGAAAGTCAAAAATCAATATTGTTTTAGTATCGTATTTATAAAATATAAATTATTTAATTAATATTTCTCCATTTTTCATTCCTTTGTTTCTTAACTTTGGGTACAATTTTATCTTAGTACTCGTATGTTTACGGGACAAATATCATCGATATATCACATCAACTCAAGCAGTAATAAGATGCAATTCATCAAGATTATGAAGGACAAATAGAACCATTGTTCCACTGAGATAACACTGTGTTATTCAGCTTGTGCAACTTGCACGCAATTGTTTGCATGGTCAATGTTGACTTTCAACTTCGTTTTGTTTACTAATTACACCTTTTGAGACTGTTTTTGTTTGCATAATTGTATTTAATATAAACATCCAACAGTTATACACAATTTTGAAACTACACTGAGATACACGTTTCCTGAACGCTATGGCCTGTTCTTCTTCAAACGAGGCTTAAGGGGGACTACTCTTCTTAAGCTAGGCAGCGGCTTTGTTGTGCTGGACCCCTGGCACTGCAAAGGTATATGGGCAGCGATGGCAGTTTTCCACCAGGCGGGCCGCTAACTCATCTGCCTATAAGGGCAATAAAATAAATACACGTCTTGTGTCGTGAGTATGAGAAACTACGAGAGGCTTTACGGTATCACAAACATTCAGACCAGAAACAAGCGGTTTTGGGTCGCACAAAAATTGTCTTGGTGCGGGAGTCGAACCCGTAGTTTCTCGTTTCACAGCCATCAAACCAACTGCGCCATGGAATCTATCAAATTGCAATGATTTGTAATTCTAAAACAGTATTTGAATAAAGAACATTCTGTTTTGTTGTTATGAGCGTTCAAAACACGTTAATTAATTTATTCTTGCATCGTATCATTTTGAGCAGTATTGTTTGTAATTCAATATGTCTTCTACAACTCAGCTCCCTAAGTTAATTTAAAGATAATAAAACTCCACAGCAAGTTGATTGAGTTTTCTCAAGCTATTTCTAAAGGACACGAGTTAATATTAAGTAATCTGGGAACAAACTTCTGGAGCAGTTTCTTCTGAGTAACATGACGTGTTTTACTTCGAAACTTTGTGTTTACCCGCGTCTGCTATTCTATCTCATTTTTTTTTATATTATAGGGAGCAAAAGAGCATACAAACATACGCCACCCATGAACATCTGCAACATATAGGGCATGGAGATGCGTTGCCGGCCTTTAAGGTGGGGATACGCTCGTTTTATGAAGGTCGCCAAGTCGTATTTGTCCTGAAATGTCGCTCTTGGCAATTGGTTCCACAGATTAGTATATATTACACATTTGATTTAGAAATGAGTTATCCTTAATGATATTGGACTAGACGATGGTCAAAAATTCGGTTTAATTTTACTACCAACATTTTACCTAGGGCACGCATTTTGTATTATTTTTATGCTCATTTTGATATAAGGTTTTGTCAATACCTTGAAAAAGAGAGCACTGTTAAAACGAAACATTATTTTCTATTTAACAATTTTTTTCCTCGTTGAAAACGTGTAGACAAATATACCAATGATCGGTTAAAGCGGTAAGTAACATACTTACATTATTAACAATATTTGTAGGGATGTTTCATTTCTTATTAAACAATGTATCATAATTATGATGGAGCAACACTGCAAATCTTTACTAGGTGACACCTCGTATCCATGGGGCGGTCTAAATAGGTACAACCACTTTGTTTATTCCTGGCGACAAGCAACAGCTTGTAAGCGCTATTGCGTTGCAGCAAGGACTGTATCAGCTCATATACGTCCCACTGCAGAGCACGAGCCTCCTCTACAATCGAGAGTACGATTGAGAGTGGTTAGGCGATACTGTCCACCACGCTGGCCTAGTGCGGGTTGGCGGACTTTTACGTACCATAGAAAACCTCCACGTCCTCCTGTTAATTTAACTTTATGATTGATTTCGTTGCGGGTTAAAGACAAGTTAGACATTCCCGGAGACTCGCTGGGCTTCAATGCTCAGTGTCATTAAGCCATATAATTCATTACGCTGGCCTAGTGCGGGTTGCATGCGGGTATGTAGGTTTCCTCGCGACGTTTTCCTTCACTTGGCCGCGTCAGGTTCGTTTACGAACATTTTTAAAATTTTGTTTATACCTGGCGACAAGCAACAGTCTGTCAGAACTATTGTGTTGCAGCGTGAAGGACGTTGAAGCATGTAATTATTGGGCATTAACGATTTAGCATTAAATGTCTGGGTGATGGCGCAGTGCCACGCAATGTTTTTTTATTACAAAAATAATACGTTTTTTAATAATACGTTTAGTGGCGTTTCTGGTTTTGCTGGCATATGTTATTATTACTGTTAGATGAGAAATCTATTCGTTTTATTACACTCACCAATAAAAAAATCATTTAGATCCTTCGAGCCGGATTTTTGGTACCTAGGTTTGTTTCTGCCCCTGATATAGGAGAGTCGATGAGCAGCGGTTGCTGGACAAGTCGCTGGCTCGTCTGTCTACGACGGCAATAAAAAAAATGAAATATGTTAAGTGATCGATACGTCGGGAAGTTATAATATGTAAAAATTAAATAAAAATCGCGATAAAATCCGTAAGTATTCGTTTTATTACAATCAAATGGATCTTCACAGTTTCCCATCGCTGTCCAATAAAATAGAAAAGGGAAAATTCCTGCAGTGCACGTCAAATATTTCGAGGCAGCGATTCCGTTTGCGAAGCGCGTACGTGCATTATTAATTTCATAAAGCGCTCACGTATGAGACAAAGAAATGTTTAGCATGCCATTTGTACAAGGTCTATCGAGCAGGGCTGGTTACTGGTTAGTAGGTCATCAAACCGTATAGGTTTTAGTTAGGGCTGCGCTTCGCTCACTGTTGTGAAGCTTTATTGATTTAATTGTATAGAGGGCTGGTAATCGTGGGTTTTTAGATTCAATATGGAAATATCAATGTATTTTGAATTTCTGATACGAAAAACTTTTCTTAAGTGTCTTGTCCTGTTTTGTAATCTGTAGTATGTTTTTGTAACATGCATGAAATAATGTAGGTATAGCAATGATACCATGTTTAAAGGTATGGTGATGAGCCAAGATAGATTTTAAGATATTATCTATTAATGACAGCCTCCTTGGCGCAGTTGGTTGGACGCCGGTTGTGAAACGAGGCTGCGGGTTCGATCCCCGCACCGAAACAAATATTTGTGTGAACCACAGATATTTGTTTCGGGTCTGGGTGTTTGTGACACCAAAAAGTCTCTCGTAGCTCCTGATACCCACGACACAAGACTCGATATTTGTGTGTAGTGTGGGGCCAGGACTATGTATGTGACTGTTGAGTGTATTTATTGATTTATAATTTATTTAATAACTAAAATTAACTAAATATTTTTAAATACAAACTAGCTGTCATATTTATCCCACACAAACGTAGGATGAACCTTGGAAGATTCTATCAACTTAAATTTACGTAATACGTATAATTATTGTTTATAAACTTGTCTTTATTTGTGTAGAGAAAGGCCCTACAAACTCGACGAGGCGCTACAGACGCCCATAAATGTCTATGAAGACGGTAGAGTAGGGCAAGTTAAAATCTCATCTCGCGTGCTCTAACTTAATTGCTTTGTTAAGTCACTGCTTGTGTTACTTTGTTGTGAGCTGCAATTTTAAAAGGAGAGTGGTATTTTTACTGTGGGTTATACCGTCGATGTTTAAGGGTAGTGGTAATTAATTTTCAGTATAATTTTGTATTTGAATTAATTAAAAACAGTTTATAATTGTGATTTTCAGATTTTGTTTTATTATTTCCATTTTTTTTAAATTGTGTCATCTGATATTTCTTTTTATTATTTTGGGCTGTTTTAATTGTGTAATTTGCTTTTTATGAAATTCATTTGTAAATGTAAATTAGATGGTGATTTTGATTGTCATTTCCAACTTTGATGTTTTTCTATTAATAATTGATATCTTCCACTTTGTTACTGTAAAGTTTATTTTGTAAAGGTCTGGTTAACGATGTTAGTTTCACATTAATTTTATCTGTCTGCTCAACACCTGTACTTTAGTTTGTATGTGAAACTGTTTGATGCCCCAAAAAAAAAATATGAAAAAAATCCCGAGGAATAAAAAAGGTAACTTTTTTAAGTACTGCTACCAATAATAGTTTCTTAGATATACGCGAATGTCACACATTTAAATAAAACGAATTCTTACGGATTTTATCGCGAATTTGATTTAATTTTGCATTTTTTAATTTTCCGACGTTTCGATCACTTTACAGTTTTCGTGGTCACGGGGCGGACTGAAGTATTAGTCATCCGCTTAACGACTGTTACAATATAACTACCCTTAATTTACAATTATTAAATTAAAAAATTAATTTAAAAAATGATACCAATGTTGACAACCTACATACATAAAAACGTACACGTAGCGGGCAAAACCTAGCCTAACATAAACTCTTTGTGCAATGTGGCAGTAGTCAAAGCCACGAACGAACCTCAGTACAGCAGACTAACAAAACAGCAACGTATCGATTCTTGCACCATGTTTGCCATACAAAAGGCTCAAGCCGAAACTTGCTCAATGAAGTCAGTTTGGACTCAGATAGCTTGAGTAAACATACATGTCAGATAACGGGCTTGCATCTGTATTGTGTTTTGTGTTTACCCTATATAAGTACATATAGTTGATGTTTTGACACGTTCTTTCATTTAATAAGAAGGTATAATTTGTGATAAGTTTTTTTTTACAGTAGATTTACAAAGCAATGCTTATCATTCCACTACGCTCGCCATCCTAACAATAATGAATCCAGTAGGTTTCAACATAAATTGTTTTAGAATTCAAATAATCACCTAAATTAAGATAATTTTAAGTGGAGGAATGTACGAGTATTACGACATCCGCATACTTACTGGCTGTATGAAGGGCAAAGACAATTATTTTTACAACTCAGACTTTCATGAGACAATCATACCGACCCAATTATATCCAAGTGTAACTACAAAGAACTTCTACTTCTAAAAATATTTAATGCCTAATAAATAATTTTACAATCAATGTATATTTTGAATTTTCCGATACAATATCAAAAATAGACGAACAATCTGTCCAAAAATAACGCCCCTTTGAGACGCGATGCCCGGCGGTATCGCGACGCGCAAACGAGCGTGTTATTACCACAAAATACGATAAAGAAGGTCATTGTACGAGCCCTGTGACAAGTAATGGGTACTATGAAGCTGTTTAGATATTATTCTACAGATGATAATGATTGCAAAGCTAAGGTCTTGGGTTCCAATCCCGGGTCGGGAAAAGTCATATTGGATATGTATATTAATTACCACGCCGGAGTCATTAATTTGTGCCCGATATGACGATAGGCTCGCCCTCTATCACATCATGGGAGGGAACACCAAGGCAAAACGTAGGTGTCCTGGTTGCAGCTCTGCCTACCCTTTTGGGGACAAAGGCGTGATGTTTATGTATGTATGTATGTATAGATTAATATATAAGATTAATACTTGATCAGACAACACTTATAGGTATTACCTATTCAAGAATGTTCTATCTTTTTAAACGTATATCAATCACTACAAACACAATCACTACACCACAATATTTTTTATCAACCACGATCCACTGACTCAGCTCTGAAAATCCGAATACCAGTAACATTTTAACTCGGCAAGCAATCACTGGACCTCTTTGAAAGTGCGTGCCGTCACATGATCAAAGGACAGGCTTTTATTAATGGAACGGCCGGGAAAAAGTTGACGAATGTAAGGGTATTTTGAAAACTACGCAACTCTATTTGAAATTGAGTTCAGTTTTGTGTTAGTGGGGAGCTGAGTTTGTTTTCGTCCAGGGTACAGGACGAGGTTTTGCTGGGCTGGTAGGAATGGACTGGCTTGATAGGAAGGTATGAAGGATGTAGGTACCACTGTTTCTTAGAAGGCGATCGTGAAGCGACGGGTTGTTTTAAGCTTTATCACCCCACTGCTGGGCAAAGGTCTTCGCGTGAAAACCGGCATAGCAGATGTGGGACATAGAACAGTACATCCATCCACAAGCCAAAGGAAGTCCACTGCGGAACATAGGCCTCCCTCAATGATTTCCACAGTGACCTGTTGGAGGCAGCCTGCATCCAACGACGTCCCACGACCTTTACCAGGTCGTCTGACCGCCTAGTGGGTGGACGTCCCACGCTGCGCTTTCCGCTTCGTGACCTCCATTCGAAAACTTTTTGGCCCCATCGGCCATCAGTTCTCCGCGCTTTGAACAAAACAATACAACTGAAGTGGTGTTGGGCAAGCTATGTGGCTCAGATGCATCTTCCTCGGTGGGCTAAAACAACGACCCTGACGATCGACTACGTCGCAGAAGGCCGAAACAACGCTGGCGCGATGACCTGGATGCTTTCAAGTCCATGTGGTCCGAAATTACTTGATCTGGAAATTGAACCCTAGGCTTCACAATTCACAATAGAAGTTGCCATTATGCCTGTGAGGCTAATTTCGTTATAAAACAACAGCCATGTTGTGAGCTATTTGTTTATGTAAATCCATGTTTTATTCGCTCGTTTATAACAACACATTTTTGCACGTCATGCCTGTTATTAATGATCCTCAGAATTATGTTGGAAAATGTATTTTAATAATCTTACGCTATCCCATTTAATAATATTTAGGTATTATTCGAAACACAGTGAATAGATTCAGTTCATTATGTATTGATTTTAATTGATGTACTGTTAATGCACTGTCTCTTTTTTTTATGTAATTATTTGGTGTTTTTAAATTATTTATTTTTCTTTTATTTATTTTAGGGACATTGTGCATTTTTTTACATTGTTATTTCTTACCACAGACTTCAGACGGTGGCGCAGTTATACTAAGGTATGATTACAAAATTGAGGTCTCGGGTTCTAATCCCGGGTCGGGAAAAGTGATATTGGATTTTCCTATTCATTATCAGCCCGGAGTCAGGAATTTGTGCCCGATATGGCGATAGGCTCGCCCCCTATCACATCCTGGGACGAAACAGACATGGCAAAACATGGGTGCCTGGTACTACCAGGAGAACCTCTGCGTACCCCTTCTGGGAAAAAGGCGTGAGTTTATGTATGTATGTACATACCACAGACGTCATTGTCTGCTAAAACTGTGTAATAATGTGCAATGGAACATTTAACTTAACTTAGTAACACATCGTTAAAAATCACTCAACAAATGTAGACATACATTTTATCTGAAAATACCACGCGTATGAAACACGATAGCAAAACGAGATAGGGAAGCCATCCTGCCCGGTTTTATAACGTCCGATCACATGAGTTCATACCGATATGTGAATGTGTACGGTGTAAAATGTAGGTGTGGTATACACTACATACATATGTATGTCATATGTTTATAGTCCGTTTATATTTTTTATCAGCCCATATACGTCCCACTGCTGGGCACGGGCCTACTCTACAATCGAGAGAATCGATTGAGAGTGGTTAGGCCATATAGTCCACCACGCTGGCCTAGTGCGGGTTGGCAGACTTACATACCGTAGAAATTCTTTAAAATCGCTACGGTATGCAGGTTTCCTCACGATGTTTTTCTTCACCGTTAAAGGGCGTGGTGATTGACTATCAATACACACATAACTCCGAAAAGTCAGAGGTGTGCCCTGGGATTTGAACCCGCGACCACCGTGAACATGTAGGCAGCCGAGTTTGGTCCGATACCTACAGGCCACCACGCACTTCAGTATTATTACAGTTTTATTTATTTATTCTTTACTGTATACGTCATAAAGGAAATAAAAGCTTAAGAAATGTTATATAAAAACCTTATTTTATATAAAACCTATTTCGCAATATGTACAGGTGGATTTATATTTGATGTAGTTTAACATTAGATCAGATCTCCTCTTTTTAGAGGTATAGTTCGAATCCCGGGAAAAAATATTGATATCTTACTATAATATTATAGGTATTGGAAGTCGGTATAGGTATTTATGTCCAAAACAATAACCTTAGACATGATTTAGAGGAAACTCTAGATCAGCTAATCTAATAAAAACGATAAGGCAATAAAATAAACTATGCAATTGAGTCATTCGTTTTAAATAACCTTTTATTCCTATCTCCATACTCTATGGTATTGCATATTCATAGGTGGCGGTGATCCCTTACGTACTGAACCGTATGCTCGTCCGCCCTTGTAACATAAAAATAACATACATTTCAACGCACTCTAGGCCGAAATAATGTTATTTTTAAACCCACCTATAAAATTATCGGCCACACTACTCGTACATAATGTTGACACAAGTGACGTGATTTAACGTACACAAACTCGCTTTGCATGTTTAACGCGACGGCGCGACGTGATCGACATTGTAATGGTCGAATATGACGCGTCGATGGAGCTACAGTCTCCTTCATCGAGTCATATGTATTATGAAAGGTTAACCCTGGGTTTTCTTGAAATAATCGCTATCATGAACAATGAATATACAACTACTATTACAACACAATCTTTGGCTGTTCCTTACATCTTTCTGTCTATTTAAATCTATCATATTATGTCACCGTGAAAAGCTAATTCTGTCTCACACGTTAAACAATTATAGAGTATTAATTACATAACATTAGATAAACCTCTTTTACATAATATATCGTAAGATGCGGGCATTATACAATGTTAAATGCTAGCAATTATTTATTTACGATAGTTAAGAGTTGGATCAATGTAGAAGAATGAAATTATGTTAGTCGTTGTTGTGCAGTTGGTTGAGAGGCGGCTGTGAAACGGGAGGCTGTGGATTCGATCCCAAAATTCAGACACACGTTCAAGGGCCAAAAATAAAAAAAGTACCTCGTAGCTTCTTATCGCAAGTTGCGCGGATCTGGCCCACTAATGGACAATTATGAAACATACAGCCAAATAAATTTCTCTCTCTCTCTCTTCAGCCACAGGAAGTCCACTGCTGAACATAGGCCTTCCCAAGGATCACCACATAGACTTTCGTCTTAAGACAATGAGGAATATTTCACGAGAAGACGTGATGTAGTTTCCCGAATGCTGCCGATCCTAGTTGGATTCGACGGTTCTCCAGATAAATAGCACTATTGAAATAAATCCGCTTGTTAGTAAGGAAAATTGGCCGTTCTATTTCCTTTGCAAAAAAAAAAAACAAAGACTAAATAATTTCTAGATTAAAAACTGGCAGAATTCCATGCAGCGCGATAAATAAGATCCAAAAGCAATTTCACGTATTTAAAATCTCAATCAACTTGGCCACACCAGTTATTCGATTTTCAACTCTAAATATGACCTATTAAGTTTCCAATTTGTGTTTATATTACCGTCAGGTGTGTTCTCCAATGCTCATTGCTGGATTTTCCGGTTAAATAGAATTGGCAATTTAGTTTACTATCGAAAATGAATTTCGAGTTCATTTAATTGAGTAACAAGGTTTAATCTAATGCGTCCATTTTGTACAGGGTAGTAATTAACTAGTTATATACCGTTCTATGTAATGTTTTATATAGTGTTTGCAGTTGGCAGATTATTTTGATCCGTCCGTTAAATACTGTTGTAAATACACGAAGGTGGAAAACTCGTCACATCCATCCATCCATCAGCCAAAGGAAGTCCACTGCTGAACATAGGCCTCTCCTAATGATTTCCACAGTGACCTGTTGGAGGCAGCGTGCATCCAGCGACGTCCCGCGACCTTTACCAGGTCGTCTGACTACCTAGTCAACAGTTATGTATATACATATAAATACTGTATACATATATAATTGAGTCACGTTTTCGGTTCAGTGTGTGTAGATTTTAAGTAACTTGTTCCTTCTTTTTTTTTCTGTGAATATTTCTCGCTGCCTCGGCGGCGCAGTTGTACTAAAATATGTTTGGACGCCGAAATCTCGGGATTGATTCCCGAGTCGGGCAAAGTGATATTGGATTTTTCTATCCATTATCAGCCCGGAGTCAGGAATTTGTGCCCGATATGGCGATAGGATCGCCCCTGTCACATCGTGAGACGGAACATACAAGGCGAAAGGTGGTAGCACTTCTGTCTACTCCTGGGAATAAGGCGTGAGTTTATTTACTTATATTTGCTTAATAATTCTTAGTTTAATAGATACCCCAGCTGTTAGCTCAATAAATAATAAATAAATATACCCAACAGTCACATACATAGTCCTGACCCCGCATTAAGATCAATTCAGTTTTGTGTCGTCGTAAATCGGGGTGCCTTTCACCCTGGGATGTCCGGTACCGCCCACAATGCGTGTGACGGTTTGCAAGAGGTTTTTAGTCAGTATGCTGGCGTAGGCTTGGTAGGGACCCAGCTTGGCCACAAATCCGCATTGTGCCAGGCTGGAAGGCCAGAGACACTGACATACCCCTTTCCACCTCCCCCGGGGCAACGAAAGAGGAGCTTAATAGCTTTTCCTCTTGATCAAAAAAAAAAAGGATATCAGAAACTACTAGAGACTTTGCGGTCTCACAAACACCCAGACCCGAGACAACTACTTGTGGGCTTTACAAATATTTGTCTCGGTGCGGGGATCGATCCCGCGGCCTCATGTTTCACAGCCGGCGTCTAACCAACTGCGCCACGGAGGCTGTCATCAATTATTATTGTGTAATTCTGTTATATTTTTTTCCTTTTCTTTTTTAATTTAATTATTATAGTTACATGTTGTAGCCTTAAAAGGTGTTACTTTTATTTAATTATATTTTTTTGTATTTGTATAGTGTATGTAAATTTTTAACCACCGCTGGTTGTCCAAATAAATAAATAACTATAAACACACATACACACACAAAATCTCCTTAAATGCGTTTTTAATGAATATAAATCGCGTGACAAGCATCTTACCGCATAAATTCTCTATTGGCGTGGATCATCTTTATCGCACCAGACTTCAGGCTAATATTCTCGGGGCTTTAAAGAAAAAACTTGACAAATGGAACATCCGAAGATTTACTGAGGGATCACGTAGTTTGTTACTGGGGATTTTCTTTAGGTATTGAGGCAGTGACTAGTTTTTGTGAATTTTGATTGTATTAGGCCCCGCCAAGCCGTAGCGCAGTTAGACGCCGGATGTAAAACGAGAGGCCGCGGATTCGATCCCCGCTCTGAGTTAAATACTCGTGAGGCCCACAAGAGTTTGTCGCGGGTCTGGGTGTTTGTGGGACCGAAAAGTCTCTCGTAATTTCTGATACCCACGACACAAGACTAACTTGATCTTATTGTAGCGATGATATGATCAAAATTAAAGTTATCGTCAATGTTAGTTTATGCAACTGGACCCTGCTATTAATTGAGTTTTAGTGACTGACGTGTCAGTATAATAATAATATTTTCTGTATTAGCCCATATACGTCCCACTGCAGGGCACGGGCCTCCTCTACAATCGAGAGTACGATTGAGAGTGGTTAGGCCATATAGTCCACCACGCTGGCATAGTGCGGGTTGGCGGACTTTTACATACCATAGAAATTATTTCGAACCGGTACGGTATGCAGGTTTCCTCAAGATGTTTTCTTTCACCGTTATAGTGCATGGTGATTGACTTTTAATGCACACGTGACTCGGAAAAGTCAGAGGTGGGCCCTGGGATTTGAACCCGCGATCACAATGAATATGTTGGCAGTCGCGTCTGAACCGTTACCAACAGGCCACTATGCACTAATATTTTGACATTAAATTTTTATATGGAAGCTTCCTTATTCGCTGTATCACGCTGTATATAAGCCGTATTAAATTCCTATTATAGCGTTCGTCGTTTTTCCATAAAGGCATTATTAGAGGGATTAAAGTAAATCCTGAGCATACAAAAAATAATTAATTCCTCGGCGACTCATGTAGACCAACGCCTTCGGGATTGTGGTGTTTAAGCTATGAGCTGAAGCGATTATATAGTAGAAGGGGATTTATTTTGGAATAAAAATGGTACATCCCGAGTCGGGCAAAGTGATATTGGATTTTTCTATTCATTATCAGCCTGAAGTCAGGAATTTGGGCCCGATGTGGCGATAGGCTCGCCCCCTATCACATCGTGGGACAGAACACACAAGGCGAAACGCGGGTGTCCTGGTTACACCTCTGCCTATCCCTTCTGGGAAAAAGGCGTGTGTTTATGAATGTATGTATATATTTGATGTGTAAAAATAGTATATTTTTAAAGCCGCATTTAAGAACCAATAGTTTTGGCAAACAATTTTTGTGTCAGTCAATTATTTTCTGTTTTTACTTTACTGCATATTTGTGAATTGATGAGTCAAGTTTCAATACGTATATATAAAAAAACTGGTCTTAATATAACGAGAACTTGCAACGATTTTACGTAAAATCAACATTAGTTGCTTATAAATAATTACCAGTAATTAGGTCCAGACCTGAATCACCTAAGTTGAAAGTTGCGTATCAGATCCTACGACATCACAAACAATAGGCTTAATTTTGTGACAGGCTTTGCCTCATATCCTTTTTAATTAGCAGCTCTAACTCCGTTTCCAGATAGAGGCACACACAGTCTGGTTCTTTCAGCATTTATTCAGCCGACGCCGGCTTAACCCGCCCAATCTGTCCGCTGACGCGTAAAAAGAAACGGAAAGTTCCTAAACACAGGCGACCTAAATTGAAACAGACTTTATTTCGAGCTCCAAGCACTGTCTAGAGTAAAATTGTTTGTTGAGACGGTTTGGAACGAAATTGTTGACGGTGAAGTTGTAGAGTTATGGGCTCAAGAAGGTAGAAGGTAGGCAGAGATAATAAATAATAATACACCCAACAGTCTCATACATAGTCCTGACCCCACATTAAGATCAATTAAGTCTTGTGTCGTGGGTATCAGAAACACCCAGATCCGAGACAAATACTTGATAACAACAGAAAAAAACTACATAAAGATTGGCAAGATTACTTAATCTCGTTCACTTGAAAGGGCTTGGAGTTATGATAGCCAATATGGCTGTAAAGTTTTTCAGTGGAGCTGACATACTGCCAAGTAGACTGTTTCACATGGGTAATCTTATGCAACAAGACTCGTCAAAAATCTCGGTAGGCAGGAGTAATTAGGCCTTTCAGTACTTCTAGAAAGTGGTAGAGCCACGCTGTTATCTGTCATGATTACTGTCTTACAGGAAATCTACGTGAAGCGAAAACTCAGCTGTCGCGTTTCATTCGGTGAGTGAGATTGCTGGATGTCCAATACCCTTTCTTCTTCCCATCCTTTTTCCTTCTCGCTCCCCTCCCAAATCCATTATCCAGCTTTGTGGATGTTTATGGGCGATAGTGATCACTTACCATCAGGTAAGTGCCTGTTTGCTCGTTTGCCGGACCTACGCAATAAAAAAAAAACACTTACGAAAGGCTTCCTAAGAAGAATAAGTAAGAAGGCGTAAGTACCCGATGATGTTAATGAAAGTACGAAGGAGCTGAACCGTGATATATAAAATTCCAAACAGCTCAAAACACTATTTACATTTTATTGAAACGTAAGTTGTTTTTTATTTGCTGCTGGAACTTCATTGGAAATTCCAGAATAATTTTAAATAAATTGCTTTCTTTAAGGTTTTCATTAAGAATGAAAACTGTTGGAAATCAATAAAGGTTTGCTGTAGTCAGATTTTGTAATACTGACCCGGCAAAGTTATTGAACCGAGAATTATCTCTCGTCACTGACAATTATGCCGTCCTACTTAATTACTTCTTCACGAAAATGACAATGGAAGAAGAACTTATATAAAAAATAATGACGTAGGCTTATAGGGACAAATTTTTTGGTTTATTTAAAAATAATGAAGGATATTGAAAAAACTTTTTTTTATAATTTTAAACCGGCTTAAAGATATAGAGACGAATGGTCGTCCATAAAATTAGAAAAAGATTAATAATAGCTTCAAGTGACAGTTTTTTTTTTTATTTTAATTACAAAAAAATGTTATGTTAAACATTTTTAGATTGTTGTATCTACCATAATAAAAAAATACAATGACCGGTTTTTAACGCATTAAACAAAAATCAAACAGCATTTTATGACTTGCACCACATAGTATTTGCGCTATATCCGGTGTACCCCAGGGCTTTATATTAATTAATTTCCTTTCAATCATTTTAGTTCATTAGGAGCGTTCCGGCTGTTTTAAAAATCTTCGGCCGCTGAGGGAATTCAACCGATTTTATTGCTTAAGAAAAGCTGTATCAAAAATATATAAATGTCATGACCTTACGAGCTGGTTTATTTAGATTGTGGCCAAAAGCCTGTGATTCACGTGCGTGACCACATATGGCAAATCGCGTTTGGTCACTACCATCTACCACGCACTTTATCTTCTCAATCTGGACTAAACCATACTTCACAATACAAATATACATAAACTCACGCCTTTTACCCAGAAGCGGTAGGCAGAGGTCCTACCAGACACCCACGTTTCGCCTTGAGTGTTCCGTCCTACGATGTGATAGGGGGCGAGCCTATCGCCATATCGGGCACACATTCTTGACTCCAGGCTGGTCAAAAAAAGAAAAATCCAATATCACTTTGCCTGAATCGAGATTCGAACCCGAGACCTCAGCTTTGTGATGTACCGTAGTAGAACTGCGCCACCGAGGCAGTCGATACTCACCACTACATAAAGTATACCCACTACTAAAAAGACTACTTCCATCTGGCATTAACTGTGAAAAGAGAAAGATTGTATGAAATTCACGATTGCAGTAATTTAAAACATGACATCGCTCCGCCAACATTCTTGATGTTGTTTCCGCTTCTCCTAGTTGTTTGTGTCGTCATGAGATTTTGTTGGATATCGGAGAAATGCTAGTTTTCATCCCTAGTTTTCATTTTGTACTAGTTTTCGCAGTAGCAATGATTTTTATTTCATGTTTTTGTCGCGGTTGTTGGATAGCGGTGTAGCCTTACTGTTGCTACCTTGGTTTTTTGAGTACTATATGAGTTGGCTCGGCCGGGATCGTGCCGCTGTCTTACAGAAAACCAAAGTGTAATGGCCGCCACACGCGTACAGATATAATTGTGCAAGTCTGGCTCTCGTAAACATCATTTGTGTCAAAAAGAACGCCGTAGTATGAAGTTTGCGCAGTTATTTGGCCACACACGTTTCAGTATACTGGTGCAAACTCAGACTTGCACAGTTATATCATTTATGGCGGCTACAACGTGGGCTTTGTTATGTTTCCTTCGGTGAGATTGCAGGAGGTAATAAACAAATAAATACACCCAACAGCCACATACATAGTCTTGACCCCAAAGTAAAATCGAGTCTTTTGTCGTGCGTATTAAAAATTACTACAGACTTTTCGGTCTCACACATACTCAGACCCGAGACAAATACCTGTGGTTCACACAAATATTTGTTTCGGTGCGGGGATCGAACCCGCAGCTTCTTGTTTCACACCCGGCGTGTAACCAACTGCGCCACGGAGGCTGTCCTCACAGGGTAATGCCTTTTTCCTCCTGCCACTGTGTTTTCTTCCTTTTCTCCTTCTATTCCTTCTATTTCCGCTGGCCACCCAGCGACGTGTCTACAACCCAAGTATTACAGATGTTCACAGATGGAGGCAATAAATTAACACCGACTACTAGAAGTCTGCAAGTCTCTCAACATATAACAAAGGCAATCGAAAAGAAAACAAATATTAATTCAAAACAAACACTGGAAACTTTGTCAATCAATACACATTAGTGCATTGTCTTCGCCTATATTTCTGATCTAATGAAGTACAAAATCGATATATTCCTCCATCAAGTTATTTATCTCTAATAGGTTTCCGTCAAAGCTTTAATTATAGTGATTTTGTTTGTCAGATATCGATTGTGTTCGCCCTTTATATTAACGCTCCTCTGGTTTAATTGACAACGCTCGAAACAGCACTTTGATTAGTTTTAGAAGTAATTATATTTCTTTTTTAATGTTGTTTACAGTATACGACCCCGCCCGACCGACCGCCCATATACGACCCACTGCAGGGCACGGGCCTCCTTTACAATCGAGAGTACGATTGAGAGTGGTTAGGCCATATAGTCCACCACGCTGGCCTACTGCGGGTTGGCGGACTTTCACATACCATATAAATTTATACAAATCGCTATGGTATGCAGGTTTCCTCACGATGTTTTCCTTCATCGTTATAGTGCGTGGTGATTGACTATCAATACACACATGACTCCGAAAAGTCAGAGGTGTGCCCTGGGATTTGAACCCGCGACCACCGTAAACATGTAGGCAGCCGCGTCTGGTCCATTACCAACAGGCCACCACGCACTATACGAAATAATAATAAATAAACAATAAACATACCCAACAGGCACACACATAGTCCTGACCGACATTAAGATGAATTAAGTTTTGTGTCGTGGGTATTCGAAACTACGAGAGACTTTTCGGTCTCATAAACACACAGATTCGACAGAAATCTGTGGGCCGCACAAACATTCTCGGTGCGGGGATCGATCCCGCGGCTTTCGTTTCACAGATGGCGTCTAACTAACTGCGCCAAATCTGCTGTCAAATCTGGCTGTGATGCTCTGAAATCAGTTCTTTGTGAATATTTCTTGTGATAACTTTTTGATACGAGAGTTTATCCCTTTACGAGAAATTGAATTAAGTAATCGTTGTGGCATCTATAGTACAGAATCAATAGAAAATCCACAGTCAATATTATACCAGTCTTGACAGCAACCCGTTGCGCAGTTGATTAGACGCCGCCTGTAAAACGAGAAGCCTCGGGATCAATCCCCTCACCAAGACAAATGATTGTGTGAACATGTTGGTAGCCGCATTTAATCCCTTTACCAACAGCCCACCACGCACTTATAAAAGGTACCTAGGCAAGGAATCAAATAATTTATTGTGAGTCGTGGATATACTGCAAGAAACTTATTAATATTAGTATTGTATTGTATACTGCAGGGAACGGGCCTCCTCTACAATCAAGAGTACGATTGAGAGTGGTTAGACCATATAGTCCACCACGCTGGCCTAGTGCGGGTTGGCGGACTTTCACATACCATAGAAATTTATACAAATCGCTATGGTATGGAGGTTTCCTCACGATGTTTTCCTTCACTGTTATAGTGCGTGGTGATTGACTATCAATACACATATGACTCCGAAAAGTCAGAGGTGTGTCCTGGGATTTGAACCAGCGACCACCGTGAACATGTAGGCAGCCGCGTCTGGTCCGTTACCAACAGGCCGCCACCACTCACTTAATATCAGTATTAAGTGATAATCGATCGAACCCACAGCTTCCCATTTAATATAAACATACCATATACATAGACATTCGAATTAAAACGGCATTTAAATTGAAAATGGCATACATTACTCTCCGATTCAGTTTAATCCTCTAATAGTGCTTTTGTATAAACAAACACAAACCGCAGTGTACTGTTTCAATTATTCTAATGACATACAGATTAAGAGAAATTGAGAATTCCATTTAAACTTTTGTGATTGTTTTTAAATGTTCTGGCAGTTGATGCAATTTTATTTACAGCCTCCGTGGCGCAGTTGGTCGGACGCCGGCTGTGAAACGGGAGGCCGCGGGTTCGATCCCCGCATGGAAACAAATGTTTGTGTGAACCACAAGTATTTGTTCCGAGTCTGGGTGTTTGTGAGACCGAAAAGTCTCTAGTAGCCCCTGATACCCACGCCACAAAACTCGGTCTTAATTTGGGGTCAGGACTATGTATGTATGTGACTGTTGGGTGTATTTATTTATTTATTTATTTATTTATTATAATAAAGAAAATGATAGTACTGGCCCTCTTTTTAGCAATTATTATGGTTAAACATACACTCAGTATTTCCAAATTAAAGTCGCCGACGTAGCTTAGGTCCTGGAAATGAACATGGACATTTTTGGAATATTACATTTAACCATTGGTAGGTCTCTGATTCGAGAGGCCGTCTGGGTAGGTGCCACTGCGTTCCTAATTCTACCGCCAAACAGCAGTGTAAATGCACTGTTGTGTCCCGGTTTAAAGGACATTGTAGCCAGAGTCACTACTGCATATAATGAGACTTAACATCTTACGTCTCAGGATGGCGAGCGCAGTGGAATACCAAGCATTGTTTTGTTATTCATGGTGTTTGGTTTTGCCACCATCTATGAGAGGTCATATCGCTTACCATCGCCATTCATTGAAATAAGAAAAATCCCCCAAGCAAGGACAGCAGGGTTTAGAAGTTAGCACGAAAATACTCGGATGGATTAAAACTTCGTGATAATTGGTTTGGAGTGGTAGATCAGAGTAATACCACACGATCGCAGCCGGATCGGACCATTAGTTTATTTCATAACTGTCTTTGTCCACTTATATCTATACATATAATACATTTGTAACCGATCGATGTCTATACATTAATGATAAAAACGAATATGGGGAACTATATTAACGTAATAGAACCCAAAACAATGATTTTTAGAATTTTTGCCGGTTTGTCTGTGCGGTTGTGTGCGATGAACTCAGAAACGGCTTAACGGACTTCGATGAAATTTGGTATGGAGGTAACTGACACCCTGGATTAACACTTAGGCTACTTTTTATCCCGAAAAATGTAGTGTTTCTGTGGGATGAGGGGAGAATTCCGATATAATTGTTACTTTTTTGTACTCAAATGGATTGGATGGGACTGGATTACCTATCTTGAGTGAGAATTGGACGAGACAAGGCGGGATATAACAGAACGGGACAGGATGGTATTTTTTTATAAAGATAACCATGCAAACGGAGTTGCGGGCAGTAGCTATTATAAAAATCAAAGTCATAACTTCCTTATAAAATATATTTTAAGTTCAATATCACATTTAAAAACCCTCCAACCTATTCATAAAAAACATAACACATACAATAAAAAATAAAGTTTACAAGTAGAAAGGCTTTGAAACAAGGTTTTTCTGTAGTAAATGCACGTTTTAAGACTCGTCTCGGCTGCAGGGCCCTCCGAGTCGACTGCTCTTGGGAAACTCTCCACCGCTCATTTCGTTTGAATAGAAGTTTTACTATGGTGTTTGAGATATTAATAAATGTTTTTTGTGACTTATTAATTTGCAAGAATTAGTGTTAGTTAAATGCTTTTGAAACTAGCATATTAGAGTTTTTTGACCGTTCCTCTCCGGTGAAATCTATTTTTCGAGCTGAGTGGAAAAATACCTACTAATACTAATAATACTAATAATACTTTTTGACAAGGATAATATAAATATAAATTACAAAATAACAAACAAGACAAATATAAATCTCCTTATCAATACATAGAATTAAAATAAAATAAATTATTTATAAATACGACTATATATGTCAATCATTTTAGAGGCTTAATTTACTGCAATTAAACTTATTCCTAAAGATAAAGATGTAGCTATACTATTTTCAATGAAACTATTGTCTAAATCATGGTTTATTTAATAAATATTTCTACAAGTAATTTTGTTTTCAAGAATGCACGCACAAATTCCAACTGAAAAACATGTTACAAAATTCGGCGCCATCACGACTGTCCGTTCCTGCGTCTCTTTTGTTTCACTTCGGATTAAAATGTTCGCAATTCTCAAAAGCGGTGCATTTAAATATTGTTAAAGTTGGAAGGAAAATGGGACAGTTACATTGCATTTTTAAAGAATCCGCTTGACAAAAACATTAGTGCAATTGCTGGGAATACAGAAGTTGTGCTAAAATGGAATGGTTCTGCGAGAATTTGTACGAAATTGTCTATTATTTGGGGTAATTTTGAAATTTGATTTTGTCAGACTCTGTTGCGTAGTTGGCTAAGTCGCCGGCTGCGAAACAAAAGGCTGCGGTTTCGATTCCGCACTAAGACAACTAATGTTGCTGATATTTTAAGTTTTCAACGAGTGTTGAGACACCGAAATGTCCCTTGTACATTCTGATACCCACGACATTCAACTAACATCTTAATTTAGATTCAGGTTATGTATTACTGTTGTATGTATAAATTATTTAATATATGTTAGCTGAATTTCAAAGATAATTGCATTAACTTTTTTAATGCATAAATCCAGCCGATAACCAAACAGGTCACCTGATAGTAAATGATCGCCCAAAACATTCCCAAAATGATACATTCATTGCCGGCCTCTCAAAATAAAAAAGACGAAAAGAAAAAAAAAGGTGCGAAAAGACTTTAAATTCTAAAGAAAGGTCTACTGGGCCTCCGACACACTAATACATAATCCTTTCATACAACATTCCCCCATTGTATTTTA
The DNA here is from genome assembly GCA_033459515.1 of Theretra japonica. Taxonomy (NCBI): domain Eukaryota; kingdom Metazoa; phylum Arthropoda; class Insecta; order Lepidoptera; family Sphingidae; genus Theretra; species Theretra japonica. Next base: position 11,247,172 of record CM065934.1, read on the forward strand.
TTCCAAATAATAAACGTTTGTACGTTTGCTAAACACAAATAATCTAGGTAAATGCTACGTAATTGTGGGTTTAATAATTGATGAGTACAGCGACTGAGCTCTGAAGCCCCGCTCAGTTAATACTCTGTACTTTAAAGATTTATTTGTTCTTAGAGACCGTGGCTCGGTTGTTAGCTTTGGGAATGTGGTCTGGGTTTGATGTAGGGACGGGGAAATCTCGCTTGGATAAAAAAGCATTTTAGTTATTTCTAAGTTTTCTTCTGAAGGAAAACATCGTGAGGAAACCTGCATACCATAGCGATTTGTATAAATTTCTATGGTATATAAAGGTCCGCCAACCTGCACTAGGCCATCGTGGTGAACTATATGGCCTAACCACACTCAATCGTATTCTCGGTTGTAGAGGAGGCCCACGCCCTGAATCGGGACGTATATGGGCTGATACAGTACAGTACAGTAAGTTTTATGCTGTTTATTTAAAACACAGTAGTCTGTAGGGCAGTTGTACTAAAGTACGATTACAACGCTGATGTCTTGGTTTCGAATCCCAGGTCGAGCGAAGTGATATTGGATTTTTCTGTTCATTATCAGCCCGGACTCAGGGATTTGTGCCCGATATGGCAATAGGCTCGCCCCTTACGACATCGTGAGATGGAACACACAAGGCCAAATGTGGGTGTCCTGTTAGCACCTCTGCCTGCTTCTTCTAGGAAAAAGACGTGAGTATATGTGTTTACGTATGTAAAAGTAGATCCACGTCGTAGTTACCATTGCTAACTACGAATAGACCAGCTCGGTCGTATTGGTATGACTATCGCACAGCAAACCATTTAGGACATTTGATGACGGCGTATTTCGTTCCGTATGTTTGATTGTCGAACGTATTTGCTATAGGAGTCTTCGAATATGCCTAATATAACTGCTATAGGAGTCTTTGTAGAACATTGTCAAATTTCGTTCATCATATTGATAGCTCGGGTTGGAAATCGAATCGAAAACCTCACGTTAGACAGCCCACAGATACTGCGATTAGACAAAAATATATTTCTCCAAAAAACTATAAATGAAATACGATGAGATATAACATTACGTCGATACTCAAGCCCACATAAATCTATTGTCTATAACGCTGAATAAATTCCACACTCAAAGAAATACGGTAATTCGTATATAAATTCTGAGAGCCGCTGTCAAGAACACGCTTACAGACGCGAAATGTTTGTAATGCCTTGTTATGGACGTTCGCTATCGTTGGCAGTTTTGATGGGAATACGTTTTAACTCGGCTTTTCTCGGAATTTGGCTGAGGAGAGAGAGAAAATGAGAGAGAAAGATATTCTTGCAGATCGTAGTTAATTATAATTGTGACAAACAAATAAAGAGGTCTTATGATACAAAATAGTCACTGGCAATGACATTTTTAATGTCGGAAGGGACTAGTTTCTTTCGTACGTTAGATTTCATAATTTTTTTTTATCAGCCCATATACGTCCCACTGCTGGGCACTGGCCTACTCTACAATCGAGAGTATCGATTGAGAGTGGTTAGGCCATATAGTCCACCACGCTGGCCTAGTGCGGCTTGGGGGACTTACATACCGTAGAAATTCTTTAAAATCGCTACGGTATGCAGGTTTCCTCACGATGGTTTCCTTCACCGTTAAAGATTTTATAATATTGTAATAATATTTTGTATAAATGAGTAAAAAATATTAAATTAAAACATTGCTATCAAAGCAGTTTAAAAATATATTGTAAAATCTACGAACTATCGATACCACAAAAGAAGATGAGCATAATAGTCTTAAAAAAAAAGAAATAACTAAACAAGTTATTAAAAATAACTTGCCTGCAATAATTCCCCCACGTTTTCAAGTCATGTTGAATACGATTTGCTTATTGAAACACGATGCGAGCGTTTGAAGTGATTTCTCCTGGATGCGGAATGAATTCCGCTTCATACGGGTAATAAGGCGTGCTTTTAATATTTATGTGTGCTTGCGGAAAATATCGTGGAATATGAATTTAACATGATTTCTTTATCGTTCGCAAAACGGTTTAATAGGTGGATATGCAGGCAATGTTTATTTTGCAGCTTAGGATTTAAAAGATCTAAATTGTTTTAAAATAGTTACTGTGGATTTTTATATGCATTATGTGTGTTCTGTAGAATTCTTTGGGCTGAGAATTTTGGTTGGTAAAATATAAAATAAGCTTGTTGTGAAAATACCTCTGCCCTTTTTGAAACTTGTACAGCCTCCGTGTTGCAGTTGGTTAGACAGCGCCTATGAAATGAGAGGCCGCGGATTCTATCCCCGCACCGAGACAAATATTTGTGCGGCATAAGTATTTGTCTCGGGTCTGGGTGTTTGTGAGACCGAAAAGTCTCTCGTAGCTTCTGATACCCACGACACAAGACTTAATTGACCTTAGTGTGGGGTCAGGACTATTTATGTGACTGTTGGGTGTATTTATTTATTTAATCATGAGTTTTGGTTGAATATGAATATGTGCCCGTATACTGGTTTTTGTGACGAAGTGATAATACGGAAAGGTGTAATTCACGTCATTACAGATATTATGATCTCATTTGTAACTATTTTAAGTGTTAGCAGTATATATTTTAGACATCGCAATATAACATTCATCAGTACATTAGTTTTACAATATATGTATTGAAACGAATAAAATCTTGAGAAATCGTTAGGATTCCGATAGAAAAGACTTTAGGACAGTCGGTAACTGTTGCCTAATTCTCTACGACTTTAACAAAAAAAGCAATGTATAGTAAATTTAGTTGCGCGAAAGTCTCACTCAAACATCAAAGGGCGCACACAGTCAAAATCAAAGGCGAAGTTTAACACTTTCATTAGAAATGCCGAGCGTAATCGAATTCCTTCTGTAATGTTCATTTAAGTTTATTATCTGCGGGAAATTCTACCTCGCTCGCCGTCTTAATTGAACGCTTTAATGGCGTCATCGCAGACTTCGCTTTCCATTGCTGACTCGGAACGAGCAGATCCAACCGGTTCTAATACTGTAATACGCCCTCTAATTGCATCCCTTTTTATCGCTCTACCTTTTATACTGATTCCGTTTTGTTCTCCAAAATTGAAGGGTATAAAGAAATTCGGCAATAAGAGGCCCTGTTTGATCGTTTCTTCTTTCTGCCCTAAAGGGAGTAACGAAAAACACTGATTGGCTCAAGTAACTGTACATAGCAGGAAATTGCCTCTAAATACCGACTGAACTTTATTATCATTACGCATCAATTGAATAACGGAAAAGGAAAAGAATGAGTATATAATGAAAATGCAAATGTTAAAGCCTAATATAAAAAACTATGTGGAAAATGGTGGTCAGGCGACCTGGTGAAAGTCGCGAGACGTCGCTGGATGCAGGCTGCCTCCAACAGGCCACTGTGGAAATCATTGGAAGAGGCCTATGTTCAGCAGTGGACTTCCTTTGGCTGATGGATGGATGGATGGATGACGTGGGAAATGATTCAAATGTACTTACTATTGCTGTAGTGTATATTGTTATGGAAAGCGATATAAAGTGGACTTAAGAAGCATAATAAAAATAACAATAAATTTCCATTTAATTATCTCCGAATGTATAATGTTTTTGTTCACTGCGCAATGTATCGCGAACGCGTTTTTCGGTCGATTTATGAACGAATTGCGAGTCAATCAAAACTTTGTGTCCATGGGACATTATATTGGGGAAATTATGATTCTCGTCATTTTATTGCGGGGGCGGTTTATTGCTTTGTCTGTTTTGATTTCGGTAAACAGGCAGGATATTATTGGCTCTTCGCTTTTGGCAATTTAACAGGGTGGTTTGGAAATAATTTCCTTTTTTGGAAGATTTTGTGTCTGTTATACTTTAATTTAGTGTTATAGCGTCTAAAATATACTTTCCTAATTGTCATTCTAGAAAAAATTATTAACTAGTCAAGGATTTACGGATTTAGAACAACCAAGTACAAAATGATTATATAAGTAGGGACCAGGTATTGAGAGAGGAATGGCGGTGTGTTATGAAGCTTGCAACCTACACCTGAAGTGATGACCAGGACCACTCTGCCAAGAGTGATACCGACAAGGAAGAAGGTACTAACTGTGGGTTTTATCTATTATGAATGCAAAAATTAATCTATATGAACTCTTTAGTAAAGAGCTGGCCAGCTCAGGTTTTCTTATTTAAACTGATATATGACATTGCTCGTCACTTCGATTCTATCTCTTGCACGTATATTTTTATCTTAAAAAGAAAATAGAGAATTATTTAATTTCAGTGTGTGTTTAATTCATATATATTCCAAAAGTAACTTGGTATTCGATTTACATATATTTGTGAAAGCAAAAACACCCGATTGCTTATACGAAAACTTATAAAAGGAACTAAACTAAGAAAGTAATCAGTACAAATATAATACATTAGGGCTGGATGAAAGCCACGTCGAGATTCAATACTTCTTCACTTATCGATTATCAATACTAACACGTTTACGATTTAATCTTATGCTGGGAATAACCGACTTATCGGTACTTAACGTGTACAGTGTAGGTTGACCTGAATTCTTTAGATTATTGTTTAGTGTTTACGGTATGGAGAAAGGGAACTGTGGGGTCTTAGGTTCAATTTTTAAGTCCGATAGTTAACTTTATTTATAAAGGTAATTTTCCTGATAATAAATAATTGTAAATCAATAATGTGGCTACAAACATTGTGTTTTTATTTTTATTTAAGGCCTATATCCTACCCCTCAGAATCGTACCCTCGATTGTAGAGGAGGATGCACCGAAAGTACATCCAGTGATCCCAAAGGCCCCGTTTAGTTGCTTCCTACGACAGGCAAGAGATAAAGTGCAGCAATTCTAAACGCCCCTTTACCAGGGGCAGAGGCCCGTGCCCTGCAGTGAGATGTACATAGGCTGATACAGGTACAGATTTCAATTAAGATTTTAAAGTTGAATATCACGCTTTTTAAATAATTTAATTTCAGTTCAAGTATAGGTAGAGACCCTTCCTCGCGGTAGGCAGCGACCTGGTTGTGGGAACTGTTGTGGTTGTGTGGTTGGGGTTGTGGGAACCACTGGAACTGCGAAGGTCATAAGCGGCGGTCACCGTTTTCCACCAGGGGGACAGTATGCTCGTCTGCCTGCTTAGGAAATTAAAAAAAGATTATGAAACAAAATTAGCTCAATTTAACTCCGTCAATTTTGAGCCCCTTTTAAATGTTTAATTAATTAGATTAATGGTCTAAACAGGAGCGTTTTCTCACAAACTATCTAATTAAGGTTTTAGTACTCTTTTATTTCGGGACTAAATGGCAAGGGTCGAGGCGCCCTTTGACGCGGGCTTTTTATTTTGTGTCTTATTTTGGCACAAAGGAGACTTATTAGGATTTTAGGATCCTGTTTTTTATTCTGGTATAAGAAAGTGACTGTGATATATTACTCGTGGATTACGAGTATAAGAGCTATGCAAGTCAAATCGAGTATATGTAGTTGACGCTTCAGGTCTATGTGATCTATGAAGGACGCCTATGTTCAGCAATGGGCTCCCGGTGGCTGGAGAGAGAAGAGAGAGAGTTGAGAAAGGGTTGTGTCTTATATCCTGTCATTTAAACTCTCATGTCTAAACTCACGCCTTTTTCTCAGAAGGCGTAGGTAGAGGTGCTACCAGTACACCAACGTCTCGCCTTATGTGTTCCATGATCCATCCGACTATGTGATAGGGGCATGCCTATCGCCATATTGCGCACAAATTCCTGACTCGGGGCTAATGAATAGAAAAATCTAATATTACCCTGCCCGACCGGGGATTCGAACTCGAGACCTCAGCGTTGTAATCGTACTGTATTAAACTGCGCTACTGAGGCGAGAAGAGAAAGAAGAAGACAGAAGTTCCATGCTCAACAATGTGCGCTTGTGTGCTAGTCCACTACAATATTGTTGTAATATGTGTATTATTAGAATCTAGGCACACATACTGCACGTCGCACTCAAGGCCGATCAATCAATTCGCTGTGATAAAGCACCCTTTCCAATGCTAACCCAGTTTGGACTTTGACCTACTACACATAAGCCTCAGTTTTAATCACGCTCTCATCGTTCTGGTGTAAAATTATTTAATTGGTGTTTGCAGTACTTCATTGTAGTGTTGAGTGTTAATTATTTATGCTGAATACAAATAAATATCCCCAAAAAACCAGATTGATAAATAAATAAACAAATAAATACACCCAATAGTCACATACATAGTTTTGACCCCACACTAAGATCGAGTCTTGTGTTGTGGGTATCAGAAACTACGATAGACTTTTCGGTCTATCAAACACCCAGACCCAAAACAAATACCTGTGGATCACATAAATATTCATTCGGTGCGGGGATCGAACCCGCAGCATCTTGTTTCACAGCCGGCGTCTAACCAACTGCGCCATGAAGTCTGTTAATATCACTGGTCTCTACATGTAGTACACATGTCTCGTCATTAAAGACACTACGCATTTAAGGGTTATTAACAAATGGCCAGCTAGTGTCCAGTTAGTGCAGACAACTAGAACTTAGCCTAATTGGATTAAGGCACGTGCAAATTAACCCGTTAGAGCTGCAGGGGCTTAGGCTTTGTGTTATGTGTTTTGCAAGTGGTAGAGCATTTCTGAAACCTATTTAGTCTACATTGAATAGGCTGGATTGGGGTTATACTGTTGTCCTAATACATAGACAATCGTCACGCCTGTATCGTATAATGGTGGGCAGAGACTATGGATAGAGATATTGTTGGTCCTGATATATTACTTTCGCAACATACCCTTTTATTAATCTCTATATGTATTGTGCAAATAACTGAAGAATTAAAGGGTAGGGTATTCATTTCTGTATCTTTACATATAATATTGATCTAACCAATCGATGCCTATAAAAGGAAAATAAATGAGAAAATCTATATTGCAACTATATTGATGTAATAGAACACAAAACAATGATTATTAGAATTTTTGTCTGTTTGTCTGTGCCTATGTGCACGTTTATCTCAGAAATGGCTGAATCAGTTTCGCTTAAATTTGGTATGAAGGTAGCTGACAAGTAACACATAGCCTACTTATTATATGGAAAAATATAGTGATCCTGTGGGATGAGCAAGAATTCAAATATATTTGTTAATTTTTTTCAACCAAAAGCGATGGGATGGGTTTACATGTCAATTTACATGTCTTGAGCGAGAATGCGATGGGACAGGGCGGGATATAACGGGACGGGACAATGTCCACTATGTATAGAAACATTTTGGAAGTGGTGGATCATTTGTAGCGTTGGTAGTATTGTCTCACTAAGCGGAGAATTAAAGGTGGGATTTAGTTTTCTTTTATTGTATAGGTCCGGCGAACGGGCAAACAAGTCACCTGATGGTAAGTGATCACTGTCGCCCATGAACATCCACAACGCTTAGATCATAGATGTGTTGAGGAAATAGGATGGGAGAGGATTGAGAGGAGGAAATGGGTATTGGGCATCCGGCAATCCCACTCACTGAATGGAACACGACAGCATAGCTACGTCGATCTTCTGTGAGACAGTGGTACCGCCCCGGATGAGCCTGCCTATTCATGCTGAGTCATGACTAACAACAGTGTGGCTCTACCTACCACTTTACTTAGTATGTGCTCGGATAGATTACATCTATTGTTAGCGATGTTAAAAACTTTTCGAATGTAATAATAAATGTATTAAAATAAGTAATATATTGAAATTATTTATAAAAATATTTTTTTCCAACAAATAAACTCGATATTAGTATTCACAGCAGCCTTTTGAAATTATCGGCGATGTAGAGGTGAACGATTTCAACTCCCGACCTCAATATTACTTCAAAAGATTTCTAAAATATTATGCTAATACATTCTAAGAATCGCGTCTTTGGAATGTATTAATTTTATTTTGTTTTTATCGAGAGAAATATTAAGTTCTTTAATGAAAATATTGGTAGCCTCTCTCAAGCGAGAAATATTCATCTCCCGCCGATATTACATTTTGATTGCTTTGTTTATTTTATTTTATTTATTTTTTAGGTTCGCCAACAGCGCAATATATTAATACACTCATAAGTTCATTACACACATTATGTTTAAATCCGATATGTGCGCCAGTTACAGGTGAACACATCGTTTACAAAAGACAACAAATGTAATTTTAAAAATATTTATATCACAAAAATCGTACCAATTTACTAAAATTAGAATATAAATCAGGTTTAAAAAGAAAGATGAAATAAAATTTACTCTGTTCACTATGTCAAGTTTTTATCACAGAAAAAATGAAACTAAAGTTAGTCTCTAATCGGTAAAGTATTCTTGCGTAACGGTAGAAAATAAAAATAAAACAATACAAAAATATTATTCAAAAATCGAAAACATATAATTGAGCGTAAAACACATTACTTTATGAAGAAAGAAACCTTTATTTTTATAAATATCCACTGATGCGTAAACTTATAAACTACAAACTTCAGTATACCTACAATTTGGCATCGTATAAAATAAAATGCTCAGCTCATTTCATTCACGGTAACTTTGGCTTAAATAAAAACTCGTTTTATATTTATAACGAATAAAAATATATATTTGTTTTCACGCCAACAAACGTGCTTTAATTAATCTTAATTAAGCCTATGTAAATTCGTTTTAATTAAGGTCGGCGAACTTGTGTCATACCTACATGCGTAAACTCACGCCTTTTCCCAGAAGGGGTAGGTACAGGTGCTACGAGGACACCGACATTTAGCCTTGTGTGTTCCGTCCCACGATGTGGTAGGGGCGAGCCTATCGCCATATCGAGCATAAATTCCTGACTCCGGGTTAATTATAATGAATAGAAAATACCAATTAATAAAAAAAATAAAAAAAAAAAATTGAGTTGGTTGGCATAATTGTGTATGGCTATAATTGTTTCGATTCGCAGACGATTGTATTTCTAACCGGCATTCATTCTGGACTCTATCGTCCTTACTATAAAGCGAGGTGCAGATTTGCTTAAAAATCCTCAAGGGTAGACAGTCACCTTCCAAAATTCAAACACTTTTCTACCTATTGATTTCCAATTTACCTTAACAACCGTCTGAGTGCTATCCGGAGCGGATTATTCAACAGTTCTACATTTATGATAATCCGTTCGATTGAACTCTGGTCCAATTTGAATAATCTCTATGGAGACTTCAGACTTCGGTGAGTTTATGAAGCGAAGAATAGTGCCGTAAATTAATACTAAAAAACTGAAGTTATCGTGTTGAAGAATTATATTTTTCGTTATTTATGAATGGAACCGTTTTTAATTAAATTTGAAGTTCAGAGATGTGTCTAATTAAATTCTGTACGTGACGTTGAAACAAATAAGGCTGCTGCCTTAACTGCTCTTAACTGCTGTTAAGAGTGGATTTTAATTTAAAGTGTTAAATTTAAAAGAGACATTAAGTTATGGAGAGTAACATTGATAACGTTTTACCTGGGGTTAGAAATTAAAAAATGGTCACGATGGAAAAAATCGGCACTATTTGTTGCATTTCATATTCAAAATAAGACAAAATAATGTGGCAACATCTTACGGTTAATTTTTTAAATACATTTATCGTTAATTATAATTTTATATGCAATCAGTCGTGGTCTAGACTCTGTCCCATTTAACATTAAAATAAATTTAACAAAAACGTGCCATTCAGCATGTTCCAACATACGTGCTCGGAATACATAAAAGCAGCTTAAACACATTAACATATTACCTTGTAATTTCACCCACGTAAAGTGGAATTAAAAACGTAATATCGTGCTAGTAACTCTTTAAAGGTGGGCAGACATATCGGTTATGCGATCTTTAGTTCGCCGAGCTTAATTCTATCACGAATTTTGATTCGAAGCGAGCGTATAATCGTAGCCACTAAGTTTAGTGTGGATAATCGATACATTAATTTGTTAGTAGTAGAATTCGCGAATGTGTTCAGGTAGCGATCATAGAAAACCCGTGCAGGTATGTGATGTCCAGCATGAGTGGTTGTTACCATCAGGCGAATGGCATGCTCGTCTCGCCATCCACTGCAATAAAAAAGGGAAGTAAAAAATAAATAAAAAAGGGCCATTGGAAACCTACTCAATATTGATGAGTTCTACTCTCTGGGTTCGAATAAATTAGTCAGATCACCAATTTCTTATGGGACCAAATGGCAACTATTTCGCATCAAACTAGAAAAGAATCATGTAAATCGGATATTAAATCTCAGCATAATCGGTGTACATACATTTAAAAAAAACATCGAATTGATAACCTCCTCTTGAAGTCGGTTAAAAAAGAAACATAAGATTTCCGTCTGCAATGCACTTACCATCAGATAAAATCGTTTTGTTGTGACAAATATGTTTTGAGGGTAAGTCGATTGCTATGCATACAACAAATTTCAGTAAGTACTGAAATTTGTATGCCAAATCATATGACGTTTCCAGAACATATTGCAAAAGATATTGACACTGCCTGACCTGAAATTAAAACCGAATCCCAGTTCCCTCATACAAGATTCATTATACCCTCACAAAATGTACCTACCGGACCTAAAATTTAAAATTCTTACAAAAAGAATGTGAGTCACAAAGGCGAGTCCGCGTGATCTGGGCTTTGCATCCATTTCAATTCGTTTCCGCGGATCAAAGACAGCAGTAATAGCGACGACCATTTTTTATTCCGCTTCCTTGTTACACGCTACTGCATTGAATTCGGCTGGCGAATGTGATTTAGTTGGGTTGTTGGGATTGTTTTAGTAGCTATGTATGAGTCTGTGATGTATGAGATTTAAAAAAAATATATGCTCATGAGCGGCAGGTCAACTGGTCAATCAGGTCAACCGTATGCTCGTTTGCCCGCTATAACTTAAAAAAAAACCCAATGTCACCTACATAGTCCTGACCTCACACTAAGATCAAATAAGTCTTGTGTCGTGGGTATCAGAAAGAACTATAGACATTTTGTTCTCACAAAATATTTGTGATTCGCACATTTGTCTCGGTGCGGGAATCGAACCCACGGCCTCGCTTCACAGTGGGCAAGTGCGCCACAAAGTTGTTTTCAATAATTCAATAAATTGTAAGAAACATTGTTATCAAAGACTACTAAGTATAAAATATTACTGTTTGTTAGGATGAATAAATAAAAAAAACAAAAGGGCTTACCAAAATGTCGACACATCCAATTTATCGACAGGAAACGTCGAGAGGAAAACGTTTTCCTCATGTGGACAAGGAAATTTCATATCGCCTACAGATAAGTATGTTTAAGTGCAGTGAAACTGGGGTTACTGACAAGCCAGTCGGCAGCGTGTCGATTAGCTGAAATATATAGAAACTGAATGTACTGTACTACTTTCAGCCTGTATACGTCCACTGCGGGGCACGGGCCTCCTCTACCATTGAGAACACGATTGAGAGTGGTTAGGCCATATAGTTTAGGCATTATAGTCTACCACGCCGGCCTAGTGCGGGTTAGCAAATAAATCGGCGTGTATAGTCGAATATGTATTTTTTTCATATGTAATGATTTTCAGATATATAGGCACATTGGAGGTACTTTAAAATATATATTAATCTTTTTTATACAGTGCCGGCGTGCAAAGTGATTATAAAACGATTGCCGGAAAATAATCTGCTTATAACTTAGATTTGACGCTTCTTGTCAATAGGTGCATTATAAAGAAATTATTTTGCTAAAATAAATGGTTTAGTAAAATATCGTACTACTGGTTATTTAAATTTATTGTTATTTAGTGGACAAACGTATGGTTATTATAATTATAGCGTTCTTCCACAACTTAGAAGCAATATAGTAACATCATCCACGAAACCTCATCTGCCTACGATAATTGTTTCGCCAAATAATTTCACAGCGACCTTTACGAAGCCGCAAAAATTCAGTTCCCAACTGACAAAGTAATTAATTAAACTTAATTAAAAGAATCTCCTACTATAGGTCCCTCGCAAAGGTTTTCATACTCAAAGGTTTGCAACCAGAGACATCATTAACATTAATTACCAAAACCATGAATATATGTGTTTTACAAAGAATGTGTGGAATTTACATAATTCCAGCGACCAGAGACATAATCAACATGAATTACGAAAACCATCAAATTAGAATTCAAAAAAAAATACAATTATTTTCAAGTCACTTCTTTTTTTGTACATTTTAGGGTTATCTTTCCACAAATATTCTATAACGAGAGCAGTCCTTAAGCCCCGCCGTCCACTTCAAGTCGAGCTTGTTATTACGGCTGGAAGGGTTAAGTCGTCTTGAGTCCTGAATTTTATGCTATTTTCACCTGCTTGAGTGAGCTGAGCTCGGATCAGAAAGCAATTCTTATGCCACCTGATTTTAATGCTACACGACTTTTAAATCCATTGTCTGATCCAATGAGAAAAAAATATAATATCAAAAGTGTCTTTGGTAAATTTTACGTTTCAGCGGCCTCCATGACGCAGTTGGTTGAGAAGTACAAATATTTGTTTCGGGTCTTGAGTTATCTTACTAAAAAAGTCATTGGTAGTTGAAACGCAAATCATAAGAAGGGTTTTTTTAACATTGGATCAAAACTATCTAACTTGGGTGTATCGTCGTCTTTTTCAACCATTTCAGTCCCAGAACATAACTGTTGAGTAATAATTAATAAATACAGCCAACAGTAACATACATAGTCCTGACCCCACACTAAGATCGAGTCTTGTGTCGTGGGTATCAGAAACTATGAGAGTCTTTTTGGTCTCACAAAGCAAATACTTGTGTTTTACACAAACACTTGTTTCGATGCGGGGATCGAACCCACTGCCTCAATTTTCACAGCCGCCATCCAGCCAATTGCGCCACGAAGGCTGTTATAAGTAAAAAGCTTAATAGATGTTATATGAAAAAAAATAGTTCAAAAATATTCCGTATTTGTTTTTATATCTTTAGTCACTACGATTTTGCCATAACCAAGTTTATCTAACTAGATACAAAACTTATACGATATTTTCCGCAAGCTTACCTCAAACCATGTAGCAAGTATATTCAAGGGCGTAAACACGACGAAGTTGTGTGAACTTAAATCCGCGTTTTAAGTTTTCGTTGAATCCGCTGAGGGGAAACTTTGGGCCGTTCAACTTACGGTGGTGTGTTGATTGGAAACCTTTCGAAACACCCTTTACAAATACAGGAAGCGTGTTTTTTCATACATTTAGAAAGAAAGACTAAAAAACAGCTAAAAAAGAAGCTAGAAAACTAATAGCATTATTTAGTAAATTGCCGTTTTATTTCCGTTTTTTTTTATTTTCTAAATTATGGTTGTATGAAACAAAAAAATTAAATGCATGGTGGGTGCCAACATGTTCACGGTGGTCGTGGATTCAAATCCCAGGACACACCTCTTAATTTTCGAAGTCATGTGTGTATTGATTATAGTCAATCACCATCACACATAGGAAAATAGCGTGAGGAAACCTGCATATCATAGCGATTTGCAAGAATTTCTATGGTATGTAAAAGTACGCCAACCCGCACTAGGCCAGCGTGGTTGACTATACTCTCAATCATACTCTCGATTGTAGAGGAAGCTCGTGTCCTGCAGTGGGACGTATCTGGGCTAATACAGCGCAGTACGGTACAGAAACAAAAAAATGAAACAACAAAGTCATTTTATTATGTTAAATAACAGTACAATAACTTACAAAACACGTACATATTTTTACGTCACACCCGCAAAAACCGACATTTCACCCCGACAAATACGAATTTCAAATTAGCCAATCCGAATGAGTACACAAAGACATTAATCAAACCAGTCGTAACATTATGTGTGTTCTTATTTTATGTTTATTTCTAAACCGAGTTGTGAAACACCTGGCTTTTGTAAGCTTAGCTTTTATTAGTGTTTATCTTTTGAGGCTTGGAAATGTTTGAAATTAGAGAAATTTTAATGAAATACTTTAGTCGTTTTTAGTTAATGAAAGGGCTCGTGAATTCGATGTTTCCAACATCGAGCAACTTTGGGACATTATTGAATTATAAGCATTTGGGCTTAAGTTTAAAAAAATATTATTTCTTTCTTTTAAACTCAGTACGATGAAAATTCAGGTTATTTATCAGAAATATGCCGTTTTTCACTTCTTTAAGAGTATATGATACTGCCTTCGCCCTGGCTGATGCTATTTGGCAATAGACTTATCTCATTTACTAATCACTTTAGAGCAGTGTTATGAAACTGCAAACTGTATTATGCCGTATTTCTACACTTATCACCTATCTCATGGTGACGCGTATAAAGCGCACTATACACCAAAGTCAACGGCCCGGCGACACAGCTCGTCGGCACAACCCGGTGGCCTATAAGAAAAGCACCATGTAGGCGGCACGTGTCGCCAGCCGACATGACATGTCTACAACGCAAGCGCTCTGTTCGTCATAACGTCAATAACGTCATACAATGTTCCTTATTCTGTCGAGCCGCTGCCATGTCGCCGTCAAAGTTTTCCGACTTGCAATGACTGATGTTGCCGACATAATATGCTTTGCTGTGTAGTGCGCTTAATGCAGGGCCACGCATACTTAGTATTCATAAGCTTTGCGTGATATTGCTCCTATTATTGGCAAGCGTAAAGTTTACCACAAAACGACCGACTTGCTCATGTCGTCATTTTAGTTAATAAAAAATAAACAACGTAATTAAGCCATAATAAAGCCCACAATAATTTCATATTTCTAATAGATGCATTATTCATAATTTGAGCTGTCACCGCACAGTTTTGTAGCGCCCCAGGAGGTTTAATAGAAATTTAATTACCCAAGGTAATAATTGACTACGCGACGATGCTTTGTATGTACGCTTGAATTTCCAGGTATTCATTAGGAGTTTAGTAGGATTTAGACACTGTAGTACGATGTTTTACTTAATATATTCGTTCTCAGAAGGGTTAGGCAGAAGTGCAACCAGGATACCTACGTTTCGCCCTGTATTCTCCGTCCCACGATGTGATAGGGGTGAGCCTATCGCTATATCGGGCACAAATTCTCCGAGTTAATAATGAAACATCAAATATCACTCCACCCGGAATTTGAACCCGAGACTTCACCTTTGCAATCCTACCGTAAAACAACTGCACCACCGATATGATGTTTTAATTAAAAAACTTAATCAATTTTCGATAATATTTTTGCAAGTATGTTTTCTAATCAATTTTGATATGCCTCCTCAGTATCAAAATTATTCAAGAAAGAGCTCGTATTTCATGATTGCCGAAATAGTAAAATTATATTTTACCTCGCTTCCCTTTTTTCTGAACCATACGTTACCCTTATCACTGGCAATAAGTGCCTAATCTTTCTCTTGTGTGTTCAGCGGATTACATTTTAATAATGGATCTGCCCTAGGAAATATTTGGGTGTGCGTAGTTTCTCTGATTTGCCCTTGTTCCCCCCATATTTTAAGGGTGAATGCATAATGTGTTGCAACTTTAACCCTTTCCGACCTGGTGTACACTATTGACCCCTATAATGTAAAAATTAATTTAAGTATTAATTTCACATTATTTGCAACTAAAAACGGTTGTGTTCATTAGTTCATTAGTTCCAACGCCATCTCTTGGCGTTTAATTACAGTTTTTGGCAAGTTATGACCAGTAGCCGACCGAAGTTTGCATTGTGCAGGTAAAAAAATCAGGTCTGAAAGGGTTAATGTTTTCCGTTCGCTATACTGATGTCTGTTGTTTCTTGTTTGTTGAATTTGTGCTAAAGTAAGGTGTAATGTAATGTGCATAATATCTTTTTTTTATACCATAGGTCCGGCAAATGAGCAGGTCGCCTGATCGTAAGTGATCACTGCCGCCCATGAACATCCACAACGCTTGGATCACGGATGTGTTGCCGGCCCATCAGATTGGGAGGGGAGCGGGAAGGAAAAAGAATGGAAACAAGAAAGCGTGTTCCGGTTTGAAGGACATTGTAGCCAGAGTAATTACTGGATTTATGTCTCACGATGGCGAGCGCAGTGAAATTCAAAGCATTGCTTTGTAATTCATAGTGTTTTTTGGTTTTGCTACTGTCCGTGAGCGGTCGTATCGCTTACCATCAGGCGAATGGCATAATCCTCTCGCCATTCATTGTAAAAAAAAAAACCAATATTTTTCCGTATAAAAAACTTTAATAACTAAACTAATAACTTTTTGTTGTATTTTTATTATTATTTCATATTGTTTATATATGATCCATGTTGTGTTCTTTGTGTCTGTGAATAATAAATAGGTTTTCTTTCTGCTTTCTTTCTTAATATTCCCATTCTTCCTAGATCTCTCGACATTATATAAACTCGTTTATATCCAAAAGTATATACAGCATGTACATAACCTCCTCACATAATCCATGACCTCATGCCACGAGCCGAAGGTCTCCCTACTAATACGTTATATCCGGCCGTTGATCGGAATATCGCATAATATCGCCCGCTTTATGAGTCGGGGACATACGTTCTGATGTACATACGAGCAGACAGGTTGGTCAACTATTTTTACTAGAGCATTGAGATTCATGTAATTTCTGCATTTTTTTTTTATTCTGGCACGGCATGATGACTGCACTGCACCTGATGTTAAGCGCAAATGCCGTCCAGACAGAGTATCGAATGGCATCAGACGGCGGTCCCATGCCATTCGACACAATTATGCCGGCCTGCTGAGATGCTTCTTCATACTACGGCGGAAGGACCCAGGATTATAGGAAGGAGGGAACACGTGTGACGGCAAACAATTCCACAGCTTCACAGTGCGGCATGTCTCTTTTTCATCCCGTATACTGGAAAGTGGAAAGTATCACACCTACGTGTATGGGCTGATACAATACAATACAATACGTCCCACTGCAGGGCATGGGCCTCCTCTACAATCGAGAGTACGATTTAGAGGAGTTGGGACATACAGTCCACCACACTGGCCTAGTGCGTTATGCATGTAGATTGATATAATTTCATTATGCTTTTTTTATGATATACCTATCCAGGTTAAGTTTTGATTTGAGTTGGAATTACAATCCTTATTCAGGTTGGATAAAAGTCTTGAAATTCAATAGGTACATACAACAAAAAAATTTTGTTTTTATTAAACTATCAAAAAATTTCTCTTGTTTTGTAACTACGTTACTCACTCAAGAGTACTATTATGGCCGTTCCTAGTCTTGGCTCTCGTTTCTCTAAAACGGCGTTTTTCAACCTTTTTTAGCATGTGACCCGTTTTCAGGTTAAAAACTTCTGACGACGCTCTTGTGCCATAGACAGACAAAAAGTTAGTAATTTAGACTATGTTTGTGATTTTCTCAATTTTCGTACCTATATTTATTATTAATACCTGTACTCTGTAGGAACGGCGATCCCTTGAGTAAGACACAGGTTGAAAAACACTGACAGCCTCGGTGGCGTAGTGGTACTACGGTATGATTGCAAAGCTGAGGTCTCGGGTTCGAATCCCGGGTCGGGTATAGTGATATTGGATTTTTCTATTCTTTATCAGCCCGGAGTCAGGAATTTGTGCCCGATATGGCGATAGGCTCGCCCCCTATCACATCGTGGGTCGGAATATACAAGGCGAAAGGTGGGTGTTCTCTTAGCACCTCTGCCTACCCCTTCTGGGAAAAAGGCGTGTGTTTATGTATGTATGTATGAAAATCACTGCTCTGAAATAAGCTGCACTATAACCAATGTACCACAAAACATGCATTGTATATGTGACGTAATCCATTCTCCGCCGCATAGCCTATCTCTAAGCTCAATGGTAACATGACGGCTAACAATTTTTTCCACGTCTTTCCTCTCCAACGCGCTCGTTTCTTGTCACGTGATATGCATGTGCGCCCGAACTATATTTTAGCTTCATGCCATTAGTAACGGGTGATTTTTATGAGCGATCAGTAAAGCAACCTTTTTTAGCATGACGATATACCTGGCAGTTATATTAAGAAGAATAAAATAAGGATTTGAATATAGAACGGAGTTAACGGCTGATGTGAAGGATGGCCGACTTGGAATATTATCACGCCAAAATTATTCAAGTTGTAACGTTTTACACAGTTTTAATATGCGAGTTGTATGTGTAGAGAGCCCTGGTATAAATGTACATGATGTTGGAAAAGACTAGAGGAATTATGATTACACAATGGTCGTATTAATACATTATTTGAAAAAAAAATCACTATATCAATGTGCAAGCCGCTTTGGGGTGGCTTTTGTTCAGTAATTAACTTTTTGTGGATATTTATGTCTCAACTTATTTTATACTGGTAGAGAGGCCTTTCAGTAGTGGACATATTTTGGCCATTGATTCGTTTTTAAGCTTTTTTCATACTGTCACGAGATATAGACAACAATGCACTTAAGGCTATGTGCAGCGAAATAAAAATTGTGCATCCCGATATGCTACGCCTGACAGCTTACGTGGCGCAGTTGGGTAGACGCCGGCTGTGAAACGAGAGGCTGCGGGTTCTATCTCCGTACCGAGACAAATATTTGTGAGTCCCACAAGTATATGTCTCGGGTCTGGGTGTTTGTGAGCTCGCAAAGTCTCTGATACTTTCTTATATCCACGACACAAGACTTAATTGATCTAAATGTGGTGTCAGGATGTATGTGACTGTTGGGTGTATGTATTTATTTAATTACTTAAATAGACTAATCAAATCGTATACGCACAGGCCGAAACCAAAACGCGACATACTTTGATGGACTTACCCGAATTTTCTACTATTGTGCCAGTCGCTGTTATACGGGTACGATTATTTTATTACAGAAAGACCCAACAAGCATAAAATTAAATTGTAATGGATACAATATACAAATTGAATTTATATTCATGTCTCGAGACGCTTTTTGTGATACTCGGCATAACAAGTCACTTTACGTTGAATTAAAATGAAAGTTGTTCTGCGAACATCGTTAGCTTGTATTAGCGAGCCGCATTGTTCTAGAGAAAGGAATGGGAGAGAATAACCTCGCTCATTACAAAGAAAAGGAAAGAATTCTTGGTTTTACCGTCGATGCGTATTA
This sequence comes from Theretra japonica, assembly GCA_033459515.1. Taxonomy (NCBI): domain Eukaryota; kingdom Metazoa; phylum Arthropoda; class Insecta; order Lepidoptera; family Sphingidae; genus Theretra; species Theretra japonica. The sequence continues at coordinate 11,266,268 of CM065934.1, forward strand.
GAATTTTTGTATACTTTGAATATGATTTTACAATATAGCTTTTGTGATACTATTTAATTTTTAATGTACAGACAATAGGATTCGTTTTTGTAATGAAATTTAAGTTTTGAGCTAGATAAATATGTTATTATACTTTGCATTTGACTGAAATTTATTACATCATTCATTTTCAGCTGGATAAATATGTTATGTGTTTTGTAGTTGATTCTTAAAATTAGTAAATTAGTTTTCCGTTGGTATTTGATATAAAGATGATGTGCGGAATATTTAAGATATGAAATTAATTAGGTTAGTGCTCAGTTAACCGCTTGACTTAGTTATCTTTACTTATAATATAAATATGAAAGTGTTTCTATTATTTGTGTTATCCTTCCACGCCTGAACGAAAGATTTGGTATATATGTTGTCAGGGGTACTATAAAAGACAGAGTATTTTCATTCAGAAAATAATTACTGTCCCTGAAGGATATAAAAAATAACTATTATAGGGCATTCTGCATAAAACTCGGCCTATCGTAATTAATTATTTGCTTGGTATGCATTATTCAATTGTGACATAATGCATATGTTGTATGTGAACTCAGCCGATCCGCACTTGGCCTCTGTGGTGGACTATGGCCTAACCCTTCTCAACCGAACCGTCAATTGTAGATGATGCCAGTGTACTTCAGTATGTACATACAGATTGGATTATTATTATATTTCTGTAATTGTATTGTATTGTATTGTATTGTATTGTATCAGCCCATATACGACCCACTGCAGGGCACGGGCCTCCTCTACAATCGACAGTACGATTGAGAGTGATTAGGCCATATAGTCCACCACGCTGGCCTAGTGCGGGTTGGCGGACTTACATACCGTAGAAATTCTTTAAAATCGCTACGGTATGCAGGTTTCCTCACGATGTTTTCCTTCACCGTTAAAGTGCGTGGTGATTGACTATCAATACACACATAACTCCGAAAAGTCAGAGGTGTGCCCTGGGATTTGAACCCGCGACCACCGTGAACATGTAGGCAGCCGAGTCTGGTCCGATACCACGAGGCCACCACGCACTTTATTTCTTTCTTATTTTTTTTATTTCTGTAAGTACAAAATTAATTCAATGTTGTTTAATAAAATTAAATGTTATCCGAACTTTATCGCAGTGTGTCAGACGATAATAGTGACCTTGAGTAGTTTGGCAGCGGGCCAAACGTAGTACGATACAGGGTACTCAATCGGCCAATAAAATAAAAGGACATGCTTGTTGCTTACAGCGATGACTGAGACTTATTCATATTGTACTGTATTGCGATTTGTATAAAAGGTTTTTAGAGATTATAAATACGCAGGAAGTCGCTGAATGCAAGCTACTTATTGCAGGTTGCTACGGAAATTATTGCGGGAGGCTTGATTAGTGGTGGAATTTTCGTGGCTGAAGAAATAGGGAGGGAATTTCCTAAATCCTAAATTAATGTTAGATTTGGTGGCCCATATATATAAATACAAATTTGCAATTGTATTAAAATATTAAATATAATATCCACTATCAAAATAGTTTACTAAAAGTTGATTTTGAAATTAATCCAATTATAACACCTATGTAACTCCAGAAACTTAGAGATCACCAGAACTCTCGAACTTCAAAACTGACTTTCCGAAGTTGTGTGTATTCATTGTTAATAATATTGGTTAATTTCTTCGTTAAATTAGTAAAGAAAACATGGAGAAAAACCTGTATACTTATTTTTTTTTTATTTAAAATAACTTCCTAAGTCGGCATTAAAAGTATAACCTTTTAGTTTTAAATATGAAGTTGTTTGAATCTGTTCCTAATGTTATTATGCATCAAGTCACGCTCTAGTTTCCTTTAATTAAAGCAGTCTGTGTTAGACGCGTAGAACTTAGTCGTAATTTATAATGTTTATTTGCGAGTATCTTCTGTCGGATACGAAATAAATTTGTGGAAATGTAAATAAACTGATATTCATTAAAGAAAATTTTAAATAGTAGGCAGCTTTTAATATAATGTTTATAGAATATCAACCTTTTTAGCCGGTAGTATTCATTCGGATACCGGCCTCTGTAAACGATGTTGAAAATACTGATATGGTGACTCACGCAAGTGAGTTGCATTTTTATTTAAGTATGTGTATTTCAGCCCTGAACAAGCTGGCATTATTTTGTCGATCAACCATGAACTCTTGGCAAAAAACTGCAAAGAAACTTTATCGTCCCAGAAAAAAAGTAAAAAATCACGTCTAAAGAAACCACTTTTTTGTTTTCACATTTTTACTCAATTTAGCAAAATTTAAATTAATATTGAAGGTAACAAAATGTTTTACGTAACAAAGAAGCTTTGGTGCTAATGTAGTCGAGAGTGCTTTCAGTTTTTATGAAACCAACCTCTTTCGATTTAGTGTGAAGTGATGATAAATTGTCTCTGGTAACCGCAAATTTTATATGGTACATTTAAACTTTATCTGGACATAAACCAGTTGCAACGCATCTACTTTAAGTTTTATACGTCCATCCGTTACTTTATGTGGGCGTGTGGCGAAATTAGGAACTGCAAATAAAAATCTGTAACATCTATATACATATATGTATGTGTATATGGCATTATTTGACATAAGTTTTCATAATATAAACAACGATAACTTATACACGTAAACTGATAGTATTAACATGTGCAAAGTAATATATAACATAATATAGTATGTTGACAGCCTCCGTGGCTCAGTTGGTAAGACGCCGGCTGTGAAACGAGAGGCTGCGGGTTCGATCTCCGCACCGAAACAAATATTTGTGTGAACCACAGGTATTTTCGGGTCTGGATGTTTGTGAGACCGAAAAGTCTCTCGTAGTGATACCCACGACACAAGTCTCGATCTTAGCGTGGGACAGTACTATGTATGTGACTGTTGGGTGTATGTATTTATTTATATTTAATAAAATTTGAAGACAGAAAAACCTCCTTATAACTTTGCACAACAACGCTCTCGGAATATAGAAGATCGCACACGTTATTTAATTTATTTTTTATTTACCCTGTCAACGTTGACGCTAATGGATCGTGGTTCTGGTTAAAAGAAACACATTTTATGTAGTTTTAGTGGAGAATGCTGTTTTGAAATACAATGTAATTTGTGCACTGAATTTATGGAGTTTTGTGAGAGATATTATGATAATATAAAGATGGAATATTGCAATTTAAATTGTGGGTTTTTAATTGAAATGTTTTATATACAGAGTGGTTGTAACATACCGTTATCAAACTAAAATACGAGTAACTACTATTGCTAGAAGTTTGTCAATTGACAGTAGCAAAACAACACCATGAATTACAAAGTTTATATATTTTTATATAATTATGCTTGGCATTCCACTTCACTCACCATCCTGAGACATAAGATGTTAAGTCTCATTATCGTTAGAAGTTACTCTAGCTACAATGTATTTCAAACTGGAACACAACAGTGCATTTACCAGTGTAAATGCACTGTTGTGTTCCGATTCGTGTTCTGTTAGGCGGGAGAAATAGACATTGCGGTGGTACCAACCCAAGCCTCTCACAGAGTATTTGGATTTAATGAACTGATTGATTTTATCAGTAATTATTAAAGACTTCGGTCTCGAAACACAGCATATCCAAAAAAATATACAAGTATTTGCCCCACTGGCAATCGAACCTTCACCCTCGCGTACGCCCATACCAACTAATTCACGCATGTTAAACAAAATAAGTTGCCGAATAAAGCAATGAAAGCTCATTACCCATAGTAATTTCAGTTAGAAAACTCATTAGGGCAAGTTTCCTTGTTAGTTGGCACGGCTGAGTAGAAGTTATTTCACCCGAACACTCCTCACTACCTTTTGCAAAAGCTTTGAGAAACTTATTCCGTCTTTTATTTACTGCGCGTCGAGAAGGGTTGGGTTTTGAAATCGATTTGGCAGCTTATATTATTGTGGTGTGGTTAGCTAGACTGGCTGTAAAATTAAGACTGTGGGTTCAAAAATGAGCGGGCTCTGTGGCGTATTTTTGGTCCAGCAGTGGACTGCAACGGGCTGATGATGATGATGATGTTCAAAAATGAAATAACAATAAATTATATATTAATTCCAAAAAAAATATACATAGCCTCTGTATTCCTTTACCATTTCACCCGGTAGGGATGGCAGTTTTCACCAAAGAAGAAGGGGCAAGATACTCTAGTGTTAAAATTTTTACAAGACTTGTTTTAAATACAGTGATGATAACGGAAGGCGCGCCTTATTTAAATTCATATCAATTCAAACTCCTTACCAAGACGTGATCCAGAAATATTTCTTCAGGATTGGGCGCTGTGAAACCGAAAAGTCTTTCATAGTTTTTAACAGCCACGAACTAGCTTCACGTCACTGTGAAGTTAGAAGCCTATGTGTTTTATAGTTTGCGTTTATGTATTTTTAACTGACTTCCAAAAAGGAGGAGATGCTCAATTTGTCGGAATATTTTTTTACGTATGTTCTCCGATTACTCGAAGACGCCTGAACCGATTTGGAAAATTCTTTTTTTGTTTCAAAGCGTATACTTCACAGATGGACCCATATAAAAATGGTCAAGATCTCATGAACATCTTCGGACCTGGAGAGTAAAACTCTTCAATATTGAGTAGGACTGCAATTGTTCTTTTGTTGCATTGGGTTTTATTACCATATCCCGTTAAGCTGGATACACTGCACGCGATAGCTTGTTAATTGACAACGGGTGATTATCGCATCGACATAATAATATCGGTTCCCGTGCACGCCTGGTTTTAATTAACGCGTATCGTCCCGGTTTATCGATATTTTGGTTTTGATCAGAGGTATATTGGCTAATCCTATAACGCGACACTATGAGTTAAGCACCATTTACACGAGTAGAGTTTCTCGCGGCGAGAATCGTATGCCTTTATCGCATGACATAACCGCCTTAAGATCATCGCGTTCTGACAATGTTTACAAGATGCAACTTTTTTATATCCTTACGATAATCGTATCTTCGAGGGGGCGTAATGGGGCTTTACTATGGCAGGGTTTTAATAATTTAGAATTAAATAATACTGATTTTGAATGATTAACAGGATTTTCTATGGTATGTGAAATCCGCCAACCCGCGCAATCAGCGTTACTACTATGGCCTAACCCCTTTCAATCGAACTCTAGAATGTAGAAGAGTTTGCGCTCAGTAGTTAGTGATTATGGGGTAATACAATACGATACCGTATTTTGAAGAATTATTTTGTTAAGTGTAAAATAAATGTACAACAGTTAATTTGTGTTACTACTTCTCGTGTAAAGGCATTATGTTAGTTACTTTTATCTGTTAAGGATAATATGAAAACTGATAATGATTATTTGGTCTTGTGTTGTATAAAATCTAGTAAACGAAACAAATCTCATTTCTTAAAATTACGTAGAAAAACATATTTTTTATAATAAAACATTTTAAATTAAAAAAAACCTTTTTTAAGCCTATTAAAAGTATTTTCGTGCTTTCATAATATGAAGTGTCAATTAGGTCTAAAATTACTATAACCAAATTGAATATCAAGATTTTTTAATCAAAATGAAACATTAAAATACAAAGTACATCTTAAAAGCTCTCTCAATTAAAGAAGTTAATAAATTTCATAAATAATAATTTATTAAAGAAATTTTTTTTTGACGTGGACGGATATTGAATATCTTCGACTCGTCTCCAGAGTGAAAAACTTTAGATATTAGATAAGTTGATTGAATTTTTTCCATTTTTGTGACGAGACTTTTTTCATATATTTTTATGGAAAGCGCCAGTCCATCAAGCACGACTGAAATCTGAAGTTGAAATCTGTTAGTGACATAATTGCTAAATGGCCTATCACTTTTCATACATTAAGCGGCAGTTGGCACGATCCTAGGTTTGATACCCAGTTTCGGTAGTAAATTAGAGATATGGTTATGTACTGGTATATATACATATAAGTATGTGTAAATGTTTTAGTGCACACACCTAAGAAGTCGAGAGGGTATAATGAAAAAAAAAAGCCAATTAATTATAATTGTTTGTAATCTTACTGCCTTAGCGGCTTAGTTGTACTACGGTTCGATTACAACGCTGAGGTCTCGGGTTCGAATTCCGGGTCGGGTAATGTGATATTGAATTTTTCTATTAATTATCAGCTTGGAGTCAGGAATTTGTGCCCAATATGGCGGTAGGCTCGCTCTCTATCACATCGTGTAACGAAACATACAAGGCGAAACGTAAGTATTCTGGTAGCACATCTGCCTACCCGTTCTAGTATAAAGACCTGAGTTTATATATATATATATATATATTTGTAATCTTAATAATATTAAAACACAAAAGAGCGGACGTGTTTTAATATTCCATATTCTGTTTACTCCGAATTACATTGTAAGTTTATGTTAGGCTCTAAGTTATTCCAATGCCTGTAATTCGTGATCCGAGGCAGTAAAATGTTTATTGCTATTATCGTATTTTACGCTTTACATAACCGTAATAAATGTTATGTATTTACATATCATAAATAAGATGTATGTTTATATGGTAGAGCCACGCTGTTGTCAGTCATGACTCAGCATGAATGGGCAGGCACATCCGGGGCGGTAGCACTGTTTCACAGGAGATCGACGTGAAACGACAGCTTTGCTGTCGCGTTTCGTTCGGTGAGTGAGACTGCCGGATGCCCAATACCCCTTTCCTCTTTCAATTCTTTTTCCTTCCCGCTCCACTTTCAATTGGGCCAGCATCACATCCATGAACCAGCGTTGTAGATGTTCATGTGCGGCAGTGATCACTTACCATCAGGTGACCTGTTTTCTCGTTTGCCGGACCTCTGCAATAAAAAATGTATAAATATGTACTTGGAGTACTAAAGTGAGGTGGCCTTGGTCCATTTCAGTGGTCTGTAACGGCTTCCTGGGTAAATAATGGTTTTTAAGAGGCCAGTCTATTCTAAGCAGATTTAGTATACCTAATTCTATGTGACAAAGACATCTCTAATGCTTTTTGCAATCACGTTGGTGGACTATATTTTTTTAAGTTATATATTTTATTCCATTATTCTAATATAGCTGCAAAATAAGGAAGCTGAAACGGCAATAAAATTTCCACAATGTATACAAAAACATGCAATTTTCCAACACGATGGAAATCCTGCGAAAACGATTTTACAATTTTACTTTTATAGAATCTTTAAATATTTATCAACTACATTTACGTGAACCCGCGACCTTTCGTTTCACATCCGAATTCTCTCTACCACTACTACCACGAAATTGCGAAACGACAGATCAAAGACCCAATGTTTATGAAGAAGTAAGTTATCGGATATAGATCATGTATCGGGTATCAAATACATAAATTCATGACCATGTCCTTATAATATTTGATACCCATTTGATACAGATGCTTCCGCATTCCAGGCACTAGGGATGAACATATATCACAAGGGGTAGCGAGTAATACAGGGAAAAAAGAGGGGGGCATTAAATAAGGCGGCAGTTATTATCCAATATTTTATAATATTATCCAATATTATTAAATGGGTTTTAAAACTGTCTATGAATAAGGCCGAAAATGTATAAATGCGGAATACCAAGTAATTTTAAGAGGCAATGGTGGTCAAGTACCAAGTAATTTTAAGAGGTGGCCCAGACCTACAATAACTTTGTACATTAAGATGGAAAGGCGCTTTGAATCCAAACGATTAATCATTGCGCAATCTTCAGTATTAACCCTATATGGTCAATATACATACATACATAATCGTCACGCCTGTATCCCATAGGGGTAGGCAGAGACTATGGATCGCCTATCTATACTTATATATGGTCAATAATATTGCACATTTGGTAATATTGCGCAATATAATTGATCGTCTAGGGGCCGCCTTACTTGTAGACACGTGATTAGCACAGGACAAGAGCATAATGTATGGAGTACGAAAATACTAAAATCTAATTAGTAATTAAACTACTGCTCCCTTTTGTCTAAATTTTTGGACGTAGCTTAGTTATTATGCTTAGTGCATGTAGATTGATTTAAAGCTGTGCTCAGGCCGTGTTATAGATGATACCAGGTACATTCGTATTAATTGAAACCCTTGCGTACCATTACCATTAGTGCGTGGTGGCCTTGTGGTATCGGACCAAACTCGGCTGCCTACATGTTCACGGTGGTCGCGGGTTCAAATCCCAGGGCACACCTCTGACTTTTCGGAGTTATGTGTGTATTGATAGTCAATCACCACGCAATTTAACGGTGAAGGAAAACATCGTGAGGAAACCTGCATACCGTAGCGATTTTAAAAAAATTATACGGTGTGTAAGTCCGCCAACCCGCACTAGGCCAGCGTGGTGGACTATATGGCTTAACCATTCTCAATCGTACTCTAGATTGTAGAGGAGGCCCGTGCCCTGCAGTGGGTCGTATATGGGCTGATACAATACAACTTGCGTACCATTGCGTCTTTAAAAATAAAACACTTTTTTTTTTAAATCGTCGCTTTATTGCAAAAAATTTAGTTGCATTGTGTCTGAAGTTACTATAACTGCCACCTCGTTGTAGGTTTAATAATTTAATGATTATGAGTTTGGATTCAAAGCGCCTTTCAACATTATTGTACAAAGTTATTGTAAGTATAGGAGCTGGACGCAATCTGGATACATCCGGTGTATGATTAGCAACGACCTTGTGTCTTTACCCGCTTCTCTTATGTATGAGTGAGATACTTTATGATATGTATTAGAAGCGATGTTATGATAAATTGTGGGCGGCTATCTCATTACTCCGATGCGTATAGTTTATTACCGCTCGTAAACGGGTTCATATTCCGACGGTAAAGGGCATCGGAAACCGGTATAAAGTGTTATATGAATAATTTTATGGCCGGTGTGATGATCTTTATGTTCATTTATATATTTGTGTTTTATTTATTTTCTTAATTTTTTTTTCTCTTTTACCGTATATTTTGCTGAAGGATAGATAGTTGTATTAGTTCGAATAAAACTGCTGGAAAATATATCATAGTGCTTTACGCATGTGTGTAATGTGTCGGGTGTGGCCGTGTGTGTGACTTTGAACAGTTCCTCTTAATTATGGTGATAAATTATGTAATATTATGATGTCTGGTATTAGATTTAAATAAATAAATACACCCAACAATTTCATACATAGCCTTGATGTCACACTAAGATCGAGTCTTGTGTAGTGGGTATCAGGAACTACGAGAGTCTTCGATCACAAACACCCAGACCCGAGACAAATACTTGTGGGCCTCACAAACATTTGTCTCGGTACGGGGATCGAACCCGCGGCCTCTCGTTTCACAGCCGGCGTCTAACCAACTGCGCCACGGAGGCTGTCAGATTTGGAGATTCAGTTTGATTATGATAGAAAAAGATAATTTTAAATATTTTATTGAAGCAATTTTCCAAACAATCACCTTTGGTTTGGTGAAATATTTTGTTGGTATTGTTCAGAAATCAATCCTATAACGAATAATTTTAATAATAGTTTTCAAATAGCCTTACAAACAATGATTTTAAATTGAATTGTGTAAGCCCCACTACTCTTTTCATCCATTACAAAGGTATAGAAAACACAAAGGTACCTCTTAGAATTGTTCGTTGATAGAACATTTGTCTGGGCGCGTAATGAGCTGTCCGCGAAGATGCATCACCGTTCGCAGATCTCTCTTGCTTTAAATTATGTGCGATGTGACAGCTTCCATTTAAAACGAAATGTACTGTTTTAAATTATCGGGGAACTGTCAAGTTTCGCTTTTGATTATGTTTTTGTTGCGTATGTCCGGTAAATGAACTGATAGTAAGCGATTACCGCTGCTTACTCGGTAGTGACTGTACAAATGCCCTACCACCAAAAATATCCGACGATTTTCGAAATCCACGTTCTATGTGACGAATGTGCACTCCCATTCATGCTTTACGTCGATGTATTCTAAACGGGTACACTCTATGGAATACCACAGACTTAAATATAAATAGATAAATAAATACACCCAACAGTTTCATACATAGTCCTGAACTCACACTAAGATCGAGTCTTGTGTCGTGGGTATCAGAAGCTATGAGAGACTTTTCGGTCTCAAAAACACCCAGACACAAATATTTGTGGGTCACACAAACGTTTGTGTTGGTGCAGGTATTGAACCCGCGGCCTCTCGTTTCACAGTCGGCGTCTAACTAACTACGCCACGGAGGCTGTCGATACCGCAAGAATACGCTTCACGTGTTCAAAGAAGTTTAATTTCTTTTAACAATGTTTTATTTAGTCGCGCTTCACTTTTTCCAGACATTTTTTATTCCATTCAGGTTCTTAAAAACAGTTAAACTTGAGATAGGTTTCGTGTAAGCATTGGACTTTATGGAAACTGTTGTGATGCCACCACTGTTAAGCCCCATTTACACGGGGTGAGTTTCTCGCCTCGAAGGTACAATTATTGTAAGGATATAAAAACGCTGCATCGTGTAAACATTTTCAGAACAAGATAATCTATAGCGGTTATGTCATCCAACAATCGCATACGATTCTCGCAGCGAGAATAGATATTAGAATTAGCGGCGCTTAGATATTGAAAAACTGACATGCCTAGTTCTCATACGTTTAAACTTGCCGCATCTATTTGTGTTTAAGTCTATGCGAAATACATTTTGTTGAGTGTCGCCCCGGGTGAATGCAGCACATTCGAATGTAGCATAAAACGGATCTTATACACGCGCACAGAGTTCATAGAAGCTTCTGGAAAAAATCTAGGAACTAGAATATAACCTTTGCAAATTACCGTGGAATGAATTCTCTGACGTTAGCAGAGGCGAGGCAGGCCTTCTATAGAAATCGTAGGCGTTTACGTAAAGAATTTCTCTGGTACATATATTGCTGCTAAAGGCATTAATGTTGGAAATATGAAAGTCGTGGTGTTGTTTTGTCTTTTCGTTAGAGTTTATAGACACAACAGAAGCTCACGCTCATACCCGCAAAGGGGTGAGCATAATTTAAATTAATTAATATTAAAAATACATGTGACCTTTGGGGAATCTCGACAAAAATATTAAATTCTGTAATACCAATCTTAGCTCCCCAACTAGCAGTAATTTTTAATGCTTGTATAAACCGTGGTATATTTCCTGATAAAATGAAGTTAAGTAAAATTAAACCTCTTTTTAAATCTGGTAGTACAGATGACCCCTCTAATTATAGACCTATCTCAGTACTACCTTCATTAAGCAAAATTTTTGAAAAATTAATGCTCTTACAGCTACAAACTTATTTTTCAAAAAATAAAATACTTCATGGTAAACAATTTGGTTTCACGCGGGGTCGCTCTACCACTGATGCTGGTGTGGAGCTTATAAGTAACATATTTTATGCTTGGGAGAAGTCTCAGGATGCCTTAGGTGTATTCTGTGATCTATCCAAAGCATTTGATTGTGTTCACCATGATATTCTTATCAGGAAATTGAGCCACTATGGAATTAATGGTGTTGCTCTTGAATTATGTAGGTCATATTTAAATAATAGAATCCAAAGCGTTGACATCAACGGAAAAATATCTCCTGGGTCTGTTGTTACTATGGGAGTGCCGCAGGGCTCAATTCTTGGACCCTTTCTCTTCTTAATATACATTAATGACTTACCTTTTTTTATAAGGGACAACTGTGAGGTAGTGTTGTTTGCTGATGATACTTCATTAGTATTTAAATTAAATCGACGCCAACCAGATATTGACGATGTAAACCACACCCTCTCAAAAATAGTGTATTGGTTTAGCGTTAACAATTTGCTATTAAATAGCCAAAAAACTAAATGTATAAGATTTGTGACACCCAATGTAAAAAAAGTTAACGCTAACATTTCTTTGAATGGGGATGAGTTGAGCCTTGTGGATTCAGCTAAGTTCTTGGGAATTACATTAGATCCCAAACTTCAATGGGGTCCTCATTTAGTCGCTCTAGCTAAAAAGCTGAGCGCCGCAGTCTTTGCGGTGGGTAAGATTCGCCAATTGACTGATATAGATACAGCTCGATTGGTTTATTTTGCCTACTTTCATAGTCTGATGAGTTATGGAATTTTAATGTGGGGTGGCGCAGCTGACATTAATACTATCTTTGTTCTCCAAAAGAGAGCTATAAGATCAATTTATTCGCTAGGGTCCAGATGTTCTCTTAGAGATAAATTTAAAGAAATAAATATAATGACAGTAGCGTCACAATACATTTATGAAAATTTAATGTATGTCCATAAGAATAAAGAAAATTTTCGAAAGATTAGCGATATTCACGACAAAAATACTAGGAATAAGAACAATCTAGCTAGTCATAAGACCAGACTCCACAGGATCAGCAAATCTTTTAAGGGTTACTGTATACACTTTTATAACAAAGTTCCCACTCATATGAAAGCCTTAACTATTAAAAAATTCAAAGCTACTATCAAGAAACAATTATGCAATAAAGCTTATTATAAAATTTCTGAATATCTAGATGATAATAAGGCTTGGGAATAGAATAAAATTAAACATATAGATAGTATTTCGGAGCGGAGGTATCGGTGTGCTCTGTATATTGTAATTTATATTAAGTAACTTTACACATTGTATTTTACTTTGTAAGCGATTGGGTATGTCATGCTCGCTTAAAAGTCTGTGCTTGCGGCGGCGTCGTGTGCCGGGTCGGTCACTTCCCTGTAGCATGGTTGAGGAGGCCGATGGCTGGCACATGCGTCATACTCGTGAACGGGTGCTGCTTGTGTGGACTGGTCTGTCCGATTTGCTTACATTGTAACTGATTTATAGATTACATAAGGTTTTCACGAGTATTCACTGCGTTGGTGAAACAGGGCATACTGATTCTTCGTTCTGGCCTACTTCACTTCACTCAGCCATATTAAACAGAATATAAACAATATTGTATTAAAAATATATTTCACTTGCAAATTATAACAAATTATTAATGAACTGCTCTGATTTGGACCAACTTGTAATTTTTGTAATAATCACGATATTGTAAACTGGTTTTGAAAAGAGCAACACTAGAGTTTCTTGCCCGTTCTTCTCTAGTGAAAACCGCTTTCCGAACCGGGTGGTAGAAAAAAAAAATGACTGAATCTAAATAATGTTGAACATTTTAATGGATTCAATAAATTATTTTCATTTTCATTTTCATTTCATTTTCATTTCATTAATATATACTAGTGTTTTTTGTTAACAAAAAAACTTGTAATGTGGATTGACCTATTTCAGAATTGAGTTTACAGTCTCATGGTTCACAGCCCATACGTATTGCTACTAGGCGAATAAAGGGTGTTTTATCTCATCAAAAATATACAGGGTATATCAAGACTGCTACCGAAAACAAAGCAAGGCATTAGTTTTAATGACTTTAGAAACAATGCAACTAAAATTCTTGCAAAAAAAAACCGAAGATTTTTTTGTAATTTTTTCCTAACATCGTATTTAGGTGGTAAATACATACATTTTTCTAAAAGAATAATGTACACCCTTTTATTTTTAAAGACGCTATAGTACGCAAGGATTTAAATTATAATTTTGGCATAAGCTATGGATTTACCACCCAAACACAATTATATTTAAAACAATAAAAAAATCGTTACGTTTTTTTGCAAAATTTTTAGTTGCGTCGTGTCTGTAGTCACTAAAAGTACCACCTGGTTTCGTTGTCGGTTGCAGTCTGGATATACCTTGTATATTTTTAGTGCTGTATATGGCCGATTTTTTATGAAAATAAAGAGAAGTAACTTAATCCAAAAGAAACAGCCACTTTATTACTTACGAACACTATAATCTTATGTAAAAATAGTGAGAGAAAAGCGATAATGAATGCTTGTAGCATCTGTAATACAGGTGTGGGTGCTAGCCGGGTGTAAAGGTCCATTTGCATCGGAGAATCGACCGCCATTGTGGACACGGCGTAACCCGGGGACGAAGTTGACGCACGGAATTTGAATATTTTCTATTGAGATACTTTTCTAGAATTTTGAATTAGGTTATGAGACTTATAAATCTATTGAAGTAAAATAAAGTATGTGGTCTCGAATATAGTATATCTATTGATTAATTTAGAAATTAATCGCGGTTATTAAATTGTACTTGCTTGACAATATTTTTTAGTCTCAATACAGTTTTTGTTATATAGATAATGATTAATGTTCTCAGCAGGTATGTACACGTGTATTATAGAAGAAAAATTAGTTCAAAAAACTAAAAAAAACGCTTTAGTAAAACACCCAACTAAAAAAGTAAAAATAATTGATAATGGGCTTAAGATTAGAAAATGGGATGAAATACATTTCAAGTCAATCCGACGTTTTGAAGTCCTCAGTAATCGACTTCAAAGATTCCATTACATACATACATACAGGCGAAGCTAATACAAGCGTGTTAAAAACCTCAGTTACTTATCACGAAGTGTTATCCCACCTTTTAAAATAATACTTTCTATGTTACTTATAGCATACACAAAATCTTGATAAAATTAGTTCTTAATAAAGTTACAATTAATCTCCAGTGTTCTGCTGTGTAGTCTGAGTGCTATCCATCTCTCGACCGCAGCCCGCCCTGTGGTGACCGTACCACGTCACAAAACGAGCTGTTAAATTATACACCATGAAAATACCTCTACGCTCCGCTTATTTTGGAAATTATAGCTCCATGATAGTAGATTTATGTACCTTAAGAAGTGAATAGGGTTTGTGGATAGAGGATATTATGGGAAAGAAAAATATGGCCTGTAGGAGTGGATACAGCAGTGGGCTTATTTGGCTGATGGATTGGATTAAGAAGTGAATAGTACAGTTGTATTGTGATGGGTAACATTAAGGTGTGAATTGTGAGACCTTAAGTTCGATTTCCAGGTTGGGCACTATACTATGTGTGCGTTTTCGACTTGAATTGATATGGGTTGCTTGGGACTTGAAAAAGCGCGTTAGCAATAAGCAATTCCTATCACATTAACGCCCAAACATTTAAAGGCCACTTAATATTATGTTCACTTAACTACGTTTCGATCACTTTACAGTTTTCGTAGTCACGGGGCGGTCAACTGTAAAGTGATCGAAACGTCGGAAAGTTAAAAAATGTAAAAATTTAATCAAATCATGATAAAATCTGTAAGGATACGTTTTATATCAATGCGTTGATATTATTAAATAAATATATGAACTTGTCTCGCTGTGTTACAAAGCCTTATTATTTTATACGCTTTGATACATTTTTTGCGGAATGTTATTCGTTTACTGGTTTTGTAGATCCAGCAGATTTCCAACGCCGTAAAACTAATATTTGTTCTGTAAAACCCTCACAAATCGGAGTAATAGCCTAATACTGGCCCCGGGCAGAGATTTATTACACTTCTGTAAATACACATTTATTGAACGCGACGTTCGGTGATTTTTTGGGATTATTTGTTATTTTGTTACTTTATTTATTTGGTAGGGTTAGACTGGCGTGCGTGGTGGCCTGTTGATTCACGGTGGTGCGGGTCCAAATCCCAGGGCACACCTCTGTCTTTCGGAGTCATGTGTATATTTATAGTCAATTACTACGCACTATAACGATGAAGGAATACATCGTGAGGAAACCTGCATAACGTAGCGATTTTAAAAAAATTCTACGGTGTGTAAGTCCGCCAACCCGCACTAGGCCAGCATGGTGGACTATATGGCCTAACCACTCTCAACTGTACTCTCGATTGTAAAGGAGGCTCGTGCCCTGCAGTGGGGCGTATCTGGGCTGATACAGAGTTAGATAGTTACCTTCGATCATTTTGCGAATGAATTGGCTCACCCGCTTGTATAATTGTCTTACAAAAAATCTACGTGAACTGTAAAGAGATTGATCGATGATTGCCGGAGGACACACCTTTCATTCACCCGTCCTTTTTCTGTTTTTCATTTCACCTTGAGAAGCTGGCAACTAATAACGTTCTAAATATTGTAGACGTTCATGGACGGTGGTTAAACTTGTTATTTGTTTACTCGATTGGAATTATGCAATAAACCAACCACAAGATGTCAAACCTTCTTTAAGAACGCCACGTAAGTGTATGGCTTTCAGCTGGTACCATTCAGATAAATATAAATAACCAGCTCATCTACAAGGACTTTATTTATTTATTTATTCTTAACTACACACAGAAAGGAAAAACATACAAAAAAATAATAAAAATAAGAAAAAAGTACAGATGGCGGTCTTATCGCTCTAGGCGATTTCTTACAGACAACCTTTGGATGGATATAACACAATGAAAAGAAGACAGGGCAGTCTGGAATATAAAAGAGACAAGATCCAACAACTTTTTAATTATATGTCAATTATTCTTTTCTATGCTAAGCTAATCCACTGCTTTACTGTTGTTGGGATATGGCGGTGAAAATAAACTTCTGCACTGCTTGACAATATTTTAATAAGTGAAATGAGGAACAGTGGATCACGCCTTTTATACAATTTTAGGGAATGGACTGTCATAATTCTATTAACATAGTGTTGGTATTTTTGTATACCTGCAACAACTGTGAATCTTATAACGTCATGCAGCGATATTACTGTTTGCCTCTTAACTATGTATATAATATGAAAAAAGGAACATTAATATCATAATTTATTATTTTAAGTTTAATAGCTTCATTCATTGCGCATAATAATCCCATATTTTAAAAAGAAAACCAAGCACGTTTTCGCGCTTTTAAGACTTGGGTTATAAATTTAAAGCTCCATTTCATTAAACGCTTTGAGCAATAATTATGCGTTAATTACCGCAATTAATCTCCGTGTTTCTAAAAACGGCGTGGAGGGCTTAGGAAACAATAAAGTTAAGGGAGAAAGATACCCTGTCTTTACTGGGACGCATAAAAGGTGGGATTTTAATAAATGGGAGTTTATAGAGGCTCGCCTTATTTTTGTGGCCTGTGATATTAACAAAATGTTAATGCTGTCGATAACTTCTGTCAGGATAAATCTACCGTTGTATATTGGACTACATAATATTATATTTTTTAAGGTATCCAAGAAGAAGACACATTTCACTGCTTTCATACAATTCATAAAAGTCTTCGCTGACTTTTATATGTGTACAATTTTTTTTATGTCCAAAGATTACACACAATGCGTATTTTTTGGAGAATGTGTCTTTCTATGCATTACCACGAATATGTTGTAAAGCATCAGATTTATTTGCAATGCAATCCAACTGGATAATCCAAAACAATGTCAAAATATATATAAAAAAAATGATACTGGTAGTTTTTGCGTGACGCGAACAACAATGAAGTTAGTTAACAATATTATTTTATTTATAAACACAATACGCTATGGTATTTATTCGTATAAATGAGGACATGTAGAAGTGAATTAAATCGTCTCCCGGAGCCAGTATGAAGGCTATTTCATCGATTTGTGAGGGTTTAGAGAAAAAAATAATAGTTTTAGGAGCTTGGATATCTGTTAGTAGAATCTTTACCAATGCTTAAGGATGTGACTCTAACTTGATTCATATTTTTGACCTAAAAAAATATATTTTAGTTTATTAGATGTACGACCATTTATTTTATGATAAATAATACTTATTTATATTGTTTATTGTACACCAGGAAAAGACACAGCGATTATAACTAAGTTTAAAATAAGTACATACAATTAGCGGCCTTATTGCACGAAGCAATCTCTTCCAGGCAAGTTTTGGATGGACATAAAAGAAAGGAGAGTGAAAGGACAGTCTAGAGTGTATAGTAAGAGAGGTATATGTACACTAAATAATGTAGTGTGGCGTTATAGTCAAGTAGATTCAAATTCGGGGATCAATGGCCTTGAATGTCAATTATAATAATCTCACCTTTTTGTGATTTGGAGAAGAAAATAAAAATAAAATTACAAAGGAAACGTTTCAAACTTTTCTTTAGTTTCAAATTCACATTACGCCACAATTATTCCACATTCCAATTAATAAATCAAGACATGAGTATCCAAAAAGCATTTTACGGATTCTTTTGATCCGTCAATTAATGCTATTTTCGCTTTAGAACTATAGTTGTGAAATTAAACGGAAAATACTCTAATGCGAGATTGTACTGCATGCGCCACCTAGTGGTCAGCCAGTGCACTAGTGTTGTTGACTCACTGCACACTTCCGGAAAACTGCGGTTGCTAAGTGCGCTAGTTCCAACATCCTTGCACAGATGGCGGTAGTAGCGCTGCGTTATGTTTTCCATGCTTACCGTTATGGGGCGGTGGAAGTTTTCCCCATGATTGGTATGGTAATATTTAAATACTTTGTTTTTTTGTAACCTTTTATATTTCAGATTATTTTTATAAATTAGTAGGTACTAGAGATGGAATCACAATCAAGGTCAAAAACTTTTTTGTTAATTTATGCTTCAAGTGGGGTTCGAACTTAGAATCATTTTTTTTTTAGTTGTAAACTGTAATAAATTAATGGTTTCTTAGATTCACGCGAATGTTACTCATTGAAATAAAACTATAATAAAATATTCATATCTTTGATAATTGTCCAAATAAGTTTAAAGCCATATATTAAGTTTATATATGTTGTAAAAGAATTTGGGTTATGGCTTAATAATTACTTTTATAATAACCTTTGTGTCATGCGCATATTGTTAACAATTTCTGAAAATTTTCCAATGCCGGGAAATATATTGCCACTATGTTAAGAATACTATAGAACAATTATGACTGCGTCGGTGGCGTAGTTGTACTACGGTGTGATTATAAGGCTGACGTTAAATGCACGGTGTTTTTTAATTTAGGTGAAGAATAATACCAATATTGTAATTCATATTAAGTAACTTTACACATTGTATTTTACTTTGTAAGCGATTGGGTATGTCATGCTTGCTTAAAAGTCTGTGCTTGCGGCGGCGTCGTGTGCCGGGTCGGTCACTTCCCTGTAGCATGGTTGAGGAGGCCGATGGCTGGCACATGCGTCATACTCGTGAACGGGTGCTGCTTGTGTGGACTGGTCTGTCCGATTTGCTTACATTGTAACTGATTTATAGATTACATAAGGTTTTCACGAGTATTCACTGCGTTGGTGAAACAGGGCATACTGATTCTTCGTTCTGGGCTACTTCACTTCACTCAGCCATATTAAACAGAATATAAACAATATTGTATTAAAAATATATTTCACTTGCAAATTATAACAAATTATTAATGAACTGCTCTGATTTGGACCAACTTGTAATTTTTGTAATAATCACGATATTGTAAACTGGTTTTGAAAAGAGCAACACTAGAGTTTCTTGCCCGTTCTTCTCTAGTGAAAACCGCTTTCCGAACCGGGTGGTAGAAAAAAAATGACTGAATCTAAATAATGTTGAACATTTTAATGGATTCAATAAATTATTTTCATTTTTCATTTCATTTTCAATGTAGTATAGGAATGCAAGTAATGCAATGCACGGACAAGCAAGCGAAGTGTTGGACGCCTACCCAAGTCGCAGGAAGTCGCTGCCTGCAGGCCGCTTCTAACAAGTCTATGTGGCGATCCATGGGGGAGGCCTATGTGCAGCAGTGGACTTCCTGTGGCTGAAGAGAGAGAGAGATAATATAGAAATGAATTCGTTTTACTTGACTATTAGTTAGGTTGACTGGTAGAAAATGCCGACGGCATTAAGTCCGCCTGTACAGTTTTATTATTTAAAATTTAATAACTTTAAACTTGATCAATGAAATTAATTATATATAATTATTCTCCATAGAAATCGTGCTGAAAGGCCAGGGCTTTCTCTATAATTGAGAGAGTTAAGGCGTGAGTCTACCACGCTGGCGGACGATTTGCTTGATAGTTTATGATTTTTCAACCTTCGAACGTTTCTTTCAGGTACGTATAACTGAATATCATCATCATTGGGGAACAGAATCATCCATTCATCATTTCTCGTAAAGTTTTAGCAGGTAAGTGCCGATTTATTATTTACGAAAATTAATATATCCGTCTTTCTCCATTTTATGCAGGTCTTCAACGCATTAAATAATTATAAAATTAAATAATATTATACGTGACGTTAAAACTTAAAATATATTTCACAAAGATCAGTTAAGCTGTAAAATAAATCCGGACGTAAAAAAATAAGAATTAAGGTCCCTGCCTTCTACAAGATGGCGTACTTTCAACATGTTACTGACGAATTAGTTAACTAAGTATTCTTTGTATGAATTACTATGGAACGGCAATGGCTAATTAAATTATGATTTAGCGGACAGTGTTTAATGCCCATATATTTGTGCCCGATATCATAATATTATGTTTAGCTACAGATCGACACTGGCCGATGGATAGACGATTTAATGGATAGTTCTATATATGCGTCTGATACTGTTATTATATAATGCTACGTTGTAAGGGGCAGAGATTCACGATTCTTTGTATACTTATGAGAGACATTGTAAATGCTGCTAATACTTGATCACAATTTAAACAGAAAACAAAAACTAATAATAAAATCTGCCAGAATAAAAGTTAATTAAAAAACGAGAATGCAATTTTTCGAAATATACAAGTATTGGCTAATCTGTTTTTAACAAGATTTGGAATAGCATTTTTGGAAGTTACCACAACTTACGGTGTAGTGCAGCGAAAAAATTGAGGCTTTCCTCTTAATTAATATCTCCTTTTCTATGCTGACAAGTATCAATATTTTCTTGCCTTACAAACGAATAGTACATATGTACACTGGGTGATATTGACATATGTTATTTAATTTGACCCACATGCTTCTCATCACCCCAGGTAACATTGTAGCAAGTTTGAAAAAAATCTGCTTGCGATTATTCAAAATTTATTTAAAAATGATTCTGAAATATTAGACTATGATCAATATTTCGAAAATGAATTAAAATACTTTATAGAATTTTTAAAATGATATTATAACCATCTGTAATAATATTTCATCTTCTTTATCTTGAAGAATATCATACAATCACAATCATCTTCTGATATTTATATCCAAATAAAAAAACGAAAATCCTCACAGAACAATCCTCACAAAACACTTTTCGCCTCGTCAACAAAACCAATTATTTAATGCGTCCATACTAATTTGTGCAATTTCACGTCTTTAAGAAATTATTGCAAATTCTCTCTTTATTTATTTAGAGGTCGTCCCGGGGGCCTTGTGCAATTTAATTTGTCTAGACTCTAGACTGTCTGTACTTTATAATGACTGGAACAACTAACGGTTGTGAAGCTGTATTATGAAATTTTTAAGGATTAAAATATATAATTAATAATGGTGTTGAAGGATTAACGTCGAATTTTTAGAAGCTTAAGAAAGAATAAAAATATCATATTACACAATCGTTAAAAATTTTAGTCTAAGAAACAAGTTTAAGGCTTAACAGGTCGTCAATATTTTAAGGATACCGATAATAAATATGTATATTATAACCTTATGCTTTTGTCCTTGATTGGATAGGTAGAGTTGCCACTAATGCAACCCGCAGTTTAGCCTAGTTTGTTTCCGTCTTATGACGCTATATGGGGTGGCGTATCGGCATGACGGATTCAAACTTTTGTCCCAGGCAACTTATACTAATATACTAGATTTTATGATCCGAAAAACTCGCACAAAAGTGTTTTCCCGAACTAAGAAACTAACCTTGGACCATACGATTCACAGCTTATACATACTACAACAGATCAAATATAACTAAATTAACACACATATTGAATTTTAGCTGATGTAATAAGACGCTACAACAAGCATAGTCTCGACACTATATTTAGAGAAAATACATAAATTTATATCGTGAGTATCAGCAACTATAAACATCAATTTCATTACTCTGCCTCAAGCAGACGTTTGTTAGTCTCAAACAAATTGTGATATAATGGGCATAATTATGAATTCAAGCTGCTTTACTTTCAGCATACCATTTTATTTTCAGCACAAAAATGACCCATCAAATATGTTATAATCTTGCAAAATATAAAAGTCATGCAATTGGAATATTTTATTTATACAATTAATATTTTAGCTTTGATTATCTAAGGATTATTTTGATTTGATCATTGAAAGTCCTTACGCGGCTTTCTACGGGAATCAAATCCATAATCGATCGTTCTCTAAGCGTTTCCTAATTTCCATTCCATGGGTCTCTATACAATATATACCTACATATTTCGTATGCCCCATTACATCCGTTTCTAAATTCCATTGTTGCCGAAGTTACAGGTCCTTTTTGTAAAGGAAGGACGGAAAAGTATTCTTCGGGTTTTCCCAAATTTATAGCAAGGGACTTTTATGAGGAACTCTCAAAGTTCAAATTATTATTACGGCTTGAATGAAGAGGGATTTGTTGTAAAGGAAAACTTAATAAAAGAAAAATAAATTAAAGGAATATTAATACGTGTGTATTTTAGTTTGATATTTTGCTCTGTGGCTGTATAGAAGAGTTGTATACAGGGTATATAAAGACTGCGACCGAAAACAAAGCCAGGTGGTAGTTTTAGGTACTTCGGAGACAATGCAACTGAAATACATATATACATAAAGTCGCGCATTTTTTCTAGAAGGGGTAGGCAGAGGTTCCCTTGGATTCTACTAACCAAACAGGACACTCAAATATTCGCAGAGAAAGGATTTTCGTTTATGTTTTCATAGATACCCATGTATGACATATGTATGTTGAACAACGATAATTTAATACCTCTTATTTGATAAACACAAAATACATATATACTCGTATATCAAACATACTTATTTCAGTCGATAGATAATTTTAATTTATAGTCCTTTATTAGGCAATAATCGGCTTTTGCAATTTATTTTGTTTATAACATCACATTTGCGGCTATCAATATTTATTTTGTCATAATTCATTCTATCACTTGTTTAACAGCTGGTGGCGACATGGCGACATTAATTAAAACCACAAACAGGGCATCGCGTCAGTATTTTGTACGCTGAAAATCATTACAGTATAATATTCATCTATTATTATTTTCTTTCATCCCTTGTACTATCCCATAATTTGACATTACTATAAGTCAGTCCATCCTAAGGATGCCTGGAAGAGATCGCAGCTAGCGATAAGGCCGCCTATTGTAACCATACCATTAGTTTTAAGTGTTTTCCTTGATTTGTAAGGTTTTTTATGTTCGTGTACAATAAAGCATATATAAATAAATAAATATTCAGTGCGAAAGTTCAACTCAGGTTTTCTTGAAATAATCGCTACAGTATCAGGAATATACACCTTTTTTTACAACACAATCTTTGGCTGTTTCTTACATCTTATTGTCTATTCAAAACTTCGATATTATTTCACCGTGAAAAGCCACTCTATCACTCACGTTAAACAATCATCAAGTATTAAATATTTAATATTAAACAAACCTCTTTTACACAATAATATATCGTAAGACTGCCTCGGTCGCGCAGTTGTACTACGGTATGATTGTAAAGCTGAGGTCTTTGGTTCGAATACCGGGTTGGGCAAAGTGATATTGGATTTTTTTATTCATTAAATTTAAGTGTTGTAATTTTACTGACACTTTACTAACACTATGGGTGTATATTATCCCGAAATAAAAAAAATATTATCATTATTATTCATTATCAGCCCGAAGTCAGGAATTAGTGCCCGATATGGCGATACGCGCGCCCCCTATCACATTGTGGGACGGAAAATACAAGGCGAAACGTGGGTGTCCTGGTTACCTTTCTGCCTACCCTTTCTGGGAAAAAGGCGTGAGTTTGTGTATGTATGTATATCGATACACGCATTATACAATATTAAATTCTTAGAAATATATATAGGCAATGGGTGATTTTTACTTGGCATATTATTTTCTTATGGAGAGTAATCGAGCTTGATGAGTTTTGACAGTAGTGACACCTTTACTTGTCTCCTCAAGGATACAGTTCCAACTTAAAGAATATGATGTTTAACACTCATTTACAATTATAGGCGATAATAAAGATGTTTTTTTATTAATTCCATAAGGGGATAACCAAGTAGATTACGGTTTCGCAATTTGTTTAATAAGAGGCGTGCAGAAAATTATTCCCTACTACATTCATAGCTCATTCAGCCTCCGTGGCGTAGTTGGTTGGACGCCGACTGTGAAACGAGAGGCCGCGTGTTCGATCCCCGTACCGAGACAAATGTTTGTGAGGCCCACAAGTACTTGTCTCGGGTTTGGGTGTTTGTGAGACTGAAAAGTTTTTCGTAGTGTCTGATACCCACGACACAAGACTTAATTAATCTTAATGTGGGGTCAGAACTATACAGTATGTGACTGTTGGGTGTATTTATTTATAAGCTCATTTAGACATAAAATATCACCGCATATAAACTAATTAAAAATACATTTAAGTAATCCAATCTCACCGCCCATCATTCCTGCAACTCAAAAGACCTGACGCCTCAAAGCCCAGAACAAGACGGCTGTATGATTACAAGCCAGCTGAAATTATGACGTCTTGCGTTGGACACCCATTGTTCCCTAGGTGGCCACCTGTTGCTCTGTAACAATGGCTGTAACAAGAGCCGTGGAAATTACTAGATGCCCGTCATTTTCAATTTCCTCGCTGACTTATAACTTGAAGGTATTAGTCTATTTTTATGATGGTAGTAAATTGGGATAGTTTAGCCATGGATTCCTGTAAGTCGAAGGTTCAAGCCTAGTCCACACTTAACTTTTCGAATGTCCGATTAAAAAGACTCTACAAATTGTTATATTATTATACTAGCCTAAAAGATCCCACTCCTGGGCAAAAGGCTCCCCTAAGTAGAGATATATCTCTTCTTAGGGCAATTTTAAGGGGTTCAATTTTCTCGATAGTTTTGCAGGGTCAAGTCCCTGTTCAAATTCAAATAACGAAAAAATCACCAGATAACAAGCGTTCAATTATGGCAATGTTTGTGTCAAAAGATTGTAATGCTTCAGTCTGCAGTATTTCCGGCTTAGAAGCCTTCAAAAACAGTTTACTCATTCCCCGAGGCCGATGACCTGATTGCCTTGATGTGAATATGCTGTTGGCAGCGATCATTATATAATGCGTAATATTAGAAAAACATGTAGTTGACGTAAGTGTCTTCTAAGATTTTCTCCTTATTTTCCTTGGGAGGAGGCGAGGCTATAGGCATGCCAGGCACAAATTTCAATGCCAAGTTACTCCTAGGAAATTTCTTGAACGTAAAATTGTATGTTTTGTGGGACATTCTGTAACGTACTGTATTAGCCCACAGACTTTTCATTGCAGGGCACGAGCCTCTTCTACGATCGACGTGCGATTGAGAGGGGTTAGGCCATTTAGTCCACCGCGCTGGTCTAGTGCGGGTTCACCTTACGAATCGCTATGGTACGCAGGTTTCCTCATGATGTTTTCCTTCACCGTTATAGTGCATGGTGATTGACTATCAATACACACATGACTGAAAATTCAAAATTGGGATTTGAACCCGCGACCACCCTGAACATGTTGGCAGCCATGTCTAGTCCGTTTACCAACTGGCTACCACGTATTACTAGGGATGCACACGCGTAATACATTCAGTTTTATATAATTTTTAATTGTTTTAAATACATAAACTTTATACACGTTCAATAGGACATTTTCCCGACCTCATGGTGTAAATGTCTTGTATCATGGTGATCAGAAATTACGAGAGACAAGAGTATGGTGTCACAACATCCAACACGTAAGAAATATTTGTGGGAAACTCAAACATTTGTCTTGGTGCGGGGATTGAACTCGCGGTCTTTCGTTTCCCAATCGGCTCATGGTTTTGAGGCTGACGTCAATATGTCAGCCATCACCGATAACATATTTGTTATAAGCTAAAATATATAAATTATGTTTATATATTCACAAATAAACACGAATATTTTGTGATTTATTATTGTCAACATTCGTTCTCGTAATTGACGACAAGTCTCATCAATCATGTTGTTCTAATTTTATTATTCCTGCTAATTAACCTCGAACGCAAACAGATGGAATGTACGCGTTTCAGGGATTTTTATATGTATTATTATTTATAAAGGCTATTTTTTCTTCTTCTCAACTCATAAGTGTCCCATTAGTATGTGGGATCAGCGCAGCTGTATTACGATAAATAAATGTTGTGAAAATATTCGTGTTGTCTTTTTCTTGAATTTCGAATTTTAAAAGACGAATATACAATAATTTTCTTAAACGAGGAGTCGAACCTCTTAGCTTATGGCAAAAAACTGGCTGTCAAAAAGTCAATGATAGGAATTTTAATATAATTGTTCTGAGGCTATAATTGAAAATAAACTACGGTTTCATGTGATGTCATAAAGAAAGAAAGAAAGAAGTTGAGAAAGGAGCCTTGGTTGTGGAAGACGGTTCATACCTACTATGTTCATAGCAGGTTACAATAACTCCATTTATTTAAGAGTAAGTGTTTATTATTAAGAACGAACACACGCATTGTTTTCAACACTGTACACAACTGCAAAGTGTATCTAGATATTATTTTAAAAAAAACTTTGAGATAGCCGCAACGAGTTAAGTATTTATCTAAATACACAAACATTGCTTAAGTCTGGACTAGTAAGACTGAAAAGCTTCCTATATAATACGCGCGAGTCAACACCAATGATTCAAAGTTTGACAAGTGAGTTTAGGGTGCTTTTATTTATTATCAAAATGGCGCTAATTTCAAATTAAATACTACTTTTATGTAACCCTCCTATCATCACTGGTCTAAACAGCCCAACATAATTAAATCAGACATCAATTAACCCGTCAACTACCTGACCAACACTAATCGGGACCGATAAACGTTTAATTAAAGCACAACGCACCCAAAGCAATTCTTACACCTACGTATTAAAATCGACGCGGTTAACTGCGCGCGCAGTGACAGCGCGGGAGGGTTAGATCGCCGGCAGCAGCCAGCCGGGCCGCGCGTACCCACCTCGCCGAAACAAGCCGCGTAAACGGGTTGACAACTCGCGCTTTTCAAATTTCGAACTGTCAGTGTTCTTTTTTTAAATTAAGGAATTGAAGACGCAACGTGAAGCAATAATTGTGCTATAAATAACGTGTTAAATAGCGTGTTATTTAGTATTTAGTGTTAGGCGGTACGACGGTTTTGTTTCCACTGTTGTGAGTATTTAAGATAAGTATTGCTTACGTAAGGTATGCGGGAAGTTAAAGTTTGGTCTAGCGAGCCAAACGCACTGGGGATTATGGACAGGGTTTATTTTACCGGACATTAGACCGTGTGGTTTACGATGCGTGGAAAATTATTACACTCTTCATTCAGGATGTAATGTTTTTGTCACTCAAAATTATTTTGTGTTTTGAGATGAATAAGTTCGAAATCCTACTGTTAAAGAAGGCTAACATGTATAATAGAATATGTAAAAATACTTATCAAATGATTACCTTCAATGTCAATCTTATTTGAGTGATATGACGTTAATTTGTTTACAAATAATTAACCGAACAAAATGTACATAATAACACTGATGGCATTGTTTTGTTTACTCTAGAACTATAACGAAAGTCTTAATTACTAAAAACAAATATTTAATCGCAAATTATAGAACACACAGGCTATTTATGTCTAAAGAACAGTAGAATAGTACATTTTTAATTAATCGGACTACGTCGTGAACCATAACGCTACGGCGTAGCATATGGCACAGCCGTAGCAGTTGTACACAATGCAGCTACGCTACTACGGCGTCTCTTTTATAATAGATTGCGTGCATACACATAACTTAAATAAGGGCGTATTTATTGTAGAATGTAGAGCGTCTTATATTTTAAAATATGTGTTATCCTTATATTTCTATACTTAAAGACATTTAGTAAAATTTGTGTACTCTAACGGGGACTTAAAAACAGAAATGGATACTAGGCATTGTTAAATCCGTTTGTTTGTCAATTTATTAATTATCAAGGTATTTGTATGGACTATTTTTGTAATCTAAGATTACTTTTAGGAACCGAATTGAAGCAACATATATTTCTTAGCCTCCTTGTGAATGTCCAGCATGTAGCACACAACTGGACATTCACACTCTCTTCACATTCACCCATTCATTTCGTTTCAGGTCATTCTGTTCAGAATACGACCCCTTATATTTTAGGTCTTCCCGTAATTAACTGAAATTAAATTTATGCGTTATATTTTTAATATGTATTTAAATTGAAACTCGATATTTTTAAAGGGTATCTAAATGTAAAAAGGTTTTTTTAAGGCAATTATTCTCTGTTATGAGATCTTTTACGTATATTAACTTTTGAGTCAGATATTTAACATTAAAATATTTAACATTTATTGGTAAAAAAAACCGACAAATTGAGAACTTCCTCCTTTTTCTAAAGTCGGTTAATAAAGACTTGTTTTGTATTTATCGTCATTGCCATTATAGATCTAATGATGTCCTGTTCGCTATAGACTTCTCTTATAGCATTTTATTGAACTCAATTATGGGTTTTGCAATTTTATTTCAATTCTTAACTTCTTTCTCTATTAGCCTTTATCCCACACTGACATGAGCATGACGAAACAATTAAAAATGTTAACATAAGTTATAACTTTCGTTCATATTGAGACTTACCGCAGTTTACATGTACGCTTTACGCAAGCAATATTCAATATACTTACTTCATTTGCCTGTATTGGTTCAGGATACAAACTTTTCCAAGATTACACCAGCATTTATATATTAATACCGATATGGCGATAGACTCGCCCCCTATCACATCGTGGGACGGAATATACAAGACGAAACGTGGGTGTTCTAGAAGCACCTCTGCCTACCCCTTCTGGGAAAAAGGCGTGTGTTTATGTATTTATTATGTCTATGTATTTATATATTAAGAACTATATATATGTATAACTACGCCACTGAGGCAGTCTTTTTTGTAATTTGTATTTATCACGCTATTTGTATTTACTACACTTCTCCTTCTTGTCTTCTATTCTTTACACTTAAGACGGCTCTCTGCTTATCCTTTTCCAATATCCGTCCCATAGTTGTCTGTAAGACATTGCCTTTGAGCGATAAGAACAAGAAGGATAAGACCGCCAATTGTACTTTTTTAAAATGATTTCTGACTGTATTTATTTCATTTTTTGTGTGCAATAAAGTTTATATAAATAAGATCCTCATTAAATCCGCGGCTAGGTTAGGACACTAGGTATACTGGACTTCTATTGACTAAAATCCTATATTGGTCTCCACTACTCATCGGGTCAGCCTAAATCTTCGTTTTCATGCCTTTTAACATTGTTATCTTAACCATACATAACTCCTAAAGGGAGGGACTCCCTCCCTTTAGGAGTTTTTAAATATTAGGCGTTTTTAAGTTATTACATTTTGTTTATTCATTTATTTACTATTAATTATAGTAATCTAAAACGTACGAACGTTTTATTAAAATATCTCTGAATGGCAAGTAAAGCACTGCATTTCTGCCTATAAGGAGCGCACGCCCCTCCGAGGGAGAAAGAGATGTAACGGGGAGATGTTGCTGGAAAAATAGTACTTTTACAGTTGAGTTCAACGTACACTCTACCACCGAAATATATAAATATTCTTTACTCGTCCTTGTAACATTTTTCGCTTCTTGTATATAAGCTATTCTCATATAAAGGTTTTCTTTCTAAGAACCGGTCATCGCCCGGTAATTGAATAAACGGATGGCACAAGTTATTTAGAACACAAGTTTTATCGCTAACTACAACGAATATGTCTGCTTGG
Source organism: Theretra japonica (assembly GCA_033459515.1). Taxonomy (NCBI): domain Eukaryota; kingdom Metazoa; phylum Arthropoda; class Insecta; order Lepidoptera; family Sphingidae; genus Theretra; species Theretra japonica. The sequence continues at coordinate 11,296,031 of CM065934.1, forward strand.
CTACGGTTTTTCTAAATATGTATTTTTATAATGTTATCAATAGTTTTAAATTGAATATTTATGATAGTTTCCAGCACACAGTAGTTAAAAATCTAGCTGTGAAATGAGAGACTACGATATCGACTTATACTCGACAGTTAAAAATATTAGGATGATCCTAAAAAAAATACGCCTAGGGATTGTGAGACCGAAAAGTAATTCATAGTTGTTAACTACACATGTTATCAGACTTATATCTTAATACGTCGCAAGGGCTTCATAATATGTGTCTTTATGTACATTTTATTATTTTACTACGCCACAGAGGCCATATTAGACTCTCTCTCTCGCCCTTCAGCCACAGAGAGTCCACTGCTGATTAGATTTGCCTTAGATCAATTAGTGCAAAGCCGATAAAAACTTATACAGGCCAATGTAATTAACCATAATATAAAGGCTAAGCTTGGCTAATTTATTTCGCCCCACATAATTGCGTAACCTTGATTTTCATTGAAACAATCTTATCTGAGCTAAGTAGCCACTGGGTAGTTGATTGTGATCTTTCTGATTACAAAACTGGGAGCGTCTGTATATAGACGTCTTTATATTTATATTAACCCATAACGCCCACTGCTGGGCACGGGCCTCCTGTGCAATTGAGAGTTCGAATGACCGGGGTTAGGCCATAGTACACCACAGTGCTGTAGTGTGGGTTGGTGGACTTTACATACCGTAGACATTCTTCAAAATCGCTGCGGTATGCAGGTTCCTTACCAAATTTTCCTTCGCCGTTATAGAGCGTGGTGATTGACAATTCATACACTTACAAATCGCTATGGCATGCAAGTCTCCTCACAATGATTTTCTATGATGAAGTATAAGTCTGTGGTAATATAGACACGACATGTAAGTGAATACGAAACTGTTCTCCTTTGACGTACTGAAGAAGCAATCCATCCATCCATCCATCAGCCAAAGGAAGTCCACTGCTGAACATAGGCCTCTTCTGATGATTTCCACAGTGTCCTGTTGGAGGCAGCCTGCATTCAGCGACGTCCCGCGACCTTTACCAGGTCGTCTGACCACTTAGTGGGTGGACGTCCCACGCTGCGCTTTCCGCTGAAGAAGCAATGGACCAACATATTTTGTGCGTTGTGGAAGTATGGCGGTCGGAGGGTAATATCGGTTTCTGTTTCAATAGCAAAATACTTGATTCCTTTGGGAAATATTAGAGAGTAGAATTTTAAACAAAAATGAAAGCAAAATGCGCGTATAACTATTGTTTTACTGCTAACGTAAGGGCACCAGTATCTAATGTATTTACTACAAAATACTTGTTATTTATAATACTGAACGTAGGCCGTGAAACAACAGTACCATCCCAGGTTGCCAGCCAAAAGGAACTACGGTGTGGCTCTACCACTGTTGGTCATCTCGGCTTGAAGTTTAATTCAACTGTATCAGCCCATATCTGTCCCACTGCAGGGCACCATCTTCTCTAAAAATCGAGAACAATTGATAGTGGTTAGGCCATATTGGCGGACTTACATACCATAGATTTTTTTAAAAATCGCTACGGTATGCAGGTTTCCTCGAGGAAGAACCCTCACCGTTATAGTGCGTGGTGATTGACTATCAATACACACATGATTCTGAAAAGTCAGAGGTGTGCCCTGGTATTTGAACCCACGACCACCGTGAATATGTTGGCAGTCGCGTGTAGTCCGTTTACCAACAGGCCACCACGCACTTTTTCAAGGACGAAGTTAACAAATTTCAAATTCATGTTACTCCACAACTCGATATATTTTTACCTTTAAGCTTTGAAGGTAGCATGTTTTTACTAGTAGCTTCTACATTCTACCTTCGAAGATAGCGTGGCGCAATTAAACAAAAAATGTTCCAAATCCGGTAACAATTTTACCAAAAAAAATTATAATTGGGCAATCAATCTGTCTTGATAAAAACAACCTTGTTATAACAGTGGCAATAAATTTGGGCCCAAGATAAGTATTTTTCCGTGTGTTTTCCCTCTACCTTGGTTTTTATTTTTCTTTTACATTTACTTCCCGTAGAGTCAGGAAGGAAGGATTGCTGAGAAAGAAAATACGCTTAACAGATTTAGAAGTTGCACAATGGAATGGAAAAATAAAATTGTGTGGTGGAAGGAAGGAATAAGATTTATTTGTTTCTAGCATTTATTCACTGTAATATTGATTTTTGTAACGACAGTTTGTTATTTTGGACTAGATTTGACAGTATATAGTTTGATATATATGGTATGTATGAGAAAATAGGACACATTTAAGAGTCCTATAACCTATTCTCTCTCTCCCTCTCTTCAGCCACAGGAAGTCCACTGCTGAATACAGGCCTCTCCCAAGGCAAGACGGATGCTGGTTCTTACAGGTGTAGGAAGTGGCCTGCATCCAGCGACTTCCTGCAACCTTAACCAGGTCGTCCGTCCACCCTGTAGGCGGCTGTCCGACACTTGCCTGTACGTGGCCTCCACTCCAGAAACTTTAGACCCCACCGGCCATCAGTTCTTCGCGCAATGTTGCCGGGCCACTGCCACTTCAACTTGCTAATCCTATACAAAGAAAAAACTAAATTACCTTAAACATAATTCAAATAGCAAGAATGTTTATTTATAAATCAAAGTTAAATTGAACCATAAAAAATTAAACAACACGTCATTTTGTTCCAACACGAATGTTTTCGCCAGACAAAATTAAATTGCTTGTAGTACTAAGTTATTGGTAAAAATGTCGCGTGTTTGCCTAAACAAAATTCTAAAGAAATTATGCGTTTAAAGTTTATTTATTACCACGCAACATTTTCTATTGCTGACCAAAAATAAAATAACCAAACAAGAATTTAAAAGTGAACATCATAGTAAAATTAAATGACACGATTTATAAGTAATTATGGTTATAAATAATAATAAATACACCCAACAGTCACATACATAGTCCTGACCCTACATTAAGATCAATTAAGTCTTGTGTCATGGGTATCAGAAACTACGAGATACTTTTCGATCTCATAAACACCCAGACCCGAGACAAGTATTTGTGGACCACACAAATATTTGTTTCGGTGCTGGGATCGAACCCGCGGCCTATCGTTTCACAGCCGGCGTTCAACCAATTACGCCACGGAGGCTGTCATTATATATTATAACTACAATAATTTTCAGTTGTTGTCCATTTTGAAGATAGTTTAAAAAATACTGCTTCGAAATATGGAAAAGCCATTTCATATAGTCGTATTGAAAAAGGCGTTTGTTCTGTTTATAGCACTATACTGCAAAGTTAGATGTAGTTTTTACAGGCGGCACTTAGTTTTCAACATCCTTTTATTATCATAAGATGATTTGTTTGTCCTTTGCTGCAACTGTACTAAAATGGATTTAATCAAAACTTGATAAACAAGAAAATGAGATGAGATCCTTGGGGGAGGTCTATGTTCAGCATTGGCCTTTCTGTGGCTGAAGAGAGAGATACATATATATATATATATATATATATCCATCCATCCATCCATCAGCCAAAGGAAGTCCACTGCTGAACATAGGCCTCTCCCAATGATTTCCACAGTGACCTGCTAGAGGCAGCCTGCATCCATATAAAATAGTTGACTATACCTGATTTTAATAAAATGACTTAATGTTAAATATCCATTATTAATTTTGGAAATAAAATTTTATCTCCATCAGAATTTTGTTGCTGAACTGTTCATTTTATTTATAAGAGATTAATATTAATACACACTGAACCGCAAAAACTGAAATATCATTCGCGGAGTACTATTCTAGTCTATAAACAATTATTCATTCATATTTTTGACTGCCTCAGAGCGCAGTTGTACTACGGTATGATTGCGAAGCTTAGGTCACGCCTTTTTCCCAGATGGGTTAGGCAGAGGTGCTACCAGGACATTTCGCCTTGTGTCTATCCCACGATGCGATAGGGGGCGAATCTATCGCCATATCAGGCATACATTTCTGACTTCGGCCTGCTGATGAATAGAAATATTACTTTTTATTTTTATTTACTTTATTCAATATTACTTTGCCCCACGCGGGATTCGAACCCGAAACTTCAGCGTTGTAATCGTACCGAAATCAAAAAGTCGGAAGAAAGAAATAAATCATACTTAAATACACTTGTCAGTCACAATGATACTGTGTATTGTCATGCGGAATCATTTTGTCATAATTTACTAGAATTTCAACAATTACACTTTTACACTATTTCAATCACTGTCTGCATAGTCCACGATGGGTCAAAAAATCACATTAAAATTTCACCGCAAAAGCCGATTTTCTTTGTAAAACTTATTGCGTAGATAATTATGAAAATCCCTTTCCATGGAATGAACTACAAAACCATATAAAAGTTTACAATACATTAAAATTTCTCAAAGAAGTTGTTTTTCTTTTGTAAAGCGAATGTTATAGCATATGTTATTGTACCGCGCCTCTTTGTCACAACCTTTCATAAATATATATAAGCAATGTTTTCTTTATCGGTTCGCCGCTGTATCGATTACTGCGCTAATTCAATTTATTATCATGCCATGTGCCTTCAGAAATGCAGTTTCATCAAATGGCTGTACGTTATTGGGTATTTACTGATATGAATCGTCTTTTATTGGCATTTCAAGGTTATCTTTGCTGTATGCTGGTATGCTCATTATTGGGAATTGTAGATGTTTTTGGTTTTTAAGAATACATGAAAATGGAAAAAGTTGGGAGAGGAAATAATGTTTTTTTTTATTGCATAGGTCCGGCAAACGAGCAAATAGGTCACCTGATCGTAAGTGATCACTGCCGCCCATGAACATCCACAACGCTGGATCATGGATGTGTTGCCGGCCGGAATTGGGAGGGGCGCGGGAAGGAAAAAGGATGTGACAAAAACTTGTTATAAAAAGTTTGATAATTCTGGTATTTTTGTTTTTGTATTGCGCTGCATTAAAAATGAAAAACATTTTTGAATATAGTACTGTGACCGGTTAAAAAAAATGTGGTTTCGACGCAATTTTTTTAATTTTTTGTTGTACTAGTTTGTATACATTATTTTTGTATTTTTTTTTTACATTGCTATCTGGGCGCACACAAACATCCTTCACTAATGAACATACTACATAAATATTGTAATATCTAATTACATATTGTATTAAACAATGACGCCTTTAAACGTTCAGTATAAATCGAGTTGCGTTTGAATTAGAAGTTGCGGTGTTGTCCGACACAAATTAAGTGTTATTACGTTAGCTAACACTCGCTTACGAGGAATTATAATCCCGTATTACGTAGTATTAGCTCTAAAACCAACAATAAGTGGGATATGGAACGGTTATTTCCGTATGCGGTCGCAAATTCTGTCTTTGTGGGATATTCCCACGACGGGACTGTAGTCGCATCTAGCTCGCAAGATAATGTGTGTAGTGTATTCTTTATGCATGTTAGCTTTTATGACGAACGTGTGTGTGGGTTTTGAATTTTACCCTGTATATAAATCATATTTTTTTCTGAGAGTGGTTATTACACTAATAAACGCTGATGTAAAATACGATACACCAATCAAATGTTTTCAACATTTCTAAGTCAATGCATTTAATTCTAAAAAAGAATTAGAATTAAATTCTAATTTATTCTATGAACCTGTGTATATCACTAGGTGGTCAGACGACCTGGTAAAGGTCGCGGTAAGTCAGATCACTCACAGATCAGTCAGATCACAGATCACTGTGGAAATGATTGGGAAAGGCCCATGTTCAGCAGTGGACTTCCTTTGGCTGACGGATGGATGATAATTATATTTGTAGTGTGTTAATATTTGGGCGACCAGCGGGAGATAATATGATGGTCGTACTGGCGTACGAGTACAAAAACTATATAATTTATTAAGAATTTGGTGAAGTATTTGTGCCTGATACTCAAGCATTTGACAGCCTCGTTGGCGCAGTTGGTTTGACGCCGGCTGTGAAACGAGAGGCCGCGGGTTCGATCCCCGCACCAAAACAGAAAGGTATGAACCACAGGTATTTGTTTCGGGTCAGGGTGTTTGTGGGACCGAAAAGCCTCTCGTAGTTTCTGATACCCATGACACAAGACTTGATCTTAGTATGGGGTCAGGACTATGTAGGTGACTGTAGGGTGTATTTATTTGTTTTTTTAAGTCATAAACTAGAATTATGCTTCATCGTCAGCAAATCCAGAATCAAGTGACGATGCACAATTTTCTCTCTAGCAACTATCCGGACCTACGCAAACATATTTTTGTCAATTAATAACCAAACAATTATAGAACGTAAAATCAAAAATATCTGCGAAGTTTAAAACGAGCCGCATCAGCGTTCGAACATTTGCTCCACGGAACGATCGCAGGGACGTGGAGCGAAATCTTCGCCATTATTTATCGAAACGCTGCCGGCCGGCGAAACTCGTTTGTCAAAATCCGCCGAATTTCGTCTCGCGCTCGCTTTCTCGCTGGGTACGGTTCGCAAAACAAAATAGAATTAAATTTTAATTATTTTTTAGAATTGAATGCATCGACTTAGAAATGTTTAATCATTTGATTGGTGTATTGTATTTTACATAAGGCTTTATTAGTGAAATAACCACTGTCAGAAAAACGATTTGTTTTATTTTCCTCTTCTATTCAAGTAGGTTGACAAAGCAATTGGAATCCAAGTGTTCTACATGTTCATGGGGAGTTGTAATCACTTATCATCAAGTGATCTGTTTGTTCGTTTTCCCTACCAAGTATTATCCCGGTTGAGCTGGCCTGTTTTTAGACTAGTCCAAGGTACCAACAGTATGGCTGTTGTATTAAAACAACTTTACTCTTAGATATAAAGTATTATATATAAATAAAAGGAAAAAGTTATGCTTATTTAAGCAGTCATACATCAGTATAGAATCTGCGTTATTATATTCTTTACCGATATACCTAAACTGCACGTATTTATGAATTCGCTCCTCGAAATAAAACAAAAAGTACAGTCTCTGATCTATCGCGGAAGGAGTTATAAATAATTCATTTATATGCGGACGGTACCGGTGCACCCGCTTTCATCCGACGATTGCTTCTACTCCGCGTGAAAAATATATTTTCAACACTAGCTTTATGCTCGGTGTTGCTTGTCGTGAGTAGGTTTATAAAAGAGATTTTTGGTGCTGCGGGACTTGGTAGATTACCAATTTGTTTCGGGTCTGGGTGGTTGTGAGACCAAAAGGCTGGTATAGTTCTATTTTTACATTCAAACCATAAATCATATTAATCTTAGTGTGGTGTCAGGATTTTGCATGTGACTATGGGATGTATTTATTTCATACACAGAAAGAATGCAATAAATCTACATTATTTAAAAAATAATTGAAGTATTATTAAAGTTGGTTTTGCATTAAGGGCGCTAGTGGTTTTAGAACACGTGTCATAATACACAAGGGAGTAAACCCTTAAATGGATATTCTGTGTTACTTCAAAACTGACTCAGACTCGTGCAAAGTTACTTTGAATACTTACACAAAATGTCTTTACTTAATATTAACAGAAAATATGTCTGTTACCTGTTGGTATATGTGCTAATAACTTGAGAATCACTTGCCAATGTAATTGATTCCTTTTTCCAGTTATAGAAAATCAAAACTCTTTTGTTCGTACTACGAAAAGTTCTCTTTAATTTTATAATTGAACGCCAAAGTGCCAAACAGCTCAGTAAGGTGACAGGTTAATGACCTCAGTGCAGCTACTTTTATTGTTAATTTGCTATAGTGAGATCTGAATATATAAAAGGTTATTTTTTAATGTCTGCACATTTTTTTTTCATGAATTCAAGAAAATAATGGTGACTAATACATGATGGTAAATATTCAAATTTACACGTAATAAGCCATTTATTTCCAATATAGAATATACTAATCAATGTTCAAATCATACTCAACATCTGCTACAAGTACGGTCGCCGGTCATTTTTATACACAGATGCGGGTGGGTGTGTGTGTGCGTGTGTGTGCGTGTGTGTGTGCGTGTGTGTGTGTGTGCGTGTGTGTGTGTGTGTGTGTTGTTTATGAATGGTCTCATTATGGTCGTGCGTATTGTTTAAGTATTTTGTTTTGTGAGGATACAAATTATGGAATATTTTGAAAAATAATATCCATAAATACAAAATAATCCTGTATATGCTACCTACATATACTATATACTACCAAGATATTTTATGAAAGAATATTTTATGCATGAAAGGTTCTATGCTAACCTGAACCATGTTTTACCCAATAAAAGGCTACAGAGTCTAAACAACGGAGACGTCACCGTGCGATTTCACTTTCAGCACTCAATGATGGAGTAGCGCTTAAAAAACGGCTCCCGACTCCGAGCGCTAGTGCCACTTGGCCACGCTCCAAATCGCTTTATTAAGCGATTTATTCGCTGACGAATTAATTTCAAATGTAACCTATTATTACAAGCCTCTTTTGTTTTCCTTGTTTTCTTTCCCACGTAGCAACGTGATGGAAATGACTGGCCGTAATTTTATGTATTTAGGTGTGTTTTTTTGGATGGGAAATGAGCGCAGTACGCTACCTGGTCGTAAAAGTAGAGTTCCTTTTTTTCTGCACACCGATAATGCTATGGCACCAATGGATTTGATTAGTTGGCACCACTGTCTTATAATGTAATACTGACGTAAAATAATAGCTTCACAGTTAAGTTTATTTTGGTGAGAGAATGAAAGTTATTAATAGTTATATAAGAGACTAGCGGCCCGTCCCAGCTTCACCTGGGTGTAGATGTTTTTTGATTCCATTCCATACCATATTATTTTTCGTACAAGCTGGGAACTCCTGTATATGTATTATATATACAGAGAATAACAGGACTGCTACCGAAAACGAAACGAGGTGGTGGTTTTAGTGACTGCAGACACAATGTAACTAAAAATTATGCAAAAAAAGCGACGATTTTTTTTTGTAATTTTTAAATAGCATTGTGTTTGGGTGGTAAATTCGTAGTTTTGCTAAAATTATTATTTTAAGCCTTGCTTACTATAGCGTCTTTTAAAATAAAAGGTGTACATTATTTTGATAGGAAAATGGATGTATTTACCACCCAAATACGATGATAGGAACATTTAGTTGCACTGTGTCGAAAGTCACTGAAACTACCACCTGGCTTTGCTTTCGGTAGGAGTCTTGATATACCCTGTATAAAAATTTCTCTTGAATCACTCTATCTATTTAAAAAACCGCATCAAAATCCGTTGCGTGATTTTAAAGATCTAAGCATACATAGGGGACAGACAGACAGCGGGAAGCGACTTTGTTTTGTACTATGTTATGATATATAAGAGAAATATAGTATATTCATATCCACGATAATCAAAACCACAGTAAGGTAGGACATCTGTCACACGGTCTATGCAAGTCTGTCGCTTATCCAGTGCATCCTGTGTATATCCAGTTTTAAGCGTACCGATAAATCAGCACCTTTCACCAATAGAGACTCTATCTAGACTGCTCTGTCCTTACTATCAAACGTACGGTAGTCAATAAAGATACATTCTTGCTTTAAAACTACTGAAAGTATCTTGCTTCTTTTTTGTTTTTTATTGCAATGAATGGGGAGACGAGCATGCCATTCGCCTGATAGAAAGCGATACGACCACTCATGGATAGTAGCAAAACCAAGCAACATCATGAATTACAAAGCTATGATTGGTATTCATTGGTTTCTTTGATTTAATTCAGAAAAACTATAGCAAAGGAAGTATCTGCTAGATACATTACAAGTGCTCTAAAAAGGCAGCACTAAAGAGTTGTTAACAAGGTTCTGATACACCGCGAACGTTAAAACGCCAGTTTCATGAAATTAAGAAACTTTATACGCGTCGTAACCGTTCAACTTTGCCCCGTCGGAAAATCCAGCGGGAAAAAAGAAAAAAGTTTCACGTTTAACCCACATTAGTTTATATGGAAACGATTCAAATTAAAACTAACTTTTAGAATTTTAAAAGCGAGCTGTTAGAGGCAGGGGTGGCGCAAATTGCAGCGAAATATCGCGCCGACGATAATGAGCATGGGTGGTGATTAAGTTTTAATTTGATGTAAAACTTAAGTAAAATGTACTGAAAATTTAAAAGAAACGTGATTTTAATTTGTTGCGGTCTTGTTTTTGTGTATATGAATTTTCGTGAAAAAATGTATTTAAATATAAACCCCCATCACAGTTATAATTTTGCTAGTTATTTTCAAATAACTTAGTGAAATTATACTTCAACTGTTCTTCAATATTATTAATTAGTAACAGACGGCAGCCCTAACCACTCTGACCTGTTCAACCTCTACTTTAATTGAGTTTTGAACTCTAAGAAAGCGCTGTTGTAGAGCTACGTTCGTAGCACTTGCTACAGTGGATCGTAGCGCTTGTTACAGAGGCTCGTAGCGACTCTCGCTTTGATTTTATCAAGTCATTTAAGATAAACAAATAAATGGTTTCACCTTTTTATACAGTTGTTTGCTCCCACGGAGTAGTAAAAGTAGCTTATTAGATTGAACTCTGAAGTCTTTTTGAGAAAATTTTGAATTCTCGTTTGTATTTTACTTAGAAAATTAGGGAATAGTTGAAATTGATCTATTCAAGGAACTTTAAGAATGTTTTTACATAATTGGACACAATTCGATGATGTATCTGGATGAAGCAAAAGTTATATCAGTATATAAAGAATAAAGTAGGCATCCGTAATGTATACCTGCATAATAGATACATAACTTTATGTATATCTGTCATAATCTTAAGACCCGAATCCAATAGAAATCGTATAGTAATATCAGCGGACAATACTTACCTCAAAGACAAAAGTAGGCGTACATTTGTTACTAAGGAGGAAAACTCTCCGGTAGATTACAGGAAAACGGAAGCGAGTTTTCTTCGACCCGCCTCCGAGTCGTGAACGTTGTGTAATACGTGCGCTTATAGCCACTTGGCAACTGCTGTATTTACATTGTGTCTATTTATTTCGTACATTTTACATTAGTAATTCCTTTGTTAGTACTCTATCTCTCTCTCTTCAGCCACAAGTCCACTGTTGAACATAGGCCTGTCACAAGGATCTCCACATTGACCTATTGGAAGTGGCATGCATCTAGCGACTTACTGCAACCTTGTAACAGCCTTCCTGTTAGTACTCTACTGCTTGGTAATAACATTATTTGTGATTGAAACGGTTCTACGGTTAGCAGATCTACATTTAACTTTCATTAACCCAGTAGTTGTGAGTTGATGGTGGACCGTTTACCTTCACCAGGTATATCAGTTGTTAGTTCAGTTCCAAGGTTAACCAGTCCATTGTCTATGATTTTTGTTTATGAAATCACTTGTAAATTGCTTGGGGACGGAACTACTTCATTTATTCGGACGAAAATATATTTATCAAACAGTAGTTCTCGCTAGTGACATATCTGCCTGCCCCTTTACAGTTACAGGCATGATAAAAAGTCAACATTTGAAGACTAACATACACTAGGCCGCCGTGGTGGATTATATGGCCTAACCCTACTCAATCGTACTCTTGATTGTAGAGGAGGTCTGTGCCCTGCAGTGGGACATATACTCGTATAGGCTGATACATACATACGTGTCAAGACACATTACGTAAGCAGCTCTATGTTACTTAGAAATACAGAGCGGAGTTGAATCAGCGGCGGACTTTAACTTGCAAACTGTATCGCACCAGATACGTGTTTTTTTTTGCCTCAAAAACACTTTGCACTACTTTCTAGACCGGACAAAGATCGCAGATGTATTTTAAATTCTGTGTTTTTACTCTGTTGTTTTACTGAGTTCTTTAGTAGTGTTTTAGGAAGTACTGCCTTCGAAAATAATAAGGCAATATCGTCTATATTCCCTTTTTTGTACTTCGAGAGTCTTTGTTTTCAAAGGCAAGGTTTCTTAAAGGTTGAGTTCCCAAAACTCCACGCTTGCCTGGTGCCTCGTGTAGTACTTAAAAATATGGTTTCTACACTATTACTTTTTAGTTTTTACTATCCGATATGTTTGCGTTCACCGCATAACTTAACTTGCATTATTCATCACTAACATGAGGGATAAATAACACATTCACATGTTATTATAAAAGTGCTTTGAGCTCGAACCATCTATCTCATAACCATCAATGTGGTTCACAACCAACTAGCCTAACGGTTAAAAATATAGTAATGTTGCTTATTGCTATTTTGCCCACTACCCCTTTCCTCTTACCATCCTTTTTTCCTCTCCGCTCCCTTCCCAATTAGATGGGCAACACATCCGTGATCCAGCGTTGTAGATGTTCATGGGCGTCAGTGATCACTTACCACCAGATGACCTGTTTGCTCGTTTACCGGATCTATGCAATAATATATATATATATATATATATATATATATGTGTGTATTTTATGTTATTAATTATCACAGCAGGTAATTGATTACTGGAGCAATAAATCTTTCACATTCACAACTTTGATTGTAAAAACGTACATTGCGTGCACAACTATCATTACTGCGTTATGATTTATCAGTAAACCTAGCTAGGTTTGTGACCTTGTGTGAGGGGAGGAGGGGGAGGTGTAAATAGTCACAGGTCACCAATATTTGTATTTGTGTAAAACAATAACTGTTGATTGGGTGTTATTGGTAGGGTATTTCGTTTTTCTGGTTGAACGATTTATACTTGTACCTACGCAAAAAGAACACTCATCTTATGATAAGTGCAGTATAATTCGTATTGAGAAAAGTCTATCTCTCGTCGTCGAAACTATTATGTTGTCTTGGACGAAAAGGATAAACTTGCGTGCATCCAATCCGCCATCCAAGTGTATAAAAGTGTTCTAAGATGGTATTTTGTGTGTCCAGCAAAAAAAAAGACCGATTTCATAAAAATGTGAGACAACAGAAAACAGACATATATAATTACATATACAAAATAAATAAAAGATATCTTCCGGGTATAACAATCGCATGTTCTCTGGAAACAAATAAAAGACTTCAAAAAATCGTGCTTGAAATAGAAAATTCCAGAACATCTAATTTATTTCAAGCAAATAACTAAAACATCGCGAGCTATTTGCTTCCTTGTCGCAGAGCCGCAGTGACAAAACCTTGTATTTTGTTTCAACTGGATGGCACTATGACCAGTTTAATAAGACCCCTGCAAGTTTTATCCACCACGTAATTTCCGCACGCGCACGTAGATTCGGGGGTCTACGTCAACGGTCGTTGTAATTTGGAAGACTTCCAACTGAATCACTATTCAGGCCCCAACCGGGCTTAGAAGTTTGTCACTTTATAACAAAAATGTTGCATTTATCCCTATCTGTATCTGTATCTGTAGGTGTCTGTTGCTCTTTTACGTATAATACTTAGGTTATTGAATAAATACATTTATTTTTCTTATTGCTATTGGTTAAGATTGCGTATTTTGGTACTTTATTTTTATGTTTTGTTCGTGTGTTTGAATTTGCAATCACGAATTGTTGTCGCATTTGGTTTTTACCGTTGACTCTCCATCCAAACATAGTACTAAGTGCTTATTCCACATTATGTAATAAGTCTTATGTCGTGGGTATTAAGAACTACAACAGATCGTTTAGAGTCACAAAAACCACATGAAACAAATAACCATGGATATGTCTCTGTGTTCCTACACAGAGACTTTGGCCCACAATACTTGTTCAACTCCCGGTATCTTCACAATCGTTCTACTTGTAGTGGAGCCGTGGAAGACCGACCTTCACCCATCTGATAACCAGATGAGACATATTTTTTAATTAATATTACTGATTAACAAACATGCCTATGATAACTTGCCTATCGAAAAGTGTTCATGGCTATTTTTATGCTGGTGAAGACCAGCTCATAGGCCAACAGGAGCTGCATCACAGTATGAACAATTTTTACTTCAAGTCCATTTGCAGTGAGACTTCCAACATTCATAACACAGAACAGAGGAGGCTTATTCTAATCCGGAAATCGCACTCGCCGCGCCCGACGAATGAAAATATTAGCACATTCCGTGTCTGTAGAAGTGTCCACTGGCAATTACTATAAAAACAGACGTTAATACCGCATTGCACTGAATGTTAATTGTGTCCCATCACGCGATCTATCAGTAACTATATAAATTGTATCTGCTGCTAATGCTTGCGTGTATCTAAGGTTATATAAACTTTAGATTGAAATTAAAAAGGTTGATAAGGCGATAGTTAAGTTGGCAGCTGATTGTATAAGGTGAGGTGAGGCAGAATATGTTATGACAATTAATAATCCACGGTGATGTAGTCATTGAAAATATTTGTAATACGCTAGTATTATTAAGAGAATGGAAACTATAAAACTCAGTTAAAAATCTATTTAGGTGTGAGAAAATACCTTGTTTGTTGTATTTATATATTTTATCTAATGTCATTTGCTTAATAATTTATAGAGATTTGGAAGTGGTAGTCACGCTGTTGTCAGTCATGACTCAGCACGAATGGACAGGCTACTTTAAGGCGGTACTACTGTCTCACAGGAAATCGATGTGAAGCGACAACTTTACTGTCGCATTTCGTTCGGAGAGTTTGATTGCCAGATGCCCAATACTGCTTTCCTCTTCCTATCCTTTTTCCTTCCCTATCTCCTTCCAATTTGATGTGCTGACGCATCCATGACTTTGGATCCAGCGTTGTGGGCGTTCATGGGCGTCAGCGATCACTAACCGCCAGGTGACTTGTTTGCTTGTTGGACCTATGCAATAAAAAAAATAAAAATCCCATTACTATATCGTTTTTAATTAATTATATTTTTTAAATCGAAAATCAAAATAAATTACTTGATATTTTTAACATTTACTGTCAAAGCTCATGTACACTAGTGACTATATAAACAAGCTTTATAAATAATATTAAAGATAATTGCAATATTTTATACAGTACCTTACCGTTCACAGCCAATACACACTACATCAAAATCCCCAAAAATAAAAAAGATATGATACTATTTTTATTCCGTAATACACCCAAGTGTGAATAAGATATATTGAATCGGCTAAACACAAAATGAATTAGAAGTAGGCCGCCCGATTCATATTCCGTCGTCGGACAATGAAGGTCTTGAAATCAAGCGCTTTCATAAATCACTGTTCGGGAGTGGACGTGACGTATTCGGGGCCAGGGAGAGGGGAGAAAGGGGGGCTTGAGGAATCGAAGATTTAGAATGAAGAGAGAATTTGAGAGACTTTAGATAGTAATTAGACGTAGGAAATACATAATGTTACATTGCAAAAGTAGAATTTCCCAGCTTTAATTGATCTCTAATATAGTATTTATATTTTTGAGCTAATTTCTAGATCTTAGTTACCCTTAGTCTACAATGCTGATAAACACTGTTCAGTAGACTTATTTTACTTTTTGAAATCATTTAAATATTTCTTAAATGGTTATCCACTTTTTGGGTTATTAATTATAACGATAACTCCGCCTTGGCGCAGTACCTTTCACATCCACCTACAGCTAACTCCCACAATTTCCATATTACAAATTTCTGAAAAATACGGTACGTCTTAGCGGAAAAATATGTCCGCATGACGTCAGCAGTACGATTTTCCACCCAGCAGAGGAGCAATCCAAGTTTTTTGATTACTCGCCGATCGCGAATTCTATAGGAATGGACTTTTCAAAAAGTTTCCGAGAAGGGTTTATCGGATTCTCTGCTTCTGTGTTGTAGGATTGTTGTTTTGTGGGTGTTTTCGTGTTGTTAAGGCATTTGCAGTGGAAATGTTATGGTGATATTGTTGAAACATGGAATTTGTAGTTTTATTGTGCAGCGAGAATTGGAAGTCTTGACAGTGAGACTGTGGTATCATGGCGTTGTCACATGTAGTGGAGCCAGAGATTAAGGTCCAGATGGTGTGGGCCGCAATTTTTGCCAACAAACGTAGTCTATATGAATTACAAAACATATTATAGCAATTATATCATAGTATTTCTTTCTACAAACTAAACTACGAGTCGTTTTATCATAACCTAGTTATATCTACTATCGAAACTATCAGCGACTAGCCACACGAATATCCTATACATGACAAAAACCATGTTGCGGACCCATTACAAAAACGCCATTTTTAAATAAATTCCGTAATAAATAGCCGATTAACGTCGACGATAAGCCGGCTCGTGCTAATGGCAGAATTTTAAATTTCCCTCTTTAATTATAATCACACACGAAACCAATTATTTGTAATGAAAAACATTCAATACAGACCTATTTTCTAGGTAAAATGTTAGCGGGTTACAATTTAAATTATTATCGAGGTTTAGGTGTGCCAGATGACGCAATGTGAGGAATGGGTGGTCATAAAAGTGGCGTAAACGATAACTTGGCTGATGTAAAAACCTAATGCACAAATATACCTAAAAAAATCTATAAAAACATAATATAGCTCTGACTCTCTTGTCGGTATGGTGTAGGTGTCGGTTTTGATCTTACAGTTAAACCCGAAAAATATTTTCATCATACAAATGAATTTTGTATCATAGAGAAGGTCGAAGTCTACAGCTTAAAGAGCACTTTAAACCATTCCAGCCGTTGCTATTACCTAATGGCGTTGAATTCAGCTGTTTCAGACTTCTTCGTTTCAGAAACTAAAAAAAACATACCAAAATCTAGGCTCGCCACTTCCCTCTTTATAACTGGCCTTATTTTTTATTCTAGCACGGCATAGTGACTGCGCTGCACCTGATGCTAAACGGAAATGCCGTCTAGACAGAATATCTACATTTATTTATTTATACACTTTATTGCACATAAAAAAATGAAACAAATACAGTCAGAAATCATTTAAAAAAAGTACATTTGTCGGTCTTATCGCTCAAAGGCATTATTAAAGGCTACATTTCTATTGGTGTAAAGGTTTTCTATCACGATATCCCCCACTGCAAACTATCAGCATCCTCACTTAGAAGAACAAAAGATTCTTTAAATATTCTTTAACATACTTTGTATGACCTAACTCCTGCAGTGGGGCGGACGTGAGCTGATGCAGTTACAAAGAGGGAGAGCTTTGCCTTTGGTAGATACTCGTATGTAAATTTATAAAACTATATACCTACAAATACCATGTTATTTATATGCGTGCTATAACAAAGATAAAGAAAAATCTCATTTGCTATATGGATCGGACAGTGTTAGTCCGATCGTGATTGTATGCCAAGGAACTCAGGTGCGTATTTAGATTAAAATGAAGTTGAAAGACTTAAATATTAAATACAGCTTATTATTTATATGGTAGGAGCGGCAATTGACCTCGTATAAACTATAACTATAAGCATTGGTCAATTGTGATGTGTGGAAAAATGATAGTGCCTTTTGAATGCCTTGTGGAAAAATTTCATGATCGTTTTTAAGTTTCCACACACGCTTCTTTTCACTGTAAAAACGAGTGGTACTTCACTATGAATAAATACATACATACATAGCACGCCTTTTTCCCAGAAGGGGCAGGCCGAGGTGCAACCAGGACACCCAAGTTTCGTCTTATGTGTTTCGGCCCATGATGTGATAGGGGACGAGCCGATCGCCGTAGCGGGCACAAATTTCTGACTCTGGGCTGATAATAAATAGAAAAATCCTGATATTGGACATTCTTTCCGCGACCCGGACGTAAATAAAATTAACACGAAAAACGCTGAGATCTATCGCTTACATTGATGTCTCACGGCCTTATTCATAGACAGTTTTAAAACCTATTTTGGTTATTGAATGTTCTGTCTCTTACTGTTTTGAATTCACTTAGAGCTAAGAAGACAAAGCATTCGATAACTAAAATAGATTTTACAACTGTCTATGAGTAAGGCCCTCAATGTTTACTACTCTCACTTAACAAGCATCAATAAACAATTTACTTTTTGTTAAATTAGTATTTTCCTTTCATTGTCAAAATTACTTCTGGGGAGGTCACGACCCTACTGACCTCCTGAATCCAGCCCTGAGTCCACTGTTTGCAAGGTTACATACGCATACGGCCTTTGGCAAACACACTGTGATAGTTTTCGAATAGTTTCCGTTATGTGTTCCTTGTACATATCGTACCACTTATGAGATATTTTCACTAACATTTCGATACTTCCGGAATTTCCCGACTTTTTCGATATGATATGTTGGTTTTGGGAGTAATTAGTCAAGTCAAATATTAGTTATGAATAAGTAGTTATACTCGTATTTTCTACGGTGTGTAAGTCCGCCAACCCGCACTAGGCCAGCGTGGTGGACTATATGGCCTAATCACTCTCAATCGTACTCTCGATTGTAGAGGAAGCCCGTGCCCGGCAGTGGGTCGTATATGGGCTGATACAATAAACAAA
Organism: Theretra japonica; assembly: GCA_033459515.1. NCBI lineage: Eukaryota > Metazoa > Arthropoda > Insecta > Lepidoptera > Sphingidae > Theretra > Theretra japonica. The sequence goes on from CM065934.1 coordinate 11,314,400, forward strand.
TTAAATAAAAATTTATACTCGTATAATGAAAGCAAAATTATTTATTAATCTGTATTAAATCCTTATTTTGCCATTTTTTAAGGTAACAATGTGAAACCGAGACATAGCCCCTAGGACTTCCCAATAAGCACAAAGGATAATAAATCCGTACAAAAAAAATATATTAAAAAAAAAAAACGAGTGTGTTCCCACTTTAAAGGCCGGCAACGTATCTCCATACTCTATGGTGTTGCAGATGTTCATGGGCCGCGGTGATCACTTACCATCAGGTGAGTCGTATGCTCGTTAGCTCCCTTTAAAAAAATCCCTGATAAATGAATGGTCAGGCCGCCCCGTGGCCACGAAAACTGTAAAGTGATCGAAACGTCGAGAAATTAAAAACATTTAAAAAATTCAATCACATTCGCGATAAAATCCGTAAGAATTCGTTTTATTCCAATGTGTAACATTCGCGTAAACCCAAGACACCAATATAAATCCTTGATAACACAAACTAAACTCACATTTTATTTAACAAATTAATTTAATTAAATAACCAGTATTAAACAACACTAAAAGAACACAAACATTGTGTAAAACACTTTCCTCTTTGACTTTAAAGTTAAATCCAGTTTTTTAGCCATAAAACTAACGAGCAAGTAGTTTAAAGTCCTCACTCGGAGCCCCGGTCTTAGCCCGAAGGCCGATTTATAGCCCCGTGGGAGTGGGGCGGATTAATGTTCGTGCGATTAGCTGAATGCTTTTTAAACCGACGCTGTCGACTAAATAATGGCGATGTTAAGGCGTTAAGCTGTAACTATGTACTTCGTATTTAGAGGGATGTATTATGTATTTATGTTTGTGTGTGTGACTTCGTGTGTGCTTGTGTGGTCAGGTTCGGTTGTTAGTTTTGGTTCTGTAATAAGTTGGTTTAAAATACTGTTAGTATGTCCTGGGAAGGTAACCATCGAGCACACTGGTGGAAAACCTACCATTACTCAAGGGATCGGTTTGGATAAATCCAGTTCCAGCGGGTCGGCATAAATATGTTAACCAGTGAAACGTAGCCATCCCACGGTATCTCCGCTATAATCGCGAGTACCATTGAATAGGGTTAGGCCATAGTCAACCACGCTGGCATAGTGCGTGTTGGCGGACTCATGATGTCCAATACAGTATAACAAATAACTACATATTAAATTTCAAACGTTTTCCACCATGGTTTACAGCATAACTTATATTTTTATATTATTTTCACGTAAACTACAATGTGTAGTCGTGCGGTCACAGGAGATAGATAAGCTTAGACTCAAAGCCGTTGGTTGAATAATGCCTTCCAATGCAATCGTTTCAAACGTTTCCGAACGAAATATCTGAGCTATTTATTATAGAGATAATGATATCTATAACATAGCATTTGGAGCAATACGGCGAGTATTTTCTTTTACAATTGCACATCGACAAAAATATTTTTTGGATTGTAAGGATTTTTAATCGGATGTCAACTACTGAAAAATGTAGCAAGATCTATAGGTCTATAGATGCTAGTCGTAGCTATACGTACCAAATCTTTCAAATTTGAAATAAATATATTTAAATGTCCTAGACAAATGCCCAATACCCCTTTCTTGTTTCCATCCTTTTTCTTTCCCGCTCCCCTCCCAATCTGATGGGCCGGCAACACATTCATGATCCAAGCGTTGTGGATGTTCATGGGCGGCAGTGATCACTTACCATTAGGTGGCCTGCTTGCTCGTTTGCCTAACCTATACTATAAAAAAAGACAAATTTGCCAACCGCGACTCAATCCGCGACTTCTCGATTCCAAGTTAGGTTGTTGCGTCCTTCTAGACTCTATCTGGCAAACATGAATATATTTACTGTGGGAACAAGAAGTAATTTATAGCAATAAAACGAATATAATATTTACAATATACAACTCAATCGCCTATCAATTTGCAATCAAGTTTACATATTCAACGTCACATTGAAACCAATTTAATTCGTCTCCGCTTCACAAAAATATTCAATTTTTACATTCGGAGATCGCGTTAATTTCGCATCTCGTTGTCAAGCAGCTGTCGGCTGAATTGGAGGCACCGAAAATTCTAAAATTAGACTCGACACTCGTCGAGCCTCGTCCTTCAACGCTTTGGTGTCTGGAATCATCCCCTCCAGGCATTTTTTATTCCTCTTTTGAAGGGATGAGTGTTAGTTCTTTCGGTTTTTCAAGTCTGGCGCTTGTGATTATTTTTGTTTTTGTCTGTGTAAAAAAGTGATGATATTTAAAAATATTTCGTGTTAGTATAAGTATTTATGTCATGTTTTAATTATCTGGTTAATCTTATCAACAGAAAAAAATAAGTAACAAAAGTATTGCCTCAAAATATCTTGATTTTATATTTGGTAAAAAAAAGACTTGTATCCCATTAAAGTATTTTGATAGAATACAAAATATATATAGACGTCATTAATGGATTAAAATTATTGAGATAAAATTAATAGCGATTAAGGGATTACGCGATTCCCGAAAATATTTGTTAGTCAAACATTATTAGTCAAGTCTAAAACTGAAATCATCAAACAGTCTCAAAAGTCTCTAAAACCAAATTCAAATTTAATTAAAACAACATATTCCGCTTTAAAGCTGACATGAAATTACAAAAATAATTACAACATACCACCATTAATTAAAGGGAGGGAATTCAGAACGTCGCGGGAATGCCGAATTGGGTCGCCGGCGAAAAGAAACTTAAAGAGAGGACTCAAAAACGAAAACAGGGAGTTTTAATGAAAACTCCTACTGGATAGACCCGCAGCTGCAAAGGACGGAAATTACGGAGTCTTGATAGAATAATTAATGTTTTTATTTTTCGTGCTGTTGACACTTTTTGCTGGGACTGCTTTTGTGTCGCGTTTTGACGTCGTCTTTCTCATTATCTATGCTATTTTTCTTGGAAAAATTGCAGTGTGAGATAGTAGTATAAAAATATTATGCGGAGAATTCTTTTAAGTTGCCAATTTTCTATAAATCAATTATTATTAGGGAATGGTACCTATTAATGTTATTAACCGACTTCAAAAAAGGAGGTTCTCAATTCGTCTGAATCTTTTTTTTATGTTCCAATCTGTCTAATATTATTTAAGGCGAAATCGGATTTGTGACATGTTTATTGCTAGACCTGTCCTAATAAGGAAGAAATTATTTGCGCATATCGCACTTTAGGAATTAAATAAACTAGACCATATTTGAGAGGCAATAGTGGCATTTTTGTAATATAGACATGATCGTAATGTGTATTAAAAAATAAACAAAATGGAGCAAAAAAAAAAGTTAAATGTGAATTGTTTTGTTTTTGTGAATATGTTATGTCATCCATAAGTCACTAAGTTAACAGCTCCGAAACTCGGCGTAAGGATGTATTTAAACGGGACATGTTACTGTACCCAAACATAAGCTGTATTACGTGCGCTTAAAGAATATATTACTGTGACAACATTCATTGTCTCGCATTGTTTTTGTAACAGGATTAACAAAATTGGATCACAGTCTGTAAAATGAGAATTCTCGTTTTGTTATGGGCTTAGAATGGGCTTACGCGAAGACCCAGTGGTTTGGTATCGCGAGTTTGTGTTTTCAAGCCGTTTTTATTTATATACAGACGGTATTATGTATTTTACCTTGTTTTAAGCCTAAGCTAAGGTCAGTGTGGTCAAAAACAACACGGGTAATATTTTTTGTATTATCCGTGTTGTTTTTGGAGAACCCTTTTAAGAATTTTCAAATAAGGGGAGAAGGTATTTTTATGAAAAAATCACAATGATTTTGTTATTTGGAAAAAGGAATAATTATGTCAAATGACGAGATATTGACTTTCATAAAACGTTATTGCATCTAAAGTATATATGTAATTGCTGTTTTATATATTAATTGCCTCCGTTGGGCTGTTGGTTAGATGCCGGCTGTGAAACGTGAGGCCGCGGGTTCGATTACTGCACAAATCCCGGAATATTTGTGGGATAAACAAGTATATTTTTCGGATCCGGGTTTGTGAGACCGAAAACTCTCTTGCAGTTTCTCATACCCACGATCTTAGTGTGGGGTCAGGACTATATATGTGACTGTTGGGTGTATTTATTTAATTAATGTTAACTATAATGCCTATAATGCATTCTTTAGTAAGTACAATGCAATTGTATCGTACAATGATCCAATTAAATATCCAATACGAGAAATAAATACTGGTCTCTCGTTGGCCAACACAATTAAGTGTACTTAAAATCACAAAACTGAGTATGAAATATTTTTTTGATTTTTCAGTGTTTTTTCATAATCGTTCATTGTTGTCGGAAATCAATATTCTACAAGCAAATATAGCGATATATGTTTAGGCGAAGTACTACTTTGATTTAGTAAAAATGCAACACAACATAATTATATGTAAAATATTTATCGATCCTGTATTCCAAGCTTCGACGTTTCACTTTGAATCTGGCTTAAATTATTCCGAAGCCGTCGATTTAAAAGTTTCGCTAACTTTGTTCTTAAGCGGAATTGAAAACCGTAATACCGATTGAATTTCTGAATGTCGTGTGTAAAGCGGAACTTAACGTAGTTTTGGAACCGAGATGTATTCGCAAGTTATGCTTTCTGGTTTCCCATATTTATGTGGGGTCTGAGTAGAGTGGGGTAGAATGGAATGTTCTACATGAGACGTTTTGCGACAGATTGACAAATTGCGAATGAGACCTGCCGGAGACCCCATCATCCATCCATCCATCGGCCAAAGGAAGTCCACTGCCGAACATAGGCCTCTCCCAATGTTTTCCACAGTGACCTGTGGGAGCCAGCCTGCATCCAGCGACGACTCGCGACCTTTACCAGGTCGTCTGACCACCTTGTGGGACCCCATAACTAATAGAATTATATGTAACAGAAGTATCCGACCTTTCAACCTCTTTTTTTTTATTACGGACCTTCTTTGTCCTCAATATTATCTCTGTAAATCTTTACTAATAAAGCTGAGGAGTTTGCCTCTTTGTTTGTTTGAACGCCGTTATCTCAAGAACCACTGGATCGAATTGAAAAAATATTTTAGTGTTGTATCGTCCATTTATCGAGGAAGGCTAAAGGGTACATTTTATCCCCGAAAATATATAGCGGGAATTATATCCCAGATGTTTTGCTTGCAGACAAATCCGCAAGCAATACAAATCTTCTATAACCAGCGTCTATTTATATGTATTAAGATTCATACAAACAATTATAAGGAGTTTATTGCTGCCTATATAGCCTTCTCTTTCGTCACAAATACATTAATAATGTACATGCAAATGCACATGGACACGGCTATTATTGGCTACTCGATCGACGGCGACTTTACGTTCGTTTTGACTGTAATACGATTACAATAAAGGCTTTCAACACCATTTATGTATTGTGAATAGAATCAATAACAACGAGAAAGTTTGTTAGAGGATATAGGTTGAAATAAAACGAATTCTTACGGAATTTTTCGCGAATTTAATTTAATTTTTACATTTTTAACTGTAGTTAAATTGCAACAGTCGCTAAGCGGGTGACTAATACCTCTGTCCGCCCCGTGACCACGAAAACTTTAAAGTGATCGAAACGTCGGGAAATTAAAAAAATGTAAAAATTAAATTAAATACTTGATAAATCCGTAAGAATTCATTTTATTTCAATGTGTAACATTCGCGTAAATCCAAGAAACCATTATGGAAGATATAGGGTCTACTAAATTATGTTTCTCTCTCTCTTCAGTCACAGGAAGTCCACTGTTGAACATAGTCCTCCCCCAAGGATCTCCACATTGACATGTTGGAAGCGGCCTGTATTCAGCGACTTCCTGCAACCTTAGCCAGGTCGTCCATCCGTCCGGACCTCTGACACTGCGCTTGCCTGTACGTGGCCTCCACTACAGAACCTTTCGCCTTCAACGGCCATAAGTTCATCGCGCTATGTGATTTTTTGCATGTGTACATTATGTTTACTTATACGAAATATCTAAAAGCCGCCTTTTGTTTGAAAAATTGGCTGTAATAATCTTAGGGTTATAAAAGTAATCCAAAATTTTTTCAAAGCCAAAAAGTTACAAAAGATCCTAACGTTTCAAATCCACACACAAACCAATAATACATTTTAAAAACAAATCGCGAGTTTCAAATCGAAATACTCAATCGTACATTTCGTAATTTGAAAATCGAACTATTAAGACCAGAAATTGCTACTAGACAAATGAATGAATAAAAATTTCCTCACAAATATTGTTTCCGACGTCCACATTAATGTTGACAATGTCCTATTATAAAGTATTCACGTAGCGAGGTATCGTTTCAGAGTCAATTTAGCAGCAATCTCGCGCGGAATTCGCCTCCATCACTCCGCTATTGTCAGTTTTTTAAAAGCTTTCACGAACACTGTACCTGTAATGTGACGTTTATAAAATTGTTCCGTTTTTTCCATTCATGCCCTTTGTTGAATCAATTAGGTATTTATAATACGCTTTAAACTGCGTAGGTGTCTAAGAATTAGGATATAACTAAGTTACTTTTCCAATATTTATAAGTGCGTAGCGGCCTGTTGGTAACGAACAGGATGCGACTGCCAACATGTTCACGGTAGTCGCGGGTTCTAATCCCAAGGCACACCTCTGACTTTTCGGAGTTATGTGTGTATTTATAGCCAATCACCACGCACTATAACGGTGAAGGAAAACATCGTGAGGAAACCTGTATAACGTAGCGATTTTAAAGAATTTTTACGGTATGTAAAGTCCGCCATCCTGCACTAGGTCAGCGGGGTGGACTATATGGCCTAACCCCTCTCAATCATACTCTCGATTATAGAGGGGGCCCGTGCCCTGCATTGGGACGTATCTGGACTGATATAAATACACACTTTTTCAATAATTAATTTCAAAGGAATGTGAAGTTCTTTTAGACTTCACGTTAGTTAGCTGGCTTATATCGTGTTCCTATACGTAATAGGCCAGCGTGGTGGATTAAAGCATCTCTTTGCAATTGTAAAGGTCAAACTCGGAAGTAGATCGTATATATGTACATAACTCGGTATGTTATGAAGTAGTCCAATAAAATCTATTAACCAATTACACTACAAATATACCTTTAATCACCTCATCATGCTGGTATAAAGAAATAGTCCATAGAAATATGAGTATTAATCCTGATAATTCTATTAATATTATATAGGCGTAAGTTTGTATGTTTGTTACTTCTTCACGCTCTAACAGCTAGACCAAATTTGATTCAATTTAGCTGACACACTGGATTAACACATAGGCTACTTTTTACCCCTAACAAATGTCGTGTTCCGGTGGAATAATTAAGAAATTAAAATATATATTTGCTAGGTACTCTTTCAAACTCAAATGGATGGGATAGAGAATAGGTCGGATGAAATTAGTACATTTCTGATGTGGATTGGATTAAAAAAGTATCTGCATCCGCGTGGAGCCGGGCCGGGCCGATTGTTTAATATACATTTAAAAATACCAATCCATTAAAGAACCAACTCCCCATTCTATTTTTAAATTCTGAACACTGAATAGAAAAAAGTATATTTTCCACAGTAAAACCTCGTTCGTGCAAACAATTTCCTAGCCGCTAATGGGGACATCTCATTACATTGCCGGGAAAAAAAGAATTGTAAGAAATATCTTAATAAAAAAATCATTGTGTGCGTCCGCAATCTCGCAGCTATGCGTTGCAACTGTGCATGTTTTCAGCGCTTTAATGTTTCTATGCAGCGGGATACAAAGCTTTAGTTATAAAGCGGCGGCCTCAAAACGATCTGCGCTGATTCGCGGCATGTCGTTGCATTTCTATAGATGGTTTTGTTAGATGTAGGATGAATTATATAAGAGTACACGTGGAAACCGTTTCTCCTCTTAGGCAAATGTCATTGTGAATACATTTGAGCTCACGACTTTGTCCTCAGAGGATAGGCAGAGGTGTCACCCATATGTTGCCAAACTTACTCATTTTTTTTTTCTAACCAAAAACTCATAATACGGATTTTGCAGCCTCATATATGCCTCTACTACATAAATTAGAATGCTTAATTATTCATACATCCACTAACAGAGGTAAATAGACGATAAAATTTTGAAAATTCTCTATTTTAAAGTCAAAAATACATTTCTGACAGCTTTCGTGGCGTAGTTGGTTGGACGCCGGCTGTGAAACGGGAGGCTGCGGCTTTGATCCCCGCATCGAGACAACTGTGTGAACCACAAGTATTGGTTTCGAGTCTGGGTCTTTGAAACCGAAAAGTCTCTCGCAGCTCCTGATACCCACGACACAAGACTCGATCTTAGTGTGGGGTCCGGACTATGTATGTGACTGTTGGGTGTATTTATTTATTGTTTTTTTTTTTGTATCAGCCCATATACGACCCACTGCAGGGCACGGGCCTCCTCTACAATCGAGAGTAAGATTCGGAGTGGTTAGGCCATATAGTCCACCACGCTGGCCTAATGCGGGTTGGCGGACTTTTACATACCATAGAAATTTATACAAATCGCTATGGTATGCAGGTTTCCTCACGATGTTTTCCTTCACCGTTATAGTGCGTGGTGATTGACTATCAATACACACATGACTCCGAAAAGTCAGAGGTGTGTCCTGGGATTTAAACCCGCGACCACCGTGAACATGTAGGCAGCCACGTCTGGTCCGTTTACCAACAGGCCACCACGCACTTATTACTTTATTTATTGGGATTTCCTAAATTCTACCGTTGTGAAATCCCAACAAGCTTACCAGATATATATATTGATATATATATGTAATACCGGATTTGTGTTATCTGGAGCGTACCTTACAATTATCGGTTAGTTGATAGGAATAGCCGCGTTTGGAACGCATCCAGATGGTTGTAGCAGGCATGCGTTTGATATTTCTGTTGTTGTCGGCGCGTTCAATCTGATATGTCTATATACGAGGCTGCGGCGGCTAGTCAATTGGCAGTATATGAGCAAATTAAGTGGTACTGGATTCAATGTGGAGATCCTTGAGGAAGGCCTAAGTTCAACATTGGACTTCCTGTGGCTGAAGAAAGAGAAAGAGAGATTCAATTTTTAGCAACTGATAGGAATAAGTGGAAAGAGTTGAGGGAGACATTTGGACACTATAGCTTAAAAAAAAGATTTAATTTTTCGTTAAGCAAGCCAGATGAATTTTTACGATGAAAAAAAAAACAGGACTATCGGGACACGTGAGTTTACTGAAATGGTATCATGTTATCAGTTCATAAAATATCAGGTTGACAGTTCGTCATCACATAAACATTCGGCTATATGCCCAAAATCATGTTGGACAACATTATTGTAGTGAAAGACACAAGGATTAAACGGTAATCCAAATCCAAGTATAGTCAAATATTTTAAAATCCTCGTGAGAAATAACCATTGTTTATTATCAGGAATACGTATGCGACCATGATTCCCATTAATTAATCATACATGTTAATTAATTTCATTTATATCAACGGAACAGTCATTACCCGAATCCACCTCGAAAGATCACAACTCAAGGCCGGATGCGTCATTACCAACAGGAACACTTCCTGCTTGGCAGCTGTTATGAATCCACGGTTACAAGGCATTTAGTAAATTGCAATGTGCCGTTAGGGATATTTCGATAAATAAACACGGCTGATGATGGTATTTTATATAAACAAAGAATCAGCATTATTATTTTTTAATTAATTTTCTTTTAAATATCTTCAAAGTATCCTACGGATATTATACAAAAGTCATTACACGAACCGGGCTCGAAGGACTACATCGCAAGGACAAATGCGTCATTACCAACAGGAACAAACTTCCGCTTGGCAGCTACTATGCGTCCGCAGTTACAAGGCATTTAGTAAATTGCCATCCTCGGGATCTCGCAATGTGCTATAACATGCAGTTATTGCTATATTCGATGATGGCGCGAGTAAATTGGTTTCAATGTGTTACTTGGAATTGATAAATAAATACAGATAATATATTTGCCGAATATTTAATGTTGATTAGAAGGATGGATGTAAAATCATTTTGTAATATTGATAAAAAATATTTTTCGCCTATTCTGTATATTATGAAATAAAGGCAGGCCGAAGAAATAAGTTCACTCAATTGTCACAAAAAACGGTATCGACAATATCTTTTTATAGTGATACTGAAATGACCGCACTGCGCTTGATGACAATTCAAGTGCCGTCCAAATGGAGTATCGGTCGGAGGCAGGCGATCGAGGTTCGATCTAGACAAATTATTTTGAAAATGTCATGTTAGTGGTTTCGGGCCATTACCAAAAGCTCGCTGTTATTTTTTTAGGAGGGGTTAAACAAACAAGCCTTCCTGTCATTGAAGATGATAGTTCGAACAATCCATCTATCAGCCAAAGGAAGTCCATTGCTGAACATAGGCCTCTCCTAATTATTTCCAGTGACCTGTTGGCAGCCTGTCTGCCTGTTTGAACAATGTTTGATTCAAAATAAAATGACCAAATATCAATATAATAAAATCAGTAAAAGTAGGTAGAAAACTCGCTGCGTCATTACATTACATCACGGGGCTTAGACGCCGCTCCAAATCTCTCGCGTGCTGTTACTAAGCTATCTATGTGGAATATTTATAGCGCAGTGTTCGAGAAAGAGCTGAGTATCCTTTGGATGTAGAAAAACCGATTTATTGGTAGGGAATATGTTGGTGAAACTATGACGCGTAAATATTATTCCTTTTTTACTTATATAACTTATGCTTTTTTACTGTCCTACTTTCTTAAATGCCGCATTCAAATTACTCAGTGAACAAGCCTCTAATCTCACTTAGGTTTTTTCACTATCTTCGTAAATTTTACCGTAATCAATTGTATTGTATCAGCCCAGATACGTCCCACTGCAGGGCACGAGCCTCCTCTACAATTAAGAGTACAGTTGAGAGTGGTTAGGCCATATAGTCCACCACGCTAGCCTAGTGTGGGTGGGCGGACTTTACACGCCATAGAAGTTCTTGCAAATCGCTATGGTATGCAGGTTTCCTCGTGATGGTTTCCTCCACCGTTATAGTTGGTGCTTGGTGATTGACTATCAATACAAGCATGACTCCGAAAAGTCAGCGGTGTGCCCTGGGATTTGAACCGCGATCACCGTGAACATGTTGGCAGCCGCGTCTATTCCGTTTACCAACAGACCACCACGCACTTTATCGTAATCAATTATAAAACAATAATTTGATAAATAAAATAAGAAACGTGTAATACTCATATTACATTTTATTTTCTAACCTACCGTCTTAAAAACTCATAAAACAGGCCACATAAAAAGTACAAAGAACAAAAGCGTATGTTACAAAGCGAGTCTTGTAAACGCTCCAATAACTCGCGTTTCACGCAAGCGAACTTCGTAAACGTCGCGAGGACACTTCCGTCCGTCCCGAGCGGCACTCGAGGAACTTTGTTATCCAGACAAAGGCATGCGTTCATTATCTGTAGCAAACCCTGAGAGTTTGTAACATTGCGCCATCAATAAGTGGCATCGAAGTTCTTGTATTATCTGTATGCTAGTTTTCTATCACTTTTTTTTCGTAAAATAAAACGAGTTATTACGGATTTATTGCGAAATTAATTTATTTTTTTAATTTCCCGACTTTTCGATCACTTTACAGTTTTCGTGGTCACGGGGCGGACTTTCTTTTTATTTGGAAAAAAACTTTATTCCAATAAATATATGCTAATAGTTTAAAGGTTAATTATATAATTTAAAGTAATAAGCACACTTTCCACGTGTTAAGTAAACAGTAGACATTGCTGTATCTAAGACATGCTACATGGTATGGAACCTCAAGCTGTACAATAAAAAAATATAGAAAAAGTAAATACATATTGCATAAGATTGTTTAGCCTACATCAATATCAATCTGCTTCAATGTCTTTATAATTTGATGTTGACACGACGAATATCATAATTAATATGTAAAACTCTGAATGGTGACCCATGAAAGTGTGTTTTGTACCAAGACAATATTATGTCTACCAGGCTAACATAATTTCGAGTACGAGATATAATTCTTAACAAATCAATTAATCGAAATTTCTCATGACATATTTATTATGATCAGTCTTTTTAATTTTGTACTAGTTTACCACATATATATTTTAATAGTGACGATCGAACCATAAATATTTTAATATTCGATATAAATCTCGTACTATTTATACGAAATACAGCGTTATTCACGGGAGTCGATACTATCCGAAGTATCGACGAATACGCACGCCTCACAAGCAATACCATTAGTAGCTCATTACTCGGGCCTCTTGAACGTCAAACGAGGTTCATTTTCGCCTCGGTATCTCGATTCATCATCGTTAGCGAATCGGCGAGTCATCGTGATATGCTTCACTAAGATTAACCGCACAGCCATACTGTTAATTTGCTGGGTCAAGTACCGGACTTTATTGGCTCAAATGTTTGTAGCTGTTTGTTTATAGAATGCTTTTGATGTTATTGCTATTGGAGTTGCTGTGCACATACGCGGTTGTTCTTTGATTTTTTTTACTTTTAATATTCTACAGTCGTTAATTAAAAATAATAAATAAATACACCCAACAGTCACATACATAGTCGTGATCCCACATTAAGATTAATTAAGTCTTGTGACGTGGTTATCAGAAGCTACGAGAGACTTTTCGGTCTCACAAACACCCAGACCCGAGACAAATACTTGTGGGCCTCACAAACATATGTTTTTGATACAATGGAACACCGGACACCACTCTCATGGGGCTTGGTAATTGAAAAGTTATTTTAGAGAAATATCAAATACGCAGGTTTGCTCCGAAGTTTTCCTTCATCGTTACACCACGCGATATTTAACTATAAACACTCGATATACAAAAAAGGAGTGTTCTAATGTCCTGTGAGTGATCTCTGAGTCACTTATATGGTCTTGGAGGCCCAAGTATATCGGTCCAAATAAGCGTAAGTGCGCTTCAACGCCATAGCTTAAATATTTGCCAAATTTCAACATTAATTAATTACTGAAACGACAACATGTTACAGTTACATCCGCACGTATAATTTCCGCATTAATATACATCTATGCATGAATACTAATCGCCGTTTTGAATCAATTTATACCGCCTGCGTCCATTTTACTGCTATTTCTATACGCGAGTGGGTGCGTTTTAATATCGCGAGTGCAGCGGCTCGCAACAGTTTTGCGTGAACAACTAATTGGCAATCAATTGCTTTAGCGACGCGCATGTGTGGGTTTGATCCGGATGCGAATAAAATTGATATGACTGGCTGGTTCCAATGTTCCCAGGTGTAGGTGTTTTTGTTTTTTTTTTAATTCCAAACAGTAAGCAGGTTTTATTGAGGTTCATTGAAATTATATTTTGTGATTCTATTCTTAAAAAAAAAATGGTTTTTGTTTTTTGTTAAGTTGCTCTAAAAAAGGACAAACCCACAATTGCATTTGTATAGGTATTACTTTTTTATTTCCAGGATTTAGCAAAATATTTTTCTGCTAAAGCCGTCGGTTTTTTAGAGCGGTATTTTATAAATACTCTCTCGTCACAACAACATAACCGTCGAGGCACAAATTGCGCTTCATAAAACAAACACATAAATCCATTTAAACATAACGCTCGTTTGAAAAAACGGGGCGCCAAACAATTTGGAATAGTAGTTTTTCACGCGGCTCTCCCTTTTTTTGGGTATGAAAAATGCAGTTACAACCGGTTATCAGCCGGGCACAGACGCCGCGGGCAAACCGTTTTACAGCCGGTAAAATGTGATTTGTTCCCGCCATCTCTCATTTTTTGACCTTTGCAAGCGAAAACCGGATTTCGCCGGCGCGAACCGGTTTTGCGCCTAGATTTCAGTAAGTGGTGTTAAAAATTTCACTTCCATTTGGGTAAATGTTAATTTCTCTTTTATTTTTTTGGGATTTGAAAGCGTTATTTTTATGATTTTGTCGCTTTAATTTATTTGTACGTATTTTACTGTACTGGCGTGACAAAGTTGCCTCAGTGGCATAGTTGTACTACGGTACGATTACCCCTATGGGATGAAGGCGTGATGTGTGTGTATGTATGACAAAGCTACTACAATTCACTGGATGGTATTAGTATGGTAATAAGAATAGAGTATCCAACGTTGTGATGGATGGGGAAGATGGCGTCTGTATGGGACTGGAATTTGTGAATAGCTTGGCGATAAGCTCACCCATTATCACATCTTACGATGGAAATAAATTAGGTGATTTTGGCTTTCACGAACATAGAGATGTAGCCAGGGGTCTACCCACCCCAAAAATACGAGCGTGTACTTTTTTTTTATCAGCCCATATACGTCCCACTGCTGGGCACGGGCCTACTCTACAATCGAGAGAATCGATTGAGAGTGTACTTACGCATGTATGAAATTACAAAATACGTTGTCATTAATATAATAAATGATGAGTTTTAAACTCTATTTAAAAAGCAAATTTCCCAACCCAGCATAATTCGTCTCTTAATCATTTAAATCACTAATTATAATGATTCAAATTAATAATTGAAAATTTCGCGGAACCGAGAGGCGTGACATGCGCCATTTTGACTACGATATAACGATTAATTAAAACTTTTGCAACTTAATGGCTCATCAGCGTATGATTTATTGCTACTATTAATTTTAATATTATGGAGTTTAAATTGGTGGGGTTAGAGATAACGCGTTTTGTGATTTTATGCTTATTTATAGAAGGTATGGAGCCACGCTGTATTCATTGGAATAAAACGAATTCTTACGGAGTTTTTCGCGAATTTGATTTAAATTTTACATTTTTTAACTTCCCGATGTTTCGATCACTTTACAGTTTTCGTGGTCACGGGGCGGACTTTTTTTTTATTTGGAATAAAACTTTATTACAATAAATATATGCTAATAGTCTAAAGCTTAGTTATGTAATTTAAAGTAATAAGCACATTTTCCACGAGTAAAGTAAAGAGTGACTTCGTTTTATTTCAATGTGTTACATTCGCGTAAATCTAAGAAACCATCACGCTGTAGTCTTTACTGACCTGAGTGTTTTAAGATATTAGGACTTCCGGACATAAAACCTATGTGACTGTATGTCATAGTTAGCT
Organism: Theretra japonica; assembly: GCA_033459515.1. Classification (NCBI taxonomy): domain Eukaryota; kingdom Metazoa; phylum Arthropoda; class Insecta; order Lepidoptera; family Sphingidae; genus Theretra; species Theretra japonica. Next base: position 11,329,550 of record CM065934.1, read on the forward strand.
GTTATGCATGTATTGTTATAGATTAGGGTTATTAAGATTATTAGGGTTCGATCCCCGAACCGAAAATGTTTGTGTGAACTACAAGTATTTGTTTCGGGTCTGGGTGTTTGTGAGACCAAAAAGTCTCGTAGTTTCTAATACCCACGACAAGACTGGATCTTAGTGTGGGGTCGGAACTATGTATGTGACTGTTGGGTTTATTTATTTATTTTATTTATTGATTCATGGATGATTAGATTTTACTCAGTATTAAATTAGGATATAATTCTTTTGTTAAATGATGGGAAACATTTCCCTTTGAAATTGTAAAGTTACTGAAGCCGTAAACAGAATCCCTATTATACAGAAACGAATGCCCGATCAGGGATTATAGCCCAGGACTTTAATGAAACACAGTCAAAACACATTGCCAGTAGACCAAAGTAGCGAGTAATAACGACTTCTAAAATATGTGTTAAACAATATTAAACATCACGCAGAAGCGCGAAAGCGGGTAAATCCGTCGCACTCGGAAAACTCCGTGATTTAACTAGAAACTGCTAATAAACAGGGAGAACTAACGTCCAAAAGGATTTTAACATCGCGTCGAGTGTAAAACTCATTAATGTTCCGAACAAAATTTTACAGCTGACGTTATCCTATTGTGCATTCAGTTTATTCAGTGTGTTTGTGTGAGTGTGTGTGTGTGCGTGTGTGCATTAACTGTCATAGTCCAAATATGCTAATGCATTAGATACTCCAACTTTGAAAGTGCGGAACTGTAATATAGGATGTAAAGTTTGAGTCCAGTAGTAATGAGTGCCGGGTCACGTAGGGTCTGTAACGGAGCGCAGAAATTCAGTTATTGAGACAATGGACAGGAAACCATCGCTGCGAATGAGCTCGAGGCAGAATATCCTGTGAAATAATTACATGAACTTGTTTTGGGAATTATTTTTGATGTAATACAAGTGTAAATAGCAGACGGTGGGTTTAATAATGAATTGTATTATATTTAAATAATTTGTCATTTGAAATAAGGATATCATGTATTTTTTGTATTTGATTTGGATTGAACACGTTAACAGACCTAAGTGATTACAAGTGTAGTTTTTGAAACAGACCAAGCATTATTTTGTGGGGCCGTGATTAAGTCGCACTATCTAAAAATGTATCAACTAAATCTATAAAAACAAGAAGCAGATTATTTATCAAGAGTGCTAACGACTGCGCTAAATAGCGATGGTTGAGTAGGAAAGTGGACCCAGACATCGACCGGAATAACGCTAGGATAGAAAAAAAATGTTGAATTTTAATCATACAGAAAGTAATAATAATGGAATATCCAATGACATTACTTTACTAACATTAATCGTGCAGAGGACTAAATGTGGCTAATTCATTCATGAATACCCAAATTCCCAAGTTTCTCCAATCAGTCGCAAAATGCAGATTGCAACATCAAAACCAAACATCTAATGTTAGTTCCCAGGACATCACAAAATGGTTTTCGTGTAAACCACTGGGAGTAATGGACTCAAAGTTAATATTTACACAGAGATTTCCTAACAAAGTTTCGCGCTGCGGGAATTGTCAGCGGACGTCCACTATTTGAGTTATTACTAGTTGGAATTTTAATACCAAGTCTATTTATATTATGATGGAACTGTACAAATTTGTTTTTGTTTTTGGGGACTGGCATCTTTGATCATCATCATCGTGACATAACATCACTAGAATGGAATGACGAAATGTCTTTCCCAACAATTTTTGTAGTTGTATTCTGTCTTCCTGTAGTCTTTGCTAAGGAGTTACTGGCAGCTTCTCGTTTCTACTTAAAACTTATAGATCTTCGCCAATTTGGTGTTTTGGGTTTGATTGGATTTCGCTGACTCAGTTTTACTAGCACACTTCGAATTTTCATAACATTGAAACTCTGGAGGAGATATCTCTGATACAAGATGATGTAGATTCCTTTACTTTGTTTTCTTCCACCATTAAAGATTACTTAACAATTATGCGTACACATTCAGCTTTGAATAATAAAAGGTACTTAGAGCTTTAAGTCATATCAGTTCTTCTTTCCCTCTCTACTAAATTATTGTTCAGTTGTAATAAATTACACTTGAATTAATTATTATACTATTTTTCATACTCGTATTATAGTTATGTTTAACTACATCGTCTTCAGCCATCTATAATAAAATATATCTAATCAATGTTAATAATTTTATAAGGGATTTTATGAAGGTGATGTGACGTGGTGAATGTTTCCGGAATTAATTTAATTAAGTTCTGTTTTGTCGCTGTCATTAATTAAATTTTAATCTCGCGGGGCTTCGAAGCGTAGAGCACTGAAGGAGTGATTTTAATTTGTTAAAACGTTCACTGCACCAGGTTTTATTTCCTTGTCGAGTTGAATTTTTAATGAGAACCTCCGTTGGCTATAAAATATCGTGAGTTCGATCCCGGCATATCCATACCGGGATTGAATCACCAACTATTTGTGGATACAAATGGTTGGTGATTCAAAAGTATTTTTTCGGATATAGGTAAAGTGAGACTGAAAAGCCTCTCTTTCTTTCTAAAGAAATGTCAACTCTGGGTTTTCTTGAAATAATCGCTACAGTATCACTAATTTCCAACTTTTATTACAACACAATCTTCGGCTGTTCCTTACATCTTTCTGTCAATTCAAATCTATCATGTTGTGTCACCGTGAAAAGCTAAATCTGTCTCTCACGTTAAAAATTCATAGAGCATTAATTATTTAACATCAAACAAACCTCTTTTACATTATATATTTAAAGATGCGTGCATTACACAATATTAAATGCTTACACTAATAACCGCAGAAGAAAACAACCAACGGCTTATTGCGGCATCTACGTGTATACCTTGTAAATAAGACGTCATAAGTGGTCGCCGTATAATAATTAAGTTTTCTTCATAATCAAAATACCAAAACCATAAGTAAATAATTTGGAATAAAAACTCCTCAAGATTTAGATATATACAAAATATATTTTTTTTAAATAAAACGAATTCTTACCTACTATTCTTACCCTTGTAACCCCAAGGATAGTTAAATTGCAACAGTCACTAAGTGGATGACTAATACCTCAGTCCGCTCCGTGACCACGAAAACTGTAAAGTGATCGAAATGTTGGGAAATTTAAAAAAAAAATAAAAATGTAAAAATCTAATCAAATTCGCAACAAAATCCGTAAGAATTCGTTTTATTTTGATGTGTAACATTCACGTAAATCCAAGAAACCATTAAGACATACATTCCTCAACTAGTCATATATTCGCCAGCACGAAAGCAAGAATCACCTGTACAATTAAACCGTACGAATCAGTTTATAAGGCCATTTCTCCTGACCGTCCATCCATTACGGACAAATTGAGCCTGCCAGGGGAATCCACGGCCACTCGTATTAAGGGGGTAATGGACTCCCCACCTTTCAAGCTTCGTCAAGTTTTATGACGTCATCAGTTCCGGAAAATTCTGTGATGGCATGCGATTTGTATGTCCGGGAACATGATAATTGGCATTTTGTTATTGGCTATTGGTGACATTTTGTATCTTGTTTTGTTTTTAATTTTCAAGGAATTAATTTGTTTGTTTTTAAGTTCTTAAGTAGTTTTTAAGTTCTCAACAACAAAATATGATTACGCCGTGCGATGACCCAATAAATTAAATTAAATGAAGTGTAAAAAAATATAAAATTATAAATGTATTTCTTCTTCGGCCTCGGAGCTACAGACAATGCTACAAGATCTGAGCATTGCAAGCCTTGAGATTGGATTGAGAATGAATAGATCAAAGACCAAGCTAATGACTAACAGCAAGCACTATGAGCAAAATAACGGTGGATGGTGAAGACCTCCAATACGTCCAAGAATACACATATCTAGGCCAAACCGTCTCCTTTAATTCCAGGCAAGATAAAGAAATTGCTCGTCGAATCGAGAATGCCTGGAGGAGCTATTGGTCCATGGGGGAAATTATGAAAGGTGAACTCCCACTATCGCTCAAGCGAAAACTAATGGACGTATGCATCCTCCCCGTTCTGACATATGGCTCGCAAACTTGGTCTTTGACGAAAATTCAAAAGTCCAAACTCAGGGTTTGTCAGCGTGCGATGGAGCGCAGCATACTAGGGGTTAAATTATCAGACAAGATCCGCAACACCCACTTGCGCTCACAAACTCAAATCGTAGATGTGGCTTCGAGAGTCGCTAAATTGAAGTGGCAGTGGGCTGGCCATGTCTGCCGCATGCACCCACAGCAGTGGGCTAAAATCTCCACTGAATGGCATCCCGATCACCCAAAAAGACGACGCGGTAGACCTAGGCGTAGGTGGAGAGACGAAATCGACAGATTTCTTCAGGATTGGCCCCAAATCGCACAAGACCGCCAAATCTGGAAGGAAAAGGAGGAGGCCTTTGCCCAGAAGTGGGACATTAACGGCTGATAATAATAAATGTATAAAGTTTAATGTTTTATTATGAATATTATGTAGTGATGTTTCAAATTAACTTAGTACCTTTTGATACTGACATTGCCTAATAAGCACTGCGCCAAATATACACTAATGATAATAGAGCCGATTATAATTCTAAAATCTTTTATTCTATCACAAAACACTTTCAACCTTATTCAAACAGTTTTAAAACCTATTTTTGCTATCGAATGTTTTGTTCCGACTTCGACTTTGGAGTTCAGTTTGAGCAACGAAAAAACATTCGATAACTTAAATAGGTTTTAAAACTGTCTATGAATAAGGCTGTTAATATCAATAATCATAATGAAGATTTTTAATAACAATAATTACTCTTTAATTTGATAGTTAACTTCAAACCCACCCTAATAAAGTGTTATTTTATTCTAAGCAACAGTTCTTCCTTAGTAGACTGACTTCATTCCTCTCGGCTTGACATCACCTCTTGACGAGAGTGCGCGCTCACGCAAAGTGATGCAATTCACAACCGGAATTTTATTTTAAGACCCCACCTTTGTTTTGTAAGTTGAAGTGTGAAGAGTTAGGATTAAAGTAAAACGCTATGTTAACAAAATTGGAGTATTTTTTCTATCAGTATCAGCTTGTATATGTCCCACTGTAGGGCACGGACATTCTCCATAATTGATCCACGATTGAGAGGGGTTAGGCCATATAGTCCACCATGCTGGCCTAGTGGTGGTTGGCATATTTCCTATAGATATTGATAAGTATTGGCTGGTTTAAGAGAATCGTATCCACACGGACAGCTAATATCGTATAGTTTGATGAATCTATTAATTAATACGTGACAAGAAAACTTTAGACCCTTGGTTTTTAAATTGCTCGTACTATCCTGCATGGTCATGGCAATCCGGGCGGATGCGAATATCCTACCAACAGTAGATGCACCACACTTCTTTCATTACATTGAATTAGTTAATTGATGCTTTAAAATGCCTCATGTCACAAATAACAAATTCCGAGAAGATTCATTTCAATAAACAAACGATTATTTAATGCATTTCACTTCTAAAATAAACCATAATCTCATATTACAAAACTTTCAAAAAAGCCAAACTAATTTATAAGCCGGTACATCTTTGTTGCAACCCAAAAGTTTTGTTAAGACAACAACGATAATACGAAACAGCTTGCCGAAAACTTTTTTCATATAGTGTAATAACGAAATTTCATTGCTGTTATACCAAAAACTGGATACAAGAGAGAACATAAAGCAAAAAGGTTGCCGATTACTTCGCTTTGAAAACATCTAAGAACACTGATTTTATATAACTTATGAAGTATGAAGTATTTACGTAAAAATCTTTTATGAAATATATACTAAAATGTTTGCAAGTTGTACCAACAATAAAATGAGTACGTTATTTTAGATTGGTACAGAAAAGAGCATTGATCATTTATCCTTACTAATTTTATTAATCAAAAAATGACTTACTTACGCTCTTACGTTTAAATTACTCAATCGATCATTACATAATTTTGCATACACTTTACCAGGAATACATAAAATGTCTAGGCTAACTTGCATTCCAAAATGAGCACAATTCCCGAGGGATAGAAAACCTTTTCGTTTTTACATTAATGCTTATTGTATTGACCAATAACTTCAATTATGAATAGATTCCTAAATTAAGGCGAACTCAGTTCCAAGCCAAAGTCATTATTTTTATTAAATAGAATAATGTTAGCACTACGAGTATAACCGTGAAGGAAAACATTGCGAGGAAACCTTCATACCATAGCGATTTGTAAAAAAATCTATGTACTTATGTAAAAGTCCGCCAACCTGCACTACGTCAGCATGCTAGACTATAAGGCCTAATCTCTCTCAATCGTACTCCCGATTGTAGAGAAGGCCCGTGCCCAGCAGTGGGACGTATGTGGGCTGATAATACAATAATATCATACTATGCAGTCAAAACCTCTCGAGAGCACAGTAAAAATCCCACCAACCCTCATAAAATCATGCATACATTAGTCACATCCAGTGATTTTACGATGCCAAACTCGGCAACTCGAGCACACGAGCTAATTTCACTCGGCGCTGAACGCCAGTGTTCCAAGAATTTACTGGCTAACAAACTTGACGATTAGAAACTTCGCTCAATTTGCCATTCCGGAGATCTGTAAGTAAATTGCGACCGCGGTATTAAGTTTAACTTCCTCTATGACATATTCTCGGTCGTGGCGTGAAGCTATTGGTTGGATAACTAGGTTATTACATCATTTATGTTTACAGATTATGTTGTTCTAAAATGATTGGTTTCTTGGTGACCAAAGTCAAGAATCGTCTTTTATTCTTCACAGTATGCGCCAACAGTGAAAGGCATTTACATATGACGCTGCTTCGTGCGTTCCGATCACAAGACAAAAAGAAATAAACATTTTATAAAATCCTATAGAACCTGTTTAAAATTAATCTATTTATAGTCTGTTATGGTAGTACAAGTAATAGAAGAGCAACAGAAAAAGGATTCAATATGCATTAAATAGTTGCCACGTTACCGCTGCTAAGACTGGTTTGTGCAAGAGAGATAGAAAATTTCACTACGCCCCCGCTTTTCTTTGGTTTCATGACCTACTTCGATGTTGTTTTTTCCAAAATAAAATCTGTCGAATTTACTGCCTCCTCCGTTTCAAAGTCGGTAAAAAACTAAATATATGTAGCAACCCTAGGTACTCTACAAGCCTGCTTTAAACTAGATTACGTAGGTCTAGCCCGAAACTTGCGTGGGTCACTAAAACGTCTGAGGAGATTTGGCATAGTTAAAGTTTATATGGAGTGGAATGTGAAGCACTGCGGGACTAGTACTATTAGAATGAAATGTAAATATTTTACTAAAACCATATAAATGTACCCCATTCAGAATCCCTTTTTCTTTTACTTTACCATCCGGTTCAGAAGGTTTTTTCTTAATCAATTTAAAATACAGTGATCATAATAAAACTTGGTTTAGTTTGCACCAGTTCATAATTTTTTTACAAAGCTATACGTATTACAAATTACAATGAAAGAAAAAAGTAAAAGAAAGATAGAAAAACGCTTTTATTAGCCACACAATACATCGCACACAAGTGTTGCAACGCATTAGAACATAACCGCCCACTGCATAGTACTGGGCTCCTCTTCAATTCGATCTCTATTGAGATGAGTCAGGCTTAAAGCAAATCAATAAAACGCATTAAACCTTCATGCAACAAAAAACGCATTAAAAACTATACGAAGTCATATAATCTCAATAACAAGCATCGTATTAGCAGCATGGTGCACCCATTTTGTATAGTGGGGCCATTTTCCTAATTGGCACGGGCGGTACGCTGACCGTATTCTCGCCCATTCAATACGAGCGTAGTGGCGTAGCGGCTAGGAACACAGCGAGCGGCCTACCGGCGCAGCGTAGCGGCTAGGAACGCAGCGGGTGGCGCGGCGTACCGGCGTAGCGTATCGGGTAGGAACACAACGGCGTATTTTATTAGTGCAGAAGAAATTTCACTCAGTTGCTCGTTTGACCGCGTTAAGGGTAAAGAGTTTTGTTGGGTTGTTGGTTTTTAGTTTTTATGCTTGAGGGTTTAGCTGTTTTAAATTGTGAAGAAAGTTTTTAAATAGATTTGGTTTTTTGTACCTAGCGTAAATCCCGATTGGTAATAGGGTCCATCCAGGTGTATCCAGTCTTTAGTATGCTCGATTTAAACATTAATTTGTTCGATTGGTTCTTATATCTTCAATTGAAAACGTCTAAACATTTACTCTGACCTTCGGTTCTTACCATGGTCGCTGTATACGGGACGGGAGTACCGACACTGCTACTACTAGTTCATAATTTCGACTTTTTATACAATAGGTGTCGAGTCTAGGAATATAGTGCTACATGTATTTTTCCATACTGAAGTCTAACGAGAAAATTATGTATAAAACCTAACCGCCAGGTTTACATAATGGTGGGTCCTAAGAACAGGTGGAGCGTTATTTCCCATATATGTTTTCAGAAATATTTTTAGTGACTGTATGATCGAACAAAATTACTGTAGTTTCTGTCAGAAATACATAAAACTTTATGGTTCGAAAAGGCAAATAATTGACATCCTCCGGGACGTAATTGTTTAAGACACCGATTATGAAATAAATGCCCGCGGGTACGATTTGACATCGTGGATTCGGATCGTGTGATTCACAAACATTAGTATTTAGGTCTATATGTAGTTAAAGAGATAATAGATAACTGGTACTAGGTCTCTCATATGTGAGAGTTCGCCTGAGTGGGTAGCACCATGTCTATTTCTTTCCTTCAAACAGCAGTATAAATGCACAGTTGTGTTCCGGTTTGAAGGACATTATGGCTAAAGTAACTATCGGATATAATGAGACTTAACATCTTATGTCTCAGGATGGGGAGCGCAATGGAATGCGAAGCATTGCTTTTCATATTGTCGTTTGGTTTTGCTACTGTCCATGAGCGGTCGTATCGCTTACCATCAGGTGAAAGGCAGTCTCGTCTCGGCTTTCATTGCAATAAAAAAAAAACGATTTCGTGAGTTTTGATACTCTGGTACAAGAACAGTCACTTGCGTGTAGTCGGGAATATGTCAGTGACTGCTGAGTGTATTAAAAAAATATTAAAGGAGAACAATTTAACAACCTCAATTATAGTAGGGCTATAATAGATAGGCTAGGCATATAAATATGGTAGAGCCCACGATGCTAAATGGGGATTTACTCGAGCGTCGTAGAGACCTATTGGGATGCAAAGCTTAGATGATAAGAAGAAAAAAATGTTATATGATATATACCTTTACATCGGTGGGGGAAGCGGCTATAAATTATTAAATATGTAAAAAAAAACTGTTGCATGGACATCCTCGAGCGCGTCAGATATTGATAGCATCAATGCCCTACGTATTTTTAATAATGTACGTATGTTAATCTGATCGTTTGCATGATGCGGGTGGTTGTATTTAAGGGTAGAAAATGAAAAAAAAAAAAATTCATCGAGCGCGTCAGATTTTCTAAGGGAGTGTTAAGTGCACTAAAAAAAAGCTCTCATTCACTAATCTGACGATTTCGATGGGACGCAAACTCGCGGCCATTTTCATAATGTGCAAAAAAAATTCGCCATTTTGAAATACTGAAGCGCGTCAGATTAAGATATATATGGTTCATCTTTATGTTCTAAACGTACTGTCTCATAATCTGACGATTATCTAGAGGGATTCGCCTGATCTGACAAAAAAAATATTTGAAAAACGGTTCACCTTAAAGGCCATCCCTGCAACTTCCCGCTAATTCCATTCCTGGGCGCTTAAAATTGTACTTATGACATTTTTTAGCTCAAAATATAATTTATGTGATATTTTGAGCTCGCTGAGTACAAAGAAATAATATTTCTATGCATTTGAGCTCTCCCAGCTCGAAAGTCTGATAGAAGTTTCATAGAACACTATTTTTGGAATTTTATAACCGCAATAACTTTTGAATGGATCAACCAATTTTCACGCGGTTGGCGGCATTCGACGCAGTTTTATCCTCCTCATAAGTAATTTTGCAATTTTAATTCATCGAACCACAAATTTCGGAATAATCCCGAAAAAACACTTTTTCGGGTTTCTTTCGTTCACGATATCTCTCGAACGAATCAACCGCTTTTGACCAGCTTGGTGGCGATCGACGTGGTTTTTTAAGCTCAAAGGCGGATTAGTTTTTGAAGTTGATCGATAAAGCCGGTTAAAAGTTATTCCAAAAAAAACACTTTCAAAAAAAAATTTTCTTATTTTTTTTGAGATGGCAACAGAAACCAGAGTGGGGACGGAGTGAGAGAGTAATAGATAGAGAAAGAGTGAGAGAGGAATAGAAACGCGGGGAAGGAAATGTAGGCATCACGCAGCTGCACGCATTTAACTTTATCGACGAATTTTTGTTATATCGACTTGCGGAAATCGTCAGATTATATATTTTTCATTATTCTTGAATTATTTCCTTCGAAATAAAAAAAATTAGCTACGCTCGAGAATGTCGAGATGACGTTTTTTTTTACAACTTTGTTGCCCTCCCCTTTTTTTACGTCACTCTCAAATTGTCAGATTAGTGGAATATACACTTTTTAGGACGTAATTAACTCACCCTACCTTAATCTGACGCGCTCGAGAATTTCTGATGGTCAATTTTTTTTTACTAATCTGATCCTGTATCCTTCACGGGCGGCCTTATATATGGGCCTCATGTTTTGTGGAGGTACTTGACCGGGTACAAGGTATCCCCCTGTATATTAATCTGCCGCGCTGTAGTAAATCCCGAAATCCCCGCTTGGGCTCCCCTACTATTAGGAATCTAACCTACGACGTCAGAATTCCCAACCTATTTTCACTATCTCTACCACATGTTCAACGCAATCTTTCTAGACTACAAAATATCTAATGTAATATTTCATTTTGAATAAGGTGGCCATTTTCGTAATTGGCAATTCGGTCTTATTTACTAGTGCCATTCAATTCGTGCGGCGGCGCGGGAAAGCTTTCTGTACCCATCAATATTTTTTGTCAAAATAGTTTTAGTAATCTTCGTAAAAATATTTGTAATGACATCAGCCTTCGGTGCGTCGGCTGTCATCATTATTGAAGCCTATAGCTTAAATTAAAACAGCTAAGATATTATACAGGATATATCAAGACTGCTGCCCAAAACCAAAAATGTTTTACTTCACCGTTAAAGTGCGTTGTCATCTGTCAATACGCTAATTATTTCGAAAAATCTGAGATGTGCCCTGGGATTTGAACCCACGACCACCGTAAAAATGTAGGTTCGTTATTACAAATGTCCATAATAAATCTTAGTGGATCAATCGCTGAAAAAAAGAAGGAATTAGAGAAGACTTATCCAAGAATGGTTTATGTAATGCGTGTATGTCGTAAAATTAATTTGGGTCACAATAAAGAATTTTCTTATTACATCTAACACAGTCCAATGATACTTTCATGTTTGTACAAATATCCACAACAAATTCTAGTGGTACTTCAATGTTTGTAGAATACTTTGAGGGGTACTCTCAGATATCTCAATCAACGCGCCAGGACTGCGTAGTATACTTGTCGTCTGTCATGTAATCTTGCGACCTTTGTTGTAACTTACCAGACTAGGAAAATTAATCTTATTATTGTTGAATTAGGTTGAGAATCGATTGTAACGTCTTAGTACTGTGGCTTTGTGTATTGTGTTATAATTTGGAAAGGTGATTTGTGTTCTCCTAACTCCTCTTAAATCGTGAATATAAGGTAGGAAAAATCAAGGTTTCACGATTGAAAACGGAAAATCAGGAATAGCTTTGAAGTTTTTTAAAAGAGTTGAAGCAAGGCATATATAAAATAACTTGTATCGACACTCCCGTTTGCATAAAACGAAATTATTCCAACATATATAGATGAATATTTTGCATAAATAAATTGACCGTGCAATAAAAACACTGCAGCAAAATTATCACAGGTGGGTCTACTGTAGCTTACCAAAATTGCAAGCAAAACAACAAAACCGTACTAACGTCCACAGGGCTAAAAGCTAGTTTGCGCATGAACCGTGTATCGGATAAAACGGGAAATTTCACATTTCATCCAATTCGCAAGTGTCAGTAACACGCGAAATCCAATATACGATGTGAGATTGGATCGGACTTTTTCCCACTGCACTGACCATTGTAGTTGCGGACAAAAAAATGGGCCATTGTCCATCTAGCTGTTCAGCGAGTCACTGTTCCTTTGTTGAATTTTCTGTACGATTTGTTACGGTTCCTGATGAATTTTTATATAGTTTCGTGCTTTGGTTGTAAAATATGAGTTTGTTTTGTCGCGTTCCTATGAATGATATAACTATGGTCTTAAAGTATAAACAAATACAAACAACAGTTGTATACTATTCTGAACCCACACTTTTCGGTCTCAGAAACACCAAGACCAGAACAAATGCAAAACATTTATCTTAGTGCGAGTATCGAACCCGCGGTCTTTCGTTTCATAGCTGGTCTAAGCAACAGCTTAAAAGCTACCAATATATTATTTAACAATACTTAAACTTCGAAGGTACGCATCTATAACAATGATAGAAAAAGAATAACCTTAATAATTATCGAAAATATCACGCTTCTAATGATAGAAAAAGAATAACGACCTTAAAAATTCACCCACCCCACGAATTTGCATCAGCATTAACATTCAAGTAATCGCCGAGCCATTTATCTCGGAATAAAACGGACCACATAAATTTTCAATACCTTATCTAAGCTGGTAGGCGAACGGGAATACCTTATCTTGTAAGATGCAGCTAATAAATGAATTCCTCCTGGCAATTGTCCAAGCTTGTTGATAACTCGGCAACAAACGGTGGGGTTTTGTTTGCAAAAACGACAGACATTCAGGCGACCGGTTATATTGCATAGCACTGCATCACCTCGAGTTTGGTGACAATTTCAAGTGAAATATTGGAGGTTGTAATGTCTTCGATTGTTATGGTAGCTATGTACTTTATGATAGGAAAGTAAGTGTAAAAAAAGATCCGTTGAAGTCAGTACTTCTTAAACAATGTATTGATCTATATGTGGGGTTAAAATTTCGTGATGGGATGTATATTGTGAGTGTTGTAAGTTTATGGGAGACGAGCTTAAAACACGGATAGGAAAGGATTAAAACAAGGATAGAAAGCTCGTTACTAGCGATGGAACAGATTATACATACATACATAAAAATCACGCCTTTATCAGAAAAGGGGTAGGCAGAGGTGCAACCAGGACACCCACATTTCGCCTTGTGTGTTCCGTCCCACTATGTGATAGGGGACGAGCCTATCGCCATATCAGACTCAAACTCCTGACTCCGGGCTGATAATTAATAGGAAAATCCAATATCACTTTGCCCGACCCAGGATTTGAACTCTAAACCTCAGCTTTGTAATAACGTACCTTAGTACAACTACGCCACCAAGACAATACGCCATAGGAACAGATTATGACAGTAAAATATAAGTCTTTATGCGAGGTTATTTACCTCTTTAGTTCATTGTTTTTGTCACCCGCTTTGTTGCGGAAGGAAGTGGACAATAATTTATTTCCAACTCCTATTAATTTAACTTTATGATTGATTTCGTTGCGGGTTAGAGACAAGTTAGACATTCTCGGAGACTCGCTAAGCTTCAATGCTCGGTGTCATTACAATGCGTGCTGTTGATCCTGGCTTACAGGAGTTGCAGTGGTGGGTGTGAGGGCGGGACAGTCTCCAGTAAAATATCCGCTTAGCTGAAGATGAACTATAAAACCTTTAACCTATCACAGTAATCTTCACAACTTTGTTATGTTCTGGTTTTAAGTTGCGAATAATTAATATGGTCTGCATTGCATTGACTATCAAGGGCATTGTTGTCACTATGTCGCTTATAATAATATTCTTGTTATTCACAAGTGCTACATAAAATACCGAGTACTAACAAACAGCAGATTTTATTTTAATAAAAAATGTTTGCGATCTATTTCCTGTCAATTCTGCTGAATCATTTTTGAAGAGCCGTCGGCGCCGGATGATTGATTTATGAAAGCCGTGTTGAAACGGTATTCCTCGATTGTCGGTTTAATATTTGGATTTTTTCAATATTTCAATGAGGATTGTTTTTTGATTTTTTTTTATTTTCTTTATATATTATAGTATAAAAGTTATTATAGCATAAGTCTCGCAAACGAGTAAGCAGGTCACTTGATGGTAAGTGATCACTGCTGCCCATGAACATCCACAAGGTTTGGATCTATGTGTTGCCGGCCCTCAAGATCGGGAAGGAAAAGGGATGGGAAGAGGAAAGGGGTATTGGGAATCCGGCATTCTCACTCCCCGAACGAAACGCGACAGCAAAGCTGTCGCTTCACGTCGATGTCCTAAGAGACAGTGGTACCACCCCGGACGAGCCTGCCCATTCATGCTGAGTCATGGGTGACAACAGCGTGGCTCTACCACTAAATTTTTGATAGTGTTTTGAGACAAGTATGGGACTTAGTTGTTATGAATATTTATAATATTAAATGGTAGATAAATGTATACGGTTGCAGGAAGTACAAGAAATATATCGAAGCAAACTTGTCCCTTGTGAAATTAACATTGAACATCAAATCGATAGCGAAACTAGTCATTAAAGATCGACAACAAGACTGTACGTATCCACAAAGCAACCATTTATAATTTTCTGAATTGTTTATCACCTCCATTACCTTATTTTGCATTTCGTTTTTATTTAGATTATAAATTAAGAAATAAATACACCCAACAGTCACATACATAGTCCTGACCCCACATTACGATCAATTAAGTCTTGTGTCGTAGGTATCAGATACTACGAGAGACTTTTCGGTCTCACGAACACCCAGATCTGCGGATCTGAACATAAATACCTGGTTCACACAAATAATTATCTCAATGCGGGGATCGAACCCGCGGCCTTTCGTTTCACAGCCGGCGTCTAACCAACTGCGCCACGGGGGCTGTCAAATGCGGCACAATTGCGTTTCTACCATCATGTACGATTGTTGCTTTTAGGGCGGATGCGAATACCCTACACAAGTAATACGTTCTCTGAAAAATTAAGACTCATTTTACGTGGTAATATTCTTTGTATCCTTAATTTATTTTCCCCATTATGGCAAAGGATTTATGTCAAAAATTTTAACTAACTAATTGCCTCCGAAATTAGCTTAATTCACCTCAATAATTTACCCTGCTATTGCCAGAGAAGGGAGCAGGAGCGACACCGCGAATCTCAAATTAAACTTTGTAATAATTCCCTAACAGCATTTTGCTGAAGTAATTTTATTGTAATCCGTCTTACGTTTGAAATTTCATATCTATTTTTAGGCTGTTAGAGTTTGTTTTGCAACGTCTCCGTCTTTGTGGCGTGACAGAGGGCTCTCTGTTCGGAGACAGACATCTAGGGTTATACAGACGAGCTTTGTTCTTTGCTTTGACAATTTTTTGTCGGAGTTTCTAGTTAAAGCATAATTCAACCAGAAAACACAGAGTTATAGCATGAAAATGTCTAATTTAATTTGTATAAATATTAATTTTAAAGAACTGCTTCTGTTGAATAATTTATTATCAATTATAATAACCAAACTTAATACAATACTACTTTACACAAGATGCAGAAGCGTCTTCAGTTTTTTTAAACGAAACGCCTAAAGCATATTATGATTAAACCGGAGTGACTGTTTTATATAATTAAGTGTATACCTATTCTATCCCTGAAAGTTGAAACCAACTCGTCGACAAAAAGTCGCAGGTGTGTTATCATGTACACTCGAGCAAATGCGCTGTTAGAAGATCCCTTGTGCGAGCAGTACATGTGTAACAATCGTGGCGTTAAATAAAGCGCTATGTGGCGCGCTGCGCTAAATGTGTCTCTGCCGGTGATCTGATGAATGCCTGTAATTTAATTAAATAACATGTCTCAATAGAACTTTTGGTTGTAAAGGCATCCTGTGGTAATTTGATGTAGTTAGGTACATTGCAGTGTCAATAATAATATTTTACCGGACTCGGAGTTGGTGCCCGGTATGGCGAAAGGTTTGCCCCTGTCCCTTGATGGGCGGATACAGAGGGTGATATTGACATATTTTATTGGGTGGTAAATACCTAGTTTTTACTAAAATTATAATTTCTACTGTTTACCATTGTGTCATGAAAAATAAAATTAAAAATAAAAAGGTGAACATTATTATTTTAGGAAACGATGTATTTACTACCCAAATACGACGATAAGTAAAAAATTACATTTAAAAAATCACTTTTTTTGCGAAAGTTTTAGTTGCATTGTGTTTGAAGTCACTAACACTACCACCTGGCTTCGTTTTCGGTCGCAGAGGATATACCCTCTATACCAGCATACGTGCTGCCGCCTTACTCTTTAAAAGAAACCTACATAAACGCGTATCGAAGCCGAAATTTCATTCGAAAGTAGTAATGCCATTCAAATAAATCACGTAAAATTGTGAATTATTCCGCAGAATGTCCTTACCTAACATGACCTAGTTTTTATTCGGCAAGTTTCCGGGAGCTTGTGGCAACCTCATTACACACCGCTAAATGTTCCCGGGACGTCTTTGGAGCGGTGCCAGTATGTTCTGCACCTAACGAACCTTGATATGCAGACGGTTTTATTCATTTTTTAGATAATAAGGAGTTCTACCTGGTAAACCTGAGGATAGGGGTGAAATGTAGTATATTGAGTATTGCAATGCGCTTCAACAGATGGATTTATAACAGGCATGCTATCCATTCGCTGATCTGGAGTATAGTATTTTGGGGGTTGCAATGCGCTTTAACAGATGGATTTATAACAGGCATGCTATCCATTCGCTGATCTGGAGTATAGTATTTTGAGGGTTGCAATGCGCTTTAACAGATGGATTTATAACAGGCATGCTATCCATTCGCTGATCTGGAGTATAGTATTTTGAGGGTTGCAATGCGCTTTAACAGATGGATTTATAACAGGCATGCTATGCATTCGCTGATCTGGAGTATAGTATTTTGAGGGTTGCAATGCGCTTTAACAGATGGATTTATAACAGGCATGCTATCCATTCGCTGATCTGGAGTATAGTATTTTGAGGGTTGCAATGCGCTTTAACAGATGGATTTATAACAGGCATGCTATCCATTCGCTGATCTGGAGTATAGTATTTTGAGGGTTGCAATGCGCTTTAACAGATGGATTTATAACAGGCATGCTATGCATTCGCTGATCTGGAGTATAGTATTTTGAGGGTTGCAATGCGCTTTAACAGATGGATTTATAACAGGCATGCTATGCATTCGCTGATCTGGAGTATAGTATTTTGAGGGTTGCAATGCGCTTTAACAGATGGATTTATAACAGGCATGCTATGCATTCGCTGATTTGGAGTATAGTATTTTGAGGGTTGCAATGCGCTTTAACAGATGGATTTATAACAGGCATGACATCCACTCGCTGATCTAATGCGATTTGATATCTCACTTCAATATTTTTTATAACAAAAAAATCAGAGTTCTATTTTGCATATATGCAGAACTTATTACAATTGTGTCCTTCAATGTTATGGGACTTGAAATTATACAGTCAATGGCCTTGGTTCTGTCCGCTACATAATATGCTATGATTCATATAACATACAAATTATATACTACGAGTATTAAAGCATTTCAAATACCTCCAAGATATAATTTCCAATTTGAAAATAATATACTTCGCGCAACGAAAGAGAAAATTTTAAAACGCATCAAATTACAAACGGCTTTGTAACAAAGTCCCGAATTATATTATGAAAATGTAGGACTTTGTCTAAGTCGCCTCTAATGGAAAATGAAGGGGCGGTTATATTACGCTGAGGCGAAAAATTAATATTAAATTCATTTTTTCGCGAAGGTTGTCGAGATAAGACTGTTGAGTACGGCTTTAAATAAAAGGCTATGGTATTTAGTTCTGAGAAGTGAATACGTAAGACAATACATATTATAGTCAGACTGCCTCGGTGGCGTAGTTGTACTACGGTATGATTACAAAGCTGAGGTCTCGGGTTCGAATCCCGGGTCGGACAAAGTGATAATGGATTTATCTATTCATTATCAGGCCGGTGTCAGAAATGTATGCCTGATATGGCTCGCCCCTCTATTACATCATGGGACGGAATCCATACGGCAAAACGTGGGTGTCCTGGTAACGCCTCCGCCTACTCCGTCTGGGAAAAAGGCATGAGTTTATGTATGTATGTACTATGTATATATGTATAAGGATACAGGTATAGATTATCCGACAGATCTGCCTTATAGTCTCTCTTGTGGTACAATACTGCTAATCTCTTTCGCTTCAACAAAGAGAAGTTCACTACTGAATATATGCCTCCGTCTTAAATTTCCGTTGAGATATGGTGGAAAAACTGACAGCTTTGAAAACTGCTAATAACTATATGGCGAAAATTGGCAGCTATTACTACCTTTAATTGGCGTGACAGTCACCAAAGGGTTTTGGTATGCCAGCGCAGCGCTTAATAAGGGTTCGATCGACTGTAACACACTAAAACATGATGGAAGATAAATAATACCTAGAGATTATAGGATTTTATCCAGATAAAAGCTCCCTTTAAGGACCCTAGAAGAACCTGAAAGCAAGCTTTTATCAGCAAAAAAATCTTTGATATTGATATTATTTGAAGGTGAATAACTAACGATCACATAAGCCTGAGAGAAGTTAACGTGTATTGATATAATCATTGTGAATGAGGTTAAAAAAGATAATGAAAAAGCTTGATAAAAACTGTAAAAAGAAATCTCTTTGCCGAGTGGCGAGCACATTATTAATGAAGTTTTTATAACAGCTGCAGGTGTTCGCTTTTGATAGATACGATGCACGTGAACTAGAATTTAATCATCGAGCTTTATATTTTTAATTGAATTTTTAGTAAATAAATGTTTATAACTATATTTTAAAATTAAGTTGCAAATTGTCTATACAACTCGATTCCCATCGGCTTCCCTTTTAAAATTTATAATATATTATAAAGCTAATATTGATTGGAGGTAGGTAATTATCGTAATTTTATAAAACATGCCTTTTGAGACTTCAACTTATGTTTTAGACAAATTTCACTGTTAACATGATTGACATTGTAATATTAAGTCATACGAGCTTCTAAATTCAAATAATCTATCATCGCAAGTTTAATCAAAGCAACGTCTTCGAATCAGATACAAACGGTGTACAAATTAATAGCTAAAGCGCACAGCTGGTTGAGAGCTCAACCTCAATGGCTTTGAGAACGCCATTCCTCTATTAATATATTCAGCTGCGGTTACGACCAAGTATGCTTGAGCTGTTCGCTTTCAAAATCAAATTTGAAAATCTTTCTAGAACAGTAAAGCGGCCAGCTCCGTAGCCATTAGTGCGAGCTATTATCTATAAGGATATGGTGCCTTTTTTAAAATGGATCGGTAATGTGATGGCGATAGTGTACAGTATTGATTGACTACAGAAAAATGTCTAGGGAATTGGTAAATCTATTACAGCTTTTAGTTGTTTTTATACTATTTGGTGAGATTCAGAATTTTACAAAGGAGAGAACACGTTGTTTCTCAATAATTTTCATAGTAAGGGTTCAGCGAAAATGTGAATTTGGGTACAATATTAAGTTATTTTGAATAACAGCAAGGACTGAAACAGGAAATGTGATATATTGACGAAGGTCTGATGTATGAGGTATAGCATTTCATAACGTTCTATACTTCAAAAACCCAAGCCAACATAGCTATCAATGTTCAGTTTTATGAATTTAGCGACACAGAAAAATGTGATTTCTCTGCCATATTTTCTGAAAAAGGTCTGACAATGTAATAGTAAAGCGGAAAATAAGATTTGCGACGAATAAAATCACTTCCTCTGTTACGGATGGAGGGTTTTGTGGATTCAATTTTACTGATCTTGTCGTACAAGCAATTGTTGACTTTATTTTTTATAGTTTTAAGTTGGTTTTAGCATGGAATGGTGAAATATGAATCTCAAAATCAGCAGAGCACACTCGCTGAGGCGTTTCTTCGTTAAAATAGTTGTTAATTTAAATAGTCTTTTTGTGAACACTTTGTGAAGTGTGAAACGGTTTTGCGTTTCAATTACCTGGTTCGGTAATATGCTGGCTATGAAATGGAAATGTCCTGTTAAATCTCTGGAGACATTTTTGTGGTCAAAAAAATTAGTTTAGAGTATGGCTTTACGTGAAAAAAATCCCTTATCGATTCTAATACCATGACACCAAAGAATTTTAGTGTGAGATTGCTGATAATTTAATTTGGTAAAACTCGGTAAATTTTTGCTTATGTTTAGTTACAGATACAGACACGCCTATCCGAAAAATAATGTATTTTGATCTACGGACATAAAATAATACAAAGTATTATAGTAAACTTAATTGTTAAATTGTAAAGTGATTATATTTTAAATACACAACACAATTTTGGCACGTAAGTGTGGGATCAGGGCAGGTAGAGGAAACCTTGTTTATTTCTCAAATAAACTGCTGAAAGATTTATCGTAATTCTATAAAGAGCCGACAGAAGGGTCTGCGTGAATAATTTAACACGTCGGCTTAAATTAGAATTTACTAGTGAAAGACTAGATTTACGCTTTACTAGATTTTATACGCTGCTTTCCTTTTCTATTGATAGTTTCATACTCTATAAAATAGATAAATGGATATCGTTATATTCAAGGATAAAAAACATAATGTCATTTTTGAGGTATTAAAATAAGGGACTATTTATTATTCGGTGATTTTTGGTGTTCAAAAAATAAACAAAACATCAAATAAACTTTGATATTTTCATACTTATATATGAAACTATTAAAATCAATGCCATTGGGTTAATTTTGTACGATTTTGGAAGTTTTTTACTTATGCCTCTTTCCTTTTCTGGGTGAAAACTATTGCTACCTCTAAGCATATTTTTATATATTTCTTACATATTTAATTTATGTAGGTATGAAGAACAATTATTTGTCAATTTCATTCAACAGTGGAAAACAAAACCGTGAACGATAAAATTCCTTTTACAGATTAAAAAGTCATCAATTACCAAGTGCTATTCGTTTATAATTATAATTAATATTTAATAATTGTTATATGAGTATAACAACGAAGCGGGCAATAATTTTGAAAATCGTGTTATTGAAGTGAGTGTTAATTAATTAATTAAAAAGTGAATTAGTAGTAGTCGATTAAAGCAATTAAATTAGTCAATTCCAAATTTAAAGTCTGTGATTACGTTCTATTAACGGTTACATTAGTGATATTGTGGTTCGCCTAACGTAGTAGACTTAACGTTATAAGTGCTAACGTTGTAAGAGCTAAGTTCGTAAGTGCTAGCGCGGTAAGTGAACGCGTGGGCGTGTATTAGTGATCAGA